>CM036908.1:29012200-30488450 GCA_020800305.1 Porphyrio hochstetteri
TTACACCTAGTAATCATCGTATTTTACGGTTTTTATTGTTATATTACAAATATTTAAATACAAATTCACTGATGGCATTTGAATCTTACTTTTGTCTGTGATGTGAGGTTGACAGAAGCTCAGAAATTCTTTAAAACTGCATTCAATAAACAGTGCAGGCATTTTGACATTTTCTTTTGTTGTGTGGCTAACTTAGATTAGAGCCACTGAAAATTGTATGCCTAATAGCATCTTTGTTTTTAATGTAACTGTTAAAATGTTGGGACCTCCATTTTTAGCCTTCTCATGATGTTCTGCGGTGGAAAGAAAGTTTTTCAGACAGAAGAATTACTTGCTGCAAGGGTTGGCTCACATCTTGATTGGTGTTGAGCTGGTAATGTTTAGCCCAAGATCTTATCTCATTGATGGCATGCTATGAATAGTTATTCAGTAGTGTCTGGTCTGATGAAAACAAAGACCAAGAATTTCACCTATGATACCGGAAATGTCAGCCCATATTTAGGCATCCAAAATATAGTGTGATTTACATAAGTATGAAAACTTTTCCTGCGATTGCCTGCTCAGCACCTTTGACAAGCAAGTTGCTTCTGTTTAGCTGATAAAGTATAGAATTACCTCACTACAGACAACATTTTTAAAGGGTTGACCTTCATAGTTCAGTGTACAAAGTCACCCCTTTTTACAGGTAGTGACCAAAGTGTACACAGCAGAACCATCTGTGTGCTTTTCTAAAGTTGCTGTTTATCTGTCATTGGGCCTGTGTCCATTGCTGACAATGATGGGTCAGGCTGTTCTTCTGTAAGCAAACCAATTGCTCTGTTTTGCAGGAGAGGTTCAAATGTTTCCCTCACACTGGATATGTGTACCCCGGGCTGTTCCGAGCAAGGTTTTGGCTATGTCATGTCACCACGGGAACAGTCAGCCCGAGAATACCTCCAGACGGCATCAAACATCCTTACTGAAGAGGAACTGCACAAGAAAGCTCTGGATCCTTTCATACTCCAGGCAGAGTTCTTTGTGAGTATCTGACCTCTCCTCTAGAAGCATTAGAAAAATGGGATGTTGTCTCTTTTCTATGAACCTTGCTGTTATTTTCTGCAAGTCTAAAATTAGTACATACAAATTCCACTTCCATCAGTGAAGCATTTAATCCAATTCTGAAATCTGTCGTCCCTTGAAATGACAATGTCTGAAAGTTTTCAGTGATACCACTTAAATACTAAAGAATTGGTTCTGGCAACAAAACCAGCTTTGTTGTCACAAGTCTTTTTTGGTTTTTTTCCCTTTCTTTTTATTTTTCTTTCAGAATGTTAATTTTTAATGAAAAAATCAAACTTTTTTCATTAGAGTACAGAAGAAAAGCCAAGTTTGCTATAGGTATAGCTGCTTGAAATGTTCCTGGAGTTGCTGTAGGGTTGAAATTAGTCCAAGTCCATGCTCTCTGCTGCTGAATGTTTGGCATGGAGCTACTTTGCAAGGCTGACCATTCTCCAGATAACCAAAGCACAGGATGGCTGTCACTGCGCAGGAGCCATAGAAAGTATTTGCTACGAGGAGGTTTTCTGTACAAAAATTACTTACTAGTTGTAAGCTACTCTGTTAGTTGCTCTTAGAATTCTGAAGTATGTTTCCTTGGCTCACTGTATCCCCTGTTGCTTTGGGAGAAAGAATTGTTTGCCTCATATTTGGAAAAAACAAATGTACACAGACGAAGCAAGTAGCTGAAAATTTGATTTCTAAGTAGTTTAGGAAAAGGTCAGAAATGTTTTGGTATAGTGAGTACACTGGCTTTTTAGGTCTTTGCATTCTGTAAGTCTCTTCCTTAACTGCTTGAGTGTCTGTGTAATAGGCATTGTCATGTTTATTATACGTGAATGGTTAAAAAAAAAGCTAAATGCTCCAGTGGCTATGAGTGTTACATCTGCTAGGCAGGTTTGTAACCTCCTGCATAAGGGGGGAGATAAGCAGACAGTCTTTGCGTGCCTGGGGTATTTCAGAGATTGTGATCAAGAACTACTGAAGTTAATGCTGCCAAGTCAGATATTGTCTTAAACATGCAGTCTCAGCAGAGATGGAAGATGATGATTTGTAACAGCCCTTTGAGCCTGTCCTCTTTATTACCTGCAAGGGTCTGAAAGGGCAGGAATAACACTCTGAGTATCACTTGCTGTCCTCCCTCCCTCCCTCCTTGTGCAAGTGCAGGTTTGGGGTGGGGTTTTCTTCACTTTCTAAGCACGGGGGAGATGAAATAGTCTGGACTGAGATTTTAAAACAGACTGTCAGATATCTGTGGTCCTTAATCCATAGTGCTTTATGCAAGTTGAAGAAAAGCAGCTTTTGAGTAGGCAAGCCCTGATTCTTTTAAAGTAAAGCATCTATTGCTGTTCTGGGGAGGAATTTTTTGCTTAGTGAATGTCTGAATTGACTGCTGAACAAGTCCACATACAGTTTCATCAGTCTCTAAAGGGTACTGTGGCAAAGAAAATAATGTTAGAAGTAGGGAAATAAATGCTTTATTTCTCTGAGAGTCTTTAAATTCACTTTCTTGGTGTTTAGAAAAATCATTCTGCAAACAAACTATCCCAAGTAATTTTCATTCTTTAATGGAGACTGACAAAGCATATATAAAAATGCTGTGGTAATCAAAATGTCATTTCTGTAATTAAAAATTGTAAACTAAGGGGGTTTTATTGTTAAACAGTTACCACTAGCTAGCTCTGCATCGTGTATTTTCAGTCCAACCTACTTGGTTTTCAAAGTCGAGATTCATGATGAAGCAAGCAGTTGTGTTTCACTTGGGAAGAAAAGTCAGGGGGAATGTCATTTGCAGGACTATGTCCTGAAATTCTTGTAAGATTTAGTGTTTTTACTCAGATGGAAATCCTGTTAATTTCACTTGAAATATGTTTGAGCAGATAATGTAGTTTGGCTCAAGAAGAGCTTTGAGTGACGAAGTCCTGAGTAGCAGTTCAGGAAAACAGAAAGATTTTATTCCTATGCAGTTCCCCAGATAGATAGGAGTTTACTTAGAAAGAAAAAAGCTTTTATCAGCAATTGCCTCTCGTTAAGCCCAACAGTACGCTCAGTACTGTGTAAGAGGCAGAATACAGGTAGCCTTCTAAAGCTCCAGAATTTAGCGTAGTCTGTAGCTCTGCTCATCTTAATTTCTTCCCAGAGTGAGGCATGCCTTTCTCAACCCTGACTCTGGTTATCAGTATGTCCAGTACTGGCCTCTCAAATCCAGCGTGCAGCAGCTGGGATGACCAGCTGTGCTCCCAAGCTCCTGTCAGCACTTTCTCTGCTGTGCCTGGTTGACAAATCCCATCTCATCACGTGCCTACTGGCTGTGGTTGGCAGATGGTTGCTGTTTGTTCCTTCTTGGCATTGGCAAATTACTTGCAGATGAGTAGTGTGGTATAAAAAGCCCCTCCATTTTTTTTTTGGTCAATAGTGTAGAAAGCAGGTAATCCCTGCCCTTGCCCATGAAACTTTCAAGTGTGGTGAGCCAAGTGACACTACCCCCAGCTCCATGGAGTCGGGTCAGAATGCCAACCTGTCATGATGTGTGTTAGAACTTGCTGGTGAGACTCACTAGCAAATTATTTCCTTCCACCCTCAGAGAGGAAGGAGGAGTGTTGAGTCAGAAAGGGTGGTATCTGAGGTCCAATGCTTTTGAAGCAGAGTATCTTATGTACCACCTTTTGCTTAGTTCTGTGCCTACACATGCAATTCAGTTCTAATAATATTAGGAGCTAACATAATGCTGTTGCGCATATTACTCAATGAATTAGTCACTGTGAGCGTTTTCATATTAAGGATTTCAGGAAAAAAAGGCCAGTGACAGTAAAAGGAAACATCAATCATATTCTGATGGTAAATTGCTAGAACTGTACCATTGACTTCATCGCTTTGCCTCCCTCACAGGCAGAATGTAATGGACTTGTTTTTTTTATTCTTCTTGGGAATTTAATAATACTGCCTACTGTGCTTTTCTTCTGGTTTTTTTTAACAGGAAATTCCAATGAACTTTGTGGATCCGAAGGAATATGATATTCCAGGCTTAGTGCGTAAGAATCGCTACAAAACAATTCTCCCAAGTAAGTTTCCTGCTCTTAAAGTCACTGAGACAGGGTGGTTTATTCACATGCTGGAGGGCTCTGCAATTTCCTTTCCAGAATGCATACAGTGTGCTGTCACTGCCATGTATTGTTTAAAGGCTGTATTTATGAAGCAGCAGCATGACTTGAAAGCATATCTTAAATTTCAAAAGAAATGCAGAACATGAAGAACGTAAGATTCACTGAGCATCAGCAGCACTTAGGTTTTTAAGTCATTAGAATCATGCCATTTGGTGCTGCTTAAAAATTCTACCTGAGAACTTGGTGTGTTTATTAAGATGCTGCTTAGTAGTTTCATTGATTAAACTCTTTAGCAGGACTAAATTCTAGCAATGTTATTTTCCTGACTGATGTTTGAAAAAAATCGTGCCTTAAATGCAAACTGAGAGTATTGAGAGCTGGCCTGATGGCATTAAGATGATACAGGAAATCAAAATATTTGTATTTCCTATTACACTATTTTTATTTGTAGCCAGGAGTTTTGAAAAACAGTTTGACATGTGTAAAAGTTTGTATCGTCATTTTCCCCTGTGTCATACTTAAAGTTACTCTGAAAAATATGATTAGTGGTCATGCCTCTTTTTTGCTCTAAGTCGTTGGTGGAAGATGCCACCGCTAGCCACAGCAGCTCTGTTTGCAAAGTTCAAAAAGTTCTGTGTCAGGTTAGTGAAGATAAGTGCAGAGAAGTCAAAACATCCCCAGCTCTACCTATAGTTTTGGTCAGTGAGCCTGGATTGGAAATAATCCAGATGGATTTTTTTATCTAGATTTACAACTCCAGCAGCTGCAGCCAATGATTTCGAGGTGCACAGTCTTTCTGATGATTTTTTACTCCACCTTAGACCAGAAGTTTAAAAACATTTAGCCACGTTTCTGTGTTAATGACTGAGGTGAACTGTTCAAGTATTAATTCACTGTTTTTGCTGGAAAGGGGAGATTAAATCTAGCATCTGTGCATCTGAAATCACTAACCATTTTTGAAAAGCGATCTATATGTACACTGAGTTTGGTATCTAATGTGTGCTTTGAGAACTAGGTCCATTTTAAATAGCTTATGTTGGATGTTAAAACCAAGCATGAGAATTGCTGCCATTTGGAACCCTGTTTCAGAGTTGTAACCAGTTGCAAACTGGCCCACTACCATGTATTTTTAAGAATTAATTATTTACTGCAAAATTAATCTCAGCCATATGGATATCTGCTAGCAGCCATTGTCATTTTGACGTCTCTAGATAAGATACCTAGTTTCTAACCTACCATGCAGATGACATCAAGTTGGCCAGGACTGTTTTCTGCTTAAGAGTAGAAAGGCTCTACAGAGGGATCTGAACAGGCTGGATTGATGGGCTGAGGCCAACTGTATGAGGTGCAGCAAGGCTCAGTGCTGGGTCCTGCACTTGGGTCACAACTCTACAAGCTTGGGGAAGAGTAGCTGGAAAGCTGCCAGGTAGAAAGGGACTTGAGGGTGTAGGTTGACAGCTGTCTGACTATGGGCCAGCGAGTGTGCCTAGGTGGCCGAAAAGGCCAACATCATCCTGGTTTGTATCAGGAATAGTGTGGGCAGCAGGACTAGGGAAGTGATCTCTGTACTCAGCGCTGGTGAGGCTGCACCTCAAGTACTGTGGTCAGTTTTGGGCCACTCACTACAAGAAAGACATTCAAGCTAGTGAAGGATCTAGAGCACAAGTCTTATGCAGAGCAGCTGAGGGAACTGGGATTTTTTAGTCTGGAGAAAAGGAGGCTGAGGGGAAGCCTTATTGGTCTCTACAACTACCTGAAAGGAAATTGTAGCAAGGTGGATGTTTTCCCAGGTAACAAGTGATAGGACAGGAGGAAACAGCCACAGATTCCGCTGGGGAGGTTTAGATTGGATATTAGGAAAAATTTATTTGCCGAAAGGATTGTCAGGCACAGAACAGACCACGCAGGGAAGTGGTTGTGTCACCGTCCCTGGAGGTAATTAAAAGCTATGTTGATGTGGTGCTTAGGGGTGTGGTTTAGTGGTGGACATGGCTGTGCTAGGTTAATAGTTGAACTTGATGATTTTAAAGATCTTTTCCAACCAAAATGATACTATGATTCTATGCCTTTGAGGATTATGGAGCTCATTATAATCTGGATTTTTTTTCTGGATTAATTCCAAAACTATAACCTCTCTGCAACTTTGTCTCTGGTTGTGACCAAGCTTGATCTTACTGAGAAAAGAAGAGGGAAAGAAGAGATTTTTATTCTACTACTTACATTTTTAAGGTCTTGGTGCTGGCAGTAAAGAGGCTACCAAGGAGAGCTAAACATCCCCTGTATGCTTCAAAGCCAAGGATCCCAGTAAACTGTCCATGCATAAAGTAGGAGAGGGAACTGGGGGCAAGATGAAGGAGAGTTCAGTGCCTTTCAGGCTTTAACCGGCCACTCACTTCTTCGTTTCTGAGGTTACCCAATATAGCCTATGCTGCCTTGAGCATCTACCTAGCATTCCTCCAAGTTCTAGCTGCAGAAGGCAGTTAATGGCAAGAATTCCTGAACAAGCTGTAGAAGAGCAGACTCGGGTAACTTGTTATCATAGAATGTGTTATGTTGGAAGGGACTTTTAAGTCCCTACTCATCTAGTCCAACCCCCCTGCAGTGAGCAGGGACACCTTTATTAGATCAGGTTGCTCAGAGCCCCATCAAGCCTGACCTTGAATATCTCGGGTGGGGCAGCAAATAAATGGTTGATTACCAAGCTAGAATCAAACCCAAAATCTGAATTTAAGAAGTAACTAAAATTTCTGTACCAGCTGCATCACCAGAAGCAATCTAGGTAGTTATCATTAAAAGGCAAGCAGTCATTTAACATAATGGTTGGTTACTTGCAGTCCTAGAGTTGATTGTAGTAAGTGAGAGACATGACAATATTCTGTAATTCATCTCATATTTCTTTTCTAGTAAATTACTTTTGCAAATTCCCCAATTTTGCTCCTGGTAGTAAAATGGCTTAGAAGGTGCCTTTTGATGGCAGAAGGTTGCTTTTGGAAAAATGCCAAGCTAAGGTGATTGATATAGATATTTCATAACTATGAATTTGTTTAACAGTCCTTTGCTGGGAATGAGTCTTCTGGCATTTCCTGGAAAATAACTTTTCTCCAAGATTTTTGGAGGCACTTTTTTAACAGAATTCCAGAGATGCCAAGAACTTATTAAAGCATGTTGTATATCATTCTTATTGATACACACTCTCTTTTCTCAAGAGTAATGTCTAGACAGACTTTTAGAATTTCTGCATAGCTCTATTGCTTTTATACCATCTTAAGCTATGCAGAATATTTCAGTTAAGTTTAGCAAACGCACCAGTCTCAGTACTTTTGTGCTATAAACTGGTATCTTTGTTTTTTAGATATGTTTTGTAGGTTGTGATTATATTATCGCATAATAGATAACATGAATCTGTTCTGAGGACAGCGTGTCATGCCGAGTCTGTTTGTAGAACAGTAGAAATTATTCTGTGTTTAGTCCTTTGTGATTTATCCAACATCACACTATTTTTGCATTTTTAAATTTTGTTCTGGTTTCTAAGCAGGCTGGGGTTTTTTATGAAGAAGCAATCTGTGGTTGGTTTTTCATATTCTCCTGGTAATATACACAGTTGCTGTTTATTGCGGCCTCTGTCAGGAGTATGTTTTTTGTCAGTGATAAACTGTGTACTATGGGTGGAAGTACGTGAACGTGGGCCTGTGTCAGCTCACATTCTAGTCAGAGGAACAGCTCACATTGACTTTGGGAACTGGACTGAGCTGCTCTGGTGGAATCATGTTTTCATTTGTTGTTTTATTATAACAAGAATAATGCCACAAAGAGCCCCAATGAGGGAGAATCAAGTACTGAACAGACTTATGCAAAGTACAAGAGAATTAACATTCTTTAATTTTTCCTTAACCATTGTGTTTGTTAATAGCACATCCTGGAGTTTAGATCCCTGTGAGACAAAACAGGTAAAGAGGTACTGTCACATCACTTGCCTGTGTGCAAGGAGTATGTGTTTATGGTTTCAGAGAAAAGCTGTTTGCTGTCCTTTCACAAGCAATATTCTAATGTTTGTGAGCCAAAATGAGTCTGTTGACCTAAGAAGCTGAGAAGTAATTTGCTGGTGTAGAAAACTTCTTCTGTAGTCAATCTGAGACACTGACTCTGCAACAGGCAGGTTAAGCAGGCTTCAGAGAGTGAGTAAAACTATCAGAAGAAGCTGAATTACCCCAATCACCTTTTTTTTAAATATGGGAGCTTTCCAAGACCACTCACAGTTGTTGTGATGGTCATCAACGCATGTAAATGTTTTGCTGTACAAAATAATCTTGTGTTACTTTTTATCTCCTCTGAGCAACTGTTAAACTATTACTTATCTATTTACACCTTTCAGATCCTCACAGCAGAGTGTGCCTTACCTCAGCTGATCAGGACGACCCCCTTAGCTCTTACATCAATGCTAACTACATCAGGGTAAGAGCTCAATAATCCAGCATGTCTGCCTAGCCTCTATCAGCCACTGTTAATGTGAACAGAATTGCAACATCCACTGGCTTTCAAAGGCATCCTAGCTCTTATGTCTGCTTATATTAACTGAAAACCAAATCTTGCAGTGCTACTGTACGGGTTCAGAACAGACAAAAACATACTTCTGCACTTGATGCAAATTGCTTGTCACCTGGGCTGACCAAGGCACTGCCTGACAAGCCTGAATATGGCTCTTGACCTAGCCAGAGTCACCTCAGGGCTGTTGGACACTCACTGCTGGAATTATGTGAGTCCACATTGTGCCTTTGCTCCATGTACACGCATGCAGGAGAGAGATAGAGAGGGGAAGAACTGATGCTGTGAGTCACCATTCCAACCAGTGGTAGCTCTGTTTTAAAGACTGAACCTTAAAGGTTGTGGTTGTCATCCCTGTTAAAATTGATCTCTTGTTGTTTTGTTGGCAGGGCTATGGAGGAGAGGAAAAGGTATATATTGCTACTCAGGGACCAATAGTTAATACTGTCAGTGATTTCTGGAGAATGGTGTGGCAGGAGCGTTCTCCCATCATTGTCATGATTACCAATATAGAAGAGATGAATGAGGTAATGGTGTTACATATAGTCTGTATTTTTATCTGTACTCTAGCAGACATTTTCATCACAGATGCTAAGCCAGTGAACAGAAGTTGGTTCAGTGGCCTGAGCAATCAGAGCCAACGTTAAATTCTTGAGGCTCAGAGGAGATGTGGGCTTCTCTTTCTGTTCAGTTTCCTCTAAGTCTTGTTTTGCTGTCTGACAGCCTACTGCTGGTTTTGGTATTTTTCCTCTCCTGGTTGACCTGAAACCTCTCCAAACCCAGCTCTATTTGCAGACACTCTTTCAAGCTCTCTCTGGAGGAATCAAAAACAATAATACCTCATAACTACTAAAGTTGCCTATTTTTAATTAACAGAGTTAGTGCTGCTTTATCTTGCCTTTATTATGATTCAGTGTCTATATCCACATTTCATTGAGGCTGTCTGATTTATGAAAGATGCTAATTACAATAATCAACAATTAGAGCTGACTTGGATATGGAGGACCTTTTTCCTGAATGCGTCTAGGAAATGCTTTTTAAATATTGAAATTAAGATGCTGAAATTTTCTGTTCACCACCTACTTCTAGAAATTAAACTGTCATGGTGTTTCTGCTATTCCACCTAATGTGATTTTTGTTTGCAGTTTAAAATACCGTTGCCCTCCAGCTCTTCATTACTTACCTGCTGAAATATTTGCCCCACAGCAGACTTGAAAGATCAACATGCCTCAGGTTCGGTTCACAGACAGGTAGCTGAGCAGAGGTCTGCCTTTATTGGTAGTGTAAGATGTGAGAGTTGTCTGGGCATGTGTTGGGCTCTGCATCCCACCTCACCAGCAGCAGCAAGGTGTATTGGTGAGATGCAAGTGGTATTTCTTAAGTTGCAGCAGCAGTATTTGTCAAAGCTTGTCCCTCAGAACCTAATACTAATTTAAGTGAGAGAGATTCCTTTGGAGAAGAGGCTTTAGACACTTAGAAGCCCAAGAATATGGATGCACCTCCGTCATACACAGTTATAATGGCTTAACTGTTTGTTGGAAGCTTTGTGCTCATGTGCACAAAACTTCAGCTTTCCCTGTTTAAAAATGGTCAGTTATAACAACTAGCTGATTGGACTCATACTGTCAAGACACTGCTGATGCAAATTACAGTATGTTGCTGATCTAAATGTTTTGCTTGCACTAAGGTTTTAAACTCACATTTACCTCTATCTGAGAAGCAGCACTGATCTGATTACTTGGTCTTTGATCAGAGTTGCCGGTTTATGGCAAATAAGATGTTAAAATATCATGAACTAGCATACCAGAATTGCTTAAGGACTTTGAGGTTTAAAGATGATGCTGAGGAAATATTGGTCCTGAGTGACATACATACCTAGTGATAAGTTCTTACACTATAGTTCTCATAGCAAGATTGTACTGCTGCTGTAACAGGAATGTAAAAGATCTGAATTTCCTCTTATCCACACTGACCAAGTATTTCACCCATCATATCAGTCTTGGGAAGCAGTGCACTGCAGTGCAGATGCACTATATAAACTGAAGCTTGTTACAGCCTATATATCGTAACAGCTGCTGAGTCTATTCTGATACTTTTGTATCAAAAATTAAATGGTGTCAGGAATCTCAGCCATAAATACAGGGTAAGTCCTTTCATGTAAATGTCTCCTATATTCATTCCTTTTCTATAGCACATATATTAATATATGAATAACAGGACTCAGACGTATGTAGATTCAAAAGTAAACCCTTTGTTCAGCAGTGATGCTAGTAACAGAGGCTTTGCGTTCCTCTTCAGTGCAATGACTTTGCTGATGTATTAAAAGCTCTGTATCTCAGCCCTCCGTCACATCTGAAGTGACAGACAGCCCACAGAAATGAGTGGGCAGTCTTACTCCACTCCTTTAAGCAGAGCAACGTCTGTACTATTGATAGCTGCTAGCGCTCTTGACAATTTTTACAATGGGTTCTGCAGTGTAAAAGGAAAGAAAGAAAAAACACAATCTGCGTAAATAATTTTGTGGAGACATAGTGGGCCACATTCCCAGTGGGTTATTAGCTGATGCACTATGCAGATGGAACAACGCTGATTCTCCCACACATAAATTTTGACTCACTAACTTTGCAAGATACTTTTCAGTCATTAGTCTTTCTCCTAAAGTGAAACTGTTTTTGGTGGAAAGCAAAGCCATTTAAATTGCTTCCTTCAAGATTGCATACAGCTATGTGAAAGAGGAAGGTTACAAGTATTATCTTTAATTGAGTTTGTCCACTAGAAAATTCTTACTCTTCTGTGATAACGAGATTGCTTCTTTCATTGTCTTAAGGGACCCTTTTTCTCAGACCCTGCCTTGTTCATGTCATTCCTTGTCCATGAACTAGTTCATGTACTGTGTGCTTGTCTCTTCCTTTGCATATTGATTAAAGATAAAACCAAATACCAAAACCCAGTCTTTTTCAGTCCTCCTTTCAGGATAGGAGTGCTTGCAAATTCTCACCTATTCAAATCTAGTGCATCAGTACCACGACACAGCTTTGCAAATGGACTATAGTTTCTTCTTCCCTAATTGTCAGGCTGTGCTACTGTGTATCTGACTTTTTTTTTTTGCAAAATCAAATGTAGTAGTCTATTTCTCACAGCTATTGCTTCATTTAGTTTCTTAGCTTTGGAAGACTTTCAATATCAATTTAATTGGATTTTGGTACATAACCCAATTCCCAAAACATCTCCGACCATGTTTTTTATACAAAACCCTATGCAAGCTATCATCCTATAAAGGGGAAATGCTATCTGAATATAAAAAAAAATTTACAAAAGTATTCTGTGTTTCCAATCAGCCAATGTATGTGCATCACAGAAATATTGCTAACTAGTGTATATCATACTAATCATTATTAGCTTAATCTAAAAACACAGGCACGTCTCTGCTGGCCTTTCTAATGAACCTTCAAAATGCACATCAGTTGCATAAATATAAATAAGGATGCGTGTATTTAAAAGCATTGGCTTGTCATTACTTGATCTGTGCATTTTTAATCATGCAATCAGACTATTATGAGTGCAGCAAAATCACCTGAAATGTGGTCCCTGTTTGGGAAATGAAAACTTGTGCTTATTATAGAAAAAACGTTCATTCACATTCATCTATGCATGTGCTATATCCAGTTTCAGAGGAGTAAAAATGAATCTCCCTTGGTATCTGCTTAACTAGATTTATTTTATATTGCATACAGAAATGCACAGAATACTGGCCAGAGGAACAAGTCACCTATGAAGGAATAGAAATCACAGTTAACAGAGTCATACAAGCAGATGATTACCGTTTAAGGCTCATCACCCTAAAGGTAAATCATTCCAATATACTTACAATAATTTAGTTATCTAAACCCTTAAATGAAGATGTTTCTGGAAAACTGTGTAGAAACATTCTGCAGAGTAATGTATTGCTGTACAAATACCACTTTTCAGTACTGAAGTCGTCATAGCTTTGCCCAGTTTTGCCCAACATGGAAAAACTACAGTAAAATAATCAGCCAGGGGCTTGACTGCCTATGTGCAATCTGAAAGCTATCAGACCAATTGTAATAGTACGGTGTTTACTCCATGGAAAAAAACAGCGACTCCTTCTGAGCCTGTCTCTTCTGTGTTGACTGATCATTTAGAGTGACATAATAGCTCACAGATAGCTTCTTATGAGCCTTTGCAAGTCAGATATCACTTGTGGAATAACCCACTAAACTCTGTGATGATGTTCTGTAGAAGTCAATGGCACATTGTTTATTCTTTGGGCCATGGACTTATGGAAAAGGTTACTGATTACTGGCAGGGAACTTTTACCTGCATGGCATCTTACAATTTTTGTAGTATGAAGAGACCCTCAAGTAATATTTAGGTTGTGCATCTGTCTTTTTATGATTGTTACTAGGATACTGTCAGGCTGCTGGATACCCACCAGCTGCATATACTTAAGATGACTTGTGTTGCTTACAACAAGTAGAGTAGTTAAGAAAAAGCAAAAGGCTTTTTAATTTCTCTTATCTATTCTCAGTTTTTCTCAGCAGTGGGCCTACTGGTCAGCTTGACAATTGGCAGTGGTGTGGTAGCACCACTTCTCTTCACCATGGTTGAACCCCTTTCAATAGATACCATGCTAACATATTCTTTGAACAATTTGGTTGCCTTAGCTTGGAAGACGCTTTAAGGAGTCATTCCACTCCAAGATGCTAAAACTGTTGATGGCCTTAAACACATTCACCACAGCATTTTCCATGCTTATATTTCTAAGCAGTAGTATCTTTCCAACTAACTGTATGTAGTTTTACATAGAGTAACATCTTGTGGATGAAGAGTAAAAACACAAGTTTAATTTTTTAAGTACTTAGATCCTACTTAAGTCTAAAGTACTAGAGTCCTATTTCACAACTGTTTTCATTGTTTGGTTCTAGACTCTCAAGCCGTATATTTTAGTAAGAACAGTCTATTTACATAAACCTTACACATCTTTCCTCTACCAGGTCTACCCCTGACCCCTGTATAGCACCTGCTTCCTTTCAAGCTGAAAACACTCTTTGTTTACCTAATCAGTTTCAAATCTCTTCAGCCATATGCTAATAGGCATAAAGCCAGCATGTCTGGATTGAGAGTGTGGAAAGTCTGTCACTCACGCTTTTGGCAAAAACAGCAAGAAGAAAATCACACTCCCTGACAAGTGGGAAATAAAGAATTTTTACAAGTATGTTGCAGATTTGCAGAGGTCTTTAATACAATTTATCAAAAACATTACAATGCAGCAGCAAGGATAATACATAGATTAATTTTGATAGAATGCTGATACCTGTCAGAACCAGTCACTTTTTAATTATGGTGACAAAAAAAAAATCCCTCAATAAAAACCTACACTGTCTTCCAGAAGAGTTTTTATTAATTGTTTTCAGTTGTTAAATACAGCATTTTAATAATGGTGAATATTGCAAAAATTTTTTTTTCAGCTTGACAGGTTTAGAGATTTAAGTTGAAATGTTCTTTCTCACTCCCTAGAAAAAAACCACCACCACCACCTTCCCCTCTATATTTCTGGAAGGGAATTTCATTCTTTCCCAGGGGAGGGATCATTCAAATTCTTCTCAAGAAGGTAGTAGTTCCATTTTCAGATGGGAATTGCAAGGGAGTGGCTTTTAATATCAGTATTGCAGTATCATCCAAAAACCAATCTCATTTCAAAACGCATTACACAAAATAAGCTGTCCTGAAGAACTTCTATACAACAATTCAGGCATAATAAGCCATAGTCCCATCTGGCAAGTACTTTGAGCTATACATTTGTCATTTAAGAGCAATAGTGGAGTAGCAGTTCTGGACTATATGTATGCCAGATGACTTGGTAGTGAAAACTAGATAAGCCATTAATTGATTCCTGTTTTCCCTTAAACAGTAGTGGTCAGAAACATGATACCACCAGCAGCAGTATGATTAGTACATGTGTTACAGGGTGGACTGTCATACTTCTCCCAATAGGAAACTGGATTTGGCAAACTTTAAGAATTTAGATTCCTGTGGCTGTGCTTCAATGAGCACTTTAAACCCAGTATAAGTTGGAACAGCAACTAAGTGAAGCCCAGCCTCCCTTTGTCCATCTCTCTTGTTCCTACCCTTGTGCCATCTCCCATGTGCCCCCACAAACACTTATGTGTCTGTATGGTAAGCCTAAGAGGGGAAACTGATTGATCCAGCATGAAAAAAAAAAATTGTTAGATCACTTCCCCAGTGTAGTTCACTGTGAAACTATGCAAAACCTTTGTCAACCAAAGAGAAGGATGGACAGCATCATGACCACAGAGCACTTTTAACATCCGGCAACTGGCAGTCATAGGGACTTAGGAGTATAGATGACAGAAAGTGTTTCCAGACTTTTATGTCTGGCTCTTTAGAAGGAGAAACATTTGTTCTTTTTTTCTTCCACTTTTCAACTCAGCTAGCCAGAGGAGGTTGTGGGAGCTAACATTTCTGTTCCCAGACCTTGTGAAGACATTTGCTTAGCCCTATACCAGCTGGCTTATGTAATAGCTGAAAGGGTAGGGCTGGTTCCCTAAGATCTGTGTTACTATTTGGCACCTTTAGAAATCAGGCAGAAGGATGTCACTTTGAACACATGAAATCAGGATCATGCACTGTTACTTGGCACCCTGGAAAGATAACAGCACATTTTCTATATTTATAGCTGTGCTGAGACATAGACAATTGGAATTTCTGTCTCTTAGAAAGCTCTGGACTACAGCTAGAAACAATTTCTACCTTCCATAGTGTCTCTAAATTTCTTACCATGTCTAAGAGAAGAGTAGAATTGACAGGAAACTGATATGAGTCAGTCTGTCAAAAGAGATAAAAAAATAAGCTCCCATCTCTCTCCCTCATCTATCTATCTAGCTATCAGAGATACGGCTTCTGGCTCTCTGTCTGTCAAATACATTAGGAAAGTAATTATGTCACAAGCACAGCTCTGGCTTTGCTGAATGAATCTGTCAAGAGGGAACAGACTGCCTGGAGTGTTTTGCACACAGCTCTTGGCACTAAAAGAGCAGCATGCTTTGGTGGGGAGAATATCTTTTTTTCTTAGGCAGTTTACTGAAGTGCAGGCGTGATATTTGAAATCCAGATTTCTTTGTTGTGTGACTTGCCATTTGGATCTCATGTTCTGTTTAGCATTGATTTACTCATCTCAATTTTAAAGGGAAGACCAGGTTTCAGTATCAATTTGCAATCAGAAATTCTTTTAAAAATCTGTGGTGTTTGTTTTAACTGGATTGCAGAAAGGAGAAGAAGTCAGAAACCTGAAACATTACTGGTACACGTCCTGGCCAGACCAGAAGACACCAGATCAAGCCCCACCTCTGTTACAGCTAGTACTGGAAGTGGAAGAGGCAATGCAGAGTGCAGAAGAGAAGAATGCTCCAGTGATTGTTCACTGCAGGTAAATACTGTATGAGACCTGTAAGGGCTTCTTTACATACAGTAGCCAAGTGCAGATACTATCATAGTAGCCGTAAGCTGGACATGGAGGAGATCTTGCTTGGAACTTCCAAAATTTCATGATGATAATTTTCTATTACCAAGCGTTGCATTCAGATACAGTCTGCAGTGAACACAAAAACTGGTGCTGACTCAGTTACAAGTAAGAACAATACAATTCTATTTGCCTTACCAGCCATACATGTCTTTAATGATCTTAAAATGGCCAAATTACCAAAGATTAACATACTGGGTATGAAATTGAATAGGAATATGCATAGAAGCAGAAAGATGAGAGCATCCAACTCTAAGCCTCAAACCAAACCCCTCTTGTGTTCTAGATTCCTTCTTCAATTTAAAAAAAAAAATCCTCATTAGGCCAACAGTAATTTAAGTGCAATACATAAAACAAATGAAATGGTGGCAAAGATGATTTGTAGCAAGTACTAATGAACAGACAAGAAATGTATGCAATTGATAGCAAAACTGAAATAGCTGTGAAAAGCCCATGGCAAAACCGGAAACTTCTTAGATGAAAGAAGCAAAAGCTTTACAGTGGTTTGAAGCCTGATGGGAAAATCATAATTATCAATCACAAGAATGTAAAAAATACATGAAGATAGCTACTTCTGTCTTCAGAAAGAAGTAGGATGATGTACTTAACACTTGTAGACATGATAAAGTACATTCTTTTGTGCTGCTAACTAGGGAATGTGTTAAGCAACAACTACTAACCATTATTGAATCAGCTATACTGGATGATTTTCACCCAAGAGAATTTTAAAAAATTGGTCCACAGGCTCTAAAATGTTCAAGCTTAGTATAGCTGCATTTCAGTTGTTGGAAAATGGGAGAAGATCCAGAGGTCTAAAAGGAAGTCCTGATTTGCCAGTGTTTAGAAAGGTTAAATGTGATTGCTTGGAAACAGCAAGTCCGTTCTCAAAACAGTTATTCCAGGTAAGTAGCAGAAAGCCTCCTGCGAGATGCACTAATCGTGCTAGGGCAATCTTCTCTAAAGTTCAATAAAATACATTTTGCAAAATTAGTCATGAGGATTTTTAGAAGGGATTCTATCTAGTTTTGCAGAACATTTTCTAGGAAGTGGCAGGTGGTTACTATCCAGAGGCATAGTAAATGGAGTATTTTAAAGGGACTCTTGGCATTAATGGTTGGTAGCCCACTGTCATCAAAGTTCCACTTATAAGCTAGTATGGAGTACTGTCTAGTAAAATGTTTGTATGATATCACATGTGCAGCTTTACTGCCTGTGTTTCCAAACAGATTTTGAAAAAATGAGGAGACTTCAGAGAAAAATAAAAAATGCCCCTTGAAGTCTGTGACTCTAAGAGCTCCTTGAAGTATTATGGTATTTGCTGCAGGGAAAGATCCTGGTCACCGTGTCACTCTTGCTTTGCATACTTGTTTTGTCCTCTTGAGTAGCATCATCCCCATGAGACAGTAGTAATTTGAGGGGTGATGTGGCATTTTTTGAAGACAGAATTCAATACATTGTCTCTACCTGAGAGTGGTATATGCAGGAAGCTGTTAGCCAGGCCAGTATTAAGCTTAGTACTGTAGTTCCTTCAGCTGTTGTGGGAGATCCTCAGTAGAACATAATCACTGTGACTTTGACCTTCAGTGATATAAAACAGTGCACGTTTAAGGAAAAAAACACATACAAACCTAATTATGAATCTTATTAGAATCATAGAATGGTGTGGGTTGGAAGGGACATTTAAGTCATCTAGTCCAAACACCCAGCCATGGGCAGGGACATCTTCAACTACAGGTTAGAGCCCCATCCAGCCTGACCTTGAATGTTTCCCAGGATGGGGCATCTACAACCTCTGGGTAACCTGTTCCAGTGTTTTACCACTATCATTGTAAAACATTTCTCTCTTACCTACCCTCTTTCAGTTCAAAATCATTATTAGCCTATCACTACGAGCCCTGGTAAGCAGTCCCTCCCCAGCTTTCCTGTAGGCCCCCTTTAGGTACTGGAGGACTGCTATAAGGTCTCCCCAGAGCCTTCTCTTCTCTAGGGTGGACAAGCCCAACTCTCTCAGCCTATCCTCATAGAGAGGTGCTCCAGCCTTCTGATCATCTTTTGTGGCCCTATTCTTAAAAGCAGCTTCATGTTAAGGCAGGCTAAGCAGTCTTGTTGAGGTCCTGTGAATAATGCACCACTCTTGGGCAGTCTTGGAAAGGTTATGACTTTGTCTTAGCTACTGAGAGACTTACAGTTTGTCCTGGCACAAGTGCAGTCTGTGCTATTTGCTTTATTTAAAAATGGGTGGTGTTCCCTCCCTTTGTTAAACACTGAGGTCTGTGGATGAGAAAGAGTATATGAGGACTGTGTACAGTGGCCAGTTTGGTTATGGCATAAACCTTAAGATTTTTTTTTAACCATTGATGTACATCCATGTGTAGGAAAGAATCCTCTGTAACACTGAAGTAGTTGAAGTATTGATGAACAAACTATACGCAGTAAAGAGAAGCAGGGCATGAGGTACAGAGAGGTTCGGAGGCAAAAATTTTCAGTCTGGTAGGTACCTCCATCACAGTTCTTTGAAGACTGAGATGGGTTCTTAGTGAGTAAAATCATCCCTAAACTTCCATTGAATTGCCTTGATCATTCTGTAATAGAAGTTACAAGAATTCCAATGTAGCTGTTTCCCTAACAAGCATAAATGCAGAGTGCAAACCCTGTCTGTACAGTCAAGGAGACAGTATTACTAGTATTAGGGCTTTGCAACCAGCAGCTAAGTGCTGCAAACTCAATGGTTGCTTGTATATTTGTTGCCAGTGTTTTTATATTATGACCTTAGTGCAATTTAAATGGAAGCAGGATTTCCTGCAGTTGTGTCAAGTAATAGTTCCTGAGGATGCTCACTTAATTACTTAATACATAAGAAAGGCTGTAAGCTTTTGCTTTGAAGAATTCAGTGTTGATAGCACTGTGCCTTGGAGAGTAAAATCAATTCTGGTCGTTAAGCAAGAACTGAATCAGGTGCAGAGGTGTTCAGGGAAAACAAATGTCTTTAATAGTGAATTTGTTATATCCTCCACTAATTCAGAGAATTGCTAGATCGCAGCTCTGATCAGCAAATGGCATCGCACTTACTCTATTGTGTTTAATTCTTTAAGTAAGGGGTTTGTTGTTGGGTTTTTACTGTACTTGTGATTGAAAATAGCTTTCAAAGAAGCTGTTAGGATTAGGAATCTCAAAGCAAGGGTTGCCTTCAAACCAAGTCTTAACAAAAAAGCACTGTTTAACTGGTTTGGTTTTTTTTCCAGTGGCAGGGCTAATGACCCAACAGGTCAAATGGCACCCAACAGTCCGTTTTCATGACTGTATGTGCAATATTCATCCATGTTCTGCAAGTACCTCACCATTATGTTATCCTACTGAAGTTAGTATATACTCTTTTCCTAGTTACAGCTGCATATTCACAAGCACCCACCTGGCAAAGACTGGGGGGCAGGAAAGGGTTAATGTGGTTTGATTGCTGGTTTAATGATGCTCATTTAACAAGAAAGTTCTAAAGCCATTCTAACATCTTCACTGCCTCTCTCTGCTTTTCCCTCCCTTAGTGCAGGCATCGGGAGGACTGGCTGTTTCATTGCAACTAGTGTCTGTTGTAAACAGCTGAAGAGCGAGGGCATAGTTGACATATTGCGAACAGCCTGCCAGTTACGGTTAGACAGGTAAGAAAGCCTGCTTCCTTTCCAGAAACACATAAATGAATAATGCTAATCTTTCCCTTTAGTTAAGGAGAAACAAATGGAAAAAAGACGGGAGGAAAAAAGGCAAATGGAGGCCAAGAGAGAATGTTCCCAGAAGGAAGTTGTCCTGTTCTAAGCGGTTTTACTTGTAATCTTTGCCTACTTTGTGAGCTGTAAACCTTAATGGACAGCCCTAGAACTGAGTTAGACTCAACTAGCTGGCATCAAAATCCCCACAATGGGCCACTGCACAGCTCAGTGCAGCAAGGGATGACTTCACTAGCTGAGGAGTTGGCCCCATATTCTTACAGAAGCAAAAGCTCAAAGGTCTGCTGTTCTTTGGTTCAGAGCCACAGATCAGCACTGTGCTCCCAAGAGGGGTCAAGAAGAATGGCTTTGTGTGGTTGTAGCTGTGAGTGCTGTTGGGAGGGCATGGCTATTGGGACTCTGTGGGGACAGGGAGAGTATGCACAGTCTGGAGTGTTTGCAGACATGAGAGGAGCTGTGAAAATCTCCAGAAATGCAATGGTTTCCAGTTAAGCATTTCTTAACGCACCACCTTGAGTTTGATTATGAAGTAAACAGACTTGAATTTTGCACCAGAGATGTTATTTTTCCTCTCCCACTGGTTTCAAGTGCCATCAAAACATGTCTCAGTGCTCTCTTAATGATAATGATAAATGTAGTCGGGGGAAGAGATGTCACGAAAAACATACCAAAGATTTTTCTGAGGAAGGAAAAAAAAAAAAAAGAACCTCAACCCCACGCTGAACTTTATTTCAGAGGAGAAATTATGCTCAGTGGGAGGCAGAAAATGAAATGCTTGCTGCCCTGCTGAGGCTCTGATAGACATGGACCTGCAGGGGCTGGGAGGTTTGGCTATTTCAGTGGATTTCAGGCCAGACAAGGAAAGGCTTCTCGAGAAAAAGAAAACTAGAATGTGAGTAGTGAGTGCTAATTATCTGTGGCCCAGTGAAATAGCTAGCTGGACCTGAAATACCTCATTTCTGTGACTAATGTTACACAGGAAAAGAGCCATATAAATGAAGGTTGAAGACACCTGCTCACATACGTGCTTGAGACAGAAGGCAAATCAAAATACTAGTTTTGCAGGGAGAGGGGAAGGGGCTGTCATTCACAGAGGCTGGACAGGGAAGATCCCACTTAAAGGATGCCATGGAGGACAAGGAAGTCTTCAGGCACCTCTGTAGCTGCCATGCACCTCTCAGGGGTGGGACAGAATAGGAAAAGGCCATTTAAATGTTGTGGGAGCAAATACTTGACATGGAAAGCAGTCAAATCACCAACCTTGCTACAGAAGAGTGCTGTTTCTTCAAGGAGTAAAAAAATAGGGCTTGTAGGCTCTTGCAAGTCATAGTGCAGTCCACTGCTATTGTCACTAAATGCCCACAGAAGCTCCATGTAACTTCAAAAGCAGTGTGAGAGGATGAGGAAGGGTCCAAGCAGCTATAGGAAGGAAGACCCTCTTTGTCTCCTCCTCCTGTCTTGTGGTTACTGTCTAGAGGAAATAGGGTGGATGGAAAGGAGTCACCAGGAACCTTAGGGAAAGAGGCTTTGATGCAGGCCAGAGCAGACACATATATTAATGTACCTCACCGCTTTGCAGCAGTAGAAGGGTTGACATGAGCCCTGAGAACTGCCTTTGAGATTCCTGTGGAGGTGATAGGGGAGAAATGTTTCTTTCCCTTCATTCCCTTACAGGTCCCTTGGAAAAATCCTGTGCACTGAGCTTTGCACCAGTGGCCAACAGTTGATCCTAAAATAACCTAGTGTGACTAAGGAAAGGAAGTGATCATTCCTGAATCCTACCCTAGTGCTGAGAGACATTTGCTGTCCTTTCCCACAGTGCAACTCAGATTTGAAAGGTTTCTGTGGCAAATGGGTGTAAACATAATTTCTCTATTCTGTGCCAAAGCCTGGACAGCAAGCACATGTCATAGTGTGCATGTGTGTGGGAAGGGAAGGAAACTACCACATAGCAGGGAACCAGATAAAAAGGAAAGTAATTTCCTGTGGTCTGAAACTCGATGGCCACCCTAATGCTTCTGTTGCTACAACTTCAGGGTGCAACCTCACTGTTAATGGAATTGCATGGGAAGTAATTGTCAGGTATGACTAATGTTACTTGTGTGTCATGGACTGACATAAATATATTTCAGTGCTGTGTGTGGCACAGAAGGACTTGGATCAGCTGTGAACTTGTATTAAGTAGAGCAGATAGGGAGGATATGCTCAGCTAGGGAACAGTTTATTCAGAAATGCAGCATGTGTTTTCCACCTTTGCATACTGATGAGAGGTTGGAGCATGGGGCCCTGCCCTTCCCTGCTCATCAGTGTTACTTCAAGCAGCTGCTTAACAAAATAGCTGCAAGAGGCTAAAGGAGGATTTTCTTTGGTCCACTCGTCCACCCCTTATGGCTATGTTTACTGTGTGACCCCCAGTTGTTAAGCTGGACCTCATAGAAAAGGGTGTCCCTTAAGGAGTGTGTTAGCAGTCTGCTATCCATGTGGCTCAAAGGAAGCAATTTTTCATTAACTTTCTCCAGTGACGGTTACTGAGGGAGTGTGCCACATAATGCTTTTACCCAGACTGACAGTCTGGTTGGCTCTGGCCACCCGTGTGTCCCCAAGTTCCTTAACACAACTTGTCACTTGAGCCTACTTTTGGCACTGTGTTCCTGGTATTTGTGCACCAGCACCAATGCTGCCACAATTCTGCGTACGCCTTCTGGGAATGTGAGCCATGTGGCTTAATTTTTTTCATAATAGATTATCAAGAGCTTGTATTACTGTTGATGAGGTTCTCTTAGCTGTCTTTTAAGTGTTAGCAAAATCTGCTTAAAATAGACAACTTTACCCTTGTTCTTTTTGTTCATTTCTAACGCTGTAGTACTCGTGTTCATTAATACGCTACTTGCAGAAATGCACAGACTAATGATACATGGAAAAACAAACTGTTTCTGCTCCTGCTTGCGTTTCCTTTCTGGTTTGCAGTTATAAAAAGAACAGCAAAAGCTGAAATAAAAGCTGAACCAAAACAGATTTCTGTGCTGGGAGACTTTTACTGATCAGGGTGTGCGTGGTAGTTACAAATCTGAAGTTTTTGTTGAAGTTCCGTTGTGAGTTCCAAAATCCTGCTTGTGATCCCCAGTGAACTTGCCAACAGCACAGTGTGGGATGGCACTAAGGAATGAAGACTCATTCCAGAACGGGAAGTTGTGTGCTACATCAGGTGTCTGGGTTGGTCTGGCCCTCCTTAGTTTTGAATTCAGTTTCTAGTGCAGCTGTGAAGTCTTGGATAAGCTACTTCCCCTCTCTATTCCCTCTGCTACCATCTGTCCATCTAGAGATTTGGGGTGAGGGTTGCTTTTCATGGTGCTTAAAATGGTGCTTAGAGTATAAGTGCCCTGGTAATATGAATGTAAGTGATGATGGTGTTGCCTTGCTGGATGAGGGCCTCTGGCAAGAAAAATGAAGGTAAAGCCCATTCCTGTTCTGACTGCCTTCTGTTCCTTGGTTAGCAGAGACTTTCAATATGGAGCTTAAGGTCAGACTGTGAGCTGGTTGCATTCGGTGGGCACTTTCCACTCGTTTCAGAAAGCTTTGGAATAAGATCTCATGCAGAACACAAGTTTCATGTTAGGTGTGCCATTTCCTCACATGTTTGCATGTAATAAGGCTCTTGTTTCCCTCGCCTTTTTTTCTTTCCTTTTCAGGGGAGGAATGATCCAGACTTGTGAACAGTATCAATTTGTCCATCATGTCATGAGCTTGTATGGAAAGCAGCTTTCTAGAGCAGCAGAAGAATAAGTGTTCATGATATTCCTAAAGCCTAAAACCAAGAGAACTTTTGACTGCATTCAGATATATTTCAGATCTGATAAGAGATACATGGTAACCTGGCTGTCTTAGCTGGAGAAAAAGATATATTATTTTCCTTTGATATTGCTTTTATGCTCTTGTTTGCATTGACATTTAAGAGCTGAGGTACGCCTTGTCTTAAACATATGTGACAGGACATACTCTTCACCAAAAAGGCTTATTTATACTGTAAATAAGAATAGTAGCTTCATTTGTTACAAAAGCAAGAAAAAAAATCCGAAAAAAATCCATTGTCTTAAGTTGGCTATTTTTAAAAGATCATTGCTATTATATCCAAGTTCAGTGTAAAACTTTTTGAATTGTCATGCTGAAATGTGCTGTATGTTGAATAAGCTTGAAAGTAACTTTTTGCCTCTTTCTGATTGTTTTTACATATAAAACTACCGAATACTGTGTATATCATAAACCTTCTGAGGCTCTGCATTGAAAGATTCAAGTAGATACACATTGAAATGATGTTTCACACATCATGTTTGCTTGTTTATTTTTTCTAAAGCAGTCCAGCACCAGTGTTATCAGAACTAAGGGGGGGAAAAATATTTCAATGATGTAAGTCAACTTCTTACTTCCAGTTCTCACCAGCAATGTACCCCAGTACCATGACAGCTGGGTCAATATGAGGTGAACAGTAGAAGTTAATTTGAACATAACTTCTTCACGCTTTACCTTTTCTTTGTGAATATTTTGGCATCTCAGTCTGCAACCGGATTTGATTTTTGCAAACAGTTTCTTTTTTTTATGCAGTCAAACCACAATCTGAATACAATTCTACACGAAATTTGAGTTTTAAAATCAGGTGAGGAATTTTATGCATCGAATTAATCTTTTTTTTAAAAATGTCATAATAAAATCATTCTATGAATTTAAACTTGTTTCAAAGTTTTGAGGGTGACCATGTGCTCATTAAAATTAACAGAAATCCTACAGGCAGCTTTAAAAGAAAAATGACACTCTGAACATGTTGGCTGCTTTTTGATAAATTTGCTCTCAAACCAAATTTAGACAGTCATTAGCCCATTCTAACCACTAGTCCAGGCAGCAGTGTTTCCTTTTCAGTAATAGGGACTGCTGCCCATACTTTCCTTTTTAGACCTCAATCAGGCTGTGAGGACTGTGTTTAATTGTGCTCAATGCTTTGAGGTAAGCACATGTTTAAGTGCTTTATTGAGCAGAGAAAAATGGAGGTATGCAGGACCCTTAATGTAAAAGATGAACATTTTGTGAATAGAGCTGTAATGATCTCCTAAAAATATTTTTGCTTCTCTTTATTTGTAACAGTAACCAAAACCCACTGCTTGTGTTAGTGCAGGAGATCCTGAGAATTTACTGCACTTCCTAATCAGGAGAAGGTAAAGCCGCTCTCAGAACAATAAGGGCTGATCCTGCTCCCACTGAGGTTTTACCGTTGACGTCAGTAGGTGCAAGGTGTAGGGCCTGAAACGTTATGCCTACAACTTCATCACTGTGGGGAAAGCTTCCCAATATTTCAGTACACATCCTTTGTGTTTATTCTGTATCCATGAATCTGTAAAAATCCTGTCAGCAGGGTTTGCATGAATGTGTGGCAAAATGTGTTATCTTTAAACCACTTGATTTTATTGCTGTATTTAAAATATTTCCTTCAGTGAGAAGTTAGCCAGAAGAACTGGTATTCTTTTTAAAACTACTGGTGGTAGTCATTAAATAGAGCAATAAACTTGAGCTTTTGAGCATAACATGACTGTTAGTGTTATGTAAACCTTGCTAGCTGTATTCTCCCCATTGCTACTGATTCTTTTGAAGGGGTAATACTATTCCATCTAAGCACTCCTTAGAAATAACAAAAGCACCACTGATGTTCTGAATAACATTGTAAGTGGAACTCCCTATAAATGATGTTTTCAGCTCTTCAGTGCCCTTCAGTGTCAAAACTGACTCAGTTAATAAAATTACTTGTTGTGTCATCAGCTTCCTGTGCATCTGCTAAAGAATATTTGTTGATAATTGATAGGAGTGTGCATATAAGAGTGAAGTTCAACGTAGAAGTTGACTCCTCTATAAGGAGACTTTCTAGAGGAGAATTGTTTTGTGGCAAACAAAGCTGTAAGGGCTACACTGCTGCCATCTCACACCAGGCAAGAGCATGCCACTTGTTCGGAACCAAGATATTCAAATGCCTCGTGAAGCATTATTTTGTCTAACAGATTTGGAGCTAATCCTCCTATTTACTCTGTGGCCTTACCATAATTAACGTATTTCTTTCTGTCTTTTTTTTTAATAGAATTTGAGGTCTGAAGGACCTTCTATCAGCTGTTCTGATCTCTACTGATGGCAGAGGTAGTCTTAAGAAGCGCATAGGATTAGCGGAAAGGAGCTCCGGCCTTGTAGAAGCACTTGAGATGAGTGGGGCTGCTGCTTCTGTAATCAGCGGGTTTGAAACTGAGCTGACAGTAGGAACTAAGCTGTGTGTCTTACTAGAGTTCTCTTTTTACTGGGCATTCCTAGCATGCTTCATCCACTCTTTGCAGCACACTGCCCAGGCCTCTTGTACAAGAGACAACAGCATTAATGTGATTTAGTCTGTGTGATCCTGCTCTGGCAGAGGGGTTGGACTAGATGATCTTTCCAGGTCCCTTCCAACTCCTAATGTTCTGTGATTAATACCTACAACACAGTTGTTTCCCAGAGGACTGAGTTGCTCTGTCCAGGTAGGTTAGTATATAATAAACTTGAGAGCATTTTATTAGAACCAACTGTAATGTCTTCTCTTTCATAAACTTTTTTACACTTTATGAACAGAGCAGAGCCTAGATCAGTGCCTCGCTCATTTTCTGGTCATTTGATCTTTGGCCATCACATGCAATCAGTGTTATTCTGTTTATGTTTCTGCCATGGTTACACACTAATGACATGCTCTGTCCTTTTGTAGGTACTCTGAAATCAGCAGATGCACAGGGTTATGTAAAAACAGAAACTAAGATTGCACTTGGGAGCAAGAACTATCCCAAGATAAAGCACATGTCTGACCTTCTGAAGGATCAAGATAAAGATGGCTTGGTCAAATTGTTCTGAAATGCCAGCTATCTGGCAGTCACGTTCAGTGAGTGTTGCACATTATTTTTTGTGTTCCTTCCATGGAAACCATTTTAAACAAAGGGAAATGGTAAATTTACAATTTGTTAAAACACTTTTTCTGAGATACACTGGAAATAACCTTGTTTCTTCTGTCAAGTCTGTAGACGTGTAGTTATTGATGCATGTGAGTGACTATCAACTTAGGATAACGTAGGGCAGCCGAGGAGTCCAGCAAGGAAAAAAATTACTCTGTTCAAAAGCACAGAAGAAATGTGTGAAAGAAAGCAGCATTTGCAGCTTTGTGCTTAAGGGACGGGAAGTCAAAGAAGTACGTGCTCTGGACAACACGAGCATTGCTTTCTAGTGTCTAAAAGCAAATCTCACATATTCATGAAGAGGGGAACTCCTTCTGTTACATGCAAGGAAAGAGAAGAGGCTCTTCTCCCTGAGTACTGATACAGATCAGGCTCCAGCACCCAAATATAACGTGCCACATTCTCATGGCATGGTGTGAAAGTCACAGAAAGGGATACTATTATCTGAAGTGCAGAAGATCAGCCCAAGCTTGTGCGCCATGTAATCTCCAGCAGAGCAGCAGTGTCAGGTTTATTCAGTTGATAGCAAAGATGAATGCAGAGAAAGGCTAAATTATTTACACAGAATTAAAAGCCAGAGCTGGCAATGTGGCTCAGAGCATTTAAGAAGAAGATAAAGTTTAAATAGTCTGGCAGGGGACGCAGGTACTGCAATTCCTGGCCCTTTCTCTCCACTGGACCATGCTGTTCAACTTCTATGTTCCATATTGCTTCTTTCTCTTACCTGCTGTTACTGCTAGGCTTAAAATAAACTTAAGTTACTGTATCGCCTTAGTTTTAATCCAATATGGAAAGATGTGGATTTGATGGGTGGACCATCCAGTGGATAAGAAACTGGTTAACAGACCGTAGCCAAAGGGTGGTGGTCAATGGGTCTATGTCCAGGTGGAGGCCAGTGACAAGCAGTGTCCCCCAGGGGTCTGTCTTGGGACCGGTTCTCTTTAACATCTTTATCAATGACATCGATGATGGAATTGAGTGCACCCTCAGCAAGTTTGCGGATGACACCAAGCTGAGTGGTGTGGTCGACACCCTAGAAGGAAAGAAAGCCATCCAGAGGGATCTTGACAGGCTGGAGAGATGGGCCCGGGTGAACCTAATGAGGTTCAACACTGCCAAGTGTCAGGTGTTGCACTTGGGCCGGAAGAATCCCAGACATAGATACAGACTGGGAGAAGAGCTCCTTGAGAGTAGCCCTGCTGAGAAGGACTTGGGGATTCTGGTGGATGAGAAAATTAACATGAGCCAGCAGTGTGCTCTTGCAGCTCGCAAGGCTAATGGTATCCTGGGCTCCATTAGAAGAGGGGTGGCCAGCAGGGACAGGGAGGTGATTGTCCCTCTCTACTCTGCCCTCGTGAGGCCCCATCTGGAGTACTGTGTCCAGATCTGGGGCCCCCAATACAAGAAGGATGTGGGACTGTTGGAGAGGGTTCAGAGGAGGGCCACAAAGATGATTTGAGGGCTGGAGCACCTGCCCTACGAAGAGAGGCTGAGGGAGCTGGGCTTGTTCAGCCTGGAGAAGAGAAGGCTGTGGGGGAACCTCATTGCAGCCTTCCAGTACCTGAAGGGAGCTTATAAGCAGGAGGGGATTCAACTTTTTAAAAGGATAGACAATGACAGGACAAGGGGGAATGGATTAAAACTAAAGGAAGGAAGGTTTAGATTAGATATTAGGGGGAAGTTTTTTACGGAGAGAGTGGTGAGGTGCTGGAACAGGCTGCCCAGAGAGGTGGTGGATGCCCCGTCCCTGGAAGTGTTCAAGGCCAGGTTGGATGGGGCCCTGGGCAACCTAGTGTAGATCCAGGCCTGAGGTTGGTGGCCCTGCCTGTGGCAGGGGGGTTGGAGCTCTGTGATCCTTGGGGTCCCTTCCAACTCATACCATTCTATGATTCTATGTTGATTGTTGGTGTTTCCCACTTCCGTTGGTGAGAGCATGTCTTGATCGACACTATTCAGATAGTTCAGCCTCTTTTGCCTACCTTTTGATCTCAATACATCTCAACTTTGGGGACAGTCTGCAGTACCTGCATATTACTAAAGGCATTTCTCCTTTGTCAAATTGTAGCATTTGCCTGAGACAAAGTTTTCTTATTGTCAGACCTTAACTTTCCTAGTCCTAGTAGCAGCTGGGAGGTGTCTACTTTCCTCTGAAAAGGCAAAGGCAACACTTCTCTCCTGGGATCAGGGGGTTTTCCCCTCCCTGTATAGATCCTTTTGCTCTTTCTCCTTTGCCTGCTTAGCTTGTTTGCCTTTGAAGAGGACACAAGACCATCAGGAGTTAAGATGAAACTAATAAGGTACAGCAGAATAACAGAAACAACCCCTTGTAAATTAGCTTTGACTCCTTTTGTCTCAAATGAAGGAAAACCACAGGTGATTGGTTTTACCAAGTCCACTGTCCTCATCTTGGTCTTTAGGCTGTTGTGAGGAATACAAAGTCAGGGTAATGAAGGGATCATTCAGGGTCACTCCTCCCCTTTTTGAGGCCTGTGTCTGGCAGTGAGGCCAGCTTAATGATCCAAACTGAAAGATACTCTCTTTCCTATCTGTTGTTTTTCCCCCAGAGGATGGTGTGTGTGTGGATACATGCGTACCCACTCAATGTGACACAGGAAGTGGTGTAAGAACAGAAGCATGAGGGAGGATTCACAGGCACTGTGAAATGAACATGGAAAGGGACTGACTGGATTATTTTAATCAGCATGAGTAGGTAGGAGGAATTGGATCAGCTTGGCAGTGTTTTGTTTTTGTTGGGGAAAACGTGACTTTCAGCACAGATACCAAGTTTCTGTTTCTAAGTTGGGCTCTTGTTTCTGAATTAGACTATTGACAAGCTAAATGAAGGTTGGTTCCTTTATAGATTTATTAGACAAGCAATAAATAATACCTTACCCACTTTACAGCATGACCAATCCTATTTCCACACACTTATGATGTGATAAATACAGCTGTGTTAATAGCAACATGAACTAGAGCAAGGAGCACAGAGCCTTCTGTTGTGCTGGGATCCCTCTTTAGCCTGTGTTTATTTTTTGCTGCCTGTATGTGGTATTTTTTGCTCAGTGGAAAAGTTGCTAGTGTTTTAGCCTTTCCACATCTTTTTCTTGATTTTTTTTCTTTCCCCTTATAGCAGCAAAAAGCATCTAAAATCATCATGAAAGGTGGTATATTCCCTAGTGGTTTTGCCATTGCTTTGTTGAGTTTACCCTAGAATTATTCCACTCAGCCTCTAGATTTTTACTTTCTTTGGCTTTTTTGTGTACCTGTGTTTTGCAAAGCATAACCCAGGTGCCTCCTGTATTAGACTCTTCCATTTTAATTTAACATAAATGGGGAATAGGTAACAGCAGTCTGTTCCAAACAGGAATACAGTGTGGTTAGTTAAGAGAAGCAGTTTATTGTCTCTAGTTCAGCTTCATTGCAAGCAAGATACACAGTTTGTGTTCTTCAGAATGGATAGACCCATATACACACAAAATGGCTTCTTGTACCTGCTCTATTTCAGTACTGATGCTGTTAAGTAAGTTAGAAGAGTATGAAATACATAGGCTGACATCTAGAATTCAGTCTGTTCTTGAGAAGTACCTTGTTAGGAATGAAGTCCTTCTCCATATGAGGAACAGTGACAGATTCGCAGTTTTACTAAGGAGTAGAAGAGAACGGATTCAAGAATGCCCTCTGTAATCTAACAACTGTGAACTGATTTTACAAAAAGCTTAGTCCCTGCTCAGGTAACTGAATGAACAGGTTGTACTTGGAAATGGTGGAAACTGCTGCCTGTATAACTTAAAGCCAAATGCTGTCTGATTCACTGAGGTGTGAAAGGAGGACTAGCGAATGACTTATCACCAAAGCAGGATTTGTTGAATGTTTAACTGTTTGAAACCTGGACCCACATATTTGGTTTTAACATGCAAAACAAGACTGGTAAATTTAGTAATTTGTCATTGATAAAACTTTTGAAATGGTATAACAATAACTGCCCAATACTGGGTTTTCTTATTAATGTTTATTTTTAAATTAAAAGACACCATCTTGGCCCACAGAAGGTTTGTATCTTTTAGCCTCGTACTTGAAGTTTTATTGGCCTGTTATTCAAAGAACAGGAAACTGCCAAAGCCCATGTAAAGGATGTAACAACATAGCCCACAAGAGGCCACTATGTATTTAAACTTGTAACTACTCATAGTTCTCTTTGTCCAGTGTAAAGGGACCGGTCATCTTCCTCAGACTGCAACAATCTACAGGACTTCATGTGAGCTGAGGGATACAGAAGGGTCAGTCATGGACTTGAAAGCTCCTGTTTCCTAGTAAGAATGATCAGGACTTTAGCAGCTGGGGAAGAAATAAAGTATGTAAGCATATGTTCTCAAGAATGTCCTAATACTTTGTATTCTATAAGTCTGTGGGTAGGCAGGATGGAAATTAGCTGTGCTAATGTTAGTCTCGTATTTGCTTTCATTTCCCTTCAAAGGAACCTTGGGAAGTAGTACTCTGAAGTACTACTCCTTGAGGCACTTAAAAACAGAAGTAAAAGCACTGCAAAAAATACGGTGTAGGGAGATCTGTTATCTACAAAATAATTAGTCAAATTGTTAAATTCTCTCTTCTGTAACTGAAACTAAAATTGCCATTCACTTACACCAAGACTTTGTGATGAGTACTTGGTACTGACAAGTCTTTCCTTGAGACCTGGTTTGCCATGTAAACATGTGCTGATTCTGTTAATAGCAGCCATAGTAAATACAGTGTGATAGCCACACTATATATGATAGGTGAAGTTAATCTCTGCAGTGTATCCATGGGTTGGTTTGTGGTGTATCTGTGTTCCAAAGCATGGAGGGTTGTCTGCATTTTCTTTTTTCTTTTTTCTTTTTTTTCTTGTCCACAGTCAAGGTATTGGCAAGTTGAGTCATCATGATGGGCGGTGACAGACAATGTTACATCCTTCAGATGGAACCTTTTGGGGTCTGGAAGTTGGTTCCTGTCTCATCAAGAAACAGGAAATCTTGTAATCTGACAGGGCTTCCAAAAGTTCATTGCTTACTCTTACAGGCAGTTTTTCTAATGAGTGCTTCCTCTCATGACTGATGAAACAGAAGGTAATATCCCAGAAGTTTAGAAAAAAACCTGTTTCTTACCAGCCATTTCTCTTCCAAAGCTGGCACAAGCTACTGAATCTTAACCTATAATGTTTTCATGATGGAAAATCTGTGGCAAAGGATGAAAATTTTGATCAGGTAAAAGAAGTATAAGTAAGGTGTAAGGAGGAACTGTTAAAATGGTGGGCTGGCTTTTGAACCGTGAGCTTGGTAGGATTTGAAAATCTGAAGGTATGTAGAGACCTGTGCAGTGGAGCAGGTGAGTAAAGCAGCATGCTCATTTCAGCACTTACTGCAACTGGACTGGTGTGGATTTGCCCCGTAATGAGTGAAGGCAAAATACACTCTTCTCTAGGGTGTTTGAGATTATAGAATAACGCCTTATCACTTGCTGACCAGCCCAAATCATTGCTGTCACCAACACCAATGACCATTGGTCTGCAAGGGTGAAAGGCTGAGAAGAAGAGAGGGTGGTAAGAGCCAAGGCAGGGAGTTGACACACCTTTGGGCAGACCAGGCAAAAGCAAGCAATCTCTTTGTCTTGGCTTCTTGGTTTGTAAGAAAGACTTTAAAGCTTGTATCTATGAGAAAAATTCAGAGCAGAAGAGGAAAGACACAATAGGGAAGGTATGCATGGTATCCCTGTATAATTTTAGAGGGTATATGGAAAAGATAGTCTAACATAGAGACTCTTCACCTGGCTTCTCTGCATAAGGAATCAGACAACATTTCTCTCAGACAAGCAGGCTGGAGACAAAAGGCCAGCTCAGCAAGGAAACCAGGTTGTGTATATATATTCTGATAAGGTGCAATGTATATTCTGAACTGAAGAACTAGTTCTTATGAAACCAAAACTGAATAGGTTCTGATAGAAAAATGCAGCTCTTTGGAGACTCCTGAAATGACCAGTTTCAAGGAAGAGGATTTGTCTTACGCTGTGGGCATTTGTCTAAACATAGGGCATGAGGAGCACTCAGGAGCTTAGTACAGCTTGTGCAGAACAGAGTAAGTCCTAAGGGACCTTTGATACATTCAGTTCTGATACCTTTCTTGAACAACATCATCCATGAAAGCACATTGGAGCACCCCTGTGCAGCAAGGCAGCCCAATTTTCCCATTGTGTAGATGACAAGATGGGTACAGAAAGCACAAATTACTTCCCAGAACTCCACAGAAAGACTGGAAAGAAGCATGGAATTGATCAGCAGTCTCCTGTGGACAGCTAACACTTCTCCTGCTGCACAAACCCTCCTCTCCCAAGACTGAGCCAATTTTCTGTCTAACTTTATGTTTCAAGGCTTCTTGTCATATCTACCCTTCCCCACTCGTGGTAAATAGATCTTTCAGACGGTATACCTCTGTTCTGCTTGATTAATGTACGTTTTCCCCAACAAAAGAAGCTGTTTCTAGGAAGTCTTCTGCCTTATTAGGAGCCTTTTAGCATGGTGACATGTTCCTTTGAGATCCTTGCTGGAGAAAGCACTCCTGAATTCATGGAAAACTCTTGTCCACTGCCAACACCCAAAGGTGAGTAACAAAAATTCTGGTGGAAGTTCTTTCCTAATACATGCCAACAACTAACTGCATTTTCAGGTGCTCTTAGGTATATTCACCCACCTCATGCAAATATCTGTGGTCCATCATATTACACAGTGGTAAAGAACTGCAGTTGCCTGTGCTCATCCTCAGTTTCGAGAGGTCTGTCGTGGATCAGTCAAAATCAATGGGAAAGCTGCTGTTCCTTTTAGCTGCTGGAAACATGTCGTCACTGATTTAAGTACAGCAGTTCTTGTTTATGCAAAACCCATGATCGAAAAATTTGCCTTGGTCTGGAAGAATGTGGCCTTTAATGCATAAGTAAATAAGCCTTTTCCAGTGTGTATAATCTCTCCCATATGACAGGTCTAAAGTGACACAAAGATCATATGAGTCTACTATATATCACCAAAAAAATCACAAATCGTTCCTGTCAGTGTGCAGAGCAATGCTAATGAACAAATTTCATTCCCAGAGGGGTGTCTGTGATGGAGGTAAAGTTTTAATCAGTACAGTAAGTAAAGCAGTGTTAACCTGATCTCCTCCATAAAGCAGACAGGCAAATAAGCCATGCATTTAAAATAAAGCCAGAGAAAGTAAGTATCAGGTCCCTGTTGCAATTCACTAATTTAATTAATTTCAGAATTGTTTCTTTAATTTTAGGAGACAAAGCAATATTCTGAGCTAAAGTTAAAAGTAAACCAAAGTCTAATGCAATATGGGAAAGAAGGAGTGGGTACCAGTACAAGAAGGATCCAGAATGGTTTTTACAGTATTTTTAAGTAGTATGTAGTGACAAACTTTTTTTTTCTTGCCATTAGCTCTTTTTTTTTTTTAATTTTCACCATAAAAACTGTAAAAACTTCAGCACTTTTGTATTCCTCAGCAGCAATAAAAATGTCCCCATTTGCAGTCAGCCTGCTGCAATACTGCCACTTTCAAATACTGCTGTGTGTTTATAGGGCAGTTTTTTGCAATCAACAGAAAAAGAGCAAGAACCATTATTTTTGTTACTTGGTTTTGTGTTTAGTATAGTAAAGCCCTAATACCTTTGTGTGCAATTCAGGCAAAACCAATGCTAAAACTTAGTAATTCATAACATTCAAGGCGTATGTTCCAGTTCAGCACTATTTAATTTGTGATGTCCCATGGCTGCAGGAGTTCTGCCATCCTTCTGTTCTTTCCTTTCTCTGTTCTTTACTCTCTTCTGTCCTTAATTCTTAGTTCCCTCTAATTTACCTCTTCTCTCAGACAGTCCTTTATTTACAAGTCTGCCAGCCAGGGCAGGTCAAACTCTTTTTTTTCTTTTCCTACGGTACTCCAGAGCCTTGAGTCCAGCTGCTTCCATTCACTTTCCTCTGGTCTCTGCATTGCTCATGCAGTTCAGGGGTGATTCTCACTTTCAATGCAGAGCACCAGAATAAAAGGATGGATGTCTCTGAGAAGAAATGTGGCTTTGTTTTGCTTCCTTAGGTCAAGAATGGCCCTGATCCAAAATGTATCACCATTAGTGGGAAGAGTTCTGTCTGTTACTGGAGCTTTAGGAAAGCTGTGAGGGATCTTTAGGGAGGGTTTGGCCTGAAAATTTCTGCCCTCAGAGAGATTCTAGTTTGTCGAAAGGCCAGTTCTGTTAATGATTAAAAAAAATATATATATATACTGATTTAAACACAGATGAAGAATTCCCTCATACATTTGGCATATCTGCCTCTATGTGGAGCTTTAGCTAATTGCTTTCTCTGGTTTTTTTTTTTTCTTTCTGATCTGAATGCTTCTCCTGAGATGATATAAATAACTGCAAGTATGTAGTGTCCAATACCCACACTGATGCCATCTACATGGTATCCTTGATCATGATTACAGGTAAGGTCTAGAGGTCTGGCTTGATTAGTGACTAGACCAGTTACTAGCAACTAGGCTCGGAAGAATTTTTAAGTTAGGCAAGACTGAGAGTCTTTGCATGGCAAATTTGTTGCAAGTAGAGTGGGGTGAAGCAGGATGAAAGAGTCTATCCCCTGCTGACTATGTGTCACTGTGTCCACTGCACAAAAAGATATTTTCAAAGGTGCAAGCATTGTACTTAGTATGGAGAAGAGCCTTTGTGGTCCCTGTATTCTGTGAGGAAAAAAAAATATATGAAGTGTATGCATATGAAATATATTCTGTGCATCACCAATGTAAATGGGCAGAACTTAGGCACCTGCAGTTGTCTTGTGACTGAAAAGAAACTCTGATGCTGAGAGTGACAGATAATCTTTGTTCTCAGATACACTAGGTTATGTGTACTTCAACATCCACAGACAAAATTTTGAGGGTCAAAATTGGTGGGCCAAACTGTGATCTGCTTTTTTTTCCTGATATGTCTTTGCAACGTTGATGATTCACTGGTCTTCAGACAGACATATAACACTGTACAAGTTACAAGCCAACCCACAATTACCAGAGTGCCCATGTGAAAACACCTTTCATGAGATAACAGATTTCAGTTTGAAGTCTAGTTATTACAGATAATAAGCCAAATTCTCCACTGACGTCAGTGTGGCAGGGGTGTGAGTCACTGCTGAATTTGGTCCAGTTTTAGTGGAAAAGATGGGAATGATAAAATGCACCTTGGCACTGTCCTTCTAGTGGAAGTGAACTTTTTGCACAGCATTACAGGACTTGGGAGTCAGTGGATGGGCCTGGGCATAATGACAGTGATCTTTTTTCATCTGCATATGCTTCCTACAACCAGCCAAATGTGGGCCTGCTGTTTGAAAGAAAACCAACCACATTATATACAGCAGATTTGCTTTAAATGAATGCTAAGTAAAATTGGTGCTGCCCACCTGCCTTACCTTTTATTTCAGGAGTACCATCTTTTAAAGATAAGGTTTTCTGTAAGTACCATTCCTTAAGTATAATACTTATGTTTTTTATGAGAGAGGGCTTTAGCAGGGCTTGGGCACAGGCTATTTGGTAGTGTGGTAAATTACCTTACTTAAACCAGATAGTGATCCTGTGCCAGGCACTGCAGCGCTCTTGACAGATAATGCAGGAAGATGTCAGTCCTCCTTCAGCTTGCCAAATGGTTCCAGGTAGGCTTTTAGATGTCATCTGCAGTTGTCTGAAGCCATTTACTTTACAACGACCTACAGTAAAGGAGAGGGAAAAAAATCAGAGCTGAGATAGAAGAACTGAACAGAAAAGCAGCGTGTCTGTTGATCAGCTTTGTAGGAGCACATGCAACTTTTGCTGAACGTTATGGGCTGTGGTTAGCTAAATTTTCACTGAAGGAATTAATTGACCTTTCTGCTACCACTCCAATGAAGTTATTTTGATTTCTTTCTTAAGTCTGTCTATTTAGTGAGATCAGGAACTAAGCATAACAGAATTAATATTTGTCTTTTATGTATTTTAACAGGTGAACCACTGACTTCTGACAGAACTGAAACCGCTGAAAGTGGCTGAAAGACAGATAGCAGTGTTTGAAATCTGCCTGCCAAAGAAAGTGCAAAACTTCACCTAGAAGTTCAATGGGAAAGAGTTGAAGTGGAATAAGTATGAAATCATCACCTTTGATGATGGATGGGCCTACACTATGATAATTAAGGGTGTTCTGTCCAGTGACTTTAAAGAACTCAGCACTGAGACTTCAGATCTAGTGCAGAAGATTCCACTCTTCATTAATCACAAGTAATGCAAAGTAAGCATCTCTGGGCAGTGCATGGATCAAACACAAGATGGCAGGGTTTGAGCTGCAATATCTGCAAAGCTAAAACACAAAGGCCCAGAGCTTGGGCTGAAAAAATGGAAGCAGCGGTCTCATAGATGTAGTCTGGGAATGGGCAGGCCAGAGGAACATCAAGACCTCGTTTTCACCCTGGAGGTACAATCCAAGCTGGACTCTCCCCTGCCCAGGAGCCCGTGTTGTCTCCTGCAAAGGCAAAGTCACCTGTTTGTATTTATAAGGTGCTTGCTAGTATGTGCAATTATTTTTCTGGCTAACTCTTTCCCCTTGCCCAGGGGTTCCAAATCAGTTTGTCAGCAATCTCAAGAACACACAAGTGAAAAAGAAGGGAAAAACTTCCCTGGAGTGTGGGCTGACTTTTGAAAATGGCAACCTGAAGGGGATGTAGAGGGGGGGATGAGAGATTGAGGGGGTCTCTTCAATACATCATGAAGCATGAAGGCAAGAGAGCAAAGCTTATTAATGCTATGCTGAGTGACTCAGGAGATTGCACAGCAAATGTAGGCTATGCAAGACTGACCCTAATGGTACAGCAATGCCAGTGTAACTGTGGAAGGTAAGTGAATGGCTCAGAGAGGAAGAGGAGGAGAAATAGTATAGAGTTCTACAGTGAACTCTGTGGAGGAACAGTGCTGCTTTGCTAACAGCTAGGAAACTGATGTAAGAGAGAACTGCTTTGCAGTCTATTTACTGTCTAGCATAGAATAAACTGTTAGTCCGTGCACCCTCTTGTTAGCATGCAGATAATAGTTAAAGACTTCCCTTTGCTGTATAAAGCAGTAGAAACATAAAACACTAAATTTTCTATTTAAGTCCTTGCACGTGTCACCTAAACAAGTCTAGTGCAGTGTACTGTGGGGGTTTTTTAATCAGAGTTGTCCTAAAGAATTCTTACCCTGATTCTTTAAAGTGACTCATGGGACATTTGCCTCAAAGTTAAGGTGTGGATTTTAGTGGCTATTAGCATTTGAGATGTATTCAGTTAGATGTAGACCAGCTCTAAACTGTGCCCTAGTCCCTTCCATGAAAAGTGGAAGCATTCTAAGACCATTTTAAAACTAAGTGCATGGAAGGAACATAAAATTGTATTAATGTATCCTTCACAGGTTCAGGAATCACTGAATAGTCTGTTGGTAGGATGATGTGAAGGAAACTTCAGAGGCTAAATGAAGGTCAGCTGTGAGGTCAAGCAGATTTTCTTGCATGGTAGATGGATCTGATCTAGTGCCCATCCCCGATGAATGTCTCTGTGAGACTGTTCTCTTCTTGATAGTCCTGTGTTCTCTGTGTCAGATGATGCCCCACAAACCCTGGCCTGGTGTATGTGCTTGGGTGGAGTTTCTGGTGTACGAGTGCCCTCTGTGGGCCATGGCCAAGGTGGCCTAAAAGGACAGTGTGGAGCAGGGGCCTTCTCTGAACACCCCTCAGGACAGAAACCACTTCTGTGGCACAGGTGACCTGGAAAGCTGTGGCTAAGCTGCCTTTGACTCCTGTGCATACTAGAATTGCAGACAGATGCCTTAGTTAGAGATTCATCTTTCACTGTGTAGAATTCAGGTTCAGACACAAATACTATGTAGGCAGTAAAGGGAGCATTCAGCTGGTTTGACAACTCCTCTAGACCAGCCAAGGGTCTACAGTGGTGTTCTGTTTCAGTTTTTTTGTTCCTATAGCTACATTCCCTCTAGCAAACATCCATATGGAAGGGCAAAAACTACTTAGGAGCAGCCTTTCTCCATGCCCCTTTCTTCCCATGATACCTGATTCAGTAAACCACTTCTCATCCTGAGGGTCTGTCCATTCTGTTACATAAGATCTCCCTGCTGCTGCATACCACTTTGGTGTTGGAAGTGCTCAGTCAGCAGCCATTCTGCACAGTTTTTCTGTTCACATGCTTCCACCAGGATTTCTTCCAGAGACATCTGCAACCATGAAGAGTATGTGTGTGATGTTCATGGATCCTTCCAAGCTCTGTATTGTCCTGAATGATGTGAAAGTGGAATGGGTGTGGCTCAGTGATGGCAAATAGGTTGAAATTCTCATGGTGTTGTCAGTATAATGAAAGGCTGTGAAACTAGTGAGAAGTTTCCTCCAAATAGCTACTGCTGGACTTGGCCTGGTTTTGATAAAGAGCTTTTGATTAACGACAAACAGATGTACAGATCAGACAAGAACAGACCTAATCTTTCCCAGTCTGTTACAGCCTCAGTCTTAAAAAGTTTTGGCTTTTAAAAATTTTTCCTTCCTGGTCTCCTGTAAAGATGCTCTCACAATTGCTAACCCATTGTCCCGACATGCAGACTTGCAATATTTCCAGCAAGGTTGGCTTCTCACCATGCTCCCTTCCCTCTCTCCCAGTCTCTGATTTTCAGAGTAAATGTATCCCTTGCATGCTAGAACAGTGAAGGTGGGAGCCATCCACAACCCTGTCGCTGCCAGAATGGGAGAGGAGCAAAAACAGAGGCTTATGTTCATAGAATCATAGAATCATAGAACGGTATGAGTTGGAAGGGACCCCAAGGATCACAGAGCTCCAACCCCCCTGCCACAGGCAGGGCCACCAACCTCAGGCCTGGATCTACACTAGGTTGCCCAGGGCCCCATCCAACCTGGCCTTGAACACTTCCAGGGACGGGGCATCCACTGCCTCTCTGGGCAGCCTGTTCTCCTCACCACTCTTTCTATAAAAAACTTTCCCCTAATATCTAATCTAAACCTCCCTTCCTTTAGTTTAAATCCATTCCCCCTTGTCCTGTCATTGTCTACCCTTTTAAAAAGTTGAATCCCCTCCTGCTTATAAGCTCCCTTCAGGTACTGGAAGGCTGCAATGAGGTTCCCCCGCAGCCTTCTCTTCTCCAGACTGAACAAGCCCAGCTCCCCCAGTCTCTCTTTGTAGGGCAGGTGCTCCAGCCCTCTAATCATCTTCGTGGCCCTCCTCTGAACCCTCTCCAACAGTTCCACATCCTTCTTGTATTGGGGGCCCCAGATCTGGACACAGTACTCCAGATGGGGCCTCACGAGGGCAGAGTAGAGAGGGACAATCACCTCCCTGTCCCTGCTGGCCACCCCTCTTCTAATGGAGCCCAGGATACCATTGGCCTTCCGAGCTGCAAGAGCACAGAGCCAAGGGGGCAGAGTTGAGCAACAGTTGCCATTGGAGGTAGTCGCCCCATCTCTTTGCTGCTCTTTACCAGGCATGCCCAAGCACTGTCAGAATCAGTGCTTCCCTGGGGCTCCTGGCCTAGGCCTGGGCCATTTTACAGGCTGGAAAATGGAGGAGGAAAAACATCATCTTTCTGCTTTGTTCCTTGAGGGGAGAAAACTGAACAGTTGTACTGGTTGATTTTAAGTGACTAAGCATAGGTGTCTGTGTTTACAAATCAGTGATCCAGAATTTTGGCCTGAGCCTTTACTTCAGACATGGTTGTCATGAGCAACAAGGAAAACACCTTTCCTGAGAGGATGGGTATGGCTTGTCAGTAGGCCCATTGCTCAGCCCAGGCAGCACCGGGCAGGCTTCCCGCTGGCCGCAGCGTGGCAGTAAGCCTCTCCTGCGCCCTGCCTGCATCAGGCAAGGTGCAGCGCGACAAGCGCAGCGCTGAGGATGCTGTGGCTGCAGCACTGAGGATTTATCGAACCCGTGCCGTGGTAAAAACCTGCCCATGGCAAAGCTTTGGTCCCGGGAGGGTTTTCCTGCATTCAGAAATATTTTTGAATGCCTTTTTACAACTTTCAACAGAAGATTGTCACACAATATGTATGTTTAGAAATTACAAAACCAAAAGGAAAATCACCAAGTACGGTTAAGAACTTGCCTATTTTTGTTTGTTGTGTGCAGGACATCCTTCCAATGCTCCCATATTACTCTCTAACAAATGAGGGAATGTTTTCTTTACAAGCAGCAGCTAACATTGATGCTACTGTCTTTATCATGATCATAGAATGGTTTGGGTTGGAAGGGACCTAAAACAGCATCTTGTTCCAATCCCCCTGCCATGGTGTTGGGGTCTAACCCCAGCTGGCAACTAAGCATCACTTAGCCACTCAAACCCCCCCTCAAGGGGGTAAGGGGGATAATTGGAAGAGTAAAAATGAAAAAACCTGTGGGCTGAGATAAAGACAGTTTAATAGGTAAAGCAAAATCATATAGCAAGCATCAAGGTACCTTTCAAGGCAAAGCCAGTGCCCAAAGTTATATGGTTCAAAGGTAGTATTGAGGTGACAGAGGAAGAGAAAGTGGTGGTAGAGAAAGCCGGTTACAATCAAAACCTATGTAAGAGAAGAGAGTGGAGTCGTTATGCTCAATCTAAAAAATGACTGTGGCTGGTCTGTCCTAAATTAATCATTTTACAGCAGGACAATCACTGGCAGACATATTGGGTTACAGACTTTCGTTTTAAAAATACTGCAGTGGGACAGACTGAGTTATCAAATAATTCAAGACAAATTATTTTTGGTGTAATCTACACTTATTTGCACTATGACAGGATATGACCCTCTTGATAATAGCCCTATGTGCCACTGTGGTCAGCTGCTCACACAGAGACAAACTAAATACATACACAACACCCCAGGGAAAGTAGAGTTCGTGTAACACATGGAGAAAATGTAAAATGAGATGGAAAGCACCCAAAGGCAATGGAGGAAAGCAGGTGACTCACTTTGTCTTCAAAAGGAAGGCTGGAGAAAAAACTCATAGATCCATGTAGGGGTGGTGAACAGCAACTACGCCACATCTGCTATGGAGAGTATGGAGCAAGGGAAAGCCTACTAATTCAGAATATGTGCCATCAACTCCAAGGGCCTCATCAAGCCCCTGGAAACAGAAGAAATTTTTGCTGAAAAATCTATTAGCCAGCTGCTTTTAATGTGGTTTGACAGTCCTACTTCCCATCATTTTTTTGTCCTCTTTCTCCTCATCAGGCCCCAGAAGAAAAAACATCCCCTGTGCTACTTCAGGGGACAAATTCCAAGGACAGAGCTTAGAAGCTGCTTTATGCTTAGGCTGATAGCCAGGATCAAATACCCAGGTCCTTTCACTGCAAGTGTTTGTGGACTTGGAAACCCCTTGACATGGACCGGCCGCAGGAGAGGACTGACTAAACACACTGTTCTAATGTCAGTCACGCAAGCGTAGTGGGATATGGCAGAAATGAAAAGTGGCTTTCTCTGGAAAATATTGTGGGGGAGGAGGGAAGATAATTTAAAAGGGAACGCTTAAAAGCAATTTTTTTGCAGCCAAAAAAGAAAATACGTCAGCTATAAACTAACTTGGTTAGAAAAGGCTACTGAACTATCTTCTGGGAGTTACAGTTTGGGTACCTCTTGTTCCCATTTTTTGTTATTAGACTGGGATCCTTGGTGAAAGGAGATATGCAGTCCTTTTTCCCCAGGACCAGAGTGTGTCACAGAAGATACAGTGCGAACAGCGAGTCTGGTCTATTGAAACATTTCAGAAAGAAAATTGCCAAATTGAAGTTATATGTATCAATTCTCACCTAAAACACTGCATTTTTCTCCAAACTTCCTATGTATTAAGGAAATCTTTTCTGAGCCACTCTGTAATGCACTGCAGAAAGAGCTCATTTTCAGATAAGTCCAAGAATTTAAATATTTCAACATTTGAAATTACACAGGGAAGTAGATGGCAAAGAAAGAGTCTTTAGAAAAAGGTTGTGGCCTTGAATAAATCTTAACATAGAAGTTACCCTCCTTGACTTCTTCCTGTACATGCATCTGTTTATACAGACACACAATTTGGAATCAGTGAATTCTGATTGTACTATGCTAATTTGATTTTCTTCAGGTGTCTCATCCTCAAGCTGTAGATGTCAGGAAATAAGATATCACCATCACCTGTAACTTCCCAGCCCAGAATATCATAGAAAAAAGGAAGAAAGGCAGCAATCTTTGTGTCCCAGTCACCTAGGAACCAGTCCAAGGTCAGACCAAGATTATTGTCTGTTTTATGTAGGCAAAAGTAAAGTTAGGTAAACTTTGATTGTAAAGATGAGTATTGATTAATCAAGGAAAATGTCATCACAGCATCTACCAAGATAAACGTTTTGATGTACCCTGTTCAAACCAAGATTTTCAGCTCTCAATTAGAAATGGCTTGATACCCATGAGCAGTGATGAGAGGGCAGAACACTCATCACCTCTGAAAGTCACACCTACGACCTTGGATGCCTAATTTCAAGCATCTGTATTTTACATTTCTCCTTACCTAAATCTGACTGCTTATTCCTGACGTAGACCAGACCTGCGTTAAGCAAGTGACTGACTTTCTTATATCCATCAGATAGCAACCGTATGAGCCATGCTTAGCACAGCTTGTGTAACGTGTGTGTTCCTATCAGCAGCAGCATCTGATTAATGAGACTTTTGCTTTTCCTCTTCTGTTAATATTTTGGTTCTTTCTTGGATTCTTTCCTCTGTCTCATTCAAAATGTGGACTTAGTATGAAAGCTACAATCAATCACACTAGCCAAAAATATCCTCCTTAAAGCACCATTATTACTCCTGGTAAATAATGGAAACACTTTTAAGGCAAATTATTCAGTTACTGAGGTTTTTTTCCAAAATTGAATGGAGGTTTAACCTAGTATAAAACAAATTATGCATTTTTCCTCTTATTATATGCATTAAAATTCTATCTCCTCCTTGAGGAGAGAGATAAAAAAATATGGAGTGACCACTAGAGAAATGAAGGTTAGACCTAGTTAGGGGGCTTCCTGAACCCTTGAAGTTTATGCTGTTCTTTGGCAGTCTGTGAACTGAAATTTCTTCTTGGTTTATCTCAATCCAAAAGCAATTAAAAAAATAGTGACCACATGGGAACACTTTTATGGTGATTAGAGAGTTGTGTAATAGCAGTGTGTGTGTCTCTAGGTACTGGGTTCAAAGTGGAAGGTTTTCTGGAGGATGTAGAATGAGTTCTGTGTGATAGCTGTGAACTGTACAGGCCCTAGATCTCTCAGGATGCTCTCAGCAGATCACCACATTGCTATTACACAACTCTAATCACCGTAAAAGTGATCAACATGATAACGGTGCTCTAAGGTGCAGATGTTTTTAGTGCTTAATGTTCATTTATAGGTTGCCAAAGGCCCTAATGTATGACAAAGAAAATAACTTTTTATACATGTTGTTATGCTTCTTTCATCAGTCCCCCATCAAGCCTTTTAAAAGAAGATAAAACTCTTGCAGAATAAATGGAGGTTGCTTACATTCTTTTATTTTAGTACTGGATCTAAAAGTAGTAAAGAATCTGTGCCTAATTCCAGACTGATGAAAATCATAACCAGACTCCAAAGGATCAAAGTAGCCTCAGAAATGCTGACATGGGCACACTTTATTTTGTGCTAGTTACAGAGATTGCATACTCTATATAACCATGAAACTGAAACATTTTATAAACAAAAGGCTGTCAGAGGCCATCAAAAATTGTTTGAACTATTGACAGAATCTTGTGATAGATAACAGGGCCTTAGTAGTGACACATAATTTAGAAAAACCCTGGCCAGGTGTAGAAGCCAGTATAGCTAAAAAAGGAGAGAATTTAATGTAGTAGACAAGAGCCTTGAGGTTAAATAGTTACTCAGACGGGAAAGCATTCAGGTTTACATCAGAAGACAACACAAAAACAATTTAAAGCCTGAAGCTATGATTCTTCTATTTGAAGACTTGCATTATTTCACATTAGGCCTAGAAGAATAGGTACTGTCCATAATCACCATGTTCCTTATGACCCTGAGTGTTCTGTCATCAAATTTGTCATGGTGTGATGCACTGGTTGACTTTCTTGGGTTGGGGAGGGCAGTGGGAGGTCATTGTGTTTTAGCTGAGACTTTCAGAGCAGAAGGTGTATTCAGATTCACAACTCCCAAGTCATTTGACTAAAAATATGCAAGTCTTTTTTTAATGTCCCATCTTTTGCTCTTATGTGTTACGGAGATCTATCTGGACCTTCAAAATTAAGTAAAGAGCAAAAAAGCAAGATCTGTATTTTCAAAAATTACTATTAATTAGGGGTACTGCAGTCTTTGGCAAATAAACCTGAAGCAAGATGTTGCAAAACTAACATGCAAATTCACAAATCCAGGCAGTCTAGATAGCAGCTTTCCACTTTACACAAGACTATAAGAGGGATTTATGAAACAATACACCAGGCACTCAAAGCCATACAAGACAGCTTTTAGGAAATGTTCTGCAGAGCTCACTAGTTATCTGGGAAGAAACAAAAGCAAACCTTTAATGCTAGACACCTCTCCAGGCACACATGCGGAAAATGAATGGTGGTCCAACGCTCATAGAAAGTGCCCTTTCCAAGCTGAATTCAGATGTTTCCATGTCAAATGTAAGGATTTTTCTTAAATGGACAACCTTGGAACACGGTCTACATGTATATGCCATTTTAGGAACTGCAGTGTTTTGTTGGACAGAATTTGTTTTGTGCTTATTAAGGAGCTCCTTTTATACTAAAACCTTACAGGTTCAGCATCTTGAAATAGGAATAGCTCTGTATGCATATATGCAAGCATAGGCCTGCGAGTACAGTAGTGTGTCACAGAGCCTCCAGGACTGCTAAAGGTGCTGGATTTTTTCAAGTCCATCATTTCCTTAGGCTGGCAGGAGCCAGATCAGGGTGATACACTGGCAGGATACATACTAGAGGTGTGAGCTGAGGACACCAAGAAATGGACAAAATGCCCCAAGATCCATCTCTCTGGTACCACTTACACAGTGGGAAGCTTGCAGGAGAGACACATACTGCTTCTGAATCCAAGCTGTGAATGAAGGTAGTGTGGGAAATGCAGCTGAGTTTCAGGAAAGAATTCTAACAATGCCACCTTCAGGTAAGAGCTGCAGTATCTGTCCAGCTGCAAACTCCCATCTCACCAGCTATTGCTTCCTTGTGATTTTAAAATATACCTTATTTTGTAAAGGTTTATCAAATTCATCCTGCACAAAGGAACATGCAGAATCACAGCTCTGCTTCTTTTTGCTTAGTTTTCAGAGATGCAGAGAGGAAATGGAGAACAGCATGAGCTGTGCAGTCGTTGAGCCAAATTAAAATCATTCTGCCATCCTTCTTGCTAAGCTGTCCCCTGAATGAGTATGTCAGGTGTAATGGCAGCTGTTTCTTCCACCATCTCACCTTTCATATCACATCTCATGTGTGATTACAAAATTCACTGTTAGGAGATTCTCTGATTCCTGTCAGGGATACTGTAGTCTGAGTATGGGTTACGAGAGTAGGTACTAAAGCAAATAAACCATTGTGTTTGAAATGCTCATTTGTTGTAAATACAGTAGTACTGAGACAGAATTCTAATTCTTCAGGTGCTCGGTTTGAATGGGAGGAACAGCCAGGTGCCAGTCATGCTTCAAAGATGTTAATTATGTCTTGAGAGTCAAGATACCATGACCTGTTATGAAATCCCTAGATAGCTTGCTATTTGATGTAGCAAAGTATTGAAATATTTATTGGCTAGGACTTAAGATTGCTTAATTTTTAATTAGGAAGTTCAGACTTTTTATGCCTAAGATACTTCCAGGTAATAAAACATGGTGCCATGGTGCTAACTGCCCACAGTAGCAGTAAGACCAGCAAGAAAAAGATACATGATTCATGAGTCATGTTGTCTAACACTGATTTCTGTAGAGTAGAAGGACACTTGACTATGTCTCAGGAGGCAACATCAGATGACAACAAAAAATGGTTGTTTCTCTTCTCAGTCTGTACTTTGGAACTACACAACAAGCCCATGCAGCACAGCTTTGCTACCACATCTTCAAATAGAGAAATACCACAAAATCCCAGAGAGACTGCAGGCTCCAGACAAAATTCTCTGGTGTGGAATGGCAACATGCAGTACTGTACTGAAGAGTGTGAAAAGTCCTACAAGAAACAGGCAGTACACAAAATTGCTCGTGCTGTAGGTGGGCAGTAAAATCATCTAATGAGGTATAAAAGCTGCCTCTTCTTTTTGTTTCTTCTCACTTTCTTGCTACATAACCTATTTTTAAATGTTCCTGTTCCACCTACCTCACCTGAAATTGTCCTAAATAGGTGCTCATCACTAAGCTGTTGATTGCTGAGGCACTAATATTTATCTTCTGGTGGTACAGGTTTTTGGAAAAGAGCTGACAGCTTTACAACCCTTACCCTAATGGCCTTCTGCTGAAACAGTTTGAAGGTTTCTTTATCCAGTCCCCAGGCATGACTCAACAGACTGAAGAATGGCTTTACTTTTCTGTGCAATTTCTCACCCCTTTAATTTTTTAATCTATTTCTCTCTCTGTTTTTCTTTTATTACCCTCCATAAGTTTGATCTAACTGTGAGGCTGAAGAGCCTCATGGTGGTTTGTGCTGGGACAGCACCATGCAGTCATGCATCTTTCCCTGTGAGGTTCTGTGTTGTGTCCTATCACAGGAGAAATCCTGCAACTGGAATTTCCTTGGGCATCTGGTAAAATACGGCTGCAGGGCTATGGAGGCTGTAGTTGTCCTTTGGCTGTTAGCATGTGAGCTGTCACTTTGCTTTAAAAGAAGTTGACTGTTGGAGAAAATGCATGCCGTGCTTTAGGTTCACAAAGTCCTGTATGACTGCTCACTGGTTTTATGCCTAGTCTTTTTGTAAGCTTCTCTGTGATGTTTGGGGTAGAGGGTCTTCGGTGCATGCCAGTTTGTCAGCTGCACGATCCAGCTCTCTGCAGCTGGAGCAACAGCGTTCAGCAAACCGTAACAAATAGGGGAAGCTCTCTGATTCATCACGAGAAGCAGAATTTTTTGAGCATGCAACTACAGTTCATGCTAACTGAACTAAAATAATCCTTAATGAAACCTTGTGTGACCTAGCTGAGTGATTGTGTTGTAAAGGCAATGCTTGAAGTCCCAACACTGTCCTTTCTGAGATATCATTTCTATTAGCATGGATATTAAGCTCCTTCCTGTAGAGGCTACGGGCAATTTCTGTGCTTTCCTTTTATCTCTCGGTCTAAATTGTACAAGTTTACCTGTATCGCACCGGCTGTTTTTCCTCGGTTTTTAAGGTGATTGAACTAATGAACTGTAGCATAAGGTTTATGCAGCATCTCCCAAGACAAGCCAGCTCTATATAATGTCTGCAATGACAATGGGGACACTGACCCTCTGGATTCACAGGAGCATCTCCAAAGACAGAGATGAGATTCCTGACAGTGCTGGACAAAGATGGGTGCTCTTGTACATGAGACTGTGGACTAAGCTCAGGCTCCCTCTGGGCCTTGGGTATATCATTAACCTACTACGCACCTCGGGTCCCCACCTGGGGAATAGACACAAGAATAGCTTCTGTCCTGCCCTATCCATTTGATGGCAATCTCTTCAGGTCCAGTTTTCCTTCTACGGCATGTATGTGCAGCAGACTACATAGGAGCTCATACAGATGCTGATTAAATTAAAATTCAAGGCAGGAGAGACCATCTATGTGTAGGGAGGGTGATATTATCATGTCTTGACCTAGCAGAAGATGGGCATTATAAACGTCATCTACCTTGTAGCATATTTCCAGTCTGACTGGGATTTGCTTCCTAGATGAAAAGAATGTAGGAAACTGTCTGGAAGTCCTTCTGGCCCAGAACCTGTAAGAAGCCCCTAAAAGCACATTAAACTAAACACTCATAAGTCGTCCTGTCAGGTAGATGCCTTCTCCTTTGTTCAGTCACTCCCTGCTCAGGCCTAATCAGTAATAAGAGTGTCGTATTAGCAGTACTCCCAAGCAAAACAAGCTCCAGCTCATCAAGTCAAAATGGTAAGTGATCCTTCTGTCCAGTTAGGGGCAACACAGAATGCATCCAATTTTTTAATTTTTTTTTTTTGGCTTGGCCTGTGCCTGTTGTAATAAACAGCATAGTAACATAAACCAAACTGTATATTAACATATATTGCCAGACTATGTGTATATTCTTCAAAAGCCTATCCACATGCTGCAAAGTATTCTAATCCCATTGAGTAACAGGTAATATATTAAAATAACAGGATAAGTAGCACACTAAAATGAGCAGTCAGGAGTCAAATTTTATATTTGTATTTAATGATCACCTTTCCTTGCTCAGTGTAGCTAGACCACAGGTACATTACATGTGCAGCTAAGAGCACTCCCAGTTACGTAGCTGTAGCCACGTTCTTGTATGAAAGTGCTTTAGGGCTGGATCTTACAGAGTCTTAAATAACTTCACTAACTTCTGTGTATGTAGGCAAGTATAGAAGAGTGATAAATGGAGGAAAGCTAGGTCAGTGGTGCCTTACTTGCAGGGCATTCCCTTGAAAATTCCCTTGGTAACAGCCTGCCTGTCTTCAGGCAGGACACAGGCAGATGTGAACTGATTTCCTAGTCTTCATTGTAAACAGCAAGTCATAATGTTATTTGCAGAAACCAGAGAGATGGTAGGAAAACTCTGAAGGATGAGATAAGCTGTTTTCTGAGAATGGGCTCTCAGAATTTTGCCGTACAGTGCTACATTTAGGATCCAGGGAATTTACCTGATGGGACCCCATACCAGTGCAAAAGGAGACAATAAAGACTTCAAGAAGTGTTTAAGTACAGGCTGGAATGGAAGATATGCAGTGGATGCTGAAAATTCAATTGCTCATGGAATTCCCCTTGATTACCCCAGAGCATTCTGTGGACTATTAATGCCTCAGTGCAATAGCCCTTCCTTTACAAGATCACCTGTTTTGGTTTATAATTGGGTGTAATTTAATCGTGCATTTCTGAAGTGCCTTGGGAGCCAAACATCCAAAAGTGCTTTACAATTTAATGGCATTAGTGAGAGAAGGCATTGATATAGCCCCATGGAGCAAAAACCTGGCACCTCATTTACAGACCAAGAAACAAAGAAATTAATTGCTTACTTACTGTTGCAAAGCAGATTAATGGGAGAATGAGATTTCTGATTCCTTCCTCTCTTGCTTTTTAGTTTGTTTTTTGTTTACATGTTGAGATAGGTATGCTGGTCAGATGTTGAGAGTAATGTGGTGTATTGTTTGTTCTTCCTCCTCCTTGAGTTTTCCCTGGTATGAAAGAAGGTCCAGATCATTAAATGTTATACCAAAGCTCTTTGGATTTGTACTCATGCAGAATACTCTGTCTCAATGGTACTGGCTCTATGTTTATGTGCTTGCAGGTGCAACAGGCAGTGTAGTGCAAAGCACCCCACAGGGCTCTTGTCCTCAGCAGAGTGTTTTGACTTCATGATGGAGTAGCTCAGGAAGGACTGTGCTTCCCATTTCATTGCCCCACAGAAGCAGCACAGTATGAGTCATGGCAACAACTACACCATAAGCTGTGCTTTCCTCAGCAAACCCCACCCACCAGTCACCCAGCACAAGGGCAGTATTAGCATCACACCCAAGTCTTATGTTGTGGTTCAACTCAACAAGTAGCATCTACCTGGTTATGATCCCTACAGCTTTCAGCTGCAGGCTGAAGATCTGTGGTAAGCTACATTTGCAGCCACTGATTTGTTGATAGTGATTCCCTCTACACTGAGTAACCACAGATTTCATATCTCCGAGTATAGTTTGCACCCTGCTGTTTTCCAGGGCAAGGCCACTTTGTGGGACTGACACTGTGGCTCACACTTCTTTGGACCAGTTTGGTGCTCGTCTTTGCCCAGAGGAAGAGATTGCTCACCAAGCCCAAATTTAAAGCTTGCAGAGTCATTTTACAGTATGACACAACTATGTTTCCCGTATTCTCCCTTTCTAGAGAAAGGCTCTGGTGCCTCAGGACCTGGTGGTGTTCTCTTAAAGGGAACGAGAGAGAGACTGCCAGGCACAGCTTGAGATGAAACTGATACAGCCCCAATAATGAGGGACTATATTTGGAAAGAAAGGTTATTTTTGTCTGTGATCATTGCTTCTGGACAGCTTGCTGGGCCCTCCCCAGGTTTTGGTTCTCTCTGCTAATGCAGAAGTAGCTTAGTGTGTGTGTGTGGAGGGAAAGGATGTGCACGCTGGGTTTCCTGTTCTGATTTTCAAACAAACTCACCTGTGTGTGTGTGTAGGATACACGTAGTGCTTCTTTCACTGACGCCAGCCACTACCCACCTAAAAGATTGAAGGCAGTTCTTCACCCTTTTTTAAGAACTCCTGGTGTTACTGGCAACCACACTTCCCAGCTATACTCCTCCATGAATCCAGTTTCAAGCCACAGATGGAAGACAGTTTTCTAGTCCCTAGAATTGGTGGGAGCGTTCCCTGGCCTGTCATCAGGCTGACACAAGAGGACCCTTGGTAGCACTTCTCACCTTGGTTTGGGGATGAGGTGCACAATGGTTTGGGGCCTGAGGGGCACAAGAACAGCTTTCTGTCCTCAGAGATCTGATTTCTGGAAGTAGGACTTACCTTCTGCCTTTTCACACACAGCTTGTTGAAGTGAGGACTGTTAGAATAGGAACATACCTCTTCAAAGTTATTCAAAGCAGCCTGTTTACAAGGAGGGATGGTTAAGAACAAGGCTTGCAAAGTACCACATGGGTGAGGTACTAATTTATATTCAGGTTTCTTAATGGGAGCCCATTTCCAAGGCCTCTTCAGGCTCCTCCTTGCCATGACCTGGACAGTCTCTTGGGAGGGTTTTCTGCTGCTAAACCTATTTGCAGCTGAGTGAGGTGGGAATGCAGAAGTCACGATGTGAGACTGTAAAACTGACTTTAGGAGATAAGGAATTCACTTCAAATTGAGCTTAACTTCAGGTTTACTTTAGATCTCAGGAACTATATTTTTGCTGATTTTAGTTCTGGAGGAGGGTTCCTTACTGCCTGAGTCAGGTGCTGGAGGCCACCACACCTCATGTGAAAGCACTCTTTGTTAGGCCAGAACTCCTTCAGACTGGGACTTTGTAGACTTTCTTCAGGGACTTTTCTTTAGAGACTCACTGGTCTTTACCTGGTGACATGCTGTGCTAAGGGAGAGAGACAGGAGTAAGGGATGAGCAAATCTGCTGATTTGAATAGCTGTGCAGGAATCTCAGTTGCTGATTTCTCTGCTGATTCTGTGGGAGATAATCCTGTGTTTCTTAAATACTGGTGTCCACTTCTCTTAACGTTTGCTCTTTCTGTCTCACTGCTTTAAAAGAGGACACATGCATCCTGATGCTTAGCCATGCTTTCACTTTTAGCCTTTCTCCTAATATTTGTAAAATCAAACAGGGCATTGCTCCCCCTCTGTGACACACAGCAGCATCTTTCCTGCTGTAGTACCTGAAGGCGAATGCCATTTTCCTGGGAGGTGGGAGGTTTTAGGGAACACAAAGCCTGTTAGACCCAAAGTGAATTATACTGACCAAGGGGAAATGAGAATGAAACTGAGAACTAGCTAAATTGGAACTGTTTGCTTCCTATGAAAACTATGACCAGACAACTTTTTCCTTTATACAGTGGAAAACTTTATAAAGCTTTTAAGCGAGAACTCAGTGTGACTTGCACTCAAAACATAGGGTTGGTTGCATTAATTACAGCACGTTGTTGTTGTTTTTCATAAGAAAAAGATTATAAAATCCTCCTGGACACAGTGACAGAAATTTTGCAGAAGTCAAAACAGATGTAATTAGTGAAACTAGCTCTGCCTGGTCCAGCGTGCTAAACAGCATTGCTGTGGCTGTGTAGATTGTCTGTCTTTGTGTGGCTCAAACTGCAGCTGCCCTTGGTTTTGTAATGGTGGGTTAAACCAGGTGGTAGATGGGACTTCTGCTCAACAGGTATGCTCTGATGTTTCTGTCTTCCTTCCCTCTAAGTGGTTTCGAGCAGCAGGGTGCACATTAAAGGTAATATTTCTAATACCAGCTGCTAATGTATCTTAATGGCAATAAAAGGAGCCAAAGATGACAGTTCTCCCTTCTATCTATCGGTTTGCTTCTGCACTGTTCAGTAAGAATACTGCTTCTGAGTTCAGGAGGACACTGGGTTCTGTTCTTCATGTAGCTAGGTAGCCCAGCAGGACCTCCATGATGATCTAGGCTTCGTTATGTCTGATTGTATGTAAACATAGAGTAAGCCATAAATCTGAATTACAGAAATCCTTGGGATACAAAGAAAGTCAATACAGTGTGCAGCTTTGCAAATGAGGAAGTTGCTTTGTGAAAGAGCTGGCCGTGGAACGTAAAACTTGAGATCAGGAAGGGTCCAGGAGCTTCACTGCTGGTGGCCACATAAGGGATTACTGAATATCTGAACCACGGAAGGATCGACAGATTGATAAATACACATATAGATTAGTGCTGGTTCTTCTAATTAGAGTGATTTCTTCCAGGAGCCAGTTGTGGAATAAAAGCAAAGCGGTGGCCAGTCACAGTCACTCAGTCTGAGAGCTGCCTTGGTTCCATCTGAAGCTAGCAAGGTGGTGTGAGGTAACAGGATGCTCCTCCCAGCAGGCCTCAAAGTTTTTGAAAGGGATTGTAAAGGACTAAAGATAAAGGAAAGAAGCACCCACTTTTGCCTGCCCTTTAGGCTACTTTGAAAAGAATTTGGTAGTATTTTTTCCTGGTACTGATTCATGAGGAACCACTCCAGAAGGGGGAGTATGAAGGAGTCTCTGCTAAACCTGTGAGCACGTCCATTGAATAGACTGGGAGCAGTTACACACTCTGTGTTTCTATGCTATAAATCCTTGAAACCTGTTCCACCAGTGACAGATGGCCTGGTTCAGGATTAATGAAACCAAGTATCTGTGCCACTGCATCTAACAGCCGAAGAAACTGGCATCAGATCCACAGAGAAAAATGTCTATGCTACCCTACTTTTTCCTCCTGGAAATTTTGAGGGGGGCTGGTGGGGATGAAGAGAGACTTGGCGATTTATCTTGGATTTCTGGGCAGTGAGCAGCCTTCCCTTTTCAACAAGCTGCCTTCTCCCAGAAGTGGGGACAAATGGCCACTGTATGTAGGACTGGCTGTAGCAAGAGGCGAGTGTGCTTCAGGACTCCTCATTCTAGGGCACCCAAGACATGGCACGGTGGTGCCCGCTCTGTTTGTATTGCATGTGCTCTGTGGGGTGGATGTGGACGTGTTTCAGGGTCCCCCAAGCAGGTGTACTGGATTTGACAGTGTTAGTCAGCTTCAGTGGGGCACTAGGTAGCTCCTGGATAGAGACACATCACTGATGGGCATAACAGTGGCACAAAACTGCCCACCACAGAGGTTCAGTTGGCTACACAGTCTGTGCTGAAACCATCACAGGAACAGAAAATGAGCAAGGAGACATTGTGTCTGCACAGTAAAATTACCCAGTAAATTAATATTTTTAATTGCTGTTACACACAGAAGAAATGAGAAAAAAAATACATTCCAAACAAAGAACTAAAATAGTAAAATCAGCATAAAAATGTGTTAAGAAAAGATCCCAGATCAAGTGGTTGTACTGCATGTGGTGACCTTTACAATCATGGTAAAGGAAGTAAGTGCTGGAGACTTTTAAGATGTGGCAAAATGCTTGACTCCCTCCGGAGAGCAGCTGCTTTGGTCACATCTTTCAGTGCACTCTGCCTGGAATGTGTGGGAGAGGGGCTGGGGTGAGAGGCTCACAAGGGTGCGAGACATGGAGATTAGTGTTCAGGACAGACCAGTCAGTCTGCGGCCTCAGCCAGGCAGAACTATTGCTTACCCAATGCATTTGCTTTTTCTTTCCTTGGATTTTTGGTTTTTTCCTTGTTTGTTTGTCTTCTGGATTTTGGAGTTTATTGAACAAAGCATTAGGTTCTACTGGCCTGACGCTGCCAGCACCATAGGCTTGGAGCAAGCCTCACCAGGTGGATGGGGAACAAGGCCTGGTCCAGCAGGAGCCTGCACAAGCAAGGTCGAGATACATGTGTTTGTACTGACTCCGCACCGTCACCCAACAGGTTGGCTTTGGTTACTTGCTTTTCATCTGTCAGGAAAAAAGCTTCTTTATTCTCTTGTCTTTTGACTGATCCAAATTGACCCAGTCATGCTCCCACTGCAGTCTCGGTGGCTCAGCCCCTGCATCCCTCTTTATAAGAGACTGGCTTTGTGCTTCAGCCTCCATGTTGAGCCATCACACCACTTCAGTAGCTCATCCTACAGCAGCATTGTGTCACCACAGAGACAATACAGGCCACAGAAGTTTTGGCATTCCTGCCAACTGGCCACCTTTTTTCAGTTGTAGTCTATAGTTGTATAGTTTTATTCTTTACAATAAGAGCAAAAATAACATAAAGTTAAATCTTCCTCCAAACTAAGGAAACTAAAACCCATCAAATATTTTAAAGAAACCATAAAAATTTGCATTGTGTTTGCTTCTGAGTTCATATTAAGATAAGATTTTACTGCAGCTGCTTCAAAATTATGGTCCATTTCACATGTACACAGCTTGGTGTGTAATTACTCACCTTCATTTACGTTGCACAGCAGGTAGTACTACCAGAACTAAGTAGTTTCTAGCTGTGGTCCAGATTTTAAATCAGTGAACAGTGACACTTTTAGACTAATTGAGAACATGGTAATGATTTAGAGCTGTATTTCTAGATCAACTTTTGTTCTGGATGCTAGGACTGGTGGTACAAGCACTTCCTTCGCTACAGAACCTGCTGTTTCTTGGATTCAGGTGAAAAGGAAGTAATTCAAGAAGTATGTGCTGACCTTACTGATTCTATCAAGGCCTTCCCTCTCTCCTCACTTTAAAGCCAGTTAAACTGACAATAGCAGAAATTAGACATCCCTTTGCAAGTCCCATGAAACCTAGCCTGACCTTCTGCAGAATGAAGGTTGAATACAATAACTTCATTTCATGTTCCAGTCTTTTCAACAGCCATAGCAGACTGTGAGAGCAGTGTGTTTTGGCTGGATTAGATTTATTCTAGCTCACAGTCTGGGATAAAACCAGACTGCAAAATTTGGATGCAAGGTTCACGTCTAAGAATTTGGCTGAGGCTTTTAGAAGAACTAGAAACCATTTGCAAAACTGAAATTAGAGTTCAGACTTTGAAGCTAAACCCTCCTCAGAGTTCAAGTGCAGTCGAGCCCATCCTGTTAACCAGTATGAATAAATATTTTGCATTTGCTTTCCATCTGATACAAATTGAAAATGCTGTTGCACATTCCGTGCTTTAAGAGAAGTCCTGCAGATCCCTAAAAGCTTTTAACACTTAGGTAGGATAATACTTGGGACTTACATAGCACTTTACATCTTCAAAGCATTGTATAAGCATTAATCCTCACAGTATCCTTGTGAGGTAGGTAAGTGCTAATATCCCCATTTTAGAAATGGGGTGAGGGCCTGGTCCCCTGCTGCTGTAACTTGGTATAGCGCTGGCCCTCATATACTTGTCCCTTTTTACACCAGATGAGGACCTGGCCCCAGAAAATGTAAGTGACTTACCCAAGGCCACAAAAGGAGCAAGCTTGAATAAAAGGCAGGAGAAGTACCCAGGAGGACTTCTGTCATGAGAAGTCAGCAACTTCCCATCACCTTCCAAGAACTCAGTTACAATACCTCTGCTTAAAAGAGCCCCCGTCTGTATCCAGAAACCAAGCAGAGAGAAAGAGGTGCTGCCACTGAGCTTTACAGTTGCTGTTTGCTTTGATTTGCTTTTTCCAGAACAGCTCCCAAAATTACCGTGATGGCAAGCTGAAAACATACAGTTGGTGCTATCAAACTACAGGACCGTAAAACTTTGAAAAGCCACTACAAAATTCTGCAGTTTGTCCTGGGAATTTTATATACTTGTGTAAAAATATATCAGTTATCTCCACTGATTACAACATGAAACCTTCAGCAATCTACTTAAAAGCCATGTTAGAGTAATTCTTAAACCAGTCTTACAGTTGCTTCATTATGGAGGAGTAAGACACCAGGTATTTAGCACAAATACAGTTTTCTTGGTGGAGTAGGAGTAAAGCTGTTAAAACTCTCTGGCCTTGTTCTCAATCTGCCATTTCTACCCTGGCTTCACCCTGCTAATATCAGTGTGACCGGCAACAGTGCAAAAGCATTACTAACATTTAAAAACTGGTTGCAAATAACGTTGTTGCTTTTGATATCGTTGGGAGTTCTGTGTGAGGAATATCTATCTACAGAAAGAACTACAGGACTGAAATAAATATGCTACCTCTTTCATATGTTCAAATAAGGAGTCACAGGATCTCCAAGAGGATGGTTAACTCCAGAAAAGAAAGACAGCAAAAGTAACCAGACCATGCATGTAACCTCAAGTGACCATAGATGGGAATTGCAGAGGGGTGTTTGAATACAGCAGTGTGAAAAGAAAGCTTTTGTACTTAGCAAGCAAAGGAGCTGATACTCTGGGGCCAGGCACACTATGCTGCTGGGGTGCTTCATTCTCCCTGTAATGTCCCTGGGCCAAAGACTGGGTTCTTCTCAAAGACTGTGTCCCTGAAAGAATGGCTCAAACCTCACAGTTTTACAGTGCACAGAAACAACAGGAAGATCCACAAAGGCAGTGCCACAGTCATATCATTCCCACTTCTTGTTTGCTCCCTTTCACCGTTAAGATTGACATTGCTACAGTCAAGGGACCAGTTTTAATCTCAAGATAACAGGCTGTCAGTCAGCAACTGTGTACAGTTTCTCAAGGTTTATGAAGCTCAGAATTGTGTTAAGTGTCCACAGCAGCTGGTCTCTTCCCAGCAGGGAAGAGCCTTCAGGAAAATGATCTCATCCAAGTAATATGGATTAAAAGGAGGAATGCAGAGCAGGAGAGAGATTGTGAAGATTGAGAGCCTTCACTGGTAAACCCTCAAGCCAACCACAACTCTCCCTGACTTTGTATGCTGAGGGCTCTGTGACGTGTTCCTGGGAAGGCTAAAGCCGCAGCAGCTCTGGGACAGAGCCAGCATGGCTGGCCAGGATACATCCCAGCCAGCCTATTCCAGGTCAGGGGATGGTGAGGGAACAACAGTCCGCTTGGGCTGCGCATGTGTCTGCTGTCCCAGCTAGAGCCACCCAGAGACCTCTGCCTGCAGACACTGCACCTCTGCTGGCCAGTGCAGAGGAGAGGGCAGGCCTCCTACGAACACTTAAAAGATCCTTTTCTGCAAATAGACAGTGGCTGATGGTGGAGAAGGATAATAAAGCAAGCCATATGAAAAAGCACGTAGAAAAGGGAATTTGAAGACTACTCATCTCTAGAGGGGAAGAAGGAGATAATCAGAATTCTAACTTTTGAATGAAGGTTATTTTGTCACACATGGCATTTTCTTCAAAGCAAAGGGAAGCTCGGGGTGTGGAGGCTCTTCTGAAGAACTGCCAGCTAAGGACTGAGTGTGTTGGACTCACCCATAACAAGCAGCTGCAAATCAGGCTGAAATGTGCTGTTTGCTGACATGCTTGGAGGACGGTGGGGTTCACCCCTAATGCTTAGATTGCCTCTTGGCTGGGTCAGTCTGTTGCAGGAAGAGATTTGCAAACAGTCAAGCTGAGTAACAGCAGGGGACATCCACAGAGAGCCACACTGCAGGTTCAGGCTGCGGCCAGGAGATAAGCAAAGCTGATGAATGAAGATGTTTTATGGCTCTAAATTCCCTTAGCAGTTTACTCCAGACAGGCCCTAGTGTGCCAGTGAATGAATACTGACAATATTACACAACAGCATTAAAGGGGGAAGAGATTACACCGAGCTGTGCTATTTAGAACGCTTTCCCTTCTCAGTAATGCAGCTGACCTTTCTGATCTCTGTCTGAAAAGCAGCAGACGACTCCATGGGGTCAGGATGGTTAACCTAGATTTTTGTAATACTGGCTGCATTGCACTAATGCAGAAGTCGGGGGAGGCAGTGCCGACTGTTCCATATGTAGTTCCACCACACAAGGCTGGGGAGGAGCAGGAGACCCACTTAGAACCTCTCAAGACCAAGAGAAAAGCTCCAGGGTTGGTAGGATTGCCTCAACTGCCCCCTGACCCTACTGTACTCTTCACAGAGGAAGTCCTTCTCTGCTGACTGCCAGGGACTCGGTGCTAGGCTTTCTCCCGGAATGGTCTGGGCATGCTACATGTGGAAATTGTGGTGATTTTCAGCCCTCAAGGCTGCTTTGGAGGGCTGCCCCTCCTATTCTCTCTGCCTGTGTAAGCATGTGCAAGGGGCTGTTGGGGCAGGCATGGATTCAAGTTGTGCAGTCTGTTTTTGTTGTCCCTGTTTGGCTGCAGGTTTGAAGAGGTACAGACACCCTCAGCAAACTACTTTGCACACCTGAGCGCCCTTGTGTCATAAAATAAGCCCTTGGGGGAGCATCTCAGCCCATGGGAGCAGCCCTAGGGTGGACAGAAGAAAAAAGCATATTCAGGATAGTTTCACACAGAAACAGAGCTGCCATCTCCAAGCAATTGGAAGAGAAGAAGGTCATGAGGAGTAGTCAGCATGGATTCACTAAGGGGAAATCGTGCTCGACCAACCTCATAGCCTTCTACGATCTCATGACAGGCTGGGTAGATGGAGGGAGAGCAGTGGATGTCATCTACCTTGACTTCAGCAAGGCCTTTGATACTGTCTCCCATGACATCCTGATAGCAAAGCTGAGAAAGCATGGGATAGATGAGTGGACAGTGAGGTGGGTTGAGAATTGGCTGTCGGACCGAACCCAGAGGGTTGTGATTCGTGGAGTAGAATCTGACTGGAGGCCTGTTACCAGCGGTGTTCCCCAGGGCTCAGTGTTGGGTCCAGTCCTGTTTAATATCTTCATTGATGATCTTGATGAGGGAATAGCATCCACCCTCAGCAAGTACCCCCATGATACAAAGCTGGGAGGAGTGGCTGACACGCAGGAGCACTGCGCTGCCATCCAGAGAGACCTGGACAGGCTGGAGAGCTGGGCAGTGAGAAACCAGATGAAGTTCAACAAAAGCAAGTGTAAAGTCTTGCACCTGGGAAGGAACAACTGTTTGTATCAGTACAGGCTGGGGGATGACCTGCTGGAGAAGAGCTCAGTGGAGAAGGACCTGGGGGTCCTGGTAGATGACAGGTTGGCCATGAGCCAGCAGTGTGCCTCGGTGGCCAAGAGAGCCAATGGGATCCTGGGATGCATCAGGAGGAGTGTAGCCAGCAGGTCAAAGGAGGTGATCCTCCCTCTCTACTCTGCCCTGGTCAGGCCCCACCTGGAGTATTGTGTCCAGTTCTGGGCTCCTTGGTATAAAAAGGACAGGGATCTCCTGGAAAGAGTCCAAAGAAGGGCTACGAAGATGATTAAGGGCCTAGAGCATCTCCCCTATGAGGAAAGGCTGAGTAAGCTGGGACTGTTCAGCCTTGAGAAGAGAAGACTAAGGGGGGACCTAATCAAAGTTTGTAATTATCTGAAGCAGGGGATGCAGGGGGAATCAGCCAGCCCCTTTTCAGTGGTCTGTGGGGATAGGACAAGGGGCAATGGCGCAAGTTGGAGCATAGGAAGTTCCGCACCAACATGCGGAAGAACTTTTTCACAGTGAGGGTGACTGAGCACTGGAATAGGCTGCCCAGGGAGGTGGTGGAGTCTCCTTCACTGGAGATATTCAAGACCCGCCTGGACGCCTATCTGAGCAATATGAGCTAGGGAGCCTGCTTTGGCAGGGGGGTTGGACCCGATGATCTCTCGAGGTCCCTTCCAACCGCTATGATTCTGTGATTCTGTGATTCCTGTTAAGATACCCTAAATAAGCAGAAAAACTATACTCACGATCGCAAGTGAACTTGGATTAAAAATCACAGCAACCTCTTCCTGTATCTTTTTAAGAGAATCTGAAGTAAGAAGTAATCCTGAAGAGATTGGCAGACAAAGCAATCAGCGAATCCAGATCAGAATTAAACAGGCTTTCCCAGCCCCGATGGCTCTCACGTGCTCACTGTGTCCATGTAGTCTTTGAGAAGGAAGCAGCAGGCACTTCAAGTGCAGAGGATGGTGATTTTTCAGGAAGCTCTGCTGAAAAGGGGCTTTCCAAAAAGAAGGCGCAAAGCCGATCACTTGCCACCAGCTAGCAAAACACAACAGTGACCTACATCCAAAATCAGGGCCTTGACCACAGAAGTGCTCACATGATGATTCGAGAGATACTGCAAATGGCAATACTGTAAAGCTCAATCAGCATATGGAATATTGTTTGTTAGGATACTGGGGTAGACAGGCATAAAGGTTAGATAACTGTCTGCCATACTAAGGACAGTCAGGACATATGTTAGTAAGACACAGGCACAAAGTCCTGCTGTAAAAATCAACCTTCTTCATGTGACCATTAAATCTTGGCTGTCACTTTTGGCTGCAGACATGGCGTAACTGCACACGCATGGCAGGGGGAGAACACACTGGCCTGGCTACCTAGATGTCCTTGATATCCCACCAAACTCCTAGTCCACCCATGTGTTGCAACACTGACGGCACCTACAGACCTGCCCTGGAGCAGTGATCAGCCACAGTCAGAGCACACAGCACTGTATGTCAGCATACCTCTTGCTTTGGACTCTCTGCTTGGTGTTTTGCTTTGATTCTGGTTTTGTTGGGGCTGCTCCATATGCTCTTGTTGACTCCAAAGCTCAGCCCTCATCTGGATATGCTGTTTTTACTCTACCTCCAGGCTTCCTTTCAGCAGAGGGAATAGTTCCAGTTTGTGTACTGAGTTTGTAATGCACAAAAAGAGATAAGCATTGGTTAAATTCATTTTTACCTATGACTTCAGCAGAGATCTGTACCTGTCTGCAAGTCTTCTAGCACAGTGCATGGCCAAACCATCAGCCCTCCTCTTCCCAGACATTCAGCATCAGTTTCAAGACTAACAAGTAAAATGCAGTAGTACAGCACTTCCCAGAAGGAAAAGTTGAATGGGTAGCTACTGCAGGGACAGTCTAAGCTTTCTGATGTGGACTCCACACTGAAGTAAGCTGTATTCAGAGAAAGCCATTGAAAAAAAAAGCCCCAAAGGTAATGCTTCAAAGAAGCAAAATCAACATCACCAATGTGCCTAGAGAAATGGAAATCTCTCTCAGGGGTGAATGCAGCTACAGCACCTGAGATATAACCCACATTGTTCACAGTTTATTGGCACTCCACCTAGCTTCTCTTTCTGAACTCCTCTTCATCTCTGGTCTCTACAGCTGACAGTGCAATGAGCATTTGGGCTGCATAGTAAGTAGCCATAATGATGAAGCGCGAGTAGGGCACAGGAAAGCAGAACTTGTTAAGTGCAATGGTCAGATCCGACACCATGAACAGCATTGCACCGATGCAGGCCGAGAGCTTGGTCCATGTCCAGAGATCGTTGCACAGCTGTATGCCAGCAACTGCCCGCCAGCCCATGAAGCCAATCAAGGCGATGTAGACGGCTACCAGGTAGGTGAATGGGCCTGAGAGGTAGGAGTACAGGAAGGCATAACAGGAACTGGAAATGAGGCCCATCAACAAGCCGGCTCTGAGGTCCAAAGGCTTCATGCCAAAGGCTGAAGAGTACAGGATGTGTGTGATGGCAAACATCAGCAAACCTGGAAAGAGACAGTGACATAGCAAGTATGACCTCTCATCAGTGACTGGCAACCCTAGACACTTTCAGCATACTAACCACTTGGGACCGTTTTAATATAAAGATCTGTGCCCAGGAGATAGCCTTAGCACCAAGCTCCCACCCTAAGAAAAAGCCTTGGGGCATCTACAACCACAGCAGAATACAACTCAGCCCTTTCGCTGAGAGGCCAGGTGAACGGAGCTGCTGCAGAAAGAACAAAGCTTGTTTTCCAGATTATCCCTCCTCCCCTGCTTTGGAAGGAAGGGTGGGGGCAAAGCAGAACAAATACCATCCCCTCTTAACTAACCAGGTGTTTTGTTCATAGCTTATGTGTGGAACAGAAGGCTGGAATTGCAGCAGTGTAGGAACAAAATGTGAAAAAAGATACCAATCCCTCTGAATCCAGACACAAAGCCATATTTAGCCAGAAACCCAAAGGCACTTGGGGAACTAAATCTGGCTTCTACTCCATCTCTGCCCATAGCTAGGAGAAAGTTAAGCTGGAAAGAAGCAGCTGGTAGATTTCAGAGACTGCACCACTGTGGTCTGCCAACAATTTTATGTCTATTTGCAAGATTCAGATGAACCTGAGCTGGAATCAATCAGTAAAAATAAAATGCCGGCTGCCCTTTGAAGTGCAACACTCCTGAGAAATGCCAGATGCGGGTGTTGGAAGGAAGGTCCTGCCTGTATGTTACTCACTCACCAGTAATCTATTTGATAAAAAATGTTACAATGTGTTGTCACAACTAGCTGCTATTTCTTGTCATGCCAGTTGTAGATATGGGCCCCAAAACAAGTCCAGCTCCTCAGGTGCACAGACCCACCCATGGTGCAGCTGCTGGATGTCCCACTGTATCCTGGCAAGGTTATTAGAGTAGCTGGAAGTTTTCATGCATCTCTAAAGCATGAAATGGAGAAAAAGATCTAGGAAGCCAGTCCTCCAGCAGGACGCTTGTTTACATTGAAAGCATGATGCTGTGGTGTAAAGGGCAGCCACTAAAACCTGCTGCTGTGGACATTTATTTGTCTTAATACTCTTGTGTTGAGGCAGCTCAGAGAGGGGGAAGTGTCTCTGTGCCTTTGAGGAGGACCAGATCAGACATCCACCAAAAGCTCATGCATGGTGGGATGAGAGAGGAACCCATGGGGGAGAGGGGGCTGGTGGGGATCTGGTCTGCAAAATGAGGCTGGAGAAAATGGACAATATGAAGAGGAAGGAAGTGCAAAGGAGGGCAATGAGAGCTTGATGTTTTACAGAGGTATTACACATCATGGGCACAGCACTGAGGAACCAAGGAGGGATTTAGGACAAATGCTGGTTATAGTGTTACAGTGCAGGAATGGTTAGAGCCCTGGAGGCAGTAAGAAGGTGGTGGTTCCTTCACCCTAGCAGTGAGGAGTGGTTTTTCCTTCAGTGGCATTATATGGAGAGCTCTGGGATGGGGAACTGAAGCATGTCTTGTCCTTCATGCAGGCAGCTGGCAATGAAGAGAAGGAGAATAGGACAGGATGTGGCAGCCAAGCAGAAGCCCTCAAAGGCAGGAGGAGTTTTGTGATAGGTGGTGAGGCTGGTCACAAACAAGTCAGCTCCCAGGTTTGCTCATTCAACACCCACAAACCAGCCAGGAACTGGGGAAACCTGTGATGGCTGCACAGGGAGGGAGTGCATTTCTCAGCCTTTGGCTCAGCCCTGCAAACCACATCAGGCAGATCAGCCTTTATCCTCTCTGTCCGCTTCCTTCCCTCTCCCCCCCGGAGATTCCCTCAGGCTGCAATAAGGCCTTTCTGTTAGTCCCAGACTTCTTCACCAAGTGCGTGCATTGTTTCTAACTGCATGCTATAAAAGGAGGTGGATGTTGACACTGTAAAGTATCTTCTCCACGTGGTAATACACCAGTCAGAAAATACCATGTTATTAGTGGACTAAAACAGCAAAACAAGCAAAGTCAAGTGTGCCAGGAGTAGGTTCCCAGGCTCTCCCTTCTCTCCTCCTCATTTATAAAACGAACAAGTGTCATTTTATAAACTCCTTGTCTCAAAAGCTATTCCAATCAGCCCAGTTCCCAACCCTTTTTTTCAGCCTGAAATCCACAGAAATGGAATAGAAAATACATTTTTATCTAGTATTTCCTCTTATTCACATGAAATCTCCTGTTCCCATAAACAATTATGTCAAAAGTTTGAACACTGTCAGTTGTCAGCAAACACAGCAGCAGCCTGCTGAGTTTCAAATGGGAGAAAATGCATTTTGCAAGAGAAGGATGAAGTGGGGTGGGTGGGCTTTATCTGCTAACAGCTGAAACACAAATGTTGACATATCACCATGTAACATGGAAGCCTGGATTAGCAGGGACTGAAGCAAGCAAGGGACAACCAGGACAAAGGCTGAGGTTTTCAAAATGCTCTAAGACAGCTTTTCTTCTGCTTAAGAAAAAAAAAAAGTTTAAATCCACAAAGCAACACTACACAGTTATAAGACTGGGGTAAGAAAAATCCAACTTATCTGCAGATTAAAACACATTAACCAGGTACTGAATTGCTGTGACTTGTTGACCTTCCTCTGGCACTAAATCAGAGTGGGAACTTGGAGATATCCCAGCTAAGTGTGAATGGAGAAGCTCAGAACAGTCCATGTACAAAAACGGTCATGGTGAAAATCAGGCCTTGAATGTTTTCCAAGCCACAGCTCAAGGAGCAACTCCAGGAGGCAAAAACTAAGGACAAGCAGCTAGGCTGAGCGACCTGCACTGAGCCAGGTACCCCTCAGGCCCATCAGTGAGAATACCAACACTCAGCACATAGGGGACAGCACCCAAAGAGAGGCTAGAGCTCCTCAGCAACATGACAGATAGATCAATTCCTCAGGGCCTAGTCTAAACCCCACCTCACCAAAATCAAGATCGATTCCTCAGGGCCTAGTCTAAACCCCACCTCACCAAAATCAGTAAAAATTTTATAGTAACTTTTAATGAGATTGGGATAAGCTCTTAGGAAGCAGCATTAAAACTATATTCAGAGCATCTGGCCTTTCATATCTGGCATCACACAAACTTTCATAAAGAAAGAGCTTGTGGCAATCCCAGAATAAAACTAAAATACTGACCTCTTGGGGGGTGTGTGGTGTGTGGAAATAAGCCTTTTACTTTCAGAGCTGACAACAACACAAGTCAGAAAGGTTCCCTCATCTCATCACATTTTCCAGTGGGAGAGTCACAGCAGCCAGTTAATGGTGGGTGTTACATGAGATCCCTGTCCTGGTTAAATTCAGAAACCCCACCAGTCAGTTTGGTGAAGGACTCGATTGCTGCTGATTTCTTGTGACAAACCAAGGCCAGGGAGAGTATTGCTGCAAACAGATTCAATGTGTCTTTAAAGAATTAATCTAAATCATTCTGTTCTAGTCTGCAAACTAGCACAATAAACCAAGCTTGTTTTGCTCTGAAAGACATGGATCTAGAGAAGCCAGGCCATGGTGGTAAGGTTTTTCCTTGATTCCCCATCATATACATGTCTTGCAAAACAGACATGCCTTGTACAACAGGCTGCATGATTCATACTGATTAACCTGCAAGCAGGACAAGATTTCTGATGCTTTGTTTTCTATCATCCACTTAAATTCTTCCCCCAAGCTATGGGCTTGTCTATCAAAACAGAAGCTTTCTCTCCACCTGTTCTCCACTGAGGACCTTTGCACCTTGTGTCCTATTTCTGATCCTTGTAGCAAAGGGCTGACAGATCTCCTTGCAGAGAGATGTGAGGCAGCTACTTTGTAGCTTCATGGGTGCTGTCTTGTGCCACATGCATTTCCTTCTTTTCCCCAGGGACTCTACCCATGCCCCCCTTCCACCAGCCAGCTGAGATGCTGTGAGCACGTGCCAGGGAACTAAACCCGCCCCGGTTACTTCTCTGGCCTTAAAGAGAAGCTCACGAGAAAGACTCACCCACGGTGTGACTCTTCTAACCATTATGGATTTTAGTCAAGGGAGAAGTGCTTCCCACTGCCTGGGGCTTAAGCTGTACATGAATAAACAAAGCACGTGGCCCAGCAACTCATTACTAAATAAAGAGGGTAACAGCTGGACACTGTGTTATCCCTCTAGGACTGACACTGGACTCACCATGAATGAAGTAGCCCTGCTCCTGCCAGATGAGAAAGGCATCTCCCACTGCCGAGAATATGAGTCCTGCTAGGATGCGGCTGGCACTCCGGTGTGACACTAAGAAGTTAATTCCATGAGCCAGAAGGAAAACCCACAGGCAGAAGATGGGCAGACACTTGATGAGGGCACTGAACCAGGAGGGGCTGGAAGTTGGCAGCCAGAGGACAAAATAGACACAAGTAGCTTTAAAGAAGGGTACCAGTTTGGGGCCTTCACTCTTCACCTACGAGAAACAAATATTAAAAAAAGGTAAATTAATAGGATCATCAGAAGCATCAGTGGAATAAACTGCATCACAGACCTGCCTCCTTCCTTTCCCAAGCTGCTCTTTCATGTATACTGTCAACTAGCAGTATTTCTACCCTAAGAAAGGCTGGTTGAAACCGACCACAATCCTCAGCCTACACCTTGTATAACCCTCTCTGCTGAAAACACTTTGTGGCTGGCAGAACGGATTTTGGGTGCTGGAGATGAAGGAACTTTTAGATACCTTTCCTCTTTATTTTTTCTACTGAAAACATTTAGGCCATCAGTCAAATTCCTCTGGTGGTCCTTGCCACCTATCTTCTGTTTGGACTAACCCCTTTTACATACCTCCTTTCCTGTAGCTGAAAAAATAACAGACTCCTCAGGAATATCCCAGCAGCAAACAAGCTAATAAAAGTGCAGATCTTTCCTCCCATGCCTGTGAATCATCTTGCTTAGCAAGCTGCACATCACCCTGAGGGTACGACCTCTGTCCTACCCCATTCTCTCTCCTGCCCTGTAGCTTCATGCCTAGAGCTTGCAGCTGGCATCATCATACCACTTCAAAACCCATCACCTCAGCCTTGCAGGTGAGGATGTCACTTCCTCAGCTGACTAACAGCAACATCAATCACGTGTTGCTTTGTTCTCGCATTACACTAATAATACACTGCCTGTATTGCAGGAAATACTTTGACTCAGGGTTCTGTTGTGTAAATCCAGACACAAACATGCAGCATGAGCACTAGGCTACCCATAACAAAGTCACAGCTGAGGCAGAGCATGTAGCTACACACTCCACAGCTGGATCTGGTCTTACCACACACTTAGCTGAGACCATTCTGGAGGATGATAAATACACACTGCGTTCACCTGCCCTCCTGTGATATTTCTGCCTTTTAGTGCAGGTGGGGAAGACCCCACATGAGAAATAACTTCTGGAGTGCAGCTGAGGACCAAAACAAAGACCAAAGGAAGAGACTGTGATTTGACTCCAGTGCCTGTACAGTCCATAATCTATGTCCTCAGGTCTTTTAGGATGCCTCTTTCCTCCTGCAGCTAAGGCAATGCAACCTCCAGAGCTCCTCTGCAAGCAGAGGTTCACTCTCAGTCTTCTAATCACTTTGGTCAAGCAGAATTTGATTGCTTAGTATTGTGATGACTTCCCACTACTTGTGGCCAAAGCACTGAGGGGCCTCATGCACTGGAGAAGGACATAGGGGAAGACCTAGAGGCATCAGAGCTGGGTTCACCCTGCAAAGTCCATCAAAATCTGAACATCCATGTGTGACATTCTGGGGTTGCTTATCTCACGGCAAGGAATCCCTGCTCCAGAAACCTGCAAAAGAAACATAGGTCTTTTTTTCCAAAGTGGTTGGCCCTACTTCTGCTTCCTGTATCATAGGACACGGCCACGACAAAACACCATCTTCCTTTGATGCAGTGTGCCTTGGTGCAGATACCTAGAATGGCTGAAAGCTGCACAGCAAATATCCCCATGCTCACAGTGCTCGTTTAATAAAGCCTAAACTCATCAAAATTCAGGAGCTTGTAAGAGAGAAGCCGAGGCAATCAGGTGAAGCTGGAAGACAGAGGCAGAGGTGGTGGAGGGCATCTTCACATGCGGTATCTAAAAAGGGAGTGAAATCTCTGAAGCAGCAAGACCATAAATAAAGGGCATCCCAAGAAGACAGTGCTTTCAGAATTGTTCTCACATCTGATGGAAAATTCCCCAGCATATCAGCAGTTTCTTAGCAGTAAGGCATTTCATTATTCCTCTATACATTATTCATAGGGTATTGTAAACACAATTTTTAAACACTCCATTAAACAACTAGGCTACACAATTCACTCATAAAAGGACATCACCAGGCTGTTAGACTTCTTGTATTACATGGGGAGCCCATCGTGAGTCCTCTACTTAGGTTGTCTAAAGTAATCACCATTTACCACCTCTTGTCTACATTCCTTGGGAGACTTCTGGCAGCAAATATCAAATAACCTTGAAATAAAAGCCCACGTCTCACAGCACTGGGGGTGCCTGGGAACTATCAACTATTGTAGGGGCAAGACTGGAGCCAAGCCTCCCCCTCCTTCAGACCTTCTGAAATGATAGATCAGGCTCAGACTATCCCAAAACACCTCCAAAGCCAGTGCCCAGCTCCAGCTCTGACTCCTTTTTTGTGACTCTTTTTATTAAGAATGTAGTTGATCACATTCATTCTCTCACAGTTGCAAGCAACAGATGACAGCACTTCTGGCAGGGTTTCCTCCTCTCCCCCAGCAGTTGTGGAGAATCCCCACCATCCCATGATGATCCTGAGATTTTCAGCATGGAAAACTAACAACCTCCAGAGCTACAAAGTGTGAAATAATTTGAAGCCTCAGCAGCTCTCCAGATCCCTGTGACAGTCTCAGCTAAGGTAGGTAGTTTTGTACCTCTGAAAACAAGTTTATGCTGAAAGATAGAGTTCAAGTTCAGCTTTGTTTGCAACACATCACAGAGGCACTGTTAGAAGCATACAGGAGAGCATTTGAGTTAATAAACACGGGAACTTTCATTTGATACCCCATATTAAAAGAAAAACACCTGCTAGGAGCAGTTACCATTACAATCACAGCTTGCCCTCCCCTGTGTGCATGCATGATGAGACAGGTTTTAATTACACTTGTCCTTTTCCCCAGGAACCTTGCCTTGCTGAATATAAGGTACACACTTGTGCAGAAAGATTGTTTGCTTGGTAAAGTTAAAATTACCATTTCTTACTATTTGAATGTGAATGTCCCAAGCCCAGGCAGTGTTCTTTCAGAATAGTGGTTTGTAGTATTTTCATCCTAGTAACAACACAGGAATTTTTCAGCCATAAGGGGTCAGATTTCAGCCTCGGTTACTCACCTGTAACTCTGGACCTTACAGTGTTACTGAGTCCTCGTATAACCATAACCTCGTTTATCTAGAAGGGCTACAGACATCTCATCACTCTATACTTCAAATTAGTTATTTCCAAACATGCCCTTGGCCATTACCGAGTGCTGCAGCTTGCTGGAGCTCCAAGACGAGTGCCCCAGGAGGGACACCACTTGCTGAGCGAGAGAGGGGTACCTGCACAGCTGAGGGCTGGGCAGCACATCTTGCTGGGATGGTGAAGCACTGGAAATACTTGGTAGAGGTTTCCCTGGTAAAACTGAGGCAACCAGATGGTGAAATGGGGGGACTGCCCTCTGGACATGTGACTGAGGCTTGGGAGGAGGTGATGGGGCAACTTGCCACCTGGAGGACAAGTCAAAGCTGGTATTGAGAAACCGTGTTCCAACCCAACTGGGGGCTGTGGCTTGAGGAAAGCCAAACACATAATCCATGACTGGACTTGCCTGTACCTCAGGGAAGGCAACATTATTTCTTGGCTGCATGGATGAGTTGCATCAAACCACCCATCTCCTATGCACCTGTGTCTCGGAGATGGAATCTAAGATGGGGCTGTGCTGCAGTGTTGGAAAAGGAAGCACCTGACAAGGTCCTTTTTGCTAATGTATGTAACTGTCATGGCTTTAAGCTGGGTTTTGCCATTTTGTTACCAATTCTATTGCATTTTTCTTCCCACTTCATATCTTCTTTCACTGCTAGTTTAGGCTGAAATGCAGTACTGAAAACACCTTGAATACAATGACAAGACAGTATTTCCAAGTTTTGAATTTCTAAAGTGAGTATAATTTAGGAAATTTTCTTGAGTCCTATGACTACTAAGTTACTTAGGGTGTTTAAAAAATATTTTAAATTGCTGTAAAGCCATTATCTCTCTATTTGTGGAACTACAATGAAACTATTATTTATTAATGTATCCAACCAAATCCAATCAAATCCTCCAAGATACAGGCAGACTAGGAAGAAGTTGTGTCCTGGCTGTAACCAAAAGCTTTTGGACCATACGATCTCCAGAGGTCCTTTTCAACCTCAACCATTCTGTGATTCTGTAATCTTTAAACAGAACATGGTACTGTCACATGCAGCGCTCTGGAGGCTCAGATATCTACCTGCCTACTATCCACCTACTCCCTCATACGTTTACAGTATCCCTTCTTGTTTTCCCTGTTCTCATTCTGCTCCAGTTTGAAATACTGCTCATTTCCTTATTGCTGTTGTTCAACAGCAACAGATGACACTATCACACAAGTATTCCAACCGTGCTGTTACTTGGTATTGGTGTAAGATGTCTTGAGAAGTTAGGCTAGAAGAAGCACAGTTACAGGAGGAGTCACACACCTGAAGGAGTAACTCTGGGTAATACAGACTGACAGAGCACAAGATGCAGCACAAAAAGATGACCAAAAGCTTCATACAACAGCTCCTAAGCTATATCCATAAATCAGTTATTGGTGACTCGCCAAGAACCCAGGCGTCCCTGCTGGATGACTTCTTCCGCCTCCCCACTATGCAGCACCAGGAGATGCTCATGATTCACATCTGTATAAACCAATATTCACTACAGGGTATGACCTGGGGAATATCTGTGCTGCTCCTTAACAGCACAGACGGCCTGTTCTGACTGCAGCAGGCACATAACCAAGCCAAAAAATTTACAGCTAGCTTCCCTACCCCAGAATACGCTGCATCCAAAGAGGAACAGCTACATTTGTAAGCCAGTGCTGTGATTTTCTTTAACATTTTGGAGCCAGTTGTCTGTATCTACATCACAAGTGGCATGAAGAAAATACACTGCCACACAGAGGGATCTCGGGGATCTTGCTCCTGAGGTATGAAAGGATGTCAGAAGCTTTGAAATACTAAGTCAGACAAAGTTCACTGTTGCTAGTGAACTTGCACTGGTCCTATGAAACAATGTGGAGTATCAAATAGTGCTCTTCTCTCTGCAAGTCCCCTAAATCAGCCTGCACAGCAAATGAGCATACAGCCTTTTCCAGGCACCAGCTGTGTGCCAGCCTGCTGTGGGGATATGGCTTACGCCCACTGGGCTGTAAAATGATGCTTTCCAGGAAAAGCGTTTTAAAAATAATATCCCAGGTATTCCACTGAGCAACACTTGTGCACAGCTGTGTGCACTGGCCAGAAAAAGCTGGGCCATTGTCCTCCACCCATCCCTCCCCATGGCCTTGGCTGGCCGCGTACCATTTTGTGTATCCATAGCTGGGCTGTTTCTCCTGGCTGCTGCCATCCTGCATCCTAGATCTGCCTTGGTTCTGCCCTACTGTGACAATAGCTCTTACCCCCAGTTGTACACCAATAAATCCATGTGTCGCTTTGTTGCCATGTATTGTGCTGCCACTGTAAGGCCATGAATCCTCGTTCCTCAAAGTATGTGGCTCCTTGCAAGGCACTAATGATCCTCTGTGTAGTACAAGTCATAGAGGGAGAACTACTTCAGCCTGGAGATGGACCACAGTTTGGACAAAGTGTACATATACATGCACAGGCTCTTATCTATGGAAAATGGGGAGCAAACAGAGTTCCCCATCAGGCTGAGCCTACAGAAAACCCATCTTTGTGCTTAACCAAAATGAGTAGGACATAAGGATAAGTCCATGTGTGCACAGATCCTAACTAAAGGGAGATGATTTTCCCCTGAATTCAACAACCCATCAGCTTTTGCTGAACCAAGGAGGAATGCAGCAGCTCTGGGCAATTCCTGGCCACGAACCTGCATGAGCTGTTCCCACCTTTGCTCAGATGGTGCAACATCAAGCCTTCTGAATCTGTACACACTGACATTTTTAGGTGGTGGAGCAGATGTGTGTGTAATAGGAAGGATTCAGCTGTTCAATAGTCAAATGAATCACACCTTCCCTTTCCTGGGTGGATGCAGGGGCCCTCTCAATGACCTAGGGCTGGCACGGGGCTTCCTGGCCACAAAACAGAGGCCTCAGTGGCCCACTCTGGCTGTTCAGCTGTGGCCTCCCGGGCAGCTTGCAGACACAAGAGAAGATGGATGAGATGTAAAGGGGCCAGCCAGACGGTGCTTTTCACTCCACAGAGTTGCTGAAATATTAGGGCTGGGCAGTCAGTCTTAACTGGTGCACTCTGGTGAGTGTAGGAGAGCACAAAGCGCTTCATCTGCAACTCTGCTCTCGTGCAGGAGCAAACATGCTCCTGGGGCAGAACCGACTGGCATTTGCCAAGGAAGGCTCATACATGCCCTGTGTTGGTCCTGAATAAAATTCTCAGAAAAAGCGCTTATTTATGGAAGGCGGCGAAGAGTTACTGAACCAGCCAATCAGCCTCCCTGAAATACTGTGTTGGTGCAACCTATTTGTGCATGCAAGGTATTAATAAGAAGGTTTATGTTTGTGTTGGAGGTGCCACAGGCCAGGCACGCAAGGCAGATGGCTCCTGAAAAGGTTCCACGTGCTGCAGGAAATTGAAGGTCATAGATAAACCCTCTTCCCCTCAAGTGGAGACAAGACCATACAGGCTCCATCTAAAATGGACTTGTATAGCTAATTAATCACCCAGGAGAAGATGGCACATGATTTATCTTTGGAAGAATGTGTGTGCTGATAATCCTCTGTCTCCATCAAGCCTGTACCATGCATTGAGTTTTGTCAGGCCTCATAGTGCTTTATGGCAGCTACTGGCACTCCCCAGCACAACTCGGGGGCCCCCATTTCTCCAAGTGCAATGCAGTGAAACTCATTTCATGCTCGGCTGTCCAGCCAGACCTGTTCAGAAGTGGTCAAAAAACCATGGTTTTGTCTGACAGGAGAGACTCCATCATTCACCACAAGCCAGAAGTAACAGGGCTCACTCAGCCTGAACACCTCCCACCTGCAAAAGGCCCGACCATCTTTCCCAGATAACCTATGGCAGAAGCAGTGGCTCCAAGGCAGTGATTCCACCCTCAGGGGCTCTTCAACTCCTGCAAACTAGGGCTGGTTTGTTATCTTCTCTCATCCCTACCTCTACCCCAGCAGCCTGGGTACTTTCTTCCTCCCTATGGCACAGTAGCATCATCCTCGCCCCAGTTATGCAAAGTCAGCTCCAGCCACACTTCCCAGCTTTGCTCCACAACAGACTGACACAGAGTTGAGAGCTAGAAATAGTTGACTTCTTTTTTTCTTAAGACCAAGCTATGGCTATCTGCCAGAAAAATACAATTAAAAATTTGGCATGAGCCCTCACAGTCCTTGGGTGGTGAACTGGGGTATATTGCTGCACAAGTTCTTGGCATCAGAAAAGTCTCCCTTTGGTGAAGGCACAAGAGAGCAGGCAGTGAGTGAGGATTAATCAAACTGGCATCTATAAAGGGCCCCTGTTCAGGTCTGGGCTGCTCCACACACAGCTGCACGCAGAAACGGGAACCGCAGCAGAAAAAAGGTTTGTTTCCAAGACAAAGTCCTGCCTGATTTGCAGTCACACCAACATTCAGCCTAATCTGGATTAACCAGGGGGGGCAGTGGTGCGAAAACCCATCAGTGCTGAGGTTAAAATCTTTCAGATGAGCATCTTCCCCTTATATGCAGAAAGAAGGGAGGAAATTTGGAGCAGCCTTTTCCCCAGCTGCCCAGCAGCAGAGCAACATTCGCCTGCACCAGCTTCCCCCAGGGGGAATCACGGCTCAAGCCCCTGCAGTGCAGCAGCGCGCCTGGGCCTGGGCACAGCAGCGGGGGCACGGCAGGGCCGGCCAGCTGAGTGACAGCAGGCAAGTGTCGAGAATGGGATGTTTTGTACGTGCCAGCTGGGGAGCACGTGAGCGAGGCTCAGCGTGCTGTGGGAGCAGCAGTGACGCAAGACTGCACACACGGCTGTTGCAAAGGTCTCTTTCCCGATGTTTGCTCTGCGAGTGCGATTTCTCCACCGCAGACTGCTGCCTGTCCCTAGCCATAGGCACTGCTCAAGAGAAATGTGTGCTACCCAGTGCTTTACCTTAGCCACGCTGTGATCTACCACCAAGCCCCGTCATCTGTTGTATGGGAGTAAATTTCTGATGGGGGCTGTCTTGGATAAGTTCTAGGAGAAAACCACACTGAATACACAGTGTATGAAGGGTATTTAAACGAATGGCTCAGGAAGGTAAAAGAATCACAGAATCACAGAATCGTAGGGGTTGGAGGGGACCTCAAGAGATCATCGGGTCCAACCCCCCTGCCAAAGCAGGCTCCCTAGCTCATACTGCACAGATAGGCATCCAGACGAGTCTTGAATATCTCCAGAGAAGGAGACTCCACCACCTCCCTGGGCAGCCTGTCCCAGGGCTCTGTCACCCTCACTGTGTAAAAGTTCTTCCGCATGTTGGTGCGGAACTTCCTGTGCTCCAATTTGCAGCCATTGCCCCTTGTTCTATCTCCACAGACCACTGAAAAGGGGCTGGCCATTTCCCCCTGCATCCCATACTTAAGATATTTATAAACATTAATTAGGTCCCCCCTTAGTCTTCTTTTCCCCAGACTGAACAGTCCCAGCTCACTCAGCCTTTCCTCATACGGGAGATGTTCCAGGCCCTTAATCATCTTTGTAGCCCTTCTCTGGACTCTCTCCAGGAGATCCCTGTCTTTTTTATACCAGGGAGCCCAGAACTGGACACAATACTCCAGGTGGGGCCTGACCAGGGCAGAGTAGAGGGGGAGGATCACCTCCTTCGACCTGCTGGCCACACTCTTCCTGATGCATCCCAGGATCCCATTGGCCCTCTTAGCCACCAGGGCACACTGCTGGCTCATAGCCAACCTGTCATCAACCAGGACCCCCAGGTCCTTCTCCACAGAGCTCTTCTCCAGCAGGTCATCCCCCAGCCTGTACTGATACAGGCAGTTATTCCTCCCCAGGTGCAAGACTTTACACTTGCTTTTATTAAACCTCATCTGGTTTCTCCCTGCCCAGCTTTCCAGCCTGTCCAGGTCTCTCTGGATGGCAGCGCAGTGTTCCTGCATGTCAGCCACCCCTCCCAGCTTTGTATCATGGAGGTACTTGCTGAGGGTGGATGCTATTCCCTCATCCAGGTCATCGATGAAGATATTAAACAGGACTGGACCCAACACCGAGCCCTGGGGAACACTGCTAGTCACAGGCCTCCATTCAGATTTTGTTCCACTGATCACGACCCTCTGAGCCCGGTCCGACAGCCAGTTCTCAACCCACCTCACTGTCCACTCATCCATCCCATACCCTCTCAGCTTTTCTATCAGGATGTCATGGGAGACAGTATCGAAAGCCTTGCTGAAGTCAAGGTAGAGGACATCCACTGCTCTCCCTCCATCCACCCAGCTGGTGATGACATCATAGAAGGCTATGAGATTGGTCAGGCACGATCTTCCCTTGGTGAATCCATGCTAGCTACTCATGACTTCCTTCTCTTCCAGTTGCTTGGTGATGGCATCCAGAACAAGCTGTTCCATAACCTTTCCAGGGACAGAAGTGAGGCTGACTGGAGAAGCATTAGACAAGCTTTGTGGCCTTCTCCAGAGGATAACAAAATAGGTACAACCACAAATCCTTCTGCAGTGGTCAGGGAGGGAGACATGCAGTAACAGGCAAAGACAGCAAGCAGCCTCCACTTCTGCCCCTTTCCTGAGTCAAGGCAGGAGAGGCCAAACTGCCACTCACAAAGAAATAGCAAAGCTTGTGTTCGCAGAGCTGCAGTACACATACAACAGCAATCCTGTCCTGTCTTCAATTGCTAATTGAAGAAATTAAAAAAATGCTGGGTGATGAGCAGTCACACTGCCCGTGCTCACGGGGCTGCTGACGAAACCAGTTTGGCTCAGCAGCCAATGTGGCCTGAGAGCTCTCTGCTGCCTTACACACGAGTTTTAAAAAATGCATCTGGAAACACCTGGGAGGTAAAATGGTGTTGGGAAAAGTCACAAATAGGAAACCAGAGTCTTGCCTTCAAAAGACTCCTTGCAGGAGGCTTTAGAAGTGTGAGGAAGCAGTCCCGTAACAGCCTAAAGTAGAGGCAGGTGGTTCTGAAGCCAAGGAAATAAGCCCCACTGCCTCAGGGCACTGCCTGTGCCACGTGTTGCATCAGAAGCCCACTCCTGCTTCTTGCCTTTTAAACCGTGACATTGCCAAAAGCTATCTATTCCCTCCAGTAATTAAGGAAGTTACAGCATAGATTCAGGCATCTCCTGTACTGAATAGAAGAAGAAATCATGTTAGCTTGGCTAACTGTGGTGAACAATCTATGGGACAGAATCTCTCAGACCTTCCTCTACTACACAGGACCCACTGCCAGGCAAAGTGAGATGCCGCTACACCAGCCTGTACCTTACGAAGTCACTGGGGTATCTGCCCTTGGCTTTCTGGGACTGCAGGGAAGCCTTCAAGATGACAAAGCCTTCCTTTAGCATATGTTAATTCATAAAAATCAAATTACAGATAAACACATTTCAGCCTGAACTGAAGACTCAGCTTCTATATATGTGGTTTTGCTAGGACTTCATTTATTTTGGGTTGATTTTGCTTTTTTCCATTATCAGGCATCATCTGTCCTGTACCAGACAGGCACAGGATCACAATCAGGGTTGTTTTAGAAACCTTTCCTTAACCTGCAGTAGCAATGATTGACTTCACGTCTTCACATCTATAGCAACCCTCTAGCTGTCAGCAGTCTTAGACATCACCTTCAGAGTCCAATCAGCAATGTACCAGTGACCAACCATGTTAAACCAGTCAGGAATTCAAATGTCTCTGCAGGGCTGTAGGAGCTGCCAGAGACTAATGCTTTCAGAAATTAAAGCAAAGAAACAGCGTTTGCCTGCCAGCATCTCCTCTCAGAGCAAAGATTGCTTTTCCCTCCTGGGATTTCAGATCTTCCTTTTTGTGCAGCAGAAAGCAAGTCTCTCGGAACGTTTCCTTTACTGTAACACTCACAAAAGAAGCCCTTACAGATGTTTAGAAACCTGAACCACAAATGGGTCTGTCTTTTCATTTTGCTCATCAGAGCTGCAGTGCTGCCAGCGCAAGGGTATGCACCCTTCCTCAGTGAACGAGGTCAGGTGGGGCTGCCTCCTGTGCTGCCCAGGATGTCGGGGATGCTGTGAAGCCATGGGGAACTTCAGGAACCAGCCGGCCAGCACCCTGAAATGCACACTCAGTGGCTGTCCCAGGCAACTCCTCTTCAGATGGGAAGGAGCAGTTATCTGGCTTGTCACAGTAAAATCCAGGTAAATATTTTCTGCTTATGGAAAAGAAAGTTTCCAGGCTATGAGCACGTGTTCTCAGGAGACTTGTCATTATTTATATCATACTCTTCTGTGAAAGACAATGCAGGTTTCTGTTACTGGCTGCGGGGCACAGGGCCACAGCAGAGAGCAGCACCCTCTTCAAGGCTTGTTGCTGCAGACAAATGCCACACGCTGACATTTGCCCTGCAAGCTGTGTGGCAAGGCCGAAGTCTCTCTGAGACGGATGCAGACCCAAAATAAAGTGCCCCAGGGAGAACTGTCAGTTCTTTCCCAGTCAGCACCATGGGCAGGCTGAGCCTCTAGGTAATAGCAGTGAGGGGTCCACACAGAGTAATTTCTCCACACAGCTCCTCCTTTTGGCTTCATGTTCCACTTACTTCTACCCCACAACCCACCATAACATTTACACACTTTATTGGAGGGCCCCAGCCACCCCATTGCTCAACCACAGCAGAGGGGATGCATGAAATATTGGGTGCCCAGGGGAAACAGGTACTTGGCAAAGCTCTACCCTGTCACATGCTGCTTTGCTGGTAGGGATTGGTGCTTGGGAGGAAAGGCAGGCCCTGCCATCCAAAAACTTTGTCAGCAAAGACCTCATTTTGCCTGCAGTTGATGGGGAACAACGCACGTGTAAATGAAGAGCACTGCAGGCATTGGACCTGCCACAGCCCCTTACGAGAACACCTGAAGAGCCATTACTGAAGCAGAGAGGGCAGGTGGCACATGCCAGGGTGCACCACCCCTACCAGCCATTCCCAAAGATGCAACAAGGGTGAAACCGCCTCCAGCACCCGAAAGGTACTTTTGCAGCTCACTGTTTTGGCTCATACACAGATGTGTGCACACCTAGCAGGTGCGGTTTTTGCAAAGGCAACGGGAAGGCAGGAAAGCTGGCAACTCAATGCAAGAGACTTCACTGTACAAATACATGCAAAGAGCTGCACTAAGATCAGCAAACTCTGGCAAAAGTGAGCAGGGCTGTGCTGGAAATCCCAGGAGGGACAAGTTCTGCTTGTCTTGTGCCAAACAGAAAGCTGAATGAAATGCTCTACCTGATTTTCATGTCCTGCAGGCTGAAAGCTTATGAAACACTGGTGTTAAAGAAAATTAGAAGGGAAAATAGCGATGTACCCCAATAAAGATGTGTATTTAGAGAGGTGCCACTCTGGTACCTTAGAAAACAGCAGCAGTCCTCCCCATGTTATCATGGGACCAATAAGCTGTAAGCTTAAAAGGAGGTAAGGTCAAAGTATGACAGTCAGAGTCAGATATTTTATTCCACTGTATATTCTTGTGCCAAGATGCTGTGACCTGGGCAAGTCAGTATCAGACACAAATTACACCAAGATAAATTGGACTTTCCCAGCCAATCTCAACAGATGTGGGGTGGGCAGGTGCAAATGCTAACCTGCACAAACACCAACCCACACACTCCCAGGATTCACACTAGTATCAAGGGTTTTGCTTCCAAACCCCCTGCTGTAATCAGGCAGCATCTACAAATGCAGACCACACTCATGTATGAGCGTGCAGCTGCTTACCAGTGTTATGCCCTTTATGCTGAGGGTGCAAGTCCACAGATGCATGGGGCATTAGCCAAGTGGAAACTTCCCAAATGTCAATTAAGTGATAAGCTTGTCATCACACTCCTTTGATACCAGGGCTGCCAGGAAAAGCCATGCAACTTCCTTAGTTTCCCCTGCAATGGAGAACAAGTCAGCACTGCTATCCAAGCACCCTGACTGGTCTGATTTATGCTATAACGAAGCCAAAAGACACAGGGGAATCGGGATAATGCCACCAAGCTACGGTCACAGGCTCTCAGCCGTTACAAGCCCAGGTCTGCTGAAGCCATGGGAGACACAATGATTCATGTAAGGCCGAGGATCTGTCCCGTCTGTCTCTGCTGAAAAATGGGAAGCTCGCTTAACTTCGAGCTTACCCTCAATCTCAAGCAATAATTCAGAGACTGCTTGCCACAAGCAAAAACGCACTCATTTTGACAATCAGAAATGCAATGCCTGACGCCAACTGGCAACATATCTGCCCCTAAAGCTGGTGTCTGGTGAGGGGCAAAAAATGAAACCTCACCATTCAAACTTTACAAAAGTTTCAAGGTCAGTTCAGTGACATGGCTTCTCTCATCTGCCCTCAGTCTTAGAAAGTACATGTTTTGCTGTAAAGTATAGAAATTAGGTTGTGGGGAAAAGTGTAGCCTGCTGGTTGAAACAAGGCATATCCGTAAGCTCATAGCAAGGTGAATCAAAACAGCCACCATCCTCATCAACAGATTTGCAACAGATGAGACACAAATTGCACTTACCCAAAGAAACTGCGTCCTGTGCAATTCTGGGTCACAGTCTGCAATGTGAGCCCTTGGGCTCTCTGCAGGTATCTGAAATCCTTTCCACCCCAGCACATTTGAAATTTTCCAGGAAAGCTCTCGTCCTGCCCACCTACCACCTCTCAGCTCTGCTCCTGTGTTCTTGTGTTCTCTTCTCCTAGAGACAGTTTTCTGCTCCACGTCACCTGGATACTGGTGCACATTTGGTATGACATGGAGGATGCTCCAGACTGACACACTTGTCATGCAGAAACCTGCCATTAGCTTAAACGCTATTTAGATTATGGCAGTGTAAAAAATGGCTATAAGAAGGGCACAAGCGGGCTATAAGAAGCAATAACCATCACCTTCATTTTGGACATGCTGGAGTAAGCAAAATCTACATCTCTATTGTAATTACAAATCTATTGAGCATCGTGTGACATGAAGGTCAGCAGGAAAATTAAGCGCTAACATAATAGCCACTGAGGCCTCCGGGAAGGAAAGGAGTTATATAACTAATAATCTTTTCGCTGTCCAAGAGTTTCCACATGCTAGCAGAAGATGGGTTCCAGATGCCATCATCTTCTCAGAGTCTAATTTCACTGGAGTTATTATTTCCTTAGTATTACACAGTAACCCACAGAGAGAGAGATAACTTCGGTTCTTCTGTCACACTCTGTATTTTGGATACAGATACTAGAACAGGAAGAGAGAACAGAAGAAACGCATCTCTGGCCACTCAGAGGAATTATGTGTAAGTACAGGCTTCTGAACTGGACCCATAATCTTAATGCACAAAGCACACTTTGAACAACACATGCGTGTGACTCAAGCGATATACTTGAGTTAATGAAGCCTTTAATCTACAGCACTACAGCCTGCAGCACTGATCAGCACTAACTGCTTAATGCAACCACACTGGGACCGGGAAGAGCGTGAGAGAAGCCTGCACTTTCTAGCCTCCGATTTCAGTTACCCATACCCAAGCCCACCCTCTCATAGCAACAGCTACAGCAAAGAATGTCAATGTCATAGGAAGAATGCACAAGTTCAGTCTGAAAAAATAAATCATGGCACGTAACACTCTGGCTGGGCTCTAGCTGGCATAAATCAGCACAGCTTTTTGCTCAGGAGGACCAAAGCTTTTAGGCTTCTCCAAAAAGGTGTAACTAACACAAATGTTACTAAGAGCTTGCTAAGCTTACCTAAGGTGATGATACCTTCCCTTACTTCACTGAGTTCTCATGTTTTGAAAACATTTAAATTTATTTGTGTTTTAATAGAAGTGCCATAGTTCCGTAACTGGCTGTGTGGTATATAAATGTGCGTGTTTACAAGCCTCCTGCGTAATAAAATCCCAATTTATGATGTACTTAAGTAATGAGGAAATTAAAATGAAAGCAACAATGTTTGGTATAAACAAAGAGAGCAAGTAAAATTAGCCTCTCTCCCATAAGAGCTACTTCTTCTGACTTCGATGGTTGCTAACGCTTTATTCCTTAATGCAGAAATAATACATCCCCTATGTAAGAAGCAAAGATTGAAATATTTCAAAGCGTGATCTGGCTTTCTTGTTTTCAACAGCAGTTTGAGGATTATAGAGCACACTTTCTAATAATAAGCCTTTTAAACTATGCTTAGACCTACTACTGCCCATGACACAGAGTCTCTAAGCGATGCGATTTATGTGGGCTTTCTGTATTCATCTGGATCGGTGCAGTTTGACCCCTCCTCAGCAAGTCACACAATATCCACCCAATTCTCCCTATTCAACATTTGTTAATCAGGATTGCCTTTCCAGGTCATATCTTTCAGGATTTTTTTTGCCCAGTTTGTCTAACTGACCTTCATACCCACCCCCTCATAATGGCATCCTGCATCTACCCAGAGGGTCAACAACAACTGTTCCCAGGAGGGATCCTGGCTGCTTCCCACTTAGTGTGGAGGGCACCAAGGGCTCAACTTGCTTGATACAGCCAAAGCAACACAGCTATCCTTGTTTAAAGATGCAAATACATCAGAGGACAAAAGGGAAGGTACGGAGATTGTTAATATATGGCTTGTGGGCAAAAATGTGTTACAAATAGGGAGTTTGACCTCCATCCCACACATCGGACTGCGCTAGGCCTAATGCAAGTCAGGTATGGTGAGGATGTTGTAGGGATGAGAGTCCGTAGGTCATCTTGCTCAAGAAGACATACCAGTATGATCTGGAACTGCCCCCCAAAAGTGAGCTATTCTCAGCTAATTAATGTCTATTTCCCACGCCCTGTTTTCCTCAAGGTAAAGCATGAAGCCTTATACAAAGTTCAGTCCTAACTTCAGGGGAAAAATAAGGTCCTTTTGAGCAAGGAGCATTATGTAAATGTCATAATGACTGCATGTCTCCAGGCTCATCTCCTGCATACTTGCAGCCCCTGCAGTCATGGTGCCTGCTGGGCAAAGAGGTCCTTAAGGCAAGGGGTATCTCCCACAAGCTCATGCTAGAAACTGCTTCTTAACCAACAGTGACAATAAACCCCAAAACCCAGGACAAGAATCACTAATGAGACAGTCTCAGAAAAGACTTTTATTAAGATGGGACCAGAGATGACTGAACAAGAAGGGAATTAAACCTATGAAGCAAATACAGCATTTATTACTAATACAGGTCTCCAACCCCAGGCTCTCAGCCCACACAGCTTTATGCAGAAGAGAACAGCATATCATTTTTAAGCAGGACACCCCTGCTTACCTCGCAGAGTAAGCAGTGAAAGCTCGCCTCCAAGGTGACTTCCAACCAGAGTGAGCATGGCTCACCAGCTGGAGCAGGACTGGCAGACTAATGCATCTTCTCTGCCACAGCTCGGCACCATGCAAGTCTAGACTCTGGCAGCAGGAGGACCTCAGAGCGTTGTCCTGCTGAGGAGCTGGCACAGTACATTAAAAGGTATTTCCACCCCAGCCTCGTTTATTTGCGGGTGTGCTCCCCACTCAGCACATCTGAGTGTGCAGCACCACAGACCACAGCTTGGCTAGCTGTGCACAATGCCGTGGTCTCTCCTTGCATGAGGGGCAGACATGCCAACCCCCCCATGCCACGATGGACACCTGGCAGCAGCGCAAACAAGTGGTCCTAGCCATGATCTCTCCCTAGCTTCCTCTCCATGATCTGCGCCTCTTTGTGTGGTTTCTTCCAGCTATCAGTTGTACAGCAGATCTGGAGCTCCAGGTTTCTGACTCTTGTTACAAGAATGTCCTAAAGAAGGAAGAAGAGGGGGATGCAGGAGGCCAGGTTGTGTGTCAAGGCCATCGCTGCAGTAATGTACAAAGGCTGTTGCTTTGAAAACGGGAAGCAAATTCACGTAACCCTCAGCTGTGCTCTTCTAGTGTCCTCCCATTAAGGCTGATGCTGCAGTGTACTGGAAGAGGACATACACTGTAGACAAATCAATTCCTCTGGCTAATTTGATTATGCCTCAGGTGCTGCCCCCACAGAGAACATCCCCATCATGTGTCATAGCAGAGACATCCATGCTGGCTCCAAACACCTGATCTATCTGTGCAGCAAAAGGCAGCAAGGTACAGAGACAAGGCCTGGGCCCAAGGATAGCACCTAGCTGCAGCCAGACCAATTGCCCACTGCTGTTACCTTCAGCAAGCTACTCACCAGAGAGAGCCCACCAGCTGCACACCTGAACACCCACCGTGCCTCTCAGCCCCTGCACATCTCCAACTGGCAGCTGTTCTGGGGCCACACCATGCTCCCGGGCAGTGTTTCAGCCTGCCCCTTGCAGACCACAGCACAGCTCATGCCAGAGCAGCACAGCACGCTCCTTCAGCGGAAGAGCGAAGTGAAAACCCACTGATGATGACATAGAAAGAAAAGAACAGACTAAAGGCTGACAGCTCCTTTTTTTTTTTTTTTAAAATGAGCTCTATTGGAGGATCAGATGCCCTCCCCTCCCACCTCTACAGCCAGGGTAAACAGCTGCAGCTCTGGTCACAGCTCCTGGTCTCACCGTGCCTCCAGCTTTCTGCTCTGGTCACAGCTCCTGGTCTCACCGTGCCTCCAGCTTTCTGCTCTGGTCACAGCTCCTGGTCTCACCGTGCCTCCAGCTTTCTGCAGCTTCATACCTGCATTAGCTGTCTTCCGTGAAGCAGAGTTACATCAGAGATGAAGCCAGAGCAGAGGCATGTGTTGTTACATATCAAAAGGGTAAGTGAAGAAAACTTTTTTTTTCACCTCCCAAGCTAGCTTCCTAAAGTGCAACTTCTATGGTAGGTAAAGCCTTCCGGTCTGAACTACGTACACCCTTCCCAACACACACGCATGCCTCCTCTCAAGCTCACTTGAAATGTACTCTGGAAGACCCACCCTGATCCACTAGCCTTAAAAGCCACATACTGCCTCCCAGGGATTATCAAACAAATTCTGACAGTTTTTGGGCCATTCCAGTACTGTCCCAGCATAACATTTTACTTCCGAGGTACACACACTCACACACAAGTCACTGTAACCACATGCATTATTTAAGGATTAATTTAGCTTGTGTCACAGAAGCACAAAGACACCAAACCTCTTCAGTTATTTTTTAAAAGCCCGGAGGAGAAAAAAGAAAAAAAAAAAAAAAAAAGAGTTTGGCACCACAATGGTATAATTTGCAAGCTACTTCCCTCTGTCTCAGAAGATAAAAGTCACCCCCAGGCTGCTGATGAACTTAGCAGGTACATGCTAATAACTGAGGGAAAACCCATCCGAAGTATCAGACAATACAAGCTGCTGTGCAGAACTGGCAAAGTGATTTAAAAGTTTGGAACCCTGGCTTGGTGAGTTCAGAACAGGGAAGGGACAGGATTTCTACCTGTGAGAGAGAATGCAATGGACTGGCCGTTCACCAAAAATATTTCAAAGCAGGCCAACAACGGATCCGCAGGGATCCGGGATACCAGCAATAGGTGCTCAGTGCTGCAGCGAAGCACCAGGCAGCTTTCCCCCACTGGCTAGCTGTTCTTACAGCACACGGTGACCTGCTGGTGCGCGCACGAAGATCCCTCACTTTCTAGAAACAGGAACACGCGAAGCAGCATGTCTAACAGTGCAGCTTCTCCGCTCTTCTGGCTTTTCGGCTTCTTTCAGCACTGACCCCCAGCACCCCGCTTCACCCGCAGGGCCAGGACCTGGTATTGCCGGTCTGGCCCGGCGCCAGCCGCCGCGACCTCAGTTACCAGCTTGGCTCCATCAATCCAGCTGTGCGGCTACACGCATCACCTACCGACAGGACAGCGGCGAGTCGCTACCTCAGAGCTGGTACGTTAATTAAGCATCATGACTCCCCCAGGAGACAGGCAGGTGCAGGAGGCAGAAGCGCCAGACTGGCTTGCCGGGGGACGCGAGGTCTCGGTGGGAGGTCACCCCGCAAGGTCTGCCCGGCGCGGTGGCCGACACGAGCGTTACGGCCCGAGCCGGCCCCTGAGCGGCAAAGCCGGCCCCGGGAACGCAGCGGAGGAGCCTGCGAGGGCAGGGAGCCCACGGCGCCGGCCCGGGGCAGCTGGAGCGGAGAGGCTCCGAGCAGGTGCATTCCGTCACGCAGATGTGGCGGGGACAGGGGGAGGCAGCGCGGGACCACCGGGCAGGCGCGCCGCCGGAGCAACAGCTGCCAAGGGAGGGGGGCGGCACGGGGAGCGGAAGCACCGGCGCCCGCCGAGGGCCGTGCTGGCACCAGGCACGCGGGGGGCGAGCGGGAGGGGGAGGGTGTCCCCGCCAACGGTCGCTGCCTCGCGCTCCAGCGCACGGAGAGCGGCGGCGGCGCGGAGCGCTCGCACCTCGGGGGCAGCGCCTCGGCACCGGGTATGGGCAGCGGGCGGGGGGATACCGCCCGGGGAGGGGGACCCCGCCGTGGCGGCCGTGGGTCCCGCTCTGCCCGCCCGCAGCGCGGCCCGCACTCACCACGGCGACGGGGGACACCATGTCGGCGCTGGGGTACGTTCTGATCCTCGCGCTGCTGCCGTCGCCACCCGCCCCGCCGCCGGCCCGCTGCCCTGCCTGCCTGCCGGGGCGCTTTTTTACACAGCGGTGACGTCACCATAGAGGGGGCCCCCGCGGCGAATGCGCTGCGGGGAAAGGGAGGGGGGCGGCCCCGGCCCCGCCCCGGGGCGGGAGTGTCAGGCGGCGCAGGCGGTACGGGCGGGCGCAAACGGGGCCCACTGCCGGCGGGTGCGCGGCTCGCTCGGCTGGCGGCGGCGTCGGTGGCACCGTCCCCTTCTTGGCGAGGCGCCGGCAGCGGCCGGGTCCTGCGCCGCGTCCCCGGCCCGGGGGTGTCCGCAGCGAGGATGCGGCCTGCGGGGTCCCCGGGGTAGGCGGCGGGACGCGCCGATCCCCGGTCGCGGCCCTTTGTCGGGCCCACCCGAAAACGGGCCCCGTGCGCGGCGTGCCGTGGCAGGGCGCGTTGCCTTCTCCGCTGCAGCGCTAGCGAGGGCTCGCTTCGCGGCCGAGGAAAGCGTCGGCCCAACGAGCGAAACGGCTTCCCGGCCAGCCGAGGGGCGGCAGCCCGCCCGTCGGTAAACGCCCGGCTACGGCGGCGCCTCGGAGGCTCGAGGTCATCCCCGGGCAGCGCAGGCCCGGCCCGGCCCGTGTCCTTTGCCCCAGCACCGCCCAGAGCCGCCGGTGCCTGCGGTACCAGGCACGGAGCCAGGGGTAACACACTCCGAATCACTTGCTCTGTCTTGAGTCCCTCCCGCCTCAGCGAGTCCCTCCACAGCCCTGGTCACCTACCTGTGCCTGTACTCCCCCAGCCCTGACCTTCCTCCTCCCTTGCCTTCCTCTGGCTCCCTGGCCGCCTCTCTCCTCCTGCCCGTGCCTCCCACAGCCCTGTATTTTGCACAGACCGCTGCAGCCTGCTGCCCTTCCTGCTCCACCACTCCCCATTTCCCCGTTTTTCTCTTTACCGGTGCTTCTCTCATTTCACAGCTGCCCCCTTACTGCAGCTTAACATCACCGTATTATGACCTGCGGGTTCTTGGCAGGCTGCAGGGCGACCAGTGTTTTTAAGCCCTGTCCCTGCTCCTGGCAGCTCGTGATGGTCCCTGCATCCCCTCAGGAGTGGGTCCTTCCCATCTCATCTTCCCATCCCCATCATCCTGCCAAGGTCATCCAGAGACTGTAAAAATGTTAGTGTTGGCGCAGGGACAGGGCAAGGAACATGTAATGTGGGATACTCCTGAGTGGGATGCAGCAGCTCAGGCTTGTTAAGGTGACCCCGGGACTACCTTCAATCTGGATTTACTTGAGGATTAATAGTTACAGATGCAGCAAGCTACTTTACATGTAATATGATCTTGCTCAAAAGTTTCACTTCGTAACAAAACAAACAGGTACTTAAATAGTAGATGATTAAGTAATCTGCTATTTGCAGCCTGAGCAAAAGCCTTGTTCGGTATTTATCACATCAAGGGAACATTTTCTTCTATAAAGTAAAAAAAAAAAAATCTCTGCGATTCTTTTACAGTCTTTGTGCAACGGATTGGCACTGTGTTTCTCAGGACAAAATGTATATGAACAGCAGTCTGGAGATCCCACACAGGCAATCCAATTTATGTTAGGGCACGTAAATAGAGAGAGTGGGCAGCGTTTGTCCCATCACCATCCCATGGGACTGAGATGGATGCTGCAGCCTTTGTTTGCATCATGTACTGATCAAAGAGGGATTTCTACCAAAAAAAAAAAAAAAGTTGCAAATCTGCACTATCAGATCAGAAGGGCATTGCAGTGAAATCTGTGGTAACTAAAGCTCCATCAGATCAGAGCAAACTGTTCTCTGCGCAGCAAAGAGCTGCGTGGCCACGGCTGGGGGACTGAGTGCTGTTCTTACAATTCCAGTTAAAATAGTTCCTAGGGCAGTAACATTTTCATTAGGCAAGAAAGGGAAAGCTTTCCCTTTCTTTGGGGAGCTAGGTGAACGAGAGAACAGGCAGAAATTTCACAGCTTTTCACAGCGAAGTCTTTGCCCTGCTGAAATCAAGGGGGATGGTCCCTAGCAGAAGCAGCACAAGGAATCAGAAGTATTCAGATGTCAAAGGATGCAGTTAATTTGATACTACGTGGGATTTTCAGAAGGACCAATAGACTCTCATAACTTGGGTTCCTAATTGCTTCTGAAAATCCTTCTGGGAGCTTGATTATGTCTTGGTATTTAAATACCTCAAAAAACAATCTGTTCCTTGGTCCTTAGCCAAACTCTTCGTCTGCTTATCCTGGCCTTTATTTAAATACTGACGAGGCAGGCCAGGCTGGGTAGGGGCACGTTTGTGTTCATATGTTGTCTCTCCTGCTCCAAAAGCGGGAGATGATATTAGGATGGGTGCCACTTTGCATTCATTCTTTTTTTCCAATGCAGTATCTATCCTCACTGTTCAGCTGCTGAAGCTTCACCTGCTCTCACAAATGAGGTATTTCTCTGTGACATTGGTGCACCCGTTCAAAAGATGTTAACTCTTGGGGCCAGGTTTTCATGCTATGATATTAGCCCAAAAGAAACCTGTCAGAAGTGAAGGGAAAAACTGTCCTGACCTTCCCAAGTCAAACAGGCACTGAGAAGCTCAATCTCTTCAGTTTTCCTTGAGAGGGGGTTGATCTTTTGTGATTTCCAGACAGTTCCTTCCACAAACCTTTTAAAAATAGAGATGTAGAAGTCCTAATGGCAAATAGGGTGCTTTCATCTAATAAGAAGATGGCTCCTGAGACACAGATTTTACAACCTGAATATAAGCTGAAAATCTGTTGTTGTTTGTTTAATACTAGATGAGTTTCATGTGACTCACAACATTATTCATGGGATGATGTCCATTTTCCTGCTATCAAAATAAGTGCTGCAACAGCATAAGTAATTCCTTGCAAGCAAGGAACACGTTGGAGTATAAATTAGGAATTTGGCTAGAACAGAAATGTTTTATATTTTATCAGAATGCAAGCTGGGCCTGGCACAAATCCGTTCCTGCTGCAGGAACACCAAGCAACAGATGAAGCAAGCAAAGGGAATACAGGATTGACTCCTAACTCATCAGATTTGTCATGGACTGTGCATGTGGTGCTTTTGGTGGTTTGTGGGGGTTTTTTTGCTGGTGGTGTTGCAGTCTCTTCTCCTGACCCGTGCAGGCAAGAGAGATCTCATGTGGCTCATCACAACATTTTGTTCTGTATCAGCTGCAGGGATTTAACAAAAAATAGAAAATAGTTCTAATTTGGGATGTGTGTGGTATTTTTAACTTGCTATCAGTAGGCAAGCAGGGAGCAGTAATTACATGAGCATAAATTTACGGGGCAAAACAGAGCATTAAGTACTTCTGTGCATGTTTGTGCTTGAAAAGGCTTCTGCTGGGCTGTATTTGTGGTGTGTGCCAGGGGGAAAGGAAAGCAAGAGAAATCCCATCTTCAGCAAGGTTACTACACAGACAGTTTTTCTTCTGAAGGATTGTGTGTTGCTCAATCTGCTGCACAGGAGCCCCGTGGCTCCGTGCGTGTGCAGTAGCTGCATGGTTCATGTGGACATATTATTTCTTCTTTTTTTAAAATTATTTCTTTTTACAAATTAACTGCTGTAAATTTCAGCAATAGCTTAACCCTTTTTCTTCCCCTCTCTGTATTCTTTTTTTTCCACTGACTGTAGGAGCAATGCTAGTCCATGGACTCCACCAGTCCCTCCTAGCTGGGAGAGCCCCCAGAGCCCAGTGCATCAGGAAGACTCAGAACTCTGTGTTGTCCGAAAAAGGCATGATCTTCCAAAAAGTGATTGCCTTCGCAGCACGAGGGGCTGTGGGTGTTCACCTGAAATAGAACATATGGGTGTCTGTAGGAAAATGCTGAGACAACCAGAAAGCACTATGTTTCGTAGCTGTATTATTCAGAGAGGTTGTCCTACCTCCAGCTATGTCTGGAAGAGCAGCAAAGCATTTCTTACGTTCAGGTGCCTCTGGAACGAGGAGGGGGCCCATCTGCTCGGACTCTGCTGGAACAGACTCTGCCAGCAGACCACGCAAGCACAAGCTTCGTCTTGCATTCACAGATTGACTGTTAATCCAAAAGTGCCTGGGAATGACACAAGGAACCAGAAAGAAGTGTGTAGTTAAGTGCTGGAAAAGTTTTATTTGAGATTCATCTGTGTGAGATGGTCCTGAGTCGTCTCCTTGCTGGCTGCTCCAAGCACAGAGCACCCAGATCCGGGGATGGCAGTGTCCATGTCAGCTGCTGTGGGACATATCCAATGTGGCTTTCTACCTTGCCATATCCAACTCTATTTAATCCCTTTGTGGTTTGCATACCCATCATCCCGCTCATTCCTGATGCTTCTCATGTCGAGTAAACTGGTGTTTCCCCCTGCCCGTGAGGACATACTGGGCTGTTTCCTTTCTACACAGATTTATTTTCTGATGCCTAGAGAAATTCAGAAAGCGGTTTTGTGTCTGTCACGATGGCAATTCCCATAATGATTATCAAGTCTTGCATTTTGACCGCAGAATTAACATCTCAGTGAAATAAAGGGAGGCCCTGCAAATCCACGCCTCCTGAGAGCTCTTCTCCAGGCTATTTCCTGAGCCAGAAAGGCAACACATCATCTATTTATAGGCTTTGTATTTGAAAAATTTCTTCCCAGGCATAAAATTAATTTGCTGTTTGGGCTTAACACACGCCGTGGGTGCGTGTGCCTGTACATGTATACGGAGAAGTTAGCATTTCTAGAGGTGTGCACGAGTATAGCCGAGCAGGATCCAGAGAGCAGGTCCGTTATGGGACTTCACCTGTTTGTGATTGGTTTATATCCTAATAGCCATCAAAACAATCATGTTAAAATCTTATTAGAAAGATTACTAGGGAACGAAAATATTCTCTGACTTTTAAAATTCTAAAATCTACAGCATGGAAGTAAATAATAAAATCTAAAATGTTTGCAGTTTATAGAATCAGAGAATGGCTTTGGTTGGAAGGCACCTTTAAAGATCATTTAGTCCAACCCCCTCTGCCATGGACAGGGATACATTCCACTACACAGGGTTGCTCAAAGAGCTGTCCAGCCTGGCACTGAACATGTCCATCCGTGGGACAGCCACATCCTCTGTGGACAACTTGTTTGTATCGACTCTTACAAAAAAAAAAAAAAAATTCTTCCCTATATCCAATCTAAGTCTGTCCTTACTCAGTTTAAAACCATTGCCCCTTGTCCTATCACTGCAGGCTTGGTAAAATGTCTCTCTCTATCTTTCTTTTATACTAAAGGGCAACAATAGGGTTTCCCTGGAGCCTTCTCTTCTCCTGGATAAACAACACAAAGTCTCTCAGTGTATGCTCATAAAATTTTAAATTAAAAAAAATTTAAAACTAAGTGGGTAAGAAGTCCCCTTTTTCCAGTTGCAGGGGACTGTGCCTGGCTGCCATGAATTTTCAAATATGATGGAGAGTCACTTGGCAACTACATCAGCCAATTGCCTTGGCACCCTAGGTCCCATTATTTATGTCTGATCCGGTTCCTCAGGCTGTCTCACAGCTGATCTTCACTTATGATGGGAGGGACTTCATTTGCTCAGTCCTTGCCTTGAGGTTTAGGGGCATGAAAGATGTGGGCAGAGAGATTACCATTGAAAACCGAGAGAAAAAAGTTGTTGAATACCTCATCTTTCTCTTTGTCAGTAGTCACTATTTCTCCCATCTTTCTGTGGGGTGGTGGAACATTTTCTTTAATCTTCCTTTTCTGCCCAACATACCTGTAGAAGCTCTTCTTATCATTCTTTGCATCTCTTGCCAAATCAGCCCCCATTTGAGCCTTAGCTTTCCTGATTCCATCCCCACTCATCCAGGCATCTTTCCTGCTTTCTTCCCAGGATACACGTCCCCAGTTCCACTGCCTGTGTGTTGCCTTCTTACACTTCAGTTTGACTAGGAAGACCTTGCTCTGCCATGCTGGTCTCCTGCCGTCCTTTCCTGATTTATTACACATGGCAATTGAGAGCTCTTGTGGTCTAAGAAAAATGCACTTGAAGAGCTGCCAGCTCTGCTCAGCTCCTTCAGCTCTGAGGGCTGTTTCCCAAGGGGGGTCCTTCCACTAATTCTTAAACAAATGGAAGTTTGTTCTCCTAAACTTTAAGGTTCTGACTCTACTCTCCATTTTGCCGTATCCCTCAAGACTGTGAATTCCACCAGGGCATTATCACCACAATCTTGCCATCTCTAGTTCATCCATGTTGGTAAGCAACAGGTCTAGTGATGCTTCACCTCTCGTCAAGCTGTCTGTCCCCTGGATTAAGAAATTATCCTCAGCACACTCCAAGAGTCTCCTGGATTGCTTACAGCTTGCTGTGCTGCTTTTCCAGAAGTTGTCAGGGTGATTGGAGTGCCCCAGCAGGACCAGAGCATGCAAGCATGATTTTTGCTGTAATCAAAGCACAAAGGCTTTGTCAACGGGCTCCCCTTGCTCGGGCGGCCAGCAGTGAACACCAAACACATGGTTTCCTTTGTTGGCTACTCACAAGCTCTCAACCTGTTCATCACTGTTTTTCAAAGACAGTTCTGTGCAGTCAATCTGGTTTTTTACGTGGAAGGCAATGCTCCTGCTCCTCCGTCCTTGCTTGTCCCTTCTGAACAGTTTATAGCCAGAGCTCCAGTTGTGTGATTGGTCCCACCACGTTTCAGTGACAGTGATTAGATTGTAGCTTTCTAGATGCACAGTGTTGTTACTCAACACATGGTTTTATATCTCTGTTCTGTCATTTAAAGCTATTGCATGTAGCATGTAACAAGTCAAAAGAAATTGAGACGGATTCAGTAGAAGCTGTTAAAGAAACTAAAAAATACAGAACAGCCTAACTCAAATAAAAGTTCTGATATGGTTACAATTTCTGTTCTTCACTCAGGTTCCCCATTTCCTAGGTTAGAAACCCACCAAAAAGATCTCAGATTTATCTAGTTGTCAATTCACTAGTAATTTAATGATACATTTCTTTATGACAGGAGTGTTACAACATGCACAAAAAGAGGTGAAGGCTTGTCCTGGGAAACATCATCGGATGATTTGTAGGGAAAGAACATGACGCAATGAAATGGTTAGATTGCAAAACAGAATATAGGTAGGGCAAATGCTTTAGTGTCTATTTTCATTAAAGCAATCTAGCTGAGCATCTGTCAGAAAAACTGTAGCCATGACAAGGGAGAACTTTTAAGGAAGAAGAGGGAAAGGATCCCAGCCCAACCCAAAGCTAAGTGCTGGTGGCTGGTGGATGAGACCAACTTTTGATGGCACTTTAGGTTTTGGTTGGTTTATATCCATCACAAATGCATGGTGTCACACGGGATGAGAGCAAGCCAGAAGCTGGGAGGGGAGCAAGGAGTTGGCCTGGAAAAGGTGGTAATTAGAGCCATATTAACCTGATGGTTTTTGTCTCAGGCTTTCAAAAGTGACCAGCAGCTTTCAGTGGATGGTCTAGGTACCTTAAGGAGCTAATTTTCAGAGAGCATTTTCAGAAGTTCTGCTCTGTTCTATGATACACCCCAGTGGCACACCATAGATTTCAGTATCCAAAGTCGCTGATCACCTCAAAGTCTTATCTGTGGGCAACAGGCATGTTGTGAATTACTCTCAAATCACTCTGAGTTGCCCATGAGTTCTGATAAAGTTTCTTGCCGCTATGTTTATTTAAAGCCAACCACTGTTACATTTCCTGAGGAAAACACTGCCAGCACCCTCAGCAAGCAATACATTGATTTTAAATCTGCAAGACTGCCATTGATCTTAGCAGCTATTTATTGCCCATGTTCCCAGCAGCCACTTCCTAATGGAATTTTAACAATTCAGCAGGGTCGCTCGAAGGTCTCGAGGAAGCAAGGGGAAATTTCGTCTCTTGCAGGAAATACCTCCCAGAGACAGTCCCTTTGCTCACAATTGTAAGACAGAGTGGAGAGCTTCTGAAGTTCTGCTGAATCCTAATGATTAATTTTCAAGACATGCGGAGTTCTTATTTTATTCAGCTTGTCCTGGCAATATATACACAGTTTCACCCCTGTCTTATTAAATCCCTGAGCTGCTGGTTGCTGGAGGCTGGGAATATACAAAGCAAATATGTTTAGTCTCTTGGCTCTTTCTGGGGCTCTGCAGCAGTTAGCTGCTGTCAGCCTTAGGACAGATGAACCCTTAGGCTGCCCTTATGTTAGAAGTTCTGCTATAGAACTGATCTAAATATGCCTCTCTTTCTGCTTGCTTTCCTATAGAACATGGCCTTTTTCATTTGTGTTAAAATCCTGCCCCAGAAGGACAATTTTTGGTTTGGGTATACCGTTTCCAACAGTTTAACACGGAACAACACGCAAAACATTCTTCTCTGACAAACACCACGTTTGTTACCAATCTCAAGCTGTTTTCTTGCATGTGGTTTCAGCTCCAAAAGTGTCACATGGCTATGTGGGCAAAAATAGAGGGAGTAAGAAGGCAATAGTGGTTGTAAAATAGTTTATCATAAAAGCAAAAGGGATAGTGCTCGGTTTAGGGCTGGAGGAGGTGGCTGGTGTACACTTTGAGTCAAGCTGGTGCCCTGCCTTGCGTGCCAGAAGAGCCTTGGCTGGCTCCACGTTGCAGCTCCTTTCTGTTTCGAAGTGGCAGCATGCACAGCAGTGACTGCTGGGGCCATTACATCCCTGTGCACCTTGGGCAGACATCCTTGTCCCCATTCTGTTGCCTGGGCCTGCTGAAAAGCAGCACACACACTGAATGGCTCCACAGGCCACACAGACACTCATTGATGTCTGTGGCCTTGGCTTTTTCCAAGGAAAAAACATAAATGCCAGGCCTGCTGAAAGGCTTCCCAAGATCCGTACAGACAGCTCAGCCACGCTTTTCTCTGCAGTGCACATTTCCCAAAAGCTACAAGTGACATGACAGGTACCTGTGATTTTAGCCAAGGCTTGAAACTTTAAGAGTGCCGTGGTCGTGTTTCTTTGCATACTACAGACTGCAACGTAATCCAGCAGACAGCGAAGGATGAGGGCAAGCAGTGGCATCTGTCACTTGCAAACCTCCACCACCTGGTGTGGAGCCAAACCTGGCAGATGTTCTGAGCCACTCTGGCATACTTCTGATGTGTTACAGCAAAGACCAGGAGAAAGATATGATTGTGTGAGATTTCTCAGGCCTTTATGGGGAAGTCTGGATTATACCCGCAAGTGGAAGTACCCTGCACGATGAATAGCAAGAGGGAAAGAGAGAGGAGGTGTGTGCTACTAAGCAAGAGTTAAACAGGACCTGGGCTTTCAGCCGGGCTCCTCTGCTGACTCGCCAGAAGATCATGAGCACATTTTGGATTTTTACACTAGTCTACTTCAGGAAACAATGGTTGAAAGCTGCCTTCAAATCCGGCTTTTGCCTTTATAGCAAAGTAAGCTGGAATACAGCAAAACCCCACCAAAGCACAAGCCAGAGAGCATGTCATTGTACCTGCAATTAAGCAAAGCTGTAGTGCTCAGGGGTAGGATGTGGCTGGTGGGTAGGAAAGGCATCTGAAGCAAAGCTCTACCATCAACACAGCAGGGGCTGGGGGCAGGCCTCACTGGGGCTGGCTGCACTGCTGAATTTCTGGCTAACGCCCGGCCTGGGCTTTTTTGGACCTTCACAATGGTGCCACAGTTCTCTGTTACTATGGAAACTGGTTTTTGAAAAGGCACTAGTTTTTAAAAAGTGAATTGAAACCAAAACTTGTGCTTTGTCTTCATCCCTGGCTCTGGGGTTCCCCTGGGAACAAGGGAAGGCTCCTGGCGGCTGGGTTGGCCTCCTCAAAACCCAAACTCAGGTTCCCCTTCCTGAGAGAGACACAGCTGAACCAGCAGCTGATTTCCACAGATATGGGCAGAAACCACATGAGCTGTTAAGTCAGCAGGAAAGACCCCCAAAATAGCTTGAGAGGAACCAAAACCAGTGTCAAAGTAACATGGCGTGGACTGTCCCTCCCATTACATGGCCCACCGGGGACAGCCGCAGGGTGTGCAATAAAATTGTGTATAGCTCGGACAGGTTCCTCTCAGAGTGTCAAACAAATTCAGGAGACATTTCTTTAAATTACTGTCATTTCTACAGTCTTGCCAAAGCTTAGATACGGGAGCAAGCACTGCTGTGCATTTATTGAAGGAACAAGACAACACTACGGGGGATCTTCACATTCTGGTTCAAACCCAGCAGAAATGAAGGTAACCAAAAGGGTTTTTCTTTCCATGCGTGGGCTATTAAAAGGTCCATATTGAAAATGGCTTGGTCTTAGAGCCTACATTTCAGACTTGGCTGGGTTCATAATGCTCTGGATAGGTCAAGCTTGGCTCCAGTGAACCAGCCGTGAGAAAAAAAGAACACCCACCCCCAACAAAAAGCCAATGGCATTTTAGGTCTCTGCAAAAATCACACAAGAGACCTGCATGTAGGTACTGGTCCCAGGCTAGACCTGGTGGCACGGTTCTCATTTCAATGGTAAATATTTTTGTGTCACTGCCCAGCACCAGAGAATCACACCTGAATCTTGACACTAAGACTGCCACCTGGGAATCACCAGCACTTCCAACCTGTATTTCCAGCCATGGAGGCATGACTGGAACCTAAAGGCCCATTGCAGAGGCTCAGTGGGGACAGACACCTCTTCCTGACATGCCTACTGCTTTCCTGATTTCATCATTGTGCTCATGGATGTCTCTGTGGGGCTCCAATGAACTAAAAATTAAAAACCCCGGGTGGGGCGGAGGGAGGGCAGGGGGAAGTGGGTGGGCAATGAGCAGCCTGAGGTGGAGAAAAGAGGGAGGGAGGTTTTTGAGTGAACCTTGGCACTGGAGGAAATTCTCACTTAACTACCTTTCTGGGATGAGTTCAGGAAGCTGTACATAGGGTATACCCCATTTGCAGCCCTTACAGACACCTAATTAGCAGGTGCCAGCATACAGGATGTGATTCAGAGTAATTAATTTCCATATACAATTGGCAGAAGGAAGTGAAGATTCCCCCAGGGAAGACCCAGAGAGCCAAGTAATTACAAAGAGCTGGAAAGACAAGGCACAGTCTCTGAAATTTCAGCACCTAAACCCCGCTCCCTCATCACATCCTGAAACAATAAATTCATGTTTAGGAGACAGACACGGAAGAACAGAAACATTACAGTCTTGTACAATACCGATCCAGTAAAAACAGTAGAAGTAAGGAGTTGGGCTTGCTTTTTCCAGGAAACTTAATGCTGCTCTGTTATATGGACTTCTTGGATTGCTTGGACCTCTTCACCATCCTTTCCCACTTGTGTCAGCATCATGCCATGGAGCCCATAGCTATGGAAAGAACCTGCTAGAAGCCTGGAGAGAACTGTAAGCAAGTCCACCTAGGAAGGTGCTGCTGCAGTTATGGTGCAGACCCTTCTCTGGAGCGCACAGGCGATTCCCAGTCCAAATGTCCAAGGCTAATGCACCACCGCCAGGGGCAAGCGGGAACTTGTATGACATGGCTGAGGACTGCTGGAGAGGATGAAGCCAGTGGAGGGAAAGGCTTTCTCAGCCCCAGGTGCCTCCCAGGAACCCTTAGACCAGAGGCACAAGCCAACAGGTACCAGCCCATGTGAGGGAGCTTTTGCAGGCCCCTTCCACTCACATTTATTTTTGGCCTGTTCTGCTTTCTCTCCCTTCAGTTTTTCTCTTTTCCTGGGCATGCTGTCAGGCCCTGGGCACCTTGCCAGCCGTGCAGTTCAGCATTGCTGGTCATGCCATGCCCCAGCCTGGAAATTTCTTCTCCCAGCATTGTCGCTCCAGCCTCCTCCAGCCAGAACTGCACAGTGCCAGTTTTCAGGCAGCTGCACCCACGCAGCCATCTGCAGTAACGCTTGTTGCTCATTCTCACCAGAAGCATGTTCAGAAAAGAGAATTGAGGCAGGATCTACATCCAGCTCCTCTCAGAAACTACCAGTGTACCAACGTATCAGGAGTGACTGGAGGGTGGCTCAGGGCAGCTACTTGCATTGCCCTCTTTCGGGGAGTGGCACTTTTTTGTCTATGAGCTGCAGTACTCTCATTTGAAACTCAGGACCTCCTTTTCCAGCCACACTGCCCCTGTGATTCACCTGTTTTAAGTTCCCAAGCTGGAAGGCACAGCCTTAAATTTGAGCCAGTATTTCTTTACCATAACTATCCGTGACAGCAGCCTCAAAGACAATGATTTTCCCCTGCCACCCTTAGTGTGTTTTTAAACATTTCGGTACACCACTGAGCCATTAGGTTTCAAAGTACTTTCGTGTTTGTGTTGCAAATAGAGGGCATGAGTCTCCTGATGGGAAGGGAAGATGCTGGTGCTGGTTCCGGTTCCTTTCCACCTGGTGCACCAAAGCTTTGCCACAGCTGCCAGAAGCAGGGAGTGAAGGCAAGAAGAAATTTCAGGTTGAGCAGCAGTGTGGTGGTGCCAGGCTGTGTCCCAACCCACCCCACGCTGCTGGGCATCAGGTAAGGGAAGGCAAGCTCATGTTTGCTCCTGTAAAGGTTCTGTCCCAGGATGTGAGGTAATCTTTTTGGTTGGTTGGTTGGTTGGTTGGGGGTTTTTTGGTTTGTTTGGTTTTGTGCTTGCAAGTAGGGAAGTACTTAAGGCTCATTTGGGACTTTTTTTCACCTCCTCCACAGGTATACCTTAAAAATGTCCAAGCTTCAGACATTTGCCTGTGGGCAAAATACAGAGCAGCATTAGAAATAAGTAGAAGTAGGCAAAGCTGGCTTTATCTGATGTCTTTGGAAAACCATTTCAGGCCTTGAGAAATATAAAAGTCTGGTTACTAGTTGCCTTGTTGGGGTGGCTGTCTCTGCCTTGCCAGAAGATTGCTTTTTAACAAACACTTTTTATTTTAGGGAAGCATACAGCAGTTGTACCTTGCTCACTGGACCATAGCCAACCTGCATGATCTGTTGCCCTTTTGCTTGTCCTGTGCCTCACCTTATGCAAGATTGAGATGGTTAAACTAGAATTTTTATTTAAACTATTGAATATTTTTAGCTAAAGAAGAAAAATTAGTTGACAGAGGAAGATCTGGATGGTGCCTAGAAATTCTTGTCCCTGTTACTAACCAGTTGTAAGAGGCAAGTTGGGAGTTGGGCAGCATTTAGGAGCTGTAGTCTAAGACAATTATTCAGAAGGCATGTTGGACCGTACTCCAAAGTCACTTTTATTGATCAAGTAAATAACGTGTCCTTGAAGTTATCATCTTCAGTATTTCTGCTAAGCTGGCTATCTCCTAATCTTTCTTTCATAGGGCAAAAATAAATGCAAACAGAAGATAATGAAGATCAGTGTACCCTTTAGGAGAAGTCCAAAGTACTCCTCTGCACCATTAGCAGTACTGTCATATTAGATAAACAGTTTTACATTTATCCTGTTTGGCACAGAGGAAGGTCTGTCTGTCACCAGAGTTGGTGTAGCCTCTGAGACAGGGTCAGCAAGTGGCCAAAGCAGAACGGACAATAAATTCAGCATAACTAACTGAATTTGGATTTAGAATTACAAAATGTGAATTACAAATGCTTGAGAAGCTTAAAGAATAGATTTGAAACTTACCTTCATCAATAAATATGGGTTTACATTTTTTAAAGCTTTTGTAGTTTTTAAAATTTCTGTAGAGTTAACATTCATTTGTTTTCCACAGTCAGAAGACAACAGTGTGGTTTTGCTGTGAAGTAAACGTGCTGAGATCAGCTCATATGTCATTGCAGAACTGCTGACTTCAGGGTACACTGCTAGGTGCCTGCTTTTTATCTCATGGTAACTCACGAATGTTCATGTTGCTGCTGTGAAAAAGTGCATCTCCTTTAGCAGTTAGGGTGAACTTCATAGTTACATGAGAGCATGGTCCGGCAGGGACGGTGCATTAATCCTGACACTTTGTTTTGAGTAATTAATGGGAAGAAGGATTTGCTTCTACTTGAACTGGAACTTCTCTGGTTTTACTACCCTCAGTCACGGATGGCTGCTTTCTAGCGGGACCATATAAACTGGGCAGCAAAAGTCCCTTCAGCCCAAGCCTCTCCTTTAAGGCTGGACATTGCAGTGCATCTGATAATGTTGAAAAGTGGAATGGCAAAAGGATTAGGAAAGTTTGAGCCCTGTGAGATATGTACACATGATCTCTTGCGAAGAGTCTTCTCATCAGGGATACACTGGAAAGTGTTATTCATTGCTGTCAGTGGCAGAGTCCATAACTACTGCTGCACAAGTAAACAGTAGCGGGGCTGATAGATACACCCAAATGTCAGCCCTGCCTTTTGGATTAATGTTCTGCCTCCCATAACATTATCAGACAAGGAAACGATTAGAGAATATTGCATTTGTACAGACACATGCACCATTGTGCCTCAGCAGAATGAGAGGTGTAGCTGGGAGTGGGGAGGGGGACAGGCACTGAGTTTGCACTTAAGTCATCCGGATTGAAGTCTCAGTTCTGCCACAAATCACCCATTTGTGTCTGGCCATCCACGTCTTGCTGGGTGCATGAGTGAGGCACGGCGCAGCCTGCGCTGTGGTTGGCATCTCTGAGTACTCTTGTAGTAAGCCCTGTATTAATGTTGTATTATAGACTTGTACTTTATGATGTTGTGCCTACAGGAGCTTGCATTTCTGCATCAATATCTCCAGTTTGATTAAGGTAGCTGAAATAACCATGCAAGCACACAGCAAAAGAGGTGTTCTCTATTTCAAGCCATTGGCTTGGGCCATTTAAAGTGTTTACAGGTCTGATCTGCTGCCTGTTGGAGCTAATGAAAGGCTGTGCATTCACCTCCATGGGTTTCAGATGAAGGCCAGTGAAATTAATTACAGAAACAATTTCCAGGAAAGAAACAATAAAAAGAAAAGCATAGGACTGGAGGATGCAAAAGAGAATAGTGGCAACAAAGCTTCACCACTCAGAGCTGCCTAAAGGCTTTTTTAGTTAAATGATTGAACGTGTTGATGTAATTATTATGAATATGATGACAGGAAAATTAGATTTTCTATATAGAAATGATTAGATTAGACTGCTACACGCTGAGTTTTGAATAACTGCATATAATTGACTTTATAGCAATAAACTGACCAAGAGACTGACCAACCTATTGATAAGAATAAAGCTGTAAGCAAAGATGTCAAGATGGGATGGCCTTGCTACGGCACAGGCTGGAGGCACTAAGATTGACTGCTCTGGTCCAAGGCCGTGGCTTCAGAAGGCGCAACATTTGGCAGCAATATCAGCTAGCGTTATTTTCTTTCCTGGCTCCTGGGGTTGCTCATTTCTCCCCTTGCCCCTGGCTGCCCCTTGTGCCAGCACAGACCTTGGTACAGCCTTTCCATGAATCACACGGGGAAACCGAGCCCACTTTCAAACACACACACAGAGACAAGCAAACATATTTTGCTGGGTTATTTTTTAACCCAAATTGCGCTTCTAATCTGGCTCAGAGCACGGGCTTTTCAGCACTGGCGTTCACACCAGCGCCAAGACAGCAGAAGATGAGGAGACACGAGATGGCTGGGACAGGCATGGGGCAGGGGCTGGTGGGGCAGCCCTGAGGACCCAGCCAGCCCTCAGCATTTCAAGTCAGCTTCTCCTTCGCTAATGGGTCTGCAAAGATTACACGAGATGTAAAGATTACCAGAAATAGCCAGTGTTGGGCTTTTGTTTGTTTGTTTGTTTGAACGCAGTCAAATGTTTTTACAGTAACCATTTGCTTTAAAAAAATGTTTAACCTTGTAGGAAGTGATGGAGTTGATTACTCATTCACTGAAATTCAGTCGTCTGAATATAAATTCTCCTCGCGCTCCCATTCCTAGCATGTCATTATGCCAATTAGGAGAGTGTTTAAGATATTTAAATAATCTCCCATTCAGCTACATGTATGAGAAAATGCATTCACTCAGTACAATAATGCAATTGTGCCTTTCCTCTGAGATGGCAAGAGAGGGTGATTGGAGCCATTTTGAGAGACAGTAACTGAAGAGCAAAGGCAGTCAGACAGGTTGGGCGTGAGAAAACAAAATCAAATAGCAGACATGGGGACGAGCCCCTCTGCATGCACAGACAGCAGAGAACAAAGCCAACAAAGCAACCTGTGTGAGATGAGAAGCCACATCACTCCACCAACGAGAGAAATACGTTGATTTGGGTTGGCTTTTTCAAACTGACCAAGAAAACAGAGTGGGAGTGGGCTGATGGTCTTCTGACTTCCACTGATGCAAATCAGGAGCTATGCTCTAGCAAGTCACTTCTGCAGATGTGCGCTGAAGGAAAAAGGACTTGAATGGGCCTATGTTTAACCAAAGGGAACAAAAAGACATATTTACAGTTGTTTATGTTTATCTGTTCTATAAATGCTGAAACAGGACTTCTTTTTGGCCAGTCTGCGGATCAAATTAATTTGGTTTTCAGTTTCATTTTTGTGACCATAGGTTCAGTGGTTACTTAGGGCTGCAATGCACAGGGACCACAGCAACTAAAAATAGACAACAATATACCAGCATTGAACCATGGCATTCCCCTTACCTCAGCGCTCTGAAGTCCCCGGGCTTCGGCAGATTCATCTATTTAGAGGCCAGTAAACCTGCTGCTGTTGTGAGTTACCATGTCCAGCCTCACAAGGGGAGGGAGACAAGATGAAAACAGCATGTCCAAGAGGCAGCCTGAGCTGTGGAACAGACACATGGCTGAAGGCTGCCTTGTCCCATAGGGATGGGTGGAGAAATGTTTTCCCCTGGGAAAGCTAGGATTTCGGCCTTTTCAGTGTTGCATGACATTGATCCCAACTGCAAACAGTTATTAAAATAGCAACCTCTAAAATCAAGACAGAAAGGAAAGAAAAGGGTACACCATGGGAATCAGAACGATGAGATTTTGATGGATTTTTTTCTTGCAAAGTCACAAGCCTAGAAATAAATCTTACAAAGCAAAGTGAAACTTGTCACCTTTCTAACAGTGGGCAGTGGCCATTTTTATCCTTAAATATTTCAGACCATCAGGTATAAAACAGCTCTGAGGAAGAGCTATTAACTCACTGATGGTGGAAGTAACCTCACCTAAGCTCTCGAAGCAGATGCTCTGCTATGCAGTGCTTGACCCAGCTTGCTGAGCAAAGGGAATCCAAGCAAGGTCTTCCACAGGCTCCCTGAGCAGAGAGTAGTGCATCAGTGTCCTGGGAGCAGCTCAGCCAGCAGCCTGGGTGCCTTCCAGCTCGACTGGCAGTGGCAGAGCCAACGTTTCGCCCAATCCCTGCTGCTCTCCTTTGGGTAACCGAGCTGAAGACATGGCCTGGCTGTGGCAGGAGAGCAGCCACTGAGACAGGGTGTTGGACTGAGGGGGATGGGACAGCTACAGGAGGTGGAGGTAAGGCTGAAGGAAGTCAGGGAAAGGTTAAAATACAGGAGTTGGAGGTGGTTAATCTTGTGATTACTTCTGATATTTTAACTAGGACCAGTTTAATGACTGGCAAGCGAAGGTCTGGGTGACATCCCACCTCATACCGTTCTGCTTGGCATATGCTCTTTCTCAGCTCAGGAAAAGATGAGGCTTTCATAGGAAAAGTACAAAGGGTTTGAGTTTGTGCAAGGAAAGGCAATATTTATAAACTGGAAGGTTGCCAGCCAGTGGGGTGGGGATGCAGCAGAAATCTCTGCTATTAATGGAGTTCTTTGAGTTTTATCAAATGGTGCCTACTTATGAAGTTACTTATCCAAGTAACTTCATTGGTAAAATTGACAGCAGTCCAGCAGGTAGCCTGTTTTTCCTTCCTCTCCAACAGTTACCATCCTCCTCATCACTGGGGGAGTGGCAGAAATTTCTTGGCTGATGGAGAGGAGGCCAACAGGGCAACACTGTCTGGCAGCCCGCCAGTATGGCAGGACAAATATCCCCAAAAGGGCCAGACTCTGCAACTCAAGATTTGAGCAATACAACATCTATCATAATCTGCCACAGCCGGACTTCAGCTTCCCAGCTGCCTGTATTTAGGGTCTTAATTTTGTATCTAGGGTCTTTAATTCTGTGCTTATGGCACAGACCTGGTATTCATGCAGGTGACCAGCTGACATCCTTTCTCCAACCCCTCTTTCCTGACACTTTTCTCAACTCTCTCTTCAACCAGCTCCAGGCCTGCCTCTGCCAGTGCTCCAGCGATCCCAGAGGATTTCAGAGCAGCTGCTGACAGGTGGATAGAGATCCCTCACTTATGGGGAAAATGTAACCTTACCTAGATATGACACAGCTGACATAGTATCCCATTTCTCCTAGACAGCCCTTTGTTCCCATCTGTGTCTCTAGTGACCGTCGCCTAAGCCATTCCTGCCCTATCGCTTCCTGCATGCAGGGGCATTTGTGTAAGGGGTGTTTGTAAGACCACATTGTGTGATGTGTTTGTGCTCTGGATTAGTTTAATGGAACTGCAATATAACACACCAGACAGTTTCCCAGCTGGTAAATAGTGTTTAAACAGCGAAAAACAAATACACTTTCTTACTGCTCTGGTCATTTTATGTCTGGTTGCTTAGCATTGTTCCTATCTCACGTCCACTTTGCAGTGCTTCATCAAGATTGCCAATCAAAGTGTCCAAAAATCAATTCAACAGAGATCAGAAAAAACAGTCCAAATGAGGTACAACAGTCACTGATGGGATACACAGGCATATCAATTTGGCAGCCAGTCAAACTCCTCAGAGCCATCAGTTGTGCTCATTAAATGTCAGAGTTGTGAATTTGCATTATCAGCCAAGGCTTCAAACATGGCCCAGCTGGGTTGAAAGATATTTTCTCCCCCAAATTTCAAGTAAATAGATGAATGAGAAGACGTGTCAATAGCAATTCCATGCCCCACTTTTAGCTCCAGAACCAGATTTCCATGCCACAAAGCCAGGTTGTAACATTTTCCTTTTATTCCAAATAAAGATAAATATTTTCCCTCCATATTTACATGAACATCTCAAGTAGAGGCTTCCAAACCATACAGATTTGAACTTAAATGCCAGCAAAACTGGTACCAAGGTTTTATTTGATTATGTTCATTTATACAGCAATCTAAACATTTACATAGACACGCTTGCTTCAAATCTTGTCCCCTACACTGCAAAAGCGATAAGGTTCTAAGTGAGGTTTGATGGGGTTTTTTGACATCAAAGATTCAAGAAGCAGCAAACTTTCTGTAAACTCTCAAACTTGGTTTTGTTTTCTTTAATATCATAGCAACTACTGTATTAATATGACAACTTCCAGGAGGTAACATAAAATTTAAGGCAACTAGGGTGACATAGAGAAAACCAAAGTCTTCTAGAAGTCAGCAAAGAAAAAGCAGCAGCTCCCTTCCCAGGTAGCTCTGCTGAGCAGTGCAGGAGAAGGCATGGCCAGCACCAGAGAGCTCCCTGGCCCTGTGAAGTTTCTCAGCTCTGCACACCAGGAATTTCTTGCTGCTCTGGGTTCAAAAAGCATAAATTAGAAGACCTGGTGGCTTGCTCTTTTGTGTAGGCTTTGGGAAAATTTTGGGACAGGAGTTTATACTGAATAGACATCAAGAAGCTTATCTTTTTTTTGCACCTGACAGGGGTCTCAGCAGTGTCAGGATTTAAACCAGGTATTATTCTGATAACTCTACAGAAACCAGTGAGGTTACCTCACTGACAAACTGGTTACCAGACACAGCCTGGGTTGTGAAACACGCACTTGGATAAGAGCTTTGCCTTACTAAGGACCTTGGGATTTGACCTTTAATTTTGAATGTGTGACTATATATCCAATCCATCACAATTTGTCTGCACTGTGCTTGTCACAGAAACCAGCACACAGAAGGGACCTGGAGGTAAGCAGCAGGCAGAGGCCATTCTTATAACACCAAAGTCTGGTGATTTCTCTGAGGGCGAGAGACCTCCTTACCTTACCACAAAGGTGGAGATCTGCCCAGTACTCAGCAGATCCCTCCTTAGGGAGACCCTTCACCTGGGATCTTCATATATCCAGGCATTTGGAAAAACCTTCAAGAGGCAAGTGTTCCCCTGTTTAAGAGATACCATTGCTTCTGGAGTGCAGTATTACTGTTGCATTAGGTCAGCACAACCATCAGCGTTCTGACTACATGCTGCCTGCTTGTATTTCTAAACATGTGACCTTTGCTCCCAGCTGAAGTGTTGTGTGGATCTGAATGGAGATCAGGACACTGGCTGGTGGAGAGGTCCTGCAAACCAGCTAAACCAAACACTACTGAAGACGTAAATCAGGAGGTTTCTTTGGAGTGAAAAGTCTACATCAGACACTTCTCTAGACTGGACCCAGCAGCGATCAGTATCCTTCGTTCCACTGCTCCAACACAGCAGCAGCTTCAGGAGGAAGGGGCATTTCTTCAGTGAATGCTGAGTAGCATTTTCAATATATATGAGTCTGTTACCTTCGGTACTATTTACCAGAAAGGAGGATATAGGTTCTTCACCTTTTGCACATTAATTCTCAGGAAAGAGTTAAAATTGTAACTGCAACTTCCAGATCTGCAGCTATTTGCACCTTGTTGTTGGGTCAGCAGTTCACCTGATAAAGGAGCCCTGACCTCCTCACCTGTAGAGGAAAGTTCAAAGTTATCTTCAGAAGTTTTTGGGGTTGTTTAGTGAAAAGCAGAAGTGTTGAACACGTAGGGAGGCAGCCTGGGAATACAGGCCAAAAAAGATGTTGTAACATCATGAAGGCCTCCCACAACCAATCAGAGAGAACAGGTCTCAGCAGTGCCCCTATCCCATCTGAAACCCCGACCCTGAAGTGTGTCTCCTTCAAGTGGCATGAGCTGAATCTTGCTGAATCTAGGATTCAGTGCCATAGCCACACTGCTTCCCGCAACCCTTCTGATGCTGAAGAAAATGACTTGCCTATTATCTTTACTGTTAAAGCCTGGATTTCCTGTGCAGGGGAAGTCCTCATGTAAAAAAGCAAAGAATATGCTTTAAAGAAGGAGGAGAATGTGCTTAGATTGTGAAGCAGCTGATCTAAAGGCAGCAAGACCCTTAGGGAACCCTGGGCCACAATAGTTGACATTTGAGGCAGGAAATGATGGTTTATTTAGCTAACTGAACTGAAAACTGCCAGGGAATTTATACAAGTGGGACAGAATTAGAAAGAGCAGCATTTAGCTAAGACAGACATGAAGGCTAAAACTCCTGTGGTCGTGGGAAACACTAAGAGATATCTGACATCTGTAAGTGGAAGTGGCCTCTGCTTTCTGATTCATCTAAAAGACAGATCAGGTGGGCAAGGGATCCCCTGGAGGGTGTTTCTGCTTGCTCATCAACACTGCTTCGTACAGCATATGCTGCTTCTCCACACAGTTCCCCTTCCAGCCACAGACCTGCCTTGACGTTTCTGAAATGTAATAGCACAGTTCCACAGCTAGGTTCTTTGGCTCCCAAATATACGTGGTTTTTTCAAATGCTTCAGTAAAAATACTTTTGAACAGCTTTGCTAGTTAAAAAGGACCTTACTGTTCAAATAGCAGTGGTGTTTTCCGAGGGTTTCTTCACTTTTCTTAGTGACAGGCAGTAAACACCAGGATTTTACACTTTTTGTGGTAGTGAATGGTATCCAGGAGTTTGACTTTGCTAGAGGATCTGGCTACAGACACCAAGCCAAGAGGACAAAACCTCTCTAAGGCAAACAACTTTAGTAACAGCAAGGGAAGTGGAGAGAATGACACAGCATTATAAGCATTGATTATTCATCAATTGATACCCATGGGGAAAAAAATCTGTGAGCAGTTTTTGCATTTCACACACCAAATCTGACTTTGGCAGAGCCCGGCCGGTCTCAAGGCAGCGATCCTGCAGGTGAGGTGCCTGATCTATGATCTCACTCATTTTTGCCCACTGGGGCAAAATTCCCCATGGCTCAGGTTCCTCTATTGCATGTCCTTCCTGTCCATCCATCAGTCTTGCTGAAGGCCAAGGGGTCAGTGTTTTGGGACTGGAATCCATTGTTCCCAGCTGCACTTGAGCCCGTCGGACAGGGAAAATGGCAGGTAGCCGTCCTTCTGCAGAGCAGTGACCTTAACCTCCTTCTCCAGCCCGCGGGAAGAGCAACGCGCAATGAACAGCAGTCTGGCTGCGCTGCTGAAAGCCGTGGCCTTAGGGGAACTAACTTGTTGTTGTTGTTAGGTTTGCTTCCAGCCAAATGGTTCCTGGTCAGCTTCATTGTGCAATTGTACAAATCCCAATGCCAGCACAAATAAGGGGCGATGGAAAAGCCAGCAAGGCAGGCAGAGCAGAAGTTTCTTCTCTCAGCAGCTGTGCTGGCTTAGGACATCCACAAACACTCCAAGAAAAGCTTGATGCAACCCTGCCGAATGTGAAACCCTGCGAGATGATTATTCAGACTCTGCAGTGGTGCACAGATCCAAGCACAGGCTGGCTCAGTTTCTGTGTGCTGAGAGCCACCAAATCCTTGCAACCTTCAATGATTGATCAACTGATTCTTGTGTTATTTATGTTGCCCTAAAGTCTGCATTTCAGAACTTGAAATGTATGGATTAGAAAAGCTGACAATTCATTCTGCCCAAGTGGTTTATTAGCATTGTACTGACCTTGTCTGAAAGGCTTACTTTCAAGGGAGAGAATACAACCTACTTCCAGGCCAACTTCCTCCTCAGTTACAGTGAACATAAAGTATTCAAAATGCATAGAAACTGATTTGAGCTAACAAGTCAAGGAACTAAGTGTTAGAACTCAAGCTTCTGCTTGATGCTCTCTTTGTAGTTCATCCAGTGGTAATGAGCCAGATTCTTGCCTAGTATAAATGGGCATAAATCCACTTAAGCCATGCAAGAATGTTGATTTATGCTTGCTACAAATCTGACCTTTATTTCGGTATTTCATGGTAAGCTCCAATCCTCTTTGCACTGCTCGTTTGTTGGAATGGAATTAGATTTACCAAGGTATGCTCAGGCAAAATGGATTGCTTTTTCCTGAAATTTTTGTGCTAGGGATAAAATGGTGATCTATTTCAATGTAAAACTGGGAATAAGATAGTTTCATTGAAAGAAAGTCAGAAGTGATAGCATCATTCATTACAATGCTGCACGGTTTTTATTTCTCGGTACACCAAATGAGCACAATATGCTCCACGAATTACAACTTTCTTCTAGGAAATCGGAGTTAAGTCTGCAAGTCTGCAGAATAAAGGTTGAAATAAGTTTAGGTAAAAAGCAATTGCATAAAAGCTTAAATATATGAAGCCAAACAATTTGCTGAAAGCGTATTGGAATTAATATACCCTTACATTTGCTTAGCTGAATCTACACTGCTCCAAATGACCTTATGTTCTTTATTTCTAAGTCCACAATCCCTGCACTGAGGCTCAGGACACTGCACAAAGCCAGACTTAGCAGAGGATGATAAACAAGAATTTATTTTATTGGTTTTAAATATAACACTCTTGATTTTTGAATATGCCAACTGCATGGTAAATACAGCTTATCACTGCAGGGAACCATGCTGAGAAAATTGCGTGTGAGATTACACTACTGTGAAGCGCTCAATATGGGGGCTACACTCAAAAGATGGAGCTCATGTAGGAGGCAGCAGCCTGTTTGCTAAATTCAGTTTCACATAGGTAACATCTCACGCTGCCGTTTTCAGTCTGCGCTAGCTTTTGGTAAGCTTCCTGATGACTGAAGTGTTAGTTTGCATTGGATTGTTTACAGCCTGGTCATTGGGTTGACTTCTCCTGTGACGTGATGGTACACCCATAGGGAGTTGGCATAGATACATTAAGGTTGATATGGATGAGGTATGAATGAGCAATATACAAGTGTGAAATAATCAGGAAACAAGAAAGGGCAAAGGAATGTGATGTGCAGCTTCTGAAGGCACCTGGGTCCAGAAAACCAAGGGTAGCCTCCTGGATGGATCACAGACCTATGCTGGAGGCAGTTGTTCTAGATCTACACTGGAGGTAGCTTATCTCTAGCCATGTCTCTTAGTGGACCTTGGACCTATGCTGTAGCTTTGTCATCAGCCCCATCTCCTGGGCAAACCCTGGACCTATGTTTAAGCCCTGTTTCAAGCCTTGCCTCTGGTCCTGTCTCCTGCTGCTCCTGGACCCAATTCATTAACTTTGCCTTATTTGGGATTGTTGACAGGCCCCATTATCAGTGTCCAGGACTACACCCCTCCAGAGAAGGCACTGCCTGTGCTGGGACAACTCAGCTCCTCGTTTGCACCACAGTCCTGTCCCGGCTACGCGACCACGTGAATCTTCATCGTACGCACAAGAGGAGGATTGGGAACAGTCTGTGACAGAAAGTATGCACGAAATCAGTTTAAAATAAATCAAACGTCCCTTTCTATGTGGTTTTGTTGAACTTTGCTACATTAGCTGAACATCATCTCTGGGGATACTCAGAACCTGCCTGGACATGATTGTGTGCAACTTGTTCAAGGTGACCCTGCTTTAGCAGAGGGGGTAGTCCAGGTGATCTCTGGAGGGCCCGTCGAACCCCGACCGTTCTGTGATTCTGTATGATTCTGTGATAAGTGAACACTGGAGATAACACGCTGATCTGATAGAGAGGTGCAGGATTTTTTTGTGCCCTTGGTTGTGGAGCTTGTTCCCTGATAACATGCAAAAGATAGGGTATCTGTTAATATTGGAGAGTGGGGGTACTTGATAATCTGGGCATGAGTTTCTTCAAGGCAGGGAGAGGATGAGATTAAGCAGTGTAATAGGTAGAGGAGCAGAGTGTCAAGAAACAGTTCATTTGAGGTTTCCTTCATCTGGAAGCTTTTTTTTTTTCCATGTGTAATATAGTAGAGATCTGTACAAACAGCTGGTAGCCTGACTTTCAGAAGTGCTGTAGCCCTCTCCAAAATGAAGCAGACCCTCAAATCAAGCTCTCAGCACTGTTTGGGAAATAAATCTAAGTAGTTCTCCAAGTGTTTGAAAAGATGCTTTGGCTCTGGAGCGATACGGGAAAATGTACAATCCATTCGATCTGCTTCAGATGCCACAACCATCTGCAACTGCATGTGGCACAGGCACATTCGCAGCCCGCAGGCAGTACGGCTATGAGGCGCTCCGAATGCTTTCAGTGAAACAGATAAACCTGCGGTATGCTCTTTTTGTTGTTTGCTTATCTCTTAGCAGCATTCCGGGGAAAGATATCCTCCCGGAAGGCTCGGGGGGTGGGTGGGCTCTGCGGAGCCTTTCAGCGCTGGAGACACCGTGTATAGAAGTGCCTGAGAAGCAGCCAGTATGAAGAACCACGGCTGGCACAGGAAGGGGTCGCAGACGCCCCCCGCACACGCTATTGTGCAGCCTCTCCTCCCGCGTAGGCGCCAGCTGCCGCTGTACGAAAGCCACGACCGCCACCTGCTGTCGTAGCCGGCCTGAACCTCCCACCCCGCCCATCAGCGACTCGCATGGGCCAGCGCCTTCAGTACTCAGCTTCGTCACTGCTAGCCTTGTCCTCAGTCCTTACCGCTTACTTATTTCTCTGCTCTCGGGTAGGAGGAACAAACTCCGGTGCCGGTCATACCGGCTGGCAAGCAGATGAGCAGCCGCAGCGACACTGCACGACATCCTTCGGGCCATGGGGACGGAGAGGGACTCTGGGACAACGTAACTCTACAGCCAGCACTGTAGTGTGTCCCTGGATCTGGCCGAGATGCTAACTACTGCTGTCGGAAATGTTCTGCTTTCCAACTGTTGCACCTGAAGTATCATTTGCTCGGACTTTATGTTCCATGCAAATAGTTGGTCTCGAGTTGGACCTGGGATGAAATGCAGATGGGGGTTTGGCTCACAGTAGTTTCAGGGCAGTGAGCGTGCTCGCGCTGAAGGATGGATTTGCTGGAAACGGCTCGCTGAATTGGGGCAGCTGCCTCTCAGCCTTTGCCTTGCAGTCTGTCTTACACCTGTTGTCTAATTTCTGTAATATCTGGGCACTACGGCTGCTGATCAGTGTTTAAATCACAGAATCACAGAATTATCAAGGTTGGAAAAGACCTAGAAGATCATCCAGTCCAACCATTCACCTATTACTACTAGCTCCCACTAAACCATATCCCTCAATACAACATCCAGTCTTTCCTTGAACACCCCCAGGGTTGGTGACTCCACCACCTCCCTGGGCAGTGCATTCCAGTGCCTGACTACCCTTTCTGAGAAGTAGTGCTTCCTAATGTCGAGCCTGAATCTCCCCTGGCGCAGCTTGCTACCATTCCCTCTAGTTCTGTCACTGCCTACACGGGAGAAGAGGCCGACCCCCAGCTCACTACAACCTCCCTTCAGGAAGCTATAGAGAGCTATAAGGTCTCCCCTAAGCCTCCTCTTCTCCAGGCTGAACAATCCCAGCTTCCTCAGACGCTCCTCATAAGGCCTGTGTTCCAGACCCCTCACCAGCTTAGTAGCCCTCCTCTGAACGCGTTCCAGAGCCTCAATGTCTTTCCTGTAGTGAGGGGCCCAAAACTGAACACAGTACTTGAGATGTGGCCTCACAAGTGCTGAGTACAGGGGGACAATTACCTCCCTGCTCCTACTAGTAACACTATTTTTGATGCAAGCCAGGATGCCGTTGGCCTTCTTGGCCACCCGAGCACACTGTCGGCTCATGTTCAGCCGTGCATCAATCAGTACCCCCAGGTCCATTTCCTCCACACAGTCCTCCAGCCACTCCGCCCCAAGCCTATAGCGCTGCCTGGGGTTGTTGTGGCCAAAGTGCAGGACTCGGCATTTGCTCTTGTTGAACCTCATGCCATTGGCTTCAGCCCAGCTCTCCAGCCTGTCCAGATCCCTCTGTAGGGCCTCGCTACCCCCAGGCAGATCCACACTCCCAGGCAATTTAGTGTCATCTGCAAACTTACTGAGGGTGCACTCAATGCCCTCATCTAGGTCATCAATAAAGATATTGAAGAGGACAGGCCCCAGCACCGACCCCTGGGGAACACCACTCGTGACCGGTCGCCAGCTGGATTTAACTCCATTTACTACCACTCTCTGAGCCCGGCCCTCCAGCCAGCTCCTTACCCAGCCGAGGGTGTACCCATCCAAGCCACGGGCTGCCAGCTTCTGCAGGAGAATACTGTGGGAGACAGTGCCAAAGGCTTTGCTGAAGTCTAGGTAGACCACATCAACAGCCTTTCCCTCATCCAGCAGATGGGTCACTAGATCATAGAAGGAGATCAGGTTGGTCAAACAGGACCTGCCCTTCATGAACCCATGCTGGCTAGGCCTGATCCCCCGGCCATCCCGCACATACCGCATGATCTCCCTCAAGGCTATCTGTTCCATAACCTTTCCTGGAACCGAGGTCAGGCTAACAGGCCTGTAGTTCCCCGGATCCTCCTTACAACCTTTCTTGTAAATGGGAGTCACATTGGCAAGCCTCCAGTCTTCTGGGACCTCACCAGTCAGCAAGGAGGACTGATAGATAATGGAAAGCGGCTCGGCTACCACCTCTGCCAGTTCCCTCAGCACTCTCGGGTGGATCTCATCCGGCCCCATGGACTTGTGGCAGTCCAGTTGGAGTAGGAAGTCTCTGACTGTTTCTTCCAGAATCACAGGGGAGTTAGCATGCTCCCCAGCTGAGACTACCAGGTCAGAGAGAGGGGTACCCTGAGGATCTGTTTGACCTTTAAAGACAGACGTAAAGAAGGCATTCAGAACCTCCGCCTTTTCCTTATCCTCAGTGATCACATTCCCAGCCTCATCCAGTAAAGAGTGGATATTCTCCTTTGTCCTCCTCTTACTGTTAATGTACTTATAAAAGAGTTTATTATTCTTTTTCACCCCAGCGGCCAGGTTAAATTCAAGCTGGGCTTTTGCCTTTCTGATTTCACCTCTACACATCCTGACAACTTCCTTGAATTCATTCTCAGTTACCCGTCCCTCCTTCCACAGGCGGTAGATTCTCTTTTTCTCACGGAGCCTCAAGAGTAACTCCCTATTCATCCACGCTGGTCTTCTTCCCCGCCGGCTCATTTTGCGGCTCAGGGGGACCACCTGCTCCTGCGCCCTTAAGACTTCCTTCTTGAAGAGCAACCAGCTCTCTTGTACCCCTTTGTTCACTAAGACTGAATGCCAAGGGACTCCCCCTACCAGTCTCTTGAACAAATCAAAGTCTGCCCTCTGAAAGTCCAAGGTAGCAGTTTTACTATTCCCCCTCCAAGCTCCACCATGAATTGAGAAATGTATCATTTCATGGTCACTCTGTCCAAGGCAGCCCCCAACCTTCACATCTCCTACCAGACCTTCCCTGTTCACGAACAGCAGGTCTAGCGGGGCAGTTCCTCTTGTGGGCTCTCTGACCAGCTGCATCAGGAATGCATCCTCTGTGCACTCCAAAAACCTCCTAGACTGCTTCTTCTGTGCTGTGCTGTACTCCCAGCATATGTCAGGGAAGTTGAAGTCCCCCATGAGCACAAGGGCTGATGACCGTGCAGCTCGTGCCAGCTGCTTGTAGAACACCTCATCTGTCTCTTCATCCTGGTTTGGCGGTCTATAACAGACGCCCACCAGGATGTCTGCCTTGTCAGCCCTTCCTCTGATCTTTACCCATAGGGATTCAATGTTATCATCCCTAGTCACAATCTCAGTGGCAGAAAAGGATTCCCTAACGTATAGAGCCACACCACCACCCCTCCTTCCTTGCCTGTCTCTCCTGAAGAGTTTGTAGCCATCCATTGCAGCACTCCAGTCACGGGAGCAATCCCACCATGTTTCTGTTATGGCAACCAGGTCATAGTTTGCCTGCCGCATTATGGCTTCCAACTCTTCTTGCTTGTTGCCCATGCTGCGTGCGTTAGTGTAGACGCACCTCAGCTGAGCCCCTTGCCTCTCTCCTAATCCCAATACCACTTCCCCAGGCCGATCTCTAGCAGACCTGGCTTTATCCCCTTCCCCCTTCCTATCTAGTTTAAAGCCCTTTCTACAAGTCCTGCCAGCTCCTGGGCAAGTATCCGTTTCCCTTTCGGAGACAGGCAATTCCCATCAGCTGTCCTCAGGCCAGGTGCCGAGTAGACCGCCCCGTGATCAAAGAATCCAAAATTTTTGTGTTTGCACCAAATACTGCTTTCTTCACATTTGCTGTGATGGTGGGTTTTTTCATTGCCTTCTTTTTAGCAACTACAGAAAGGAGGTTACTCATAAAACAACCCTTTCTTTGCATCTCATTTTCATCACTCATGTTATTGCTTAAATAGTTCAACCTACTGTCTATATATCCTGATACCACATATTATAGAGGGATTTTTTTTTTTTTTTTGCTATGGATTTTTGGCACTTTCATGATACTTTAGCTAACTAAGCAACTGAATAAGCTAAACAGCTAAATTAAATACAAGTATTATCTTTTTCTCTCCCTATTTTTAATCTTCTTTCTTCTCAGATCAAGAGAATGCTTTGCACGTAACAGCTATTCCACCAGCTGGTGTTGCTGAGTGCCACTATCCACACTTTCTGGCAGCTCTACTTTTCATTCCTGTTGTGTGTGGGTTTTTTCATGATGTTTGTATTTTCATCACCTGATAGGAGATCCACAGGGCCCAGTTCTTCACCCTTGTAATACAGTTCACCCATTGACTTGAGGGTGCACTGAATAGTCACAGGCAGTCACAGACTGCTACCCAGCTAGCTGCTTGCTAGGCTGCAAATGTATTTGTTTCCACTTATCTCTGGACCAGAAAGTTTCACAACCTTTGTTTAAAGCACAAAGCTGAGAATTGTCCTGAAAAATCCAAGGCAGTTACTTGATGTCACTTTTAACATCATTTTAGATGACTGATAATTTTAGATCACATACAGAGGAATTCCTGTGCTCTGAATTTAGTTTGTCCAGTTTGCATTCCTGTGTTAGGAAGCTGTATCCCTTCTGTGATCAGCTGAACCATTAAACAATTTGCTGCTTGAGTTAAACCTCTCCCTCTGTTGACACATTTAAGTGCCTAGAAAAGAAACCAGTATGAGTGAGGTTACATTGTGCAGAATAAATGATGTCAGACAAGTTCACTTCCAGCTCTGATTAGGTAACTGCTCCCATGTATAGCAGAAAAGCCACAGGTGCCAAATATCTGGGTTTTAGGAAGACTTCTAACAGTGTCTTGCATGACCACCCATCTCACAAGCAACTCACAGAAAAAGCACAAATGGGCAAGTACACAGCTGGGTGTAAACTAGGGAATGTTTAGCAGGAGCAGACTGTTAATTTGGCTGGATGCAAGGAGAATTCTGTGGGAGTGTCTCCATAGCACCAATTCGCTATTTTCTTGATATTTACCTCAGACAGCAGAACAGACCTCTTGCTTACCAAAGCCACTGGCTGGGAGGGGTGGGAAGTGTTGGAGGACAGCGCTAGGATCTCAGTGAACTCGGCAAATTACAGCGGGGGAGAGTGATTCAAAGGACACGCTTTCGCTCCCCACAGACTTACTGACATCCCAGAATGAGGTTGTGGATTTACTGGTCTGACAGCATCACTGTATAAACAGACTCGGTGGTTAGCGCACATCACAAACCCAACAGGAGTCAGATAGGCCACTACAAAGAAGGCAAACAGCACCGGTAGCTATATAAAAAGGATATTGTTTGCCAGGCAAAGGAAGCCATCCCTCTGTAGTGCTCGGGGCTAGTAAACCTGCAGTTGGAGTATTGCTTCCTGCTTTGGCTAGAACAGACCTTAGAGGTTTTATGAGGAAACATTGGAGGAATTGGGAGTGGTCTGATAGAGAAAAGGGAGACCCAGTGGGGGGTGGGCCTAAACATACGCACTGTATTTCTAAGCAGGAGGGTGGTAAACTCATCTGCTGAAAACACTCAGTGAGCAGCAGAGATCTGGGTTAGATGTCAGAAACGGCTTTCTCATGGTGCAGATAAACAAACACACAAACAGCAGGAGAGATTACTGTGCGGTATGACAGCCGTGGGTTTGGAGTTTTCAGGCACAGACTGGACAAGTATCTATTGGAAATTACCTAAATATAGTGGTCAATACTAGCTAATTCTTGCTTTTTCATTTCTGTTTAACATATCAGCAGGAAAAAACCTTACAGGTTAATAATTCAGATCAGAAGCAGCTATGAAGTAGGCTGGCACAATGCTATGCATACCTGCTTTGTTTAGACCTCTGTCTTCCAAGTCCTAGGTTTTTGAGCACATACTGCCAGCTCTGCTAGTGTCTAAGTAGCTTTTGATCTGGTTACCTGTCTGCTGGACATGATGATGATGTAGGTCGTGTAATACCTGCCATACTGGAGCACCCATGCAACATTTGCGGAAAGGATGCTGGATGAAAAGGAAACTCACACAAATAGTACTCATTCAGAAAACACTAAAACTCAGGATCTGAACAGCCTTTGATATTTGACCTCTGCAGATGGCCTGTAATTAAGACTCTAATCCTTCAAACACTCAAACACACTTAACTTAAAGTTAATAGGATTAGTCACATGCCTGAAGTGTGGCTGGAGCCCAAACTGGCTGGGTACAGCTGATGAAAACCTTGCAATGAAGACACTTTATGGTGGAATATTACCTCATATATTCAAAGTCTTTTCTAAGCAGTTCTACTCCCAAGTAATTTCCTAATGTGAAAATATTGCAAAAAGAAAAATTGATCTGAACTTTTTCAGAGGCAGAAATAACAGATTCTTGGGAGATTTGCGAGGAGTTATTTTGGTTTTCTGGAAGCTGCAGGTTTAAATTCAGTGCCTTACAATTCTTTCAAGCCAAGTTTGAGGTTAAACATGCACAGTGTCAGACAGATCAAAGAGTTACAAAAAGGGGAAGAAACATTTTCTATCTTGGTTTTTATCTAACAGAAATATCAGTTTGGCTTAGAGGCACAAAAGTTGTTTCTTCTCTTGTCGCTGACAGACTATAGCTGTGCTGAGGAACTCTGGCAAGCTTAGTCTGTATCAGTTCACATTGTAAACATATGAGAAGACTTTTGCAACTGAACACAACTTGGGAAGTGAGTCAAGATACGGGGAGGACAGAGCTGTAGGCATACACATCATGGAGGTTCCCACTTGTTATTGGGCATCTGCCAGAAAGAGGCTGGGCCACGCCAAGGCGTTGTGCTGACATTAGCATGTGCTAGGTCTGGGTTTAAGTGCCACGGGTGCAAGCCGGGAATCCTGACGCAGCTCCGCGTCCTGTGCCACGGCGCTCTGAAACGCCTGCAGCACACACTTAGGCAGCGCTAGTCTGTCTCCATTGGCCACACAGGGACCTGGCTCCCCTCTGCTGCAGGACATGTGGTAGCACAGGAAAGTGACATGCAACAAACCACTGCACAGCCATCGTCCCCTGGCCTGGCCGCAACTCCTCTTTTCGGAGCAGGGAGAGATTTTCTCTGCTCATCTTCAGGATCACAGTCAGCAGAACAAGAACTGCATTTCGCCAAGGAAGCCAAAGAGCTACAGTCACCGCTCTGTCAATACTGTTGTTGTTATACAGGAATCTGAGTCACATCAAAAGGCATCTCAAGGAAGGCAGCAGTAGGGATACCAGAAATTCAGGACGGAGCAGGGAAATTCTGATTAAAGCACCACCGCAGCAGTGATGGGGTGGCAGATAAGGCTACCAGAAAATTGCATTGTACCCTTCTTGGCAGAACCACAGGGGGTAACAGAATGACAAAGATGAGAGAAAAATTAGTGAACCACTTGCTGCCTGTGAAGAGAGACTGACTAGAAAGTCCGAAAATTAAAAAACACTTAAACTGAAAATTTAAAGAAAGTAATAATATAAAGAGGGGAGAAAGCAGAAAAGGTGATCTAGATCTGAGCCAGAAGTGAAAAGTCAGTGCAGTGTCTTAATGGAGAATTAAAAGGGGAAGAGAGGGAGAGATCAAGTTTTTACAGGACAAGGCCTCAGGACTGTAGCCCAAGAGAAAGCAGCCAGAGTTCAAGAGGCGCGTCTACTTTGCAGAGCCATGCAAGGATACCAGAGCAAGTGTTACAGGAACAGCTTCACATCTCCTGTAGTCGAAGAAATACAAAAGCCCCATGAGTTAACTGGTGCAGTGCCTCGAATACTGTCCCGTGCCTCCCCTCAATAAGGCCACACTGGATGCCTTTACCCCAAGCTGCAACGTGGCTTAAAGCTGCACCCAGAATTGAGTTTCAGATATGGAAAAAATAAAATGAGGGCAGCAAAGAGGCAAAGGGAGACTGGAAAAGGCAGGAACCCGGAGGAACTGAAACTGAAGAGCAGTCAAGTAATACCATTGTTAAAGAGGAATTTACGTTAAAGAAGGGTAAAATGAAGGGGAAAAAACCACTTTCAGTGCCCGTGTTTCTACAAGAAGCAGTGCAGTGCAGAGGCATTTTTGTCAGTTGGCTCTCTGATAACAGTAGTAGGAAAAGAGCCAGCAATGAAAGCAAGGGAAAAGTCTTCAGCCAGCTGGTGTTCTTGCACAATTTTCCGGGTTGTCAGAGACTTGGAAAAATGTTTGCACGCATACACAGGTTGTTTTGTTTCACTGCTCCTAAGGGCAGCATTGCTCCTGGGAGCCCCGTTTTATCAGGTGGTATTCACAGGGAGGGCCAGGAGCGCACTGCTGCTGAAACGGGGACACCCCTAGAAGCCACGGCTTGAGAAGCCGAGCAGGGTCGCTGCAGAAAGGGATGTTCCTCTGCCGCAGGGTTTCTGCTTGGCCGCGGCCGCTCAGCAGCTGAGCTGGCGGCCGGAGCCAGACAGCCTCCGAGCAACCCCAAACGGCTCTTCCCCTTCAGACCTCCACAAACGTCACCGACACACCAGGCGCTGGCATTTATTAGAAAGGGGGGAAAAGCAGCAGTAATTTGTTGCGGCGTCTCCATGTTAAGGCCGGGGGCCGATCAGGTTTCTCCCGTGTTCCTCCTGGTGAAACTGGGGTGCGCGAGGGGAACCCGAGGGACGACACCGAGCGCCAGCCCCCGAGCGGCGCCAGCTGCTTGCGGAGGGCGGTGGGCGAGCCGGGGCGGGGACGGCCCCGCCGACCCTTATTAGGCCGCCAGCGCCGCTGCCCCGGGCCCCAGCGCTCCCCGGGGCTCACGGAGAGGGGCCGCCGCGGCCGAGGCGCGCTCTGCCCCGCCCCCTCCTGCCTTCCCCAACGGACGCGTTTCCGGAGGCGAAGCGCTCATCACAAGGGAAGTGACGCACGGGCACAGTGACGCGCGGCGCGAGGCGAGGTTATATAAAGGGTAGGCGGCAGCAGCCGGAAGCGAGCGGAGCCGAGCGGCGGCGGGGTGGGCTGCGGGCGGGGGCAGGCGGCCGGCCGGCGTCGCCTCTGCCAGGCGCGGAGGGGAGGGGAGTGGAGAGGAGCAGGGCGGCTGCCTCATCCCCCCTCCTTCCCGAGCCAGCCATGGATTTCCGCAATATTCTCATGATGGCCTCGGAGCAGCAAGGGTTGAACGCGGTGCCGGTGAGCTCGGGGGCGGCTGGGACCGCCGCGGGGCGGGGGGGAGGAGGGGGAAAGAACGTGAGGCCGGGGCACGGTAGCCGTCAGAGCCGTTGGGCCGGCGGCGCCCCAGGTTGCCCCTGGGGAGGCGGTTCCCGGCGTCTCGGGGCTGGGCCGGACCGTGCGGGGGGCCCGCGCTCCCCTCGCGGGGCGCCGAGGGTTGCGGTTGGGCCTCTGCCCCTCGCCTCGGCCCCGCCTGGGAGCCCGCCCGAGGAGCCCGGTTTACGGGCCTGGCTGGCACTCGCAGAGCCTGCCCGGCCAGCCTGGGGCCGGGCCTTTCGCCTCGCCGGCCGGAGGTATTCGCTTCTGGGGGCTGGAGGAGCACCCTGTGCGCGGGGGGAGGGGGCGAAGCGGGGCTCCTTCTGTCAACAGGTCTCGGCACGTCTGGAGCTGGGAAGGGGCGGCCGGGGTTGGCGCCTTCTGGTCGCCTAAAATACCGAGGTCCTGAGAGCAAAAACGGTGGTGCCCGGGAAGGCAGCGGTTATGGTTAAAAGTCGGTTAAGTCCTTTTGTTTGCTCTGAAAACAGAAGTCTGCCACGTTCTCAAATGCGGGTCAGAGACAAAGAATGACAAGTTTTGGATGAATGGGCTGCGTTGTCTAGTACCTTTGTATCCATTGCTAAGGAACAGCCTGCCACAGCTGTACGGGGATGACTGGCGAAAGGTTTATTATGAATATTATTCCGAAGTCTGTATTTCAGCGGTTTGTATTTTAACTGAGGATATCAGTTCTATGTCGATTCAGTATGAAATAACCCACTTACTTAGCTGAATGAAGTCTGGCAGTAGGAAAGGCCTGTGGGAATATCAGTATACTGGGTTTCACCCCTTTGGCAGGACCCAAATAATAAGTTGTGTGTGCTTATTTGGGTTAAAAATATTTTCTTTGGTAGGCATCAGCTAGGGAAATAGTTTTTCTGTCCTTTAACCCAGTGCCAGAGTTCTGTGTTTCTAGGATTAGCTCTCTTAAACCAGTGTAAATGAGAGTGTATCTTCTTTTAGCATAAACTATCAGAAAAACAGGTGGAGCATAGTCTTTAGTTCTGACACTGCTGAAATGGAGATGCTCAAGAATTTAAAGTATCTCAGTCTCACTAGTAAAATTTTGTTAATGCTCACTAATGTTGTGACCAGTTGGTATTGGGGATCAACTGTATGGTAGATGTGTGTAATTCATCTGATTCCATCTTGTCTTAAAAATCTTATTAAATGTACTCTTGCATATTTAGCATGATTTAGTGTCTCCAGCTCTATGAAGAAATATGGTTTGTAAGATAAATACAAAAATATCAAACCTATAAGTACTTCAAGGTATTTAAACATCTGGTTTGTGATTCTTAAAGCAAGCTGTTCCACTACATTGTCATTGGGTTGTTGTAGCTCTTGCTTTAGATGTTTAAAACTTTTTTACCTTCGTAGTTTCTTCATGCAGTTTTAATGTAATGTAGCACTACTTTTTGTCACAAATAGTTGTAAGTCATGATGATTTGATAAAATATCTGTCACGGTGAAGAGAGGCAATCCTACTTGTCCAATAGATGAGGGGTTTGTTCCTCTGTTTTTAGAAAAGGCAGGATTAGGATTTGCTTACCTGATTAACGCAGAGTGAGAGTGTAAATCAATCCATAGCTGAAGCAGTTCAGGTTCCTGCCATTCTAGCATGTTAGTTGGTGCAGCTTTTAACTGCAAAGTTGGCCTTAGTCTCTGAGCAAAAGTGGACAGGCACTTGGCACTGCTTGAGGTGATCTGCAGCCCTTAGGCTTCAGAAGAGGGCCTGTGGAGCTTTTCTGATCGGTGGACATCAAAGTATCTCTACTAGATTAAAGCTAGTACATAATATTCTTCTTATATAAAGATTCTTTATTAATATAAAATATTTTTATTAAAAATACCGTGCAGGCTAATTACAAAATTTGCAGGCTTCCAGAAATGTTACTTCCTGCATTAATCAGCATATCGCCTGAATTTCCCTTGGAGAAGTTTATTTTAAACTTTACAGTGCACTAAGCTAAATATTCCATGCCTGTTGTAATGAAAGAATCATCTGCAAGTAGTGTGTATATATATCTCAAAAGGAGAACCTGTAGAAAAAGTTTCTTTAAGAAATAATATGGCCTTGTATCGTAAAAGAGGGACCTGTGTAAGATAGATATTGCATCATGCCCCTGTGAAAACGGATCTGCTTGTTCATCTCCCCATGGAAATCCAGATTCAAAAGGAACATTGCTGAAATCAGCCTTTCAGTGCCCCATTAGTTGCATCAGGTTTTGTTTCTAAATAAACCAGCACATATATAAACTAGTGAATAAGCTATTAATGATGTGCTAATAATAATCTTTATAGCAGTTGCTGAAAAGAGCCCCGGTCTCCTCACGTAATGTTCCATAGGGGCTTTAGTATTGTGTGCATGTATCTTGTTACATGTGTTCGTATTAGCAGCTCATTAGATTTCAAAGCTGATCTTGCTTTAGTTAGACACCATACCAATTATAAGATGTAATGCTGATTTCAGTAACTTTTAAATACTTTCTATGTCACTCTTTTTTGTGAAATTGATGTAATTTGTTATGCCATGAGTTTTATGTGACATAATCAATGCCGTGAAGCACTCTGAGATGTTTGTATGGAAGATATTCTTAAAAATATGAAATTGTATTGCAGTTGTTTTTTTAAACCCCACGCATAGTTGGAATCAAGTAATTATTTCATTTCACCATGTTTCTATTGTCAATAATTTATTAGAAATTATTTAATGTAGCTCCCTATTCTTTTTTTAACCGTGGGTGAATCTTTGGTATACAGAACCTACAAAATCATCTGATTCAGAATAGTGATTAACCACAAAGAGGTCACCCCAAACTGAAACAGCTTGTTATCCACGTCAGCACTTGCTGAAGTCTCGTTTTAAGTCAGACTGCTACATAGTGACTACAAGTTGTTACAAAATAGTCTCCAGCAAGTTATCAGATACAAGTAGCTACCAGAAATTATTGTGAAAGAAACAAGTAGCAAAATCGCAGAGCTTTTTCAGAAGACTGGGTGTGTTACAGAGCCTGCCCATGACACTGCAGTCTACAGACTGTTGAATGCTTGCCCATAGGCAAGAGAGAGAGCTGGAATGTACAGGCTGCTGTTGTCGAATCAGGCTCCTGTTTGGTTGTGTGCATTTATTATATGATAAAAACTTGTCTCAGAACAGGCCCTAGGAATGCTTTGCATTGTATCTGCGTCCACAGGAGGAGGATGCAAGATATGCAATGTCAAAAGCTAGCAAGGGGTGAGGAGGGCTTGTACTCTCAACGTGACTGTATGTGATAGTTTGGTCCCAGGTGCTTGCAGACACTGACTGAAATGTAAAACTGTGCCTTTCCTACACCTGGTCTCTTTCTTTGTATAAGCAGATGAAAGAGGGGATCACAATACCACTACATGAAGGAAAGCATAAAGTATATTTTTTAACTTTTAAAATAGTTTTTTACTGTGTGAAGCAATATGTAACTGAGGAAATGTCTACATTTTTCTCAGCTAGTGGTTCAGCCTGGGCATTGTGACAGCACTTGCAAAATCTTAAGAAAATTATTTTTTGCACTTTTAGGAGTAAAATGTATAATTCAAATTGGTTTTGGGAGACAAGAACAGTATGAGCTGACAGCTGAAATACTCTTTATCAGTAAAGCCTTTGTCTTGGTAGGGGCTGTTAGAACCTGAAGCAAATCAAACAAATTTAAGCATACTTGGGTAGCTACCATTGACTTTGTCATAACTAGATATTGATAACAGTAGTTGAGACAGTGTTATGTGCATGTATTCTAATAGTCTTAACTGCAGAGTGAGCCGCTGGTAACCCCAGCGTGGTGCCTGTGGAGTGGAGGGTGCCAGGACTGTAGTTAGATGCCTTGGAAGTGTGAGCATAGGATGACAGCAGAGACCCCTGCACAGTTAATACAAACAACCACTTACTGATTTGGAAAGCTGCCTTTTGAAGAACTAGCGTTAGGGCGGGTGACATGAACAAGGATGTACCTGTGGCTTACCTGGGTGAATGAACTGTTAGTTGATGTTATCAGAAAGTTATATCCTGAAGAATATTTAGGGGGGAACAGGGACTTCTCATTGGAGAAGGTTGCATATCTGGGGGAATGGTAAGCAAGAACAGGAAGAATGTTGTAACATTGTATGGGGGTCACAACTTGCCAGTGAAAAACAAGCAAACAAAAAACCTCACCCTGTGGGAGCCTCTGCAAGTTGTCTGTACCAGATGATAGCTCAGATGGAATGATATTTGTGTTGTGTCTGCAAGCCCATAGCAGGAATTTAGTTGCACAGGTGCTCTACTTGAGAATAGGGCTTGGCAGAATTGATCACTTGTATCTATGTTGCTACCTGTGTAAATAGTGATCCTTGATAAAGGCAGTACTATTTCTGTTGCTTCTGGCTGGGTCTAGTATTTTATCTGGACCTTTTGGGGCTTCCTTTGGATGCCACAAAACTTAGAATTATTTCATAAAATCTGTGTTACAGCCCAAGATTTGGTACTTCAATGCTGACATCGAAACAGCTGCAACTGTATCAGGATCATGTGCTATGTTTTAAAGTCAGTGATTCAAGAGCAGTTTGCACAGTTAAAACTTGTGACCTGGAGCTTGCCTGCTGGCCAGAGCTGGCTACTAGCTACTGGCACTCTGCATTTTAGGGATGGATGCCTTATTTCTATGTATAACTATATCTGGTATGTATCCCTCACAAGTCAGCATGCATGTGTGAATATATAGGCGCATACAGCCTGGTGGGATTTTTATCAGACATATACCAATCTCTTTAATCTTTTTGATTTGAGGTATTGCTACCTTGTCAGTCATGTAACTGCTAAATAGCCCACTGAAACAGTTCATTCTGGCTGCAAGTGGAAAACAATTAAGATTTTGCACTATGATGGACTTTCTGCCATGCTTTTAAAGTAAAAGGTCAGATTGAGGGATAGCCAGTTCTTGGGTGGGCAGTTATGGCAAGGTTCACAAAAGAAATTAAAAACCTCATGAGAAATACTGCTCACTTGTAGGAAAATACATATTACCTCTTGAGGGCACACAGCTGAAGACAGACACTTCCCCAGCCTTTTTTCTTTGGCAAAGCAGTGCCCACTTTGTATATTTCAGCAGTGTTTGGTTAGACCTGACCTAGGCTCTACCCAGAGAGGTGACTGGTGTTTACAGCTGGAGTAGTGCAGTGTTCTGGGAGCAGCTTCACCTGCTCTCTCTGAAAGGAAATATATTTCCTTTTCTCTGTTCAAGTTAACCAACTTGGCATTAGCTGTAAACAGCCAGAATAGTGCAGGTGCTGCTTGGATGATGAAGTCCCTGCATTGTTTTGTCTGGTTTACCTGGAATCTGATGCATCTCCATTTGCACTGGAAGTAAAACACTCTAGTAGTGCTTGTGGAACGTGTGTTTGGTCAGTGCTTTTAAAAGACTGAACTTAAGCTGGTTATTTTATGCTGTTTCTAAATGAATGTGAAGAAAACATTTGTCAACATCAGTAGTGATTCACAGTACAAAAATTGGGTATTTATAAATCATTTAGCTATGTTTTCAGTTCTTGGTTAATATACTGATAGGAAGACTTTTAAATCTTGAATTTTGCACAATTTGCCACATTAGTGGCAGTGAGAAAATAGCTTGTTTGTTAAGCTGCTTTTTACAAACCTGGTCCTGGACTGTCAGTTGTAGTGCAGCAAAACAAATCCTGAAAACTGCCTCTCCATCAATTTAATTCTTATATAAAGACAGGATAGGTCAATCTACACTTGTCCCTGCTGTTTAGCAGTTTTGAAAGGTGCTCCCTAGGCCTAAAACCTTCAGAATCATAGAATCATTTAGGTTGGAAAATACCCTTAAGATGGAATCCACCTGTATCTTCTGCTTTGAAGAGATTTTGGTTCATCTGGCTTTAAAACTTCTGTAGAAATTGAATAATTAAACCAAGTTTTGCCAAATTAGGTTATCAGTGGCAAAGCATGACTTGGTAAATGAGCTTGAGTGTGATGAGGCAACATGTCTGGTTTTACTGCTGCAGCTACGTGGATTATATATCTTTATAATTGTGCTGTAGTGAATTCAGAAATTACTGAAGGTGACTACAAATAGCCATTACTGTAGCTGCTTTTCTTGGAGCAAGTTTTGGCTGCATTTTAGGTAGAATTAGTCTCCAATTCTTGCTGCATAATGCATGTATACACATGATAATGTATGGGTTTGATCCAAAGATCTGTTCATATGCTGCTGTTTGTGTGGATTAGAAATTAAAAGCAATGAAATCTATAGGGACCTATGCTACTAGCTTGCCTGATTATTGCTTCTAAACTATTTGCATGTAGGTATCTTTATCAAATAATAAAATTTTTAGTTAAGTTTCATAAGGCTGTATGAGGCTAGTAAGATATTTTTGGGTATATTAACTTGTGTGGCTTTTCTTATTAGTAATGTTTATATTTGTGGCCATATTTCTCAGCTCTTTCATTTTGGTGAAGATTCTAACCATCCATGTGGAAGATCCTGCATTTAGATTATAATCTGTTTTCTTACTACTGAAATTCCCCAAAAAACCCCAAACCTGTCAAGCTTCAAGTAGAAAAAGAAAAAGCCAGCTCTAAATGTGTTCTGCTTTCCATCTGCTTCTGGGTTTAACTGGCTTCTAATATATTTATCTTTGCAAGCATCTCTGTCCTTCTCATTGCTTTGTTTCTTTTTTAGTCTGTTTTTGGGAAGAAGACAAAGCCTTTTGTTTCTTTCTGTTTTATTGTTGTAAAGCCCAATCTGATAATTGGCACAATTATGGAAGGTAATGCCCAGACAGGTGTAGCACACCAGCACTAGTGTTCATTATAGATCCCAATAAGAGAAGCACTTGGACTCTTCATGTAGGAAAATAACATTTGTTGGAGATAACAGGAAAAGGAAGAAAGGGCACAGCATAGATAGCTTTACATCTCTCCAGCTGCTGGAACCCCAAGTTGTACAGCACTGGACAGATATCTAGGCGTGTCAGTGGTTGCAATCATGAAGAGCTTATCTACACAAAGCAGATGAGCAGGCAATTCTTTACTCCAGCACTGGGGAACATGTGGGATAGCACCATCAAAGACATGTTTGCCAACAGTTACAAAACACAACATATTTATACACTTTTTTAGCAGAGTCATTGTTCAAAATTACATAGAATACTCGCTTCTTGACCTTCACAATGATTTGCTTTCAGTTACCTCACCTTACTTGTATTCTTATTCTACAGAAATCATTGGTTAACTTTACTGATTGCTTTGAATACAAGGTGGGGGGGGGGGTAATGATTAGCATATTTGTTATTTCCTGCAAGTCATTATCATGTGCAAATGTCCCAAATGCATGCATAGTTATGTTGAGTGGGGGTCCTCTGGTTGTTGTGGATAGCTTTCCTCACTGTGTCTGCTGATTGAACTCCATCCTTGTGCACGCTCATTTCATCTTTGGCTGATCTCCCTCCCAAGCCAAAACCAGTCTCTTCTGGTACCTGTTGTTTTGACTCAAGGTCCATAACCAGTCCCCATTGTTTTAATTCAGAGTCCATAACGATTCCATAGTGATCAAGGCACGCACCATCCTAGTTACCTATTCCTAAGAGCTTTAACGTGCTTTATATTCTCATAGCTGCCATAACTCCTTTAAAATCAAAATCATATTCCAAATTAAAATCAAAATAACCTAGAATTCAAGCTGTTTTATTAGAGTGACTGTAACAGGCATGGCAAGCTGTGCAAATCCTGTCTGTAGTGAGGATCCACCAGCGTTGTAATCTTTAGAGCTTTTATAGGATGTTCTTGGACGTAATTGACTCTGTTTATAATTTCTGCTGTCAAGCAAAAAGATGTTACATGAAAACATTCTGCTTTGCTTCAAGATACAATGAGTGTGAGTGCTGTAATTGCCAGGTGCAAAGTTGAGGGCTCCATATTCTGTCACAGTTAGTCTGCTGAGTTCAGCCAGTGGTCTCAAGTAATAAGTATGGTAGAGTGCAGACCTGTGCCTGTTCAGGTCAACTGGTATGCAGATCCTTGGTGTGCAATCAAGGTTTAAGATCAATGCAGCAGGAACTAAAATCAGTATTGCTGACTTTAACATAGTAATTATGCTTTTGAAGTCACAAGATTTGGAGTAATTCCATTTTTTGTTGATTTTCGTTGAATAAGATAACCTGACACTGAAATGAGTGTCCACAAAAAAGCTGAAAGCCCTGTCAGACCTGTAAACCTGCAGCTTGGGCTGTAGTCTGCTTTTGCTTTCTGCTTGATCAAAGACAAGACTAAGAATTAACTGAAACATTAGTATTCCATTACTGATGCAGCTTTTGCATTCCTTCTAAGTCTAGTGCATATTACTTGTTTCTCTTGATTTCCCTACCTGACATAGCTTTCCAAAGAAGCGAATGGGAAACACTGAGTATTCCCTTGTCACAGATAAGCAGAACATGTCTCATTCAAGAGGAGCAGCAATATGTTTTATTGAGATAAAAAAATATTTTGGTAGAGTTCAATAAGTTTGGCAAGGATCACCTAGTTAAAAGCTGCATAGAAGAATCATACCAAGGAAAGTTGTGAATCACTAACTTGATTCTAACTCAGAGACCAGAGTTGCAAAGAGTAAAGAGGATCCTCCCATTGAGTCATGAGGTTGAGTGGACTCCCTTGATTCTGAACTCCTTTTGGAGTGTGGCTGGATCCAGTCTTAGTCTTTGCTAATGGCTTATGTCCAATGGAATTATCTATACAGAGTTTGTAATAGTATTGAATAGCTACGTGGATTAGTAATGTTTCATAATACTAATTCAGTATGCCTACAACGGCTCTGTTGTGGGCAAAGGATCTATCTCTCTTGGGTAAGGAAGGATCTTGTTCTGTACTTTGGTTATCTTGCACTTTGGGTTCTGAAACCACCTTTCAAAATATTTCTCAAGACACCATCACTCCATTGGATGAGAGCCAGGGGCATTCAGGCTTTCATGCTCAGCCCAAGGCCATGAGGCCTGTTGCTCCTTAGCCTGAAACGAAGTACGTCTGGGAGTCAAGTGTATGTCACACCCCTCAGCTTCAGTGGGAATTCATTGTTTAATCTGTATCCTCTCTGTGCTTAGTCAAGTACATGACTGTTTTGCAACTCAGCTTTAAAAACTTGAATATCTTTACATTTTGTAACTTTCCTGACATGTTTGTTTGTTCTTTGCAGAAAAGGTACAGTTTGGCTGTTGGTCCTCCAAAAAAGGTTCCGAAAGTCAAGGGTGTAGAGTCTGCAGCAGTGCAAGCGTTTCTCAGACGGCAAGAAGAAGAAAAAAGAAAAAAAGGTAACAGCCCCAAATATTTTCTGTGGGAGACTTTCATTGCTTCTGTGAGACCTCATCATCTTATTCAAAGCTTTGCAAATGCAGCTATGCATCTGTTTCTGAAATTTATGCACATAACTGATCCTGAGGGAAAGCCAAGAATAAGTAAGGATGATGCATGCTTTCCAAAGGAGTTAAATATTAATCGGCTACACTACTGTTTACCACTGGAGATTAACAAGTAGTTAAGATGAAGAGATATTGCGAGGAACCATCTGGACTTTTGGTAACCTGACTTTGAAAAGCTTTATCTGTGTGAAAAAAATAGCTTTACTTGAGCCACAGTTTTTCCACTGTATTAGATTTCCTTTAAATAGTCTATAGAATAAACTAGACTGCATTGCTTCTGATGTTAATGCTTTAAGGTAATCAAATCTGATGGACTGGATGGCCCAGGGTATTTATTCTTCCTCTCCTGAGCCAGTCATGAGCCTGCCTCTTATCCCTGATGCCAGGTCCAGCCACAAGCAAAACTAAGCATAAATTCCCCATTGCAGTGTGTGCACTCACACTCTACAGTTGCAGCCCTTGACAACAGAATAACAGAGGCAGGACATGGCACCTTTAGAGGCACTCACAGCATGAGCAGCCCTATCCATTTTTTAGTTGATGGTTTCCCTTGCTCTTTCTGGTATTTGGCCCCTGCTCCCTTGGTCTCTCCAGTATCTGGCATTCAGACCTGGCATTCTTATCCTATTCACCAGTTAGTTCAGCCTGAACTTTGTCAGCAGATCGCACACAGACTTAAGACAGGTATTTTATGCATAAGTAAGCTCTGCAAAACCCATTCAATAAGAATATAGGACAAACTGCAGAGATAAGGCGCAGGGCTCTATCAGACAAATGTAGAGACCAGCAGCTTGCCTATGTGTGGCTGGCTGCTTCTCTTTCCTGTACACCCTTCTACACGTACACAGCCTGTATTCCAAATTTGTCCCCCCAATATTCTTTGATTCCCTTTCCTCACTTCCCTTAAACATCTGACAGTAAATTTGGTACAGTCTCAAAATTCTCTTGCTCAGTCTCAGAACTCCTTCCATTCCCCAAAGAATCCCACAAGTTCTGTACCTCCTCATACAGTGATTCTCCTTAGTTTGCAGTGTTCTGGAGAGCTGCTTTGGTTGAATCACCTGGTGGGTTTTGCAATAGCAGCATTTGACTTAATTATTTGACTTTGTTTGTGAGAGTAACTGATTCAGGTGGGTTAGCTTGCCTTGTTGGCTGACCTCTGATCACTTTCTGGTCCACTGTGAATAGCTGTTAGCCAGATATCCTTAAACAACTGTCCTAAATGGTTTGTCAGTTTGGAATAAACTGAAATAACGCTTTTGCACAACTTTTTCCTGTTTTCTTTTACAGCACTGGAAGAAAGAAGAAAGAAAGAACAACTCTTGGCTAGACGTATTGAACTGAAGCATGACAGAAAGGCAAGAGCTATGGCCTCACGAACAAAGGATAATTTTTATGGCTATAATGGCATTCCTGTTGAAGAGAAGTCTAAAAAGAAGAAGGCTTGTGAGAATGTGGCTCAGGCCCCAGAGGCTGAGTATGTCACAGAAGATGAAACCGAGCAACTTGAATATAGCCAGACTGAATCTGAGCATGAGCAAGAAGAATATGAAGAGAAACCATCCAAAACTGCAGTGAAACCAAAGGCACCTCCCAAAAGTGCACCAGCACCTCTGAACTTTGCGGAGCTCTTAAGGCTTGCTGAAAAAAAACAGTATGAGCCAGTGGAAATAAAAGTTGTGAAAAAGGTAGAAGAGAGACCCAGAACAGCAGAAGAACTGAGAGAGAGGGAGTATTTGGGACGCAAAAACAAAAGAGCAGAAATGCATAAGAGGAGTGAGAAGGAGATGAAGAATGCAGGGATATCCAGTTCTTCAAAAAAAGTGACATCTCAGAAGGAATCTGTACATGCAAAGCTTAGTAAAAGCTCAGTCAATAAACATTCCACACCAAAAGGCAGTCTGTCCTCATCTGTGAGTGGCACTGATAAGAAACCCAAAGCACCAGCATTGACTGAAAAACATCCACAGTCATCTTCCTCCAGACTAGAACAAATGGAAAAAAACTCACAGAATGGCTCCTTAAAAAATTCTACTGGTAGCAGCCATAGTAAATTGCCTGCCAGTAGTATTGGGAAGTCTGGCTCAAGCTCTCATATGCCACCCTCAAGACCAGCATCCAATGGGGCTCAGAGGCTACCATCTGCTAAAGAATCCAGCCTGAAAAAGTCTGCTCACACAAAACTGGGAAACGCTGCAGTCCTTCAGCATGGAATCAACTCCAATGCAAAACGGTCAGGCAGCAGCTTAGGCAAAGGAGGACCTGGACATCCAGGTGGTGGTTCAAGTGCAGGACCTGGACGACTTAGTAGCAATTCGGGCACTGGACCTGGAAGGCCAGGAATAGGTTTAAGCCCAGGACCTGGGCGACTGGGCAGTGGCTCAGCTGCAGGACCTGGAAGGCCAGGCAGCAACTCTAAACTGGGTCCTGGGCAACTGGGTGGTGGCTCAGGCATGGGACCTGGAAGGCCAGCTGGCAGCTTAAACACAGGATCTGGGCGACCAGGCAGCAGCTCAAGCATGGGTGTTGGGCGACCAGGCAGCAGCTTGGGCACTGGACCAGGAAGGCCAGGCAGCAGCACAAACGCAGGACCTGGGCGACCAGGTGGCAGCACAGGTACAGGACCAGGAAGGCCGGGAATCAGCCCGAGCACTGGACCTGGACGACCAAGTAGCAGCTTAGGAGCAGGACCAGGAAGGCCAGGAGTTGGTCCAAGCACAGGAGCCAAGCGACCAGGCAGCAATTTGGGAGCAGGACCAGGAAGGCCAGGCATCAACCCAAGCACAGGACCTGGGCGACCAGGTGGTGGCTTGGCTCCAACTGTAAAACCCAAGTGTACTGTTGTATCAGAAACTATTTCTTCTAAAAACCTAGTCACGAGACCTAGCAATGGACAAATAAATGGAATGAGATCTCTTCAAGGGCACAGACCTGGGTTTCACCCACAAGGTATGAAGTTGTGGAGCAAATATTTTCACTTGGTTATTGTTTTTGTAATTTCTATATATGTTTGAGTTGAGGTCATTAAGTGTCTTTGACAATCATAGATGCAGTTATGCACTATTTTGTCTTAAGTCCTTTGCCTTTTTCAGAGTGTGTTTAACAGTAAATGCTTTTCTGCTTTGCAACTTTTTATTTACTTTTACCTTTCCTCATGTTCCTTGAAATACAGACCTGGGTTGTGAAGTATTAAGTGGAGGGGAGGAAACTGAGCAGCCTGTGATAGATGTTGGTGTATGAATGCTATTAGAGGAATTAAGGGTTGACTTTCTGCATTGCTTCCTTATGCTTAGTCTTCACAATTTCATAGTGTCTTAAATAACAGATGCTTAGTGATATGTGAAAATTGAAACCACAGAACAAACCTGTGATTTATTTCACTACAGAAACAAGCAGAATGGATTCCACCAAATAAGAACCTAGAAAACCCTGTAAAAGAACAGACTCCTGTCTGGTAGCTTCCTCAGTGTAGTTGGTGATACTGATATGTAATCTGTATTACAGCGGAAGTATTTCCTTTTACTGAGTTTCTGAGAATTGCTAGTTAAATTGAGGCAGAAGTTTTCCACCTTAAACCTCAGAGCTGTAAAATGGCTGTGCCCAAGGTATAGCAAGGAGAAGTAATGTTAAATTAATGTTATATTAATGTTGTCAACTAATGGTTTTTTCCACTCTCCTGTCATTTAGGTCTTGGAAGGCCACCTATTAGCTATAAGAGACAAATAGATGATGATGATGATGAATATGACTCTGAAATGGATGACTTCATTGAAGATGAAGGGGAACCCCAAGAGGAAATATCAAAACATATTCGGGAAATATTTGGCTATGACCGGAAAAGGTAAGAAAAATGTTGACTTTAAGATCTTAAGTGCTGGTATCCAAAAACTGGATTTGCACTGCAGAAATGTAACAAGTATTTGAGTTGCTTCTGTGCAGAAGGGATCTTGAATTTTCACACTGCCTGCCACGTTCTTCTGGGGAGCAATAAAAATTCAATGCAATAGGACATGGTTGGAAAACAACACAGCTTCTTCAATGTCTCACCTGTATCATTCACAGCAACTCTTTCTATTAATGGGTGTTAAAATACTTTCTATAGCAGTCTGCAGTATTTGAGAATTCATCAAATGTAACTGCCTGAACATGAACTGCTAAATGCAATGATCTTAGCTGTTCTGTAAGGGGATCTAACTTGGTATGGCTAGGAACTACTGGAAAATAAAGGCTTTTATTTGGCTTATTTAAATACTTCCTTCCTCTTTGACAATAAGGTATATGAAAGCAAGCCTTTTAAAGGCTTAGATTCTTTCTAAACATTAAAATCTTTATATGGCAAGGTAGCGATTCTAAGAAGGGATGGGAATTCATAACTCAACTGTACATTATCATGTTTTTTTAGTGCTGAAAACTAATATTTAATTTCCAGATACAAAGATGAAAGTGATTATGCCTTACGTTACATGGAGAGCAGCTGGAGAGAGCAACAGAAAGAAGAAGCTAGGAGGTATGCAATGATTAATGCTCAGATAGAAACTGGGAAGTTAGAGTGGACATTTACTGCTTTTTATAGCAAAGGTAAACAAGCCTTAAACATGTTTTAATAAGAAAGCTCAGGTGAAGAAGCCAGCCAGTGGTGGGTATAGTAAATAAATCTTATGTTCATTCTCACGCATCACAAACTTTGCTTGTTAGAAAAACCACAACAAACAAAACCAATGTATGCCCAAAAATATTTAGAACAATATTTAAGAGTATCTTTAAATTTTAGTAGAAATGCTAAGCCTTTCATTTTGTCCCAAACATCACAGTATTCTGCTAGTTCAGGACTAGAAGATTTAATTGTCTTTATGAACAGGTGTTTGTGTGAATGTGTTATTCAGAAGATGCCTTGAGCATTGGAAACTTGCATCTTCTTGAAATTCTATTCAATGCCCTTGTTCCTGGGGAATAGCTGGAGCTCAGGCAAAGCTGTATAGAGGAAACAACTGGAATTTTAGTGATATTGCTATTGATGGAGTCCTTTGTTCAAGTCCTAGAGTGAGATTTTTAGCTGAGTTGAATACCTGGCTAACTCTTAAGTGCATATGCTAGCACATAGATCCTTGATGTGTTTTTTTCTCTTCTTAATTGGGATGATTGCAGTTTCCTGAATTAAAGATGACTTTGCTGTGCTTGTTTAGGCAAAAAAATCCTTTTTAGAGCCTGTACTGGAGCAGTTTAGCCCAAAACAATTGAATACTTAGTTGTGTGGTTGCACCTTTTGCATTGAGGTGCATGCTACGTTGCCTTTTGTTGCCTCATAATGAACTATGGATGCACAAATGCACTTGGTAGGACTGCAAATGAGGCAGTAATTGATGATGGAATGGTAACTTTGCCATGCCCATTCCTAGTATCAAACCAGCAAGAATATCCAGCCCTTACTGAAGAGGAGTTCAGTGATACTGTTTTAATTATAATTTCCAACATACTGACCCCTAAGAAGCTGAGGAAATTACACAGGGATGTAGATAGAATCTGTTGCATTAGCAGAGCCTCTTCCATGAGTCTGTTCACCTGTCATGGCAGTTAGATGGACTTGAGGGTACAGCAGCATTGTGCTTGTAGCTACCTGAATGGTGCCACCAGCCAGGAAGATGCAATGATGCATCTTGCTTCTCTACTGCTGGACACGTCCATTCTCTCCCTTAACAGTGCCAAGGCTCTAGGTGGCTCTCAGTCCTGGGATGACTTATATGTAAGAGTCAACATTGCTAAGAATTGATGGATGTGTTTTGGCGGCTGCTTTGGGGGAAAAAAAGACCTTTCGTATTAATCAGGCTTGTCCTTCCACAATCTTGATTTTTTTTTTTAACAAGTTTTAAGTCATCTTCCCTTAAAAGAGTACATAAAGTATTTAATCTCCTTTGGCAGCTTGAGACTCGGTGTTCAGGAGGATTTAGAAGAATTGAGACGGGAAGAAGAAGAATTAAAACGCAAGAGACAGTCCAAGAAGCTGAGGACACGTTAACTGACTTACGGTGTTGACTTTGTTCATGTTTCTGCTACCCTCTGCCTCCATACATCTCTTAGTCTACTTCAGTTTCCATTTGCTTGTTAGAGGGCAAAAGAATATTAAAGGGATTAAAGTACTGAAAAGCAAGGCTTTAGTTTGACCTAAATAAGATATTTATTTTTAATACTTGCCAGGGTTGGTTTTTTATAAAGAAATTAATGCACTAATGCATATTAAATGGAATAAAATTAATAGATGTTTCCATTGATTAAATCAGTTCAAGATGCCAGCAGAAATATTGACTAGCTATGCACTGACTCAAAACTGTGTGGGCCCATATACCAGTAAACCAATTTTGCATTCACTTGGGAGGAATAGTGTTCTTGTTCCCTGATATTTCTTGAGACTTGGAGAAATTGCTTTATATCCCACTGTCTCCCAACTTGAGCCTCAAAGTATTGAAATTGTACAGAAGCAGCTTGGGTATAAATTCAGCCATTGTCACAGATGTTTGAAGCAATAAGTGAATAAGTGCTGCATATTTTCTGATTGGAGGACCCATAAAAATTATTTGAACCCTTTTATTCCTAAACAGAAAAGTGCATGTCACTTGCAAATCGTACCGTTATAGGGATGGCTGAAATAGGATGTTGGCTTTTGTGGTGTTTGGAATTCCAATGCAAATCTAACTTGGTATGATAAATACACACCCTGAAAACAGGAATTGTGGTGTTTGTGTGTAACTTGCGCTTTTGGGCTCAAGCATATGCTTGGGAGTTCTTTTCCTGCCCTGTAAATTTTCACATTTGTTTAACAGCTTCTGCTGCTTTTACAAATTGTGTATGGTGCACATGTTTTTTCTTGCATTAAACATCCGATGTGTTAAATGATTTAAAATGTGAAGCAGTCATTTATCTAGTTAGGCTTACTTATTTAGAAAGAACATCAGAATTAAGTTTTGTTAATGTATCTGCAGCTCCTCAATATTAACAATTTCATGTTAACGAGTTAATACTTGTGATTAAATTCATCAAACCAAAAATCTAAAATGTAGAGCAGGAGAGTTAGTTCAGTTACCTTAAAGCCCATATTTGCACATTTTTTCTATCTATGCACTAAAAGACTGTTTCAGTAACTGAATTTGTTTACAATCAGCATAGGGTTCATGTAAGCCTGCAGTTGTACTGAGAGTCTGAATCTCAAATCTGGCCCTACATCTATTTTGATTTCCCTAGGTTGCCCTTCAGAGCTATCTAGCATCACTACTCAGCTTTGCCTCAAGCTCCAGAACTCCACTGATAGTACCTCTGGCCTCAGCCACCGAGGCTGTTACATTGCAATGCTAGAAGTAGCTGAAGTACAAAAAGGGCTTCGGGTGCTTGTTGGAGGTAGGGGAAAAAAAGTAAAGGAATAAAAAAGTAATGTAATAAAACCACAAAGGAACCTTCCCTATCTGGGGCTATTCTTAACAGTGCTGCTTCTAGAAAGTAGGTCAGATAGCACCCTGTAAGGAGCAATCTTAGAAGCTGCTGAGGTTTAAACATCTGAATCTTAATGTAAGAAAAAACAGATTTGCCTTTTTAAGATGTTTTCTGTCAACGGTGTAGCATTTCACTGCCTTGGTAAAACATTGACATGAGTAAGCTATTGGGATAGATTCTATAAACTAATTCAGTATTAGTTGACAGGGAGCCCAGATGAAGATGCCATCCTTGCTCCTGTGTATTTTTAACTTTATTAACTAACAAACTTTCTCAGTGTGTGCACTTGAGGCCATGCAAGATGGTCACTGCATGTCTAGAAGTGTGTTGTATCCACTCTGCTTCATTGGGACCACATACAATTTTCTGTAGTAGCTCCTAGAATTATCCATTCAAGATGATGAACACTGGGACCATGATCAAGTTACTGGCCTGGAGAAAGGCTCCAGGTCTGTCAACCTGGACAGCTATGTCAGCCATGAGCAACTTCTAGCCTCATTGGAGAAAAAGTCTCTTCCGAAGGGGCGATTAAAAGGAAACCTAATTCAATGTTCGTTCCATTGGGAATTAACTCTGCATTTCAGATAAATATAGGTTAAATAAAACCTGAGGACTTCACTGCTTTCTGACTATTTAACCATACAAGATTGGTCAAATTTCTTAATCTGCAAAGCACTTTGTCATTTCTCTTTTCAATGGTGACTGGAATGTACTCTGCTAGCCTCCCTAAGACGCTGTATAACTTTCTTCACACAGTGATGGTTGCTTCCATTTTGTCTGTTTCGTATGAAAATTGTTCAAGGACATATTTGTGATTTTACAGTCCAGAAGTACTTTCTCATAATTGGCATGGGATGCTAATGGTTTTCAAATTTTGTACAAATGTTTGAGTTTTAATGTGTTTGCATTTGCTGCATATTTGGAAATCAGCTAGGAAGGAACTAAATTATTTTTCTTAATTCCTGACCTTGTATCCAAAAACATTTGCCATATGCCAGATTAATCCAACGAGAGTACTTGTCCAAAATGCATCCTTATTTGAGGTTAAGAAAAGCTGTAAGAATGCTTATATTGGTTTATGAGGATCTGATGTTAAGCTAATGATTTAATTGTATTTAATGAAATTCTGGCTTGGTTTTTAGATTTTAATTCACTGACAATGTGCCTTTTTTACTAAATTGTGTCAAAAAAATCATGAATGTAGGAGTATAAAAAGGTTGATTGTTTTCTTCTATCTCAGATTCTATATCCTTAAACATGATAGTGTGCAGTGACATACTTTTTCATAAAACCCTTCCAGGTCTGGCTTTGCACAATTACAGTAGCTACTTCTTTACTGCTAATGCTAAATCAAATGAAGGGCACTTTCTATTGATGACTACTTTTTGACAATGTCTTGTATTTACACTTGAGCTGTACTTCACTTTACAGCAATGTCTTTTGGAGGCCAGGGTTTTGCATATCACAGGAAGCCTTACTGTGCAACTCTGTGCTGTGCTTTAAAATAAAAATCTTTCAAGAAGTATATGAGATCTCTATGGAAATCTGGATTTATTTTTGTGTAAAGCCCAAAATATTGTGCAGGAAAACTAATTTTCTATTTTTTTTGCATTTTGTAACATAATCTAGTAGCCGATGCATATTTCTAGATAAAGCATATTTCTGGAGACCAAAACATGTCAGAAAATAAATATATGGAGAGACTGGTATTAAAATTGTGATGAATGTACCTCTATTTATTTTGGTGAGTGGGTGTGATGCAATATTAAAGTGTTAGTGTGTAAATAAGGATACTTCTAGTTTCAGCCTTTTTTCCTTTGGGGGATATCATTTGTGCACAATGTCTTTTTACACAATGTGACAAATCAGGTTAAAGACTCATGCATAGCATAACTGTTTTCCAGTGCTGCCAAGAAAGTGTATACTTTTGCACACATCAAATGCATACAAGTTTTGCAGAGTTGTATATACAATAAATTACAGGCATTAAACATTTTGCTGCTATTTCTCATTGGTTTACTTCATGCAGTATTTTCTCGGAACTCTTTCTGCTGGCTTCCTCTGAGCAGTCACATGAAACAGCTGAATCTTCTCCTGTTCTCATGCAGCTAGCAAGAATCTGAAAATTGCTGGCATCTCCCACAGTTTAGGCTTGTGACACTATGTACATTTGGATGTGCATGTATCTTAGAATTCTAGTATACACAGGTGTGCTGGTTGCCTTTAATCTCTTATGTGGAGTGTGGTGTTTCATCCTGCAGTTTCATAAACAGCGTCTTTCTCAGATTCTCTTACTGTCATGTAAAGAGTCTGAACCTCCTTGATTACTATCTCCTGTGGAGTGGGTGACTGCTTCAGCAGGTGGAAGTAAATACCAGTGACTGCTCTGACTAGCTAGTGCTGCAACCCACCTAAATGAGTACACACATCAGGCTAGGCTGACCTGCCTAGCCTTTGAAACACAGGTCCTTGCTAATCTTATGCTTAAAATTCATATTGTGAATTAGTGCTTAATCAGGTCTTACCTTGTTTTGAAGACCTGTAATCTTACCTTGTTTGGAATTCCCTTGACTGTTATCTCTCATCAGTTCAAAGCAAATGTATTCTGTTCATGTGGAGAGTGATTCTACAATGAGTTGTTAACCCAGCCAGTAAAGCTGTCCTTCTCTTTGAATCAGTTTTGGAAAAAAAAAAAACAATGAACCCAACAGACCCCACCAAAAAACCAGGTTTCCCTCATTCGAGGTCAGTTTTTAGTTATAACTTATTTGAAATAACATTTTAGTTCATTTTAGTCAGACCAAAGATAGCATTTTCTTACCACTTGAAAGGCATACAGAAACGTGAGCCTAAGGATCAAAAAAGCCTCTGACAGATCATGCTTAACATACTTTGTGGGATGAAATTAAAGATGATACTAGAGGTTCCCTGAAGTGATGAAACATGTCACTAGTTAAGTCCTAATTTCTCTGTCCACAACTAATGAATGAGTTTATTTTACCAAGCCATCTAGTGCTTAAATGGCTTTGAAGATTTTCTCTGCTCCATTCTTCATGTGAGTCTTAGATTTTTACCTATACCCTGTTCCCTGCACTAGCACATTGTGCATTTTTTTTTGTATGCTGGATGCAACTTCTCAGTTTCTCAATGTTCCTCAGGTGAGAAAAGGCAAGTATCTGAAAGCTGATAGCAGTTGATAATTTAAAGAAAATAAAGAGCTTTGGGGTCTTTCCCCTTGTTAAAAGAATGGGTTGAATTTTGAGCTGAAAAACACTTGTGTAGCGTTCCAGGTTTTATAGTGCAATTGGAATAACAGTGAGAACATACTTGTGCACACAGCGTGTAAAAGGATGCCTCCCTTTATATATAAGGTGTAAGTGCCTTACGAGTACTCCTCATTGTGTTTCACCTCTTTTGTGGAGTCCTTCATGAGAGGTAACTAGCTTCCTTGAATGATACAACTAAGGATATATGCTGTTTGTTTTGGATCTGTCCTCAATTCCTTATTGTGTTCATTCTCCCTACCAGCTTCTTCCAGCTCTCGTGTTGCACAAATACCCTGTGGTCCCTCAACACATCCAATATGTCAGGAGATTTGCCCACGCAAAGAAGGCGTGTATCTTAGTACCACACCTGTAAATTGACCTGCTGCTCAGAAATTGATAAAGGCCTCTGCTTACTGTGTTTGCACAGGAGGAGCTCTAATAGGAGTCAATCCACTTTATCTGGTCCTCCTCTGGTTGTGAGACCTCTATGGTGGTGTCAAAATGGGACTGTAAATGATGCATCAACAGGAAGTATGATCACAAGGTGAATCTTCAGAGTCCATGTGGAGTGACACACTGTCATTAACCCTCTTCCCCCAACCAAAATGAGTGAACCAACAAACCCTTTATTAACCTGGCTTTTGTTTGCTAGCTGCATGTACAAAGGGAATGTAATGGTGGCATCATCTAGAGTGTGATGTGGCCCAGGGCTGCGGGGAGCCTTGCTTATGAGCAGTGTGGGACATGCTGAACTCTGCAGGAAAAATAACTATTTTGTAGAAGATTATTTGCTGCCATATGCAGTTGGCAATGAGGTCATGATGTACCTCAAAACTGATTTAAGTCCAGACTTGATTGAATGGTGCTTTTAAACTGATAATTATTATGTGTAAAATGGTCACAGTGTAGTTCACACACACAGGTGACTTACTGGTTGTTCCAAACAAAGGTGAACACTGAGATAAATAAATACTGCTCCTGCTTTTGGTATCTCCAGAGCTGAAGCCAGTTGGGTTTCATGAGGAAATGTGTTCCTGCTACTTGTGCTGCAGTTGGTCTGCATTTATTCCCCAAACTTCAGAATCTGGGCGATCACTCAAGCGTATTTCAAAAGGGCGTATTTTGTCCATAGCATGTAATATTTGTAAGTTCAACTTGTAGTTTCTGTTCAGTGATGCTTCATTTGGACAGCCTGTAGTATTGCATGATTTTCTCCAGTGGAGAAAATTCTTTTAAACGCTTTCTGAATTGTAGTTTCCCGTTCCTGAGGACAGCTTCCCTTGGCTTTGCTCTAAACTGGCATTTGTAAAGATACAGGATGCTCATGGAATTAGCTTTATGTGCCACAAGACTGTAATTTTATTTTGCTCTCTCCCTTAGCATCTGAGAAACTGCAGCTTATTTTCTGTATAATTAACCATCTTAACTTTTCTACCAAGTCTCAAAGAAAATTTCTCAGTAAGAAGACTCATACTGCTGGCAAAATGCTATGGGTTTGAATGCACGGTGTGAGCTTTTATGGAGAAAGGCATGGTAATAAAATAAAAGTTGGATGTGTTGCTCAATAAATGCCAGTTTGGGGAAATTCCTGTAGCTTGTTTAGTAAGAATATACACAAAACTTTGCAGCCTTGTTTGGAAGAGCACAGCGTTACCACTCACACTGGCTTTAATGGATTATCTGTGTTGAAAGCTGATAGGCATTTGAAAGATTTTCTAGAGCAGAGACACTGTTTGATAATACGTGACTTGATCCTGAAAGTTAACTTGCGTATTTTTACCTCTAAAAATTCCATAAACTTAGAATTAATATGAAGTCAAAGAGAATTTAGTCAAACTCTGGTCAGTGGTCAAATAGAATAAAAGAACAAACTTTTTTGGAGCAGATTAAAATTTAGCATGTCCAGTGAAGAACACCTCATTACTGTCTTGCAACCACCCATGGATGGTGTAAGGTGAGACTGCATTTCACAGAACGCCCTCACTGCACATGGAGATACCTGTGTCTCGCCATCCAGCTGTGTCCAACTCCAGCACTGCCATGAGGGCTTCTGGCCTGCCTCACACTATGGCCAATTGAAGCAAGTGTGTAATCATAAACAGATTAATTAAATACCTGGCATAAATTTCTACAGAAATGACAACTGCACTGCTGGCTTCCTCCTTGCCGAAAGCCTGGGAGGTGCTGTCCTGAATGTGCGAGTCAGATTGCTTAAAGAACCACTGTCCAAGGTGTTAGCAAAAGTGGGTTGATATGATGTAAAAGTGTGATTTAACAACCACCAGTGCCAAGGCTTGCTCGGTTACTGTACAGCAAAGTCATTTCAGCAGCGATTCAGTTTCTGAGTCACAAATCAAAGTTACTATACTACAAGGTTATGCACGATATTGGCCACTTACCAAAGATCCACCACTCGTAAAAGGTCTCTGCCTTGAGGAGCAACCTGGAGAGGTGTCCCAGCTCACGGGGAGATCACTGCCGTGCAGCCACACTGCCTAGCAGGGAGAGCTCAGTGGCAGCTCGCTGAGACTGTCACATTTATGGGACAAAGTGTCTGGCCTGTAGTTAAACAACGTGCAGGTATGTGTGTAACGACTCCTTGTACCCACAACTTCGTTCCTTGATAAATGAGTCTTGGAATAGACACCTACTATGTATGTGTCAATCATGTGATTGGTGTTCCAAGCTCATATGTATTGATGCTCACTGTGTCACTCTGCTCCATTGTGGTTTTTGGAGAACCGATCGGAACCAGAGGAGTTCTTGGCCCAGCTGTAGCTCTGGTCTTCACCTGCTTTGGAGCCTGCACCAAACTACTGCTAGTTCAGTTAAGGGGTTGAATGCATCCACCACAGATGCTGGGCTAGGGAACTCGAGAGCTAGCTTCAGAAACTGAAACAGAGACAGGAACTTTGGTGAGAAAAGGTAGACGTACCAAGTGATGAGGGGGAGAGGAGCTACTAGAGGACCGATACAGGGTGATACGTGGGGTAACAAGACTGTGTTCTGTGTGGGCAGAATGTCAGCCTGCTAGCAAGATGCTTCATTGCCTAGAGATTAGCTTGCACTAAATCCATTCATTTAATAGAGAGTTATTAATTGCAAATGATGCTTAGAGCAGATTTCAAGTCAGAGGGCACTGGCACAGCTCTGAATTTAAAGGAAAGTTTGAATGGTGAGCACTAGAAAACTTGTAGTTTGGGTGCAGGCTTAGCCCAGGGTGACCTCTACGCCTTGCACAGAAACACTATTACCACTCTTGATCTTGAGACAACAGTGGTGTGGCACTACCAAGGCATGCTGTTACCATCCTGGTTTCTATGATTATTTTGGTTATGTATGCACACAGAGGTTTTTAAGTGTTTCCAAAATCCTAGCCTGCTAATCACTGTAAATATTGATTAGACTTTCCTAGTTGTTCTTACTGTGAAGCAGGGAGAAATTAATATTTTTTGAGATTAAAATTTAAAAGGAATGCTCTGTTCTCAAACATCAGTCTGTGCTAGGACCTTTGTGAAAAAAAGTCCTTTTCAAATTGTCTCTTAAAAGGATTTAGATAAATGTTCATGCAGAGTGATGTAACAGCTTGTCATAGTGTTCTCTATGTTTCCACCCTCCAAAAAAGTATGTAGCCATAGAGTTTGCAGGAGGCTGAGATGCAGGCAGCTGCCTTTGTCTATGTCCCAGATCACAGCTGTCAGGGTCTCAGTAAAGCTTTAATTTCCTGTTGTCCTGCCACAAAACCTGTGTTACCCAGAATAATACCCTCTGTAAACAGTGTGTCTCCACCACAGCGCCCACTACCTCAGAGTGTGCAATTTTATACTGGTGATGGCCCCCAAGATAAACATCTTCCCTCTCCTCATGAGGGCAGGGGTTTCTCTGGGCCAGTGGGACCAGAGCACCTATGATGCTGCCAGCCTTGCATGTACACTGCAGAGTAGGGCTGGGGTCTTGGAGGTGATGTCTCACACATCCTGCCCTGCAAGCACTCTCCTGGAGGTCATCATCTTCTGCATACATATGGGCTGCAAGGAAGAGTAGGACCAAGCAAAGAGGGTGTCGTGGTTTTGCCCCAGCCGGGGGCCGCACCCCACACAGTCGCTTGTACTTTTAAAAGGAAGGGGGAAGGAAAGTTGGGGGAGGGGGGAAAAGGGAAGGAAGAAAGGAGGAAAAGAAACCACAACCTAGAAACCAGAACCACGCAGGTTGGGATAAGGATAGTTTACTAAACAATAACAGAAAACTAGATATAACAATAACAGAAGTTTAAAGCACAAAATAGATGAAACTGGTGATACACAATGCAATTTCTCACCAAACCACACAACTCAGGCCGCACAGCTTAGAGCCCGTCCCGGACAACCCAACCGTCCCCAGAAACTGCACGTCCTGGCGTTGTCTCCCCCTCTTCCCCCCAGTCCCCTTTATACTGAACATGACGTAACTGGTATGGAATATCCTCTTTGGCCAATTCGGGTCACCTGTCCTGGCTGCGTCCCCTCCTTTCTCACTAGTAAGGAAGTATGCAGAGCTGAGAAAGGTACTTGATTGCCCGGCAACAAATCGGAAACATCAGGGTGCTATCAGCACTATTCTCATGCTAACACCCAAACATGGCATTCCATCCACTGCTAAAAAAAAGTTTAACTCCATCATAGCTGAAACCAGGACAGAGGGACCACCAGGAAGGAGTAAAAGTGATCTTCACCATATCTCCTCTTCACAGGGAGCCAATCCCGGTGAATTTGGCATCCTACCCTAGGTCTCACCCATTCAAGAGGTCCTATAACCCTTTCCCCCTAGTCCTGGGGTTCATGAAGCTCCAGCTGTCATTCACTTGGAGATGGCTATTTCCACCACTCCTCCTACTGCAGCCACAGGACACTGTCCTCCTAAATGCCGAGCTGTGATTTCTGTTTCTGGATGGCCTTTCACAACCCTCAATACAAGGTGCTGCTGTGAATCACCTAGCTGGGATTCTCAAGTGCAAGAAAGACCAAAATGTAATGGGTCTAGCATCCTATTGCAGAAAAAGATAAGGCCAGTCCCTGTTCTTTAGTTGAGTAGTCTATTAGCATCTCCTTCCTGAACCTTAGTTGTGTGGAATGCAGACAGCTGGAAACCAAACTATCTGCTCTACATTATATATCATTATCCTCTGATATGGATGGTGTGTATCATATCTTAATAAGCAATATCTAAAAATAATCAGGTGCTGATTCATTGAGAAAGTTCAAAGGGACAGAAAGCAGTTCCTCAGTATGCATAATTTATTGTAAATCTGCTGAACTGAGGCAACGTATTCTGGCAGAAGGCCTGTGCTGATGCTTAAAATAAAGTATATTTCAGGTTCTGCCTTGGTAGTGCAGGAACAGCTTAAAATCTAAATGTGTTCTTTGAGGAGTTCTGCTAGTCGTACTAGGACCTTCTTTTGCATAAAACAGCTAATGCCTCTGCAGAGGTGCAGATTTATTTCAAATTTGTCTCTGTTTCAGTATTCACAAAACAAACAACATCTGAAAAGTAATGATAGTTGTGCAATTGTTTGCAGCACTTCATTATCAAAGAGGTGGTGTACTTACTGGGCAAATGATTCATAGCACATGCTGGAATCTGCAATGCTGGTTCTTGATGTAGAAATGTGCTCCTATCAAGTTTGGTCTGTTCTGTTATGATCTGGCAGTTTTCTGGATAACTGTAGGAATAGGACTGGCATTTGTCTCCATTTACCTAGCTGAACCCCACTGTGTTTGCCACTGAATTGGCCATCAGACTTCTGAGGCCCACTTTCCTAAAGGCGGTTTTCCGCTATCATTACTGTGTGGTAGGGAGGCTTAAAAAAATAAGATGTAGATTAATGTAAGGGAAGACGTTCATTCCACATTTTTATTTACATACTTGTAACCCCATAAAGTTGCAAATATCTCATGACACTGTCAACACTGAGGGAAGAAATCCTCAAATCCCTCTAATATCTATGTATGGTCTTATACTTGAGATTACTTCTCTGTTGTTGCACACAGCAAGATTACATTCAAAATTCATGGTAGTTTAGGGAGAGGAGAAATAGAAAGGAAAGGAGTACAGTAGCTGAGAACTGTCTGGCACTGTCACATGTTAGAAGCTGGAGGAGCATCTGCTCAGATCCCACATGGGCTCGGTACTGTTTTTCCTGCAGATTTCCTTTTTCCTGCACAGGGAAAGGCAGGCATACTCCAGGGCACACACCTGCCAAGTGGGTGCCCCCAGGAGCAGCCCACGGGGAACAAGCAAGACCTCTGTTCTCTAGCTAACAGTGCTGTATGTGTGCCATGCTCTTGCCTGTCAACTTGAAAAGTGTGTGTTAAGTGGGCTCCCAGAAAGCTGTGCGGTTTGGCTTGGTTTTTTCCCTCACAAATTTCAGCCCTGGCTGGCAGGTTGGTGTGCGGCATGGCTGTGTGGAAATGGCACCAGCCGAGAGCTCTTTCCCCTCCGGCAGTAACATACGGGACTATTTGACTTCCTGCTTACAGATCTATTAGAAGGAAAACTTTTTAAATGCTTTTTTTTTTTTTTTAAATTTTGTAAATTGCTTTTATTACGGTTCCCTCGGAGGAGGCCGGGCAGAGGCGGCGACGCGGCCCAGCTGCCCTCCCCAAGCGGCGGCAGCGCCCCGCGCAAGCGCTGTCAGGCGGCGGCCCCGCCCCGCCGCCCCCCGCCGCCATGGCGTTCTCGGAGGAGGCGCTGAGGAAACAGCTGGCCAAGGTGTGCGCGGGCTTCCCCGGCTGCGGGACTGCTGCGCGGCGGGATGGGGGGCACTGAGGCACTGGCGGGGCAGGGGAAAGGGAAAGGGAAAGGCTGTGGGAAGTGCCGGGAGGAACGGGGTGGCTCACCTGAAGCGGGAGGGGACGGAGCGTGGGAGGTGGAGCGTCCGGACGATGCCGGTCGGCAGAAAGGTCCCGCCTGGGAGCCTTTGCCGGCCGGGCGCTGGCATGAGGCGCCGGGACGGGAAGGGCATGGCTGTGCAGTTCGGCAGCCCTCCCCGTTGCCAGCCGGCAGCGCGGTGCTGTCTTTAACTTCGTGGTCGCAGCTGGTGCCAGGCTTCTGCCCCGCTGGGGGCGCGGGACCCTCCTCGCCTTACCGCAGCTGAGTTTCAGGTTGCGCCAGGCGTGGCTGTATCGCTGCGGTTCGGGACACGGCCGCACGCCTGGCGTGGTGTGTGCGGCCTTGCGCTGTCAGGATGGTTATTGGCTTCCTCGGGGCTCCTCTGCGGCGCTCCGTGCTCTAGAAATACAGGTTTGCTTTCACGGCTCCCTCTGAGGTCAGGGCAGTTTAGTTTCCATGCGAGAAGCTGAGGTATGCGCGCTTAAGTTTTGGGCATGCCAAGTAATGCTAGGTGTGCAGTGGGAGAGGTGCGTGTCCGAGCCGCCTCGTACCTCCTCGGATGCTTAGGAAAGATCAAAGTGTTCAGTAGGAATATCTCGGTTTGCATTATGAATAAGCAGCCGGCCAGCTGGGGAAAGGTGGCTTTGATGTGTCCACACTTCTGAAAGTGTGCTGAAGTGAAGCTGTGCTGACATCCCTCATTTGGGCGCCTTTCATTTTTAATTTTTTTTAAAAATTTTGTTTTGATTTTACTGCTTTACTTTGCAGTACCCTGTAAGACTGAATGGGGAGAATCGGACTAAACGGTGTTTCTTTCTTGCACAAAAGTGGGAAATAATCGTGCCATCCGCATAGCTGCAGTACTGCTGCTGTTTCGGGGGTGCCTTACTGAAGAGATTGTAGATTTTAGCTACAGCTTGTGACCCGGTGCAGCGAGTAACTCTTAAGGCACTGTCAGGCTGCAGTTGTGTTTGCATAGGCAGGGGTTCCAGGGCAGCTCCAAACTTCTTAAAACGAGAAGCAGATGCTCTGACCTAGGAAGTGGAAAATACTCTTAACTTCCAGATGTGGGAGGATGCAAATCTCTTGGAAGTTGAGGTGTCAGGCTGTCTGGGGACAGTCTCAATTAAGTAGCAGTGATACATTCTTGCTGATAATTACTTTCAGAACACATTCCAAGCGTCAGTACTTCTGTTTATCTGTGGGCAGGGTTTCTGCAGGCAGGAAAGAGGAATGCATTGTTTTGTTTGAATTTTTTCAGCTCTCAAGGACAGTTTAAACATGAAAAAAATTTTCCAGAGGAAATTCACATTTCATATGTGTGAGGAAATCAACATCTTATAAAGCTTGTGTGCAGATGTATAAAAATGTGTGCAGATAGATCTGAGTTCTTGGTAGTAACTCTGTCAGTTCATAATGACTACGTTTTTCTATGTGGTTTATATTTTTATATTGCCTTTAATTATTGTGTGCAGAGGAGACTAAATTTTATTCAGGCTCTTCTCACACACCTGTAAAGAGGAAGGAAGGGTATATAAGGAGTAATGCTCAGAATTTGAGTGCTAAGGTGGAAACAGCAGACCTGCAACACCCTTCATCATTTTTTTTTTAAAAGAGAATTTATTTCAAACCAAAACTATAATACTACAAGTAATTACTACTTACTCCTAGTGTTTCCACCTTCTCTTGATGCCTTTTCCCTACCTTTGGTAATGACAGAAGAAACCTTTCAAGTTAAACTCTTTTTCTTGGTTTGTTTTTTTTTTTTTTCCTCCCCTCAGTATAAGTTCAGAGATCTGACAGTGGAAGAAGTAAAGAATGTCAGCAAGATCTACCCAAACTTCACATTCTCCATGAACACATACAGTAAGAAGTGATACAGTTACTTTGAACTAATTGTGGGCATTCTTACTTGCCGTAAATTCGTGCTGTGTGTGGTAGAATCTAAACAGTGTGAATGTCTTTCAGTTGTGTTCCTGCCTTTATTTTGACTTCCAGTAAAATTTCTTATGCCATATGAATATTTTTGGAAGCCTTTCAAAGAATGCATATGTGTAAAAAACTAAGCAACTCATTCACTAAATTTAATTTTATTTTAACTTCTCAGTAATTGCAGAGGATTGATGTTCTTTTAAATTCTTTGTCTGTAACAGCACTTTCCCTGAATCCTGTGATTGTATCAAAAGCATTTTGATGTCTTTAGCTTATCAGGTCTAACTCCCAGAATCCCCGAGCATCACTGAAATTTCCTACACCACCAGAATTACCCAGGACAAGAGATTTTCAGATTAATGATGTGCTCAGTTGGACCAATACAATTTCCATTAAGATTCCATTAAGGAATTATCTCAAAGGAGGAAGGGGGGAACCTTAGTAACAGGTCAACCTTGCTTCTTTCAGAAGCAGTGTGTTTGCTTTCTCAAGAAAAATTAGCGCTGTGGATTGGATTTCCATCCAGATTCAAAAGGATTTGTTGCTATTATTTTTTTTCTAATTGCATTTTTAATTTCAGCCTTCAAGGATGGATCCCAGAAGGACCTCCTGAATTTTAGTGGTACTGTTCCAGTGAAATATGGTAGGATAAATCAAGTCTTATTTCCTTACCAGTTATCAATTAATTGTAAGATGTGTTGTGTGTTGCCTGTTAGCAGTATGCCATGCAGCTCCTTTAAGGGTGGCCGTAAAGGATTTTGGATAGATTTGCAGAAGCCGCTTTTACTGCGTAAACAAGTGCCTTCATGCACACACAGATGTTGAAATAAGGTGGTATTAATTAGATAAGTCAATTAACTATTAAAAAAGACATGTAGCTTGAGACTAGGCAAACTCTTTGGTTCTATTGGAGTCTGTGTGAACTGGCTGTGCCCCTGTGTGGAGACAGAAGTTGCACTTGATGATCCTTATGGGTCCCTTCCAACTCAGGTTATTCTGTGATTCTATGAACTCTACAAGCCCTGTGCTTGTATAAGCAGTGTCCAAATATAATGAGTATGTAATTTTTTATTTTTAACTTCTAGCCTTTGAAGTCTTAGGTAAAACTCTTAATAGATGCCTCTTTGCATCAGTTGTGGAGTCCTAAAATAAGCATGAAATGCGTAGATGCAAGAGAAATATTTCTTTGCCCAGAAAAGGGGACACGTTGGCTGATAGAATACCCTGGGAAACAAAACAACAACAGCAAAGCTTTGTATGAAGAGAGACACAATTGGTAGCACTTCAAGTTGATCCAGACATGTCTGGTTTTTATTAACTAGGCTAAGTAACATAAATACTTTCAGAGTGAGTCTAGAAAGTCAGGCTTTTTTTCTTTGTTATTATGAAGTGTGAAGCATGTGCATATGCCCCTGGTGTTTAGTGCCTCTTTTCAATGCAGAAGCTAGTAATGGCTTTTATTTTGTGTTGAACAGGTAACTCCTATAATATACCTATTCATCTGTGGATTCTGGATTCTTATCCCTTTGCTCCACCCATTTGCTTCTTGAAGCCGACTGTGAACATGGGCATTTCAGTGGGAAAGCATGTTGATGCTCATGGCAGGATTTATTTGCCCTACCTGCAAAACTGGAGCCATGTAAGAGGTGGAGTGGCTGATGGGGGGAGGGAAGGATTTGGGAATAATGTGCAGTATCCTATGGAGACCAGTGGAGATGTGGGTCAGGGGCTTTTTGTTTTCTGCTTTTTTTTTTTTTGTTAAATACGTAACAATTATGCAAGAGAAGCAGAATCTTGAAATTACAGCTTTCAGACAGTCTGAAGCAGTTGTAAAGGGCATTACAAGTGTAAGGGAAATTATTTTAAGCTGAAGAAAGGGACTGACTTGGTTACAAAGCAGTGTGAGCTTCATGATACTTTTCCCTTTGTTGCTGTGAGTGGTGAATAATAATACTTGACAAGTTGAGTATCCCTCAAGAAAGTTCAATGGAAGTTTCTACCTTTTGTTTATGTCTTAGCAGAAATCAGAAACAGCAGCATAGATATTCAGAAGCCAATGCTGTTGCTAAATAATTTTCTGCACTGTATTAAATAACTTAAGCAGGCCAGTAAAAATGATCTGATGAATGCTAGTTTTCTGAAATAGATGGGATATATTTTATGTTATTGATGTAGAAATTCCCATGGGAATTTCCCACAGGGACTTCACTGTTTTTTGCCCAAAGGAGGACTGAATTGCCAAAACTCCAAACAATTAAGCTCACCTGAGAGCACTGAACTATCTTTCCTTTAGCTGTGATTTGTCATGTTTATAATATTGGATGCCTTCAAAAACTAGCTGCACTGATAATTTCAATTTTATAGTTCCTTTTTGTTAAATTCCTGTTACTTTCCAAACAGGAGTATGGATTATCTTTTTAGAAAGTGGTGTTTTTCTTTCCCTTAAGTGTTTATGCAGGTGTTAGGGATGTCAGTATTTCTAATCTGATTACAGTTTGTATAGCTGTGGTGCTTTACAATCTACTGCAAGTTCAAGCTGATACCACTATATGAAATAGCTGGTGAACTCTTTTGACTTTTGTATTGCTATATTTCAGCCTAAATCAACAGTCATTGGATTAATCAAGGAAATGATTGCAAAATTTGAGGAAGAGCTCCCTTTGTATTCACTGTCATCTTCTGATGCAGCCAGGCAATCAGAACTTCTCTCCTACATTGCGAAGATTACTGAAGGTGTGAATGTTTTCATACACTTGTTTATAATTTTCTTATACAATGTATGTTTTGTTTATTGTTATTACATGTAATGGGTTGCCCTGGTTGGAGGCCAGCTGCCCATCAAGGTTGCTTTGTCACTCCCCTTCTCATCTGTGCAGAGAAAAGAAAACGTAACAAAAGGCTCATGACTTGAGATATGGACAGGGAGAGATCGCTCACAGATTACCCTCACTATTCCAAAGCAAAACAGAGTAATGAGAAATCAAATCTTAAAACGCTTTCCCCCACCCCTCCCTTCTTCCTGGGCTTAACTCTTCTCCTGAGTTTTACATGGAATGGGTGTTTCAGTCAGTTCATCACACGTTATCTCTGCCACCCCTTCCTCCTTAGGGGTAGACTCCTCAAGCTCTTCAGCGTAGGGTCCCTCTCATGGGAGGCAGTCCTCCAGGACCAGACTGCTCTAGCATGGGTCCACCACAGGGTCATAAGTTCTGCCAGCAAACCTGCTCCAGAGTGGCTCCCTGTCTCCATAGGTCCTTCCAAGAGCTTGCTCAAGCACAGGCTTCCCACAGGTTTACAGCCTCCTTCGGGTGCTTCCCCCTGCTCCAGTGTGGGTCTTCCACAGGCTGCAGCAGAGTCTTTGCTCCCCGTCACCCTCTCCAGGCTGCAGGGGAGCAGCCTGCCTCACCATGGTCTTTACCACTGGCTGCAGGGGAATCTCGGCTCTGGCGAATCTCTGCTCTGGCACCTGGAGCATCTCCTCTTGCTTCTTCACTAACCTTGGTGTCTGCAGAATTTCTCCCATCTTCTCGCTCATCTCTCTGGCTGCAAAAACTGATCTTTTTTTTTCTTCCCCCCCCCCCCCCCTTTCTTAAATATGTTGTCACAGAGGCGCTACTAACATTGTTGATGAGCTTGGCTTGGACAGCAGTGATGGTTCTTTCTTGTAGCCAGCTGGTCTTGACTCTGTTAGACCTAGGGGAAGCTTCTAGCAGCTTCTTGCAGAAGCCACCTCTGTAGCCCCCCCGCTACCAAAACCTTGCCACACAAACCCAAAACATTACTTAATATTAAAAAGATGCCTACACAATTTTAATAACTGAATTTTTGGTGCTTGCATGTCCACGGTGTTCGGTATTTTCTCTGCTTAATAAGAAGTGCCTCTTTTTGAGTGGAGAACTCAGATTCTCCTTGAGTAAGCAGCTCATTTTGGATGCTTGCAGTTAAGCCTACTGAAAAATGCTGCAGGCTTGGTTCTACTTACTTGTTGGAAATGACTGCAGTGAAACTCATTGTGAGATCTTGCAGAAGGGAAATGTGATTTTGTTAGAAACAAGTTGATTTTGCCCAATCACATTCATTCTCTTGTCTCATTCACTCACACTCTCACATCCACAGTCGTAAGACCCGAGACCCATCTGACCGCAATTAACTGGTGTGTGATGATAAGGACAAGGGTTGTTGAGTCCATATCACGTCTCCTGTGTGGTTCTTGTTCAGCGGTGACAATCTGATTTTGGGCGTGTCTTTTGTACCCTTTGGGAGTGGATGCTGCTTGGTATTTTTATCTCATTACTTTATTTCACCTGTTCTAAGACAGGGGCAAAATTCCTGAATTTTGCTGCTCTCATGTTTTCCTTACCTGGGTATTTAATGGCTCCAGTCCTGTTGTTCATCCTGACATGTTTTTTTCTCCTCTTATAGTGAAATCACAGATGGTTGTCTGTGGCAACTGGTGCAAAACCTCCCCTTTAACCCTCTCCTGCTATTTCTTCTGGTTACTGTATACACATACACGCTTGGGAGCACATGCATGTATGTGCACACAAAGCATTTCTAAGCAATTGATCTTAATGTTTCTGTTACAAAGCTCAGATTTATACTCAGAATGACAGTTGTTGTGTTACCAGTAGCATTGGCTAAACCTCAGATTGTTGTATCGTGATTAAATTCCATTTTGCATGTCTTTGGAAATTATTTAATATTTTCCAAGAATTTGACCCTGGTGTATATTCACACCTGTAACAGTAGCAAAGGGAGTATTGTTTGTATGTTCTTAGCATTTAGCTTCTTGTTATTGTTATGCTCATATTTTCTACTTGGTGAAAAAAACCATTCCTATAAAGAGAGGAATATTTGTGTTTTACACCTTGCAAGTTTTGATGAATTTTCTGTGGTCAGACTTGAAGAAGTTTATGTAATTTGGTTTAACTCTGGCACAACCGTGATCCTTTATGCAGCAACAATACTAAGTTTGTTGTTTTCTTTTAATTGTAGGAGAGACTGACATGAAATCAAAGAGTAAAATTGGAGGCAAAACTGAAGGATGTTTTAACAAAATTACTGTTGTTGGAGCTGGAGATCTTGGCATTGCCTGTGTGCTAGCAGTTGCAGCAAAGGTACATAATTATTATAAATAGCATCAAACCTGATTAATAGAGAGGTTTCCAATGTAGTTCTTAGTGTCTGACATGTAGAAATAACTCAGAAGTTTTAATAGCCATGTCATTTGCCTCTTCAGGGACACACAGAGCTGTTCTCTCAGTCAGTTTAATACTGAACTCACTGTCTTGATTTTGGCTGGGATACAGTTAATTTTCGTGCTAGCAGCTACTATAGTGCTGTGTTTTGCATTCAGGATGAGAGTAATGTTGCTAACACATTAATATTGTAGTTGTTGCCAAACAGTCAAGCACTTCTCAGCTTCTCATAATGCCCTGCCATCAAGGAGGCAGGGGGCTGCCCAAGAAGCTGGGAGGGGACACGGCCAGGACAGCTGACCCAGACTGGTCAAAGGGATATTCCATACCATGTGATGCCATGCTCTGTATATAACTGGGGGGGTTGGCTAGGAGGTGCACTGCAGCTCAGGAACTAGCTGAGCATTGGGTTTGCATGGTGAGCAATTGTGTTGTGCATCACTTATTTTTTTTGTTGTTGTTGTTACTCTGTTCTGTCCTGTCAATCTGTCCTTATCTCAGCCCACCAGTTTTACCTCTTCAATTCTCTTCCCCATCCCACAGGGAAAGGTAGCTGAGTGACTAAACAGCTGTGTGGTTGTTTTAGATCCCTGCTAGGTTAAGCCATGACTTTCACTTGTTTTGAAAATCCTTAGTTAAAGGATTCTTGCCTAAGTGGTAGCCTCTTACAATTGGGACCTAGTCCTCTGGAAAAGGATGATATGTAGGCAGTGTGTACTACAACTACGGAGGCACCAGTAGCTTCAACACTTGTAATTTCCAGAGATGGTTTGGGAAGCTTTTTGTTTATTTTTATAGTGAGTTTAATTGGAAAGTAACACATTAAACTAAATGGTAACACATTAAAATATTTTCCTCGTGATTTGACACTAATTTTAGACACTGATTTTGTTTGATTTATATGCAATGCAACACACTGGAGGAGTACTGTTTTTTATTCCTCACCCTGCAAGAAGTTTTGAGTTATTTTATTGTTGATCTGCATTATTTTTATTCATACAGGGTGCTGCAGACAAGGTGGTTCTTTTGGATCTTTCTGAAGGTGCAGCAAAAGGAGGGACCATGGACTTTGAGATCTTTGCTCTGCCAAATGTGGAGATCAGCAAAGGTACTTGCTGTTGTTTCTAGAAGGGGAGTGAGTACTGTACCATGCGTGCTTGTGCCCATTTAATGAGAGCAGGATGCCTGAAGAGATGTGGAGGCTCAGGCATATGGGACATATTTTTAAAAAGGTGCTGTTATCTTTTCATAGCTTCTCGCTTTTCTTCATCTTCTCAGGGTAAAATGGGGAAGGGAAGGTTTGGCAAAGCTTGCATTGCTTTTATTTCATTCTCCTTGTAGAGGTAGAGGTGTGTGAGTCTGTGCTTCGAGGGTAAGGAGCTACTGCTGAAGTTGGACTTGTGCAGAGATAGAGAGAAGTCAGGTAGGTGGAGAGAGGAAAGAAGAAGGGGAGATATGTGTATGTTAAGGAATAAGAGGTAGCTATGAGAGCAGTGTTAAAAAGGCTAATAAAGGTAAGCTTCAAAGTACTACTTTCCTAGATTGGTGTTTGTTAAACATGCACATGGCAGATAGTTCTTAAACGTTTTCACTGCATATTCAAAGAATTAGTTCTTAACAATTTTGTCCTCAGTTAGCTGTGATACAGTTCAACAGAGTTGATGCTATGTCTCCATAATTATACAGTCTTTGACAGTTGTAGTCACAGAGATTGAGATGATGTGGGTCTAAAGCTCTTCCACAAGGGGAAGCTGAAACCAAATTGAGCAACTTCCCCATTCTTCCTTGCTTGTCAGTCATGGTCTTATGTTCCTTGCACCCTTTGGAAGATAAAATGGAGTGCTTTTTTGTGCTTCTGATGTAATTTATCTTATTTTGAGGGCAGGGACTTGTTCTGGTTCCACCAGGCAGGCGCCTTATCTGCTTACTCTGCACTTGACATTGCCTGCTGTACATACCTTGATCTTATCTTGCAGGTTTTCCTGCTCACACGTATTTTCCTGAACTCCGGTTGAGCAACTGTACCACAATCTCTGTGCTTTTGTGGTTACCTATAACATAGTTACATTCAGCTGTGGTATAAAAAGCTTCTATGTGGTTGCTGGCTACCCTGTTAGTAGTGCTACATTATTATAAAATGCTTACACACTGTCACCTGTTATTTTAGTATGCTTATATCTAGGCTTAGGGCAAGCTGGTATTAATTACATCCTCCTTAGTGTGCTTCCAGTTTTTCAGTGCATTAAGCTTCTGGTTTGGCTTCCAGAAGTGTGTGACAGTCGCATCACCTTGTTTCTGTGTCCAAGCTGATCACAGTGGTTAGACATTCAGAGTTACTTGCTAAGGGCAGCTTTGATGTGCCAGTTTCTGCAGCAAATGTAGTTGTGTGTTTTCTCGGACTAATATATGTGTGTCTTTTACTTGAGGTAATAGACTTTTCAGGCTGTCTACACATCCTTGATTGAGCTTATAAGATCAAAAATTATAAAAGCCTCAGAGAAAGGAGTAGAATTCTTTCTTCCTCTTTAAAAATCGGAATAACAATGAAGGAGCCTTTTCATGGATTCTTTTTTTTTCCTCTCTTGCTAAGAAAATCCAGAAAAGCTTATCTGTCAACCCTATCTAGATGTTTTCTGGTCTCAGCTCTATAACCTTAGACAAATTGCAGTCTGCCTTCTGTGTAATTCAGTTATGGAACAGAAAAAGTAGCTCTGTGGGAGAGATGTGTTTTACAGGTACTGTCAAAGTGCCCCTAATTCCACATTACGGGTTAGGGGGGCGGGGGGATGACAAGAAGGGAAGAATCCCTAAGTTGAATGTTGTAGTTCAGCCTTTAGGACAGCTCTTTGTTTTGCATCCAAAACTTGATAGAATAAAGTAAATTTTTAAAAAATATTTTGTTTATATTTTCAGATTTTTCTGTTTCAGCTGATTCAAAAGTTGTGATACTCACAGTTAATTCTCTGGGTAATGCTCAGACGTACCTTGATGTCATACAAAGCAATGTGGATTTGTTCAGAGGAATTGTCCCAGCAATATCACACTACAATCAGAACACTGTTCTCCTTGTTGCTTCTCATCCAGGTATGTGGTAGTTTGCTTAATGTTCTGTCCCTCAGCTGACTTTCTCTTTGGCCCACTTTAAAAACGTTACTGCCAAATATACCTAATTGGTCAAAAATGTTTGCTACTCTGAAAGATCTTTTCCTTTTCAGCTTTGAGCAGAACACTCTTTGAGGGTTTTTTCTTTACTGTTACCAAGATAAAAGAAAATAGTATACTTTGTTTTGTATTAAAGGTATGTATTTCTGTATGTTTCTGTACATAGTTTCCATCTGGCTGTCTCTAGAAGACTAGCATCCATTGGCTGTTGTCTTGTCAGTTGTGAGCTTTATGTGTACGTGTCTCCCGTATAGTAAGGATAGATGCATGTGTGTTCTGTGCTGTGGGATCAGACTCGTGGACCACTAATAAAATGTAGTGTTGATAGTACATGTTGCAGCTGTGCTTTGGTGAAAAGTTTAAATCTGTTGGGTAAGTGATGCTGTGAACTGAGACAAAGCAAAAACACTACTTAAAAGGGAAAGAAGTAGGTGTGAGCCTCTCTGTCCTGTAAACACATTGAAGACAACCCTTTTCTGTTTCTCAAGTCTTCATTCCCTTCCTATCATTTAGAGCTGTGGAGTTGGAGAAAAGAAGGCTTGCCAAATGAAATTAAATGCTGGCTGAATTAACTTTACAATCGTAAAATTTCTGGTAGAGAGAAGCATGGTGACTCATTCTGAAGTTTCACTCAACTTCTCTTAAAACTTTCCTTGGGCTGTGAATTTTCTCTACCTCCTTCCCATCTGACCTGGTGATTTAGGGTTGAAATAGGCAGCTGATGTTCTTGCATACTTACAGCTTTTCTAAAGTAAACAACTTGGTTCTGAGCTTTTCATAATTGTGATTTGTAGTTTGCAGTTGTGTTGCATTTTCAGTAGTTCTGCATGTCAACATATTTTTCTTTGATCCATAGTTGAAATAATGACATATGTGTCATGGAAGCTGAGTGCATTTCCCAAAAGCAGAGTTATTGGAGTAGGTGCCAACCTAGATACTGAGAGATTTCAGCATATACTGACAAACCTTTTGAAGGCACAGGTGCTGGCAAAAGATGCTTGGATTATTGGTGAACAAGGGGAAGACAAAGGTAAGTAAGTATATAATGTCCTGGTGATGCTTAATTAATTGAGTAATGAAAGAGTAATTGAGAAAAGTAATGAAGGTAGTCATAAAGAGGGTGGTAAGTTCTCATAATAATGGTTCTAAATAATAGAGTTTTGGGGTGTACCCAAGACAGGTGACCTGGACTGGTAGCAAAAACGTTTGACAAAAAAAAAAAAGACCAGAAAATATAACTTCAAATGCTTTTTATTTGGTGTAATCATATAGGTTAGAGGTGCAGAAAGAGGAAGGAAGTGTGGTATAATACATGGTAGGTTACTGATAATGTAAGAATTGTTACATATTACTGCATTTTTAAACAAGTGTCTCTAGCTAAGTGCTGCTATAGAGTTTCAGTAGTGCAGGGAACCTTAGAAGGCCATCAACTACATTTGGGTGGTTGTGGGGAGAGGGAAGTTTGAAAAGCTTGGTTTTCCCCCCCTCGCCCCCTGCCTTCTCCCCACCTTTATCTGGTACCTATTTTAGTCACAGTTTAAATGTGTGTTTAAATGTTAATTTGAATTTAATTTAAATGTTTCCATTTAGTACTGTCATGGACTGGTTGTCATTTAGTTGCAAATCAAACGGAAGCAACGGCTGCTTGTAACTCAAGGGAAAACGTGGCTAACAGGTAATCCTTTTACAATCTTGAAATTTTTTCCTTTTTGTTCAGGCATTTGGTATTTTTTCCTTCAGCTTTTTGGTAAGAACACGATGTTTGCTGTAGAATATTCACACATTGAGTTTATAGGAAATTGTAGATCTGAGTGTCATTTGCTGTCATATATGTTTATGTGCCTGGTTTTTTTTTCTGAAACTCTCAACTGTACCTGTAAGGATCTAAGGACGAGATGAGCTTTGTAGAATATACACTAGAATTTTAGAGCTGCCAGTTCAAATGTGTTTTGAAAAAAAACCCCCAAAAGTAGACAAGCCTTTTGGCACAATTTTCTTGGAGCTTGTGTGGCAGCAGTTTTTGTCAAAGAATGTGTTTGGATCGCTTGTTAGTAGTGGGGGTAAAATACACAGAAAGAAATTCTTCAAAGCAGTTCCTGATTAACTTCTGTTATTTCCAAACAGAGAATCATGGTTTTATAATATGCTTTACCTGATACAGTACGCTATTCTGTCTTTCAGGTTTTACATATAAACCAAAATAAGAATAAATAAAATCTAAACATCGTGTTTTTCTCCTTTTCCTGGTTTATATAGAGCTATGGAAGTTCTGAAGGGAAAAGGTCAGAGGTCTTGGTCTGTTGGGCTCTCGGTTGCTGATTTGACTGACAGTATACTGAAAGATAAAAGAAAGGTTCACTCTGTATCCACTCTGGCAAAGGTAAACATGCTACTAATACCTTTTGGTTGGCACTGTAATTATATTATTTAATTTTTAGCAGCACATACATCTCAATTATATTAACTTTTCTGAGGCAGCACTACTTCTGTGACTTTGCTTCAACAACAGCTTTCAATTCTGGTCCAAAGATGACCAAGTACTGATTGTTCTCTTAACCTGAATCCAATATTAAAAATTACTCTCTCAGAAATACAGGAGTCCAGAGGGGAAATATGTTCAGGGTTGCTGACCAGCTACCCCAGGATAGCTGGATTTAGCAAATGAAGAGAAATGTGTGTGTCACGGTTTCCAGATGCTCGGTATTGAATGTAGATTTTTCCGGGGGTCAAAAGAGTTCAGTGTCTCTTATGGAAGTACAGAATACATTTTCTGCCAGTATTTTCATTTGTCCAGCTTTGAAACAGCTGCTTTTTTGCTCCTTGATACTTCACAATTTAGGACAAGATTATGAAGGTGTATTTAACTTAAAATTGTAAACTGAACCTTGCATTCAGTCATTTTACATGAGAAAAAAAATGTAGAAACATTTACTGGTCACTTGTATTTATAGACTTTGTAAGGGTGATTTGCATGTCCTAGTGCAGGGAAGTTGAGCAGGCTGCTTATTGTATCAAGTACAGACATGCACCTAACTTCATCTATGAACTAAATTAAGATACAGAGGCAATGCAAGTCTCTTAAACTGCAGAGCAACTACAGAATAATAATTTTCCCATACAGATGCTAAACCAAAAAAAATGTACAATGTAAACTGGATAGGGATAAAAGTTTAATGATATCTCTCACAGAATGATTATAGGATCAGTGCTTGGAAAACGTTCACTAGGTAGCACTCTTTGGTTGCATTTTTTAATTTCTTTTGTTCAGTCCTAAGAGAACTGCTGACACTATGCTATCAAGTCTCCCTGCTTGTTCTACTTTAAAAAATTATTAGATGGTGTTTTGTAGTATAAGCTTTGCCTGCATTATAGATGTCTGATATATCTATTGCATAAACTGTATAGATTCTGTCTATACAGGACTTGTTGGAGTCTAGAGGAGGGCCACAAAGATGATCAGAAGGCTGGAGCACCTCTCCTATGAGGACAGGCTGAGAGAGTTGGGCTTATTCAGCCTGGAGAAGAGAAGGTTCTGGGGAGAACTTATAGCAGCCTTCCAGTACCTAAAGGGGGCCTACAGGAAAGCTGGGGAGGGCCTGTTTGTTAGGGAGTATAGTGATAGGACAAGGGGTTATGGGTTTAAACTGCAGAAGGGCAGATTTAGATTAAATATTGGGAAGAAATTCCTCCCTGTGAGGGTGGTGAGGCCCTGACACAGGTTGTGCAGAGAAGCTGTGGCTGCCCCCTCCCTGGCAGTGTTCAAGGCCAGTTTGGATGGGGCTTTGGGCAGCCTGGTCTTGGGGAGGGTGTCCCTGCCCATGGCAGGGGGTTGGAACTTGATTGTCTTGAAGGTCCCTTCCAACCCAAACCACTCTGTGATTCTGTGATTTCATGATCTATAGTGGGAAACTCCTCCAAGTTTACCTTAAAAGTTTGCTTATTTAAAATAAATAAGTTATTTTGTGTAGTACCAGGCTTCAGACAGACCAGAAATGAGTAACTGTGACAGTTGTCTTTGTGTGTTGTTTCAGGGATATTGCAATATAAACAGCGAAGTATTCTTAAGTCTGCCATGTGTTCTTGGAACCAGTGGAGTGATTGAAACAGTCAAACTAGAAGAAGATCCACTAGTGCAAGAGAAGCTGCAAAGCAGTGCAGGATCACTTCATGACCTTCAGCAGCAACTGAAACTGTAAGCAAGCACAAGGGAAGCCACAGTGTCCGCTCACAACAGCCGGAGATCTCAGCAGAAAGGGTTGCTTGGTGTATATACAGATTTCCATATAAACCAAGGTGATTTTACTTTCAGGAAGTGCCTTCCCGATTTTTGTCTGAATTATTTAGTACTGCACTGCACAGTACTTTCTTATTTGAAAAGTGCACCTTTGGTAACCAAAATGAGGAGAGTAATGTGCAAGAGTGTTTTGTCTAAGTTCAGGTGACTTTTACCTGTGGTCTTTTTGTTGCTAATTATAGCTCTTTGCATGTCATGAGGACACAGTCTAGGAGAGTGGCTTGGCTTGGCTTGGCTTGGCTTACCCAGCTCTGTGGAAGCTCCAGCCTGCAGAGCCCTCTAGAAGTCTTACTCCTGGTTTCAAAGTGCTGCATCAGAGGCTTCTCCAGAATATGGTCACACTGCAGCTCTGCATTTCAATAGCTTGACCTTTCACACCTGTCATGGATGCTTTTTTGTCAATAGATTCCCACTTATTACTGGGGGGAGAAGCTAAAAGTATGTCATCAGCTTCCAGCCTGCGTATTAGATACCAATTTCTGTTGTATATTTAATGATGTCTGAGCCTTTCTTGTTTGTTCTTATTGTATAAGGATGTTCAGAGTGCTAAAGCATCTGCAGTTCTTTGCTGTGTCCACGCAACACTCTTACCCTATGCAGCATTGGAAGAGGTGCTCTTCCTGCAAGGGAGGAGCAGGGTGGCTGGGCTTTAAATAAGAATATCTGACAGTTAAGTAATGCAAAAGCATCTGTGATCCAAAGCCAGCTGATGTCACTAAGCTTTACGTCAGCCTGAGTGGAATATAGCTACTTGAGAAGGCAACAGAACCTGCAACCCTCCTTGGGGGGAGACCAGGGGTGCAGGAAAAAGCAGGATGAGAATTTTTAGAGAAATCAAAAAGTAGATGTTTTTAAGATAAAGTCAGGTTATTTGTGGTTTTGGGAGGAACTCTGATTCACTGCGCTGGGAAAAGACTGCATTCATCCTGATTACACCTCAGCACCATGCTGCAGGCAGGGGATGTTGGGCTCCACTCCTGCTGTGTGCAGCGTAAGAACATCATTCTGTGTTGGCGTTTGGAGCTGTGACTGGTTAAATATTGATGAAGCTTTCTAAGCAAAAGTCGGCTGTGCATCCATTCCCTTGTGCCTTCCACTTACACCTCACAGAGAGCCAGACTTCTGGACTTCAAGGAATTCTGACTTTACATTGATCTCGAAATAGAGGAAAAATCCTTCAGTGGTTTTTTTTTTTTTGGGTTTTTTTTTCCCCCTCACAGAATACTCAACTGTCCTTCTTTGTGACTGTTGGGGGCAGCACCATCATTAGTGGTGCCTGGCCGCCTTTGCTGCTGTATTAAGAAGAAGCACCTATCTGTATGGCTGGACTTGGGCGTTGGGGTTGTTTTTGCTTTGGGAAAGGCATTGTGAAGCACTGGCTTTGTGTGCGGCTGGAGGTGTGTTTACTCTGCTGAGCGTTTATTCTCCTGTAGTCCGGGGGCTGGTTTATTTAGGGGTTTGTTTTTTATTAACAGCTTTAACCATTAAAAGCTGCGGGCTCCTCCAGGGATGCTTGTGGGTCGGTGCTTATGATAGGGAGTAACTGACCTTTGCCACGCGGGGGAAACGCCGCGTTCCCTGGACCTGCCCCGCGGCCGCCAGCTTGGCACGGCGCCTCCCGGCAACACCCGCTACCAGCAGCCGCGCCACGAAGGGCTTACGGGCGCGCTGTGCGGCTGTGTGACGCCTCGCGGGGCGCGGGCCGAGCCCCGGGGGGCGCCTGGCCGCTCCCCGGCCGCGCTCGGCCTCCGCATGCGGCCCCGCCCCTGCTGCCACAGCCTACCCGCTCACGCAAGCCGCTCGCCCTGTGGCGGAACTGTCGTCACGGCTGGGCGGAAGCGAGTGTCGCTACCGGAAGTGGGTTTCAGCAGCCGCTTCCTGTTTTTATATAGGGGCGGCCGGGCCGGGCCGGTGTGTGTGTGTGGCGGCGGAGGCAGCGGCGGTTGGGCGGAGGAGGGCCAGCCGCCATGGCGGTCTCCGAGAGCCAGCTTAAGAAAATGTTGGTGAAGGTAATGATGCGGCCGGGGGCACCGAGAGCCCCTTCTCCTCGCCGGCCCGGCAGCTGCGGGCCGCCCCTGCTCTCTGACCGCTTCGGCGTGTCGGGCGGGCCGCCCTCTGCGGCGGCCTCTGGGCTGAGCGGCAGCGATCTCAGCGAGGGGGCTGCAGAGTGGGGAGCGGCGTCCCGTCCGCCGCCTGGTGCGGGCCGCCTGCAGCGCTCGGTGTTTGGCGTGGGCTGGTGGCGGAGTGGGGCCCCTGTGTCTCCTTCAGCCTCCGTGCCGCTCCCCGGGAGCGGTCGGTCCCTTCTCCTTCGCAGTCACGGACTGTTGCTAGCCTGCGGCTGTGTCCCGGGCTGGCAGCCTGCTGCAGGTCGGGTGAAGCGGTGATAGAAGGGCTGTGTCGGGCCACCTGAGCACCGTAAATTGAGTTAGTTTGTAAAGGGAAGAATGGTGCACCAAAACCTACAATATTTCGTTACTTGTGCTGCTATGAAACTTCAGGTTTGGGTTAGGATATTGCTGAAGGGAAACCATTTGCCTAGCTGAGGCTGTCATGCCTCGAAGCGGGTCAGAGCTGCAGTGTGGGTTGTTGGGTTGCGTAGCCTCATTTGCATTCACTGACTAAATGAAGGCAAGTTCAACTTTATTGACTAGGAGAAGGGTGGATTTTTTAAACGTCCTTGTTTGAGGAAACAAGAAAGATTCTTGGAAGGTAAATCATTAATCACTGAATTGTACAGAATCATGTGTAGTTGTGCCACTTTCCAGGTGAAAACCAGGCTTTGTTCTGCAGCTCCGAATGAAAAGCCAGGAGGTTATGTTTTTGTTTGGGGTGATTTATTTAACAAAATTTAATCATCATATTTTCACCATTTTAAAGTGCAATATGGTAGGCTAGGGTCTGATCAAAACTGAAGAAATATTCAGTTATTAAATAGTCTTACACCTGTATGAAATCAAGCAAGTTTTTTTATCAGCTTGTAAATGAGTGCTAAATATTAACTTAGTGGTTGCAAATGAGATTGTGTATCTATTTGTATACACCTGTCTTTCCTAAATTAATTAGTGGCATGCCACAGAAGGGACAGATTTTAAGGTAGTCTTGTGTCCTCTTCCTGCTTCCTTACTGGCTCATTTTATACACCCAGTGCCATCTCGCTTTCTGTAGATAGAGTGCAACATACTTGATGAAAAATGAAGTGACTATTTCACTACTTTATATTTACTTTTCAAAACCAGTTACATTTTCTTTTCTACAAAGGGAATCTAATAATAATATTTCCCATATTGAAGGATTCAGTATGTGAGATACAAAAGACTTGAGCCCTAGTTGGGGTGAACGTAAGCACTTTATTTAACTTCAGGTATTTACTTGCTCTCTGATCTCAAAAAGCTTCATCTCTCTGTGATCTGCTTCCTTATACTTAAAATGAGGAGGATGCACCTGTCATCTGAGAATGGAGGATAAAAAAATAGAAATTAAGAATTCCAATCCATAGCTCTATTACCTTTATAGAAGTTACTATGATCTCCTCTTTTCTGAGGAGTCTTCAACGTTTCTTGTAAATGCTCAACTCCTAACTATATGAACACAGGAAATTCCTCAGAATGGAAAACAGAAATGAGCACAGAAGAGGGTATACTTTAAATAGTAATTTTAAAAAATAGAAAAGACATCATTCTCATTAGGAAAAACTTACTAAACTGTCATTTTAATATGCAGATCTTCAGTCTTCTGTGGTTATCTGTATCCAAGTACTCAAATCAATAGTTGTTGTCACACTTAATTTTGTTTGTGACAGTAGCTGGAATCTTACAAGCTTCTCTTTACTAAGTAATCATTTATTGCTCTGTAAAAACTATCTGCAACAATCCTCGTAGTTTTAAGAGATGTGAAAGTATTTTTTAATTTTTAGGTGCTGGACCTAATTTTTAAAAGCACCTCAGATAACCAAATCTAAGTTTTATTAACTCTCCACCACTGTGTAGCAGGCTCCCTGTATGTCTGCTGAGCAGGCAGGTGTTGTTTTATCTATTCCTTGACTAAACTGACTTTAATGCCAAAAGTGGAGTTAAATCCTGGTTCTGAATCCTTGTGCTTGTTAGGAATTTCTGTTAGCTAGTTCTGATTTTGCTGGTCTTCTTGAGTCTATATCCTCAGCTGTCAGGTACGTTCCTATTAGAAGACCCTCACTCTTATTTTTCAAAGTAGCTGGTGGCATGCTCTCCTTGGTGCTGTAGTGACACATCCACTGATGTGGGTATGTACTGCTGGCCTAGCCAGAACTTCACAGGCCTCTGTCTCCATGCTTTAGCAATGTCTGTTGCCTCTTTCTTGCTTCTGCTAGCTGTTGGAGGAGGATGGAGAAATGTGCTCAAATGCTAGCAAAGTTGTCTCTCCTCTGTTAAGACCCTTTTGCACTCTCCCAATCCTGCACCCATTTCCTAGCAGAGTCTGTGATGCTTTGCTGCAGCCTTACCATCAAAACAGCATCCAGGGGCTGCCCTGACCCTCTCACCCAGTTCACCTTTATGCTGGTGACTCCATGCACACGCAGGCATCCATACTGGAGGGGTTGATTTTCTTTCCCCACAGACCAGTGTTTTACAGACTGACCATATGACTACTTTTCCCTTGGTGGTTTCAGGAAGTTATAGCATCCCCCAAAGTGCAGGTGTTTTTCGTAGGTTGAGGTGGCATTATGAGAAGTGACATGATTAAATAAAAGTTATCGTGCCCAGGAGTAGCATCCTTGTCAGTCTCTGTAGATAATAGGAACAGGAATTAGTCTCTGAGCTTCACAACACATGAGTGTTTGTTAGAGCACAAGGTGACCTTTAGCTGTGGCATCATACTTTGCTCCAGTCCTGTTTAATATCTTCATCAACGACCTTGATGAGGGAATAGCATCCACCCTCAGCGAGTACCCCGATGATACAAAGCTGGGAGGGGTGGCTGACACTCAGGACACTGTGCTGCCATCCAGCGAGACCTGGACAGGCTGGAGAGCTGGGCAGGGAGAAACCTAATGAAATTCAACAAAAGCAAGTGTAAAGTCTTGCACCTGGGGAGGAATAACCATCTGTATCAGTACAGGCTGGGGGATGACCTGCTGGAGAAGAGCTCTGTGGAGAAGGACCTGGGGTCCTGGTTGATGACAGGTTGGCTATGAGCCAGCAGTGTGCCCTGGTGGCTAAGAGGGCCAATGGGATCCTGGGATGCATCAGGAAGAGTGTGGCCAGCAGGTCGAAGGAGGTGATCCTCCCCCTCTACTCTGCCCTGGTCAGGCCCCGCCTGGAGTATTGTGTCCAGTTCTGGGCTCCCTGGTATCAAAAAGACAGGGATCTCCTGGAGAGAGTCCAGAGAAGGGCTACAAAGATGATTAAGGGCCTGGAACATCTCCCCTATGAGGAAAGGCTGAGTGAGCTGGGACTGTTCAGTCTGGGGAAAAGAAGGCTGAGGGGGGACCTAATTAATGTTTATAACTATCTTAAGTATGGGATGCAGGGGGAATTGGCCAACCCCTTTTCAGTAGTCTGTGGGGACAGGACAAGGGGCAATGGCTGCAAATGGGAGCATAGGAAGTTTTGCACCAACATGCGGAAGAACTTTTACACAGTGAGGGTGACAGAGCCCTGGGACAGGCTGCCCAGGGAGGTGGTGGAGTCTCCTTCTCTGGAGATATTCAAGACTCGTCTGGACGCCTATCTGAGCAATATGAGCTAGGGAGCTGCTTTGGCAGGGGGGTTGGACCCGATGATCTCTCGAGGTCCCCTCCAACCCCTACGATTCTGTGATTCTGTGATAATGTCAGAATCGATTTGTTCAGGTGTTAACGTGTGTGCTTTGGGTGCCAGACAGTTCATAGTGTTGGACCATTTGGCTCCTGCCATGGTTGAATGAAAGGATGCTGTTTATGTTCCTTAAGACATCTGAAGATTTAATATTTTTTTTTAGTTCTGTTGCAATGAAAACATTGTTAAGAGGCATTGTTAGCTTTTGTTTTAATGGTAGCTGCCATAAGGAATGGCTAGAAGGTTAAGAACTGCACTGTGTGGTGAACCAGCTCTCTGTGGCCCAAATTATCTCCCTTGTTGTCTGGATTATGGTTCTGAGAATACAGAATTTAACAGTCCTACAGATCCTCTGTGCTGTGAGTTACTCCATATTCCTGGTAAAAGGAAGGGGCTGAAACCATTGTGATTCTTGATAGTATTATGCCTTGAAATGTTCGCTTTCTAGTTGATAAAATACATGAAAATACCTATTGATAAATACAGCAATGTTTTGAAAAGTGCTGTGAAAGACAGACATCAGCTCTTAGATAACTCTGTATTGGAATGTTCAAACCATCACTGTTTGTTTGGAGATGCATTTTTAAGATCCACATCTCTCTCAGTTACTGTTGGTAGAACATGAATGAAAATGCAATCACTTTCCCCAGATCACTTGATGCATAGACCCTTGTTTAAGACTAGAAGCATCTTAACACCTTCTTAAAGTTTGGCACGTTACATAGGCACTGTCCAGTTAAGGAATATGGAGAAATAAACTTTTGTTTCTGGGTGGAGAAGAGTTTCCTTATATTGATGTAAGGTCTCATAAATGCAAGGACACTGAAAATACAGTCTCTAAAGTTATTCTCTCTCTTTTGTTTTCCAGTATAAGTACAGAGACCTGACTGTACAGGAGACGACCAGTGTTATTACGCAGTACAAGGACCTCAAACCTGTCATGGATTCATATGGTTAGTCTGTGCATGAGAGAATTTTGGTTACTGAGTTGATGATTTAGATGTATTTTGGAGTTTTTGTGGGGAAAAGGGGATTAAAGCTAGAAATTATAATGTGAGTTTCTCATCTTGATCTTTGGCATTAATACTTCCTTAGAAACAATTATTTTCTAAAATAACTTTTCTATATTGCTGAGTCTGTCTAGCATGCCAAGAAGTGTTTCATTTTTCAGAGCTTAACTTATAGTTAATAGCTCAGATGGCATACAGCTGGTTGGTGTCCCAAGATTGCTGGTATCTTACAAATTCAGCTTTGCTGTCAGGTAAAGATAACTTTAGAGTTCTATTTACAAAAAACTGTAAATCAGTTCACAAATACTTCATTAAAAGTACTTGTGGCAATCCTTAAGAGTATGAAGAAAACAGTCCCATATGAAAAAAAATGGTATGAGGGGTTTTGTAAATTAATAATGACAGTCACTGTTAGAGACTTTAAAGGCTCTGACTAAATTTGAGTGTGTTAAATGAACGTGACTTCTAGGGTCAGCACCAGAGGCTGAGGGCATGGTTTCACAGGGTACAGTGAGGAAGCATAGCTGCTAAGGTCGTCCTCCTTCTGATCACCTCTGTTTTAACTGTCACCTGTAGGATTCCTCTGTGAGCTAATTTATATTACTAATGCATCATCAGAGACTTACGGGTTTCTGCTTTCTAAATCTGGATTGAGAAGTGTTAAGAATGTCAGGTAGAAGATAACTTAGTTTTAACTTCAATAGCTGCAAGCCAGCGGCTGTCACAGAAATAAAAATTCATGCAGTGACTGTAGAGTTAAGAACAATAGGGAAAGGACTGTGGTTGGAATAACAAGGTTTTGCATAACAACAGCGACCAGGATTCTAGATAGCTTTGAGCTGTGGCAAGAGGCCTGTTTGTATTACCGAACTCTAAGCTGCCTCCAAAACACAGGACCACTTCCAGATAATTAATACTATATGGAGCAAAGAAATGGGCAGCAAGATGGTGGTTACATTGCTGTAGACATAATTTTCAAGTGTATATTAATAATTAAATATATACCCCCTTTTAAGTCCAAACAAGTTCTACTGCCTTTCCCAGAGCATTAGGGCCAAAAGAATTGTACACAATAAACTGTATTGGAAGTGTGATTAGAAACTGTCAGGTGAAATGAGAAAAATTAAAGGCTTTATTATCAGAAGTTGATTTATTTAGCCAATAATAATATATTGGATTAAAAGGATGGGAAAACTAAATTCAGCACTTCAATCAATTGAGGTCAATGTTCCTATGCAGTTTGACTAAGACTAAGATGTGGCAGTGAGTCAAGTGCTACACATTTCTTCCTCTTCAGTATATTATTCTTTTACTGATTAAATAATAAATGCCTGTGGCCTGGTAATTTTCAGTATTCTTGCTGATCTCTTTGGAGAAAACACAAGGAATTTTTTGTAAACCTAAAATGCTAGTTGCTCTTTAAGTTTGAGTTCATATTACCGTTGTGGCAGTTTGTATGGCTCCAACATGTTTTACTTGGTCTCTGAATAAGGAAACTGTTTTATTTGCAATGAATTTGACAATAGCTAGCCATTCATTTCTCTGTAATACGTTATTCATAAGTTACTTGACTATAGGCAAACATTTGCTGGTCCATAAATGTGCAAGAGCAGAGCCTTTCAAGTTGAGTTTATATGTGTGTAACACCTGAATCACAGAATGCTTTGGGTTGGAAGGAACCCCAAAGCCCATCTAGTTCCAACCCCCCGCCATAGGCAGGGACAGCCTGCCCTAGACGAGGCTGCCCAAAGCCCCATCCAACCTGGCCTTGAACACTGCCAGGGAGGGGGCAGCCACAGCTTCTCTGGGCAGCCTGTGCCAGGGCCTCACCACCTTCATAGAGAAGAATTTCTTCCTAATGTCTAAATCTGCCCTCCCACAGTTTAAAGCCATGATCCCCTTATACTGCCAGTACATGTCCTTGTAAACCATCCCTCTCTAGGTGTGCTAGTGCTAATAAATAGATGGGGTATAATCTGAACAGAGATTAATACAGCAAATGTGCTTGTTTTAAAAATACTGTTTGTTTCCTTTCAGTTTTTAACGATGGCTCATCGAGAGAGTTGATGAGCCTCAGTGGAACCATTCCTGTGCCTTACAGAGGTATGCATTTATTATCCCCACCTTTTTTTCCCAAATTACATGACAAACTATTTAGAATTGTCCTGGTTCAAATATACTACTTTGGTGATGACTATTTTCTCAAAATCCTGTACTTGTCCAAAGTGTAGTGCTTTAAAGAAATTATTCTATGTTTTTGCTGTGAAATCAAATTTTAAAGTTTAGCATTGCTGCTTCAGTCTTTTACCACTCTGTAACATCTCTTTTCACAGAATTGTAGGGTTTGGAAGGGACCTCGAGAGATCATTGGGTCCAACCCCCCTGCCAAAGCAGGCTCCCTAGCTCATATTGCACAGATAGGCGTCCAGACGAGTCTTGAATATCTCCAGAGAAGGAGACTCCACCACCCCCCTGGGCAGCCTGTCCCAGGGCTCTGTCACCCTCACTGTGTGAAAGTTCTTCCACATGTTGGTGTGGAACTTCCTGTGCTCCCATTTACAGCCATTGCCCCTTGTCCTGTCTCCACAGACTACTGAAAAGGGGTTGGCCAATTCCCCCTGCATCCCATACTTCAGATATTTATAAACATTAATAAGGTCTCCCCTTAGTCTTCTTTTCCCCAGACTGAACAGTCCCAGCTCACTCAGCCTTTCCTCACAGGGGAGATGTTCCAGGCCCTTAATCATCTTGGTAGCCCTTCTCTGGACTCTCTCCAGGAGATCCCTGTCTTTTTTATACCAGGGAGCCCAGAACTGGACACAATACTCCAGGTGGGGCCTGACCAGGGCAGAGTAGAGGGGGAGGATCACCTCCTTCGACCTGCTGGCCACACTCTTCCTGATGCATCCCAGGATCCCATTGGCCCTCTTAGCCACCAGGGCACACTGCTGGCTCATAGCCAACCTGTCATCAACCAGGACCCCCAGGTCCTTCTCCACAGAGCTCTTCTCCAGCAGGTTATCCCCCAGCCTGTACTGATACAGACGGTTATTCCTCCCCAGGTGCAAGACTTTCAGTACTTTTTTTTCTTTCAGTACTGCACATTTTTCAAGCTTCTCAATTGAATGAGGGTTGCAAACAATTTACTGCTGCAGCTAATGATAATTCAGATGAGAGTCTAGTGATCACTGAATGGTAGGGGTTGGAAGGGACCTCTAGGAGATCTAGTCCATTCTCCTGTGCTAAAGCAGGATCATCTAGAGAAAGTTGCACATGATCATGGTCAGGCAGGTTTTGAGTAACTCCAGAGAAGGAGACTCCACAGCCTCTCTGGGCAGCCTGTCCCAGTGCTCTGTCACCTTCATAATGAAGAAGCTTTTCCTCATGTTGAGATGGGACTTTCTGTGTCCAGTTTGTGCCTATTGCCCATTGTCCTGTCACTGGGCTTCACTGAAAAAGTTTGACCCCATCCTTTTGCCACATGCCTTTTGGATATCTATAAGCGTTGATAAGATCCCCTCTCAGTCTTTGTTCTGGGAAGCCCAGAACCGAGTACTACAGATGTGGCCCCACCAGGGCAGACTAGAGGGGGCAGACAACCTCTCTTGACCTGCTGACTTTTCTTAATGTACCCCAGGATACCATTGGCCATGAAAGCACATTGCTGGCTCGCAGAGAGCTTGTTATCCACCAGGTCCTTCTCCACAGAGCTTCATTCCATCAGGTCAACCCCTAAAATACGCTGGTGCTTGGGATTATTCCTTTCTAGGTGGAGGAATGTTACATTGTAGAACAAGCAAGATATTAGTATATTACTATTAGTGATAAATTATAATTGTAAATCCAATTTAAATTGTTCTGAAAAAAATGTTGCATTCATAGCCATATTGTGAGCGCTTCATTCAATGTTACTAGTAGGATTTGGCTTCTGAGTCTGTGCAGTTGAAGTTACTGGGTTTAGGAGATTTTTATAAATCTGGTTAGTTGGACTAACTTCTTAAAAATTTCCAAATATCTTTCCTAGGTACCACATACAATATTCCAATTTGCTTGTGGCTGCTGGACACCTATCCCTTCAACCCCCCAATCTGTTTTGTTAAACCCACTAGCTCTATGACAATAAAAACTGGGAAGCATGTAGATGCAAATGGAAAGATATACCTTCCTTACCTGCACGAGTGGAAATACGTAAGTATAGAGAATTTGAAACCCTCAAATTGCTCAGTTCTGAATTCCTTTAGATATTTGTATGATTTTCAACAAAAATCACAGTCCTTTTTATTTGAGATCCTAAACAGTATTTTTTTTTAATGAAAACAACTGCTGCTTTCTTAAAGTTCAGGATGTTGCATTCTGTTGCCTGGTTAGTTACAGGTTGTCTGATTAAACAGTGTAGCATAGGCATCCTTCCCTGGCGGGACATGGATGTGAAGATCTCTGAGATAAGATTATTTATGGAAGGGAAATTATAAATTCTGTGAAAAATCTCTGGGCTGAAATTAATCTCTGTAGTTAAAATGGATGTGTATGAGCCCTTGGACTTCTTTATGTAGATGTTGCTGGAGCTTTGTGTCTGTCAGTATACTTGCTTTACCACTAACTGAAGGCCTCGAGCACTGTGGGCGTCATAGTGGTTTTCACCAAAGCATGGACTTGTTAATAAGTTAAACTGTGCTGACTGGGTTGGAAGAATGGTGCAAGATGCATAGTTCTGCAAGAAGTGATTAACAGGAAAAGTTCTGTTAGTAATTCAGCTCTGAATAACAGTGGAAATATAATAATATAGTAATAGTGGAAAGTGACTGCCCAGGCCGGGGTGTAGGTCTTGCAGAAAGAGGAGGATCATCTGAGATACAGGTGATACAGAATTCATTCAGTTTGACAGGTTGGTAAAAATAAGTGGATTATAGAGCTAAGATAATTTGGAAATAGGATATTGAATCTGGTTCTGCATTCATGATACTTGTCCTTATTTTGGCAAAATTAAATCATGCCTGTGTTAATTGTAGTTACAAACTGCAAAGCCTAGTTTAGCTATATTTAAAGGAGGTTTGTGCCACCCCTTAGTGGGTTGGAATACTATTTTTCTTGTGAGCCATTTTGAACCTGAGTGAAAGCTATATGCTGTATGAAATTGAAATGTCTGAAAACCTAGTGGTCTGTAATTTTTTTTGTGTTGGAGAGTGGATGAAAGTTTTTAAAAATTATTATAATCCATAACTACAGAGTCATCTTCAGTCATTGATTGCCCTGCAGTTGATATGGAACCATGCATTATCAGGTTTATTCTGGGTGTAAACACCACCGCAGCTGTATTTTGCTATACTGTTTTGAATACTGGCTGCCTGGGTTTGGTATCTGCAAAGGAAGCCAGAAAGGAAGTTAAATATGCATAGAAATATCTATAAAAATATATATTTAAAAAGCAGAAATAAAAAGGATGGCTTTTGAGAACTGATGGAACAGTATCATTTTGTTGTTACAGTCAGCTAACCTGTCAGTTAGCAAAATCAACAACTTGTAATTTGCTTACTCTCCCAGCCCCAGTCAGACTTGCTAGAACTGATTCAGGTCATGATTGTTGTGTTTGCTGAGGAGCCTCCAGTCTTTTCTCGGCCTACTGCTTCATCAAGCTACCCACCATACCAGGCAACAGGCCCACCAACTAGTAAGTGGTCATGGCTGCTGATTTCTACAAATATTCATATCAGTATTCCAAAGTGATTGTTGCTCTGCATAGTTTGTCGATAAATGACATCATCTGCTCCAGAATGACTTTCTGTATTGCTGGCTAACGATTTGCCTGTGATCTACTTAACTTTTTTTGAACTGTGTTGGAAGAATGCAGGTTTTTTAGGCTTTGGGAGGGGGGGGGAAATTAAGCTTGTATTTAAAACAACCCAAGCTAAACACACATGAGGCTTTCAAAATAACCAGTAATCTGTTGACACTCGTAGATATCCTTGAAAGGAGATTAAGATAACTGTCATTGTCTCTTATTTGTTTTTATTCAGACGATACAAGGCTATCTGTTGTTTCCTGCAACCATTATTTCATAAGCACGAGCATACTGCTTGTGTTTCCTATGCCCACACTCCTGTTTTTGTATGGGTTTTATTTATTTACTTCTAATAATTGCTGGCAGAATATGAAAAAAATCCCTGTCTCTGATTTTTCATTCTTCTCTGTTGATTTGGTACTTCGACTGGGTACCTATTTGTATTTTCTTGGAAAAAAGTCTCAAGACTTTAGGTTGGTGGGAGAGAAAGAGGAAGTGGGAAACAGAAAATCCTAGAAATTCTTCCAAGAGAGGATTCTACATAGGGTGAAGGGAGGAAAAAGCAAACACGCATGCCCTGAGGGGAAAAAAAACAAACCAAAACAAAACCAAACCAACCACCACCCCACCCCCCACCAAAAAAAAAGCAACAAAAAAACAAACCCCAGTAGAGTAGACCTACTCAGGCCAAAGACTCAGGCAGGAGGGGAGTAGTGAGAGCACATTAGCTGCAGAAAGTTTACTGATGTTCTAACAGTTCTACATTAATTTAATGGTGAAGTAGAAGTATTTGGGATTATATGTTTTTGCTGTATTTTTACAGCTGTGTTTGTTTTCTACTGAAGTGCAGCTTTTATCAGATCATAGTGGTACATGTGAAAAGCTGAAGTTCTATTCATTACAGTTTCCAGCAGAAATCGTTTGTAACAAGGTCTTAGGTTTGTAACACATGTGAAAAGGGGTCAGAGATATAAACGGGGCCATCAGGGAGAGCTGGCTACAGGTGTTGGGGACCTTTTAGCTTGTTCAGTGCTGGTCTCTACCTATAAGAGCACTACGTGGTTCTACTGTTTTGATTTCCTGGGAACAGCAGGTGTCAGTACAAGTACAGTTTAGTAGAGACTGTGACCTGTATTGTGCTTTAAGGAAGGACCATCTGTTGAAGCACTCTTGATTACTCTCATCATCACCTCCACCTCAGTGGAAATGTTGCAGGATTTTCATACCATTAATAGCTACTTAGTAGTTTAATCATTTTTTCCTTGTTATACAGACACTCGGGTCTGTTTTCCGTAAGCTTTAGGTATGCTGTTTAAGAAGAAATGAAGCCCTCTTTTGAATATGGAATAATTTGAAACCATTAAAGGATGAAAATAACTTGGCTTTAAAAAAAAACCCAACTATTTGATGTAATATTCCTAAAATTGTTAGAAATGTGGAATAAACATATTCAAAACATACTTTTTGTAATAGAATTACCAGATTTCCAAGAAGAAACTTAAAATTCAGAAGACTGTTACAGCCTTAGACATTAATGTGCTGATGATTTATTTTTTTTAAATCTAACTCCTTAATAGCAGAAATTGCTAGATAAGAACATGGTTGGCTTGTTAAACAGCTAATCAGCTGTTGTGAAGCCTAGCTACTCTGAAGGTACAGAAATTAAACACACAGTAGAGAACAGTGGTTACATTATTATATGAAAAATGGAGACAGCTCTTCAGGTGTGTTACCTTTAGTAACATGTCTCTTTAGTTCCTTAGCTGCAGGTGCTTCTTATGTATCTGCATTTGAGTTAATACAACTGCTCGTTATACATTTCTAAAGCAACATCTGTTTCTGTGCATGCAGTGGTTGCTTCAATGATTGAGGGGAAAAAATAGGCGGTGAAAGGTGCTCTAGCTGGTTAGTTGTTCTAAGGAATGTGTAATTGATTCCTTTACAGTTTTCCTACGCTTTCTCCAAACAAAATACTCTGACAAGATTTTAACTACAGTTGTTAGGTAGATAATCAGAAGTACAAAATTTGTCTGCTTTTTGTGAAAGTGTGCTTGGATACAGAAAGGAAATACTAACTGGGCAATACATGGAGGGATGGTTGGCTGCAGATAAGCCCTTTACATGTTTTGAGGGAAAGCAGCTGCCTTGGTCAGTTGGCACATAGCTCGCAACAAACATCTGCATGTATCCCTCTTGCCAAGCTGTACAAGGGCAGCCTGGGAGTGTTGTGAGGAGTGACGGTGTGAGAGTATGCAGGGTGCATGTTTTTGAGGGGTTTTGGCCATAGAATGACTTCTCTTGGTGTTTCATTGTGGTACACTGTATTTATTGTTCCATAATATTTTGAAAAGCATCTTACTGCATCTTAATATGCATCTTCTCAATGTATATTAAACTTCTGAAAAGTAAAAATATAAAAAATCATCACTTTTTTTTTTTAAAGCTTCCTATGTGCCAGGCATTCCAGGTGGAATACCTGCCTATCCACCAGGAAGCACTGCAAACCCGAGGTAAGAACCCCTTTATGCCATCATCATTTACATAATAGTTTCACTTAATAGTGTCTAGCATTAGTTGTATTTTCTTATGGTGTATTTGTAATGTAATTATCATGTTAGCAGTTTTCTTTAAAATTGAGGACTGATTTTTTTTGTCAGCCAAAAGAAAGTTTGAGAGGGATTTAGCTTGCTTAGTGTGGCTTGCTTCAATACAGTGTACTTGGGTGATAGACATGCTGTGAAAATTATTACCTAACTCTCAGATTATCTCATGTCACTCATATATGGGATTAGTTTTTATAAGGTTAATATGTTTACGTGATATAGAAAGAAGTGTACCCCTACAAGTTGGAGGTTCTTTTTAGCGTTGTTATTGTTTAGGGTAATAGTAACTCAAACATTGATGAGAACAGTTGCTGGATTAATACAAACTTTGACTGCAGTATTCATGTGGATTTAATTCAGAACACTCTAAGAGAATTCGAAGGACATAAAATTATTTTAAAAGTTTTTTATTAATATAATCCAAGACTATTTTAGTATATTACGAAATAGTTTTTCCAGAAGACTTACAGCTCAGTCTTAGCAAATATTAAGATGCTGACTGCTGCCTCCTAGTGTATATCTACATTTTTCACATCACAGTTAATTCTTTTCATTATTAATATCCTTATGCCCTGATTTTGTGTTATGAGGAGTTGTTGTACTATAGAAAATTCTGATTTAAAAAAGAAAATAAATGAAGCCCCTGTAAGCATTATCTGTAAGCATAAGTTATCTGGAGAGGCACAGGATATGCTTATTTCATGTTTTACTTGTTTTCTTGCACCATTTTGTTCACTTGTAGCCATGGTTCAATACTATACAGTATGCAAAGTAATGTGTTTATTAGTCTAGTACTGACTGATGTGAGTCCTTGCTCCAGTTGGTAGTAAGTGCATTTTAGAAAGGTTCTGAAGACTGTCCTATGTCATCTCACAATTGTTTCAGTGAACAAACGAATACTTTTGCTTTCCTTCAGAGCAGGGCCTAGAATGTCTGAAGGAGTTTTTCCAGATTTTGCACAATATTTGTAGGTTTACATGAAACAGTTCAGCAATCATCTTATTAACTATTCTCATATTAAAAACTGTTAAATGGAAACTGCTGCTTGTGAGTTTGTAGCTGGAATAATTTCTTTTGGATAGTTTTGGGCTTTTGTGTGGCAAGATGAAGAGATTGAGGAGTATCTGGAATGATCCAGATGTCAGACAATAACTAGATAGGGTTTCAGGTAAAATGGTACTTTCTTAAATCGTACATGAAATATGAGTTCTGAAAAATGTTAATGTGAACAGGAAAAGAGAAGAAGTTTAACTTGGCCTTCCATTTAAACATTTTATTATGTAAACAAACGTGACATAAAGATAACATATATGGATGGTATTTTACAAACAGTTACATAACATTAGTGTATCTTTTTTGTCGAACAGCTACCCAAACTATCCTTTTCCAGGCAGTGTTCCATTTCCAGCAACCACTAGCGTTCAGTACTACCCTTCTCAGCCTCCCGTGACTACTGTTGGTGAGTAGCTTTGAAAGGATTTTTCTGAAGGGAAGTTTCCCTTGAAACTGACATGTAAAGAAAGAAAATGGAAAAAGGCATGTATTGTTCTAATCTGACCTTCCAGAGTAATGATCTTCAATTTTAAAAGTTACTCAAAGAAAGAATAAAATACATTTTTTTATCCTCTGCCTTAAATTTTACTCAGTCAGGAACTTGATAATTTCCTAGTTTTGTGCAATGCATTGTGTGTGCTCTGTGAATATTTTGAAGAACATTGCACGTAACTACCTTCAGGGTTGTTTTTCTCACCCTTTAACTGTAGGAGCCGTTTGATTGTTGCTCTGTTCATGGTTGTGGTTTATAAAAATGCTTCTGTCCTCATTTAATCATCTGCTGGATGTGCTTTGTTTATACTTGCTTTACTCCGGAGATCATAGCTATCTAAAGCAGAGGTTTCCAATGCATTTGAAATCAGCTTCATTTTTTACTGAGTTTCTTCCCCAGCTTTTTCACTGTTGCTTCCTTTCCTTCAGCAGCAAGATGTAGGCTATGAATGTCTATCACCCAGCCTGCTGTTCCATGCCCTTTGCAGGCAAAATACACCAGCTTGGTTTCCACTCTGCACCTCTAGTGTATGTGTAGCACACTGGGAAACAGTGCTAAATGTCATCTAGTTAAGCAGGAACCTGCTGCAGGAAGTTTCCCTTTGAATGATAGTCCTTTAGGAGCAGTTACGTGGTAAGGATGTAGACTCTTGTGACCTTGTTCGGAGTATCAATCATTTGTCATCTCTACTTGTTCTCAGTGTTGGGGAGCTATACTTGGGTCCTGAAGAATTAATGGTCTCCACTGGCTCATGTGTAGGGAGGTGATAAGAACCTTACTAGGGAGCATGGGCTTTCTGCAGTGTCTTTCTCAAACAGATACAGTGTTGCTTGTGTGTAGTAGAGAGTTAATTTAAATTATAGGTATGTTCTATTTAGTTTCTTTCTATCATTTTCATCCCCAGTGAAGATGAACAGAGGTAGAATATCTGCCAAATATTGTAGAAGGCTATTTGAGTCCTGAGTTAAATCATCTGATCTGATGTAGCTATGCTAGATTTTGTAGTGGCAATTTAACATTAGACTGAATCATTTGATGGTCTCACACCTGTTATACGTGGTTTCTCTCTTGTGCTAAATGAAACACAAACATTTCTATTTACAGTACTGTTTGGTTTTTTACAGTGCACTGTTGGGTTTTTTTTCTTTCAACTTAAAATGTTTATTTCCTATACAGAATGTTTGGCTCTGATTTATTGTGATAGTTTATTTAGGAGCATATCAGGTGCTACAACTTTAGACTTTTGAGTGGGTGGTGCATTCTATAGTGAGCTTAGTTTGAATTGAATGAAAATACTTGTTCAGAGCAGTTAATAATTGCTGGGGTTTTTTCAAATAGTCCTTCAAAGTTTTTCTTTCTGCTCAATCGTCTGCCATTCGTTACCTTTCTGATGCAGTTACTAGTTTGATGATTCTGTAAGGTCACTGCTGAAACCAGACTCTGCCTGGTAAAGGTTAAGGGTTTCAGTGCTCTCTGGATTCAATGGCTACATGCCATAAAATCTTCCCCAAGCTGTGCTAATTATGGAAGTGACAGAAAATGTTAAGGGTTCATGATCTTTAAGAAGATATATAGAATCTAATTGAACTGTATTAAAATGATCCTCTTTCCTATCTGTTCACCTCTATGTGAACCTTCATTGTGTGAGGTATATTGTGATTTTACTTTTTTTCTCTGTCCTCCTTTGCATGTGAGCCTTGCACAACCTCTCCCAGAGTGAGGGGTGGGGGGGTGGAAGTTTTCAGTTAAAATTTTATTAGTCTAAAATGTGAGGCACAAGCATGAGGAAACTGCGACACTCTAGTTTTTGTCACAGAAGGATTGTTGAAGTGGTTTGTGATAAATATGGATACAGTTCTACAACCAGTAGCCACTTTGTGTTCTCCAGAGCAATCTGAGTTTCCTGATCACTTCCCATGGCAGACATAAAGCATTTACCTTTCTGTTTAAAAAGGAGTTAGTGGCAGACTCTTGAAATGAGGTAGTATCATTGAAAGGCTGATAATGGAAAAGCAATAGTAATAGTCAGGCTTAAATGTGAGTGAAAGCTGCTAGTGCTTCAAAGGGAGAGTGACTAATGAAATATACTGGAGAACTTTTCTTCTGTTATTTTTTTAATAAAATCATTACTATGACATTCTGAGCATGATGGACCAAGTGAAACTGGCAAATTATTATACCTGCAATCAAATTGTATGTCATCATCTTTGTCTGACACTCATGGAAAATAGCTAAACTAGCTTTTGTTAGCATCAGATTATATAACTTATTCCACAGAGTGCCTGTATGCTTGACTAATACTTTTCATTCAACTAACATTAAAGAAGTTAGTTTTATCCAGCAAGGATTTTTACAGGTTGTTCATGGGTGCCATTACCTAATTTTACAAACCATGCTCCACCCCTCCCCTGCTCCAATGACAGTACTATGCTGCAGAAGTTTAAAAAAAGAAATGGTATGGCCAATCTAACACTGAACATGTACAGAAAAGACTGACATCTGAATTTTAGTCTACTAGAATGTATTTATAAACCATATGCTAATACAATGGATTAACATTTCTCACTCTCCTTTGTAATCTTTTAATAAATGTTGTTCATTAAAGTAAAATTACCTCAGCAGCAAGTGCTCTATATTAATGCTGATTGTTTTACTGCCCTCCCATACCTGCCCTAGGATGGTTGATTGATAATAATTGTGAAACCAACTGGAAAGACTAGATCATATTGTAGCTTTTTAATAACTTGATACTGCCCAGTAATTTGTCATTTAAGCAGACCCTGCAGTTAGATCTTCATAAATATAAAAGGGCAGCAGTTAAAATCTTCACTGAAATTATTTTTGTTAGCTTAGTGTTCATCTCTTTTTATTCATCTTAAACAACAAAACAGTAGTTGGCAAGCCTCAGGGAGTACACATGGGCAAATTCACTCTCTCAAGCCAGCCATTGCATTAAATGTGGTTGAATACATCTATCCATTAATTCCTATAGAGTTTACCAGAAAGTTATTCCTCTCTTAAAAATGAAATTTGTAGGCTTCAGGGGAAATGGCCAGCCCGTTTTTAAACTACAAGATAACTGTGGATATGGCAAGAGTGAAGTGAGTGAATGAATGCACACTCTTAAATTTACTTGGGTACATCTTAATGTGTTTTATCTGACTCTGGTCTCTTCACTGCTTCTGGAAATTATGATGGGAAATGGTGTCTCTTACTGTCTGATATTGCCAAAGTGCGCACAGTGAGTTGGGCGCTTCTTTCCAGACTGGTTTTATACTGAAGAGCAGAGTTAATTTTATGCTTGTGAATTTTGTGCAGGACCCAGTCGAGATGGAACTATCAGTGAGGACACAATTCGAGCTTCCCTGATTTCAGCAGTCAGTGATAAGCTCAGATGGCGGATGAAAGAAGAAATGGATCGTGCACAAGCTGAACTCAACGCCTTGAAACGGACAGAAGAGGACCTGAAGAAAGGACACCAGAAACTGGAAGAGATGGTAACTCGCCTGGATCAAGAAGTGGTAAGCTGAGATGAAACATTTCTCGTAGTGAACAAAAGCACATAATTTGTTAATAAGCACGATAGAAATATCAAAGTTCCAGTGGCATTGTTTTTAAGATATATATTCTCTTCTAACTGAGGTGCATGGGTTTGGACTGAAGCAAGTTAGAAATAGCAGTGACCGTAAGCTGTGTTGCCCTGCTGTCGTTGTTCAGTAATAGAGGAATATTATTTTTCCTGTCCCCCCGATGAAAGATGTCAGTGCTGTGAGATTATTTCACAGTGGTGTCTCAGTTTCTGGATAATAACGTGTAATGAGAGCACTTCAGTGTTTATACAGAGACACTGATTTTAGTCACAGCTTCCTTGTGTAACCTGGAGACTTTTCCAGTCAAGAGTCTGTCCTACTCAGTGTGCTCAGAAATTCCAGCAGTTTTCATTAAGGCCTGAAATCATCTGCTTAATCCATCTCCTCCTTGCATCACTGCTTGGGAGTAAGATTTTGGGATTCATGAGCAGTTTCTGAAACCACCAGAGGATGGGGGATACCATTATGTCACTGTACGTGGGCTCTATGATGTGACCACTTTAAATGTGTGGAATTCTAGTCTTTCCTATGTTGGAAGGAAAGGACATCATATAGAACTGCAGGTGTTTGATGCAAAGGCAAGAACGATGATCTAGCATTTCAGACAGCTTCCATATAAAACATGACTAAGCAAGCTACAGCTTCAGTCTGAAAAAAGAAACAGTGGAGACAGAGTAGAAAATGATGATAGCCTGCACAGCTTTGAGAGGGATGAGGAAAACCACAGTGGTGTACAGTCTCTTCCCGTGTTTTAGCTGTGGGACATCAGAAGTATCAGGAGGAAAATTCAGAAGTAGCAAAAGGAGGTACACCTCATACAGGTACAGTTCAAAAATAGCTTCTGTTAGTGGGTAAAGCCAGCATATTTTCTTTCCTGTCAATATAGTTCAGTGTTTTATTGATGCTCAGCACACTTTTATAGGAACTTACTCCAAAAGGCACATTTCCAAAGAAAATCATTATTTTGGCTTTGCTTTTATTATCTTTAGTTAAAATCGTTATTTTTCATTATGTGGCACCTTCAAAGTACTTAAGGACTGTAGAGAAGACATGCTAACAGTTATAAATCAGTAATAGATTGACATGATCTAAAACAGCCTTTACTTTTTTAAAATTAAAGAATCTGAAATTTATAGGTTGGTGGCTCTATCTTTTATCAAAATCGTAACAGAGATGAGTAGAGAAGTGAAGAATCACCTGCCATGTCTAAAAATCTTTCATCTTGGCAGTTGTATCACAAGACAACAATCAGCTCTTGAGACCTAACAGATAGACAAATGTCTTAATTGTTTTTAGGCTGAAGTTGACAAGAACATTGAACTTCTCAAGAAGAAGGATGAAGAGCTCAGCTCTGCCTTAGAGAAAATGGAAAGTCAGTCAGAAAATAATGACATAGATGAAGTTGTTATTCCTACGGCACCACTTTACAAGCAGATCCTGAACTTATATGCTGAGGAAAATGCAATTGAAGACACCATCTTCTATCTTGGGGAAGCACTGAGACGTGGAGTGATAGATCTAGATGTCTTTTTAAAGGTAGGTTTCTTGGGATGTTTTGAACACATGCATTTTAAATGTGTTTAAATACTCTGAACTCTTTTGTTCAGCTTATTAATATTAGTGGTTCTGTCACTGAAGAGGATCCTGTAAGAACATGAAATCTAAGTTTTAAAAGATGAAGTTCAGAATTAAGATAAAAGAGCGTTTTTAAACACATTATAGGTACAAAGTCATTTGTCATTAGATGGGTGCAACAGTGCCAATGTAAGCTTTCCCATGGGTTTGCATTCTGATTCTGGGGAAACGTTTCTTAGGCTGATCTGAGTATTCAGACAGCTTTTCACTTGCATTCTACAGATGCCTCTGCTGAGGCAGCCAGTGGAGTGTTAGAAATTGAGGGGGGGGAACCAGCTAGTTTTGCATCTCTAGCAAACATCTTTGTCCTGTGAAGCTAACCTGATCGCCCTCCATGACAAGGTGACCAGCTTAGTGGATGAGGGAAAGGCAGTGGATGTTGTGTACCTTGACTTCAGCAAAGCCTTTGACACTGTTTCTCACAGCGTTCTGCTTGAGAAACTGGCTACCACTGGCCTGGACAGGCACAGCCTCTGCTGGGTAAAAAACTGGCTGGATGGCTGGGCCCAAGCTGTGGTGGTAAATGGAGCTAAATCCATCTGGAGGCCAGTCACAAGTGGTGCTCCCCAGGGCTCAGTCCTGGGTCCAATTCTGTTCAGTATCTTTATCAGTGACCGGGGTGAATGTCCGCTCAGTAAGTTTGCAGGTGACACTAAGCTTGGAGGAAGTAATGATCTGCCAGAGGGCAGGGAGGCTCTTCAGAGGGTTCTGGACAGACTGGATCGATGGGCTGAGATCAGTGGGTCGAGGTTCAACAAGGCCGAGTGCAGAGTCCTGCACTTGGGACATAACAACCCCATGCAGTGCTACAGGCTTGGGGGAGACTGGCTGGAGAGCTGTCAGGCAGAGAAGGACCTGGGGGTGTTGGGTGACTGCAGACTGAATATGAGTGTGCTCAGGTGGCCAAGAAGGCCAATGGCATCTTGGCTTGTATCAAAAACAGTGTGGCCAGTAGGTCTAGGGAGGTGATTGTGCCCCTGTACTCGGCATTGGTGAGGCTGCACCTCGAGTGCTGTGTCCAGTTCTGGGCTCCTCACTACAACAAAGACATCAAGGCCCTGGAGTGTGTCCAGAGAAGGGCAACCAGGCTGGTGAAGGCACTGGGGAGCACACCTTACAAGGAGCGGCTGAGGGAGCTGGGGTTGTTTAGCCTGAAGAAGAGGAGGCTGAAGGGGGACCTTATCACTGCCTACAGTTACCTGAAAGGAGGTTGTAGAGAGATGGGAGTTGGTCTCTTTGCCCAAGCAACAGGGATAGGATGAGGGGGAATGGACTCAAGCTGTGTCAGGGCAGATTCAGATTAGACATTAGGAAAAAAATTCTTCACCCATAAGGGTTATAGACATTGGAACAGGCTGCCCAGGGATGTGATTGAGTCACCAACCCTGAATGTATTTAAAAGATGGGTAGATGAGGTGCTAAGGAATATGGTTTAGTAGATGACCGGTATGGTTGGACTCGATCATCTCAAAGGTCTTTTCCAACCTTGTGATTCTGTGATCTTAGACAATTTATTCCCTTTGCTGTCCTTAATGCTGAAAGTTTTCATAATATCTCATCTAAAAACCTTCCTTTGTTTTGAACTTATGTGCATGGTGATGGCACATGAAATAAAACCAGATCGGTTATTTTGAAAACATTAAAACCACCTTTTAACATGGAATAAGCCTACACAAAATATATATGCCAGTAATTTAGCTGTCAGATCTGCAAAGATTAATGTGCAGAAGTGTTATTAGTCTGTACTGGGACCACTGAGTAACGAGTTACCAGTCTGTCCTCTTTCTGACAGTTGAGGTTTCCCCCAAGTTAGCAGTTAAACCTTGCTTTTAACATCCAGCATACAATGCACTACGTAGGGACCTATTGTTCTGTTACCAGAACTGTTCTCTGCCCATGGGAAGTGCCTTAGTCTGACTTCACCTTGGAGCACACAATACTGCTTTTTCTCTTTAAAATGTGTGCAGAGCTAATAACTAAAATCACAAAAATGTACTATAGTGATTGCATTTGATGCCCATCTGCGAGTCATTTGAAGCCAATAAAATGCCATTTAGGAGACTAACGCATTTAGAGTTTCCAAAAAAGCTAAATTCCTGTTTGGGTCATGGAATGTGTCATACTTTGACAATTTGTATTGCACTGTAATTGAAATGATACCAAAACTTTCCCAATAGTCAGCTGTTCTTATCTTTTCTTTCTGCAGCATGTTCGTCTTCTGTCTCGCAAGCAGTTCCAGCTGAGGGCACTAATGCAGAAAGCAAGGAAGACTGCAGGACTCAGTGATCTCTATTAAATGCCCAGACTTTCCCTGGGAAGTTAGATTTCCTTATGAAGCAGACACACTCTTGATATTTCTCTTAATCAGTAGGTGCCCAGAATAAGTTATTACATTATTCAAGTGTAAGATATTTTGAATCAATAATATATTTTCTTTTTGGTAAAGACTAGCTTTTATTAATGCACTTTCTATCCCTGTAATCTTTGTGCTGGTGGACTTAACGCTGAATAAAACTTGTTGCATATTTTCTTCCTCTACAGAACTGTGTATGATGTGGTTTGTTTACAAGCAGTCCTGGCTTATGCAGTGTCAGCTGAAGCATACTTTCACTTTATTTCTCAGATTTGGAAGACATTTCAGTGTCCTGCACTGGAAAAAATCACATTTCAGTGTAACTCTGTGTTGTGATCAGTGAAAGCTGAAACCAACATTCCAATGCCCTGCTGTCTGGCTTAGCTGTTGACATCCAAGGATTGTTTTCTGGAAGTGAGCTTAGTAACTTGACTTGCCTATTCTACCATCAGATCATGGTTACAGTGGAATATACCTTATGGTGCTATAAGAAGCCGTGATGTATATTGCATTTTTCCACTAGAAAACACTAGGCAAAAGAAAGGCTACTGAGATGGTTGGTGTTGCAGTCTCTGCCCATCAGAAAATGCTACACACCAGAATGCCACAGGCAGCATGGATTCTGGCAGTGTTAGCTGGGACAGAGCTCATGGCAAGAAGCCTCATGGTTAAATACCCTCTTTTGCAGGCAGCCTGGCATGGTATACAGTTTCTCTGGCCTTGGAGTGCTGTAGAGACTGATGGTGCTGGTTGGTGCCTCTCAGGGCATGCTGCCATCCTCCTCCATTTGCATTTGTAGGCTGCCTCAGCAAAGCTAGCTTGAAAAACAGCTCTTAGTGTCCTAATTGGTGTGAGGGTTTGCCCTACGGCTTTTCATGTTGCCGTTGGAGCTGAAGAGGTTGGTACTCTCACAGTAAAAGGTAGGTAAGACTTCACTTAGTAAAACTGTAAATCCTGTGGATCTTCCAAAAGCTGTGAAAATGGCTTCACACCACCTTCCTGTCATTTGTACAAAATGTTGATTACTCCTAGTCACTACTGCTGTGTGCTCTCTCCAGGTGCTGTTTTGGTCATGGAGATAAAAGCAATACAGTAGCTACATGCTGTGTCCTAATAATGTTAGAAAAAGTTAAGTACAAGGCCTTTCCTCCTTCACTGTAATGAGGTACATTGTTTTAAAAATATTAATGACAGATGATGACTACATATCTAACTTAATACAGGCTTTGAGGAGTCACATGGGTCACTGTTTCTATTACTTTGCTTCTGTTTTGGAAGAGATTAATTTTTGTGGTTAGCAGCAAGTTGACTTTTCACAGGTGTTGGGCAGGTGCTGCAGAGACTCCTACACATGTGTACAGGTAAGGAAAATGCTTCATTAAAGCATTTCTCCCTTCCCCTAACATGTCAGTAGAGCCTGTTTCTTTCCATTAAGATGGGAATCAAGCTTAAGTTCTGAGAAGATAAGGTATTTGTTACTGTGTATTCATTCTTACTGTGAAACTATTAGAATGTTCACTACATAAATCCCTGGAGCCTGTAAGAGTACATAAGGTGTACTCATACATAAGGTGAGGGTCGAGTTAGCATAACTGAAGAAATAAATTGTTTTGTGGAGATGGGTACAAGTGGAGCTGCATTTGGGAGACAGCCCTACAAAGAAAGACTAGGAGACAAATAACAGTTTGTGGTTTATTTGGTGTTGGAGCTGGTACTACAGTTGGACAGTCACTGTCTTGTTGCATACCGAAACCTACAACATTTTTAGACATGCTCAGGAGACAAGAACTTACAGCTAGGCCGATAAAGTACACAAAAATAAGGTTCTCTAAAAAAATACACAGAATTTCCAAAGCAGTGTTAGGAAAATACATTTGGACCTACCAACAGTGAAATATTTAAGCTATTCAGCTGGCAGAGAAGGTTGGTCAATTGGCTTGACAATCCTTTAACTGCAAGAAAATAGTCTTTGGTTTCACATCGTGTAGTTAGTTACTTACTGTTCTGAACCAACATTAAACAAGATGAGGAAAAAGGCAAAGGGTTTCTAGGCAGTGCTGCTTTGAATGCTGGATTTCTGTCACACCACTTTACTGTACAAGACTGAGTAGGTTATCTAGCCCTGGCTAAACATAGGTGTCTGAGAACAGGGAAAACACTAGAGTAGTTTCCTAATGCTATCTTCAGGAAACTTAAGTTGTTCAGATTGGCGCTTTTTGTGTGTTCTAGTTGAGATCCATACATTGAAAGATTTGACCTACATGGAAAGTGCAACATAAGACAAACCACTAAACCCGTTAGACTGCAAAGCGTGAACTGCTTGGGTAGACTTAAAACTGTAGTTCCTTCTGGATTCCCCAGAGTGTATCTGCACTCTTCCTTAATTTGTCTTCTTCCTCAGGTTTTAGGATCATCTTCACTACATCAGTGATGCCATTATTGCCCAGTACACAAGGAACACTTAGGAAGACATCTTCTTTTATTCCATGCATGCCCTGTAATGCAAGTAAGGACAGTTAGGCTGGAATGTGTGTGTGTCTCTATCATAGGCTATTTTATCAGGAAAACTACTACATTTATTTGAGATTAAAATAGAATGTTACCACTGTTCTTCACAGTTCCCAGCATTTTTAGTTCTCAGTAAGACAGAAGTTAGCAAAAAGGGGCTGCTGCTCACCTTAACAACTGTAGAGATTGGGTGCACTCTTCTCAAATTCTTCATAATAGTTTCAGCTAGATCTGCCACAGAAAGGCCAATAGCCCATGATGTGTACCCCTTCAGTTTGATGACCTCATAGGCACTGCAAAGACAAAGTTACTCATGAAAAATCAAGTGCCATCAGCTGAAATACTTGAGTTTAAGAAGGGCTTTTTGGGAGGTGCTTATGTAACTCGGAGATGTCAGAAGCTTAACTGATTAGCTGACAGGACTGAAGTATGCTCAGCAGTGAAGAATCCTATTTGCATTCTACTCTACTCCCCACAGCTATGCTGGGCACTTGGAAGTTACAGCACCTCCCCAATTTAAAGTTCATTAAGCACAAAAAGTTAAGTTTGCCAAATTTGCATTACTCTTTAAGATACTGTTTCAAATTCCATTATGTCTGTATCCTGACATTTGTTTTGGACTACTGTGGTATTTACAAAACCAGATAGGGATGCTGCAATTTAGAGATGCTATACCTCTTCCATCACTTGTTCTATGCCAAGACCACACAAAACAGCAGTATTTACCTGTCCACCACCTGCTTGTGGACCTCTTTCCAGTGTTCCTTGTCTGCATCAGTTCCCAAGTCTGGATGAAGAGCCTTCAGGGAGACACCAGCAACATTCACTCCACTCCAGACAGGTACTGAGAGTTGCACAGAGATGAGTTACCTCAAGAAAACTTTATTTTGTCCTCCTCTAATCCAACTAGATCTTATTTTAACTGTTAGTCTGCAACATATGTCACTGATTTAGATATGACTTCAAATACAGTGTGACCCAAGAGGGCAAAATGAATGAATACCTAGGCACATACAAACTTATCTATACGTGATGCGACAACATCTACCTTTAATAAAGCAAGACACCTAAGCAACATGAACTAAAGTAACAGCAACAGTATTTTGCAAGTTTCTCAAAATAAGAATTGAGTCCAAACAAATCATCCCAAGCATCAGGAAGCAGAGAGTACTGCTCCCATGCTGCTAGAGAAAGTACAGCTGCTCTTACTTAAGCTTTCTCCAGTGCTCTAGTCTCATCTCTGCACTTCCAATTCCTACAGATAGTTCTTGAAGTAATCAAGAGATGCCAGTAGAGATAACTGAATGACTACTAGTTGTTGTAGTGCAGATCTTTGGGAGCCCCTTCCAGACAACTTTACCCTCTTGCCGCTTTGGTTTGGGTTTTTTTTGGAGAGTTATGGGAACAACTTAGCCTAGAAACGTTTAGCCTGCTCAGGTTACAGTAATGACCTTTTCCAAGCAGAGTTAACTCAGGTCAAATATAGATCATCTAGGGTTACTCTATGCAGCAGAAGACTTAAAAGAGACTTGGATTCTTAAGGTGCTGCATGGCAGAGGTTTTTGAGCAGTGTTTTGCTGTGACTTCTGGAGATGTCTCTTGCAAACAAACCATCAGAACAAGTTCTGTACAACAGCCAGCCCGATTTCATCCTTACCACTGGAGTCTCCATGCTCTCCAACAATCCACCCATGGCAGCTCAGAGGATGGATGCCCAGTCTTTCTCCCATGAGGTGGCGGAAACGGGCAGAGTCCAGATTGCAGCCACTACCAATAACACGGTGCTTAGGAAAGCCACTGATCTTCCAGGCCACATAGGTCAAAATATCCACTGTAAGTAGAACAGGAAGGATAAGTGCTACTCGTGAGCAGTTTGGTAACTAGGATGGTATCTTCTGTTCATCTGTAAGGATTTTATCTGCACACTAGTTACATGAAATAGTGTAAAGTAATGCCCATCACCGGGCCCTGTAAGTGGGATAATGACTGTTTTAAAGGCAGAATTGAGAGGCTGTTTATGCTACACATGCAATTATCAGTGTCCCATGCTAAAAGGACACTTAGAAGGCAACTGAAGACCCAAGGAGGCAGCTTGGTTTGTTTCTCAGAGGACCAGCTTGTTAAGCGTGGAGAGGAAACATGATGTTTCTGGCCATGTGGCCTAAGTCAGTCACATTAGTATACTAATGCCACCTTACTGAAGGCAACACAATGCTCTAAGCCAAATCCTCTTGTCAAGGCAACACAAGACAAACCTGGGTTTGAGACAATAAGCAGCTTGCAGTCAGGGCTGTATTTAACAACGCTGGGAATGATGAATTTGAAGATATTGACGTTGCGCTGGACCAGGTTAAGGCGGCTCTCTCCTTCTTGCTGACGGGCACCAGCAGTGACAATGACCAGCTTGGAGTGTGCAGTCACACTGTAATCTGCAGACAAAAGGTGGTGTCAAACATGACCTCTTTCTCCACAGAGTTCAAAACGAGTTCTTTGTTTCTTTTAGCATTGATATCTGAGACTCAAGTTTGAGGATGCTGAAATTCTCCTGGTAACTGTTACCCTAGCCTTTGCTTCTATAGAAAATTAAAAGTTTTCTCTTAAGACCCTGGTTTGCTGCCACAAGTGGCAACCTTTAGGGCATGGCAAAGTCTTAATGTGCCGAATGGAGCAGTGGTACTATGTACTTCTCAGGTGCAGATGGTTATGGGGTAGCTGTTGGGATGGCAGCCAGTGCTGTGCAGAAGAGGAAGAAAGCTGCCTTCTTACCCTGCTACCTGTGGACACTGGAGCTGCACACTAAGGTAGGAGACAGCTAGAATTTGCCCTAATCAGGGTTCCACTAAAACGGTCAGACTTATGGCCAAGAATGAAGTAGGAACACATTCAGGGGCTAACTGGCTGTGAAATAAAACTCTCAAAGGTGTAGGAATACTTAAGACAAATTAATCTTTCTATATTGAGTGATGAACTCTGGAACAGAGAATTACTAGTTGGACTGGCCTTAACACAGTATATGAAACAATGCCAGCTGAGCAGAAGTGAAGTGAGCTTTCCTCACTGAGGACAGGCTGTGTTAGACTAGCCACTTTGTATCTCAAACTGACCACCTCTCTCCATTTGGAAATAATGAGCACATTAGACCCAACTACTTGCCTTTGCCAGAGACAATCTTTGGTGTTTTAAGAAAGAGGCTGCCATGCTGGAGATCCAGCATCTCTCCTCTGAGCTTGTCCTCCACAACATCAACAAGGGCAAGTTCATCAGCCAAGTCCTGCAAGAGACCAAGATCAAATAGTAAGTTTATTGCCTCTTTGAGCAAAGTACCCGATTTGTAAACTGTAAAGTTACAATTATTTTAAAAGCAATGATCAATTTAAGCTATTTTGCTCATCTGTATCACTTTTCTCATTTCCAAGAGGGGTACTTAAAGTTAGTCTTCTGGGATATCACCTTTACTGAATTAGTTTGTACTATATATATCCACATTGTGTGTGGAATAGTTGTTCAATTTAGCATGACAATGATGAATAATTTAATAGCTGCTCATAAACCTTCTATCTTACAGGTAAGAAAAGCAAGACTAATTTTATTAAACACAGCATTTTCAATATAATAATGCAACACAAAGGACAAGTCATTCACAGTGCCTAGGAACACTTTCTCCTGTCCACACTGCAAAGTACTCCACCACACTGGCTTCAGACATAAGGACACCTTGGTTCTTAGAGGGGATTCTGGAAGTCATTCAAAGGTAAATGTAGCTCAAGTCAAAATGATACACAGAGCATGTGTCTGATACCACAATAAACTTGATTTATGAGAACTACAGCTATCTGTTCTCTGTCAAATAGAACACTCTCTTAAAGAGCACTGCTTCGTTTCAGGCCCACAGTAAGACCAGACAGCCAAAAGTTCATCTTCTGCACTAGCCCAATTAGTCTAATAAGGGACATTATTTTTCAAGCCTCGGGTAATTGCAACTGTGCTGCTTCATCCCAAGCTTAACACTTACCTTCATCAGGATGCTGATAGCACAGGCCATTCCAACAGCACCCACGCCAACCACGCTGATTTTATTCTGGGCATGAGCCTGCTCAGATTTGTGGACATTGTGGATGAGCTGATCCTTGAGAGACATGATGCCTGCTGCAAGGAAAGCAACAGATTATATCTCCAGGTTTTGGAGCTTTTACTGACACCAGAATATTTGTATCAAGCAAGAGACATGATTCCAGGATCAGAAAAATCAATATAAATCACATGCCTAAAACATCCGGCAGTACTGTCTGTATGCACCTAAGTGATTAAAAATCCTGAATTATTGATGACAATGCACTGTTTAACCTTGTGATAGCTTTGTTTCAAATACAGCCTGACAGCCACCAACACATAGCTGGGTGGCACTCCAGCAGCATTAGTAGAATGTTCTAAGTGATCATCTGTATTACAGTTACGGAAAGGAAGCCATTTTAGTCCTAAGCACAGCATGATCTGGCAATCTCTGTTCTCCTACCCTGAAAAACTGGTACTCTGTGCCCGGAAGCCTTTCCAGAGCTGAAGTTGTGCAACACTTAGCCGTCTTTAAGTACAGCGTGATCTTTAAAGTCTACTTTATGGATTTATTATAAAGTGAAACTACATAGTTTTGAGTTAAAATGTCTCAAGTCTGGTGTTACCAGCTCTCCCACCCCCTCCATGGCAGCCTGGTATAGGGGATCTAATTTGATAGCCATGGGTGTACCCAAGCACCATGACGATGGAGTATTGTGCTTTCACCCCCGCAAAAGCTGATGCTATGCTTTCCCAGACAGTGCTGCACTGGGAGCAACCCAGGTTCTGCCATGCCTCAAGAGCCCGAGGCAGGGGCAGCCTCACAGATGGATGCAAGCATAGACACAATATGATTCTCAAGTTAGTTCTAAACAGGTAGCAACTCGCTCAGAGCAGGAAAGGCTAGGCAGCATCGGCAGAGCAGGTAAGGGCTGTGAGTTTGAGGAAGGAGGGGAGGAGGGACAGGAAACCAGCAGTGCCCGTATTTAGGACGAGTTAGCCAAGATACGTCAGTCTTCATTTGCATTAGCCTCCTGAAGCGTGGCCCGGTGCAGCGCACAGTCCATGTGCCAAGTTCTCCCCTTGCCTGTAAGAACTGTAACGTGCAGGGCTGGTGAGAAGCACCCGCTCAAGTATTTTGCTCTTAGAGTGCCAGTTCCCTGGAAAGAAGCAGGTCAGGGGATGGCCAGTAGCTGAGGCGGTATATTAATGCTCTATTTCCAACACAGCCCATCCTCACAGCCCTTCGCACAGTCATTCCCGACGGGCAGGCTCTCGGGCGTTTCACCGCCCATTGGGGGATGCAGTTTAATTCACGGAGGCTGAGAGGGGAGGGGTAGCGGGGCAGTGCAGCCCGCAGCGGTCTCAGGCGCGGCGCGGGTGTGGAAATCACACTGCCTGCAGGAACCTCCGGGCACGGCGCGCTGCCGCGCCCAACGTGGCGCCGGGCTGAACTCCGGGGCTGTGCCCCGTAACTCTTCGGCCGGGGGGGGGGCACTCGGACTGCGGTCCGCTCGGGGCCCCCTGCTCGACCGCGTCCCCCCGGGGGATGTTAGCCAGGGCCGCTCCCATTCCCATCCCCCTCCCCCACCCCAAACCCACAAAGGCGATCGCACCTACCGAGCGTCCTCAACCAGGCGCTGCGACGGCGGTAGCGGTGGGGTGGGGAGGCGGCCGCCGCCTTAAGTAGGGGCCGGGCGGCTGACGTGAGGCGGGCGGGCCGCCGCGGTGGAGACGTGCCCGCTGACACGTCGGGGTGGAGAGGAGGGGGAAGTTGTACCGGGCCGGCGTGGGTTCGCAGGGAAGGGGAGGGGAGGAGTGGAGTGGAGTGGCGTGAGGCGGGAGGGCCGGTACGCTCGGCGCGCTAGCAGCCGTTCTGGAACGTTCGGCCCGTAATGGTCGGTACCGTGAGGGAAGCCCAGGCGGGCAAGGAATAGCTCAGCACTGACCGGGGCTCGGCAGCTCCTCTGGGGGTGGTTCAGCGGGCCCGTCTCAAGTTTGAGGTGGGGGGCTGCAGGGGGGGGCTGCCGGGCAGGTCTTGCTGCGGCTCCACGTCGCGCCGGTGCTGTAACCGGCATCCTGGCATCGTCGGGGGAGATTGCCCTGTTCTTACCCGGATGGGTGAAAGTGACTAGAACGTTGGTGCCCGAGGGCAGGGAAGGTGCGCAGTGCGTGCTCAGCCAGTACGCGGACCAGCAAGCGGTGCCGGCTTTGGAGAGTAAAGGTGTGCCTGCCCGCCTGTGCCGGCCGGGCAGTGCTCCTCCCGGGGAGCCGTGCCCAGCCCCGCCGGCAGACGCCGTTTGGGTTTCTGGCCGTAGTTCCGGATGCAGCCCTTGGCTGATAGCTAGAAACCTGCTTCTAATTTCCATCTAAATCTATCAGTGTTTGATTTTTGGGGTTTTTTTTTTTTGTAACAGACGTCCTTGTCTGGCGTTTACTTGCCCTGTCCGTGTATTTATATACCCAGTTCCCGCTCTGCTGCTGTTCTGTTAGGTTACATAAGCTAAGCCTTTTCAGTCTGGTGTGCTGCGAGCTGTGCTCTGGTCTTTGGAGCGTCCTTTCTGCCGGGCTCGATTTGAATGCTCCTCTCTTGGGAGAGGCTGCTGTCTGCAGTGCTGTAGGCTCTCTTCTCTGTCGTGCCTCAAACAGGAACACTAATGTTTTCCTGTCGTTACTGGAAATACCATGACTGGACTTGGCCTTTCCAGAGTCATGCCACACTGTCAGCTCCCTGTCACCCAGTGGTTGGGTAGTGGAGCCAAGCCCTTCTCCTCGCTCCTTACTGGGATACTAACAAAGAGCAAAAAATAGTACTTACTGGATGCCTGAAGTTTGAATTTTATACTATGCTACAAGATTGTCTCACTTAACTGGCTTTCAGTAAACCCTTGCTTCATTTTATCCATTTATTCACCAAATTTCATGTTTGCTAAAATTTCCTTCCACATTTTCCTGAAGAACTGCACAGACATCAAAAGCACAGGCCCAAACTGCTTCCACCATGGCTCACTTCTGAAATACTTGCTGTTCTCTGGTCCTGTGGGAATGGCTCTAGGTCAGTAAACTTACTTAAAATCTTTGCACCTATTGTGTGTTGGGATTCTGGGATTGAGAATGTCTGGTCACTCCCACTGGAGCACAGCAGGTTCTGGGAGTTTCCCTTGTCAGCTGGCTGTATGCATTTTTAATCTTGCATCTGCTTCTTCCTTCTACCCCTGCTCTTAGGCATCCTGTCTTTACCCCATGGATTAACATCTTCACCTTTAATAACCCTAGCTGGGTTACCTTTATTTTTCCATTCTTGTCTTACAGTGATCCTTTTTCTCCTAATTTCTGTATCTGCGTTACCTTTGTGATGTTTGTCTTAGTTTCCTTTTGGCATTCCAACTCTAACTGATTTTTGGCAATATCTATTTGTGGCTTACTTTTTGAGGTGCTTATCTTGCTATGGCAGAAGGCCTTCCTCATTACTTTGTCTTCCTTTACCCTGACCAGCCTTTCTATTTCAGTTTTGTCTCAATGTCTTGTCTCATAAAGCCAGCATAAAACATGGCGCTCAGTCACACTAGACCAGAGCGAATGGTGTGAAGATGGGTGTATATCTTCACAGCTAAGGCTTGTACTCATCAACCAAACTGTGCTTTACAACTGCAAGCGTTTTCTGCTGCTGTTCAAGGCACACTAGTGTCTTGTCACAGACCATCCCAGTGACAGTTCCCTTCCGCTGTGGTGACCTGATGGGGATGGTAGCCCAAAGCCTCATAATTTCTTTGACAGTCCATTGGCAAAACAAAACAAAAAATACAAGTGAGAAATTATTGAAACAGAATAATGAGATTGGCATGAAACAAGCCAGAAAAATAGAAAATTTTGGTTCTTATAAAGACCAACACTCCAAGCAAAGGAGGTTAAACACAACATTGCAAAATTAGATGTGCATTGTTCCTTGCTGCTGCTTGAGGAATGAGTGATGCTTGTGAGATGTGTCATCAGAGAAGACTTGATAGCTAAAGAAAGGAAAGTGTGGATAGTTGCTGAGTAGGCCTAATGCTGCATGAATGCAGAATAAAAGGAAACCATGTAGTGTTGTTCCACATTATGCTGGGTTCACTGAGCATCTTGTTCCATCAGAAGCCTGAAGGAGGGATTAGGAAGGTTCGTTCTGCATCCCAGGAATCTCTGTTTAGAATGGCTTTACATGAATGGGACCAAACATCTCATCAGAGTTTGGGTTCCAGACACTCATCAGGACAGAAGATGAACTTTAGACAGGAATGAAAAAGAAATATTTTCTCCCAATAAATTTTCTTATTTCTGAAGAGTTTCAATGTAAGACAAGAGGCTTTGAAGATATGACTGTCTGGATAGATTAATGAGCATTTAAAAAATACATAACTAATGTAAAGCAAGTGGCATTCTACTACCATCACAGTGGGACCAAGGCTCCTAAGAGAAGAATGCTATTATAAGATGGTTCTTATCCTGTGGCTCAGGCAAAATAAAATTGGACATTGTTTTCAGGGTTTAAGTTTCAATAAAATCTTCACTTGCCTGTGTTTGTGCTGCTTGTTGCTGAGAACAGAACAAATCCCAAATCTCTGTTATTTAGAACATAACACATCAGGTTGTCCTTACCTGTCTGGTGCCTGTTCAGATACCAGAGGTCCTACTGTTCAAAGAGTAGGCCAGAGCAAGCTAACCAGGATGTTTCAAAACCACTGTGGTCCCAATGTCTTCTCAATGATCATAAGCAGATCAGAAGCCTTGTTTTATTAAAAACCAGGCTGGGCTTTTCATATGCCAGTGTTAGTGCACCTGGGTTACAGAACTGAGAAAGGAGGCTGCTGCTGCCACATTTTTCCTTTTCAAGTGCCCTTTGTGATCCTGTTAGCAGCAGTAGGTTCTCAGGAGGAAAGCAGTCATCTGGCATGACTGACATTGATTTTTCTGCCTCAGAGAGCTTCAATCAGAGAAGGCTCAGAACAACACAAACAGAACGGAGGGAGAAAATTAAGGGTGCTTTTTGTGTACTTGGAAGATGGAGGCCAGGTCTGTTTTGATTTCTGTGAAGTGATTGACTTTGATTGTCAGGATGGGGCTGACTTTCCTCACTTGTATTTATAAGGAATTTTATTCTTCCTATTTTTTCCCCCTGCTGCCTTTTACTGCATTAGTGGGAGGTGGTGTTGATGGAGTGATGGGAATGTTTGAAATGTGACAGGGTCTCTCTGGGGAAGCTTGGCCCTTCCTCAGACTGCTTGCCCTCCTTTCCATATTAGCTTTCACAGATTAAACATGAAAAATAAAGCAATGGAGTTGGTGAATGTGGAAACTTTTATACTTCTATTCTAGGATTTACATGGTGATATTTAACTTCTGCACTTGCCATTTGCTCAGGTCCTGGTTTATGACAGACAAAATCAAATCTGATGGTGCCGTTGAGGTGAATAATAACACCAAACCATGACTGGCACCTATTTGCTGTATGAGCTACGGCTTAGAGAGGAGGCTAGCAGTAACCTAAAGCCACAGTTGATGCTGACCTGGAGAGGTCAGTGGAATCTCTCCACTCTGCCTGAGAGATGAGGTCTGTTTCACCCCTAAAAATTGTTAAGTGTTATTTCCAGTGTGATCAGTCCTGCTTTTGCTCTGACATCATCAGGGGCTTTGCTTTCATATGATGTCAGTGTGTGACGGAAAGACCTAGCACTAGACACAGCTACAACATGTTCCACTCCTGTCTTTCCCTTTGATTTACTGTGAGGCCTGAGGAACTTCCTCCAAGTTTAATGGCTTTGTTATTCCTTTGTAAAATGCGAAGGGTCTTTATCTGCCGACCTGACAGTAGCACCATAGGGATTAGTTCATTATAAAACACTTCAGTTTCATAAAGCAAAATTAAAATGATGGAGGTTCTTTAGTTAAACCAGAGAGGCCTGCACCCCAGAATGGAGTAGCTTGGTACCAAAAGTTTGGTATATTCTACTAGATTATCAACATGAGAAAAACTCTCAGAGCTGGAATTCTTGCAGTTTCTAAATATTTATCAGGGTAAGATACAGGAAGTTGGTTCATACTCCATAAATATTTGTATTTTCTATTCTTCAAATTTGGGCAGTATAGCTGCCTCAAACCATTGGAATTTACCTCCTAAGATAGTTAGAAGATGAATTTCACCTTGGCTTGCACTGATCAGTATCTCTGCACATAACTGATTAGCTGTGGTCCACACACCTCCAGGTCCCTCTCCTTCCCTGCCTGCATGCTGTTGTGAGGGTGCTGGTATTGCAAAGATCTGATGCTTTTGCTGCTTCACACCCTCTTTTTCTTTGCCCTGTCATTGTGGGCGAGGAGGAGGGGCTAGCTGATGCAATTCTCGTTTCCGGCTATTTATACCTATGTGTTTCTACAGCCTATTTTTAACTGTGCACTCGGGTAACGTATATGGAGACCTGTGGAAATAACTGACACTTTCTGAAGATCCCAGATTTCAACACCTGATTTTTGTCAGCTGTATGGTTTTGATTGCAGTCTGTTTTCTAGCTGACATGTTTCAATGTGCAGAACTTCGAAGTTACAGCATTTTTTTTTCCCCTTAAAAGGTTTGCAACAGCAACGCACTGTGCACTCAGTATAAAGCTAGGTAAAACTGTGTTTCTTGCAAGGATTTTTCTCGATACAGAGCTAAAGAAAACTGGTGTTCTTGCAGTTCCTTCCTAAGTCATCACTCTGGGTAGCTGGACTGAGCAAAATGCGTGATTTTGTCTCGCTTCTCTGAGGAGATGAATTTACTCATGGAAGCGTGAGTCACTGTGCAGGATTCTGCAAGCCAAACCCACTCCCTTGATGCAACCCTGGATACCTACTCATTTGCTTAGGAGCTGCAGGAAATGGGATGCTTGGATAAATCACATGATCAGAGACAGGAAGGCACTCCAGTGGACAGGGGCTGCTGTTCAATCTTTGCCTAACAAAGCCGTAAGGGTATCTCCTCCGGTTCAGCACCTGCCTCCTGTTGACTGTCAAGAGGAGAGTGATCATTAATGCATCCTTGCTTCTGCCTTCTGAACTGGCAGCAGCATTACTGTTACTGTTATTTAAGTTGTTCTTGAGTGTCTGGCAGGTTGCAGTAAGTGGAGACTTTCTATAAATTACAGTAAGGAGCTGGGGGGATATGAGAGGAGGGCCGCAGACTGCTGCTGCTGCTACTTGCCGATTCAAGAGGGCAGGCAGGTTCAGCAGCAAAAGGTCAGAGGCATGTCCCTGCACTCCATCTGGAGCACAGACCCCTCCCTTGCCCTTATTATAAAATGAATATTAATTCTGCAGCTGTCAGTTTTGATTTCCCCAGGATCCCTGCTCAGCACGTCACATGCCAACAAGCTGGTTAACTCAGGAAAGAGCCATGGAGTCTGGCAAAGACAAGTTTTTACTGATTCAGGCCATTTGGGACATAATCCATGTAACAACACAACGCTGCCTCCCCCACAGAGGGAGATACTTTTCCAGCATTTCAGAACTTACATACCTGGTTGACCCTCTGTGTATTCAAAGTGATAGCAGGTTATATATTCTCTCACATCCAAAAATCACTGAAGCTAAACTTTAATTTCTGTGAATCAAAATTCCAAGTTGCATTGCTTGGAAACCCAGCATCTTATGGTTGAGAAGTTACTGGGCCATCCAACCACTCAGACTTGGTGAGGAGCTTCCTGCCCTGCCTGCTCTACAGTAACAGTGCATGAGACAGACATGAATTCATCCTGTTATCTCTTTCATCCATTTTGGAGACAGAAACGTCACAGTTGTGACTCTAAAAGGAAGCCCTGCCTTTAGCAGCATAAAGTTACAGGGTCCATGAAGTCCTAGACATTGAAAATAGTTTGGTCTGTCTTTTCATGAAAGATGCAGTTCAGCATGCAGGATACCTCTCTTGAAAGCTTTTACTGAAGGCATCAGTGCTATAAAGTGTAACTTACAGCTCCTGATATTTTCTGGAGCTTGTAACATGTGGGTTAATTTCTGTAGTGCTTTGTGGGTCCTGGTGAATAAAACCGAGCTCTGTACCTGGAGTGGAGTGGGAAGGCCATCGATCAAGAGATGTGGTTTTGCAGTCTCCTTTTAGAGCCTGGATGCTACAACAGGCTCTCAGTATATCCCACATGTTGGTGTTCTCAGATAATGCCCAGTGAATACAGAAAATGCTGTGGCTATGTAATAAATTATCTGGCCCTTGGAGAAGGAAGATGAAGTTTAACTTGCTGTTCAACAAACTTAGTGATGGAATGGAAGTGGGCAACCAGCTGCTTTCATTTAGGTGGCCACACCTGAGTCTCTTTAAAAGAGCAGTCCTCAGGGGTGACGTTGGCTGGTGTTATGGAGTGGAATTCTTCTGCTGGTCTCAGGTGGGAAAAGTAATATGACTGTGTCTGCACAAGGTACTCTTTTAGATTATGTTTTGGTGGTGGTTGTTGGCAGCTCTGTGGGCAAATGTGGAGCTCTGAGGGGGGAGACGGCTATAGAAGGCAGGTGCTGTCCTGAGAGGTTACCAGGCAGAGATCTGAAATACTGTTTAAATCTTATGTGCTGCCAGCAGAACGTACTGCTGGAGGGAATGTAGCAGTGTCTGTGTGGGAAAGCTTTTGCCTTATCCCTCAAAAAGTTTGGCTCCCTGAGCTTTTTAGTTTTGTTCTGCTTCATTTTATTTTATAAGCTGAAGGTAGCCAAAGAAAAGACAGGTGTGCACCGTTTCCTAAATGACCAAGTTCCCCTGGCTTGTACTGCTAGGGATGTACACCAGCCTTGAGATGTGCTGTAGCTGTATGTTAGTTGCTGCTGTGGGCATTCAGCAGCCTGTGCTCTGTGCAGGCTTGTGGGTTGGTGTTGGAGACCTTGTTCTACTTACAGCAAAGGTTGATGTGAACCCTGAGGTCATGTGTAGGTTCAAAGTGTGGCTTGGCAGGAAGAGGGGGTGATTTCTAATCTTTTCCAAGAGAAAATTTTTTTTGTGGTCTAATTTTCTTCCTTTTTTTGTTTTGTTTCTGTGCCTGTGTTTCTTAGTTGAGGCATGATACACTGCACCATGACTAGGTACCAAAGGTCTAAACTGTGACAGTGATTCCCAGGGAAAATAAAAGTGGATAGAGAGAGGTGCAGCCTGCATTGCTAGCATGCAATAGTCTTTTGACTTAGCTTTGTTATACAGCCGTAGTGAAGTCATTAATATCTTCAAGCAGGTACCAAGCCGAACATCTCTGTAAGGAGTGTAGCTTCACAGCATAGGCACTGTGCAGATGCACAGCAGCTCTCCTCAGCCAAGAGCTCATCAACTAAAGAGGCAGAACAAACCAGGGAAGTGAAAGTGGAAGCAGAATTGTTGCCAAATATGGTGCTTGTCTTAGTATGATGGGTTTTTTGAGAGCTTTACTCAAATACTGATCCTTATGTCTATCAATTAATTCAGTTTTTGTATTTACACTCAAATTGAAAGCTTGCTGCTTGCCCAAGGACTGCCCGTGCATCATTTTCACGGTGCTATGCTCAGTGTGGAGTTTCTGGCTTGTTGACCCTTGGTTCCTGTATTTAGATGAAATTGCACAAATGTTGAGCAAACATTTGCTGGGCATGCCCTTGTCTTAAATCTATGGTGAGTCTTGTTTAAGGACGTGGATGTTACCAAAGGGAACAAGTACCTGATTTTTAGCTCCTATCTGGGGATTCCTGATATTTGCAGAATCTCTTGATTCTCCAGCTTGGGCCTTATAGTAAGAGGAACGTGCCTGTCTCCTGGCTAGTAAATGCAAAGTACACCATTTGTTGCTGGCTGGAGTTGTTTTTCTCATCCCTTTACCCAGATCCAGCTGTATGCATGTGCAGCTCTGACTTTCAAAGGCAGTATCTCAATGCAGGTACACTTCTAAAAGTTGCCCATATGGTGAAAACGTGAGGTGCTGGGACGTTGTGTCGTAGATTCTGGGGGTGTGCACATGCACACAAGAGCTGTATTTCTGGAGGCTGAGTCTCCTGAGCACTTCACCCTTGATATACTCTCTGGATCATTTTGCTGGTTGCTTTATGTGTTCTATGGTTTATGTAGGATTCATTGTGTGCTTGTAGAACATCTTTGATATTTAATGCTGTGATGTCAGAAGGGAAAATATACAGCTTTATCTCTTGCTCACTGTGTGAGGGTGAACAATTTTTTGGGGTGGCAACAGGGATGTGTTAACTCCTTGCCACATGACAAGCCTTTGGACTGGCTGCTGGGGCAGCAGGGCTCATCTATTGCTTTGCTTTTGGCCTCTGGACGGGAATGTTTGCCAACAGGGCAGTGCTGGTGTGGTGGCAGAATGTCAATGTTAGAGCTTGTGAGGCACAGGCCGGAGCACAGCCCGGGTCCTGGACTGCCAGGATGTGACGTGGTGTATTTACGTGTTCAGACAGAAGGAGCAAGGTCTGTAGCTTTCCTTATGGAGTGTCATTCTCTCTGTGTTTGGCAGCTGACCCTGTGTACCTTCATTTTTAATGTCATCAGCTGCTTGTGTCCCCAGAGGGGCACACTAAGGAAAATAAAGCTGTTCCACTTTGAAATTTCTGAAGCAAAGCAGTATTTCTATCTCCAGGCTTGGTGTGGAGAAGATGGGGCAGTTGAAGGCTGCAGGTACTCGATAAATTTTGGCAAGTTCTGGATTAAGGTTATGTTGTTATCTTTCCTGTTTATGTATGTTTAGCCATAATGTTGAACACATATTCCTTGGGTAATAATCTCAGTCTTGCATCCCCTTTTAAAATATGCTGTCTGGAGATTTGGAGTCAATAGGTTATTAGGCTATGGAGAGAATGAAAATAATAATAAATAAGTAATCTCTATAACATTTCATATCTCTTAGGCAAAGATTACTGTGGGCCAGTTAGTTCAGTGCATGACCTCTGTAAGAGTTCTTGGGTATATAAGAGCAGCCAAAAATAGCTCCCTGGAAGGTCAGGGGAGGCATCTTTTCTGCATGTGGATAGCTTTGCATTTCTCATCTGAAACATCTATATGTCTTACGGTAAGCGAGCAAGAATGGATGGAAAGAAGATAGACTACCAGCCAGAGCCTGTGTAACATGTTCTTTATTCATACCAGCCCATACAGACTGCTGCCAGCCTTGGAGACTTTTCCATACGTGAAATGGAGAAAGTCTGTATTAGCTTCTAAGCCCTGCTTCAAAGACAGCCTAGCCAAATAAAGGCTGAATTCACACTGTCAATAGATGAACAATAGCAAGAGGGACCCTTATGTTTTAAAGTGGAGCCATAGGCTTGCATCCAAGTGATTTTAAGCTTCTGGCTAACCCTGAAGTCTGAAAGAAATTTCAGCTTGTCATCCCAAATGTTCTTTTTCTTTTGATATATGCATGCTGAGGTGGAGCTTGTGAGAAGCTTATATAGCAAATGTCAAAGTCAGAGTCTCCATGAACATTTTAATTATTGAATAGGCAAGAGCTAACATGAGAGAGGAAGGCTCTGTGTTTCTCTGCATAGTAATCTCCACACACACACCCGCCCCTTCCTGCCCAAATCCCCTTGGTTAATCAGGTTACGTTTGCCCTATTTCTCTCAGGGAGCAAGCAGAATGCAGTGTCGCTAGAGATGGAGGAAGGGAAGGTGGAGAAGGGCATGCTGAAAGCAAGAGTGGGTTGAGGATGCTCCAGAAACTAAAGCTTTGCTTTGGCAGGGTTCCCGAGATCACAGCAGGATGCCTTGGGGCTGCGCGGTGTCTCTGTGACCTGTCACACTGGCTGACACACCTCATCTCGCATCCCAGGTAATGCGCCAAAGGACAGTGAAGAGAATTTGCATGTCTGCTCAACCTGGAGGCGTCGGTGGTCTCTGCAGCCAACAGCTCCTTCCCCAAACACCCTCTCAGCCGCCCGTTTCAGCTAAGAGCCCCTAGGTGTCCCTGTGTCTGTGGTGCAGTGGTTAACGGGGGTAGGGGCAGTGTGCACGCTCATACGTGTGCCCATCCAGGGCTGTATGTGCCACGTGCTTTTGTGCATCATGCAGCATTTCGTTCTTGCTGCGCTCGTCCTCTTGGACATGTGGCTGCAAGCTCCAGGAAAATAGCACAGGTGGATGGACCCACCAAAGTGAAATGCAGCTATGAGAAGCAGGGCACCACCTTGCACACAGCACTGCTGACCTCTGTGAATGACAGTTTCCTTTAAGTATGAGTCTGGTGACCCTGGAATTTAGGTCTGCGTGTGCTGAGATTTTGGAGGTTCTTTGTATGGGTCCATGCCTTGCAAATGCTCATATTATAATGGGCAATAGCAGACTAACAGGCTGGGAGACTGAAGTCCAAAGCTCTTCTGTGACTGGTGTCTAAACCCACAGCTTGTGGCTGAAGCCCTTCCTGGAATGTGGAAAAACTACTTTGTCTGGGTCTGGGCAGGCTTAGAAGAATAGGGTCAGTCTTGATGTGAGAATTCTCTGCAGTGACTTGGGTGATTTTGGGAGGGTGACAAATAATTCAGAAAGATGCATGTCTGCACCTGCATTCTGTGTTCTGGGGTTTTATTTATCCAGAAGCTAAAAACCAAACCTTTCTAGACCAAATCATGAAGCTTTAGGTAATTTATATGTAAGCCTGCTTCTCTAATGCCCTGATTCTGGCTCAGGATCAAGTGAATGTCAGCCTGTGCCTGCGTTTCAGTTTTGCTGGGAAGTGCGAAGCCGAACAAGTATTGCGGAGTTTGGACTTACGTGCCATCTGCTTTGCTCGTATCATGGTGCATTGTCCTTTGGAGACGTACCTATTGGACGAGATTTTTAGCATCCCTCGTTGTTAGCAGCATGGATCAGGAACATTTGTGTAACTCAGAGCTAGGTGAATGCTAAGACACTGTTCCAAAAGTATAAGCATCGGCAAATGCAGACCTGAGCTAGTAAATCCTGGACCTGTGACATGATCTTGCATGCTCCCTGGTGCAGAGCAGAGCTAGCTGGGTGGCCATGGACTCCTATTCCCTCAGGAATGAAAGCAGGCAGGAAATGAACTGCCACAAACCTCTCCTTGGCAGGAGAAAGCTGTGGGAAAAGCAAGGTGTAGCAAGCCCGGGCAGCTGTGGAGCCAGGCCTTGCAGGTGCTGCAGGCCGTTTGGAGATCCCGATGCCGTGTTCCCCCTGCGCAGTGCCGGCTGGCAAGCACGTGTTGTGGTACGTGTTTGGAACATGCCAGTGCCCTGACATCGTGTGCTGCCATGGCCCGATCGCTCCTTGCTGCAAGACACCGGCCAGTGCCCTGTGTGAGAGCAGTGTTACTGCTCCTGGGCCTCCCGTGCGCAAACCGTCCTTGGAGCAGCACAGCGCGGGGCGGCCCAGTCGCTCCGTAGAGCTGCTGTTCGGTTTAACTGCAGTAGGCGGGAGGGGATGGTCACATCAGCGCCCTCCCACCCCACAAGAGTGACGGTGCGTGTGCGAGGAAGTGAGGGGGAAGAGCTGAGCTGTGTGCTGAGTGGCTTTGGTTCAATTCTGTACTAGGTAGGAGCCTGCCCTGCCAGCCTGGGCCCGGGGGAGCTGCCGGAGCAGATGCCTAGCAGCACTGTTGCTGCAGGGCTAGCCGGCTTGTGGGGTGCTGCCAGTTTTGTGCAGGGAGGGGAGGGCATCCTGCTTTTTGGAGGAGGAGAACAGTGAGTGATGTGGCAGTCTGGAGGCTCGCCCAAACATGGAGGAGTCTGTCTGTCTGACTCGAAGGCTGAGCAGCACCATGATCCAAAGAGCAGAAGGCTTTTTCTGTGTCTCTGATGCTGCCAGGTAAAAAAGTCAGTTGCACAAATATGTGTGAATCTCCTCCCCAACCACCCCCAAACCAGACTTGAGCTCCCACAGTTATGTGACTGGCTTGAAAATTCTGCATTTACCATCTGGTGTACTTCTAATTGCCTTTCTGTCTTCCAAAACCTTAATTTCTGTTTTCAAGCTGGTGTTTTGTGGTGGGGTTTTTTTAGTGGTTTTTTTTTTTTAATAAGCTAGGAAATATTTTATTTTTGTTAACAAAGTCCCAGGACTCCAGAAAGTGGAGCTTTAGGGAAGGCTGCAGTGGTTTCTTGGATCTAATAGCACCGAGAGGAAGCTGAGAGGCAAAAACTTTAGCCTTAGAGAAGGTGGGCAAGGAGGCAAGGCTGGAACAGTGGCTTCATTGTTTGACTTGACTTGTTTTGACTCCATTGTAGCTGGTGGATATGGTGCACGTCCCAGGGAGCTGCATATTACAAGTACCTGGCTGATGGTGTGCATGGCAATCAAATCACGAGGTAATTACTGGACCAGTGGGAGAGGCATGCAAGCAGTATTGGTTGTTAATTTACAAAAAGTAAAACCCAACACTCTAAAACTTAAAGATCAGAACTCTGCTCCTCTGATCTGGTTTTAGATGAAAAAGAAGTAGGAAGTTTAGAGAGGAAGAATTTTGATAATATCTGCTGCAGCTTTAATTGCTGATAAAGATTTCGATAGGCCAAATGGCTGTGCTGACTTCTGCACAACAGTTATGTTTTTAACCGTTTAAGACATTAGGCATCTAATGCATCGAAGGTCTGATTCTGCAGAAAGTACTGGTACAAAGCACCAAATAAAGCCAAGGCACTAAAAAAAGTTTACAAACATTGATATGGCAGCATGGGATAGATCTGGCCCACTGGGCTCTGTACCAGATCCACAGGGCTGGAGCTTGCTGCCTAATAGAAATAAGAAAAATCTAATCTAAAATTTCTCATCCTTTCTAATGCTGAATGCATGATGTGGAATTTGAAGAGTGATTTGGGGATGTTAGGATTTTAAAACAACATATATTAATGTTCTGGTTCTTACGTGCAGTTTGAAGTATCCTATAGAGAACAGGTTCTTGGAAATTGGCATACTTCAGGCCAGCACTTCCTCTAAATACAGTATCTTTAAGCTGTTACACAGAGTTTCCTTCAAATATTTTGTGCTCAGATTGACTGGATCTGTCTGGAAACCTTGAGCAGATCAATAAGCTGCTTGTTTCATGTGGAGTCTTGAATGTTGGTGTATGATAAAGTTGGTAGCTGCATAATACTGGCTGATACATCACGTGGTTTGTTGCATTTCTAGTACTTAGGATGCAAGTGGCTTGCTTGAGATGAAGCTGATTTGAGAAATCATGTACATACCCAGTGGAGACAAATTGCTTTTCATGCAATTTGTAGCCTTCAGAGGATATAGCACCTTCTGGTTTCTCTGAAATGAGCGTAATCACTGCTATCTCTTTTGATAAAGAAACATGGAAAACTAGTTTTCCAGAAAGTATTGATGACCTGCCTGAATTACCTGAAAATGCCTGTAATCTCAGCCTTGTAACTGGGCTACAGATGCCATTAAAGGCCTGCTGTAAAACGCTTGCGCAAGGCCTGTAACGGGGAAACTACTCTGAACTTTGTGCCCACACCGTTTCCTGATTCTATGTATCGTGCTATTATTACATGCAAATAAATAAGGGGGAGGGAAAACCAACGTGCCTGAAAGTAAGGTCAACCACTGGACTCTGGACTGCTTGATGCAGTGGCTGCAGACATGCAAAAAATATTTCAGAGTTTAAAAAGATTTACCTTTGCGATTCTTCTATGGTATGTGCCTCATGAGCATGGCAGCTATCCTGGGAGATGCTCAGAAAGGTTACTGTCTGTGCAGCAGCAGCACTTCCTCTAGGGCTCCTTCCATAGTCAACCAAGAGAAGTTGTTCCATGCGTTCATTTTCTGGAAGAGATGAAATAGGTCTCTCGTCTCCTTGGATGGGTTCAACCATTGTGGTTTTGGAGACTGATGTGGCTTAGCCACTCCTGCAGGCCCCCCTTTTCCACCAGAACCCAGCCATGCAAAACTACAACAGAGACCCTTAAGATGCAGGTGTGGATCCTTGCAAGGCAAACGGAAGATAAGCTTGCTTTACCTGAATCATCTTGCATATCTCTTAGAGTTAACCTGTGGACCTTCAGGGGCCACTGATGTAAAGCCACAGCTCCAGAGGAGTTATCTTCCATGAGAGTGAGAAGGAGCCCAGCTTTGACAAGCTGAAGTTAGCCTTTGTCAATATTCTTCCTGCTTCTCATCTCATCCATGCCATCTGCTATTGGGTATCCTTAAGTATGATGTTGGAAGTCAGCACTGATTTGAAAAAATCAGCCAGTCCCTTAGGGACATCCTGCTGAAAACCAAACTTCTGTCAGTGACCTAGATCCAGTGAAGCTTTGAATTATTTAGATCACATCTTGCAGATAACGCAGAAAACTTGTGTTTGGGAGACTGCTCTCAATTTTAGGTTGAATTGGAAAAATCTTTTCTTTAGAAAGTTTGATGCTGACTAGGGACAGCTGAAGGGCTGTGTCTGGTCACCACTACTGCCCTTCTGATTGCATAAATGTTCTTAACAGTTGATGAACATCTTGGGGAAATGATGCATCTAAGAGATTGACCCTGCTTGGTTTTTTCCTTGCGCTGTTGCTTGGCAGATGCGGATTGCAGAGCAGCTGTAGAGGTTGAGTGTGCAGCTTGCAAGGTCTGGGCCCTGTGCTACCCAGGTAGGTTCTTCACAAGCAAAGTATGTGGGAGGGATGGATGATTCCAGGGCTGGATTTAAAAAAAACCTGTTTTAATCCTGCTGAATCCAGTGGGAGTTAGATATGCAGATACCCAGTTACACACAGTACTGGGTAGGCAGGGGAACTGCACGCAGAGCTTGTGGCTTAGCTCACAGTGCTGCTGTCTGGACGTGCCATATGGCTCTCACTGCCACCGCTATCTACAGGGCTCCTGCAAAGCCTGTGCTGCAGCAGCACAGTATTCCCTTACACCTAGTCCTTTAGAAAGGACGGAGCTGTTATTGTCTTAGTGAGCGGAAAATAAATAATGTGGAATATCTACTTTATTAATGTGAGTTACTGCAGCTAGTCCAAAGCTTCCTTGTGCTGCTGTAAGAGCAAATTCAGACAGGAGCTTGCCCCGGGAAGAGAAAGCAGAAATGGGGCAGAATATGGCTTTTCTTTGAGCTCATCCTTTAAATGAATTAAATAGGTTTCTTGGTCTGGCAGTAGTGCTTGGTGTTGAGGTTTGCACAGGACTGACACCAGTTGTGTCTGCATTGACAACCTGTGTGCAATAAATGGGGTCAGATATTGGGCAAACAGTTGGTGTGAAGGACTCGACATCCATTTGTACATGTGTTGAGGCTTTACTTCTGGCCAGCTCTAGGCGAGTCCTGCAGACTGACACCCACTAGTGACTGGAGTTCATCTCTGGTTTAGTTTCAGACCAGGAAAGCCTGCATGCTCTGAGACTGCCTTGTCATCTGAAGCAAAGCTCAGTAAGCAAGAACACTTGGGAGATCTGCTTCAAGAATTGTTCCTGATGTGAATAAGCTGCTCATGTAGCTTCAGCCAGCAGCCTGAGCTGTGTTGTGTAACACAGCAGTGTGTGCTTTAGGGGTGTCTGCTTATAGCATTGGATTCCCATTTCAGATAGCTTGATGTTTAGTATTTACAAGGGAGATGGGGGAGTGGGTAGTAGTGAAATAACATGACTTCAGCTTAGGTAGTGGTGTGAGTGTGGAAGGAGCAAAGCTGCCTCACAGACGGACCATCCCTGCAGCCTGTGCCCTGACGTGGCAGCGTTTCTTGCCGGTGCTGAGCAATCCCCAGCAGCTCAGGAAGCGGAGCAGCGTTGTGTGAAGGGGCAGCTCTGAGTCGGGGCTGGAGGGGAGAGCTGCTCCTGCAAGGGGCAGAGCACAGTGTCAGCGTTTGAATGTGGTGTTTCTGGGCACGGCTGCACTGTGTCCTGTTGGATTAAAATAAAGTCGGACTAGGACAGAAATGACACCGTTTGCTGCTTCTGCTTGGTTTTGTGAGCTTCTTTCCCTTCATTTATCTGCGGTGGAAGAAGCATCTGGTAGTCCTACATAGGCATGTGAAGAGTGCTGCTCCTCCCATCCCATGAGCTGGAGTCTCACCATGGACTGAAACAAGTTGTCAGGAACTCAGCTGCTGTATCAAAACATGCAGCTTCTCCCTCTGATCCTTCTACTTGAGTATTTCCAGTCGTGGTCAGGCTTCCTGCTTGTGGGTCTGCTGCTTCTGTGAGCAAAGATTTGAGCAACAGGACAAGCTGGGGCCCTTGTACCTGCTGGCAGGGACTGGTTCTGGCTGCCTGATGCCAGCTGTGACCAGTGTATTGAGGAGAGCAGCAGGCCTCCAAAGCACCTTTGCTGAAGCCAGCGCCAGCCGGGTACTGCGCTGCGGCAGGCAGCGTTAGGTGCTGCGGTGCCTCGCTGCCCATGGGGCTGTGGGAGCGGGGGCTGTGAGTGCTGCAGGGCTCCGGGTGCACCCTGTGGTGCCTGTGGAGATGCAGGCAGGGGGCTGTGTCAGGTCCGTGTCACTCACACCCCTCTCCCCTCGCCGCACGCTTGGCTCCGGGAATGCACTGTTTCTGAATGTAGGCCAGTGCTTCCTGAGCCTGTGTCATTCCTCGCTCGGTACAGCGAAGAGCTGCTCGGCAGAGGGGCCTGGCTTTGTGCTCAGATGGCACGGTGTGGGATGTTTCCTGAGAAGTAGTTCAGGGAATGAGAGTGTTTTTCTGGCTGGTATTAATGTGTGGTGAAACAGTTACTGACCCCATGGAGACTGGACTCTCCCTTTAGCCCACTTCTGCTTCCATCCAGGTGGCTGTTACTTCCAAGTGTCTTCCAAGGCTTTGCATGTGGAGGCAAAGAGACCAAGATGTGGAGTCTGGTGGTTTGCAATGTTGTGTCCCAGCTCTTGCCCAGCTTGGGCATGATGGGCAGGTGGTCCTGTGCAAGGGGCTGCCTGTGCTTGACTGTGGGTGGGGGTCAGTGACCAAGGCCACCTCTGCCATCTCAAGGCCAAGGCACTTGTCTGGCCTTATGGTTCGCCCAGGGCTGAGGCCAAGTTCCCCTCCCAGTCCTGCAAAAGGCTATTGCTTCTGTACCAGGCCTGGGGGAGCAGAGAGGTGACAGTGCAGCTATTTCTTCTTATCTGTTGGCAGCACAAAGAACTAGGTGCCACTACCTAAACAACTGTCACAGTACCTGTCCAAATAGGGGCTGGGAATCTCCAGCACCAGTGACTTTGGAGCTAGTAAGGGCTTGAACACAAGGGGGTTTTTTGGGGGTGGTTGTTTTCTGACCCGTATGTGCTTTGGTATGAGAGCCCTTGGCAGCAAGAGCCTGTCAGTGGTGTGGCTTGGTGTGCCTGGGGAGTGGGGCTCAATCCTGCTGTCCATGGAGTCTCTCCTTGTGAGAGAGACCAGCAGCAAGGAAACTGCTGGCTGTCACCAGGGATCATCCTCCCCTCTAGAGCTAGAGGGGAAACTCTCTTCTGTGATTTTTTTAGGTCAAGAAATGGTGATGAAGTTTGTGATGTGAAGTGCTTAGGAGATGGGGGGATGACTATACACCATGATGAAGAGGAAGGATTTCCTTTCTTCCCCAGGGAAAAATGGTACCCCTGGGAAAAATCCCTGCCCTGACCCCAGGGACAAATGGATCTTAAAGTTGAATAGGGTCTCATTTAAGGATTGGATTACAGCTCTGACAGCTGCTTCTTGTTCTGGTTTATCATGCTAGTGTGTTGGTGTTTGTTCAGTCTAAAGTAGTGGTTACCACCTGAGAAGGGCTATCACAAAACCTGGTACTAACTCCCATGTTCATCTTTGGACTATTGTGTGTTTGCTTTCGTTAAGATAAAATGAGGAGCGGTGCCCAAGGGAGTGGCAAGACTTGAATAAAGACACTTTCATTTCTGCAACACCCAGGCTCCCCATCCGAGTCTGAGGTCCCTACAGAAGCATTCCTCTGTCTGCTGTAAAACAGTATGAGCCAGTTTGGGACTTAGTGACAGAATTTGGCACAGGGAAAGCACAATTTTGATGAACTGGACTAGGCTGAAGGGCAGGAGAGGACAATAGCTGATCCCTTCTGCATTTGCAATAGCTCCAAATGTCCTTTTGATCAACATAAATTCTAAATTATGGCAGGGCCTCTACTTGAAGTGCATTTGGACTCCTGACTGAGTTTGTTCTTTCCTGTCTCTTTTTGAGAGACTGCTCTCTTTCCCTGTAACTGCCCCCTCACTGTCCACATCTGTCCCATACTGAGCAGTGCCATGCTCAGCCCCTTGGCATGTGAGCTAGAGATCCCTGTTTTCTTAGAAGACATGCTAGTGAGACACAAGCCTTGGGAGTCTGAGTCAGCTGATTCCTTATGGGTGGTCTTTGTCAGACGCTCTTAGTTTGGTAGTTGGCCTTTGCTGTGACTCATTAAATTACTAATGAGATCTTGGTCATCCTAATTCCACCATTTTCAGTCATTCAGCTGGCTCCTGGTACTCCCGTTACACAATGCTTGGTGTGCTTGGTACCGCGATCACCTTGGCAGTGCCAACAACCACATTACTGCAACTCCTGTTGGTTGGGATCGTGGCAGGGGGTACGCAAGCACGAGCCAAGCTCTGTGGAGCGACTGGCTCCCCTGAAGGGTTAGGAAGGCAGAAAGCCTTTGAGGGTGTGATCTCCTGAGCAAGAGGAAGCCGCCTGCGTTTGACATGTCTCCTGACAGAGCATGCTGAGGACATCTAGGTGCCCGTGCTGCATTGCTGCTCTAGAGCACTGTTTCACAGCGTTGTGCCTTGTGTGGCCTGCTCTTCCGGAATGGGATGGTTGGTGCACACCAGCTGGGATATCTGCTGGCTGGTTCTGCCCTGCTGAGCACGCAGCCAACCTGGCAGTGTCCCACCCTGTCCCTTGCTGCAGCAGTGCAGTTTTATGATCAGCTCGTGGCTGGGAGGGGAGGGCAGCATGGTGCCTGTGCAGGTGGCAGGCAGGGGAGCCGTTGGCAGGTGGGAAACACGTGGTTTTACAACTCGGTGCTTATTTCCTTAACATCCTATCTGCAGGAGTAGGGCAGAGGTAGAAACGGGACCAGTGCTCACAGGGAAGTAGCTACCGTAGGGCCATTGCATCCAAGTTGTCAATTCGGATCATGGGACACTCTGTATATCCAATACAGCTGTTATCAGTGCTCTTTTATCTGGATCAGCCCATCAGGTGTAGGTGGAGAGGCTGCAGGTCGGGGCACAGAGGAAGTGAACATGCTACTGTGATTCATGTGACAGGCTGGAAGTCCCATCTGAGGCCAATGCTCCTTGTGCAGTACCTAGAACTTGGCAGCTCCTGCCCAAGAAAGTTTGGCCATCTCTGGGCGATTCCCACAGCACTGGGGTCTTGGCTTTTTAACAGAAGCTTAAGCGTGGGTATGCTCAAATTGTTCCCTCTTCTCCAGAATTTGTGATCAGGGTCCTGCTGAGGTGATGGGCACTGGTGGCTGTAGGGTAGAAAGGGCAGGATAGGAGTGCTGCCAGGAGCAGGACGATACATTCCCTTATGGTTTAGGGGATGAAGTGTGCAGCTCTGGGTGCATAGATTGTGTTGGCAGCCAAGTCCCGGGGAGGTCACACAAGCAGGATCTGGGATTCACAGGCTACAAGGTGCTTGAGTGTGGTATCAAAGTGTGGTGAAGACAGGGTTGTGCCAGAGGTGCTGGGCAGTCATGTCGGTGAGCACAAAGGGTGGGACCTGGCTCAAGGAGCGCAGTGCACAGACGTGGGGGATGTCAGCAGTGCTGGAGGAAGCTTTGGCTGGGTGCAGTAATTGGAATAAAGTAAGGGTTTGTCATGTTGTGCCTGGGAATGAACTTGAGCTGGAAGGGGATGGAGTGGGCTGTACAGAGGCTGGCATTGTAGAGAACGGTGCTGTAGCCAGGCTTGAGGGCTACTGCCTTTTGAAGCTTCAGGTTTAACGTGTGGTTTGTGAGGGCTGTGGATGAGAAGTAACAAAGCAACCTTGTTTAAGGGGATCTTACCAGGCAGGGAGGGACAGGGTCTGTGCAAGTCCAGGATGTTATTTTCCTTTGGGATGTGCTGACACCTAAACTGGAGTAGTTTGGCTTTACCAGAATCAAGATTGGTGGACTTTTCTGGGGGGAGGAGGAAGACCAGAGTGGTGTCAGTGCTTTGGAGGGGATGGGGATGCTCACTGTGTGGGAAATGCAGCAGCTGAGGGCACGTGGGCTGGGAAAACGCCAGGCGCGTCCCAGCCTCGGCTGCATTCACATCGCTGCTGTGTCTGTCAGTGCCGCCCCGCTGTGATCCGAGAGCTGCCTGCAGGGCGGAATAAAGGTGACCCGGGCACTGCAAGGCTGGCTGGGAAGCAGGGCTGCAAAGGGGCTGACCTCCCTCGGTGAGCGAGCTGCGGCTGCCCGCGGGGTGCTCGGTGCCCAGGAGCTGGAGGCACAGAGGTGCTGGGGCTCTGGTCCGTGCCCTCTCACAGGCACTGCGCTCTCTGGCCAAGACGCTCCTGCAGTCTGATCAACTGCTCTGGCTGCATCTCCCACCTTTGGGTCTTGTCTCTCCCATGGCAGACAGTGCAAAAGAGCCCTGGTATGTTATCTGTCATCGAGGGGAGTGGTGAATTGTCTTGCCCTCAGTGTTACAGGCAAGGACTTGGGTATCTTTTAGGGAGGTGGCGTGTTCAGAGGTAGCTGAGGGGAAACACGATCTCCTGCAGAAGACTCAGGAGATTGGGTTAGGTCATTCCCCAGGCTTAAGCTCTGCTGCAGAAGCACACCTGCCAACGTTCCATCACCAGCGATGTCTGATGGCAATTCAAACCGAAGTTTCTGTGTGCTGTTTGGCTGGAGCTCCAGCTCTTGCTGCAAGGAAAGGGAGAGCTTAGACACAGGTTCAGGATGTTGTCGCTCACACTGGAACTGCGTGGCAGTACAAAGGCTCCAAAGCAACTTAATACACTGCCTGCAGAGAGCAGAGGTGTGAGGGCAGGCTCTTCTTTTGGGAAAGGGAAAAAAAGATGGATAATAGAAGACTAGACCTTACAGTTTCTTGTCGCCACCTCCCCTGCTTACACAAGTGACTTTCTTGATGAAGCAGCTGTTGGATATGAGCCTTGGCAAAGGATAAGGGAAGCTTTCCAGCTCATAACAATACCTCATGAGAGAAGCTGTATGGATGTAGCTATAGTGTAAGCAGGGGGAAATCGTTGAAGCTGTAAGAAAGCATCTTAAAGAAAGGGGCAGTGGGGGAAAGTCGCCCACCTGGAAAAGCGCAGGGCCTTGGTCAGTGCTTTGTCACATTGGGAAGCTGAAGATCGTTGTCTGGAGAGTGGCTCTGTGCCTGTGCAAGAAACTACCTGTAGGGGAAAGATGTCCCTTCCCACCATTGACTGGGGTAGAGCCCTTGAGAAGCAGCCCTGCCTCTCTTTCTGTGCATTTAAGTATTTTCAGCTGGTGAGATTCTCAGGCTACAAACAAGCTGAGCCAGACCTGTGTTAGTGCCTGCTTTAAGCTTTCCTTTCCCCATTACGAGCAGAGCTTGGGTTTGAATGGCTGACCTGTGCGGCTCTCCTGAACCAACAGCTGCTGGGCTGATACATGGAACAAGCGGAGATTTAACTTGGCTTTGGTATGATCAGGAGCAGTAGCAATGGTGCAGATTCCCTGTGTGGCTTAAGAAGTTCTCAACCTCTAAAAACTGAAATACTCTGACAGTAACTGTATTGTAATGGTTTTGTTTCTGATCTCTTCTTACCAGTGTGGAGGGACAGCTGAGCTAGTGCTGTAGGCAGCTCCCTCAATTCAGACCTGAATGGAGCCTGTTTGGGATTCAATTGAACGTCAGCAAACACCAGCCTAAGCATTAGAGAAGACTTGACTTTAGAATTCATAGGGTTTATTCTACAAATCTTAGATCAATGCCAATGATACAAGTTTTATGAATTCTCATTAAAAATACAAGTCAGTATAAAGATTCCAATATTAATATAATGCATGAAGATTCAGTTTCAAAACTTAAGGAATGAATCTGGGTTTTGGACCATGCTACAGAAAAGGGGAACACAATGTAGAAGAAAGAATATTTAGTTTACCTCCCTTACTTCAGGAGGGGCCTGTGCCTTATTGCCACAATACCTGAAAAGCAATATGAAGTGCATAGCAGCCTTGCCTGTACAGTCTCTAGGCAAAACTGTTGAATTTAGTATCATAGTCCTCTCCCCCCCAATCTGTTTAAGATACATTTTGATAGCCCGGTATCGCTATAATAATTTAAAGCTATTGCAACACCATCCCCCACAATGATTATAAACAACAGTCTTTTGCACTGCAAAATGCTCTTGTGATGCACTGAAACTTCTCTGCTGGACTAAACCATTTGCCCAGTGTTGCCAGAACAATAAATACTGATTCAAATCAAAGTTGAATTAGTTCCACATTAAAAACTCTCCTGTCTGTTGGGTTTTTTCTTTTAAATGATGTCTCAGTGCAGTCTAATACTCAAATGCGTTGTTCATAGCTTCAGGCACAGTTAGAATATAAATCAGACACATGTTCTTGAACCTGGCCCTCTGAGATGATGAAAGGTGTTACAACTTTCACTGAACAGTTGAAATTTGGCCATGGAATTGTTAGATCAATCTTTGGAGTGGGGGAGAACAAAACTACCCTTTCTTTCTTGGAGCTGCCTGCACTTACAAGAGGATTAGGCTTAACAAAGCCATACCCTACGCCTAAATTTTAGAGAATCAGTTTGTTTATCACAAGAGGTAACTCTTGACAACTCTTGCACCTCATCCCCCCAAATGCTGTACGTTTATTCCTAGCGATGCTTTCACCCTGTCAAAAATAATGGGCACCTTTTGTTGAGCCCAGTCGTTTCTTGTAGCAGAACCACATAAACACCACAGAGCAGGTACCATGCATCTATCTGCAAAAGCAGACAGTGAAATGAGGCTTAACAATATGCATACATTTCCAAACAGAGTTTTGGTGCAGACAGTGACATAGTACTGAAACTCAGCTTTTACCAAAATATCAGTATAATACAAAAATCCAAACACTGGGTAAAAAGAAGCTGCTGACTTCCACGCATCAGTTAAAGAAAAAAACCAAACCCCTCTTGCATAAATGGAGCAGCAGCACAGAACACGCACAGACTTGGCTATACAGATACACCTCTTCTGCTGTAGGAATTTGTGAGTCTCCACCCAGCATCACGCTGTCACGGTTTAGCATCATACCAATCGATGGTGGCAAAACCTAGTGTTAGGCCATCACACAGGCTAATGGGAATTCCCTCTGCCCTGCTGAACACTGCTGTGCTTGCTTGGAAAAGATAGTGTCGCTCTGATTTGTCCTTGTGGTAAATGCATCTTTTAACAGTCGCATTTAGTCAGAAGTAAAAAAGTTCGGAAGCCCATTTGGGGCTTGAGCACAGTCAAGATGAGAACAAAATACAAGGATGTCATTAAACTGCATATACTATAGAAAACAGGTTTACTTTGCATTTAAGTCACATTTAATACAAGACAAGTTGGTCTGAAAGTGAACTGACTCTATTTGGAACGAAGTATGGCACAGATTCCCAGTATCTACGGCCTGTGTAAGTACCACGGTTTTCTCTTTGAAATGATTATCGATTCGCCAAAAAATAGTGTAACAGTCAAAAGGGACAAGTGAAGGAAAACAGAGTTAGGAGAAGAAATAAAAAATGTCTAAGAATTGAAAATAAATGACTTCTTTTATAAGAAACTTTATTTAACTTTGTTTTTAAAAATGCATTCTCTCCTCAAAACAAATGCCACTGTAAAAAAAAAAGATTGCAGTAGCACACACTTGCACTCAAAGGAAAACATGCAAAACTGATGGCTGAAAAAACTGCTTAAAAATCCAAGACTTTAGGCAAAAGTTTGCCCCCATGTGCCTTTAGGGACCCCAGACCATAAACAGCTTCCAGTGCAATGTCTCTTGCTTCCAATTGGTGGGGAAACATATAGCAGAAGCTTGTCTTCCGACAGCTGTGCTCTCCCAGATGTTTGAAGCAAAAACAGTCTCAGCTGTTATTTTAAAATATCATTGTTAACTGTTGCAGAAAGTACAAACAGAATTCAATAAAATGTCAGAATCCAGTGAAGAAAAACTTTTGAGTTCTACCCTGTGCCATACACTTCATAAAAAACAAAAGTTAGACAGAAAACAGATTTTATTAATACATCCTCTTTAGATTTTTTAATTTCTGAAAGCAGCTCTTTATGCAAATCAAAAGCAGTTCCTGAGTAACTGCAGTAAACAGTGTCTTTTAAATATTTTTGCGCCTCAGCTCTTCTGTTTTGGTTCTTCCTTGTTTTTCTCCCTAGTTTTCAAGTTTAATCTCAGTTCTTTTTCAAAAATGTGCAAGTTCAGTTAGCATCATTTCCAGAAGTCCACAGCTTGCAGGTCTTCCTGCAACAACTATAAGATCTGCAGATATGCTAGGCTGTATCCTACCCCTATTGCAGACGTTGCTCTCAAACCTGTACAGCGCGCGTTTTCACGTCTTCTTCAGCATACGCCGGGACTGCCACGTGTGGAACTTGTTGTAGGCCGCCTGCAGCATCTCTTCTATATGACTTACCAACTGAAACAGAGGGGGGGAAAGATCTCAGCTACTGGAAACCAGATCCCACCCCCTCCCTTCGATCAGACACTCAGCTGGATTCTTCCTTTCATTCGTTAAGACTAATTGGCTAAAATCAGAGATACAGAGGGGACCTCGAGGCGCTACTGCAAAGTGTCTGTAGAGGGAGCAGTTCAGGAGCCAGGAAGCGGAGCAGCGACACTTGACTGCGCCGCCTGCTCCAGTAATTAGTCTGTGACCGCTTCAGGTCTGACATGGTGGGAGACATTTCTGAAACCACTAAGGTTCTACTTCACAGTGGAACTGAAAGAATTTGTTGCCCACTTGGATAATTTCCAATTATAGTTCCTGACAGTTTCTGGCACCACTCAGCAAGTCATACAGGGAGGGAAGGCATGCTTAACTCTGTACCCTGTTTCCCTCTGCCCGTTCCCTAGTTAACAAAAACATCAGGTGCCCTGGGATAAGAAGTAACAAAGCCACCATCCTCTGGTAATTATGATTCAAATTATTAATATGCACCCACATAATTAAAGGCAAAAGAGTATCTCCCCCTTACATTTGTGCTTAAATACTGTCTCCGAATCTTTTCTTGGAATGGGCAGAGCTTTGTAACCTGAAATCTTTCCAAGTTGCTCCTCATTTTCACAACCTGAGACACAGAAACCAGTATTACAATCACTTGCACCAACATTTCTTTTCCGTTAGCAACATTTTCTCCAACAAAACACCTTGTAACTAGCTCTGAGGGCTCCTTTGAGTAGCTTGAAAGAGGAAAGTTGTTACACTGTTGGTTACAGTCATATACTTGGGTATACACAGACCTATCTTTTTGAAGGCAGCTGTGTGTTAAAAAGCAGGGTACTCTTTGAAGCAATGAATGACTTCTGCAATGGAGAGAAAAACAAGAACACTCTGGTGTAACTGTTGCTGTGGAGGTTGTATCTTACCAGTTGGGGATGGGGGGTTGCAGTTTGTGTTTTAAACTGGCAATAAGAAATCTGTGGTCAGAATGTAGCTGTAGCTGATGGTTCTGTTTAACCTAGCTCACCATGACTGCCCCTAAAGGGGGCTGACAGGTGTGGGGCCACAGGGAGGATTTTACCCAAGGGCACCAGCAGAACTGTTAAGCCTCATGGTTTACGTTACTTTGTGACCTTCAGCTCTAGGGATGAGTAAATGCTGCACTGATTTAAAAGCATGTGTATTGGTTCTGTAACTCAAGTTAATGACCATCATCTGCACCATGACCTGGCCACACCATGGCCAGGGCCACGCTACTCCTTACCTTTTCTTCTAGGAATGGCGTGTTAACAGGAAAGCAGGACCAGAAGTGTCGTAGCAGCTCCCCTATTGCCACGTACAAGTGTTTTAGTTCAGACTGAACGTCATTTGGCACCATCTCTGCAACAGGAAAAAGATTTTGTTGCATTGCTCCAAGCTGTCATAGGAAAACTGGGAATGGAAGGCTAATGGAGGAGTTCAGCAATGTACCTTTCTCCTACAATCCCAGAAAGGTTGGCTGGGAGGGAACACTGAGGCGCCTCACACCTGATGTAGGACCATCGGCACTATTCGATTAGGTCAGCTGCTATTTTTGGCTATATGCTTGGAAGCTTGTGTGTTACAGAGAGATCTGTGCCAGGCAGAGTAGGGACACCAAACCTAACCCAGGATTAGAAGCACTGTATTTGTATTGTTCTGCCAGTGTGGCAGTGCTGCTCCTGGGACCAGCACCTTGGTCTCTCCACAGCACAGCGCTAAACACTGCTGGTGCATACTGCAGGCTTTTCCCTCTCCTGCACTGGCAATGAGAATATGGTCACAGCATGAGGAACATGCAAAATCCAGGCAGGAACAAGGAACTGCATCCCAGATACTCTTAAAGAAGAAAGGGCAACAGGGCTCAAGAACAGGGAAGGAACTAAAATCACAGAAAAACAAAGTCAAAAAGCACAGTAATTGAGCAAGATGAGCACAGTAGACTGAAGAGTTAATAGCAAACGCTAGGTGAGGCTGTTTGGGGAGACCAAAGGTGGGGGGGGGCAGGGGGAAAGGTAATTAGCTCAGAGTAGTCAAACGTAGCACCAGTCTGTCAACTGGGATGAGCAAGGAAGCCTTGCTATGCATGCTGACTGCTTTTTTTTTTTGGTACCAGAAAGAACTCATAGTTCAGCTGTCAGAATTAGCTCCTGCTGCTGTTCAGGCCAGGTACACAAAGATAAACTGGAAGACTGCATAAACCCTGCCTTGTGAAAATAGGGATTCATCTGCTGCAAGACTGAGACAGGAACTCAGACTGGCAGGAATGTGACAACAGGGAAAAGGGAAGCTGAACGGAGATGTGAGAAGGAGGTGTTATCTGTTTTGCACTTGCAGTCTGCAAACAAAGTTGTCCTTTTTCATTGCAAGTTGTGGATCTTAAACACAGGTGGCAACCCCCCTAGTTCCAGACAACTATCTAGACCTCACCTCCTTGGAGCTCTGCCAGAGGATGCCTTTATTTTCAAACATCCAGGACAATCAGAAAAGAGAAATACTGAACAAGCAAACCCCATTATCTCTAAGAGGACTTAGTATCAAGTGTATCCTTCCTCACTTGCTCTGTAAAGTACTCCTTGCTTGCCTCAGCACTGGTGGAGCCAGTACCACCCTTGTGGTGTGGCTGGGGTGTTGATTTCGTTTTGCTGTTGTAACCAGTATTACTCCAGCCATGTTTCCATCATTTCCTTTATCACTGGAAGGTATTCTAAGAGGGAGATGAAACAGCAAGCCAGGTACAGCTGTATAATGCAATAAGATATGATTATGGTATCCTCTATCCCCAATCCTTACGGTTTATGGCTTGCTGTGTTCCACCCTGCATAAGTGCTCCTCCAGGTGACAGGACTGCAATAGTGCTAGTAGCATCACTGCTTGAAAGAACCTACAGGGAGAGAGGGAGCAGATACTTCAGATCACTTTTTCCAACAAAATCTTTTTAGAATAAGTTGCATTTGAACTCCAGTGGCAAAGATAGAGGTAAGCAGATACAATGGAAGCTCTGATGAAGAGTCTGCCCTTCTCCAAGATTAGACATAGTGCCTATAAGTGCTATAGCTCATTTTCAGGGAAAGCTCTCCAATTAGTAATGGACAAATCTTTTCTTTCCCTAGTAAAATGAACTGGCTGTGTGGCTACTTTGAAATGAGACAGAGAATGACTGTACAGAGAAGTGACACATTTACAGTTGCAGCTGCTTTACTTAAGGCCAGATCTTGGTTTACAAGCAGAGGAAGTTCAGATACTGGCTGGGGAGACTGGCATGGCTTTGGTGCCCTCCAGTTGCCAGGACAGAGTTTCTGTGCAGCCCAGTGAGAGATATGTACTACCAAAAGGCATTTAGGAGCAGAAAACCCCTTTGTTTATAGGCATTCTTAGTATGACCTCCTCAGAGCATTAACATCCTAAACTTCAGGAGGTGGGATCAATGACCCTGGCCTGTGCTTCACATTGCATGACTCTCCTGCTTTACTACTTCATACTTTTATCATTTCCTCAAAAGAACATGGTAACTAGAATGTAACTCTGAGTATCAGCAACGACTCAGTTTCCTGTTTAGATTTTAAACACAACAGCTCAAAAGATATTGCTTAAAATTGTAAAGTAAATTGAATAACATAAAATTATTTGGGACAATTGTTTACTCTGAAAAATTAAAATGCCCAGTAGACCTGAGATGCAAAGTTACACAGAAAGCAACATGCTAAGATTGAGAAGGGAATTAGGTATTTTTGAGTATTCTGCCATACCTGAGTTAGTTTGGGTACATATGCTTCCATTTCTTGCCTAATACTATTAAAAGAATTAATTATATCCTGACTGGTTGCATATTGCTGTGATTGAATTGGAGTTGGACCATGATAATACCTGTGAGATGGGAAGAGGAAAGAGAGAAGTGTATTAATAGGAGTGTGGGTAAAATAAGACACCAAACTCAGTGGACAGTTCTTCGACTGTTTTCAATTTTAGATGCTTTGCAATTGTTGATGCTACTACCTAAATCTTATTTAATGACAAAACAAAGTATATTGCCACATGGGAAGAGGTTGGGTTAGGGATGGTATGACAGCAGAATAAGAGCTTCTAATATTGAGTCTTGGGAGTATTATTTTGCTAATGGAAAGCTATCTGTGCCACCTAGTTCTGGGAATAGTGTTAGCATGGGGAAATCCACACCACTTTCCACTGAAACCAAGCTAAGTGAAGTTAGGTGAACGTTTGGGGAACCATTCTCTTTCCTCTTTTTCTAAAGTTACATCTATGGCTCTTGAACTCAGGAGTCCAGAAAATAAGCAGACTGTCACTAGAAAAATACTAGACCAGTGAACAGGCTGCATTGTCCTGACAGCACTTTTTTGCTGGAGTGTGGACTTCCCTTGGCATCTTGTATGTTTCAAGATGTGCAACAGACGTTTCTCTCCTGTCAGGAACTGTGAATACTGGTCTGTTAGACCTTCACAGAAATCGTGTCAAAGCCCTTGAAGTAGGCTTACAGAGATTTAAATTGCTGAAAATCAAGACAAAAACAAAACACAAATTTAAATGAGAATCCTTTGAAAGTTGGTTTACACAGGAGTTCATATTAGTTTTCTAAACTTGGCCTAAACAATTAGAGTGTGGCTCAGTAGAGACAAAATCAGCTGATTCTGTGCAGGCTGTAAGGACAGACTTGCTACACTGAGTATGTTGAAATAGCTGTGTGCATTTTGTTAACTTACCTATCAGACTTCTTTAAGTTTAGTGCAATAGTTTTAATGCTATTATTCTTTGCTAAATCTTCATATTCAATGGATTCTTGCAGTTTCACCTAAAATAAGCCAAATAATTAGACGTATTACTAATGAGGACATAGTTTGATGCATGTAGTGCTTTTTCCCAGTTGCTGAGTTTACACAAAAGGGTTGCCTAACTTTAGAAACAGAAAACGTGGCAGGGTTGGTGCCTACCCTCCAGAGGGAGCAGTGCCTGCTATTGTTTAGTTTGCAATTTGGAAGTCTTGGCACTACCTTTTCTGCAGATTCTGGCCAAAACTTGCAATCCCTGCTGCTTCCAAAAAGTGCTCTGCTATACATAGGTCGTTCTTTGTGCTCTCTATTAATGTCCATCTATCTCCAGATTAGCAGCAATAGTAACAACTCAATGGCTGGCATACCAGAGCATAAGGCTAAAACTGTTATAATTACCTAAGCTATTTTGTGACAGTAGTGGTGAGAGGTAACAGCACAGTGGTATCAGACTCTGTGCAAACAAGTCTTTTTTTGCAGTCTCCTACTTCCATGCTACTCTCTCACTTCTCTTTTCATCACATTTATTCTAGTCCTGGTATCTTCTTTACCCCACAGTAAGAACTGCAGCTTTCAGGAAAGCCAAAGCTGTTGGCTACCTCAATATTTAACAGCAGATGTATTCTTCCAATATGTGTGGGTTTTGAGTCCACTTGGCATTTTCTGTTTAGGCTGTCAACACTAACAAGTGTTCAATTCAGTTCTGTGGAAATTACAGTACTCTCTTACTTTGTGAGCTGCTATGGTTAGTCTAAAACAGCCTGTTGCCCTGTTTCAGTGCACCAGACAACCCTATGCTTTCAGTTTAACCTCACTTCAGCTTCTGCCCTTGTGATGAAGGCTGCCGTGGGTCAGTTTAATCACCCCTTCTACAAACAATACACTTGATAGGTTAATACTAGTGCTTGAACATCAATATCCCTTTCACAAGGATGCTCTTCAGAAGTTTTCAGCATCTGGGGGAAAAAAAGGGGGAGGAGGCAGAGCAAAACTAGAACTGAATGGACCCAGGAATCTGGTTCTTTCCAATCATAAGCATGTTAGATTTTTTTTTTTTTAAAACTTTTGTTTGGCACTACTGAGGAGGTAAATAGAGCAACACTTCCAGGTGCAATCCACTTGTGTTTACTAACAGTGGTACAAAGCTCCTTGCAGGCCCTCAGCAGGTTCTTACTCTACACACTTCTAAGCAAAGCTAAGTATCACTCCAGATGCATCATACAACAAGTAGGGAACCTTCAGCAATCTTTCAAGAGGCAGAGCTTCCAGTTCCTCTCAGTGAGAATGGCATCAGCTGACTTTATACCTTTTTCATTGGTGGCTGAAAGAAATCTGAATCCCTGGAGTTTCCATCCGTACTGCTGGTCTCACTGTAATGGTCATTTTGTGCTTCTCTTAAAATAGAGAAACAGCATTAAGAAGAATTCACCTCACAGGAAACTTAAGATACAAGCTAGAGACAAAGTAAATACATGTTTCAAGAATTTTATATGCGTGTTCACATACTGTGTATCAACTTCTTTTCCCCTTATGCCTTCACTTCTAGAAGCTCATCTAGATAGAAGGAACCAACTCCTGAAATAACTGTTTGTCAAGGGGGGAAATTCAACAGCAGGGAGGGTGCTTCTCCCTCCCTTCAGAAAGAGTAGCATGCCAACAATGCAAGTGGGACATAGCAAAATCGTGACTAAATTAGAAGTTCTGTGCACACAGGCTTATGCCAACCAGGTATTAGCAGAGCTATGGGAGCCCTGAGATATTGCTGTTTCAGAATGACAGCCATCACTTTGTCTCTTTATGCACTAACACACGTTACCCAGGAGAGATCATTTAAGGTCCACTATTCAATTTGTGCAAGACAAGAACAATATGAGTGAGCACAACTACGTAGACAAGGAAGTCTTTAAGATCTCTCACAGGTAAGGTCTGTAGGATTTGGGTAGAGCAGTAATTCTTTGTTGGTTGTCTCTAGCCAGTTGTAAAGCAGACCACATCAAACCCATTTCACACCTCTCAAGAAGTTTCATTTATGAAGTTCAGTGTAAATATACGTAGCCAGCTGAGACCTTCTGTTTTGCTTAGGGGCAGGGCATTGCACTGGAGGAATCTTCCCTCTGATCCACCCATGCCACAGTGTGGATCATTTACTTATGTCCATGCACCCCAGCAGACCTGCTCTGGAAGGCAGGTGATAGGATCCCCCTGCACCAGACATCCCCTCCAGACAGCAAACAGAATACCACTCCTGCAGCCTTCACCGGGGCTGGAGAACCACGGGCAGAAACATCCTCTCCTTTTTTTGACCTGCTTGCCTGGGAACTCAGCTAAACCCAGCACGTGTCATCTCAGACAGCTCTGAAAAACTTTTATGAATTAAAGTGGAACCCAAAGGTATTTTCTTTTCTAGAGCAAAATTCATAAAAATTAAAAGAAAAGGTTGGGTGAGTAATTGACGTATTTTCCTTTTGGAAATTCCTTAAAATGTTACAAAAAAAAGCTTTTACACAACATTTAAACTTACTGTTTCCTGAGGCCAGCTGCAAGGACCATGGCACTGTGATGATTAAAGCGTTTTATAATGGCAGCATTGCTACTTTCTCTAGCTGATTTTGAGGCATTTGACGTAGAGGCCACAGGAGCAACACCATAGCCCTACAAAGAAAACAACATTAGCTACTCCTACCCCAAGAAAGGACAATTCTCTGTGTTCCATTGAGTCAGGAAGCCTACATACCACCTCTTCTGAACTACTGAGTTCAGAGCATCATCATCAGCTGGACTAGTATTTTGCTACCTTCCCCCCACAATTGCCTCTTGTACTTTGACAAAGATGCCACAGGCTGTGGTGCTAGCACTTGACAGTTCATAGGTGTCTGAGAGAAACTATCCCTTAAAGACTTTTCTCTTTATAACCCCATGATCTGTTGGAAGTAAAAACAGAACTAGCTTTTAAAAAAACTTAAGGATTATCTGTACAAAACACAGGCATGGATGGCAAGTAAGAGCTAGCAATTGTTTTACTGACATCTTTTCAACATCTTGTGGGACACCAGCAGCCCATAGGCTAAATGACACCTGTCAGGAGGATGTGATACCACTAGCAATTTAGAAAAAAAACGAACAGGAAAAAAACCACCAAACCCTCAAACCTTAATGTTGGCAGTGTTCCCCAGTTACCAGGTGGCTGAAGGCAAATCACTTAAGAGTCACAGAATAGTTTGGGTTGGAAGGGACCTTCAAGGACACCTAGTTCCAACCCCCTGCCGTGGACAGGGACACCCTCTACCAGACCAGGTTGCCCAAAGCCCCATCCACCCTGGCCCTGAACACTCCCAGGGAGGGGGCAGCCACAGCTTCTCTGGGCAGCCTGTGCCAGGGCCTCACCACCCTCATAGAGAAGAATTTCTTCTAATACCTAATCTAAACCTGCACCCTGCAGTTTAAAGCCATATGAACCCTTGTCCTATCACTACAAGCCCTTGTAACCAGTCCCTCTCCAGCCTTCTTCTAGGCTCCTTTAGGTACTGGAAGGCCTTTAGGGTCACCCCAGAACCTTCTCTTCTCCAGGCTGAACAAGCACAATTCTCCCCGCCTGTCCTCATAGGCAAGGTGCTCCAGCCTATGTGATTGTCTTCACAACCCTCCTCTGGACTTGCTCCAGCAGATGCATCTCCTTCTTGTACCAAGAACCCGAGCTGGAAACTGCACTCCAGGCAGGGGCTCACTAGAGCAGAGTAGGGGGGGAAAAATCAATTCTCCTGACCTGCTGGCCATGTTCATTTTGATGCAGCCCAGGCTGTGGTTGGCTTTCTGGGCTGCAAACGCTCATTGCCAGCTCACGTTGAGCTTCTTGTCCACAAGACAGGAGCGCGGCGAACAGGACGGGCAAACAGGGCGTGGTGCGGCAGAAGGGCGTGGCGCGGCAGTTAGCGCAGCAGTTCGCGCAGGCAGGGCAAGCAGGCAGGGTGAGCCTTCCCTCCTAGCTCAGAGGGGAAATTGAGCGCACCAGCTCAGAGTACACAGGTTGAGCCAAGGACTCCCTGTTTCTTGTGTTCAGACATTTGGACCATGGTGTCCACCAGGCGGAGACCTTCCCCCTACAAATCTGGGGCAACCCCAATGAGGGATGTGCCTAAGGACACCTCGGTCCAGGTCACTGGCTGCAGGGAATGTTTGAGTCTGCTGCTGCCAAGCGAAAGTGGCAAGGGCCTCACCTGTGTGAGGTGTGAGCAGGTGGATGACCTCCTCTGCTTAGTTGCCAATCTTGAGGATGAGCTCGAAAGGCTGAAAGCCATTCGGGGAAGGGAGCTCAGCCTTGTTGTGGAGCTTAGGGAGGAGATAGATAGACTACGGACCATCAGAGAATGCGAGCGGGAGATAGACTGGTGGAGCAACTCTCTGCGAGAAAGGCGCAGAGATTGCACTTCCCAGACTAAGGGAGTATTGGGAGAAATGGCCCCTCTCTCTCACCATAGTCCAGCAGGGAGAGACAGCTTGAGAGGAGAGGAGGAATGGCAGCAGGTCTCAGCCCGGCGTTGCAGGCGACCCCCATCCCGACCTACCTCGGTTCCCCTAGTCCCTCTCTGTAACAGGTATGAAGCCCTGAAACCAGAGGGAGACGTGAGTGATGATGACATGGGAGCGCTGCCGTCAAGCTTGCCCAAGGTAAGGCAGACGGCTCCACGTTTGAAGACTGCTTCCTCCAGGAAAGAAAGGAGGGTGATAGTTGTGGGCGACTCTCTTCTGAGAGGAACAGAGGGCCCAATATGTCGGCCTGACCCTACCCATAGGGAGGTGTGTTGCCTTCCCGGGGCACGGATCAGGGATATTTCTAGAAAACTCCTCAGCCTTATCCGCCCCTCCGATTACTACCCTTTATTGGTAGTTCAGACTGGCAGTGATGGGTTTGCTGATAGAAGCCTGAGGATTATAAAAAATGATTTTAGGAGGCTGGGGAAGTTAGTCGATGGAGCGGGCATACAAGTTGTGTTTGCCAGTATTCCTTTGGTGGCAGGGGCAAACACTGAGATAAGCAGAAAAGGCCATCTTATAAATGCATGGCTGAGAGGCTGGTGCAAACACAAAAATTTTGGATTCTTTGATCACGGGGCGGTCTACTCGGCACCTGGCCTGAGGACAGCTGATGGGAATTGCCTGTCTCCGAAAGGGAAACGGATACTTGCCCAGGAGCTGGCAGGACTTGTAGAAAGGGCTTTAAACTAGATAGGAAGGGGGAAGGGGATAAAGCCAGGTCTGCTAGAGATCGGCCTGGGGAAGTGGTATTGGGATTAGGAGAGAGGCAAGGGGCTCAGCTGAGGTGCGTCTACACTAACGCACGCAGCATGGGCAACAAGCAAGAAGAGTTGGAAGCCATAATGCGGCAGGCAAACTATGACCTGGTTGCCATAACAGAAACATGGTGGGATTGCTCCCGTGACTGGAGTGCTGCAATGGATGGCTACAAACTCTTCAGGAGAGACAGGCAAGGAAGGAGGGGTGGTGGTGTGGCTCTATATGTTAGGGAATCCTTTTCTGCCACTGAGATTGTGACTAGGGATGATAACATTGAATCCCTATGGGTAAAGATCAGAGGAAGGGCTGACAAGGCAGACATCCTGGTGGGCGTCTGTTATAGACCGCCAAACCAGGATGAAGAGACAGATGAGGTGTTCTACAAACAGCTGGCACGAGCTGCACGGTCATCAGCCCTTGTGCTCATGGGGGACTTCAACTTCCCTGACATATGCTGGGAGTACAGCACAGCACAGAAGAAGCAGTCTAGGAGGTTTTTGGAGTGCACAGAGGATGCATTCCTGATGCAGCTGGTCAGAGAGCCCACAAGAGGAACTGCCCCGCTAGACCTGCTGTTCGTGAACAGGGAAGGTCTGGTAGGAGATGTGAAGGTTGGGGGCTGCCTTGGACAGAGTGACCATGAAATGATACATTTCTCAATTCATGGTGGAGCTTGGAGGGGGAATAGTAAAACTGCTACCTTGGACTTTCAGAGGGCAGACTTTGATTTGTTCAAGAGACTGGTAGGGGGAGTCCCTTGGCATTCAGTCTTAGCGAACAAAGGGGTACAAGAGAGCTGGTTGCTCTTCAAGAAGGAAGTCTTAAGGGCGCAGGAGCAGGCGGTCCCCCTGAGCCGCAAAATGAGCCGGCGGGGAAGAAGACCAGCGTGGATGAATAGGGAGTTACTCTTGAGGCTCCGTGAGAAAAAGAGAATCTACCGCCTGTGGAAGGAGGGACGGGTAACTGAGAATGAATTCAAGGAAGTTGTCAGGATGTGTAGAGGTGAAATCAGAAAGGCAAAAGCCCAGCTTGAATTTAACCTGGCCGCTGGGGTGAAAAAGAATAATAAACTCTTTTATAAGTACATTAACAGTAAGAGGAGGACAAAGGAGAATATCCACTCTTTACTGGATGAGGCTGGGAATGTGATCACTGAGGATAAGGAAAAGGCGGAGGTTCTGAATGCCTTCTTTACGTCTGTCTTTAAAGGTCAAACAGATCCTCAGGGTACCCCTCTCTCTGACCTGGTAGTCTCAGCTGGGGAGCATGCTAACTCCCCTGTGATTCTGGAAGAAACAGTCAGAGACTTCCTACTCCAACTGGACTGCCACAAGTCCATGGGGCCGGATGAGATCCACCCGAGAGTGCTGAGGGAACTGGCAGAGGTGGTAGCCGAGCCGCTTTCCATTATCTATCAGTCCTCCTTGCTGACTGGTGAGGTCCCAGAAGACTGGAGGCTTGCCAATGTGACTCCCATTTACAAGAAAGGTTGTAAGGAGGATCCGGGGAACTACAGGCCTGTTAGCCTGACCTCGGTTCCAGGGAAGGTTATGGAACAGATAGTCTTGAGGGAGATCATGCGGTATGTGCGGGATGGCCGGGGGATCAGGCCTAGCCAGCATGGGTTCATGAAGGGCAGGTCCTGTTTGACCAACCTGATCTCCTTCTATGATCTAGTGACCCATCTGCTGGATGAGGGAAAGGCTGTTGATGTGGTCTACCTAGACTTCAGCAAAGCCTTTGACACTGTCTCCCACAGTATTCTCCTGCAGAAGCTGGCAGCCCGTGGCTTGGATGGGTACACCCTCGGCTGGGTAAGGAGCTGGCTGGAGGGCCGGGCTCAGAGAGTGGTAGTAAATGGAGTTAAATCCAGCTGGCGACCGGTCACGAGTGGTGTTCCCCAGGGGTCGGTGCTGGGGCCTGTGCTCTTCAATATCTTTATTGATGACCTAGATGAGGGCATTGAGTGCACCCTCAGTAAGTCTGCAGATGACACTAAATTGGCTGGGAGTGTGGATCTGCCTGGGGGTAGCGAGGCCCTACAGAGGGATCTGGACAGGCTGGAGAGCTGGGCTGAAGCCAATGGCATGAGGTTCAACAAGAGCAAATGCCGAGTCCTGCACTTTGGCCACAACAACCCCAGGCAGCGCTATAGGCTTGGGGCGGAGTGGCTGGAGGACTGTGTGGAGGAAATGGACCTGGGGGTGCTGATTGATGCACGGCTGAACATGAGCCGACAGTGTGCGCGGGTGGCCAAGAAGGCCAACGGCATCCTGGCTTGCATCAAAAATAGTGTTACTAGTAGGAGCAGGGAGGTAATTGTCCCCCTGTACTCAGCACTTGTGAGGCCGCATCTCGAGTACTGTGTTCAGTTTTGGGCCCCTCACTACAGGAAAGACATTGAGGCTCTGGAACGCGTTCAGAGGAGGGCTACTAAGCTGGTGAGGGGTCTGGAACACAGGCCTTACGAGGAGCGTCTGAGGAAGCTGGGATTGTTCAGCCTGGAGAAGAGGAGGCTTAGGGGAGACCTTATAGCTCTCTATAACTTCCTGAAGGGAGGTTGTAGTGAGCTGGGGGTCGGCCTCTTCTCCCGCGTAGGCAGTGACAGAACTAGAGGGAATGGTAGCAAGCTGCGCCAGGGGAGATTCAGGCTCGACATTAGGAAGCACTACTTCTCAGAAAGGGTAGTCAGGCACTGGAATGCACTGCCCAGGGAGGTGGTGGAGTCACCAACCCTGGGGGTGTTCAAGGAAAGACTGGATGTTGTATTGAGGGATATGGTTTAGTGGGAGCTAGTAGTAATAGGTGAATGGTTGGACTGGATGATCTTCTAGGTCTTTTCCAACCTTGATAATTCTGTGATTCTGTGAAGTATCCCCAAGTCTTTCTCCTCTGGGCTGCTCTCAATCCCTTCATCCCCCAGCTTGTCTTGATACTGGAGGTTGCCCCGATCCAGGTGAAGGACCTTGCACTTGGCCTTATGGTTTGCACAGGCAACTCTTTACCCCATGCTTGGTTTAATACTTGCAGTTAACCAGTCTCAAAAGCAAAGTAGGGTAGTTTGCATAAAACTTCAAGCACACCTATCCCTAAATTCCTAGTTCAGTTTCAGACTGTTACCTGTGTACTAATAAAAAACCCCACACCAACCCAAACAACAAAACTGAGAAATGCAGAGCCATTATTAATTACAACTTAAATTTCTAAGCTACATCAACCACAGAAAAGTGAATTTTTAAGTTATTTTACATTAAGGTATGTCATTTATAATAATTGTTTTAATATGTACTTGGAGGCACATAATAGTTCAAGTTAGTCCTAATTTTAGCAAAACACTGTATTTACATCTAAAGAAAGAAAACTGTACAATATGTCCTTAAAATTAAGCCAAATCAAATAGCAACGTTCAAAGTGAGAACAAATGCAAAGGGTTTTTTTTCTGGTTTGTGCTACTGTTCTTTATGTTGTTGCAGTTTCTGCAAGGTAGGATGAAAGCAGAGAATCCACTTCAGACAAAAGTGCCATCCAAGTGAAATAATTCTTAGAGAAGGGAAGTCCTTCTTTTACACCCAACACACCAAGGCAGACAGAATTACCATTAACCTCTTTTCTTAAAGGAAACTAAGGCGTGGGTGGGTTGTTGGGTTTTGTGTTTTGGGGTGGGATTCTTTTGCACTTACTTCATCTAATGTTTTATCTTCCAAAGCTGTTAAATCTATCAGAGGGTTTTTTACTCCTTGAGACACCATTGTTTTCAACCCTGCATGAAACAAAGAAAAAAAGCTGTGAGAAACTGTATCTAAACAAACAGGAATAATTGTGGGTTAATTAGATTATATTTAACCTTTAAAAGGATAAGATAAAGGTTCTTCAGATGTCCAGGTATCACTTTAAACTTTCAATCCTTTTCCAAATTACATTTAAAAAAAGCAATAAACTTGTAAAGATTATCCTACTAATTAGTACTATTTTCATCAACCTCTGCATATCATTGAATACTGTTTGGGGAAAAATTGATACTTTGTTATATTAGCTGTATTAGTGAGAACTGGGAAGCCTTATTACATGGGTTTTTTCCTAATTTTGGCACTGTTTTGCTGCTTGGTCTTGGGTAGAATGATAATTTATACCTAGCAATAGCTTTTACTTGAGAAGAGGTGTGGATTCCTAACAGAACACTCCTTAGCATATGTACTCAGGAATGGTGTTAAGTGATGTCAGCTGTCTGTATGCCTGTATCATCACAAACCTACCTCAAGAGTTCCGTGAAAACTCAAGTTGGATAATGTTTTAAGATGTCACATTACAAAGGTTGACAGAGAACACTCATGGCAACTCCTCTGGGAAATGTTAAACAGTATCCATATTCATCTAGTCCTAACAGCTGATCTTTAACAAAAACTGTACCTGTTGTAAACTCTGCACGTACCACAAAACATAGTCTTATATAAACAAAACTCTTCCATAGTAACTGATGGCAGAGCACAATCGAGCTAGCAGGATAGCATATTAGGGAATTTACCATGGATTCACTGTTGCCTGAGTTGTGATAAAGAGTATTTCTGGTGCTGTCACTTTGAAAGGGCTACCTTGTTTCAAGAAATGCACTCACTCGAAAAACGCAAAGAATAGCAAAGCTACAGCTAACTTTCAATCTGTAGCTTTTACTTCACAGTCTAACAAACAAGATGCTCAGTAAAGGAACATAAGAAAACTCAACTTCAGCTTAGCTGGGCTTACTAGATACACCTCTTGAGCCTTGTGCTCTATGCTATATCTCAGAGTGTAGCAGCCTACTGCAGAAACAAAGTAAAAAAAAAGCTTACCTTTTTCATCCAGTTTGGCACATTCTGCAAAGAGGTCTTTTGAGCCTGTATTGAGCCTGTCCCGATGGAAATAATGAGACTGAAAAAATCGTGTCCAGAATTCCCTCTCAGTCATGTTATGTGGAACATTTTCTGCATATTTCATTTTTACTGTGAACAAAAACCCATCATGATTACAAACTGTTCTGCAAATCTTACCATGGTACTTTATGTTAAAATTCCCTTGCTTTCTGCCTAATGCTGCCTTCATCCATGCTGATTAAATGTGAGGGAATGCAGGAGTGAAGCATAAGCAAGCAGGTACTTTTTATATGCCCTGCCATGCTAGCTAATGCTTTGAAAAGAAATGCACGTGAACACTCTAATTCGAATGGCACAAAACCAAGAACACTGATTTACCAGAGTTCTAGTTATTCTCCAAATAGATCCAGTCTTTTTAACCTAGGGCCAAAATGAGCCAGTGTCAGTGTTCAGGATAGCATAGGGGAATGATGGAAGTCAGATTATTTTCGTCCTAAAGGTGATTTCATGAAAAATAACAAAGTAGGACAGTATGATGGGAGATAAATATCTACTAGCAACTAAAAAAACCCCACAAAACAAAACAATGTGACAAGTTAGGGTGTTTTCACTTAACAAAACCAAGTTTTCATGTCAAAAGCATGTTGTAACACGTTTCTCCTCATCCATCAAATAAGGGAGGGAAAAATTATCCAGAGGACTGAAGATACGGTCCTTTAGACTTCCAGGCTCAGACTAACATTCTAGTCTTCCTAGAGTAAGACAGTAAAAGCCAAATCTTCAATGCATGTACTTATGACGTAAAGCACTGTTCTTACCTGCAGGATATGTTCGAAATATGGATTCGATGATATCCGAAGTCAGATTATACCTCAGACCGTTGCAGCCATCTGTTTGAGGCCGTACATCAGCCTAAGAAAAAGCACACAGGCAGGAAAAACAGTCATGTCTGAATGTCTTCTGTAACTGGAGAGAGGGAAAAAACCTGGCATTTTGCAATCAAATCCTGCTGCAGATAAAATTATCATCTTTCTCCAAAAATCCATACCATATTCAACCATAAATAGGTATTCTTAGTTGAGAAATGAAGTAGTATGCATTGATTATTATACCTGCCACTTAAGGGAGGATTCAGACTGTAGCTTTAGAAAATGAAAAGCAAAGACCACTCTGTCAGGCAAAAGCAGGTATGCTTAGTTTCAAAGTAAAAATGGGCATGCTTACTGTATACACTTACCTTTTGCTGTTCATTCAACAATTCAGCTAGTGAATAATCAGTGATGGTAATGAAGTAACAAAAGGATTTATTGAGACCATATTTCCTTATACACTAAAAGCATCTCAGTATAATTGGTAAATAACATAGAACGTAAAAACTGAGGGTAAGTCTTAGTCAAAACTTGCAAGTGAGAGCTCAGGGATCTCTAAGAAGCTCTGGAGCCAGCAAGAGCTCAGTCCAGCTCTCAGTGGCAGGAAACAGTACGTGACAGCATATGCTGCCTTCTTTTCTTCCTTGTCCTGTACACCTGAATTCCCAGTTTTGTACCATCTTCTTCCTACAGAAATGCTCATTCTGAGCAGAGTCAGAGTTATTCTGAGTTAGGACACAAAACATGTGAAGTGTTCTTCTTCACAAATACAGAGTACACAAACACAGGCAGTCATTTTAAGAAAGCTTCAGTTCTGAAGGTTTGAGTTTTGTGTTTGGTTTTTTAAACGTTAAGGTGTTTAACGAGACAGGAAATCAGTGTAATCAAGTTCATTTGGTAACCAATAAAGGTATTGTTTGGGGGGAAAAAAAACACCTTTGTACAGCAGTTAAGTCACAAAACCCCACCTCCTCTCTCCCTCCCAAATCCTTGATGTGTTCACAGTCATTACAAAGGTGGAAAGGGGATTCCAATTACAGAGTCATATTCTGCATGGATTTTGTGGCTGAAGCAGCAACCAGAGGATCTGAAGACTGTACGTAGATTGCCTTTAGACTGCACTGAGGTTACTCAAGCACGGTCTCTACAAATAGCTGACACAAAGAAAGTTGGGGAAAGAGAGAGATAAAATGCACTTTCAGATATAGGAGTTGTTCTTCAAGTAGCCAAAAACTAATGGGGAGGAGATAACCTGTCGTGTGGAAAGCCTTTGCAGCTTCATTTACACATGTCAATGCTGCAAGAGGTACTTTTTTAACTGAGTTAACAGACTAACTGAATGACTGTAAATTCACCCTTATTCCTACTTTACAAAAGGCAGAGCAGCCATATACACAACATCTGCTTATTGTCAATTTAAAGTTCAAACTGTGCATTTTAAATTGCAAAATTCTGAGGTTGCAGTTTTGCACAAAGCATTTAATTGTTTGGGTTTTCCCCTGTTCTTTACGCTTCCAATAGTCTAACTAACATGCAGGGAGATGTTACGTGGAGGAACCAGAAAAGAACAACATTTAAGTGTATGGAAATAAAGTACATGAGCAGAACTCCCACTTTCCCTGATTTGTTTGCTCCAAAATCCTTTAAGTTAGAGGTTCCACGTACCAGAAATGCTGCAGAGATGCCCACATCCTGCTTACTAGGTGCTGCAGCATTATCCCCTGCATTCAGGCTTAAACGGTTGGCCCAGAATTCTTCAGCACTGATTACTTGACTCACAACAAGGTCTTTATAGAGCTGAAACAAAACAGGATCTTCTTGCAGCATTCTGGTAAAAGAATGTATTGAATAGAATTGAAATGTTGCAGAATAAATCACTAGGATTTCCATAACTAACATGAGTTCACAAAAGCAACAGAAACCTAAGAAATGCCCAGCATTTTGAAAGAAGATTGTGTAGGCAACCAACCTCAGCAGCTGTATTTGTCTCAGAAGAAAGGATTAGAAAAATGTTTAAGGAAGTGCATCAAAAGTTAGAAAACAGTAATGAGCAGGGAAAAGTTAACGTGGGCTTAACATCTTGTCCTAAAATAGTCTGTGGTGCTCTTTTGTCTTTGCACATCTAGGACTGGAGTCTCCTGAACTGTAAAAAGCACAATGAATTTTCCTCAACTTCAGTAACAAAGGTCTTGTGGGGGTAGGAGGGAGGAAAGGAGATTTCTCCACTATCCAGTTCTTTTTATCATCTTAAAACTCAGCAATTACAGGCCTCTGTTACAGTGCAGGAGTACAGATTACAAAATACATTCTTGGTAATATACCTTGAAACACACATTACCCTGAGTTGCTTGTTCATTTATGTTTCTGTTGGTGACAGTAGGACCTTCATCACTTAACTATCACATGCAGTCAGTACAAGTCCTATAGAAACAGTGTTGCTACTTCCACCCGGGAATAATGTTTATAAAAGTTATAATCCAAATATCAAGTTTACTATCCAAAACGTAAAGAATGTATGCACCAGAAACTTCAGTTAGTCTGTGTTCAAGTAGCTTTTCCTACAGCTGTATCCCTAATTTGAAATCCACTAGGCTATTTTCAGGGAACGGTGCATGTGCACTCTGAATTGGCCAACAACCTTAATAATCTTTAGCACATTCTGTGATGTACCTCGGAGTCCTGTTCATTTGCAAACAAACAGGAAAACAAGGGAAGCATCTTATGAATGCGTAGTAGGTGGCCTAGGGAAGGACAATGGCTACAGTGCAGTCTAGGCTGAATGAGAGGTTGTCGCTGCTCTGAGGATGAAGTAGGATGAGGTGGCAATGAAACCTTTGTGGCAGGACATCCCTATTATGTTTTAGCCACGAAGGTTTTTCCAGTTTTTCCTGATGGTACAAAGATGGATAAGTGGAAATTCTGACAAATTAGTGCAGCAGGAAGCAGTTTGTTATTCTAATTATTTAATTAAAGCTTGGAATTTTGGTATGTACCTGAGCCCCATGTATCAATAAATGCTGGAAGTGCTGTAGGGACTCTGGACCTCCCCTTCCAGAACAGGTTGAAACTTTGTCTCAGTTTGCTGCAGTACTGGAACCAGTTAATCGTGGTTGTGTCAGAGCTCCAGCACAAGGGCTCTTGCACTTCTGCTGGGAAATTTCCTTGTAAAGATCCAGTCTGCCCAGTGAGGCAACTCTCCTATGGTTTGAACAGTCTAACTTTAATTTACCTCAGTTCAAAGCTAGGATGGTGTTTGGAAACAGAAGCTAGTAGATACAGGATTTACAGCAGATGCTAGAATGAAGTGAAACTTATCTGGGGAGACACAGAGGAGGGTGCTCTATGGCTACGAGGACTGGTTTAGCACAAACATTTTCAAGGAACAGAAGTGAATCTTAAAAGCCCTGCTGGGAGAAGGACTTGGGTCCTAAACGCCTTCTCAAAACATTTTTAGAATGAACATCCTGTGCACCAAATTACAAACTATTGCATCTCAAGTGAGATGCACAAAAGTACCTGGCAATTTAGAAGGAAATATAAAGCACCAGGAAAGGTTTGGGAGGGAAGGAGTTATGCAGGGTGAGAGGAGGGGGAAAAAAAAAAAAAAATCTCAAATGAGGGAAGGTGAGAACTTCTCAAAAATGGGAAATAAAATCTTGTAAGCAGCTTTTCCGTTACATGTATACTTTGGAAGACTGAAGAGACAGGCTGCCACCTCGGTGCTTTCATCTTATAGCCATGGGTAACAAAGACTGGGTGGCAGCCAGCCTGGCTGCCTTTACACCTCAAGACTGTTATCACTGGGAACACAAGTGCAGTCTCAACATGTTACAGTTACGCAAGTCTCAAGGAACTCTGTCTGAACTGAAAGAGAAGAGATTTTTACTAGGGAAACGAATGTCCTATTACTAATGATGTTGCAAGCACAACTGTTAGCAGAGATACACTATAGTTAGGTAACAAAAAGCCCCAACAAACAAACACTTTAAGGCTCCTTTCCCTTTACCTGTTCTTCTCTTCAAGTTCTTTATTAGCTTTCCTTTTGAACTTGGGCAACAGTTGTTGAAGAAGATCCTTGACCGCATCTCGCTCCTTCACTGCTGTGCTTTCGTTGGAGAAGTGAAAGTTGGTTGTGTCCCCTGCATGCAATACTAGCTGAAGCTGAATTTTAGCTTTACCTTCTGGACTGATTTTCTGGCCTAGATTACAGAGAGTATTAATTAGCAACAGACTGTAAGCTTATACAAGAAACTCTCTTCCCTAGAGTGTTTGCTTATAAGCAGTTATCCTCATCATCCAATTAAATACCATCATCCTGTTGTGAATTCCAGCCATGAAAGTGGAACATAGAGTCTTCCCCCGAAATTACTTTCAGCCCTGAACCTTGTCCTCTCTAAAAGGTAGGACACAGCCTATTGCTCAGTATCCTTCAGCTACTGCTCAGGGGCCCTGATGCGATTTTGCATTTCCCATATTCTCCATTAGAAAACTACCGCAAATTAGACTCTCATCACCCGGACACTTTAACCTGGTACCTATCCAGGCTGCTGCTGAAAGGTGACAACCTCATTCCCCCTCTGCACTTCTTTCTGCCGTCTTTCTTGCACTAGTGTTAGTGTTTGTGCCGCAAGCTGACCCGAGGAACTGAGCCACTGAAAAGTACCCCCCCTTTTGTTTTTCCAGATGGACCAGTTCCCACAGAAGAAAAGCTGTCAGAAAGCAGATGCGGGGTGGGGTAAGAGCATGTCTGTTGACAGCAAAGGTAGGCTGGTTTATAGTGGTGTGGTCAGTACATTCAGCTACTAGTACTCCCAAAGCCAACCACCAATGCCTCTAAGCAGCGATTACACCCTCGTGACTCATAAGAAAAACCTAACTCCTGCTTCCTTTCTCGTAACCAGAGGGAGCAGAGGCTTGGACAACTATGTTTATGGACTGCTGACTGACTTCAGTGTAGCACTGCAGGTGGCATTAACCCAACTTTGAATCTTACCCCTTTCTCCAGAGCAAGTGGGAGACAGGAAACAGATGTCACTACTAAATCATCACGCCTATTCTAAATTTACAAATACCCCCCCCTTTTTTTTTTAATTTCAGGTGACAAAGAGGATCTTTCATCTAAGTGAAAGAGACTTCAATCCTTATATGTGTAAATATTTAAAATATAAGCTGCTGAAGTCTAAGTAAATAGCTAAATAAAACATTCACAAAGTTGATTATCGGGAGTGAAAAGAACTTCAGAACTGCCTATTACATGTGTATTTAAGGAAATAGCATATTAGTTCTCGATTCATCACACACGTTGATCGTGCTCCAGTGCTTGTATGTGACTTTAAAGAGCAGTAATCACTAAACCTTTACCAAGTGACGCATACAACTTTCTTTTTCTTCCTTCTTTGGCATTACAGCACATGGAATATGAGCACTAATTGGAGCCAGAAAGGCAGCACGCTATAGACATTTACTGTTCAGTTTTGACTTGCAAGCACTCTGCTATTGCAACAGCAAACACTTCTTCAGAATGTTACCAGATAGGCCAAACTACAGAAGCTAGCACTTCTGCACATAGCTCCACAGCTAGCTATGGTCTGTCAGATGAAAATAAAAGAGCAAGGTTCATTTCATATGAAAATTAAAACAGCTTTAGATGCATAGTTTAACAGATGACACGCCAGATAGTTTCTGTGTTAGACACTGAAAAACCTATATTCTTCCTCAACCCTCCTCCCACCCTTCCCCTTCACTAGCATATGGCATTCATTATTTTCCTGTTCAATTTACTGCACAAGTTTATCATAAGTTAATAGTAAATGCAATATAACTTACAACACTGGAAGACTGCAGAAGTTCTGCGGTAGCATCCTTCATACACTGGTGATACCACACCATGGTCCTGATCTCTGCTGCTACACAGAAAAATCTAGCCAAAGCTCCAGACCCTTGCAAGCCTTCCTAACTTACTGACCAGTGTTTTATGGCAAGCGAGCTTTAGGCTGTATCTAAATGTGTTTGGAAATATGGCTTACTGACGCTGGAATAGGAAAAGTGTTCACTTACATTTTATGTCTGCATACATGTGGCTGACTGTGAAGCGGTCTTTGCCCTCAGGTGCCCATGCTATCCTTTCAGCCATTAGGTAGAGAGCTCCATCCTGCTTCTTCTGACGTACCTTCTTTACAATCAGTAACACTTCTTCAGATGACGTTGCCATTGTGGCTATTAGGAGCTATTAAAAACATACAGTTGAGCTGATTAATATAATTAATTTCACTGTAACTCTTTCACTACTCCTATCTATATATCAAAGTATTACACCCCACTTTTTAATGACTACATCATTTTTTTAAAACATTCCATATAATCATGCTCCTCTCTGTCAGAGCAATTAGCCAATTTATTTAAACAATATTGCCAGCTACCTAAATAATTAATCTAGTTATATTACTGATACTGCCTTTGTTTCAATAAAAGACCCGCAAGTCTTATATTTAAACTGATAACCAAATTTTCCTGGTTTAATGCTCCTTTACTGTTTTTTCACGTTCAGCAGAATACTGAAGCTAAGCAATGACATAAATTTCAAACCTGCTCTGGCTTTTGGCAGCAATTCTCTTTGTCAGTGTGAGTGGCAGATGTTAAGTCACTTCAGAAAAGGGAAGGATACAAGGTATGTGAAAAGTCATGGATTTGCAGTTCTCTCTGCTAGATAAGGTAGCCCAGTTACACTTGTTTTTATTGTTGTGGTTTTTGCCCATGGCTCTAGCAAAGTTTTGTACGCTTTATTCCAGCTGGCCAGTTTTCCTATCCCTCTCCCCCAAAGTCCAAGGGACTAATGGTATACCCACTTCCACACAATGATAATTTTATCACCAGTCTCACATCAACAAGCCTTTTGATACTTGCTGCGTGCTTCTCCCCAGCAGTCACTTGTTCCTCACTACAGGTTAACCCTACAGCCTTAAATTTCTCAAGAGATTAAGGACACCGCAAGTATGACTCCACTTTATCAACATGCTGTCATACAGCTATCCAAAAATTTGCCATAAATGCTTAGTCTGTCCAACTGACACTGTATTCTGAACATCATAAACCGATGAAGTTCATATACCGATACATCAAATAGTATTTTCAAATGCTGATATGCTTGCTTCATGTGCCTTAGAATACCTGGAGTGTTTGCTGGAGCCTGCATCAAATTTCAACCACTGACCTGCATCAGCTATCACACTACTAGAACATATCACAAAACGATCATTCCAAACATTTAAATTCACATGTTTTTTCCTCTAAAAAAAACCAGCAGCAAGGTAGGACAATCCAGACCGTAGCACAGCATTCTCTTTGGCAGGTCTTACAAACTCATCTCTAAAATGCCTTAAGTAAAATGCAAAGGCTTAATGGCAAAATGGCTCAGCACTTAAGCTTCACTCCTTCATCATTTCAGTCATCCAAAGCTTTGCTCAAGACTTCAGTGATGCTGAGCTGAACGTGGGGTTTCACATCAGCACCACTGCAGCAGTCACTAGGACACGCTGTGCCACATTCAGAGCAGCCTTCCTCTCTCAAAGAAAACTGCATGGCATGATTTCAGGGCCGTTTCTTACCATAATCCATTACAGTCTCACCAGCAGCATTATTCCCTTTTCAGCGCTATCCGCACTACCATTTTATGCAGTGTTTCCTGTTGCAGGTCTGTAGACTCTCATCAGCACCTTATCCTTACTGGAAAAAGGCAGCTGGACAGACTCTAATAGACTAGAAACCTCAACAGATGCAAGACTAAGGATTTTGACTTTTTTTTCTCCCTTTGTTTCTTTACAGTCCTTTGAGGTCATTATTATCCAATGCAGTAGAGACAAAGCCACAGAATGCAAAGGAATTCAACATGTACTGAACAGAAGGGAAAAAAAAACAAAACAAGGAAAGCATTGCCATAGCCAGGCTCATTCTGATGCAAGCTGCTGTGCTTTTCTACCATGCTATTTCACCCACCTACAACCAGTCTTTCGACTAGGGATGAAAACGATCAGCAACCAGCAACTAGCAACTTCTCCTTTACAACTGTGGTGCTTCTAGCACAGTACCCTGCAGCGTGCAATCTGTGAGCACACAATTATCCCACAGGTGCCTCACTCTACCTTCTGTGAGGGTGAACATATGATGCCTCAGAAAGCCGGAATCAAAACTCACCAGCCTTGGTGACTGTGAAGCAGGTATCCTTTATTGCAGCGCTGGGCACACAGGGGATCGCTCCTCCGAATGTGTGCACCCATTAAAGCCAAATTTCTCATATTTATACATATTAACTATACATATTCATTATAATTTCTCAGAGAGTCTTCCAGTGGTCTTCAGGCATGAAGGCTGGTCATCTTCCTCTCTCAGCGCATGCTCTTGACAGTTTTCTCCACAGTTACCAAAACACATTCCTGAGCTCAAAAACACAATTCCTACACAAACTAGTTAGGAACTCCTTTTAACTGAAAACAAGATGTACCCTGTCTCTTAATTGGTCTCATTATTTATGACTCCCCTATCTTCAATTTCTTTAGTTTCAAGGCTGTTGCACTGTTATGGCTAAGTTTTGTAGCCACTTTCACAAAAAAGCTCATGTGGTTACAGCCATATTCGACTGAAATCCAAACCAAATATATTCTTAAAGTGCACAAATTAAAGTTATATTAATTATCTCAAGCTACATCTACATCAATCTATTCAGCATTATTACATTTCACTGAATCACATACTAGTTCACTGCTGTTCTTATTTATGTCATTGCTGTGCTTCCGTTTTCATGCAGTAATTTATGGTGGCAGTAGGATGATACAACTCACAAGCATTACCCAAAATGGAGAAAACCCGGAGCTGCCTTTTGAACAGAACATCAGAAAAAGAAAATAATTATTAATAATAAGGATTTAGGAAAGCTACCATCTTTCACTAATGAAAACAAGATGGCTTCTTGTTACAAGAAATACAGGAAAAAATTCTAAAATAGAAATCTCGCCTCGCTGCTAGAGAAGCGTGAGGATGGTCTCCTACCAACTGCAGAAGGGAAGGCTATGTCCTCACTAAGCACACACAGTACACCAGCAATTTTCTTTTATTTTTGGACACTTAAGGCTTACTGTGCAGAAGGGTGAGAGGCATCAATGATCTATTCACACCTGACCAAATCTCATAACCTCTCTATTTAACAACTGAAGTTTCCAGGAATCAGAACTGCAGATGATGACACTGCTGCTCAAAGGGGCAAGAACTGCAACGTGCACCTGGAGAAATTCTGTTATTTTACAGCTCTAAGTGGTAATTCTTAATCTGCTGCTAAAAGCAGCAGAATTAGAGTTTTCAGCTACAAATTCTGGAAGATGGACTTTCCTCTTGTTTAATAGGAAGATCAGACTCAGTTTATTTTAAATTTTCCAGCAGCAGAGCTTTTGAAATGATGGTTAATAGTTCTGAAAAGCACTTGGATTGATCAGTAGCCCTAACCCACGGGGTATGACTTATCATCAAGCCTGTCTTGAGGCTGCTAAATTTCAGCTGCAGTTTATGACTGGCAAGGTCTATCAGGAAGCTGCAGTGTTGGCATACAACAACAAAAAAAGCGCTCCTGTTTGCTTACCCACCTATAAGCCCTCCCCTCCTAGCTCTGTGTGAGTGAATGCAGCTCCTGGAAACACCATCAAATTCCAGCAGTTACCCTTCCTCTAACACAGCGGCCCTGCCTAATCACTTTTAAAAACAGGTAGCTCTCTTCTCTGTTCCTTACAACACCTGTTCTGAATGCTCTCCACTACCAGCATTTCACTCCAGCCTCTTCTCACATCGTTTCATGGAGTTCTGAGCAGAAATAAAGGAAAGCTTTATGTGTTTTAATAATCCTGACTCGGTCAGGGTAGACATGGGCTGGCAGGATGGCTCTGGCAGATACAATGCAGGCCTTGCTGCTAGTTTCCACTCCCCGCAGGGAAGAGCAGAACGCCTATGCTAATAGCCCACACTGAACCGCAGTGGCACTGGGCTGGGCCCCAGTGGTTCGGCCGTATGGCCCAGAGATCTCTGGGGGGACTGGGAGCTGTCAGAGCAGCACGCCGAGGGGCGGCAGCCGACCTGTCAGAGGAATACAGCTCAGCATGACAGGGAGCTGTGAGAAGTGGCCTTTGCCTTGGACACCGGCGAGCACGGCAGCGAGCTGAAGGAATGCAGAGCCCGCCCGAAGGGTCAATCCGGCCTCCCTCTGCGATTCGTGTCACCTACCCTTCGTGTAGCGCTCCTGCCAGCGGCGAAACCGGTCCGAGGACACCCCGTAAGCCCCGGCAGGGCACGAGCGGGGTCCGTCCGGCTTCTGGCGTCCCGGGGAAGGCGGTGCGAGGGCACCTCTTTGTCTATTGCCCGCACCCGCTCGGGTGCAGCCCAGTGTCTCCTCGCCGCGATCCCGCCGGTGCAGCACCGCAATCTTCCCGCCGCCCCTCTCCCGGGGGGGTCGCAAGCCGGCTGCGGCCGCCGCGCCTCTCCATCCCTTCCCTCACGGCACCCCTGGCCCCGCCAGGCCGCCGCCGTTAAACCTCCACCGGCGCCGCGGCCGGGAGCGGGCAGGGAGGAAGAGAGGGAGGCCAAAGGCCGTCGCGGCCTGGGCCCGCCGCGGCACTCCCGAGCAGCTGCCCCGCTGCAGCCGGGAGGGAGCCGCCGGGGCCGGGCACCGCGGCCAGGAGGCGGATCGGGCCCCGCTGCCCCTCACACACACACGCGCACAGAGCGCCCGGCGCCGCCGCTTCCCCGTTCCCCGCGCCGGCGGTCTCCTTACCGTGCAGGCGATGGCGGGGACCTGCTCCGGGCCGGCGTGCTGGCTGCTACCGGCGGGAGGCGCCCGGGGCGGGAACGGGCGCTACGGGGGTCGAGCCGCCGCCGCCGGGGCCATGGGGCGGGCAGGGGGCGGCACGTGACCGGAACAAGCCGCGGGGCGCCGGGAGGGCGGGGGAGGGGAAGGAGCCCGCCTCACGTGACTGGGGAACGGGCCGTCGCAGGCGCAGCCCCTACGGTCACGTGGCGCGAGCCGGCTTCCCCCCCCCCGGTCCCCCCCCCCCCGCTCACGTGACGGCCCCTCCCCCGTCGCCATGACAGGAGCGGGCGGAGGGGGAGTGACGAAGCGGTAAACTGCGCCGCCACCCCCCCGCCTCCCCGCCGCACCCGGCCCTCCCCGGCCCCCGCCGTCACCCGGCCCCGCGGGACGCGGGTCCCTCTCGTCCCCCGCCATCGGCCCCCGACGACCCGGCTGCTCCGCTTCCAGGTCGGCGGCGCCGCCGCCACCGCGCTGCGGGGGAGGGGCCTCCCCTCGGCAACGGCCCGCGGCGGGAGGGGGCGCCGAGCGTCAGCAGCACGTGACCGGGGCAGGCGGGCGCGCGTGACGCGGCTTCCTGCCGCGCGGGCGCGCCCGGCGTGACGCAGCGCGGAACGGCAGCGCGCCCCCGCCCCACCCGCGGGTCACGTGCCGCGCTGGTTTGGGGGCGGGGCCTCCCGGTGCCCCGCGGCGGCGTTCGGAGCGCTGGTGCGGGAGGCGAGCGGAGTTCTCGCGTTCCGGTCTTCCTCCTCCGCGCCCCGCTCGCCTTCGGTGGCGGCCGCGGCCCGTGGGGCTCGGTCTGCGGGCGCGGCCGGGCCAGCGGTGGCCCCGTCTGAAGGAGCCGGGGGGCGCCGGGCTCCGCTCCGTGCCCTGAGGGACAGGCAGGCGGGTGTGCAGCTCCTTGCTCGAGCCGGAGGCGGGCCCGCGGCAGCCGGCGTCCGGAGGTAGGTCGGGCTTCCCGCGAGCGGCGTTCCGGGGAAAGGTCTGGCCCCTCGGGCTGGCTTTGATCGGCCGCCTCGGGCGGCGGCGCGTCCTGCCGAGCCGGTGCCGCCACCCCGAGCCGAGCGGTCCGCTTGGTGGTTATCGGCGGCGCTCCGCTCTTCGCTGCTGGGGCCGAGTCCTCCTCAAGTCCCGTAACTCGAGATTTCTTTTTCGAAGGCGTTTGCGAGGGTTTTGAAGAAGTACTTTTCGGTCTCTCTGGGCGAATGCGTCTCTTCCCTTTTCCTGGTGCCTGGCGAGAGCGAGTGTTCCCTTTTCTTGTAAGGAAACGTAGGTTCTCACACGGTAGCGTGCAGGGAGGGGGCTGTCCGAGTTACGGGGCTGCATCCCCAGCGTTACTCAGACATCCAAAGCCTCGAGCCTCAAGAGTAACAAGGTTTCGTTGGTTCTTCTTAAGTAACACAGAGCTCTAAACTTTAGCAGTGCCTCGAGGAGAGATTCTTTTAAAGCACGCACTCTATAGCATCGAAGCTATAACCTATTTTTCCTATTTAAATCTTGTTTTTTCACTTTGTGTTATCCATGTCGTATGCCAGAAAGGAGGTGCTGTGGAAAAGATAGGCTGCCTGTTTTTAGGGACAGCCGCATTAAACGTGCGCAGCTGCAGGCACTTCTAAACTTGGAATCAGTTGAAGATAATAATGTGCCTTAAACTCAGCTGGGGAGGGAAAGGTGATGTAGGTATAAAATGCTCAATGGCTTTCCTTAGGGGAATGAGTTCCAAATCAAAGGTGTGTGTTGTGAGAGGAAGTATGTTTTACCATAAAACAAGGCTTTTTCCATAGGTAGACAGAACCTGTTTCACAGCTGGATGTAAATACATGTTACAGCTACAATTTAATTACTTATTGGGATCTGGTAGGTTAAGCTTTCTGAAATGAACTTCAAAAAGAATGTCTCATAAATGAAGCAAGAGTTTAGTTTTGCAGCCTGTGGGTCTTTTTGGCAAACTGAAACCTGATGCTGTTGGAGCAGGAAGACGTTGTGTGTTTCTTTAAACACATAAAACCCCCAGATGTAATACTAAAAAGTGAACTAATCAAGACCTTCCTTTATTTTTGGCAGGTGCAGCTAAAAGCTGAAGCTCTAACACATCCATGAATGAGTAGTGCTAGTCTTGTACATCAATGGCCTCTGTGCCAATAATTCCAGACTCTTATAACTACGTGTTGGCAGAGTTTGAATGTTTGGATCCATTGCTTTCTGCGCTCAGGCTGGACTCTAGCCGTCTGAAGGTGAGTTTGTGGTGCGTGCGTGTTTGGTGCTTTTTTAAATTCAATTAACAACCTTTTTTGGTTTATTATTGGATTAACCCACAGAATTAATCTCTCCCTTTTTGGGTGTGTGCACACTAGTTTACGGAAGGGGACATTTTGGGAAGAAGTAGTGAAGACAGAGGATCCTATTACTCTGTGTGTTTCCTTAAAGCAGCCGTGGAGTAAATAATACAGCCTGACACGGTTTGCTGCCTTCTGCTGTTTGCTGCCTTCTGCTGTTTGCTGCCATTGCAGATGCTACTGTTCATGTGTCTTTGACGACTGTGCTGCCAGTGTTTCGAGAGTGGTACATGTGGCTGGCAAACAATGAAGCCTTTAAAAAACAAATAATGATTTTTATTCCTTCAGTGCACATGTGTGGCTGTGTCGAAGAGATGGCTGGCTCTGGGCACGTCGGGAGGAGGACTGAACCTTATACAGAAGGATGGTTGGAAGCAAAGACTCTTTCTCACTCATAAGGTAAGGGTAGAGAATTCTGTACAAAATTTTTTTTGAAAATGAAACTGTGAAAGACACATTGTTTCAAGTTTGGGGTTGGTTTTTTTTTTCCTTCTAAGTGGAAGTCAACAGGCATTTTCAGCTTGCTGAATTGTCCAAATAAAGTGAAGTTTTGGACTGCTCCATTTAAAAAAAGGTCATGGTACTGGAATGTGTCCCCAGAGCATGTAGTATAATAAATTTCATGACGTGTGAAAGAAATTACTTGAGAGGGTCAGACCTTCATTTTTAAAATTCTTAATTTTGACAGCAGCAAAGTCAACTGAATATTTAGGAATTATGTGTAGCAACTTGTGTAGATAACTCCCAATGTTTGGATGTCCAAATTATGAACTCCTTGGAGAAGCAAAGATAAGATAGGCTGGTTTGCTTTTGCTGAAAGAGGTCATGGAATGGGATTGCTGTTTCTACTGTTAAATGCTATTTCCTGTGAGCCGCTGCCATCCCCATTGTAGCATGAGTGCAGCTATTTATTTAAGGTTGGGAGCATCTCACGTAGGTCTGTCAAAACAGCTTCCATAGGTGTGAAGACAGGAGACTGATTTCTGTGTTTTCCAAGTTAGAATGGACTGCAGTTGTTTCTCATGGTGTTGTCTGTGGCATTTTTTTAGAGTAAACTCAGAGCAATCAAACTCCAAAGGGAAGAAAAAAACCCACCACCACATCACAACAAAGTGGTATCAGCTGTTAATGTAGATCTGGTTTATAGTGTAAAGATAAGTTGCTTAGTGGTAAAGGCCACACAGGTACAACTTTCACTTGTATTTACTCCCTTACCTGCTTTCAGGAAGGTGCCATTTCCCGGGTTGCGTGTTGTTTACATGATGAAGACTATGTTGCTGTTGCCACCAGGTAAGAGATGTTTTTACAAACCTGAGTTTTAGATAAATATTTGTAAGTAGCTTCTAAATTTTGGACTTCGATGTTTGCTGAGAACTTGGAGGGCTCAGGGAATTAACTGGTGGAGACCCTTACAGAGTAATTCCCTGCACAGACTGTTTGCATAACTTTGTTTCTGGAATAATTATCCCAGAATAAATAAAAAAAAAAATCTATGGGAGAGCTAACACATGTGAAGTTATGATAAATGTCTCCCTGAGACCTTTCTGCATCAAAAGAAATACCTTCATTAACCTGACAGAGTGAGATAGGTAATTAACATCACTTACATTGTTTAAAATCCATTTAAATGTTTATTTTTCCACATCCTCACTGGCAATTTATGCAGATGTGAGAGTAGCCTTCCAAAGCTGCTGATAAACTGTAGTGTGAAGAAGGACACTTACTCTTCTTCCATATTAAGAACATGCCACATCTTAAAAGCACACAGCCTCAAAGCAAGCTCTGAGATGTATCACTTTGCTTAGATTTTCTGTTTGATTGGAGTAAAGCATCTTCATCAGTGAGAAAACATGGGAAGACTCATTCGCAATATTGTATTTTCTTTCTCAATTGTAGCCAAGGCCTTGTAGTAGTTTGGGAGCTGAACCAGGAACGTCGTGGGAAGCCGGAACGGATTTACGTTTCCTCTGAGCATAAGGGCAGGAAAGTCACAGCTCTGTGTTGGGATACAGCTGCCCTGCGTGTTTTTGTAGGAGATCATGTGGGAAAAGTATCAGCCATCAAGATTAACACATCGAAACAAGGGAAGGTAAAATGTCACACACGTTGTTTGAGATGTAGGGGTTTCCAGGGAATGATGTGTGGAATCCTTTTTGTTTATTTTAGTGAAGTAGAACAGAGGAAACCTGCCAGCTGACGAAGTTTTGGTAGCTTTGACTGTTGGGATGAAGAACCGATCTCTTTGGACAACAGTAGAAATTAATTTTCCCCACCCCCTCTTTTAGCTATTCTAGTAATGCAACATAAAAGTACTTTCAAATGTAAAGAATTAAAAACTGGCCAAAGCTGCTTCTTCCTGGAATTTGCAAGTATCCAAGCTCGGGGTGTTTCTGTGCCTGTTGGATTCCTTAGACTCCAGCTACAGGTTAAGCTCTGTGGCTTAGTCTTTGGGTCAGCTGTCAGTCTGAGAAAGGGCCATCCCAGAATCTGATTTTGCTTGGCTCTGTCTGGATACTCTTATTCTCAAATATGTTGATTAATTGAACAGTAGGTGGATGTTAGGCTTGCACCATTACATTTTGTGCAAAGAGCGCACACAGTCATGATACCTGCCTGACTTTTAGCCCTTAAGTTTTCCTTAAGTTTCACTGTTACTAGGTCCTTTCCTTCTCCTTTTAATCTGTGAGAAGGAGCACAACCTGGAAATAGGTGTGTTTCTCCAGGTCCTTTCTTGGCCTTGTGAAAGATTTTGATAGAAAATTAACTTAAAAATAGCAAGGCTGTTGTATTTATAGAAGGAGCAAAAAAATGAAACTCTGGAAAGAGAGAGAAAAGAAGGGCCCAGACCCATGGAAAGAATGTGTCTGCTTATGCCTGTTAATGGAGCTGGACTGTTGAAACAAAGCACACTGTAGGAGAGATCCAAGTGGGGAGTTGATACACGGGAGAGAGCGTTACACAGAAGACAGTGTTAAGCTGTCAAAAACCGTCTGCTAGAAGATTTGAGTGCGGTTCCCCATAGTTCCTTATGAATAAGAAGTCTGTCTATGACTTTGTTCTGCCACCCATGCAAGCTGAGATGCTTGTATAATGAATAGCATTTAGGTAATTTGCTGCAGGGTAATAGAGAAAGTGAGTTTATGTAAGCCACCTAAATCCAGTGGAAGTTCTGGGGATTTTATTTGTATCAGTCCCTCAGGACTGTCTCCATAAAATTGTTTGTGGGCTGAAAGTACTTGTGGGAGAGAATTGACAAAAGCACAAAGTGGACAAAGGCAAGAGGAAAAACCCCTCTTAATGCTACAAAACCCAGTCTCTTTTATGAAAAAATAGCAGGATGCTACATGGATATGACTTTTTATTTTCTTAAACCGTCAATAGTGGTATCCATCGGAAGAAGGAGAATTTAGACTTTCATTCCTTTAAGCACTGCAGCCTTGTTTCGTAAGGGAGAGAGGAGAAAGGAACTGCTCTGTCTTGTGTATGTGTAGGGTACAGAAGTCCTGTCTGTATTTTGTGAATCTGATTTGATGAAGTAGTCTTTACTTTGAACTGAGGCCCTGCGTGTTTTCTTTCTTTTTTGTTTTTTTCTCTTGGACTGTAGGCTGCTGCTACTTTTGTGATGTTCCCTGTTCAGATTATAACCACTGTAGATTCTCGAGTTGTTCAGCTTGATTACTTGGATGGAAGACTGCTCATCTCTTCGCTGACACGCACTTACTTGTGTGACACTGAGAGGCAAGTTATGTCTTACTTGTAAAGTTCTGGACTTTACAGTCTCATGCAGAGTTTCTGAAGTAGCCTTTGGAGGTTCATCTACTTCCACTTTCCTGCTCAAAGGTAGAGTAAATTATGCAGGATTCTGTCAAGTCTTTGAGCATTTCCAAAGATAGAGACTCCACAAGCTCTATGGGCAACCTTTTCCAGTGGTTTGCCACCCTCACAATAACAAAGCTTTTTTCTTCCGTTGAAGTGTAATTTTGGTGTATTTCCCTTTGTGCTCATTGTCTTTTGTCCTTTCACTGGCCACCACTGAGAGTAGTCTGGCCCTGTCTTTCTTCTGTACCCTCGCATCACATATGGGGTCATATGGGGTACACGTGGAGTCAGATGAGTTGCACCCCTGAACCTTCTCTGTTCCAGGCTGACCAGCCCAGCTCTCTCAGCCTCTTCTTATAGGACAGGTGCTGCAATCCCTTAGTCGTGCTTGCGGCCCTGTTGCCGGACTTGTTCCATTGTGTCCACGTCTCTCTCATATGGGGGAGCCTGGAACTGGACCCAGCACTCCAGATATGTCTCACAGAGAAGAGGGGAAAGATCACCTCCCTTGACCTGCTGGCAACAGTCTTCCTAATGCTGCCCAAGAGGCTTTTGGCTGCCTTTGCCAAAAAGACACATTGCTGGCTCATGTCAGCTGCTTGTTTGCCAGGACCCTCAGGCCCTTCTCTACAAAGCTGCCACTTGGCCTGTCCTGTTGCCATTCCACCGCTGCACAGCCCCTTTGCCTTTCTTCATGTCTCTTTAGCCCACACTTCCTTAGTTTTGTCAGTATGACTTGTCAAAAGTCATATTGAGGTCAAGATAAACAACTTCCACTGTTCTCATCTGTGAAGCCAGTCATTCTGTTCTAGAGGGCTATAGACATAATTGCCCCTTTGTAAATCCATCCTTACTACTCACAATCACAGTCTTTCACATGAGTGGAAATGGTTTCTGGGATCATTTGTATCATCACCTTCCCATTGCCAGGTTGACTGACTGATTCTGCTGGGGAAAAAAAAAAAGCCCCCAAACTAACCTTCAGGATAGGAGCAATTGTTTAATAAATATTTTTGCACTGCATCTTTTATAAACCTTATGCAGGCTTAAAAAAAATGCGTAATGAATATTGTAAGCACCACACCAAAATCAATCCATCAACTAGGATTTAGTATTTTTACTCGAGTGCAACATAGAATTAATTAGAGCCTTTATTAATGCTGCCTTAACAAGTACTACTCTCTTTTTCTTTTTTTTTTTTTTTTTTTTCTTACCTAGAGAGAAATTCTGGAAAATTGGTAACAAAGAGAGAGATGGAGAATTTGGAGCATGTTTCTTCCCTGCTGGAAAAAACAGTGGGAATCAGCAGCCATTAATATACTGTGCTCGACCTGGCTCAAGGATGTGGGAGGTGAACTTTGATGGGGAAGTTCAAAGCACACATCAGTTCAAGCAGCTGTTGTCATCACCACCTCTCCCTGTTGTTACTCTCAGGTAAAAGCATGAGTGTTATCAGTGATAAATGTGCTCAGGATGTCTAGACTGACAGGAAGAGCTGCCTTAATAATGCAAAGATTAAGTAACCTTCTAGTGCAATCAAGCATTAATCCTACCTGTCATCTGAATATGTTCTATAATAATGGAAACCAGTATCTGAGTGTTAAAAAATGCTAAAGCCTTGATTCTGCAGGTATGTCTGTGTGACTACTGCAAGGAATGCTGCTGTCCTAAGACTACATTTATTTGTCAGCCTTGTATTTCCAGGATTCAGAATATTAAGTGATATTGTTGTAGTAATGCTTGTAATGGATGCTAATTTTACTTTACAGGCTGGATCCTCATTATACTAGTTCCAGCTGCTCTCCACAATCTTTAGCATTCCCCAAACTACTGTATTTGACGTGAGTATTTGTCAGCATAACTTCCTGTTGATAAAGTAGACTTAAAAGTAAAAAAGGTTGTGTGTTCTCTTAATTTATATTATCACCCTCATCTTTTTGCATAAGAATTTTCCAAGTGTTGTGCTACATAACTCACTTCTGGCTGATGCTGTACCCGCGTGTTTTACAGTGACTACTGCAGTTATCTGTTGCACCATTAACATCTGCTTTGCTTGCAGTGAGCACTGTGTAATGACCTGGACAGAAAGAGGCATTTATATTTTTCTTCCCCAAAGTGTTCAAGTCTTGCTCTGGAGTGAAGTAAAAGGTAAACTAAGAATCCAAGTATTTTCTGTTATGTTTGTCACTTCTGAAGTCCTTACCTAACATGAAGCCTTTTTAAGCCCAATTTCTGCAGCTGTGTTGCAGAACATCGGTCAGAAAACTGTTTTCTTTGTGATCTGTCAGGTATATCCTTGAATATTAGCCCTCTCCCCACCTCCTCCAGGAACCCCTCCCTCCATACATCTGAAAACATGCTTGAGAAACAAAATGGGGTGTAGAGTGAACCTTAGAATACAGTATAATCAAATATTGAGAGGCAATAACGTGCAGTATTAGTGAGGTAACACCTGCAGTTTCCTTTCCTCACTTCTGTTTATTCAGGTTTATTGTCAGGTGTTCTGTGAAGGATAATCTGGCAGCTGTAAGCTTAAAGTCTGATTTTTCTAACATCTGGCTAAACTGCAGCCAAGGACTCTACCTCCTTGGCAGGTTAGTGAGGCCTCGTAACTGGTTTTGTGTGCATGGGTACAGGCATAGTCCTAGAACTGGTTAGTCATTATGAGTCAGTCTTTTCCTTCCCCTTCTCTCTCCCCACCTTCTGGTGTTAAGTTTTCAACGCCTTTGTCATGGAGGGTGTGCATCTAACTGTAGCATAACTCTTTCATCTGAAAAGTGCTGAAAGGTCAAAGTCTTTTTCTACTATCAAGTGTTTTCCTTCTGTTTCAAAACTAATGATATGTTTCTTATCTTTGTCTTTAGTTTTTCATCCTACTAAAGAGGAAAAGGAAACTTTTCAGTAACTTTAATGTACTTCTTGAATGTTTTCTAGAAATGTAACTGGAAAATTTTAGCACTTTAACTGTGTCTTACAGTTGTTTGATAGTTAGAGTGCTTAGCGCTCTTCAGCAGTTGTTTTCCACGTTGCACTTGTGCTACAGTGATTAAGTCTTTTGCATGTGTTTGCAGTCAGATGGGAAAATAGGCTTTCACCTTCTTTCAGGAGCAGCAAGGAATGTTGATTAACAATTTCAGCCGCTGAGATATTTCTGTGCATCTGGTTTTGCAGATATTCAGGATGTTGCAGTTTACAAAAGCGAGTTGTTCTGTCTGCATGCAAATGGGAAAGTTGTGCACCTCTCCCTTCTACTGGTAGACCGCTGCATAGAGCGTCTGATAAGAAGAGGGTTCTGGACGCTTGCTGCCAGGGTCTGTTGTGTCTTCCAAAATTCAGTTATTTCCTGCAGAGTAAGTAAATGCCTGTTAGTAAATGTGCAATGCAACCTCATTTCCTGTCCCTCTTTTCCATTAAGTTCCATAGGTTTCTGAGATTGATGTTCTTGGAGTTTTTAAAAAGTCTTCTCAACACTATACTTCTAGCATGAAAATTAGTCTGTGTGTACAGTGTCTTTAGCTTTTCACTTGTGCATTAGAAATAGTAATGCTTCTGTTTCACTGTGTACTTCTAGGCAAGAAAAAATTTGCCTGTAGACAAGCTGGAGCACTTGAAGTCTCAGCTGGATGCCTCAACCCAACACAATCTCATTATGCAACTGGAAGAACTAATTTCAAAGTTGGAACCTTTAGATTCTGCATGCAGCAGTAGAAGGAGCAGTATTTCATCTCATGTACGTTTATTCGTAGTGCCAAAAATGTTACTGCAGGTTGTACTTTTCTGGCTTAAAATCACCTTCTTCACTTTGAAGATGAAGCTTTAATTTTTATCATCTTATAGCTCATAATGCTACTTCTAAAATTAGGTGGGGTAGAGAGGTATGAAATACTACTGCTTGTGTTCTTTAAGCTCTTAGACCTCTGCCTTTTTTCTGTACTAATGGTTGAGATGTGGACACAGAATGATAGGAAGAATGCTTTCTGCCCAGCTGACTTTAGTGTCTTAACATGATTCAGTAAATCTTGGTTGTTACTGTAGTTTTATGCTGTGGAAACAGCGTCTGACTGCTGAGAACTATCCTAGCCCTGTTTGAAACATTGTCTCACTCTCTGAAACTTAAGCCGAAAGCTCTAGGGGAAAAGAAATTAAAGCCCACTTCTAATATTCTTTCACATGTGCAGCTGCCTGGTATTGTCTTGGCTTTCCAGCAGTTTCTCAAGAAAGGAGTAGATATTTCTAAATTGATACAATATCAGTGCAGTTTAAAAACCAAAGCAATGTGAATTCCATCTTGATGTAGCAGACCAGTGTATTCCATTACCAGGTGGGAAAGTAAACCACACAGACCGACCCTGAGTAAAAGGATCCTTGTGTGTACTGGAACCAGGCAGTTTTGCAGGGTCTGTAATTGTGTTAGCTGGGTATGGTTAAACAGCAAAAAGAGTATGGACTCTTGGGTGTGCAGGTGAGGAACAGAGTTGGATGCAGATGTAAAGCAGAGATGCCTGTTTGTCTCATGATCTTGTACTGGGTGCAGCAGGTGTTCTGCAGCCTGCTTTCCTGAAAGCAGTTGTAGCATATAGAATCGTAGAATGGTTTTGGTTGGAAAAGAGGTTGGAACCTTCAAGATTGAGTCCAACCTTCTATCCAGCCCTACTAGGTCCAACACTAGACCATGTCACCAAGTAAAACGTCTACTCTTCTTTTAAACACCTCCAGGGATGGTGACTCAACCACCTCCCTGGGCAGCCTGTTCCAATATCTAACAACCCTTTTGGTAAAGAATTTTTTTCTAATATCCAAGCTAAACTACTCCTGATGCAACTTCAGACTGTTGCCTCTGGTCCTGTCACTAGCTACCAGAGAGAAGACACCAACCCCTCAGTCTCCATGTCTCTAGACTAAACAATCCCACCTTCCTCAGCCGCTCCGCGTAAGACTTGTCTTCTAAACCCTTCACCAACTTTGTAGCCCTTCTTTGGACACACTCAGGCAAAGTATGTATCTTTATAAAGTCACTAGACCACATACTTATTGGCATGTGTGTACTTTTCCATTCTGGATATGTCAAAAATATGCTGCTATATGCAGGGCTTTTCGGACAGTGAATTATGAAGTTCTGGGAGGTTGTTTGTGTGGGTATGGTTGGTTGGGTTCATTGCAGGAAGTGTAACAAGGAAATACAGCTCACCCAACATTTAACCCACCTCCTTTGTCTAACAGGAAAGCTTCAGCATCTTAGACTCTGGAATATATCGTGTTATCAGTCGAAGAGGCAGTCAGTCAGATGAAGATTCATGTTCTCTCCACAGTCAAACGCTCTCAGAAGATGAGAGACTTAAAGAATTTCCTGCACACCAGGAAGATGAGCAAGGAGAACTTGGTAATATTTCTTAATGAAAATATTACTCAGATGCAATCTTTATTTACTTGACAAGAATTTGATTGGGCTGGTTCTGTGCTTTTATTTTCTACTATCAAGTTATCCATTATTAAATCCTCTAATCTGATCAATGAGAATACAGTCGCCCCCACCGGTCAAACTTAGTCTTGAAACATTGGGGTGAAATGCTGGCTCCACAGAAATCCAAGCTTAAACCAAACACAACCCAGAGAAACAGAACAAAACAAAAGTTCTGGAGGGAATTTACCAAGCTAGGACTTCACTCAATGTTGTAATTGTCTGTACACAATTCTCCCTGCCCTGCCCTTGCCCCTCCGGCAATGTGCTGTTTCAGCATTAATGCTAAGATTCTCTCAGCTGACTGTGCCCATGTTAACTGATCTTCAAATTTAGATTTATTTGCTGTTGTTATCCTTCCAGTAATATTACTTACAGGAAAGAATTTTCTTGATCTTGGTTCCGGCTTTATATTTCTTCAAGGAAAACAGTAGGCTTATGATAAGGGTTCTTAACTTTCTTGCAGAGTTTAATCTGTACAGGAGATGATCTCTTATAGATATATACATTAGCACAGCAGGGGTAGAACTGTTTATAGCTAACACTTATACCATTCTGGGAGCTTTTTGGTATTTCCTAACAAATACCTGTCACTGGACAAAAGCTGGAATGAGACCATAATGAGTCTTGTTCTCTGCTCTGGTTGGGATTGGGAGGGCATGCAGAAACCCAGGATGATGAGAAGCTGGCTTAATTCCGGGTATGGTAGAGAGGCTTTCCACTTACAAGGCTGCTCTTTAGGTTTTGCAGAGAGTAGCTGCCAGTTGAGGATGGAGAGGATTTGGGCACTCACCACAGTGGTGAGGAGAGTACAGGAATTAATATTTATTCCCCTACTTGTCAGTAGTGCCATGCCACTGTTTGTAGTGCTTATATTTACATTTGCCTCGTTACCTACCTCACTATAAAAACGTGAGACAGTGTGGAAGGAAGCATATAATTTCCAATATCACAATTCTAAAATGGGGGGACGTAGTTTTTGAATGTCAGAGGATAGAAAGGCTCTATATCACTTCAATAGAACAAAACAAATTTGTTGATTATTTCGAAGTAGAGAAGTTCTAGATGCTTCTTGAAGTCATGCGTACTTTATTTGGTATTTAAGAGAAATGAACTTAGTGTTTCCCTGTTCACATTTACGTAAGATGTCATAAGTTTTTAGGTTTGTAATCTGCATATTGAACAAAAGCAGCTCTGTTTATAAGCAGTCTTAAAATCAGTTGTGACCTTTAGGTATTATCTGAAGAGATTGTGGATTCTGACGGTAGAATTTCTGTAACAACATAGCATCTTCTTCTCTCAACAGTGCAGATAATGCTGACTCGCAAAATGCAGTGTCATCCTTACTTAAAGGGGTCCTTTTTTCTTTCTTACATTAAAGATACAGTGTGTGTGTGTACCGGGATATCATTAATCAAAACACATTGTAGATACTGTTAGGGTTATAAGAGTGAAAAGGAAATGGTCAGTGATTCTGTATTTCTTTTGATTCGCACCAAAACCCAGAGAGCTATGGGTTTTTTAAGTCCATTCAATAAAAGGGTGATTTATACCTCAAGCACAGCTTATGCATCTCTATATTCATATGTAATTTAGGTCTTAGGAGATGATGCGGTGTGAATTGATGTATGCCACAGCACTTAATTTTTCTAGATGTTTAACTGTCGGGGGATTAAGTCAAGATTTTGTCCCCTAAATGGACTGTCAATCTACTTTTAGAAGATAGTTTTCATATGGTTGACCATCTTGTTACACAGCCAAGCAGACCTACCAGGTTCAGCCAGTAATAAAATGGCCCTTGAAGCCAACAGCACTCTCCCAGCTGCCTGTATTCTTGAATATTAAGTATGAAGATACCCCGCACAGGTTATCCATTGATGAGTTAGTGACTTGCAGTTTGTTTCACTGTTCCATTTTTGCCAGGCCACTGTTTCATGACTCTTTATTTCGATTCCATTTGTTAGACAGTGTCTCTCATGCGTCTGTGACGGTTGAGGCTGAGCGGAATGAGACATTTCTCCCATTCAGTATTCCTTTGTCATTTCGTTCCCCATCTCCTCTCGTCTCTCTCCAAGCTGTCAAAGAAAGGTAAAGCTTGCAGCAGATTCACCCATCCATTACATCTTTCCCTTTTCTGTCCTCTGAATTTATACTGTCGTTTGGTTTAGTTCATACCCTGTTCTGCAAAAACGTAATGTCTGAACTGAAACACTAGAGATGCAGTCAAGTTTGCTAGGTCCATCTTGACTCTAATGAAGATCTGAAGAGCTCCTGTTAACTTCAGTGGAGCCAAGATTTTGCCCTCAGTTTTTAAATGGCTAAGAATTTTTAAAATCACCCTGTAAACCGTGGTTGTGGTTTGTATTCAAAGCAAACTTCCAGAATATTGGTTTGGAATTATGGTTTTCTGAAGAGTGAAGGTTTCCTATGTTGCTCGGGGACAAACATTAGCTGTTCAGAGCATGCTGGATATTGCTAAAACACACTTCCAAAGTATGTCACAGGGTTTGCCATCTCCCCCCCGCCCCCACCTTTCAGTAAATCTAATCAAGTGTTTATGGAATAATGGTGGCAAGTGAATGTGGCAGTGTCTGTTTTATGCAGAAATCAATCCGCTATTTTAAAACTCGCTTTAAAAAAACCCAGGACACACTCACAAATATAAAGGAGGTGGTGTAATGTATAGAACTTCTTTTTTTTCCTTTTCTTTTTTCTTTTTTCTTTTTTTTTTCAAATTTGTATGTTAGCTTGTTAGCTAAAATATTGCTGGTCCATAACAATGGTCTGAAAAATTGTGTAGCCCTCCCTTGATCTCTTTGGTATGTGAATTATGTCCTGCAACAAAAAGTAGTTGATATCAGTACTGTGAGGATCTCAGTATAACTGTCAGAAGTACATGAAAGGTTTTGAGTTCATTCTAAACTGTAAGCAGTTTTTAGGACTTCACTATTAGTAAGTGTTTCTATGAATAATGACAAGTAAATCTTCGTGTTCACTGTATCCAATTTATAATGAAATAAAATACTATCATATACATTTAATTTTAAAAATTATTCCTTCTAAATGTTATGTATTTTTAATTTATATAAAATACATATTAAAATTAATGTTTAATCCTTCTATACAGTGAAGTCCAATTGTTTTACTACATTTGAATTCTTTATTTCTTCTGCAACAACCTTCAACTTGTGCTATACCTCAGTATAGTAAAAGATGCTGTATTTGCTGGCAAGCAAAGTCAAAGGGTTGCTTTTTTCTTTTTTCATGGCCAGAAAGCAAGAAGCTGATTTTTCTGTTCCACTCTTAATGACGTAGTTCTCTTCCTGGGAGTGATTGAAATAATTGGGATTTGGTATGTACACCGGGCTTTCTCTTGGAAAGAAAAGAAAACAAACTGGAGAGATAGGGGCTGATGATGCAAAAAGGATGTTTTTAGCGAGCTTTGTAATCTGAAGAATTAATTTGGAGTATTGTAAAACTGTTTCCTACCATCAAGACAGACATAATTTTCTAATCATGCTTTCTGTTTAGAAGCTTTAAAATGCAATGTAGCCAACCCACGTTTATTTGTGTAAAAATAGATGTCAAAGTCTAAGCCCTGATGTCAGTATGTGATCCTATTTCTCCAGCACCAAAAGACCCAAGTCTTAAACACTTCAGGTTTTTATTCTGCGCTGGAAGTATGGACTGTATTAATTTTAAGCAGCTGCTCAGGGAGTTGAGTTGTTGGTCATCACTGCTCTCATCCTTTCACAAGAGTTCTTCAGTTTTCTGAAATCATGGTTTGAATGGAAAGTACCTGTCTGATTTTTATGACGTTCCAGTTTGAAATGTTTGAACTTGTGACTCGCAGCGTTTCCAGCTTTGTACGCAAAACTACCGAGAAGATCGGCACGCTTCACATAAGCCCTGAGAGTAGAGGGAGACAAGAGGCAAAGGATGACGAACACCTGCAGGAGTTGGCTGTTCATCTCGTAGCATCTCCCCAGGAAGAGAAAGTGTGAGTAAAAAAATCACCTTTTATTAGCAATTTCATTTGCTGGGGATTTTGAGGATAGCAACCTAAAGGAAAAACTACTGTTGTGAGTAGAACTGTGAGCTCAGTGCTAGTGTTTTCCAGCTGTTTTCATAACTACTGTGGATTTCTCTGGTTCTCCCTGACTCCTTTCCTAGAGGCTGATTCTGTGATGAATACTTTCTGCCTGGTGGAGCATGTCATCTCTGCTGTGCTGTAATAACTGGAGAGCAAGAATGTGGTGTATAACACTGCATGAGAATTGCTTAGCTATGGACATGAGTCTAGCAGTTCATTCCCTGCTCTTTCTGAGTGGGGGAGTAAATGCTCTTATCTCCCTAAAACCAATATTTTCTTTAAATAGTGGTAGCTGTAAAATATTGAACTTCTTTAATGGTTGTCCAGTTAATACAGAGCTAAGTTATTTCCTATTCCAGAGACTTGCTAACTTGCCATTTTGGACTAACTTTCATTTAGTGGCACAAAACTGATTTTTGTTCAGTACCTGCAGAAATGTACTGCATTTGGAATAGAAGCCATTACAGAAGGCCACAAAAATTAGTTTATGTGGGTTGTTCTTCATGCCCAATTCATCCACAAGGTCTCTTCAGCTGTTACTACTTCAGAAATGAAAGGGTTTTATTTTTTGATAGAGGAATAAACTGCATTTTCACAAATTTTAGGAAACTTGTGAAACTCTTAAATGATCAGAGATTAATTTCAGTCTTACCTGAAGTATTATGTGTTTTTCTAGGTTAGAAGCACAGAGCTGCCAGCTTCCAGAGGAGGACCACCTAAGAGATCTCAAGGCTGCAACAGCAGAAGCTATGTAAGCAGGGAAAAGTTTTTTGGTGTATAGATATATTTGTCTTTGGTAGAAAAATGATTGATTTTTTTTTTTTTAATTACTTCTTAAAATTCATCACATACATGTAAGAGTAATGCTGTAAACATCTATTAACGTAATCTGAAAGGATCTGTTTTGGTTAATGATTTGTTTCCCCTCTTTAAAACCAAGCAAAACCCACTGAAAGCTTATTTAGATACTCTAGCATTATTCTTTTGCCCTAAATACAAGACGTAGTTTAAAAAAAATCAAAATGACCTAACAAATAAAAATCCATTCTGAAAGAAATCTTGAGTCACTTGGAATGTACTAAATGCAGACAACCTAAATTCTGTTTGATGCCTTCAAACCATGAAAACCAACAACTGAATGTAAGTTAAGGAATAAACTTAGTTATGCAAAATATAATACTTCACTTGTGACAGGTTATAACTGTCAAGCAACTTGGTAGACTTCTTTTTTTTATGCTACAGAACCAAACTCCAGGATCCCTTGGTCTTGTTAGAACCACAGTGTATGAGAAGAGTTTTACAGGAATGGTTTATTCATCTAGAAGAAAAGTTTGGTAGCAAAGAGCATTCTGTGTCCTCTATTAAGAAATGCAAGACCATGTGTGCTGAAGAAGAGAGGGCAGTCCTGGAGGAGAACCTACAGCTGGATCTGACTGATGGAGACCCAGCAGACAAAGAACATAGTAGTAGCTTGGAAGACTGCACTGAGAAGGAAAACACTGATGAAACCTTTGTAAACAAAACCCTGTGTGAAAATAGTACTGATTTGAAGGGACCTTTGGACTGCTGCTTTCAAGTGTCTCCACCATGTGTCATAGACCCGGATGTTCAGAAAGATCTTGTTGAGTTGACAACACTCTGCTTTGAGCTGCAGGTATTTTCTTGTGGAAATGGTGAGGCAGAGGAGAGCTCTGATGGAAGTCTGCCACCAGCAGCTTCATGGAACTTGGCTTGTAGGTTCATGCAAAGTTACTTCTTTCTTTTGGATTTAAAAAGACTAAAGCAGTGCATTAAAACCATGTATGCAGCCAGCCCTAATGTATGGGAAACATACATCGCAGGATTGAAAGGTAACTAGCGAAAAATGTATTACTAGTAAACTGAAAGACTGAGATAAGAAAGAAAAAAGCTTGAAGACACTTCCATTTGTGTCTGCAGTTTTTCCTTCTGCAGGTGTAGTGTGGGAGGGGGAGGATGGTTGGGTTGGGGAAGCTTTTGTTCTTTGGGTTTTGGGTTCTTTGTTTTTCCCCCAAAGGCTTATGAAGAACTGCTGATTCCTTGGAGAGGCTGTTCCTTTCCTCCCCCACCTTGCAATTCTGAACCTTTTAATTTATATGGAGCTTGTTGATCGAACACACTAGTGATCACAGACCACCAGATCTATTTAAAACAAAATGTATGTGCTTCAAAGAGCAAAAGCATCTTAATTAGAATCATTTGTCTATAGAGACCAGGCAGAAGCCTAGAGGGGAGGCTTCAGTACGTGCATTGGAAACGGAAGATTTGGATTGCAGAGAAATGTGGTTAATGTGAAACAAAACTGAATTGATGGTTCCATGCAAATGAGAGGCTAGTGATCACATCAGATCACTTTTCCACAGAAGTCCTTTCTGATCTTTTAGATGCCTCTTTAGCCTTCCTGAACCAAAGCTTCCCAATTATATTGGAAAACAGAACTGCATCTGTTCTCCGCACTCAGCTTTATGTATGCTTTCAAGCATGAATGAAAGCCTTAGCATTGATTGGGTGCAACAGACAGCAGTCAAATGACAGAATCTGGCTTTGAGGGTTGATGTCTGGTGTTTGGGTTTCTGGGAATTTGTCCACTCTTTGGATTCTGAGAGCCCTAGAAGTGAAAGTAATGTGTGCATTCCCAACTTTCCCAGCATTCCTTAGTTGGACTGCACTTGTGCCTATAGATTAATACTCACATTTCATCAGGATCAAGGCTTGTGTTCAATTCTGCATTCTGTGAAGTCAGTGTACAAACTGAAGCCTTTATTAGCAGAAACAAATTGTAATATATGAGAACCGATGCGGGTGTGCATTGCGTTCGGCAAGCCTCCTGTCCTGCAGTGGGCTGTCTTTTCTCACAGGAGAGAAAAATCCCTCCTCATAAGTCTCAAAAAAAGTAAAATATATCAAGATTAGTATTCCATGCCTTAATTGTCTCGGTTGAGAACTGTAATTTCCCACAAGTGCAGATGAGAGATAGCTATGAAATGAACACACAGAATCTGTTCACTTGCCATGATTCTCAGCTAGAGAGTTCCATGAAAGCAGTGGTAACTCTTGTCCTTACACATAGCAACAGCTCTGTGTGGTAAGAATAAAAATAAACTGCCTCTATCTTGTGACTTGTGTACTGATTTATTTCAGAACTAACTTGTCACAGTCCAGTGGCTTTAGCAATGGAGAATGGAGATATGTTGAAAATACTGAAACAGCTGCATGACCTGGGGCCTTGGGATGACAGCCCGCTGTTACTCGCACATGCTCAAAGGTACATGCTCAAAGCTGAGCCCTTTCCCCCCGTCCCTCTTCTTCAGTGATGTTAACTTGCTAGAAGGAATTGGTTCACTGACTATTTCATGAAGTTTTCTGGGACTTTTTTTTAAGATACCACCTTTCAGCACTATCTTGAACTTGCAAGAAATATTGGGGGAAAAAAATATAATTTTTGCTGTTTGATACTGAAAATAGCTTTTATCCTCTCCAGGCTCTATGAAAAATTTGGGGAAACAGCTCTTCGGCCCTTGATCAAATTCCACCCCTCTCTCTTGCCTTCTGATATCAAACAGCTTTGCAGGAGTGATCCAGCTCATTTTTTAGCATATTTAGATAGTCTGGTGAAATCAAAGCCAGAGGACAAAAGGTAATGGCAATATAGTGTTTTTCATCTGTCTGCTCTCTTCATCATGTATCTCTGTGGTGATTTTTCTTTTTCCTTGTGGTTTTGTGTTGGGTGTGTTTTTTGGGTTTTGGGGTTTTTTTACTGTTTCTGTATCTTATCAGCTTTAGCTTTAAATTCTGTTCTTTAGCTTTAAATTCTAATTTAGTTTTAGTTGGTGTCTCAGACTGTGTTTTTAGATTAGATGCTAGTTTTAACAGGGTTTTTCTAAATATTATTTGCAGTGGAACTGAGTCAGTTTTGTTTCTGTGCAGCTCAGTATATCAAGGTTAGACAACATTTAAATAAAAAATAAGTAAAAAAACCTGGAGGAACCCAACCTACAAACTTGGTTTTCTGTTGTCCCCTCAGTTTCTTTCTAGAAGCTAAAGTCATTCTAGGCTTTTCTAATTTAATTTTACATCCTTTTTTTCTTTTTTTCCTGCAGACAATCTCTATTTCTCTGTAGCTGGTATATTTAAACCTGGTAGTTTATTTCTGTGTGCTTTATTTTCCAGGCCTTCTCTCCTTAGATCTCTGCTGCATCCCCAGTCTGTACGACTGGATTGGTTGTGTGTGGCAGTTTCGCATGATGCTCCACAAAGAGCAAACACAGTGGACGCAGAAGGAAATCCCAGGTAAAGCATGGTTCACCCAGGGCCCTGAGTGAGCAAAAAGCTTTAACAGGTCTGCAGGCTTCTGGCATAGATTTTGGTATGACAATTTGAGCGTCACTGAATCTGTGATTAATGCTTTAAAATGGAATTCCTCACCTTCTAGGCCACGGTCGCATTTGTTTACTTGGGGCTACAGCCAGCTCATTCTGCTTTTGATTAAGCTCCCAGCTGATTTTGTTACAAAAGAGAAGATGGCCGACATCTGTAAATCACATGGGTAAGAAGGGAACTTGGTAATCCTGATACTTGGTTAGTTGGTATTCTGACCCCCAAAAGATACAAATGAAAACCACTCATCTGTTCCTTTCAGGGTCAGGTTTTATTTAAAAACATCTGTTTTGAGGATGACTATTGAGTGACCAGTTTAATGTATCAAATACCCCTTTTGGCTAAGGGGCATTTCCCCGTGTCCCCACTCTGCAGTGATTTGTGGCATTCAAGAAACTGTGCTGTTTCTGCCTTCACTGGTATTTAAATGAACACTTAAAATTATTGTTGATGTCAGTTTAGACTGAGTATTTGATTCCCAGAAATCTTTACTCTCTCATTCAAGATTTTGGCCTGGATATCTTTATCTCTGTCTGGAGCTGGATAGAAGAACAGAAGCCTTTACTAATATTGCTCGTTTGGATGATATGAGCCTGTTGAATGGAGAAGATGGTTAGTGAGTCTTAATACAGAAGTATGTTTACATAGCTTATAGGAACTGCCTTTATTATCTACCAGTTTGTTGAGTTGAATTTTTTTTGGGGTGTTTTGGTAGTGCTGGGTGTAGTGCAGTGTATCTGAAATGCATAAATGGGTGTTACATGCTTGTATCTTCACACTGGGCTTTGTGAAATCAATTGTGCTAGAAAATGCTTAAAAGCTGAAGGATGTAGATATATTTATCAGTTATGGGAGTAAAGGCTAAACTTGGTGCTGTAGATATGGGAATAGATGGCCCCCCTGCACTCCCCTCACTAGGCATGCATCACACACACAGAGGGTTCTGATGAGCAAAATGTTGTATTACATGGTAAAACTTTAAAGAAAATTTCCCAGTAGCCCTAAGATGGACAAAACAGTTCTTTGTCTCTTGACTTAATCCAAAGCCTTAAATACTGCACTGTTGTGGTGCTTTGTGTGTTGTTCACCACTGAATCTTCATGCTGCATCAGTCAAGGCAGTACACATCTGTACACAATTTGGTTGTGGGTAATGCTTAGCTTTCTTAAATCTTCACAGAGAAAACCAGAGTAGCTAGCTTTCCATTAAGTACAGAAATATTTAAAATAGTAGGCTTAGAATAATATTTATTTTACTGATAATGTAACAATCTAATTTTAAATCTAGGTTCCATTCCAGAGACCACAGAAGAATGGAAGTTTCTTCTTCATCTTGCACAAAATCACAGCACAGCTTTCCACCACCATGGCCCACAGAATGGGAATGCTGTCAGCAATGGTAGCCCAAGCTGCCCAGACTGCATCACTGTGGAGAATGTAGCTCTTTTATTGGCAAAGGCCATTGGCCCAAACCGTGCCGTGCCTCTCTTGCAGGAGTGTGGCTTGACACTAGAATTGTCTGAGAGATTTACTGCTGTCTGTGAGATACTGAAAATCGCTGAGAAGAGGCAACGGTAAGATGTCAAGAGAAGATCCTTGTATGTGCCCTATTCATTCTGGGTTTTCTTGCTGCTTTAAATTTTCTTTTCATTTAACAAAGATAAAACAAGTCACATCTTCTCAGCTGAGTTTAAAATCTGATGTAGGCTTTTCTGTAATTTAATAAGTATGTATCACAGAGTATTGGCATTGTGAAATACAAAATCAGGAAACGGGATCGTACGTTAAAGATGTACATGGAGGAGATAACTGTCTTGCTGTGTCTGTATAGACTCTGATTTTGCCTGTCCCTTCCAGAGAAGATGTTGGTTTATGTTACTTATGGAATACAATCATGTTTGCTTTTTAAAGAGACGTTAGTCAAAACCAAATCTCTGTTGTTCTTTCTGTTGTGAGCTTTTTTAATGGTTTGACATTTTTTCCCCCTCCTTTAATTGCAGAGCGCTGATTCAGTCCATGCTGGAAAGATGTGACCGGTTTCTGTGGTCTCAGCAAGCATAGAAGACAACTTGGAAAACTTTAGGAGCATTTTTTACTGTAATGATTGTATATTAAAGTGCCTCTTAAACTTAAAACACTCTTAAAGAAATGAATTCCTGTCTGAAAGTTGATTGTATTGTACCAGTCTCTGCCTGGCAGGTATCTGACTAGGAACTGTTGACAATTCTTCTTTATTCTTTTGGAGATGAGTTTTGAACTCTAGAACTTAAAGCAGTGCAATATTTATCTTGAAATTTAGGTCAAAGATTTATAAGAATTTATTTTCTGAGTCTGCATGATTTAATACTTAAGGGCTCATCTCTAACATTTAAATCATGGTGTATAAAACTTTGTTTGCAAACATGAGAAGCCCTTCCTCAGAAATCTCTAAGCCCATACTTGAATTTCCCTGTAAAGTACATTGACTTTTTCAAGTTGCTATAGAAGTGCTTGTTATGATTTTTTTTTTTTCCCTTAAATTATATGGAATGTTCTTGCCTATTTGGAATGCATTGATGGAGCCAAGTCTTCAGAGGGGAGCGCAATATTTTTCAGGAGAGGATTAATAGTTATGGATGCTGATTACCCGAAGAACTTGTTAATGATCTTGCTGTTAAACTATAAGTGTGTCAAGTCTCTTGCTGTCACAAAACAAGTATTTTTAAATATCTGCTAGAACATGAAGATTTGTAAAATGACTTGGATTTTATTTCTTGTTTACAGCCCATGCTTTGTTACCAGCAGATTCTCTGCACTTGACACCTCTTTGAACCAAAGTTTCTTTTTAGGCTTCTAGTTTTGGCTGTCTTCACTGCCACACTCACATTTTTAGCGTAAGGCCACAGTGTCTGGTCAATACTTGATTTTTCACAAATGTCATTTAAAAAAACTAACACGTGGGTTTGCACTAAATTTGAAAAAGACCCAAACAACTGTCATGAAATGACCTGAACATATTTTTATAAAGCACCTTTTTGTGTAGTCTTGTGGCACTTGTAGTACTGCAAAATAATGCTTTTCAGTTTTATTAAAATAGGACTTGGCAATATAGATTTCAGAGAGGTACAGTCTGACTATTTCAGCTCAATGACAAGAAAGGCTTCATTGTGGAGGGCTGTTTGCTTAACTCGAGGAAATGAAGTTACATGGAAACAGTGGCAGGCTTTCATCTGCTAACAGTGTTGCTTGTGGAAAAACCAAAACCAAACTGCTTCTAAAAAAGAAAACTTAAAAAAACTTCTGGCGCTTACAGTTTGATATTAGAAGCAGCACAGATCCTTCTTCAGGATCATCCCACACTCTTACAGGAAGACTTGGAGGAAGAGCTGGGCACCTGCACTGTGTGGTGAGGTTATGCAAATCAGGTGATATTAGTGCCTGTTCTCTTACCTGCCAAATGAGCGTGCTGCTACCTCAGTGGCTGTTGTGCTTTACTAACTTCTTTTCATACACTCTGTGAGTGTAGAACAGCTTTAGGTGAGTAGTCTTAACCCTCCTTAGAGGAAGACGTCTGCCTTCCCAAGAGTACACCTGGCTACTCCATATGTAATGCTTCCACTTTATTTGCTCTGTGTATTTGCATACACAGCAGTCTGTCTGCTGTGGGGTATTTGTACACTTGCTTAACTACTGAGTGAGGGCTGAGGCTTTTTTTGTTCTGGGTTTCTGGAGGTTTTTTACAATAAATCATAACTTTCCCTTCAGAGGTTTTTTTTTTTTAAATTTTGTCAGGCCAGTCACATAGCTAACATTAGGGGAAGACCTTGTTCACATGTGATACCTAAAGTAAACTTGTGTTGATGATTTCAACTAACTTGGCTACTGATGAAGAATAAGCATTTACTCTATGAACAGTTGCAAAATTGCTGTTTCCTGTTCCCGATACGCACTTTTTCATCGCAACATGGGTACAGTGAAGGGACTATGAAATGAAAAGAAGTTAGAGTGGTACAGACCAGTGCCCTTCCTAAAGCTACACCCCTTACCAGCTCAGCCACCTAAATCATATAATCATAGGGGTTGGAAGGGACCTTGAGAGATCATTGGGTCCAACCCCCCTGCCAAAGCAGCTCCCTAGCTCATATTGCACAGATAGGCGTCCAGATGAGTCTTGAATATCTCCAGAGAAGGAGACTCCACCACCTCCCTGGGCAGCCTGTCCCAGGGCTCTGTCACCCTCACTGTGTAAAAGTTCTTCCGCATGTTGGTGCGGAACTTCCTGTGCTCCAATTTGCAGCCATTGCCCCTTGTCCTGTCCCCACAGACCACTGAAAAGGGGTTGGCCAATTCCCCCTGCATCCCATACTTTAGATATTTATAAACATTAATTAGGTTCCCCCTTAGTCTTCTTTTCCCCAGACTGAACAGCCCCAGCTCACTCACCCTTTCCTCATAGGGGAGATGTTCCAGGCCCTTAATCATCTTGGTAGTCCTTCTCTGGACTCTCTCCAGGAGATCCCTGTCTTTTTTATACCAGGGAGCCCAGAACTGGACACAATACTCCAGGTGGGGCCTGACCAGGGCAGAGTAGAGGGGGAGGATCACCTCCTTCGACCTGCTGGCCACACTCTTCCTGATGCATCCCAGGATCCCATTGGCCCTCTTAGCCACCAGGGCACACTGCTGGCTCATAGCCAACCCGTCATCAACCAGGACCCCCAGGTCCTTCTCCACAGAGCTCTTCTCCAGCAGGTCATCCCCCAGCCTGTACTGATACAGATGGTTATTCTTCCCCAGGTGCAAGACTTTACAGTTGCTTTTGTTGAATTTCATTAGGTTTCTCCCTGCCCAGCTCTCCAGCCTGTCCAGGTCTTGCTGGATGGCAGCGCAGTGTTCCTGCATGTCAGCCACCCTTCCCAGCTTTGTATCATGGGGGTACTTGCTGAGGGTGGATGCTATTCCCTCATCAAGGTCGTCGATGAAGATATTAAACAGGACTGGACCCAACACTGAGCCCTGGGGAACACCGCTAGTCACAGGCCTCCATTCAGATTTTGTTCCACTGATCACGACCCTCTGAGCCCGGTCTGACAGCCAGTTCTCAACCCACCTCACTGTCCACTCATCTATCCCATGCTCTCACAGCTTTGCTATCAGGATGTCGTGGGAGACAGTATCAAAAGCCTTGCTAAAGTCAAGCTGTTTGAGCTAGCCTGCACTGGAGCAATTGGGCTGCAGGTCATCTTTGTTTTTAGAGGCTAATTTTTGGTGGAGGGGACCCTTAAACAGCAGAGGTGAATAAAGAGTACTTTACTTGGAGCAACTTTAAATAGAAGCTGTGTTGGGTTTTTTGCTCCTGGTTTTTGTGGTATTTGTTTCCCTAAAAAATACACAAAAGCCTCATACCTCCCTCAAAACATTAACTCACTGTTAGAACCATCATCCAAACATGTGGTAGAAAACCATCGGCATATCCAATCTGGTTCTTGTAAGAGGGGACAAGGTTGCAGTCATTCTACATAGCTACAGAGGCTAATGCTAGTAAGTGTTCCATACAGCAGCATGGCAAAGCTCCTGCAGGGAACAAGTGCCTGTGTAAACTTGGATAAGGTGCTGTTACTTCCCAGAATAAGGAATAACTGTATCTGTTGCTGTGCCTGAGCTGGGAATTCACCTCATCCTCTTTCTCAACTGGAGAAGTACATTGCAAAATGTCTGTGTTGCGGAATGTTTGCAGAACATAGTATAGATTTATAGATATTTAGAATTAAAGGGCCAGCACTTTGAGGCTGCTTTTATCTTAATCTTTTTTTATCTTGATTCTTTTGTCAGAATGTACAAACCCAGAAAAATGGTCTCTGAGGGGACCCTGTATGCTCTGAGGCAGTTTGTTTATTTCTGTTATAAAAGCAGCAGTTCTGGCTGCAGCTTGTTTCCTTGGGCCAAGGACTGTGACCCAGGAAGCAGGCCAAGAGGATACGGGAAAGTGGTCAGGCTGTTACCTGCAGCAGCACAAAGCTACCACAGGGAGCTCCAGCACTGTTGTCACTGCTGCTGCCCTCCTTTCTGGAGGTGAGTGAAGCAAGTGGAAGTTGAGATCTCCTAAGGATCTCCTCCAGCACCTATTGCCTTGAAGTTATACAGAAAACCAGTTTGGTGAGCATGCGAAATGCATCAGGCCCCAGATCAGGCCCCTCAGAAACGTCCTCTATGGTTCAAGAATGTCTGAGCTCTTGTAGGGAGAAGTTTCTTCAGTCAGTTTTGAAGGCAATGCTCTGTCTTAGGTCCCTGGTCAAAATGGCACATGCCTTAGTGAGCCTGTACCCCCCACTAACAAGAATAGTGTTCTAGTTTGGGTTTGTTGGGGTTTTTTTTTAATAAAACACCAAAAGGTGACAGGGCTCCTTGCAGCCACCAGAGAAGACATTTGAGCTCATGTACAGTGAGGGTGTAAGTCATTATTAGAATGTGAACAGAGCTGCAGCAAGATACAGCGCTCCATTCTCTGCAGTAACTGAGCTCTTACACCGTTAACCAAGTTCATGGGTGGCAAGGGACAAAATGATGCATCTGCCCCCTGCTTTTTGCAAGGCTCCCTTGTCCATTGGGTTACGGTTGGATTCTTGTCTCAAACTGTTCCGTTCAGAAACACAGAGAATGTCTTTCCTGACTCTCCGGGCCTGTCTGTGGAAAATGTCTCTTCCCTTAAGCTAACCTCTTGTTTGAAGTCCATCAGTGCCCAAGGAAGTCACCTGCTGGCACTCGTACCTCTTTCACCTCATGTCTCTGCCCTTCGGCTCCAGTGGCTAATTGTTTATGGTAGCAGAGTTGTGAATGGGGCAACTACACATACATCTTCTGCAGAGAATTTCAAGCTGCTCTCTTAGACTTGTTAAATCATGTATGAGACCACACAACAGGGAAACATCCTGCATACTTGTTCCATGGTTCAACTGCACTCAAAACAGTTGTGTCAATTGTCAACCAAGGGAAGCAAAGCAGCAAGCAGGCTCCTAAGCACAGAGAGAGCACAAACTGTGAACCATGCCAATAGGGCCTGACAGTTAATGTATCAATCTTAAACTAGCAGAGTTGTGGCTGTATGATCAGAACGTCCCCTAAGTTAAAATGTTTACTGCTGCATCAAAAATTTTCCTTAGTTTAGCCCCACTGAGCTGCTGTTGTGGCAGGATGGTCTCTGGAAAAGGATCTGAGAGAGCAAACACAGGTGGGATGAACCATTCAGGCCTTTATGGTAGCATGTGTGTGCCATCTTACAGCATTATCAACAGGGATGTAGGTGTATGCAGTTTGCTTTGCAGTGGAGTCAAGAGCAATGCTTTATGTTTTCCATTCCACCAACTCTGGGATCCATCTTGTCACCCCAGCACACATGGGAAATTCACTTAGCAGTTCCTTCAATGTAGACTATTGGGTACCTTCTCCTCCAAGCTCTGTCCAGCACAAGAGCTGAACAAAAGTGTCACCTCAAGCCAACTGCCTCTGTGTGCTTGAACTGAAGCGGTTCAAGCACACAGAACACTTTAGGGTGGCTTTGCAGCCTTCTTGTTAGGAGGAGCAAATAGGGCAGCTGAAGAAGGACCACATGCTTTCTAAAAAAATTGTGTAACCGGAGCTGTGAACTTTCAGTAAGGACAAGGACAGGCTTACCATAATGATTGCTGTCTTGGAAATGGAGTGATGGTGGGGAATTCCCAGCAATAGGTATCTTTTGCAATTTCCTCTTTTGAGGGGCTTAAATTGCTTATAAATAGCCTGAGTCAGAAAGCACACAAGACAAGCTCCGTTGCCTTTGCCTTCCTGCAGTGGTGAGTGATAATTCTGAATTTGTGATCCCTGTGCGGTGTTTTTAGCTGGTATTAGGGAACAGGACTAATGCTGCCTTCCAGGGGCTTCCCTGTATTCATGAGAGGAGCAGCAGGGAGTGCTAAAATGCATTTCTCACCATCTGCCTCTGTCACAGACTCTTTAGCTGAACTTGTGGTTGCACAGAGTGCATCGGTCCTTGTGGGGGGAGCAGCAGGTTCCCAGGCTAGCCACCAGCACTGGGGCAGCTGCCTGGGCACAGCTATAGGTGTTATGGGTGCTACATCAGCAGTCTCTCAAAGGTGCTGTAGAAATCCTCATCTCTCTGACTGTCTCTCAGCTCCGAGTCAGGCTTCGCCAGGAACCATGAGGCTGTGTGTGTACCTTGTGTTGCTCTCCTGTATTCTAAGCGCGAGTGTTGCCATGCCAGTACTAGAAGCTGGACGATTCGCCTGGGATGCAATGGGAGGTAAGCTGCTGTTACCAGGGGTCTCTCAGGAACTCCTTCCCCGAGCACATCTTACTGGCAGTCAGTGGATGGAGTCTTCAGAGCTGGGAGGTCCACAGCTCCACATGAAGGACCCCACTGGTTTCTGCTGTTGGAAGAGGGCCTTGATCAGCCCCCACAGCCCTCTTCTGCAGGCACACCCCCAGCCCAAAGGCTGATGTGGAGAAATGCCTCTGTGTTACTGCTCCTTGGGCCTTTCAGCTCTTGCCTGAAATGATGCTTAACTGTTTCTAGGGTGACTCTTCCAAGTCAACATCCTCTCTGTTTCTCTGCTTTCTTCAGGGGCATGGGATATGTTTAGAGCATACAAGGACATGGTCGACTCAAATTATAAAGGTGCTGACAAGTATTTCCATGCTCGTGGGAATTATGATGCTGCCCAAAGAGGACCTGGTGGTGCTTGGGCAGCCAGAGTGATCAGGTAATGGAGTGCATTTGGCTTGTTAACTGAGTTAGCAGGGATCCAGGCATTTCAGTTAGAGCAAAGTCCTTTTTGACCTGTACTCTGCTTTTCACCTAGAAGGACAGTGGGAAGCAGTTAATGTCTGAATAGCTGGTCTCTATAGGAACGGTGCCTCTCCTCCCACATAAGTGTTAGCCTTTCCTCTCTGTCCTCCCAAGAAGGCAGATTCCTTACTTCTGGTGATAAGGACTTCCCTTTCCTTGCTTGGTTCCTGGCGTAAGAGTTCTGGACTCCACTGTGGTTCTTGCAAAAGGACTGAATGTATGCGCGTGCATGTCTCTCTGAGAAGTCCCGTGGAGAAGCTAGTTTTACATCAGTGAGGAAACCAACACAAAGTGAAGTGAAAGGCTGGCTGGTTGATTCAGGTGACCTTTGTTCTTCCCGCTAGCAACGCCCGGGAAAAGTGGCAAAGCGACATGAGTGGCAGAGGCGCAGAGGACACCCGCGCTGACCAAGAGGCGAACGTCTGGGGCAGAAACGGCGGCGACCCCAACCGCTACAGACCTGCGGGCCTCCCCAGCAGATACTGACGCTGCTCCCCGGGAGGCCGCCTCTGCTCCCCTCTTACATCTCTTTTGCGCAGCCAATAAAATACATTCTCCCGCAGCCTGGTCGCCTCGCCGCTGCCTTTCCTCCGGGGCTGGGGTCTGAACTCGGTGCGGGCTGGGCCGGGCGCTCCCCGTGCGCGTCCCCGCGGGACGATGTCACGGCGTCACGGGGACCACCGGAGGCTGCCGAGGAGCCAAGGGGGACGGACACACACACACACACACGACCCCGTGGCAGGCCTAAGAACCCGGCGGCTGCATTCCGCGGAGGGGGCGGTGGGCCCGCCCCGCCCCGCCCTCAGGGCCACCGGGCGCTGACGGCGTCCTGCGGCGGTACTATCGGGAGGCGACCTCCCGGCGCCCCGGCTCGGCAGGCGGCGCTGTGGGGCACCTCCCGTGCGCCGCTCTGGCCGTCGCCTCGTTGCCGCCGGCGCGGTCGTGGCAGCGGTGCTGGGCCGCCATGGACCGTAACCCCTCGCCGCCCTCCAGCGAGGCGGAGGAGGAGGGCGGCGACGCAGTGGGCAACACGGTGTACAGCAAGCACTGGCTGTTCAGCATCCTCACTCGCCTCATCGAGGTGCGGGCCTGGGCGGGCGGGGTGGCCGCGATGGGTGGCACGCCGGTCTCCTGGCCGCGCCTGGGCCGGTTTTCTCGGCGCTGCCCGACGTGATGGGTCGGCGTCAGTGTCTCACGGCGTCGTGGTCGTGCCGCGTGTGCTTCCTCTCAGGTCATTAGCCCCGAGAAGGCGGAACCCGCCGTGAGCCCCGAGGGAGGCCAGACGGAGCTGGACGAAGAGATGGAGAATGACATTTGCAAAGTGTGGGACATGTCGATGGACGAGGTAGGAGCGATGGGCGTGAGTGGGGCCTGGAGGGCGGCCTCTGTCCCGCAGCGCCTGCGGTCGGAGCCCTCCTGGAAGCGGGAGGAGGCAGAGGCGGGGTTAAACGGGCTCGGTCAGCTTTCCGGCGGCATCGCTTATCCTCTGGTGTGAGTCGCTAGGCAGAGCGCGTGTGGTGAGCCGGAATTGAGCGGGCTCAGCATGAGGGCTGCTGCCAGAGGTGAGGGGGTGCGCTCTGCGCGCTCCTGGGCCTAGCACTAGTTTGCAAAAGCAGGCCTTCTGTTGCCTCCCAGCTGCTGGGTGCCATGCTGCTGCCTGAGGATGGAAAGCAGAGCTGTGCGTGAGTGTGAAGTCAGGTGGGCTGCCAGACCTTCCGCCAGCGTCTAATGGATCGTGCAGTGCTGCTGCTTCAGGGCAGCCGGCATGGATGGGGCTGCATTCACAGCCCTCGGTTTTCAGTCTTATGTGCGGGAGGTGAACCGAAGCTCAGAGGTATGAGAAGACAGCAGCTTGGCTGTAGCTGGACTTAACTCAGGTGCATGGCCTTATTTTCTGCAGTTTGGTCGTGGAGGTAACATTGACAGCACCTGTAAATAGCCATCTTTTCCTCTAGCAATTGTAATAACCTCCTAGTAAGCATAGTTTTCTCTGACAGACAACGTTTTAAACTCTAGCTACAGACTCACAATGGCAATCTGACATAACCTTTTGGTATTTTTCTCAACATTCTCAAGTGCTGGAACAAATTCTCAAGTAAGAGATATTTATTTTTAAAATTTTTTTTTCACCAGCTCTTTGTTAGATATTTTAAATAAACATGGAAGATGAGTTCCTTATTCCAAAATAGAGGACTAATCTTGTGGTTTAATGTCATAAAATGAGGAGCTGATTTCCTCCCTTGCATGCTCTGATCAAGTGCTAAGGGTAATCCCTTCCCGTGTTTCTTTTTGTGTGTGTGGGTGGTGGTGTTGTCTGAAATCACAGTATTTGCTGAATTCTGACTTAGCATCTCAGACCCTCTGTTGAGACAGAGAGCAAGAGAAACTAAATGTGACTTTTTGCCTCACTGTTTAGCAAGTCACTGGCAACCTGAATTGCCTATGGGGTTTGCTGACTTTCTGTCAGTGAAAAGCAAGAATTATTGGTATTAAGCGTCGGGAAATAATTGACTTCCTGTAGTGAGTTTGACATCTCTGTGATCCAGTCCTTGTGCTGTGAGAAAGGGTTTGATTTTGCGTTTGGGAATTGCAGAAGTCCATTTTCTTCTCCATTCACTTTCTCTGCAGGATGTCGCTTTATTTCTTCAGGAGTTCAACGCCCCTGATATATTCATGGGGGTTTTTGCCAAGTCAAAATGCCCTCGCCTTACCGTAAGTACGGGCTATCAAAAAGCTGCCCCACGTTAATAGCAATAGTAGGCACCTTTGTACGTGTGCTTGCATGTATCTCCCTCCTCACCTGTTGCATGTTTTAATAGGTATGGGGAATGAGAGCAAAACACAAAATCAAATTCTTAAGTGCTTTTTTGCAGTGTTTTTAATATGGTCTAATCCATAAGTATTTCAGTGATGCTGGCACTGATACATGCCATTATTGTTTAAGGACTAAGTTCATCAAACCTAGCTATAAAGCCTGTTATTAAAAAAAAACCCAGTAAAGGCTGGCTGTGATGGGTTGACCCTGGCAAGATGCTGGATGCACCCCAAGCTGCTCTGTTACTCCCCTCCTCAGCTGCACAGGGGAGAGAAAATATAACAACAGGTTTGTGGGTTGAGAGAAGGGCAGGAACACTCAGCAATTGGATTAATGGGCAAAACAGACATGACTTGGGGAAATAAATTAAATTTATTACCAATCAAATCAGAGTACAATAATAAGTAAACCCAAATCTTAAAACACCTTCACCCCACCCTTCCCTTGCTCCTGGATTCAACTTCACTCCCAAATTCTCTAGCTCCCGGCAGCACAGGGCAACAGGGAGTGGACATCACATGTCTCTGCCACTCCTTACTTCTCATACTCTTCCCTTGCTCAAGCATGAAACCCCTGCCATGGGAGTAAGCCCTCCATTAACTTCTCCAGTGTGGGTCCTTCCTGTGGGCTGCAGTTCATGAGCTGTTCCAATGTGGGTCCCTTCCACAGGGCACAGACCTTCAGGAACGGACTGTTCCAGAGTGGGTACCCCATGGGGTCACAAGTTCTGCCACAGACCTGGTCCAGTGTGGGCTCCTCTCCATGGGACTAGAGGTCCTGCCAGCAGCCTGCTCCATCTTGGGCTCTTCTCCATGTGGGCTCAGCCTCCTTCAGGCATCCACCTTCTCTCATCTGGGGTCCGCCATGGGCTGCAGGGGAACAGCCAGCCTCAACCTGTTGGTCTTCACAAGCTGCAGGGGAATCTCCACTCTGATGCCTTGGTGCACCTCCTCCCTCTTCTCTGACTTAGGTGTCTGCAGAGTTGTTCCTCTCACATATTCTCACTCCTCCTCTGGCTGTAATTGCTGTTGCACAGCAACTTCTTCCCCCTCTGTAATGTGTTATCCCGGGGCGCTACCACTGTCACTGATGGGCTTGGCCTTGGCCAGCGGCAAGACTGCCTTGGAGCCGCCTGGCATTGGCTGTGTCAGACACAGGGGAAACTTCTAGCAGCTTCTCACAGAAGCCACCTCTGCAGCTCCGTCCTTCACTCCCAAAACCTTGCCATGCAAGCCCAGTACAACTGGCTTTTTTTTTTCCTCATTACTTGTTTCACAACTACTGAACAGAAATAGTCATAAATTTGTTTAGTCAGACCTAGAAAAGTAATGTTAGCAGTTGGGAACTGGTGGACACCAGTGCTTACTGCAGGGCTTTTTGGTTCCCTCTTTGTTTTGTTGCCATTGTTTTGCAGCTTGCTTTAGAGAGTTCACTGGCATTTAGGATTCAAGATTGGGTTTTGAAAGGTATTCAGTATCTTTTAACTCCATTTCTCTGAAGTCACTGGAGGCTTTACTTAAGGGGATGAAGGTTTTGAAAGTTAAGTACTTTGTCTTTTGAGAGCATAACCAAAATTTGGAAGTCAGTGTAAATTGGTTGTCACGGCTACTTTCTTGAAATAGTGTTTGTTACAGTGTCTGCTGTAGTTTAGCAGAGTTAATAGAATGTTACTAAAACAGATAACCTTGGGTGGTGAGGGCTGATTTCCAACTTAAAGTTGCTGAAAGCAAGTAATCCCCAGGAGTCGGTGGGTCATAAGAAGTTGGAAATCAAACTGGAAAACGTCTTTGACCCTTTCTTACCTTTGTCTTATAGCTGTGGAAATGAAGTTGTGACCTGTGCTGCAGTTGGTTCATTGTGCTGTGTTCTGCCTTCGCAGGAAATCTGTGTGGGAATACTCGGAAACATGGCCTGTTTCCAAGACATATGCATGTCCATTAGTAAAGACGAGAATCTTGGGTAAGTGGGTGTTGCTCTTTACATGCATGAGTACTGCTTTTTGGGACTCAAAATCACCAAATGTGTGTTACAGAAGGAGCTGAGTTTGCCTGCTGTGTCTCATCAGTCCCACTTTCTGACTGGTCATAGTTGTGTGGGAAGTGTTCAGTGAAGAAAAAAGAAAAGGGTGGAAACCACTTTTGTTTGTTTGCTTGTTTGTTTTTAATCACCTGTCAGGTTCTTGAACCTTTGATTTCTTAAGTTTGGCAATCTTGAAACATTGCTAATGCATGCACAGTCAGGAAGAGCTGGTTTTAATCTCAGTCCTGGCTGCAGCTGTGAAATGAACCTTTTTATAATTTTTTTTTTCCAAAGACAGTTTTTATTGGAGTCTAAATTGAAGAGATATGGCTTTGATGGGTAGACTGTTTGGTGGATGAGAAATTGGTTGGATGGTGGCATCCAGAGAGTTTTTGGCATATGACTCCATTAAACTGCTTAATATCTTCATCAACAGCATAGACAGTGGGATTGAGCATACCCTCAGCAAATTGGCAGATGACATTAAGATGAGTGATGTGGCTGACACACCTGAGGGGCAGGATACCATTCAGAGGGACCTGGTACAAGTTTGAGAAATGGGCCTATGTGGACCTTGTGAGGTTCAACCAGACCATGTGCAAAGTCCTGCACCTGAGTCAGGGCAACTCTTGGTATCAAGACAGGCTGGGGGATGAAGGGATTGAGAAAAGCTGGACGTGAGCCAGCAATGTGTGCTTCCAGCCCAGAAAGCCAGCCATATCCTGGGCTGCATCAAAAGGAGCATGGCCAGCAGGTCAAGGGAGGTGATTCTCCCCCTCTACTCTGCTCTGGTGACACCCCACCTGGAGTACTGCATCCTGCTCTGGGATACAGACATGGACCTGTTGGAGCAGGTCCAGAGGAGGGCCACAGAAATGGTCAGAAGGCTGGAGCACCTCTCCTATGAGGAGAGGCTGAGAGAGTTGTGGTTGAGAAGGCTCCACATACCTTATTGTGGTCTTTCAGCATTTAAAGGTGGTTTATAAGAAAGATGGCCACAAACTTTAGCAGGACCTGTAGCAGTAGGACAATGGGTAATGGTTTTAAATTGAAAGAGGGTAGATTCAGAGGAGGTATAAGAAAGAAATGTTTTACGATGAGGGTGGTGAAACCACTGGAACAGGGTGCCAAGAGGGGTGGTAGATGCCCCATCCCTGGAAACATTCAAGGTCTGGTTGGATGGGCTCTGAGCAACCTGCTCTAGTTGAAGATGTCCTTGCCCATTGCAGAGGGTTTGGACTAGATGACCTTTAGAAGTCCCTTCCAACCCAAACCGTTCTATGATTCTATGATTCGTTAATCTAATCTTGCATTTTCTCCTTAAAGCCAAGTATTATTGCAACGTTTGTGTGATTCAGACTCTCCAACTCTTCTGGAAACAAGCAGGTAGGACATCCCAGAAATTAATGTGTAGTTCTGCTATGTTCTGAGGCCTGAGAAGAAGGCTGAAACGCGGGGTCACTATTTTATTATCCTCTCATCCTATCTTTCTGTCATTTCTGCATTGTTCTGGAATTGACTTGCTGTGAGTTTGAGTCCTGTTTCTGTCACGGTGTTCTGATTGTTTCGAATTTACACTTGAACATGGAAAATCAGTGAATCAGCTTCTAATCTGTTGAATGGGCAATTCTTGCCTAGGTTATTGTTAACTTGCCTCTCCCAGCCTGAGGTGGCCAACGTCTGGGTGGAGAGAATCCGGGAGAACCCTTCTGTGTACGACTGTGTGTGCTTCATCATGTCCAGCTCTACGAACGGTAAGCTGCTGGCAGAAGCTGGGAACCGGCGGGCGTCTGCGCAAGAAAACCCGGCTTCCAAGACAAGTATTTTCCATCAAGAGTGTAGAAGTTCTTTAGCATAAAGTGAACAGCATAAATTTAAAGGATGCCAAAATAAACTTTTCCTGCTTTGCAGGTTTATAAATATATGCAAGACCAGCCAGAAAAGCACCCAGAGAGGGAAAACTCTCTGGAGGAGTAAAAATAAGTTTAATAGAATCAATTGTTACTTGGCACAGTAAAGGACAGGGCATCATCCTCATTCAAGGATATACATATGTCACTTTTGATCCTTGAAACATTTAAATTTTTAATTTTCTTTTCAAATCAGATGTATATTTTCAATTTTTAAAATTACCACACTAGAGAAATGATTCACCCTGAATGGCAGCAGGAAACTGCACAGGCTTTGGGTATTCTCTTGTAGCACAAGTTTAGCAAAACCACACTAAACACCTAATCATGGAAATATTTTGAATAGTGTTTATTTTTCATGTCCAACTCAATTGTAACAGCAGTTGCCATTTTTCTGGGAATCCTAATAATTTAGCTTTTAATTTTTTTTTTTAATGACAGTGCTCAGAAATCCTGCTCTGTCCATTTGAAATCACAGGTACCGCTTAAGTAAAATACAAATTGGCAGGTGTAGGGTTAGAAGAAAACTGCACGTTTAGGGACAAATCTTGGAAAGTTTTACTTCAGAAGCAGAAGTTAGGACTTCTCAGGAACCAGAAGTCTCTTTGCAGGATATTGTTCCTGCTTTATTACTGCTGTGGTAAGGTAGAAGGTGTCTGTGGGCCTTCCAGCAGCAGTCCCTATGTATCAAACTCTTCACCAGATCTGTGTCGCAAAGCGGAAACAAACATAACAGCCATTAGTAGGTCATAAACAAAACTAATACATTTCTCAACACTTAATTTACTCTGAATACTTTTATATATTAGCACTTTGTGAGCTAATTTTTGCTCTCTCTCTTTTTTTTTTTTAAAGTCTTGTTGAAATTTATGCATTGTCTCTTGTGCAGTTGAATTGCTGGTGAAAGTGGGTGAAGTGGTGGACAAACTGTTTGATCTAGATGAAGAGCTGATGTTAAGCTGGATTAAAAATGGTACTTGTCGGTCTGTGGGACCATCTGTAGATGATTCCCCCGAAGAACTTCCAGATTTTAAGATTGTGCCTTGTATACTTGAAGCAGCCAAACAAGTCCGGTATGTGAGATTTCTTTTCAGGTTCGTGGCTGGGGAGGGTCTTTATAACCTTGTTAAGGCCTGAACATCATAACTTCAGTGGGAGCTGCGTGGTTTGGCGGATCACTAGAATATGTTTTCCTGTCCTTTTTAAATAAGTCAGTTTGTCAGCAAAGAGTGGCAGTGATGGACAATAGTCTTCTGTGTGTCCATAGCACGTGGAATATAAACTCAGTAGTCAGATCTCTAATTTGTCTTTGGTTTTTTGTTTGTTCTGTGTAGGTCAGATAATCCGGAAGGACTTGATGTTTATATGCATATTCTGCAGCTCCTGACCACGGTGGATGAGGGTATTGAGGCTATTGGTAAGGCACTTGAATTGCTATGCACGATAGGACCTAGAATGGCAGTAGCTTCTAGATCTTCACAATACTTAATGCGGAGGAAAAAATAATGCATGTACATAGATTAAATTTGATGGGTTGGTGGGTTCTCTTTCTTTCTTTCTCAAGTGCAGGCTCCTGATGGAGGAAAAGAGACTTGGAGTTTGCTTTATGACCTCGTTTGCCACGAACTTTGCCAGCCGGACGATCCACCGGTCATTGTGCAGGAGCAGAAGACTGTACTGGCCTCTATTTTGTCTGTGCTGTCTGCTATGTTTGCCTCACAGACAGAACAAGAATACACCAAGATGAGGAAAAGCAAGTTGTGCTTTGTTCTATTTTTCTAAAAATTATTTTCACAATTGACTTTATGTATGTGGGGTGAAAGGTGGCTACTTTATTACTGGTTACTAGAGATCAGAAGGCAGAATTCAGTCAGGTGTTTGAATACAGTAAGGCTTCTTACTTGTTGGTGACTCTCAAAATCACAGCTAGCTCCAAGTTTGGTTACTGGCTATCTCTGAAGAGCTACAGTAATAGCATATACAGAGTCTGTTCGGTCTTCCCCATTGGGTAAATTAATAAAAACTGCAGATTTCAACGTTGCTAAAATATGAGAATATATAGGAGCATACATTCCTATAGCTTTTGTATAAAATCTGGTGGTGTGTTTCAAAATTTGAATGACTTGAAAGGATGGGGGGGAGTTTTCAGTGTTAAACTTCCATTTTCTTCTTACTTTATATTAGATATGCCTCTGATTGGGAGCTTGATTCGTGTCTTACAATACATGGAGGGCTGTGGGAAGAGATCTGTTGATAACTCAAAGGAGGCTGAACAGCAAGAGACTGGAAGGACTGACCTAAATGAGAAAGATTTCCATTTAAAAATTTTGAAGGATATTTGCTGTGAATTACTTTCCAATATGCTTCAAGAGCTGACCAAGGTAAGAATAAACAAAATTCTAAGAGGGATTTCAGAAGGGTAGGCAAGAAAAAAGACATTGCTATGAAGGTGGGCGTTTTTCTGTGCATGCTGGACATTCACTAGCGAATCAATCGGAACCAACTGACGTGTTAGATGACAGGGACACAGGTTTCCTGAGCTGTGTGCCTTCAGGGCCAAGGTGCTGCACGCTAAATTCTCTAGGTGTATGTCACCATTTCTTTTGAATGGAAGCCAATTAATTTAAGAAAAGGAAAGCATCAATATATCAGCTGGAGTTCTTTATCATGAGAACATTCAAATTAAGAGACTTGTGGTGTGTGAGCTTTCACATCTTTTTGTATGGGCTACAGCTGGTGTTCTCTGAGAACCCGAAGTTCTGGTAGTTTTACCCATTTCTAAGATCAAAGCGCATACTGTAGAGACTCTGTGCATGATTTTGAGTTTGTTCTTTTGATCCCTGTTCATGACATGCTAGTTGTATTTCTCATTTTATTTTCCAGGAAAATACATTAGAAGGACTGCATCAGGGGCATCTAAATGAACAGACGTGTTCCTCTGCTTTTCAGAACCTTTTACCTCTGTATTTCGCATCGGTGAGTGTATGACAAGATCTTTAACATGGCTGAAAAAAAGCTACTTGGGTGGCAAGGCCTTTCAGAGGCTGGTGTAGAGGCAGGACAGCTTTGCTCAGTCACAGGCAGTATGCCATTCTGGACAGTCTTGGTTCTGCTCCCAACCAGGAGCTGAGTACCATGCAGCCACTTGCTCTGGGGGAGGGAAAAGGGAAAGGGGAAAAGGAAAAAACTAAAGGCAAGCCTTGTGGGTTGGGATAAGGACAGTTAACTAGGACAGCAGAGAGACAAATAACAATACTGGGACTTTTATAGCAAAAATATAGGAAGCTTTGTCTAGACCATCAGCTGATACAAGGGTCAAACTGCTGAGACGAATGGATGTCTGCAAATTTATGCTAGCTGAAAATTTGTCCTGAGCATTTTTATAGAATAATCTTTCTAAATATTTTCACTGGGACCTGTTCTTGATGCACTTTTAAACAATGACATGAAAGTTTGGGGAAGGCAGTAATGTTTCCAAGTTCAGACCAACTGATATTGTGGGGTTTAGGAGGAAGATACCATTATTGTTTGCAGCGGCTGCTGCTGTTGGTGAGAAGGTACAGAAGTAGAAAGACCCCCAGAAGTAGAAAGACACCCCCCTATAGCAACTACAAGAATTCAGTGTTCCATGCAGGGTTTGGTTTTTTCCTTTTTCTAAGTGTGTTTTTGCAATTTATTTCCAGGTGGAGAGTTTCCTTGAAGTTCTGCGTGAGGCTGATCAGACACTTGCTGACAACCTAGAAAAACGTTTCCCCAGCCTGAAGGTCCATGCCTGAGGATGTACATGAAATATTTTCCTCCTTTTGGACTGAAGATTTTTGACTCTTTCATTGCAGTGTTTCAGAAATCAAGTTTTCAGTAACTGCAGGAGAATGAGGCAACCTCCTTACCTCAAAAGGTGGTTTTTAAGAAATGTGCCAGGTAGCTCTGATTAACCCAGGGTTAATTTGGTCTGTATAGGAAGGAAATTACTGCAAATTCAGTTATGCATCTTCCATCCTGTTTGCTCTGGTGACGAGAGACTGTTAATTTCTTGTTGCTCTTCTGCAGTAGTTTTCTTTGAATAACTCTTGATTCTGTGCTTTTCAACTTAAATTGAAACAGCAGAATGGATGAAATGCACCAAGTAGGTTTTTTAACATGATGCTGGTTTCTTTCATGTAGCTGTTGGCAAAAGGCAGATTCATCCATCAGAAATCCCAGATGTCCTCTGCCTAAGGATCTTTGAGCACCTGATAAAAGCAGAGTGAAGTTACACAGCGTTCTTTGGGTTTTGTTTGGTTTTTTTCTTTTCTTTTAGATGTTATTAGTACCTTGAGCAGGTATTGTAGCAGAAATGTTTTGTCCTTCTTACTTGGAAGCATCTTCTACCCTGCAGCTCTGAGGTGTGGCATCTAGGTCCTGTGCAGTTTGCAGGATTTGAGGCTGTGGTTACCAGCAGTCTGCTGCAGCTTCCAACCACTGCACCAGTTAGCCAGAGCTGGAGTTGTGGGGCAGGTCTGGGTTTAATCTGTGGCCACACTTGCAGGCTTTCTGCTTTTCTAAACCAGTCTCTGCTTCCGTTCAGGAACGTAAAGTGTATCAGACAGTTCTTTCCTTATTCAGGTGTCTCATCAATCACCTGTGAATGACATTAAAAATGCCATGTTAGCATTGGGTTATTTTTCAGGGGAGCTTAAGGTGTTCAGCCACTTGCAGTAAATTCAGTCTATGGTCTTCTAAAAATCCCACTTTTAATTATCTTTTAACTGCACTATGTGTTGAGGCCAGCTGCCTGCATGCAGTGCAGTTAATGCTTTCAGCATCTGAAAAGACAGTATAGCAAGACACTGTTCTTGTAACAGGAGTGGAAAACCATTGATCTTTGTTAGGTTTGAGACCTAAAAGAAAATGGGAACCAGCATGTGCAGAGTTAATACCGTGCACACGCATTTTGTGGCTCTCCAGGTTTTTATTGTGCTGGGCTGCCATGCTTTGCTTGCCCTGAGGTACACATACCTGTGGTAAAACCCAGGATGTGTATTTGTATATAGGCTTTGCATCCAGACTTCCAGTTTGCATCTGATCCCTCGGGCTGCCAGCAGCATCTGAGTTGTCAGTGGGGGATTTAGCATTACAAATACCTGACTTGTGTCACCAGAAAGAATTGCCATGGTTTCTATCGACTTTTGTATGCTATGTTTCTCGGAGAAAACTGCTAACTGTGAATAGGATGACAGCATTTTTCATACTACTTTGCACAGGTTTTGGATATTTTCTTAAACCTACAGATTTGTAATAAAGTTTCTTTAAAAAAACCCACCCAACAGTATGTTTTCCTTCATTCCAAGTGTCAGTAAAATTTGTTTTCTGAGCCACTGGAAGTGCCCGTTATTTTCCTGTGTCATTTGTAAGTGGAAAATTTAACCCCTTCGTACTGTCAGTGTCCTGTAAAATGTGTCGTCCTTCGCTGGACATTCATTTTAACCCGCTCTCGCTTTCTTTGGTCTGGAAGTTAACATCTGTCTCCTCCAGCTGTTAAAACATTTTTGTAAGTTTAGTTTTTCCCCAGGTGTCTGTAAGTATCTGGCTGGTAGTCCACCAGAGTGAAGAATTATTGCTGGTTTGTGTCTTGAAATTTCTTGTAGTCGTTTAAGGTTTACAATAGTTCTTTAATGATGGACAAAAAAAGCTGAGATGAGATCTTTTGTTTCGCTTTGCTCCTTCCTCTTTTTAATACACAAGCATCCAGTATTGGCTGATTAATTGTTAAATGTGGTATCACTAATTATGACAAGTAGGTGAGATATATATTTTCCCTGATATACTTACTGTGTAAGTGGGATATCTGATCCCTGGTGGTAGAAAGAATGGCCTGATATTTGTAAGTAGGAAACAACTGGGTCCCATTCTACTGGTCTTCTGCGATAGAAGAAAGCATAGAATAATTGGATCCATCAGCCTTGCTTCAGCAGAATGAGATTTCAAGTGTGCCAGGAATTTTTACCCTTGAACACAGTGAAATGGAAACTGAATCCCCCTGTTGTCCCACCAAACAGCAGCTCTCATGTGGTCTGTGCTGCATGGGAAGGGCAGTGCTGTCTTTTGGGTGCAAAAGGCCGGTGCCCCATTGGACACATGGTAAACGTGCAATGCTTTTGGCATTCAGATGTGGAAGAAGTTGTGCTAGCAGGTGAGTGATGTGTTTGGAAATGGCGTGTATGTGTTTCATCATCTTGCCAGCAGGGCTCTCCCTTAGCCTGTGCTTCATTTGTCCGGTCGTGGTTGTTCTGTAGTTTTGATTTCTGGGGGAAAGTGTTGCAGAGAGGTTGGGTTTTATGGGGGTTTTTGTTGGCATTTTTTGTTTGTGTTTTGGTTTGCCTTTTGTTTGTTTTTGTTCCCCCTCGTGTCCATGCTCTGACACTGATGGGCAAACCAGATCTCTCTGGGCTGCCTGATTCAGAATGGGTATCTATCTGCACAAGCAGCTTTCTTCCAGACCAAAGATCTGGTTACCTCTGTAACGTCCTCTTTTGGGGAAAAAGAGAGAAGGATTTGTCTCTGCTTCGTGCAGAGCCCCGAGCAAAAAGCTGGTATCCGAAGCATTGAACTGAAGTAACTGGAACACAGTCTGGCTTGGGCAGAGCTGGATGTGAATTGTGGCACGAACACACCTGGAAAATGGAGGTGGAAGTCAGACGAGAAGCCCTTAAATTAGACTTAATAGGAGCACATAATAATTTTATTCAACGATAAGATTCTACCATTATTCTGACTCGTGTTTTATGTACACGTGGCATCTTTGTCCTACATTTTGCCTGATGGGGCAAAGAAACATAAACCCAAAGAAATTTGGTATATGGAGAAAAATCAGTGATAGCAGGATGCTTCATCTGCTGCCTTGACGGTGCAAGGAGATTGCCATTGCTCTTCATACTCTAATTCTTGCCTAGGATTCCTGTCACAAACCTGGCACTTCCGGTCTACTAAACCATGAAACCTACTGTGCAGGGACATTCTTTTCTACACTTCTCCATATTCAGGTCCCTGCTTTCTGAATTGTCATCACACGCTCAATTCGTACTTTCTTCTGACTGCTGTGGTGACTCCTTTCTGAGATTGATGTGGGGTTACTAGTGACCTGTTGTAACTGCATTCAGCTCTAACTGAGCTGGATGAAAAAACCCTACAATCTTTGTTTGTAATTCAACCATCTTCATGGTTTATGACACTGGTATGAAAAAGTACAGATATGTTACCGTGGCTTTGTTTGTTTTCAAAACCCGTGTGCTTTCCCACTAGCCTTGCTTGCTGTTTTTCTTTTTTGTTCCAGGTGCCGATGAAATGAATGTGCTCTGCCAAACCCAGTGAAAAAGGAAAAGCCCGCTGCACCTGGGGCAAGGACCAGTCTGCTGTAATATTATACAACTTCTCAAAAACCCTTCATGTGAAGGGGAACAAAAGCAGCAAGCAGCTGTGTGTTTGCTCCCCGGTCGCAGCCGTGTGTGTGTGTCACTCATGCAGCTGGTGTGCCCCTCAGTTGGAGCCGATGAGGCGTGTGCTGAGAGAACCTGACATCACAAGGCTGGTAAAATAAACCAGGTTATTTCCAATAGCTATTGACAGAGGTTTTGCAATGGGAAATATTGCTTCTATTCCTCTTTTTATTTACCTCCCTGATTCACTTTACCTCTTTTCCCCCCAAAAATGGTTTTATAATGCAAGGAGCTGACATCTGTTATTGCTAAGGGAAAAGGTTTGCTTCTGAGTTGTTATTGTGTAGAAAACGGACAAACCCAGGAAAAAACTCCACAGGGGTTCTGGTTTCTTTATTTCTCCCAGTTCAGGGCTTTGGGAATTAACTGCGTGTCTAAACGATGCCTCTGAAAAGTCTGAGAGCTGAAGTTTATACAAAGACTAATGCAAACAAGGTTGCTTGGAAAGGTGGCAGAGGTAAGGTGCTGTGAAGCACAGCAGAAACTCATGAGAAAGAACGAAGATGAGGAAGGGATACTGCAGGGAAAAAAAGCTGGGAAAAACCCTGCAATGGTTATGGCAAAGGGGATAAATAGTAAGTGTGATGTTGGAGGAGAAAAGTATTAAATATCAGTAACAATGTTAGCATTCTGGATTTGTCCAGGTGGAATAGCTCATGTGTAGTCACCCATTAAAAAGGTGTAACGTTAATTATTTTTTCTGTTTTCAAACCTGGATCTCCTTTGTAGCTTTTCCTGCTCTGATGGAAATGAGATAAGTTTAAGGTGAAGGTGAGGTCTTAAACCTCAGCAGGTGGGCAAACCAGTATTGCTCGATATTGCCATGTATTTTTTTCTTAATGATTATTTACCCCCAACCTCACTGTTTTTGCTGGCTGGCTGAGGCTTCAGGGAACCGCTTGGTGGTGGAGGTGAGGCAGTTTCATGCTTTGCATGCCCTTGTCTTGCACAGGTCTTGAACATGCCAAATTCTGTTACTACTGGGATTAAACTCCAAACCGTGATGTAATGTGTTCGTACATCCATGGTAGTTTCTTCATACGTGTGGAACAGGCGTGGCGACCAACCGCACGTTAGTGGCTATAGTAACTGAAGCCCCGTGTCGCTGACACTTACCCCATTTATATCCCTCCATCCAATTTCCAAGGGAACCTTAGAAAAGCAAATGACCTTGATATTCTGTGCTGCAATGGTGTCAGTTATTTATTCTGTGCTTTAGGTTATGCAAACTTCACTTTAATTTTGCAGTGAGCTTGTATCAATATTATTCTTCTTGTCACGCGCATCTTTTTTGGTGACAGCTCTGTTTAAAGAAGTTGTAACTTTAACAAGCCATCTGTTAACCTTATGTAGAAAGGAAACGCTTTTGTCAATTACTCTAATGAAATCACAAAAATCATTTCCTGGTCTCCAGTTGTAGCCCAGTCATCCTATCTTCTGTCAATAGGCGGATATTGAAACACAGGGGGAAATACGTGCACACTTCTACCCGGCAATGCAGTACAGCCACAGTGCTGCGTTTTAGTGCAGCGAACTGACACCGCTGTCAGTGGTGTCAGAAGGTTTGATTTTCTGCTAAAAATTCTCTGCACAAACTCATTTATTCAACATTAGAGAGTTTTCTCGTTTCTCAGGTGGGAAGTCTGGGCACAGGAGCCATGGAAAGACACTTTGAGTTTATGCCAGCCCAATTTGTAGTGATCTTGATTTCATAAGCTAAGAGAGTAGAAATGAAGGAGAAGCACTTCGGCTTAGCTGGGAATAAACACCCTGCAAGATCATTCCAGTTTGTCGTTTGGGATGAGGCCACTAGGATGGCTGAATGGAAGGAGGAGAAATAGCAGATAGAAGAGGCTGGAGTAATGGCAAAGGGAAAGATGAATGGTGAAAACATGGAAGAGCAAGAAAGGACTCTAGCTTTGTGAGCTCTTTACATGGGAGTCATTCATGAAGGGATATAAAGGAACATGGGAAATTGCCTCTGAACTGGTAAATGATGCAGGTCCAAGGCAAAATATGCTGCCACTGTGCAATACAAGCTGTTCACGTGGGGAGGTCCCAAGCCCTCATGAAGGGAAGATTTATGCTTTTCCTCCTCTTTGAGGGGATTTGACACCTCCTAAAAGGAGGTGGGAGATAGATGCAGAAGTTATCAGCATGGAGCTGGTCTGGAGTGGGGCTGGAGTTTCCCAGGCCAATTCCTACACAGTGCATGTGTTCACGGGCACAAGGGACAAACCCAGAAAGAGCAGGTGTAGCACTGAGAGGGAAACTTCTTGCAGCCTTCCTGCTTCTCCAGCCTTTCTGGATGCCAGAGCAGGTAGGTAAGGACTGCATCCAGCATCACCTTGGGGCAGCATCAACACGAATGCGTCTCAGAGCCCACCCTGCTTGCTTCCCTCTTCACCAGCCCTCTGGAATGTAAGGATCAGAATCAGACCTTTGCTCACAATGTTATCATGAACTTTCACCAATGGATCTGGAGACAGAAACCAAGTGTTGAAAATAACCATGGTGCTACTCCACAGCTGACATCTTTGTGTTAAAAGAGCTCTTCATACTGCAGTACTCTCTGTGTGGTAGACCTAGCTTTGGTCCACAGTGTAAAGTTGAGCATGCTTTTTGGAAAAACCTGCTGAATGCGACATGGAAAGATGTCATTGCCCTGGTAAAGGAACTGCTTTCATGATTTAATTACCAGTCATCCTGCTGATCCCCGAGTTTACTCAGACTTGAAAGAAGCAAACTTAATTAAATTAAACAAAGCTATTTTTTTCCTTCTCTCATAAGCTCTGGGCCCTTTTGCTTCTTCTGAGAGCTAACAAAAAGCTTATGAATAACAGGCACAGTCTTTGTTGTTGTTGACCTGTTTGTTGCAGGAGGCCGGCAGGAGAAAGCATATGCACAGGTGCAGTATGTGCATGGCGTCAGAGGAAGGGGACAGGTGGGTCTTTGAAATGAGTTGGGATGTTGTTTTGGAGGGTTTTTTTAAAATTTAAATTGCTGTGTTATGTTGGCAAAAGGATGTGACTGTAGAGGTTTCAGTGTCGGCTCATTGCAGGTCAGGATAATTTTGACATGAAGTGGTAATGTTCAAGCTGAAACCTTATCAAAACGGAGGAAAGAGGTAAAAGAGGTTTGAATTCAGGTCTCAAAGGCTTTTTTTTGTATTTAACCACCCTAAGCCAGGTAACCCCTTGGTGCCTTGCAATGTGATTAAGTGTTTTAGCCCCAGCCAGAAGTGGCTGCCTGTTCAGCTGTACCACTCAACCCTCTGCCAGTGGGTGCTTGAGAGTGTAGTCACAAATTTACCCTGGTTTCTTTGGCTGCAGGTGGAGAGTGCTGTGTAAATGCACATCCCCATCCAAGTGTGGGCTTTCTGTCTCTTCTCAAATGGAGCTGTTCCAACAGCACCTTCAGCCTGCCCTCTCCTAACACTGTATCTTCATTGCTAGTCTCGGGTATGCACTGGGGAGGATTATGGAGGGAGATGGAGTCATGGGAAAGACAGTTCCCTTATATTCTACTATATACGTTTACATCACGTGTTTGTCATTTGGAAATGACAGAGCATGTGTCTGTGCAGGTACCCTTTATGGTGTGCCATGCTCAATTTCACAGAATCACAGAATCACAGAATTATCAAGGTTGGAAAAGACCTAGAAGATCATCCAGTCCAACCATTCACCTATTACTACTAGCTCCCACTAAACCATATCCCTCAATACAACATCCAGTCTTTCCTTGAACACCCCCAGGGTTGGTGACTCCACCACCTCCCTGGGCAGTGCATTCCAGTGCCTGACTACCCTTTCTGAGAAGTAGTGCTTCCTAATGTCGAGCCTGAATCTCCCCTGGCGCAGCTTGCTACCATTCCCTCTAGTTCTGTCACTGCCTACACGGGAGAAGAGGCCGACCCCCAGCTCACTACAACCTCCCTTCAGGAAGTTATAGAGAGCTATAAGGTCTCCCCTAAGCCTCCTCTTCTCCAGGCTGAACAATCCCAGCTTCCTCAGACGCTCCTCGTAAGGCCTGTGTTCCAGACCCCTCACCAGCTTAGTAGCCCTCCTCTGAACGCGTTCCAGAGCCTCAATGTCTTTCCTGTAGTGAGGGGCCCAAAACTGAACACAGTACTCGAGATGCGGCCTCACAAGTGCTGAGTACAGGGGGACAATTACCTCCCTGCTCCTACTAGTAACACTATTTTTGATGCAAGCCAGGATGCCGTTGGCCTTCTTGGCCACCCGCGCACACTGTCGGCTCATGTTCAGCCGTGCATCAGTCAGCACCCCCAGGTCCATTTCCTCCACACAGTCCTCCAGCCACTCCGCCCCAAGCCTATAGCGCTGCCTGGGGTTGTTGTGGCCAAAGTGCAGGACTCGGCATTTGCTCTTGTTGAACCTCATGCCATTGGCTTCAGCCCAGCTCTCCAGCCTGTCCAGATCCCTCTGTAGGGCCTCGCTACCCCCAGGCAGATCCACACTCCCAGCCAATTTAGTGTCATCTGCAAACTTACTGAGGGTGCACTCAATGCCCTCATCTAGGTCATCAATAAAGATATTGAAGAGGACAGGCCCCAGCACCGACCCCTGGGGAACACCACTCGTGACCGGTCGCCAGCTGGATTTAACTCCATTTACTACCACTCTCTGAGCCCGGCCCTCCAGCCAGCTCCTTACCCAGCCGAGGGTGTACCCATCCAAGCCACGGGCTGCCAGCTTCTGCAGGAGAATACTGTGGGAGACAGTGTCAAAGGCTTTGCTGAAGTCTAGGTAGACCACATCAACAGCCTTTCCCTCATCCAGCAGATGGGTCACTAGATCATAGAAGGAGATCAGGTTGGTCAAACAGGACCTGCCCTTCATGAACCCATGCTGGCTAGGCCTGATCCCCCGGCCATCCCGCACATACCGCATGATCTCCCTCAAGACTATCTGTTCCATAACCTTCCCTGGAACCGAGGTCAGGCTAACAGGCCTGTAGTTCCCCGGATCCTCCTTACAACCTTTCTTGTAAATGGGAGTCACATTGGCAAGCCTCCAGTCTTCTGGGACCTCACCAGTCAGCAAGGAGGACTGATAGATAATGGAAAGCGGCTCGGCTACCACCTCTGCCAGTTCCCTCAGCACTCTCGGGTGGATCTCATCCGGCCCCATGGACTTGTGGCAGTCCAGTTGGAGTAGGAAGTCTCTGACTGTTTCTTCCAGAATCACAGGGGAGTTAGCATGCTCCCCAGCTGAGACTACCAGGTCAGAGAGAGGGGTACCCTGAGGATCTGTTTGACCTTTAAAGACAGACGTAAAGAAGGCATTCAGAACCTCCGCCTTTTCCTTATCCTCAGTGATCACATTCCCAGCCTCATCCAGTAAAGAGTGGATATTCTCCTTTGTCCTCCTCTTACTGTTAATGTACTTATAAAAGAGTTTATTATTCTTTTTCACCCCAGCGGCCAGGTTAAATTCAAGCTTGGCTTTTGCCTTTCTGATTTCACCTCTACACATCCTGACAACTTCCTTGAATTCATTCTCAGTTACCCGTCCCTCCTTCCACAGGCGGTAGATTCTCTTTTTCTCACGGAGCCTCAAGAGTAACTCCCTATTCATCCACGCTGGTCTTCTTCCCCGCCGGCTCATTTTGCGGCTCAGGGGGACCGCCTGCTCCTGCGCCCTTAAGACTTCCTTCTTGAAGAGCAACCAGCTCTCTTGTACCCCTTTGTTCGCTAAGACTGAATGCCAAGGGACTCCCCCTACCAGTCTCTTGAACAAATCAAAGTCTGCCCTCTGAAAGTCCAAGGTAGCAGTTTTACTATTCCCCCTCCAAGCTCCACCATGAATTGAGAAATGTATCATTTCATGGTCACTCTGTCCAAGGCAGCCCCCAACCTTCACATCTCCTACCAGACCTTCCCTGTTCACGAACAGCAGGTCTAGCGGGGCAGTTCCTCTTGTGGGCTCTCTGACCAGCTGCATCAGGAATGCATCCTCTGTGCACTCCAAAAACCTCCTAGACTGCTTCTTCTGTGCTGTGCTGTACTCCCAGCATATGTCAGGGAAGTTGAAGTCCCCCATGAGCACAAGGGCTGATGACCGTGCAGCTCGTGCCAGCTGTTTGTAGAACACCTCATCTGTCTCTTCATCCTGGTTTGGCGGTCTATAACAGCAAATCTCTGATAACTACATTTACCATGTGATTTTTTTCAGGTGAATTTGCACTTGCCTACCAGGAAATTCATTCTAGACTGTATTTTCTCATTTGTTTGTACTAATGGGGCAAGAGAAAGTGGTTGGGGTGAAAAAGTCTGATAAAAGCAAGAGCAAGAAATCTGTTTAATGCCCTTTGTCCTCTGGAGCAATTCTCCCATCAACTGAAAGCAAAGTTCCTTAAACATAATTTGTTCTTGACTAGAAACAGATCTAAAAATAAGGAGTATTTTACCCAGGTAGTTTGCAAGATACTAAAAATTCTTTTGACTTATCTAAAAGGAACCTTTTCCCCCCATCTTTTCTTTCTAAGAACCAGTACTCTCTCCTCCCGTCCCAAGCTCTTTTTCACTTAATTCCTCAAAGCACTGTGAAAAGGTGGGAGGTGTGGTGTCAGGTCATTAAATCACTGTTGTGAATTGTACTGTGCTCTACTTGCACAAATGCATCTTCCTTAAACCTTCATTAACCTGTTCTGGTCTAGGTTTGCACCTTCTTGTCAGTATTCAGTTCTATGTCTGCTCACAGTTTACCAGCCTAATGTTTTATCCATTATCCTGGCTAATGCTTTTAGCTTTGAATATTCTTATAATGTTCTATTTCTCTGAAACAAAACTTTGCACCAAGCGTTACTAAAAGCACAGGCCTCTAATCAGGCAGATGAAACTCATTAGTGTTACATTTCAAGGAGCCTTTCTTTGATGCAAACTAATTAATTTTGCCCCGTTGCAAGATTGTCCTAACTGTAATGGGAGCTAAAATCTAATAAGAGAAAAGAAACTCAGAGGGGAAAGCGTGTCTGTCATGAGAACACAGTGAGATGAACAGCTTTTGCTAATCTTGGAAATGATGATGCATTTTACAGCTCGGAGGCTGAACATTCTGCAATTGCTGGTGTGTTTAAAGTCCCTGCTGTGAATTGATGGGTTTGATGTTGCTGGCTGGTTTTCATCCTCGCAGAAGAAAGCGGCTGTGATTTAATTTACTTTGTTCGTGCTGATCAGTGGTCAGTGTTAGTGCCTCGACCACAGTTTGCCCTCAGCAGCCTGCTTTGCTGGGTGAAGGCTAGGATTTCAGGGGGGTGGTGGTGGGGTGGTGGTATGTGTGTAGGGTGTCTAAAATCTGCAGGCTGAGAATGGTTCTCCAAACCCATTTCACTTTGAAACAGGGATGGAACATAACAGATTGACTGGGAACAAAAAATCTGCCCGCGTCCTCTGTTTCAGAAAGGCTGATCGTTTACAGCAAGGAGGTGAAACAAACACAAGCCCTCTGCTTCAGCAGGCAGACCCAACTGGGGTCCTTCGGACCTCAGAGTCAGCTCAGGATTTCCCTTGGCCTTGCTGTTTCTAAGGTGAGCGAAATATATTGAATGCAGTCTTTCTGCTTCTTATGCTCAACAAATCTAATGCCAGATAAACTTCCTGAATGAATATGGACATGGTAGAGGCTGGTTACTGGCACACGCTCGTGTGTGAGAAGAGCTCTCCTCTTTTCTGAGTGGATCAAAGTCTGCTGAATCGCTTTCTGAGCTGTGCTTACTCATATCATTAAGAAGTACAAAGCTTTCTCCTTTGTTAGCCTGTTCTACTTCACTTTGAATGCAACATATGCCACTGTTGTACTAATTAGGCCAACAGGTCGTGGTTAACACACACACAGTCACTTCTCTTATCAGCAGGCTTATTTATGCATTTGACTATTTTGCTTTGTGTTTGCCTGTGATGTAAAAGAACTGGATAATTCCTGAGGATTTTTAGAAGAAAAGATAATGCAGTAGAAATAGTGCTAATGGGGTGGTTCTTTGATGAATGGAGTCCACTCTTACTACATTTGCTGCTGAGGGAGGGAAGTATCTGGACCTGGTTAGAAGTAAGGCCTGGCTTTGGATCCCATGTCACACTGAGTGCTAAGAGTGGCTGCTTTCAGCGCTGGCGGCTGAGATTGCCTGTGGCTCTCAGACTCTGTTCTCCTCTGGTTGGATGCTTTGTGTTTCGTATTTAGGGTAAGCTGTAGTCTGAGATCTGCCGCTGACAGCAATGGTAGCTTTGGTGCCAGAGCCCTCAGCACCAAGTGGCTTCTCAGACTCTCTCCCCCTGGCAGGGTTTTGGGCTGATGGCCAGCACTGGTGTGGAGCAGCTGTGTCACCTTGGCTCAGAGGGCTGTGAAAACAGCTGTGAGCCTCCTCTTCGCTCACCCTTGTGAACTATACCACAGGTATGTCTGGTCACATCCTTTGCTGGTCCCAGCTTGCTGATATGACTTCCCAGCTTGACATCAGACCTGCTTCCCACTGTGGACTTGTCTGGAGATCTGTTGGCTGTGCCTGGCTGCCATCTCCAAGCTTGCCTTTCTCCCCTTGCTTGGGCACAGCAGCACTGTGCACCCGCCTGGCTCTCATCTTCACATCAGCAACTGTGAGCAGGGGTGTGAAATCCCACAGGAAGGTAGTGGATGTATGACCCTCCTGCTTTACCATTGGTGTAGACACTTGACCATCCTACTGGGAGGTCAGAATTGGGGCGTAGGTCTGAGCAGAACAGTATTTGTAAGGCTAAGTTTGTGCTAATGGAAATGCAGTATTTCCTTGTCCTCTTAAGCTGCCCAGTATTTCCAGGCAGTACATAGATACCGTGGTTTAACCCCAACCTGTACCTAAGCACCATGCAGCCCCTAGCTCACTCTCCACCCCCAGTGGGATGGGGTAGAGAATGGAAAAATACAACTCAAAATCTCATGGGTTGAGATAAAGACCATTTCATAGCAGAGGAGAAAAGCCAAACCTTGCTGCCCAGTCTGTTTCCAAGCAGCGATCCCGCTTCCTGGCAAGCTTCCCTAGTTATATGCTGAGCATGACGCCATAAGGTATGGGGTATCCCTTGGGTCATTTGGGGTCAGCTGTCCCAGCTCCAGTGTCCCCTCCCAACTCCTTGGGCACCCCCAGCCTACTCACCGGTGGGGAGGTGTGAGGAGCAGAAAAGGCCTTGGCTGTGTGTAAGCACTGCTCAGCAGGAACTAAACCATCTCTGTGTTACCAACACTGTTTCCAGCACAAATCCAACACACAGCCCTGTACTCACTACTAGGAAGGGAATTAACTCTATCCCAGACAAAACCAGTGCAGTAAATTGGTTGGTCAAGTGTTCCACTTTGCTTTCCCCACCCCCTGTCAATGGTTGTTGCTGGACTAAACCCTGTTTGCTGTAGTAACCTGAGGAATTTTTGCAGACTGATGCAGGACCAGAGTTTTGTTGCTTCCTGCAGATTTGACTTGAGGTGACTTGGGCAATGCTGAACAGATAAGGGAAAAAAAAATAAAGTAATTGGCATTTTTGGAGCCACTATCTCCAGAGTAGTTGGAGCAAAGAGCTCTTTCAGGACTTGGGTTCCCAATCAGACAACACTTTTGTTTGAAATGTAGCTGGTATTAAATTTGTGACACATATTCACTGGTGAAAACAAATCGGAGTACGGTTTCCCCCTTGCCCCAGCCATGCTTTACCTAACCTTCTGTAAAAAGCTTGCAGAGGTGGTGCTAGGAAAAACTACACCTTGTTTGCTCAGAGCAGCATGTAACTCATGATACTCATTAATTTATTTAGCTTTTATGAAAAGAATAATAATTACCTGCCTCACATGAAAGGGCTAATATTGTTTCTTTAAACAGTCAAAAGCAAATATACAGTGACTGGTCTGTTGGCTAGATGTGCTTCACTAGATTTACTCAGCATCTCTGGCTTCTCAAAATAAGTGTGCTTAAAGGCTGTTGGTAGAACTGCTGGCTGAATTGCACCCAGGGGTCATTTGCCTGATCGGTTCTTGCACTTTTGATTGGAAAAAAAGTATAGATGCTTTCAATAATGGTGTAACTTAAATTTCCCTTTTTCTTTTGTTGCTTATTATCTGCTTATGAATCAAATGCTTTATTATTTAATAAGTACTTAGGGGCTTGGAGAGTTAACTGATTGCTAAAGACTCATGGGGATGATTATTGCACCCAGACTTCCAGATGTGTCTCGGTGGTTGCTGTGAGTACAACCGTGTCAGGCACTGTAGCCCTCACGCTGGTGGACGAACTGTTGGGTGAATCACCCTGGGAGGTGTTGGGAGGAATGGGGATCTGCAGAAGAAGGAAGCAAATGGAAGAATCCCCTTGTGGAAAGTTGGGGGTTTCAAATCTGCACGTTTTTAGAAAATGTGAAAAGCTTTTTGATTTGGAGGTATTTAACTCCCACCTCATCTCCCTTAAGTGAGATAAGTCAAAGTTTAGAAGAGCTTTGATTAGAAAGTGAATGGAGGTGAGAGTTGCTGCTTAGGTGTTGTTGTGATCAATGCTTACTAAATATTAAAAATCAATAGAAGAAAATGAGTCAGGTATTTGGAGCAGCAGATTTGCAGGGATCAGTACATGAGTGCATCCATAAAATGCAAGCAGAATATGAGGAAGATCTGTAAAACCTGTACTGGAAAACAAACTGTTTCAATGGGCTGCATGATGTTTGTCTTCACTCTTTCCTGAAACTTCCACTGCGTTTGCCTAAGTGCCATGGGATTCTTAAAAGCATAACTTGTTTGCAGCAGTTAATTAACAGAAAGGCAGAGGGCTGTGATTAGAATTTGCAGTAGCCTGTTCTGGAGAAGGTAATTATGATTAGAGCAGACTTAGTATTAAGTCGCATTAAACCTGTTTTGTTCAGGGATTAAACACTTCATACCTTTTTCTGGAAATAAGTGGCCACATTGCCTTGGGCAAATGCTCCTGGTTGGAAAGGCAGATGTTTAAGCCAGATGCAGTCCAAGGAGGTTTATACCCTACAAGTGATGCTGTGCAATTACCTCATTGGAGATTAGCGCACTTTCTCCTAGCACGTGGGGAGAGGGGTAATTCACTCTGATGACCTTGGTGGGATTGAGAAGACTTCAGGGATGACTGATTCTCTCCTTCAGCCCTGGTGTCTTCAGGTAGATAATCTTATCTTCCACCAGAAGATTAATATCCCTGCAGATCATCCCCAACCTGCCGTTCCATGGTTCTTGCTTCATGGGTTGTTGCCAGTTGAACAGCACTGTGCTCTGACTCTGTTTCTCCCCACCTGGGAGCCCTCATGAAGCATGGATTTTTATTCTTTTCTTTTTTATTTTCCCCAGCCCAGCTTCCTTCCCAAGTTGGACACAAGACTTGTGCCATGCCTGGAAAGAAGTGCCAGATTAGTTGAGTCCCTACATATTTTACCTATGACCATGGAAAGCAAACTTCCTCAGGGCGAGGGGAAGAGAAGACATAGGGCAGAAGGTTCATGTTGTTCTGTTTCACAGGCAGTGGAAAGTGAGTCCATTTACTGTGTGGCCCTTCAGGGATGGGAAGATCTGGAGGTGTGACAGTTTGGATTTATTACTTTTCAGCCCAAAAATTTCCAGAGCACTTATCTACAAATGTGTCCCCACAAATGTCAGCACCACTGTCTGCCTGCTTAAACACTGCTGTTAAGTTCCTGCTTTGAAGAACAAAACAGAACCCCTTCAAAAAACCTGGAGTAGAAGAGTCACCTCTGAGTGAGCAGCTGGGAAGCAGGAATAGAGTTGTGGCCTCTTCTAGAGCCACTTGATGTTCCTGGAGCTACGCCCACAAAGGGTCCAGAAAACAATGGGCCTTCTCCGTCTGATGCCACCTTATCACTTGGATCTGGAGGCAGCAGAGAAAAGGAGGATTTGTTTAATGAGAAAGTCTGAGGGAATAATGTAATTGAAAGCCAGCTCTCATAGCCTTCTCTGAAGCCACGTGACAGCACGGTGAGTGCTATCACAGTTGCTCTGTGCCACTGCAACAGGTTTTGTGGCAGTCGCACGTGGTTAAGCACGCTGTCTTGTGATCAGCTTGACCCACTTTTGAGCAGGGTCAGACCTGTACTCGATCCTCAGGTCCTGATTATCTGTCTGGAGGGCTATACCTGTCTGTATGAGAGGCTGTGCATGAGAAGTCTCCTGTGGGCTTAAAAAAAACCCCAGTCACTGTATTGCCTTATCTCTCATCAGGTAAGGATGTTTCCATATGGTGTTGATGCCTCAGGTGGTCTCTTTGTCCTTTACCACTCCTTCCCACCACAGGGTCTTCCTAGACTTCTGATGTCCCACTACAAACATTAGGCCTCTCTCTGCCTCAGTGCTCTTGCAGAACAGCTCTGTGACACCTCAGACACTTTCTGGGTCCATCTCTGCTTGTGCCACCTTGTCCCAGGATGAGCAGAATAGCATCCATGCCCCTTGCTGTCCTGTTTTGCATTGCACTCCATGACTGACTGCTGGTAATTTTGCTGTGCCATATCACTCTTTTCTGTGCTGAGGGGCCCAAGTCACCCTTCACAAATGGCAGGATACCCTGCCAGCTTTTGGGAAAAGGTAGAAGTGTCCCACTGTCTGTGAAAACCCAAAGCAGCAGTTCTGCTCGTGACAGAGCATCGGTTTTCTGAAACCCTGACACCCTAAAATGGCAAAGATTTGGCTTCTGGATGAACAGTCTTAAACAGTTCTCCTGTAAGACTGTCTGTATCTTCACAGGAGCTGGAAGCCCTGCGTGGAGAGGAGCAGAACAGGCTCCAGCGAGCACCCAGTGAAAACAGACTGTAATCAAATCAGTTCATGCTTTGTGGTTCTGCTCTTTCAGACTACAGGGCATCGGCTGTGGTGCACAAGCACTCCTTACTAAGCCAGTGAATCAGTTCTAATCTGCTCCCCCAAATTCTGGGCATCCTGGTTATCTCTTTAGGAAATGAATTAATTTGGTATGTGATCAAGTTTCCTTGGCTGTTACTGTACAGCTTGCTTTGTCTGAGCAGTTACAGGCCATGCTGTCACGGACTCTGCAGTGTTAGGTATGAGGAGAGGGATGACCAGTGCCGCAGAAAGCTACTGCTCAAATTGGAAATGACAGGGCAAGGATGGGAGGCAGGGACACTCCTGTCTGTTTATCAGACCAAGGCCTTGAAGGTAGGAAGTGCTCTTAGGTCTGGCATAGCTCATGGCTCAGTTTATATCCCCTCCGTGGCTCTTGTGTGCTGTGAAGCTCGTGTGCTTCTGCAGAGCTCAGCTTCACCACCTTGTGTCTCAGTGTGGTCCCTTGGACTTCCCTGTGCCCTGCCCTGTGCTTTGTGTCTTCAAATGCACATAAAAGACAAACAAACCACTGCTGCTGTTGTGTCCTGGGGAGAGAGGCTCCGAAGTGGGCTTTCAGAAGTTGGGGGTGAACGACTCTTCTTTGGGTGCCTTTACAGGTCTGGGCATCTGTGTCCCTTAGCACTAGAATAGAATGTTCCATATGTATGCACCGAGAATGAACTGGCTTTCTTGATGTGTCTCAAGGAAGCTTTTGAAGAAGAGGGAAGTGCAAATCTAAGTAAAAGGAAAAAAAAAATAATTCCTTCATTCACAGTTAAAGTGACCTTAACTTAGCTCTCTTCCAGTGTCTGAAGAAACTCAAGTGAGAATAATTTCAATCTGGCTTCCATCAGGAGGGCACTGGAAACCCAGCCTGAGCCCAGGTTTCCAAATAAAAGATGCTTACCTGCATTGGAAGAGCTTCCAGAGCACTACCTAGTGAGAAATTAGAAAAAACCCCAACCAACCCCATCTGTAGAATGACATGGTAGTTCTTATGATTGCTGCATTTGAGCTAGGGAGATCCAACATATTAGTCATATTCTATTGCAAATATCTTACTGTGCCTGTGTTTACATATTTGTTATTAGTACCAGCCTCTCATATGCTTAAGATTCTGGGTAAAGATCCTATGAACTGTTTGCTTTTTGAGTCAGTTTGTTTGATGGGGAGATCTACTCTGCAAGAAGGAAGTGAAATGTCTGTTGTAGAGTTCTTTCCAAGGGAAAAATTGAAGCACCTGGTTACGAAACGTACCCCATTAGCAAACTGGAACAAACTGGCTTTTCCAGCTATATCATCATTTACAGCCCTGCTCATCAATTTGGTGCTGTGGCTGAAGGGCAGAGCTAGTCACCCTCAGTCCTCTTAGAAATGGGATTGTTTGAAGTTCAGTACCTTTCTAGGATGGTGGAAGACACTGATGTCATTGCAGACATTGGTGCAAGCGTGACACTCTCTGCCTTGGTTAGATGTTACCCTGCACATTGCCTTCATCAGTATAACTTATCATTTGCATTACACCCGTGTCTAAGAGATCTAGCTGGAATTGTGGTTTCAGTATTTTAGACACTGAAGAGAAAAATACTGGAGGTTTCTCAGACACTTGAGTGAATCACGGTGAAACTTCTTGTTGCTGATTTTTGAGTGATTCTTTGAAAAGTAGGTTTGTAAGGAATTTAACAAAAGAGGAGAAGCTCTCTTTTTGGAGAGCCCCATGCTCACCACAAAGGAATCAATCTCTCCTCCCCCAGGCCCCTAGAGTTTCCAAGGGTTATGTTCCTGGTGAACATTTTTGGCTTCTCCCTTTATCTTAATGTTTTTGCCAAGCCTGACCTGAGAGGAGACAACGACGATTGGACTGATTGGAGTCTAAAACCCATGATGGTTTCTAAAATATAAACATGTGTCTAGATCTGTACAGAAAATAAATGACACAACATATAAAGATAGGAGAACATATAGGTTCCTGTTAATTGAAACGGAGTTTGTTCTTCCTGCATGTGCATTTTTTTTAGGAAAGAAGTAATATATGCTGCAATTTGCTGTGTGCTAGTGTTTTTAGTGAAGAACTCAATACCTTTATTCACTCTGTTTCTTAGAGGCTATAAATTGCACTACACACTTTTGCAGCAGCTTTGCAGGGCATTTAAGAGAGCTCTTTGTCTGGGCTGCTGATTCCCTGTAGCTAAGCCATTGCCTTGCAGGCAACTCTGCTTATTTGCCCTCTGCTGCCGTTGAAGCTCTTGCCACCTCTCATTTATTGTTAGTTTGCCTTGCTTTTCCCGCGGACAGCGTACATGTCAATTTGCAATGAGGGGATGCCTGCCTGGAGGAGGCCGTGTGGACACGATGGAGGTAACTTGACCCCCTCCATCCAAAAGCTTGTTCCCCTCAGACTTGTGCATTGCAAACTCATGTTAGCTGCAAAACCCACAAAGTTACCCACAAAAAGTCAGTCTTCGCTGATACCCTTTCATCTTCCTTACACAGGCGACCAAGGAGGTGTAATGCAGGAGGGGAAGCATCTCTTTTTGTGTGGCTTTTTTTTTTTTTGGGGGGTGGTGGTGCAGGTATGGTGGGTGGCCGGTGGCTGCATCTGAGCATCCCTGCTCGGCAGAACTTGAACGAACAGCTTTCAGCGGGCATCATTAAGAGGGTTAACGGACCCCTTCCTCAGCTGGGCCCGGCAGCTCTTTCCCCCGCCCGTCTCCCCCCTCCTCTTCCCTCCCTCCCCCGCCGAGGGCGATTAGGGGCGGCTCTCGCCCCCTCCATAAAGCGGCCGCCGGTGCCGGGCGCTGCCAGTCCCGTCTCCCGTCCCGTCCGGGCCATGCACCCCGCGCCCCGCCGCGGCGGCTCGCTGGAAGCGGCGCCCAGCCCGCGGGAGGCCGCCGGCCAGGTGAGGGGTGCGGGTCGGGGCCGACCGGCCCGCGGGCAGCGCTGCGGGGGCTGGGGCCGGGGCTGGGGCCGGGGCCGGGGCTGGCTCGCGGGGAGCAATGTCGCTTCTCTGCGGCTTGGAGCTCTGCCGCCTCGCTGTTGCCGTTCTCGGAGCGGTGCGGTTTTTCCGGGGGGAGAGGAGCTTTCTGACTGTGGTCACTTGGAGGGCGGGAATCGCTCCGAGATACTGCTTCTCTGGCACCCGTGGGAGCGCTCCATACCAGTGGGATCGGGATGGGGCTGATCATGCTGCTGTTGCTGGTCAGAAGGGGGGAAAAGCGGTAAAACTCAAACGTGAGCCGAAGGGCTTAAGGTACAGCGAAAGTAACTTCTGGTGCATCATCGCCAAGGAGGCAGAGGGTGTGACATAACCCAGAAAAATCCACTCATGTCACAGTGGGAATATGCTCAGGGCATCAGAGATCAGAGAGAATCAGCACTCACATGTTGGCTGCAGTTATTGATACTGTGTGGTTTATACAGTCAGTAAAATTCCTCCTTAGAACAAGAATGCTGACTGCAAGGGAGTAAAGCTTCACAAAAGATTGCTTTGCTGTATCCCCCAGATCCTTGGAAGCCAAATGAATTGTTCAGCACAGCTATTGGCTTGGTGCCTGAGAACTACGTTTAAGGAAGGACTTCTGGTGTGGCTGAAAAATTTCACTGTAACGTGACATCTAATTGTTGTCATGCCTAAGATGAAGTCTTCATCCTTCCCTACTAAGAAGTGTGTCAAAAGGGCAGTGAGAAAGTAAGCAGCTACTTACAAAGGGAGAAGGACATAAAATGCCTTTTGAAATGAGACCTTTTATCAAGTATAATTAATGGTAATCTGTATCAAATATGTCTTTTAGAAGTTTTTTGTTCCTTCCATTTATGGCTCTAAAATATAATTTCTGTTAGACCCATATGTTTGGATGATTTTTAAATCGTGGGTATCCATTAATACAAAGAATTAAACAAAATATGCAGCCTCTACTATTTCTTGCAGAGAATACTCTTTGAGAAAGGTGAAAAGAGAGAAGGCAGTTGTTAGGAGCTCCAAAAGAAGGAATCTTTCACCTAGATATCTATCTAGATAAGGGCTTTAGAATATCTCTGTGTTTGTGCATTTTCATTACGACTCAAGTCATGTTGATGTAAAATCAGTTAATTATTTGCATTGTTAATAATAAGAATCAAGGCAATATTAATCCCTCCACCCTCCAAAAAACTGAAATGTGTTGCCATGCAAAGGAAAAGTATTGGATTTGATTGGAGCTGAGTTATTGTCACAGAATGAAGAGAAAGCAAAGGTGCACCTATTGGAGGAAAAGAAATGGTTTTGCAGTACTGTTTTTTCTTGTTGTCTTGTACCAGAATGGTTGCTGCCTTAATGCACCCCTGTTTTCAGTAAGGCTTTTTTTTAATTGAAAGCAATAGATTAGTGGTGGTTTAGGGTTAAAGATGAAAGTGGCATGCATTTGGTATTGCAAGCACCTGAATTTCTCTTCTGCAATTTTTTCAAATTCCAAAGTTAGAGGTCATGTTTAGAACTTACTGTAAGAACAAACTGCATTTATTGCATTCATTGGTCTCTTTATAAATGTTGTCACCTGATTTTAAACACAATGTTAGCTGAACTAGCAAAATACATAATAAAAACATTAGCCTTCAGTGCAGGCTGCTTGTCCTAGCCACGCACCTTGTAATAGTGCATGCAACTGTGCCAGCTCTCATAAGCTGCACTTAAGTCAATGATCCTGAATGTGGAATCAAGCCAAACTGCTCTGTTTAAGCTGTATGTATAAAACAGCTCAACAGGTTTTGTCTTTGGAGACCACCACCTCACGCTGTTTGTAATGGAGACTTGTTTGCATCCATTTTTTTCCACAGCAGCACCATCTGAGTCAGATCTGGCTCACACAAATGGTGATCTATGCACCTGAGAAAACAACCAATAACCTATATGTAATTGTGCAGTTGTTAGCTTTTTCTTTTCTGTTTGGAGTACCCTTGCTCAGTGCCTGCTCCTGGCTCCTGTGAATCTGACCTGACGCTTGCTGGTGCGAACTGCGAAACCAACAGGCTGCTCAGCAGAACCTGAACTGAGTCCTGTCACCCGCTTTCCACAGAGAATTTGCTGTCCAGACTCGAAATGATAGAGATGAGTGGCTCTGCTGGGTCAGAAACAGTGTGATGGACTGATACTGTTGTCCAGGGTCATTGTATAGTGACAACTTGTTAGAGGTGGGGACCAAGTCAGAAACCGAGGTATTTCCATTAGCATCAGTTGGCTTGGAGCAACACCTCTTCCATGGGATACACCTCTGTGCCCCAAAGAGCTCTCACAGCTAGCAGCCTGCTTGAAACCTTTCTTAGAGCTGCATCAAATACTTGCCTTGTTGTAAACTACTCAATTTAAAACGAAACTAATTTTGTTATAAGAAGGCAGATTACCTTCTAAGGTAAAGTCTAAATGGTAAGACTAAAAACCACAAAATCTCAATCTAAAAGGTAACTGGGAGTATTTTGATAAAAGATAGGTAAAATCTGGTTTTTATTTTTGAACTTATCTGTTAGAGATAGAAATGCTTAGCTGTTCAGCATCATCTGCTTTAAAGAAGTTAAAGTTGGAGAGACCACAGAAGTGAATCAGTGGAACTGCTGTGTTTTGATTACATTTTTATTTTTGTTCTTTCATTCCTGAAAATGTTACAAGATTGTCATATCTTTAAAAGCCACATCAAATAAAAAAATAGTTCCAAATAGCAATAATATGCCATTACCCCTCTCCTCTTTTTCACAGGCTCCTGAGAAACCTCATTTTTTTTCTTTCTTTTTGCAAGGTTTGAAGACATATGAAGAACAGCCTCTACTTCTAAGTCTTGTATTTTTTATTTACTTTGCTTTTTCCACATTCTTAATTGTTTTGATATTATCTCCATTTATGGCCTGGCTACATATAGCTATGAATATGACCTGTGATTATCCGCTGATTTCAACTCAGTCAGGAATCTGATCACCACTAATGCACAAAGCCCTGTGTTGGATGTCTGAAAATTTTTAGTTTGTGATTTGGGTGATTATGATAAGGGTTTGGCATGTGGATTAGGGGACCCAGTAGACAGAGTAGGCTGGTTGGGGCAGGACTTTCTCTGTAGTCCACAGATTCTGGTCAGTGTGCTGTTTGAACTCCCTAGGTTTTGTCTCCTTGCTCTGTGAAAGCAGGGCTTTACAGTTATGTAAGGAGAGAAAGGCAATCATTTTTCAGTTCTGATATACTAAATCCTCTTCCATCTTTTCTTACCTTTGTCCCACAGGTTTTGGATTACTGTTTGCTCATAAGTATTCTGTTCAACTTATTCTGCTGACATCTTATAGCTCCCCTCTCCCAAGTTATCAGTGCTAATTATAAATCATACTTTGAAAACATTTTCTGCATCCTCTAGAATGATGAAAGACATAAAATCATTCAACTGCAAAAAGCCTCAGTATTTTATCCTCAGCTCTCAAATTAAAAGTTAGTGTGCCTACCTTTTGCCTGTTACTGTGTAATAATTTAATTGGCAGCTTTTCTTTTGTGGTTGATCAGTCAAAGCAGGATAGTAACCCCAAGACAAACTGAAATGTAAAACTTTACACTTTCTGCATTATTACCTGTTTGGGGGGAAAAAATAATTTTTGTATGTTTGCATTTAGTTAAATAAATCAAATTACACGATGATTGAAGATAATAAAGAGAATGAAGACCATGCATCTGAAAGAGGAAGAACAGCCATAATTTTTTCCTTGAAGAATGAAGTTGGAGGACTTGTAAAAGCATTAAAACTCTTTCAGGTAATAATCACATTGCCACAGCAGCTCTGTATTTTTACATTGTAAAGATAGTTTTGGAACACACTAGAATCCATTACAATCATTTATTAAGGACTTGATTCCGAACCTGACTCCCACTTTGCACCCAAGATTACCCACAAGAGCAAATTTATGCCTCAGAAATTAGATTCTGGCTGGCTAAAACTCTTCAGAAAACATAGTACCTGCACCTACTAAAGACTGAGAGAGTTTTGTCTTTTCTGCTCATGAAAATAGGTTTGGCAGTTGTTACTTCTATTGCGTACAAGAGGTGGATCCGAAGCTCCTGCCGATGGCAGGCAGACACTTGGGGTGTGACCTGTGCTGGGTCGAGTCCAGCGCCTAGCTGGACCGAGGGTGACAGAGGAACTGTGGGATTGCTGGGCAGGTGTTGCACAAGGACTATGCGCTCTGTCACCTGGCCCCATGGGCCTTAGTGTGGGGTTTTCTCCGTCTCCTGATATAAGACACATGATTAAGTAATTTTTCAGATGAAAGAAAAGTTACATTTATGCTGTGAAAGGTACTGCTTTTAAATCCCTTGCTTGCTTGTGAGATAACGATATGGTGACTTGATTGGCATTTTGGTGGATTTCCCTGACCCAGTTGCCAATCGGTTTCCTATGGCAAGGATGAAAGAAAAAGGTCTATGAATTTAAATGTCCTGACTGTGTCTTTCTCTGCTTCCTGAATGTAAATGAAATTGAAAGAACACAGGTTCTCTTTCATTTCCTTCTGGAGGCTTTTAGCAATCAAACCATTTCCAATAAGCAGACTGCTATCGAGAGATCCAATTAACTAAAATAGCTTCACAAAGGTGGTACAGGTTCCATGCAAGAATATTCATTTGAAAGCCAAATTTTAGTTTTTAGTCAGTCTGTTTGAAAATGTTACTTCTTACAAAACAGGAGAAGCACGTAAATCTGGTACACATTGAGTCACGGAAGTCCAAGAGACGAAATTCTGAGTTTGAGATCTTTGTGGACTGTGACAGTAACAGGGAACAACTGAATGAGATCTTCCAACTCCTGAAGTCTCATGTCAACGTTGTTTCTATGAACCCCACGGAGCATTTCATTGTCGAGGAAGATGGTAAGTATGAAAGGCAGTCCTGGTGAAAATGCACTTCTCAAGGTGTTGGTTTGAAATCTTTCTATGGTGTTGACACCTTGCATTTGCGTTGTGTTTCCAATCAGTAGCTGCCGGGTTTATGATTCTGCGATGTGAATGGGTGTAGTCTGGGTGACAAGAGCAGTGCTGCCTTGGCTGGTGGCAGCTGGGAATACAGGCTGTGTCAGGCTGGTGTGCATCTGTTATCCGTGCTCCTGTCCCTTCTCAGCACAGCACAACTGGCAGCAGTGGGAGTCCCTGCATCCACACAGGCCCATGCAGGCTGGCATGCAGGCAAGGTCTGAATGCAGGGCTTGGCCTATACACCTTTCTAGCAGAAGTTTAATACTGATGGAAACCAGTTCAGACACTGGTGAGAGTGGGAGATGGATTCTGTCACTTCCACATGTAGCTCTTGACTTAAACTTTCTTTACTATTTTTCATCAAACCCAGTTTCTTGTACTAGTGTGAAAGAGCTGCCTTTTAATTTTAGGATGCTTCAGTTCCCATTTATCTTTCTCCTAGTCTGAAAAGGCTAAAGTTCAGGGCAGCAGAAGTCTTCCATGTATTTCTAAGCCACAGTTCTTGGCACAGACTGGTAGATAGGGGAAGGTGAGATCTGGTGTCTCTTGGATAAAACCAGTTGCCTTTATCCCTAAGGAAGGGGAATTTCAGTCTAAACACTCTCCCTACCCTTATTAAGAAAACTGAAGAACATTGGGGAAGAAAACCCAATGTATTAACCACTCTGCCAAGAGCTTGGCTCTTACATCTTTTGGGCTAGAAAAAAACCCAAAAGTTAGTAGCACAGCTGTAGTGATGCATCTCTCTAAGGCTGCAGTGCCTCCTTCTCTTCCTCTTCCCCCACAAACCCCTCAGCAAAGCTGGATGTTTCTTAGGCACATAAACATTGCTCTGTGGTTACTTCCCAGAGTCAGGAAAGCAGCATGGGAGGACTCAAACCTGCTCCCGCTCTGCCCAGGGATGGTGGGCAAACCATGCCTCTGCTCCTTTGCACACACTGTACCTGAGAAGCTTCACGAGGCAGTGTGCCTTGTCTCAGGAGGAGCCTCCAGATGTTACTCCAACATTAATAGTAATTACAGTTCAGGGAAAACAGAAAAAGCATATTAACTGTTTCCTCCCTGGATGCTTTGGAGCTGGCTGTGCTCTGTAGGCGGACTGCGGCAGTGACAGAGGAGGAAGTGTGAGCTGTAGGCTGGCGCCAGATAGGCAGTGGACTCCCTTGTCTTATTCATGACCCTTTTAATTTATAGATTTCGCTTGTAACCACCATAGCCATACTTGAAAGTAGCGTTTCCTCCCTCAGTGTGCTTGGAGTTATTAATAACTTTGTGGATTCCATGCGTTCCCTAGACATGGAGAATGTTCCCTGGTTTCCGAAGAAGATCTCAGATTTGGATAAGTGTGCAAACCGAGTGCTGATGTATGGGTCTGATTTGGATGCTGACCACCCAGTAAGTATTTTTCTCCTCTATACCCAATCCTGAGTGAAAATACTTCGTGGAGCTTACTTTAAAAAAAAAAAAAAAATGGCAGCTTTTCTTCCTCCCGCTCCTTCCTCTCAATGGCACTCTGTGAGTCGGAGCACCTTCTCTTGAGGGTTTCCTATCTTTCTCCTAGTTCAGGGGAGATGTCACTGAATTCAGCTCCCCTGCCTTTCTGCAAGGCTTACTTGTGCAAGAAACCCAGGTCTGGGCTCTGAGTGGTCACATATAAACTTAAAAAACAAAACAAAAAGCTGTTGTGAGGCAGGCTTGGTTCTTCATTCTTCTTTCTTCCTTACTGTAACTGGAGCAAAGAAATTGGGGAGTGCAAATGGGCAATTTGTTCTGTAATCTAGTAACAAAGTTTGTATAAATATTGACATGACTAAAATGAACCCTTGTCTACTAAGTATACCATTGCATGCATAAAACCTCTGACCCTTACTTTGAATTGAAGTATCTGTTTAGTTCACAGTTATTAGACATTTCATACTACAGCTATAAGGCTCCTGCCCTGTACTCCCATTCTTACATTTTTATATTTATACTTTTATATTTCCCAAGTGAAGAAATGTCATGTGTGCTGTTTTAAATAATTTACTACAGCTTGGAAGCTCATTTAACTTTGGTTTTATCTTTCTCCTTGCCAGGGTTTCAAAGACAACGTCTATCGCAAGAGGCGGAAGTATTTTGCAGACCTGGCTATGAACTACAAACAGTAAGCTTGACTTCCTCCAGAATAAGTCTTCTGCATGCTTAGAAATAATAATAGCGTGCACTGGCAGAGGCTCACCTTCCCTGGGCTCAGATCTTGCTGAGGTGTGCTTGGCTTAGGAATCAGAGCTGGAGGGGTAAAATGGAGGGAGATGTAAGACAAGATTACAAGGTAGATGCAGGCTGCCTTCTAGCCCCATGGGCCTCCGGTCAGTCTGAGGATCAGCTTGTGGTTGCTCGGCCATTAACGGCACCCACGCTGATCCTCAGATGGGCAGCGCTGCCAGCATGGGCTTCCTGCAGCGTGGTCACTTGGACTTGGCAGTCCCTCCCCACTTCTCTGGAAGTGGGTGAGACAAAGTTGAACAGCGTGTGTTGCAGATGCTTGTGGCAGGACGTACTGACTTCACTAGGGCAGACTGCTCTCTTTTGTGAAGGAAAAGTAGGGCAGGCAAAACCCAGTATATAGACCACTGAGTGTAAACTTTCTGGGAAATGCTCATGCTCGAGCTTTCTTTCCTGGTTCAAACTAGTGCATGTGATGTGTAGATAAGACATTTTCTGTGAAAAGAAACTCAAAGAGTTTCTGTCTTTGGACATGCTGCTTGGGGGAGGGAGCTCTTAAAGCAGCTAGAGTTTCGGAGCCCTGTGCTGTAAATTCTTGCTATACATAATTTTCACATTGTGGTTGCCTGCTTGAATTTAGATGCCAAATTCCTCAATGGGGAAAGACCTAGAAATGGTGGGTATCTAGAGCTCTATTGCACTGTGTATTAATGCAACTGGTCACCACAGCACAGAGCTGGTTACTGTTAGTGTGGTGTTAACAGAGACTCCTTTGGGAAAGCATCTGCCATGCTGGTTCCCTGGCTGGCAGTGGAAGCTCAGTGTAATTCTCCCACTGCTATCGGTGGGCTTTAGGTCACACCCTTGCTATAATCCACTTTAATGGGGACCCTAAGGGCTAAATAGGAAAGATGGACTACAATAAACAGTTCAGACAGACGCTTGTCTCCTCTGCATACAAGTAGGATTTTTACCTAATGTGTATATTTAGTTGCTTCCATGCAATGTGGTGTTATTTTAGGGAACTCTCTTTTTTTTTGTAAAACAAATCAAAAAGGTAACAGACAGTAATTGCAGACAGGGAAGTCCAACAGGGAAAAGGATATGTTCTCAGCTCCTGAAGCTGTAAAGGTTATGCAGGTATTTTAAATGTTACTTTTGGCATTAAACACCTAAGAAACTGTTTACAGAACTGAAGCGTTCAGGCTCCAGTGAGGTCAATGCAAAGATTCCTGTCACTTGATTTAGGCTTAAAAGAGAGCAAATCTTTCAACCATAAGCTCTCCCAGGCATAGACTGGGTCTCGCTCTGTATTTGACAGTGCCTAATGCACCCTGACCAGATGTCATAGCTGTATAGATGTTAAATTAAAAAACCCCAAAACATAAATGAGTCATCTATTTAGTATGGAATGCCCTTTCTCCCTCTTCTTGTAGTGGTGACCCAATTCCCAAGATTGAATTCACTGAGGAAGAGATCAAGACTTGGGGGACTGTGTACCGAGAGCTTAACAAGCTCTACCCAACTCATGCCTGCAGAGAGTACCTTAAAAACTTACCCTTGCTCACCAAATACTGCGGGTACAGAGAAGACAACATCCCCCAGCTGGAAGATGTGTCCCGCTTCCTGAAAGGTAATGTGATGATTTTCTTAGGTAGAAAGGCATGAAATTGTAGGAAATCCACATATACAGAGGCAGGGATGTTTTTAGTAAATGTTTGCCATTCTCAAGCTTGGGCTTATGTTTTCTAATCACATCTAAATTTCTGACATGTTCTTGAGGCATGATCCTGCTGTGGCTTTCACCCCAGTTGTAGCAGGAAAGGTGAGAACATCACACAATTCTACATCAAACTAATGTACAATTTCTCTGTTCCTTCTCAGAGCGCACAGGTTTTACCATTCGCCCTGTTGCTGGATATTTGTCTCCCAGAGACTTCTTGGCAGGATTAGCATTCAGAGTTTTTCACTGCACTCAGTATGTTAGACACAGCTCGGACCCCCTCTATACACCAGAGCCGTGAGTAATTTAATCTTTGTGTAGAATTTGAGAGTTACGAGTCTTGCTGCTTAGAGCCAAGCTACTTAGAAGATGTTCAAGAACACCAGCAAGAAAACTTATTTTAAGGTGCCAAAGACTCAGCATTCATGCTGAATGTAATGAAGTAGTAGCATGCTCAAGTGCTACGTTCATAAATATGGGATTTTTAAAAGTACAGCATGTTATTGGAGAGCTCTTACTGTGTGTGGAGTTAGTTTAATATTCAATTGCCTCATAAATGTGGAGCTCATCTTAATTTTAGATAGCTTCATTTGGAAATCTGAGTTTATGACCTGCTCAATTGCTTTCAGCTAAAGATGACTGACACGTTGCTGTCTTTCAGATATTAAATAGTTTAATGCAAGACATTATTTCTGTTCACTGGTGGTGCTGCTTTTTCACTCTACCACAAATACAGATCATGAGATTTCTTGTTTCTTTTTCCAGTGACACCTGCCATGAGCTCTTAGGCCATGTCCCTCTTCTGGCTGAACCCAGTTTTGCTCAATTCTCCCAGGAAATTGGTCTTGCATCACTTGGGGCATCAGATGAGGCTGTCCAAAAACTGGCAACGGTGAGTATTTCAGTGCCTGGTGATCCCGTAGGAAGGTTTGTGATCTCACTCCATCAAATAAATTTGGAGCTTCATATCAGCATTAGCCACGCCAGCTGCTAGACCTCTGAGTTTCACTGGCTCTTGGTTTTTAGAGCATATAACAGTTGTCTATGTTGGGGAAAAAAATACATTTCAAAATTGATATGGTTGGTGTTTTTCTTCACTTGGCTGTTGAGGGTGCAACTTCTAGTGGTAGATCACTTTTTCTGGATGGAAATTCTGTGGTCTGTTTCTTCCAAGCAAAGTCTTTTTACCTCTGAGAACATGAGTCAGTGATTTTAAAAGTAATCTATTTCTTTATTGTGTAGAATGAATTGAAACAAGATGGTGTTTTCATTGAATGTGGTGAGCACTAACATTAGATACTTTTCAGCGAAGAAATTAAAATCATATAAATGAATTTTGCTTCCAGATGCTTTGGTAAAAATGTTTTACGATAGAAAATAAATTTAGATGAGAAATAATTTTTGCTGGTTATGAAAGAAATGGTTTGCTGATTTTTATAAAATTTTGGTTTCCCTGTCTGTGGTAAAACTTCTACTACTGTCAGTGGGTGAAGAATTAAGACACTTATGAAAATAGCATTCCTCCCCATATACCTGCAGAAATCCTGAAATCCAGCAAACAAAACATCTTTAACGTTACAGACCACTGAGCAAATGAAAAACAAGCTATAATGGGCTGGTGTTTTCACTCACAGATCCTCTCTATTCAGTGTTTCTTTTAAGCTGATGCTGTCCAGCCATGACAATATTTCTCAAAACAGATTTACGTATCAATGTTCCTAGTGATATGAACAGCTGCTGGCCTAGCTGGCTAATCTAGAATATCATTCTTTCTTACGAGAAATATGGAGTCCTGTGGTTCTTCTTCCATTTTTTGCTTCCCTCCTCCTTAAATATCTGAGAAGGATAACCTGGTTCTGTCTGCTATTTGCAACTGTTTGACACTACCTCCAATGAGAAATGCCCCCATCTAGTTCACCACAGCATCTTTGCTGAAGGCTGAATTCTTTTACTCACTTCTCCATTTCAGTGCTACTTCTTCACTGTAGAGTTTGGCTTGTGCAAGCAAGAGGGACAGCTACGAGTTTATGGGGCTGGCTTGCTTTCTTCGATTAGTGAGCTCAAGGTAAGAAGAGCTACTGCTTATTTAAATCTTTTCTTTGTTTGTACCTGATTATTTTTGTCCCTGTTTTGCCCTACTAGACTTTAAGCAAACTTCTTGTGGCAACAGTTACTGGACAGTCTGCTTTTGGATATATGCCGAACAATGTCTGTCACGGGAAGCATTAGATGGCTGGGACTTCCTAACACTAGGTTTCAAGTAACTATTTTCAAAATAAAGCCCTACTGTCTCAACCAGATTCTGAAAATATTTACACATGAACCTTGTGTCTGAGAAATCCCTTTCTTGACCCAGACGGGCGGAATATGACGATTCAGGGTTATTATGGTTTTTAAGCTTCAACCACTGTTCACCTGCAGATAAAAAAATGTAAGAAGGAATGCACTAAATATGGTCTCACTTCATCTTTTTTTTTTTTTTAAATTTGCTCTACCTCACGCCGAATTCCTTGGGTGGTGATGTTCCTCTGACGCATGATAATGCAATATGTTACCAGCACTCACTCTCTGGCAGTGCCAAAGTCAAGCCTTTTGATCCAAAGGTCACCTGCAAACAAGAATGCCTCATTACAACTTTCCAGGAGGTTTACTTTGTTTCTGAAAGTTTTGAAGAGGCAAAGGAGAAGATGAGGTAAAGATTTCTCCCCCCTCCTCCCCTCCTTGTTTTATAGCCCTGGGTTTAATTTTATGCATCTCTCAGAGGCAACACCAAATTCTTTTATTCTTATCACAGTTTTATAATTATCTTTTATGGAATTGGAAAGCCAAGAGTAGTGTTTGCTTGGTCTTCTATGTACTGGGTGGGAAATGTGAGGAACTACATAACAATTACAGCTATTTTTAAGTAAGTAGTTTAGAAAAGTGGTATTGATACTGACTGCACACAGAGGATGCATTTTGTTTTGTTTATAAGTCCCTCTTTTTTTTTTTTTTTAAATTTGAATAGAGAATTTGCAAAAACTATCAAGCGCCCGTTTGGCGTGAAGTACAATCCCTATACTCAAAGCGTGCAGATCCTGAAAGACACAAGGAGCATCGCCATCGTGGTGAATGAGCTACGTCATGAGCTGGACATTGTCAGCGATGCCCTCAGCAAGATGGGAAAGCAGCTGGAAGTTTAAGAGCCCTGTCAGCAGTGTGATGCACTCAGCAACTCTTTCCTTTTCCCTACTGATTTCCTTTTAGGCATGTGATGTGTTGTATGCAGAGCTCTCTCCTTTAGAAATGGAAGAGTGAATGGCCCATATGGATAAAAGCTTTATCTCATTTCCCTATATAAAGTCCCTTACAGAACATGTTCCTCCATCCCCTGAAAGGCTGGGAGTTGCCTTTGAGGAGCTGATGGGGGAGTAGAGAAATTGTTAGACTGGAGCAGAAGTGTGGCCTGTGGATCAGGGCTGGGATCAGATGCTGCAGAAGGTGCCTTTGAGGCAACAGTGGAACAATTCACCAGAGGGAATTGCGCTACTAATTTAATAGCACTGCAGACTTTATAGCATAGAAGCTATAGTAATCAGTGCTTGTAAGTCTCTGCTACTAGGTTTAAGACTTGAATGATGACAGCGCAGGTATCAGAACACAAATAGCTGTAGGTTCACTGTATTAAAATTGAGGGGTTAAGTCTCCCTTTGGAAGCGATCATCCTTGCTGCCAAAGAATCGCCAGTGTGCTGTACACTTCTGGTGTACAGAGCTGCTGCATGAAATCTGAATTTTAAGAGATTTGCTCTCGGCTCAGAGTGTCACAGTTTTTGTTGCTGTCCTTGATCCTGCACTTGAGGGAGAGCCTTTTCCTTCTAGCAATACCATTTGCCTTTTTCCTGATTTAGTTAATTTAGCAAATTCTATAGTACCTGATGGCTTGCTGAGTTAGCACAAAGCCTAAAACAATTTCTAAATTGCAATTCAATATATAAAACTGTTTTGTCAGTTCTAAAATAACACTGAAGTCTAAAATAACAGCCAGAGTTCCTAGTCTAGCCTGCTTTTTCTAAGGAGAAGTATCCTATTGCTTGCTCTGTCACTTTAGAGATCTGTACAAGCTGCACAAAGACACATTTTGTTTCTTCTTTACTAGGTCTTCATTCTCTTTAATACTTTACATCTTAATTCCCTATCAAGCAAATTATAACTGAGGGGCACAAGCATTTCCTAGCAATGCTGTGGCTAGAAATGCAATCAACTACCTTGTAGTGTAAAGTGTATCTAATTCCAAAAAGCACTTCACAGGTGGTGGGAAGCAGGGTCCTGCTGAATTGTCTATATCACATAGTAATGGACTTCCCCATTTTCAGGGCTCTCTAGTTTGAAGCATCCTGCAAAGCTGTTTCTGCTGACCCTGCCAATGGAATGAACATGAGTACACGACATGATATGTTTAGCTGGAAGATTTGTGCTGTATTTAATAGCACTCTAGGTGCTGATACTTCATAGGTAGAGCTTATCAGGAGATCCTGAATTCATAGTTCTGAAGGTCACTGGAAAAATGGACTGAAGTATTAAATACACTGGGTATGCTAGTTCAGGATCAAGAACTTAAAGGACTTTTGGGAATTTGCTTGAAAATCAGTTTGAGTTTCATGTGCTTTCTAGTAGGCCACATCTGCTCTGTAAGTAATTATAGAATGGTCTGGGTTGGAAAGGACCCCAAGGATCAGAGTTCCAACCCTGCTGCCACAGGCAGGGCCACCAACCTCCAGGCCTGGATCTAGACAAGGTTGCCCAGGGCCCCATCCAACCTGGCCTTAAACACCTCCAGGGATGGGGCATCCACCACCTCTCTGGGCAGCCTGTTCCAGCACCTCACCACTCTTTCTGTAAAAACTTCCCCCTAAGATCTAAACTAAACCTTCCCTCCCTTAGCTTTCATTCTATTCCTGCTTGTCCTGCCATGATCTACCCTTTTGAAAAGTTGATTTCCTTCCTGGAAATCACTGTCGCAATCTTTCCAAATATACTCACTGTTTAAATCAAGTCAATATAATTCTTTTTTTCCTCTATTAAAACTGCTATAGCATTTTGTTTGTTTTAAAGAACTTTTAAGACATAGGAAAATGCTCCACCACATTTATGGCTTACATTACACTTTATTTTAAAATATAGATTTTAGGAGCTTTGTCTTATGAATAGTAAGGGAGGATGTCTTTTGTCTGCTTCTGTGACAATTAATAGTCAGATGTGCTTCTAAAAATGTTGGGATTATTATGTTGTTCAAATATACATGGATCTGTGTTACTTCAAATCTTTGTCTGAACTATGTATGCATTTCAAGAAGACATTAAATTAGCACCTAATTTCATGTAGCTTGGAAGAGCAGTAATTGCACGTTTATTTGCACCCGTGAAGCAGAGAGTTAAGTAAACAAATCCTACAGGAAAGATGCACTTCCATGGCATTAACAACACCATGTTTGACTTCTGTCTCTGTAGAACAGTAATTTAAATACTTTAAAATATTGTGAAAGCTTTAAATGTCAATGAAATAAATGACTTGTTGGTAATTAGCAGAAGCAAACCCCCCTTTACTTCAGCAATAAACACAAAGCACTTGCTTCTGACCAAGGGTCTACATGTGTTATGCTCTGGTTTAGATATTCCACGCATGTCACCTAAAGCCATTCGGTACTGTATGTCTTGTACTTGAGGAGTGACTTGATTTCCTCTCACTTTTTAAAAGACTTAGTCTTTTTTTTTAATTTTTTTTTTAATTTTCTGCTGGAACGGGTGTGCTGAGGAAGAGCTTGCCCCGCCGCTGTTCCCCAGGCTCTTCGCGGGGCTCCGGCGGCAACGGGCCCTTGGGCTTCTGGGGAGTTTTTCGTGGAAGAGCTGGAGCCCGCCCGTGGAGTCCAGGCAACCGCGGGCGGGTGTGAAGCTACGCCCTCAAACGCTCTGAGGGCTTTGAGAGGGTCAACCGGTGCTCCCCGCGGCTGATAAAGACCTCGTCAGGCCCCGACAGCGGCCTGGCAGCTGCACCACCTCCAACCCGCGCAGCTGCTGCGGGTGGGGCGGGACCCCGCCGGAGCCCGCCTCCGCCCCGCCTCTTCCTCCTCGGCCTGCGCGTGGCGGGAAGGGCTGGGGGCCGCTGGCCCTATGGAGCCTGTGCTCTTTGCCTGGGTAAGTGGGTGCTCGGCATGGCGCGGCGCGGCAAGGGGAGGTCGGAGGGAGCTGGGGCCTCTGCGACATGGCGGCTCAGCCCGCGCAGCGGCGCGGCCCTCAAGGGGCGACGGGGGGAACTCGGAGCCCAGTTGCTCGTTCTCCCTTGGGGTGCTGCGGGGCTCGGGGGCGCCCGGGGCAGTGTGCGCTGCTGCCGGCTCTCTTCTCGCTTCCCTCTGGAAGGGCCGGCCAAGGTTTCCCCTCCCGGAAATAAATAAGCGGTGATAAAGTTGCGGCGAGTCGCCCTTGTCGCGGTGCGTCGGCTCTTTGCCGCTTCGCGAGGAAGCTGTAAGGCTTCGCCCCGCCGGGGGGCGTCCCGCCGGGGCTGAGCCGTGTGCGGCCTGCGCCCCCAGGGGCCGGGGAGTTGCAGGTGTCGCCCCTGCTGCCGCTGCCCCGGTGGGGAGCGGGGGTGTAAGTGCTTATCGCTTCAGGTGCACGGCCTGGGGTGAAATCCTGAGCCCTTAAAAAGGAAGCCTTGTTTCCCTTTTTCTTTTTTTCCTCACGTGTGTGTGGTTCACGTGATTTCACCTGATGAGCACAGGGGGTCTAAGGGCCGTTAGGTGGGTGGGTATCTCTTTTTATTGTTAGCTCGTTTTGATATGCAGGAGTCGTGTTTGGTTATAACCCGTCAGTCTTGAGGCTTAATGAAGGTAAGTGCCTTACTGTTGGGGTAGATATGCCTGGCTCTCTATTCCTCAGGCTTTCTGCACCTTATCTCAGCTTGCCTGATTTTGTAAGACTTGAAAATTCACTGCACGTTATAAGCTAAAATGAGAGCTTGTGATAGGTCTTCTAAAAAGAATTATGTCTGTTGAGTAGTAACATGCTCTAAAACTGCCTGCCAGTAGTAGTAACTGAGACAGCAACTTGATCTGCCTGTTTAACTCTGATCTGGTAACTCCTCCACCTGTTAACTGGTGGAGCTTCTGCTTTTGTCAAATGTCATAATTGTACAAAATGTTTATTCCTAAATTATCCTTTTAAGATGACCAGGTGCTGCATCTTTGCAGGGATGGGACGGACAGGACTGCAAGTAGAGAGCAGGTAGGCAGGGGGAGCACAGTGAGGTAGGGAAAGTCTCTCCTGGGGATCATCAGCTGTGGGCAGTGTGAGTGTTGACTGTTGCTGTTACTGCAGTGTGAGGGCCAGGAAAGTTACTGAATCCATTTTTGCGAATGAAGGTTGCTGTTCAAATTGTTGGATGCTTAAATTGGCTAAGACTGCTTTCTGTGGTTGATTTAGTGGCTGTTGGTATATTTTCATTTTGACCACTTTAAGTTAAAAGACTAGGTTAGTGTTTCTGCTTTACTTGTTTAGGTTCCAGAATAATGTGGCATGTCTTTCTGGTCTTGTTTTGGAGGTGGACTGCCAGAAAGCATTGAATGAGACCTTAGTGATGAGTAGGAATCATCAGCATTAAATTAAGCAGGAGGTAATCATCTCCTGAGTAACTCAGCATGTAGTTAAAATCTTAACAGGATACGTTCCAATATAGTTCTTAAAATACCAGGGTTGTGAGGGGAGCTTTAGTGGCAGTAAACTTAGGACAGCCCTGGTCTGTAATTCTGGGGTCCTGTGTAACAGCAGTAGGAATGAAGATTGCCATTTTGGGGGATTTTCAGAAACAAGTACTGGGTTAACCTGTGACATGTCCCTGATAGACATGTGCTCCTAAAAGCAAACAAGCTTATCTCTTCTATTTTAATGTGTTAATTTTCTGTGTGTATTTGAAGGGTGCAAACAGCTATGGACAGCTTGGTCTTGGTCATAAAGAAGATGTGCTGGTACCTCAGTCACTGAAAGATGTTTCCTGTAAATGTCAAGACATTAAAAGCATTACTGGAGGAGGGGGACACTCTACAGTTATCACCGGTAAAAACATTGCACTTGCAAGGAGTGTATGATTTATAAACACTTTTTTTTCCTGTTTCCCTGTGATTTGGTGCTGCCACCTATTTGTGGCTTCTGTTTCTAAACAGCTAGTTGCAAAACAGGTTTCTCTAATGCCAGTTAACTCAGTATTTTGGGGAGATTGGGAAAATTCCTTTTTTGCTTAGCATCTGTGGTTACTTTATGGCTACGTAAGGACTCTTTGTTAACCTGATTCATAAAACAGCTTTTCATACAAAGCAGTCATTTTTTCTATATTGCTAGATGGGGAGAGGAGTCAAGTGGGAGGTTATTCAGTCTTGAGAAGTTTTAAAGTAAGGAGCCAAAGGTAGCATCTGGCCTTTGAAAGGTTCTGCTGATGCCATAGCTAATTATGGGAAAGAAGGGATATGGACAGATGTGAACAGGATGAAAAACTTCATCATGGGTCCTAGTGCGAGGTACCTATCTTACTTCATGGATTGTCTCCCTTGACGAACCTGTTTCTTCATAGCAGTGCTTAGTCAGGGGTGTTTCTTTTTGCTTGATTGCAGTGCCTGAAGCGACATACAATCATTTGTTGCAGGATCCCATGACATATATGCTTGTTTTTTTAGTCTAAGTGGAATATGACTCTTTTTGTTTTGTTTTTTCTTCCAGGTGCGGGAGAGCTCTTTGTAGCTGGCCATAACAAAGATGGGCAGCTGGGATTGACTCACACAGAGGATGTACTGCATTTTACTTTGTGCACTGCCTTGTCAGGCTTTTGTGTGAAGCAGGTTGCCTGTGGCTGGGATTTTACGATCATATTAGTAGGTAATTCTGTCTCTGTAAGAGCTGGTGAACTATGTTGACGTAGAGAACACACTGAAAGTTCCACATTTACTGTTGTGTGATGCAGAGGCACACACAGGTTTTAAGCTGCTTGCCTTTCAAACTACGTTTTGCTGGGATACAAGGAACATGGAGTACTTCAGACTTTTACTGAATGTGGTGCGTAAGAACTATGGCATCAGGGCCTTTGGAATGGGACATACTAAGTCATTTTTTGAGCTGCTTGGCTTGTGATGTTTTGCTTGTTAGAATGTTACAGTGCTTTGCTTTTGCTCACTGATTTACTGATCAGGCTCTAACACTTAATTTTTCAGGATCTGGTCTAGTTCTGTCCTGTGGGTCTAACTCTTTTGGACAATTAGGAGTTCCTCAAATATCAGGTCCGTGCTTGATTCCACAAAAGATTGAGGTAAAGACTTAAAAGGAATTGTGCTTCAGAGCTCTACACTTTATATTGCATCCAGCAACTTGCAAAGGTTGTCTGACATCAGTGGGCTTTCAAGGCAGACTCTTCAATTATTCTTCTGTAGAGTCTTTCTGTTACAGTAAACTTAAAGGACCAAGGATGGTCATTGACTCAAATGAGAAGCTAAGGCTGCTTTTTTTTTTTCTATGAAGAATTTGCATACTTCTAACAGAAAGTTGTCTCTCTTACTGGGGATTATAATATTTTGTATAATGTATTTTGATAACATCTGCAGAATGAGTCTGATGCTCAGGTGATAAAAAGTGATACTAAAGGTAGCAAAACAGTGTAGATTTACTCCAGATGAAGTTTTGTCTCAAGTTTGTAAGACACTAGATATGTTTTATGTGAAAGGTATGTGCATTCAATGTCCTTTGTTGGAGCTTTTTATTTCACAGCTGAAAATAAAATGCACCAACAAGATTTTCCCCCTGAAAAAAACCAAACTCCATGATACATTTCAACAGTTAGCTATGACACTTTTGATCTATTGGTCTTGTGCTTCTTGTGCAGCAATTCTGTGGTTTAAGTACAAGTTGGTTTTTTTAAGTGCATAACTGTCAAGAGTTCCTTTCTTTCCCCTCCTTCCCCCCCCCGCCCGCAAATGAGGACTTGTTGTATTGTTTCTTGGCTGTAAAAGCAGTTAGATAAAATTAGCTTAGTGATCCCCAACATAATGGAAGTTGTGAGACAGCATGTACCTCTAAGAAAACGAGACCTGAGAGAATAAACTTTTGAGACTGAAATGATTTTTACTTTTGCCTGTATAGGAATCTAACCTCCTGTATTTACCAAACAATATCAGCTTCCAAGAAAATAGGTTGGAAATTCAGATAACAATGGCTGTGTTGTTGAGTATCTTCAGTTGTTAATGCTAAATGCTGGACTCTGCAGCGTAGCTCATAATGTTCCTATAAGTCCTGTAGAAGTCGATGGTGATATTTGTCAGTGAGGCACTGCTGAGTGAGTGGGGAGATCAGAATGTAGTCTCAAATTAATTGCTTGAAATCTTTTAAGTAGTAGGTGCTGAGACTTCTGTAACTGTAAACTTTCCTGTTGTTGGCTATAAGCCTAACAGGTTAAATAAATTTCTCGCAGGAATTGTAATTAATCCCTAATTTACACTGTAGTTTCCTATTTGGAGAACGCTAATGGAATTCTTTCCCATCCACATGACCTCTCATGTCTAATGATAGTAATAACTTCAGAGCAGAAAGGAATTCTCAGGCAAGAAATTTAGCCTCATGGCTCATGCCAGATACTCCTTTGTTCTTTTTAATGTAGGAGAGGGAAGACAGCTGTTTCCCTATGCAACCCCTAGTGAACAGGGTTTAACTTGCCTCATGTTTTTATATCCTTGATATTTCCCAGAAGCATCATTCCAATATGGTACCTTGAAAATGGTGCTAATCTGAATCTGTTGCCTCCCTGACCACATAGACCATTCATTCACCTGGAATATTTTCTCTTTTGGTTTGTATCCTGTGAAATGCTCGGGCTTGATGCCATCTGTTTAAAATAGTTACACCCATGAGAAGAACAGTAAATTTGCAGAGTACTCGGAAGTGGAGAGGTGTCAGAATTGAAGTACCTTCTGCAAACTGAGTCACTTATTTTAGGTGTGTGTGAGTTGGTATGGTTGTCTTGAGCATGATCATATTGGGCAGCCTTCAGTGGTGTAGGTGGTTCTATCAGCTGTAGTGTTTGTAATCACAGGACTTGGTAAAACTGAGTATCTTGATAGAACTTATCTTTGCTTGTTACTGGTGTTTGCTGGTGATGTTTTGGTGTAATTCTTGAGGAAGACGGAGTTTTATTTTTCTTAATTTTATCATAATGACATGTGGATTGCCAAAAAGGTTCCTTCTTTAGTGAGGATACTGCCTGTGGCTCTCTGTGTATTGACACAAAGCTGTACATCCAGTTGCTTTGCTGGATTTTTTTTTTTAAGAAGTTCCCGCTAAATTCAGTTGGCCAAGTTGCTTTCTTTGTGATACATAATGTTGATATGCAATGTGACATGCAGGCTAGAATTGTGAGAACTATTTTCATTGCATTCCAGTACTGCATTGGCATATTTTGCCTTTAGAGGCATTAAATGCAAAAAGCAACTAAAATAAATTTTTCTTTTACTTGAGTAGTCTCTCAAAGAGGTGGTGGTGGATGTTGCTGCAGGACTGAGACATGCCCTTGCTGCTACAGGTAAATATGTCAACATTCTTATATATCATTTCAGTAACAAATAAAATGGAATTTTAATGGCTTGGAAGGGGAGAGAGGGGAAAGGATCACAGAATCAGTTGGTTGGAAAAGACCTTTAAGATCGAGTCCAACCATTCCTGTCCTATGCTAAACCAGATCCCTAAATACTTCATCTACCCTTTTTTTTTTTTTTTTTTTTGGACACATCCAGGGAAGGTGACTCAACCCCCTCCCTGGGCAGCCTGTTCCACAGCCTGACAACTCTTTCAGTGAAAATTTTTTTCCTAACATCTAATCTGAACCTGCCCTGGTGCAGCTTTGTGCCATTTCCCCTTGTCCTATCACCTGTCACTTGGACAAGAAGATGAAATTTATTTTAGTTTCTTTTTTTTTTCCCCTACAGTTGAGGAAAAAAAAACTGCATACGCTTTTTTGTTTGGTTTAATTTTACGAGAAACCCCTTTAGTAGGGGTTCCAGTTAGTGGAGTTTAGTTGAAGATACAAAGGAGATGCTTGGAAGAAGAGTGGGATATCTTGATGCCTGTATGAATTCTGATCTAGTGGAGAGTGTCTCTATCCTTGGTAGAGGTATTGAACTAGATGATCTTTATGGTCCCTTCTAACCCAGACCATTCTATGGTTCTACGAATCAAACTTCTCTGTGCTCAGTGGACATCTTAATTCAGGGCTAGCTCAAGTTTCCGAAAGGTCCTAAGGAGAAGGCAAGTCACTTTGTTCCCCCAGTGAAGAGAGGGAAATGTGAACAGTAAGTGCAATGAACTTAGTAAATTGTATCTGTTCCTGAGGTGCTACAGCTATGGGACTTCTGCTATTGAGTCCTCCATAATGTCCTGATACAGGCATCAGAGAGCTGAGACAGGTTACTTAGTATCTTTTTTAGTTTTCTTACCTCTATAAATAAGACTACAACTGTTTGTTGCTTGATGACAGTTTGTTTTTGGCATAAAAGTATTTTAAAGTGTAAGTTGTATCAGTGACAAGTGAACGCTACTTTTAAAACTAATTAATGAGTGATTTTGTAGGTAGTTGATGTGTTTTAATCTTTTCTATCTGTGCTTACTGTGGAAAGAGAACGGTTCAGTGTTTCAGTGGGGAACTGGCATGGCGTCTTGGGCAAAGCGTGCAAACCAAGGGAAAAACCTCCCCCTGTTCTTGACAGCAAAGGAGCCCTGTGAAGTAACAGGTAATCCAGGAATCCCTTTCCTGCATAAAGGTGGGCAGAGCAGAATTTTGGACTGATACGTAGCATCCTTTTATTATAAGCCACTTGGCGTTATAAACATGTAGTGGAGTATCTGGAAGATAGAATGGGTGTACAAGGTCATAATCTATAAAGTAAAATGATAGTGAGTCTTTGTACAATATCTGTGACCCAAAAGCAGAGGCTTTTGTTACAAAATTAATCAGAATCCTGTTATACTTGATAGAGTTCTGTTTTATGTATGAATTGATACCTGCTGTACAATTTTTTTCTCTAGGCCTGGAAGATGTAAAGGTGAAGAGAGTTGCTGCAAGTTCCTACCATTCCGTGTCACTCACAGGTAGGCCTAAGGTATATAAGTGGAAGTCCTTGTCTCAGCCTATAAAGATTTTTATGCTTTGGAAACTTTTTTCAATTTTGGCTAGACTGGTAGAATTTGATCTGTCCTAGTTAGTGCTGGTTAATTGCTTTGGATTATGAGAACTTTCATTTTTTTAAGAGCTGGATTAATATTTTGAACTCTCAGAACTCCGTGTGTTTTTTCTTGGGGTGAGGTGTGACTTAGCCATTTTGAGTGCTGGTTAGAAACTGAAATGATTTGTGGAAGCATGTGGTTTGGTAAGTCTGGAGCTGCAGTGTGGCGCTGCGCTGGGTAACTGAATGGGTGAGTGCTTGAACCAGTGCAGTCCTTTGTGGAGAAAGGTTATGTTAGGTGGTTGTCCCAAGAAAGACTGCTGGGTCTGGCCTGCTTCTCCTAGGTGGGTTAATGCCTCTGCATGGGGCCGGGCTGTGCAGATGTGAGATGGTCTGCAGCTATCCTAGGTGGCTCTAAAATAAGTTTGCAGGTCTGTGTGAGGTAATGTAAGAGCACAAGGCTTATTTAAAGCACTTGGAAGTTGTTTTAATCACATAGATACTTCCCTAAGGTCTGCCACTTGTTCTTTGATTTTTAGCAGTGCTCCCATGCTGGGGTTTTAAGTATCCGGTAATGAAGTTCTCATAAAGAGGTTTTTCTGTGGTTGTGTGATGGTGTTTGTTTGGGCTTTGTTTCGATTTTTTGTTTGTGTGGTGGTTTGTTTTTTTTTTCCCCCCCCCAAACTGGGAGAAGGAGAAACAACTGTAGTCTTACAGTTTTGATGTGTGGAAAATATATCGAGCCTTAGGAAGGCATGTCTTTGCCAAACTTTATAGGAATAAGTTCTTAGCAAATATGCAGCCATCTGCTACCTCTGTCATCGTTAAATGGAGCACTGGAGTATTTGCTTTTGCAGATCTACAGAGATTTAGCTGTGTGGTGAGATGTTACAGGATGTAAATTGAATTCTGAGATACAAAGTGTATGTGCAATTAGTGAAGAACTGTGAGGACAAATAGAATCTACTTTAACTAATTAGCACTTTGTATTTAAGGAGTGAACAGATTATTCTTTCATGATTTTGCTTTTTAGTTGAGAGCAGTCTATTTAGCAGCAGAGGGACCGAGATTAACGAAGTGCCAAAGATTTTACTAATGTGATGCTATTGCTGCCCTTCATCCTGCAAGGTACTCTGTATTACTTAAAATACTCTGTATCTCTTTAAGATACTTGATATAGTAAATATTCTACTACAGGGTTTAGTATTTTTTTTTTCTTTCTAGGAATCTCACAGCAATGTGATTTTCTTTGGCACTGTTTCATAAGCCACCTGCTGGTAGGATACCAAACACCTGCAGTAGGGCAGGGTTTTGACATGGGCAGGGTTGCTGCAGACACGAATGGCAGTGCCTATAAAAACAGTATCATGGTTTACCTGTATCTAAACAGGCCTAAAACCTTCAGTGATGGGAGTATGGTGCAAAGTCTTAGTTTCTTAAATGTTTGTTAAAACCTAATCAAGAGGTGAGATGAGGGTTGACTGTGTTTTCTAGGATCAAGGAAATGCACCTTCTGGGAAAGAAAAGGAGGTGGCAGAGGCAGAAGTATGACTGACCATGATGTTTTTCTTTGTTGAAACAAGCTGTCTCTGACAATTTTTTTTTTTTTTTTAAATTTCCATAAGGTATATGTACTTCACTCTGGGAAGGAATTAATTTTAGTAGAGAATTCAAATGTAAGAATTGTTGATTTTTTTTTTTTTTTTATATATTTCAGTTGTGTTATTTTATTGAGGAATGTGGGAAGTCCTGTAGATTACTATCACTGATGTGTAACTTGACAAGTACTGGCTTCTTCCCCTGCCCCTTTCTCTCTTGTCTTTCACCAGCAGTACTTTAGTGGAATTCTCTTGGCTCACTCATTTTGCTGTTGTTACCAAACAGATAATTAAATATATTGTAGCCTAAGTCCTACTTCACTATCTTTTTTTCCTTTGGAAGACTTCGCTTCTGTAGTGCTGCTTGTAAAGAGTTCAGTGCTGACCTGAGACTTCCAGAAGCCTTAAATGTTGTGGACATGTGCTCTGAACAATTCCATGCTGCAGATGATAGGGCTTCCAGTCTTCCTGAGCCCATGATTATGTACTTCATGTGTGCAACACTTATTTCTTATGCTTGCAGCCTGTATAGGGTGGCAAAGTACATCAGGAGGCCTGACATAGCTCGTGTTTTAAGTGTTTCATGTGGATTATATTTAGCAAATATAAGTCTAGATTTTGTGCTGAAGAGATTGAAGTAATGGTGTATAATGTCTGCAGGAGGACTCATCTGAACAGTGTTGTTACTGTCAATTGGTCATTCAGTTGGGAGCAGCTCCAGTTTGTACCAGTGAAACATATGGAGCAATGTGGATATTTCTGTAAATATAATTAGCCCTGTGGGTGGAATCCTGGAGTGTGCATTTGCACAAATGCTTATGCTCGAATAAGCTGGGGAGAACAGGTAATTACTTACAGAAGTCTCTTATTAGTTGTCTAGTGTTGTTTTGAGGCATGATAGTAATTTAATTTTGCCTTGTGATGAGTAGCATCTGCTTTAGTTTTATGTTCATAGCTGTGTGTCACATTCCTTTAGGAAGTGACTGAGCACAGTGAGGCAAAGAGCATTAGACTGTCCCTGCTTGGGGGGATTTACTGAATTTGCTCAAGCCAAAGAGGGCCAGGACAGTTATGACCAGAGCTAGGAGTCTGTGGCTCTTGTAGAGAGGCTGGAAGACTATTAGAGAGGAGGAGCAGCCAGCCAGGCTTTGCAGAGTCTCAGATGCTGGAGAGCAGTGAAATTTTTTGCTGTAATTCGGAAAATTATTTACTGGACTGAATCAAAGCTTTGGGGTGGAGGTAAAAGCTGTCCTGCAAGAACAGTAGTCTGAGAGGGGCAGCTTAGTGATGTTTTGAATTTTTTTTTTTTCCTCAGAGAAGTTGACTACTGTGGTTAGTTTTCTAATAAAAATTAGCCTCTGCTCTAAACATTTTTCAGTTGTCTTTGAGAGGCTCACAGTAGAAATGAGGCGTAGGAAGTATGACCTGAAATCTCTGGTTGTTTCAGGGAGTTAGCGTAGCCCTCAGAAAACAGTCAGTGCTGTTAAGGCCCTTGCAGATATCTCTGATGTCCTAGTTGCAGCGTGTGTATCGTGTGGTAGTGGCAAGAAAAAGCATATACCTGAAACACTATTGGAATGAAGCGTTGCTCTTTCCTGAGCACCACTGAATTGAGACAGAACCTGTATCTAGAGGTATTCTATGTATATCACTTCAAACAAATTTTACTTCTCTCTTGTAGATGAAGGACACCTGTATGTCTGGGGTAGCAACAAACATGGGCAGCTAGTAAGCAAAGAGATGTTTATTTTTGAGCCTAAGAAGATTGAGACTCATTTTTTCTCACATGACAAGATTGGAGCAGTTTGGACTGGCTGGACCCACTTGGTGGCACAAACAGGTAAGAAGATATCTATAAAGCAGCAGTGTACAACACCAAACCAGCAAATTGTCTTTATTGCATGCAAACAGTGTTCTTTCTCACTGATACTGGTTGGATGCAGAGTTCTGCAGTTTCACCTTGAACAGTGGTTGTCTCCTGGAAACGGTGAGGTCAGACATCTTTGGCTTCAGTCCCCGTAATAGTATTGTGCATGTAGGTCAGAGGGCCTAGCATCTCCATAAATGCAGTAGCAAATGCATGCACATGCTAGAGGGATGCAGCAGAGAGGCTGTGCATATCTATATGTAAAAATTTGTAAAGATTCTTCTGCTGGATGAATTGAGACATCTTTGGAGAGAAGAAGATTTGGTGGAAAACTTGCTTCAGAAAATAGAGGGGTAGGGAAATGATTGCAGCTTCTAATACATGGCAGGAAGATATGGACAGAACTTACAGGGCACATGAATTAGGGGGGAAGATAATCCTGAGCAAGCAGTTGTCTGGACCGTGTTGGGGCATGGATAGGTACCACTCCCAGGTTTACCTGAGTGTAGCTGAGGATCTTTCACCTGGGAAGGAATAACTGCTTGAATCAGTACAGGCAGGGGGATGACCTGCTGGAGAAGAGCTCTGTGGAGAAGGACCTGGGGGTCCTGGTTGATGACAGGTTGGCCATGAGCCAGCAGTGTGCCCTGGTGGCTAAGAGGGCCAATGGGATCCTGGGATGCATCAGGAAGAGTGTGGCCAGCAGGTCTAAGGAGGTGATCCTCCCCCTCTACTCTGCCCTGGTCAGGCCCCACCTGGAGTATTGTGTCCAGTTCTGGGCTCCCTGGTATAAAAAAGACAGGGATCTCCTGGAGAGAGTCCAGAGAAGGGCTACCAAGATGATTAAGGGCCTGGAACATCTCCCCTATGAGGAAAGGCTGAGTGAGCTGGGGCTGTTCAGCCTGGAGAAAAGAAGACTGAGGGGGGACCTAATTAATGTTTATAAATATCTTAAGTATGGGATGCAGGGGGAATTGGCCAACCCCTTTTCAGTCATCTGTGGGGACAGGACAAGGGGCAATGGCTGCAAATTGGAGCACAGGAAGTTCCGCACCAACATGCGGAAGAACTTTTACACAGTGAGGGTGACAGAGCCCTGGGACAGGCTGCCCAGGGAGGTGGTGGAGTCTCCTTCTCTGGAGATATTCAAGACTCGTCTGGACGCCTATCTGTGCAATATGAGCTAGGGAGCTGCTTTGGCAGGGGGGTTGGACCCGATAATCGCTCGAGGTCCCTTCCAACCCCTATGGTTCTGTGATCTTAAGAACAGGCATAGCTGAGAACCCTCTGCTTCTGCCCTCCCATTTGAGAAGACATGGTCTCATTGCAGGAAGTGAAATAAAGTACATGGCTTTCCAAAACTGTACTAACTTTTCTGTACTTTGAGAGTGAGCCCAGCTTGTCATGCTGCTGCTTTTTTTTTTTTTTATCTAAAGTGTTTTACAGACACAATCATGTGTTCAGAAGCAAGTCAATAAATAAGCTGGCTTGTGTGTGTTTGTGCTCAAATCCAGAAAATATTTAGAAAAAATAGGTAAAAAGAGACAATGCTAGACTTGAATAGTATCCCTTAAAGATGAAATGAAAAAAGATTTGATGTTGAAGCTGTACCTTCCTGGAAGAATTTCCAGTGAAGATAGTGTGCCACGTGTGGGCAGCTATAGTGTTAGATTCTTTCCTAGGAAGAGGTAAGAGGAGGGTTATGTAGTAACGATGTTTGTGGATAAAAGGGTGGTTTATCTGCTGAAGGTCACTTTTTTTGTATTGTTGCTCTGTTGTGAAATGCAAAGGTAGAAGAGGAAGGTAGGTGAGATGGAAAGGTAAGACATCTGAAAGTATTTTGTGGTGTTCCTGTGTGAACAGTCTGTGCTATTTGCTTCTCCTGTTGCACTCTGTGGTAGGAGGGTCATAGTTAGGAGGCTGAAAGCCTACCATAGAACAAACAGAACATCCAGAGTTCCATTAGCAGGGGTAGTGTATGTGCATTTTTGCTTTTGCCTTGTATAAACTTCCAGGTGAGGAAATGGAGAGCTGAGGAAAGCAGTCTCCAGTGCAATGCTAGGAAAAATGAAGAGCCCTATTGGTCTATCAGGATACAACCTCTTTGTTAGGAAAACTGCAGAAGGGGCCACGGATCTATTATTGATATTTAATGGGTTTTGTAATTAAGGGCATACTGGTTCAGTGAGTACTTTAATTACTGTATACTGTGAACTCTTGATACTAGAATTTGGGGGGATGTAATGCCTGACTAGAAAAACAAATTGGTGTTTAGTTTGATAGCATTCATTGTTTGACATCAAAGTATAAGAGAGAAATGTCATGTAAAAGCCCTGCATTACTCTAGCTGCTCTCTTAGCTATTTAAAAAAATATTTGAACTCTGATGTTTGGAGGATGCTATATTTGAAACTTCAGAGTTGTAATCAGTGCTATGTGCTGCTTGGAAACTTTTCAGATGGAGTACAGGAACTTACCTCAAAATGTATAATTCTTGTATAAAGGGCCTAGTGTCATTCTCACTGGAACAGAAATGGTAGAAAAAAGACATTAGTGAGGATAACCTAATTTTTAAAAAGACGTTCTTGTCAGCATGGTTTGCTGTGCTTCATTATGTCTTAATATTGCACACCCACTAACTAAGTAAGGCTCCCCTGAAGTTTTGGTAACTTTGTTTCACTTAGTTGAAACCCTGGAAATTACAGAAACTAAGTGAATATTTTAGTAGGTGATTTTATGAAGAAAAAAGTAGCATGTCAAGCGACTGCTGCAGATTATTTTTTTGTGAATGTTTGAAAGAAATTTAAATAAAAACTGGCTGACTTTTTACATCTGCATCAGAAAACTGGCCAAGCGATGCAGTGGCATAAGTTATTGCTGAAGCTGGATTTTATGTATTTAGAATTTTAAATCTCTTTGAAAGTCAATGGACCCAAACCTAAATCATCCAGAATAAGATCTTCAGTGGCCTTTGGCAGTCTCTGGATACCAATCAGGATCTCATGGGATTTTCAAAGGTTATTCAACTGTTAGACACAGTGAGAGCTAAGCACTTAACTGTTTCTGAAAAAATCACTCCCTGCTTGTGATGAAACCTGCAGTTAAGTAACTGAAAAATGCAGCCCACTTGGAAACTTCTCCTTATGTGCAGGTCTTCATTATTTTTACCTCCTTCTAGCAAAGGAGGAACTGCTGCTTCAGTATCTTGGTGCTGAAGTCACATAAACCAATGGAGTCTCACCTTTTATTGATTCTGCACCCTTATTAGTAAAATTTTTTATTGGAGCACCGCATCCCCAATGTATTTACACTTATTTATAAATTATAGACATACTACTCTAGTATGTTATGCAAACTATAAAACTTGCACAATAGAAATCTACAAAAAGGATGAGATAAAGATGAAATAAATGCTACTTAAAATATTAAATTAAAACACTTAATTTATTAATAAATTAAAATATTAATTTGTGTATTATTTTCTTCCTGACCTCCAGTGGATTGTCTTGCACATCCCTTGAGCTGTATGCAGTCCACTTTGGAGACCAATGATAGAAGCAGTTCTTGCTTGCATTACTCTGGAAAGTTCCACAATTGGTGGAAAGGAAGCAAAATAAAGTGATTATTTTGGCACCAGAAAATGGAAGGAAAGTCAGGATGGACTGGGCTTTGGGCAACCTGGTCTAGTGGAGGGTGGCCCTGCCCGTGGTAGGAGGGTTGGAACTAGGTGACCTTCAAGGTCCTGTCCAACTCAAACCATTGTATGATGTTGTTGTATTGATGCTTCTCTGTGTTCACTGTGGAAGGTAGGAACATGCTTATGAAAGACATTGCAGTGTGTAGGGATTTTGCTGTGTGAAAGAATGGCTAATTTTTTTTCTAATAATAGCCTTACTGTGATGCAGTATTTGAGAGTTTCAGTTCCCGTAGCTCAAGTCTAGTGTTATTTTCCATAGAAGGTAGGGGAATTTTCAGAGGCTGTCACACATACTTTTGGAGTTCCGTTTGGAATTTTTTTTCTAGACCATTAATCCTGGTCAGAGTAGTAATAAAAAAAAATTAATAATTGCTGCTGTCTTGACAGTAAATGAAAACTTTTTTCATTGGAAAGACAGAGGAAGAGACTGGGTGGATAAAAGCTGGACACTATTTGTGCATATATTCACAAATTCTGCCATTTCAAAATGACAATTTGATCTTTATCTGCCAAACGAGCAGTGCTTGGCTGCAAAATTAATGGAACACTGCAAAGTAAAGGGAAGTGATGTTAAAAGCAGCCATCTGCACGAATAGTGGGCAGCTTCATGGATGCAGTGGTTTGAGACTTTCAGAGTCCAAAGAAGTTCCCAACTTTATCAGAAAAGAAGGAACACAGCATAAATAATCTGTATTAAGCTTTCACTCTTACGTAAGCCAGCCTGCTTTGAGACTTGCTTTGTTTTTCCTTCATGCTATTGGTAAAATTTTGCATTGTAACTTAAAGCAAAATGCACCACTCCTCCCCCCGCCCCCCGCCATTTCTTTCCCACTCTGGGGAGTCCCTCACAAGGGACCTGAAATCACTAGTACCTGCATCTCTTTCATATGTCATATTCTGTCTCATTCTTCAGCAGTTTTGGAAGTCTTGTTTCTTGTCGTTTCTTGTTAGCTTGGTCAATGCTTTCAATTTGCCAGTGTTTTTATTTCTTTCGTAAAGCAGTTCAGGTTCAAGAAGTTAAATCCTGAGAAATGAATTGCTTGACTTTAAAGATGTTAAAGAATGTGTTCATACTATGTTCTGGTTTTCATACTTGTGCTTAACTGATCCTCATCAGTTCACTTTTCATTCTTTTTAATCAGAGGTGTCTTTTGGATTATTTCCATGGTACATAATATCACTGTAAAATAATTCACAAAATCCTTCAAGACAAACAGCTGCTTTTTCTGCCTTCAATTTCTGCCCTCTGTAGGAATAAACAACACAGGCTTAGCAGCACCACTAGTTATCTAGTCAGTCATGGTTGGTAAAAAGATTTAGGTTGAGAGACCCTGGTTGCTTTTTGATCAGGTCTCTAATGATAAGAATTTGTTAGTCTCTGTGGTTTAGTTCTTTCTGTGGGAATGCTTGTATCTGTTGACTTTTCAGGCATGCTTTTCAGCTCTGACAGGGTAGTACTGTTGTTGGGCTATATGAAGAACAGACCTGATGCGTTCTTCTGCCCTCAGACTCCAAGAGCAAGTACAACTCTCTACAGGCAATCGCTCAGTAAAATAGCTCGCTTCCCTTCCCAGAACCCTGCCTGGCGGCACAAGGAGCTCCACTGCAGTATAGGGGATGGTTCTGTTTGAATAATAACGAGCAGATGTCTTGCATCACTCTGCTTAACAATGTCAACTTTAATTTATGGCCCTTGTCAAGTTGATACAAACCCTTAGAGGGTAACTGCTGAAAGAGAGGTTACTGCTTAGATCCTATAAGAGAGAGCTAAGTTGTGGCCTGTAATGCTGAAGATGTAAATTAGGATACTTTGGGAAATGATAGAACCGATGTGACTTGAAGGCAAACCTAAATATAGCAAGAGGAGTCTTTAAAAGACTTAGAGGTGAATCATCAACTTCAATTCAAAACAAGTTATTTTCTTTTTAGTTGGGATGCCTAATAAATGAGCTTTCTTAACCTGGCTTGTTTTATTATCTAAGTATTCTCCTGAATACGTCCACTAATCTATTTTTCATGTACCGTCACATGAAATTATGCCTCGTTTAAGCTCAGATAAAGAATTCCAAGAGCTTTCACCCAGAAGGAGTTACCTTAAAAAGCAGTTAAAATGGTATTTCTGCTGCCTATGCAAAACTGCCTACAGCTGCAGTCTTGGAAGAGTAAAATGCCTTGACATAGTCTGAAAAATATTCTGAATCCTCATTCCAAATGTGCATTGCTGAGTGTCCCTTGATGTCATGTCGTTTAAGCCACATAAAAGTACTCTGAAGCAGTCTGACACGTTAGTGACCTACATGGTAAAGTAGAGCCCTCTAATCTTTTTTTTTCTGAAGCAAATGAACATGCGTCCCTCCAAACGCTGAGAGCAGACTGAGGGAATATTTCTAATTAGCTGGCCTGAAAAGGAGGCTTATTGCTGTAATTGCACTCGCGCTTTCTCTGATGCTCGTCACTAGGTGAAACTCGGGCTTTGCTGGTAAGCGGCGCCGTGGATGCGGTGTGAGCGCCGCGGAGGTGACAGGGAAGGACGTTGCTCTGGCACCGAGCAGTGCGGTTTGAGTCCGCTAGAGGTCCTTTCCAGTTTTCTTTTGAATCCAGGCTGCAGCCTTCCTCCTACCGGAAAGCATATTTTCCTTGGATTTCTCAGCAAATACTGATTTATTTATTTTTTTTTAAAGGTGCTGGGTTGCAGGTCTAATGACTGAATTAGAGTGCTGCTGGAACCACTGTAGTCACATGGCTTGCACTTAAACCGGGTGTTACTCTTTTGACTTGGGTCCCAGCACATCTGGCAGCTCTGCTAGGATACTGTGAGGAAGGAGGAAGTTTGTCTCTGCCATTTTTGTTTTTTGTCTTAAGCTGGAGTCTAAGCACTGAAACAAACTATCAACAGTGAAGTGAACAAGAGAGACAAGGTGAAGGCAGAATTGAGATTGTGAATACTGGGAAAATGTTGCCAGCATGAAGCCTGTGTGACACTATGTATTTGTTATAGGGCTTTTTAGGAGCATAGGACCAGTACCAAAATCACATATCCTCCTCCGGAGATATTCAAGACCCATCTGGATGCCTGTCTGTCCTAAGGAACCTGCTTTGGCAGGGGGGTTGGGCTCGATGATCTCTTGAGGTCCCTTCCAACCCCTACAACTCTGTGATAAGTTAGAATGAGCAGAATATAACTTTGGCTACTGAAAACTGTGAAGCTTGAGAGAGAATAAGTAGATTGCGAAATAAGTTTTAGTGCATGCATTGTGTGTGCTTTCAGCTGTCATCACTTTCTGATTTCACATGGTGATGGGCTTGGTTTCCAACGTAGACATCTCATAATCTGACCAATAGTGGAACTTTTGGCTAATTTAAAAAAATACTTCACTCAAACAAAAAAGCCCCAACAACTTTAGAAGCATCTGGTTTTGGCTGACAATTTGATTGTAAAATGTGGAGCATGGAAAGGAGAAGGAAGGAAATGCACAGGCTTGGGGACCAAAATTCAGAAATTAAAGCTTTGCGGAAATTAGTGTGGGATCTGAGAGAAATTTAATGTGTCCTAAAAGGATTAAAGATGCCTATGGAAACTGCTGCATTTTCTGTATTGTCTTCAGGACTGTCTCCTTGTTCCATCACATGTCCATCTCATTGCTGTTTCAACTTTCATGATAGATATTTTTAAGTGAAGTTTATACAGGACATTGGTTGATGGGAACTGTGTAGGATGTTACTCAAAGTCTGTTCCTGGCTGGCAGCCTGTGGGGGGGACAGGGAATGCACTAGCTTCTCCATGATCTGGGGTGAAACTTCTTGCAAGTTTTCACCTTGGATACTCTGAAAACTAAAAAGTGTCTTGAGAGTTGGGCCCATGAGAACATCATGAAGTTCAGCAAAGCCAAATTGCAAGGCCCTGCACATTGGTTGAGGTGATCCCAAGCATGAATATAGGCTGGGTTGAGAACAGCCCTGAGGAGGACTTGGGGGTGTTGGTTGATTAAAAAGCTTGACATGAGCCATTAATGTGCGCTCACAGTCCAGAAAGGCAAGCAGGTCCTGGGCTGCATCAAAACCAGCATGACCAGCTCTATTCTGGTGAGACCCCACACCTGGAGTACTGTGTTCAGCTCTAGGGCCCCCTATGTAAGGAGATAGACCTGTTGGAGTAAGTCCAGAGAAGGGCCATAAAGATGGTCAGAAGGCTGGAGCACCACTCTGAGGACTGGTTGAGAGTTGGGCTTGTTCAGCCTGGAGAAGAGAAGGCTCTGGGGAGACCTTCTAGCAGCCATACAGTATCAAAGAGGGCCTACAGGAAAGCTGGAGAGGGACTGTTTGTCAGGGAGTATAGTGATAGGACGAAGGGCAATGGGTTTAAACTGTGTAGGGTAGATATTGGGAAGGAATTATGCTCTATAGGATGCTGAGGCCCTGGATCAGGTTTCCTGGAGAGGATGCAGCTGCCCCCTCCCTGGCAGTGTTCAGGGCCAGGCTGGATGGGGCTTTGGGCAACCTGGTCTGTCTAGTGGAGGGTGTCCCTGCCCATGGCAGGGAGTTGGAACTAGGTGATCTTGAAGGACCCTTCTAACCCAAACCATTCTATGATTTCTCAGTAACTTCTGAAGTTTATCATGTCATTATCTGTTCCCAGGGTTTTGATGCAATTCTTTCCTCACGCAGCAAGGATCTGAAATTTACAGACAGTTTATTTATGGAAGTCTTCTGCAAATGAGAATTAAGCAGCCAAATCCTCCAGTGCCTTTTCTTCAGGGAGGGTGGTGGGGGGGTTGGATCTTGCCAGGGCCACTTTTATTCTTCTTTAAATTGCCACTGAAATCTTGGAAAATTTTCTATAAGAAGATCTCATTAAATGGTGGATCTTTTGTGTGTGCTTTCTTGATGCACAGCTGATTTTTGTCTCTAGCAGCTATGGCTCAACAGCACAATGGGAGCCTTCTATTACATCCCACTCTGTGTGTCAGTCCCTCTTGTTTAGTTCTGTCTTACAACACAAACATGCTGCTTAAATTTATTTTTTTTCTTCCTTTAACAAGAACTGAATAAACCTGTGGGCTGGTTCTGGCCTATGCAGTCTTGTGTTTTTTCCTGCTTTACAGTATCAGCTTTTGTTACCAAGTTAACAAATTTTTAGCTTGCTGAACATTAAAGCATTGTGGATTTTATTTTCAAAGTGGTATGGGTTTGAGTTCTAGATAGCTGTAAATAGCTGGAAGGGATTGGCATTTTCTTTGGCTTCATGGACTGGCATCGTTCCTTGGCTTTATTTTTAAACCTACAAAGTTAGAGAGTGTGTGTGTGTCTCTTGCTTTGTGATTCTACACTCCTACTTCTGCTGCTCCCTGCTGGGAGTTACTTCTGTGTGACTTCAGTATGGTTTGGTTGCTGAGGATGAGGCAAGGGTCAATGTGAACCAAAGGCACATTCTGAAACGTTAGTATGAGGTGTTCAGAATTGTTCATATACCAAGATTTTTTACAGAAGCTTGATAACATCTTTTGAGGAATTGTTTCTTTGGTCACTGTCCCTCTTTTGCCTCTCCATGTTATTAGTAACTTTACTTGGTCAGTAAATAATTGTATCTGTGTTATATCTTTTGGATGTGAAAAGAGTGGTGTCAGGAAGGTGCTAAACTGTCACTAGTTTTGATTGACACAATTTATTATAAAATAGAAATATCAGTGATTTGCATTAAGGACAAAACCTTAGGGGTTTTTTTTAATTCCCTTTGTAGGATATACTGTGAGTATATTGGCAAATGGAGATTCAGATGGTCTATGGAGAGTAGGAGTTAAAGGGAATTTTCCTAAATTTAGCCCATGATAAATGCTGAGTGTTTTTTAGCAAGAATTGTAGAACAGGAGGAAAACAGCTATGACAAATTTTGCAGATCTCTTCTGCTCATCTTGTGCATGGCAGCCTATCATATACCTCTCCTGCAGTAGAAGGGGAAGATAACAGTGCATAAGGCTAGTCTGTGCAGGTTTTCCCGGCCATAACTGCCTTTCATGCTTGTTTAGTCCCGTCCAGATGTGGTTTATTAAGTTCTCCATGACTAGAGGAGTTTGGAGAATGACTTGGTATCCCTCAGGGTTACACTCTGGGCCTTTTCTAACAGACCATGTATGGGAAGAGTGACTATTGTGTTGAATTTCTTTTATTTTTTTGGTGCCATGTCCTCTCTTTTGCTGTTGGAAATGGTGGTTGTTGTGGACTTAAGTAATGTGAGTGTCTGTCCTAACTTGAAAGAACTTTTGACCTTAAAAAAGGTTTCAGAAAAATGAGCCTTTGAAATGCAGATGATGTGTAGATTTTGTTCAGGTCATTAGTGTGTGAGAGAAGGGATTCATTTTTCTGGTTTTCCTTTTTGTTTGTTTTCTTGGGTTTCTGTGGCTGGATAGCTGCAGTCTGTGGCTCACTGTATATTTAGCAAATGTAATAAACAAGGTCAGATACATTAATAAGTTCTCATGGGACCTCACTGACAACACATGAATAGTACTAAGCAGTGAAGGATTCCAAGAACAGTGGGCTTATAGGAAGAATTGTACATCAAGTTAAATTTATGAAAGAATGCAAAAGCTAAAATGGAAACCCCTGTTCCTTAGCTGTTGGAAGACAGGCTTAGCTGATCACAAATTGCTAATTACTAGTATGACAGTGGCTTTGGTTGTCTGTATCCCTCACCATTCTTAACAGGAATTCTGTGATTCGGTGAAAACAAAAACTCTTCCTGGTTATGATGTGTGGGCCATATCTAGGTTCTATTTCTTCTGAAAGCTACCACTGCCAAGCATCCAAGTGAAAGCCTTTATTTTGTGCTATGAAACAATACCTTCTTATGGTCCTAGGATTCAGGACAGCTGTTTTCAATATCTGAATCTGCTAGAACCAATTTGCAAGAAGAGTTGTAGTTTTGAGGGGGCTGTGAAGGGCAGCTTGTTGGCTGTGAGCTATTTCTTGGGGCTGGTATTCTGTTTCTACTAAAGCAAATTAAACTGTTGCAATTGGCATGATGATAATTCTCTTGGAAACACCTCTGGTTTCACAACTGTTGTGTAACCATGGTACAAAGCTGATAGAAATCTCATTTGAAGAGGAAGAATTTGACCGTAAGTGTCCTTGTCTTACTGGTGGCTGTGTGTGCTTGTAGCTGGAACTGTTGGCACTGAGCCAGCCACTTGCTCTTTTGGTAAACTACTTCTGTTGTTTGTATTAAACCATTTTTCCTGAATCATATTGAAATTGCTTCATTCCCTTTGTACTAATGTCTCCATCAATTCACCCATTTGAAGCTGAAAAGAAGCAAAGGCAAAGGCAAGAGAAAATTCACTGCTCTGTTAACTTCTGTCATAAGGTACCTACAAGTTCCAGATTCATAGGTATTACTAGAGAAGAGATCCGTGTATGGCACACAACTTGCAAGAACACTGTTTAGTTGCTGGGCTAGCGTTGTAGATTGTAGCGTTGTTCTGGATTGTAGAAGTTGAGTCACCCCCTTTTTGTCTTCCACCTTTTAATTAATCTGCTAGACTGCCATGTGTTGCGGGTCCCAGCAGCCAACTGCAGTGATGCTTCTTTGTCAGGTGCTGTTACTCACCAAAATGCATGGACTGGAAGACTGGGTTAGGATTCTCCTCCCTGTACCCCCTTCCAGCTGGGGGCTTGGAGAGGGCGCGGTGCAAAAAAGATTGACCACTGTATTTTGAGTGTTGACTGTTATCATGCTCCATGACATAATTGTATGTAGTGGAGTGATGGGGCTGAAATTTTGGCAACTCCAAAATTTCTTCTAGTAGTGTGAAGAAACAAAGGGTGAGAATTTGCACTTAGAAATTTTGCAGTTATGCAAAGTGGCTACAACATGGTCTCAGACAGAGTTCAAATAGTAAGGTAGAACTGCTTTGTGCTCACTTAGCATAGAATAAAAAGCTGGAGGCTGAAACCAATCATTGTATAGTAGTTGAACTGATCTGTATGGGAACAGATTGCCAAACACTGTGTATTTACTCTGCCCTCTTGTTTTTCTTGGTTTTTGGACACATGAACAAGAGAAATTGCATTTTCAAATAACTTCAGGTAAAGCTAAGCATTTACTAAGCTCAGTTTTTGAAAGAAGCTGCCTATGCATACTTGCATTAATCTAGAGATCTAACTTAATCTTAGAAGCATTTTAAAACTTAAATACTTGTTTTCATAACCTTTAAATGACATTTCCTGTTTAGTAATTAATTATTCAGGTGTAATGCTTACTAATGAATCATACTATTTGAACATAGATAATGTGCTTTTTAAAAGCTTAGTGGCAGTTGAGTGCTTCTGAAAAACAGTACCTTTTGGGATTTTTTTTTTTTTTTTTTTTTTCTTAAGAGACAAAAACCAAACAGTCTTTGTGGGTGTTTTTTCCTATCTGTCTTGTACTTTTCATGGTTACCTTGTGGTACTTTAGTGAATTTGAGCTGAGCTGATATGGGATACAAGAGATATCGGTTACCCAAAATTCACAACTGTTGGTATTTGTAGTCTTGTAGAACAACTTTTTCCCCTACTTTGATACTTGGGAAGTATAATCAGATCTGCCAGGAGAGTATATCCACTTATTTTATCTGGTGGCTACACCGTATTTAAAGAGCCATAAAACAATCTAACACAAGCCTATGATACAAAATTTCAGTTGCCCATGTGTACTTGTTGCATTGCCCATGTTTAGGTGCTAGGAATGACTATGCTATTATAACATGAAGTTGTGTTTTTGTCTTAAAGTATGTGCTACGGAGTATTTTCTGGTATGTGGGTGGTTTAATTTTTGTGTATTTGTAAGTATTCAGCTGACTTGGCTGGAGTTTTGAGTGCCCTGAAAGTACCATAACTGCATTTGTTTTAGCACTTGACTGTAGTACATACACAAGTGTCATTAGTAGCTGATATCCTTTAACATTTGTTGTGCTCTCTAAGCAAAATCAGTTTTCTTTCTAATAACCTGCTACCTTGAGAAACTTGAAGCCAAAAGCTAAAGAGGGCCAAACCAACAAACTGGGAAGTCCAGTGAACAGGAACAGCTGCCAGCAGGCACTGAATGTACCTGCTCAGAGAGGCATGGCCTAGAGCTGGCCTCTGGAGGCTGTACAGCAAGGTCTTGCTGGCAAGCGAGGCTCAGTCTCAGTGGCACTGAATAACAAACAAAAAGTTAAAAAAATCATTCCTATCTCAAGGAGAACTTTGCCGTGGAGTTTGCGAGCTTTTTCTGCATGCTTGCATTGTTTAACTCCTCTCTTGTCTCGGAGGGAAAGGAGCTATTTCAAGCCCAGTTTCTGGCACTGGGGTTAAAATTCAAGTGCAGCACTCTCTGTTTGGGTTTTTTTGTAGTTCCTGTTTGAACTTCTATGCAAAGACAGGCTCTCAGTGTAGGTACATATATTCTGTCCGGGTTCCAGACAGCTGAGGTTGAGATCGGCAGGTGAATGGGAATTGCGTTTGTTTATGCCCCTGACGATGCACTTTAGGTTTTGGGGATATTCTGCTCAATTAATAAGCTTGCTTGGTTCAGATCTGCATTCTTCTCTGTCCAGTATTATGAGGAAGACAGTATTTTATAATAAGAACAAAATAATCCCAATACTTATAAATTACTCTTTTGGGAAAAGATCTGGACAGTAAGGTATTAGCATCTGATTCATGCAGAATAGAAACCCTAGGAGGGGTAAGGTTTCCTTAGGTAATTCATTTTTGCTTGTACTCAGTGTTGTTTAATTAAAGGAAAAATTGTGCAAAATATTGTGATGACAAGGATCTACTCAGGGCTAAAGCTTTATGCCAGTTTTTCTAAGTTCTGATCATGGATATAGGAAATCTACTAAAAAATACGTACAGAAACTCCTTTAGGAGTATGTCTTCCTGCTTGTCCTTTCCACACTGAAATAGTAAACAGACTGAAAATCAGTTTAATGTTTGTCATCTGAATTTTAGACCTTATAACAGGTGATATTTTTTTGTAGGAATTTGCCTGTACACAAATGATTGCTTTCAGTCTTGTGCCTGCTAATGACACAACCAACTAGAGCCAAAGCAGTTCATTTAAGTGAAAATGGACAGTAAAACTGCCAGAAGAGGAGGTCAGACTATGGGGACAATATAAGGGTGGCAGGGTAGATTTCTAGAAGTTCATCTGTCTTGAAGAATCATCCTGACAAGTCACACAGAATAAAGAAGGGTGTTAAATCCTTTTGTGCTTGTCTCCTGCCTGCTCTCTTTTGCTAGAGGTTAAAAAACCCAACCAACCAAACTCAAAACACTGTGGACATGCATGCAGGCAGAGAAGCTGATAGTTGAAATGTAACAAAATGCTGATGTGCCTGATAGGGTAGTGTCTTGTATAGTTAGTTATGTTTTCCTGATCCACCAGAGCCATGCTGGAGCAGTGTTCATCAAAATCAGGTTGTCCCATGCCTTTTAGGTTCAAGTCCCTGCAGTGAACTGCTCCACTGTAGACACAAATTTGATATGTAAATTGTTTTCTTAGTGTCTGATTTTTAAGCTTTTTACTTCTGAACAAAGCAATGACTCTTTCTTACCTGGCCATCTGCTTCAGGGCAGGAGAAAACTTCTGTAGGATATTTACAAGCTGTCCTATCTCATTGTGTTCTATGAAGTATGAATGGGAGGGTACTGCATCTTTCAATCAACACCCCTTTTAATGTCAGGGAAAAGATGGCCATGAAGAGCCAGGAGCTTTTTGTTCTTCTACATTCTTGTTCCTTCCTTCCTCCTAAGGAGAAAAGTTCTCTTCTTATCCCCTCTTTCACTTTCAAACTAAACTCTTATCAGGTAGCGTAGCATGTCAATGCTTCCATTACCACAACCCTGTTCGTGTACATATTTCAGAGATCCTTAAACATAGATGTGCTGGTACTGCAAGCAAATACAGGTGCTATAGCTATACAGTGGTGGCTATTGTCAGCAATTGCTTCATTTGGCAAGTGTCAGAAGTAGATCTCACTAGTATAATTCCTTCTTTGCAGGGAATTTTGGATTTCTTTAGGGAGGACTTGCATTGTATTTGCATAGGTAGTCACATTTCTAAAATGTTTCTAAAGTTTTGGACTTCCAAATCTGAACTTCTGCCTCATGCTGTCCCATGTAGCTCTGAAATGCTAAAAACATCCCAGTCACTTAATATGTGAATTCTAATGAGTTAGAGGTCTGAGCTGGAACAAGAAGGCAGGAGTCACTCTGCTAGCTGGATGCCACGCTCTTGTATATGATGGAATTTTTTCAGGGCATAAATGACATTTAGATACTTCCACCATTATGCAACTATTTACACCGTTGTCCCCTCTCTCCTTGCAGTCTCCTTGATGTTAAGCATCTTGCTTATCCATAGTTCAAAATGGGATCTTGTGACTTTTTTTTTTCTCCGTACTCTTTAACTCAGTCTCACTGGGGGTAGGCGAAAATGGGGATAATACTCCAGAGGGAATACATCACCTTATTGCTCATTATTCATCTCTTGACTTCAAAGGGCATGAATTTTTCTTCTCATCCTCTTTTAGACTGTTTTGTTCCTCCTGTCATAGAGAATGCTGCAGTTAGAGCTGCTCGTTATTTGAGGTGAACAGCCCACTCTTAGTCAATTGTAGTTGCTGTTCTGACGGTTCTGACTGAACAAGTGGGGTGATCTCCTGGGAGGCTCTGGAGGTGCCATTGTTGGGTTAGTGATACTGTTCTGTTTCTGTACTTTGTTTCTTAAGAACAGCACACAGGCTCAACTCAGGTGTAGGACTCGGTTGCTTCTGGAACTGCTGACAAAGTTAAAGCCACTTAGCAAGTCTCAGTGTTGGTCATCTAATGCTCTGTTTCTGTAATGCTGCTTATTTCTTTGTAGGTATTGTGACTTTTACTCTTCAGGATCATGCATGCCTGAGGCTTGTAGTCTAGTGAAATCGTTGTGCAAATGATCTCTGAATATTAGTTCTTGGGAATGCATCTTGTTGACAACAGCGAAAAAAGACCAGTTCTTCACAAGATTGCTATTCCAGAACATTTCTCGTGACATTTCTGTGTCTGTCGTTCCACAACACACCCTTAAGTCTTTTGATGAGGTAAATATTGTTACTGAGAACTTTACTTTTACTTTATCTCTTGTAGACTGATGCTTGTTCCTTCTTGTATAGGCTCAGATGGCAATGGGATATCAGGAGTAGCAGGATTACTTGCGTTCTTCAAATTAGGGAGATTCACAAATGTTTGCAAGATTAAAGCTGTAGGTAATGCTTTTCAAAAAATGGTCTAGAAAACATGGATGTATTCTAATCTCTGAATGTAGCACAGTACTGTGAGTCTAATGAAACAAGATCTGGACCTTGCCTCAAAGGGGATAAATACCTGAGCAGTCCATTTATGAAGAAATAGGGCACAAGAAAATAACTGTGAACAAATAAAAACATGTCTTTTGTTATACTAGTTCAAGGGTGTTGCTTTTTCAAAATGGTGGCCAGAAAGAATTGAATAAGTGGCTAGAAATGAATATCTATTCAGTTTTCTGGGAATGTTAGAGGAAGATATGCTGAATTGCAGAAGAAAGGAAATTCCAGGTTAAGGAGGCCTGTATGGAAGAAAGCATATAACAGTGCAGAAGGGCATGGAGATACAAATATAGAATGTCAGTAAAAGTGTATGACTCATACTGCTGTAGTAGCATAGTGCAGAACTTATTTGCAGAAGTACAGAACAAAAACCCTATGGTATACTATGATGCATTTGCAGATAGTTTTCCATAGCTGGTTAATATTTTATGCATCCTGCTTTTTTAGAGGCATCAGTAAATTGTGTCTTGATTTTCTTTTTTTTCCCCTTTTTGTTAGGACTTTGTTTTTAGCTGAGGAGTTAAGTCCTCTATTGAACCTTGAATGCAGCAGTTCTGTTTGCTGGGTAGAGATGAGTTAGATTTGTTTTTAATCATGTAACTAAATTTAGCCAGCAATCTGCATTTTAAGGCATTGCTATTAAAAGTCTGAAAGTGAGATATGTATCGTAGTTTGAATTTAAAATGAGCCAGAGGCACAGCTGGTGAGGCTGTCATGACTCTAATCAGGAGTGGAGAGAAATAAGGAAGGAATTTTCTCATCTAGCAGGTTGAATGCGAAGTGTGATGGTTCAACATCTCCCCCTGCCCCCACCCCCCTTCCGCGGCTTTGTTTTATGATTACATGGACTTCATGACCTCCTCTCTGCATTTTCTGTTTTGAGCCAAAATAATGGTGTCAGTAGTATGAACAAAATTTACAAGCATTTATGTTCTTACATTTTATTTTCTTTCAGTTTATTCAGAGCTCTTTATGGTACTTCATGTTTCCAGTCTCTCCTGTAAAAGCAAAACAGCCTTTATCCCATCTAAAACCCAAACGCAGAGGCAGGACTTCTAAAGTCTCTGGAGAGTCTTGGAATTTACCATACTCAAAACTTATTTTTGTCCAATCTTTCAAAGCAGTGAAGCATGCTATTGAGTATGTGAATAATCCCATTAACTGAACACTGCCCATCTTGAGACAAACTTGCTGTAACTATGGAAGCAAAAAATTAAAAACATACCTGGCTTTTAATGAATGAAAGCCAAAGCCATTTAGATGTTTAATGGTGTTGACAGTCCTGGTAAAGATGGATCCGTTGAAGTGCATGATGAACTTAATGTGTGATGTGAAGCTGCAAGCTGTCTCTAGCTTATCGTAGGGAGTATTACATTGACTTAATATAGCATTGCTTTTACCAAGATTTGCTGTTGCCAAGTTCCCATTTCCCAAGGCTATTTTTCAGCCAGATCAGTCCTAGACTTGGTTTATCATCCCTGTGACAAAAAGTTCAAGCACAGTGAAGGCTGGTGGCCTAGGGATAACTATTTGGTTCTCAAGCTGTGTTGGTGTAAACTGTTGCCTAAGGGGTTATCAATATGTGCTTTGAACTTTTTAGTCCATGGTAGAAGGCTGCCACAGTCCCAGGGTCTTCTCTTGGAGACTCTCTTGCATCCTCCTAGCTTTATCTGCCCAGTTGATATTTTCCATTATATCACATTGTAATACGAGTCATTCGATGTTTAATGTTTTACAATCTCCAGGAGGCTCTCAAAGGAGTCTAAATGATATTCTCTGATGCTGTATCTGTTCACATTAATGCCATGCAATAGAGTTCCTCCTGCTTGGATGAATTTTCTTTCATGATGCGTAACTGTCTTCTAGGTTGATTTCTTAAATTTTCTCTTTTTTAGCAATAGGAGTGGGTTACAGTGGAATGCCAGTTATTTGCTAGATCATAGATGATCCACTGATTCAAGTGGTGTGAAATCTCTTCATTTGTCTTGCCCGTGTGCTTGTGATTAAATTGGTCATCAGATTTAGGGACATCTGATGTGCCTCAGAATGGCAAGAATTTTTGGCCTGCTTGAAAAGTATTCGACTTTTAGCTGATAAAACCACAGCTATTGTGGGAAGACTGGTCATGTCCCTATGACTCTTTTCCTGTGGCACTTGTCACCTTTTGTTGCAGGTTTAAAACTTTATAGGATGCTGGGAAGCTCTTGTGAACTGTAACATACTGGGTAGATGCTCTGTGGACTATTTAGAACATGTTACGTATTGCAACCCATGACAGCAGAATGCTGAAAATGGCAGATGAAATGATCTTTTTTTCTGCTGCTGACATCCCTGAAATGCTACTGCTGTTTTGTCTGAATTTTCCTGAAGAGGCATGGCCACAGGACCATGCATAGATTTGTGCTTTAGCGAAATGTTTTTAATAGCTATTATAAATGAACATGGAAAAAAATTCAGGAGCATGCCCTATTACATAAAGATGCAGAAGTCTGTAAGGAGGCCATAGAGGATGTGTTAAGAGATGTGGGAAGTTGTGGTACACTGAACTCCTGTGTAAGAGGATGAAGGGGCCACTTAAACTTTTGTCAGAACAGATAATTGTGGTTTGTACTGAAACCATGCACAGGTATAGGCATTAGACTGTAGGTGTGGAAGTGTTGCCTGTTTTCCAGCTACTGAAGTAAAGCTGTCTTCAGCCATGAAGGAATTAGGGATGGGATAGAAGAATGTTTTTCTGCAAGATTGCCCTCTACAGATGTTTTTTCTAGGTAGATGAGGAAGTTTCTCAGAATTATTGAAGGGCGTTAGTAATTGTCCTGAAGGGCAGCAAAAATCAGTAGTTGTGTGAAAGGCTGGTTTGCCTGGTGTGGGGCAGGAAGGAGGCAGAGGCAGCGTCTTAATGTCAATTTTTAATTCCAGCTTCTGTGAATTTTTATGTGAAAGGAAGCATTAGAAACTTTATATAGAACTTCCTATATCAAGTCTGAATGAGATTAAGCATTCATTGAATATCCAGAGTTAATTTAAAAAGAAATTGTTAATGCAGCCATGAATTAAGATAGTCTAGATGAACTCTTTCATCTAGTATTTATGAAAGGGTAGTTCTAATCTTGCCTAGATACTAGATAGCGACTTCAAGGAGGTAAAACTAGTGCAATCATGGTATCTTAGAACAGGAAAATTGATACAAAGATGAATCTGAATCTAGTGAAAATAAGTAAATGTTAATGTTCCTATTTGTCTGTTGTGTTTTACTGAGCAACCAACCTTGTTTTAAAACTAAATATTTTTATTGCTGATCCTCTCCAAATGCTTATGTGGCTGAGCAGAGTGATTAAGAAAGTGCTAAAAGGGAAAAACGACCTGCTCTACAGCCTCAGCAGCACCCATAAAGCAACACAGTAAGAGCTACAGTGTCAGACAGGAAGCAACTGCAAGTGCTTTATGCGATGTTGCTGGATTTGCAGTACTCCAAAGGTTGTGAACTTGTAATTTTGAGGCCGTTGTCAACTGTCTGTGCTTTGTGATAGCATAAGGACAGAAGGATGACGTGAAGGAAATGCAAAGGAGCCTTTCTGGTAGTGGAGTGCGTAGCATAGTGTTGCAAGCACTTGAATATACACATACCTTCATCTGTATTCTGTGAAGGATGTGAGCATGCGTTTGAGATGATTTGTTGCTGTATGTATACTGATGTAGACTGCTGTGTTTACACTTCAAAGAGCAAGAGGAAACTAGATCTTTGTGACCATGTAGAATCTCAAATGATGTAGCTTGCTCTTGTAGGTACTGTTTGCTTAAGGGGCTGTTGGGAATCTGTCTTAAAATCTTCCAACCTATGTCCTTCTCGTCAGCTCTCTGAACTCCTGTACACTGGAGTGACACAGAATGAATGAATTATATCTATTGCTCCCTAATTCCAAATGTTATTGAACTCTCTGGCCTTTATTTGATGTAGCATTTACCTGCTGAAAAAGGAGCAGTCACAGTGAAGTAAGTCATCTGGGACAGTGTGGATATTCATAGTTAAGGTGTTGAGTTGGAGCCTCCATGCTCAGAACATGGCAAGATCAAGGTTTTAAAAGAACTGGAAGAGCTTTCCAGTGTTGTATGGTTCTTTTGCATGAGCTGTAGGAATAACTCCTGCCTTTTGGGCCCTCTTACTATATAAAGTCTGGTATGAAATACCTCATTTTCTGATGCCTCAGCCACTTCCATGGTTGATGTACTCTGTCCAGTTGACTCATCACTGTGTATGTTTTCTTGACTTCTAATTAAAATCTGTTCTAGTCTAATATTAGACCAACACTCCTTGTTATATCACCTTTCATTCTTAAGTAATTCATCCTGCAACCTCCTTACTCTGTATGACTAATGTCTTTTTCTCAAATATTCTTAGAACACTTTAAAATACCATCTATATTAGAAGCCGCACAGTAGCAATACCTCTCATTACAATTGCTTAGTGCTTTCTGTCATAACTCGGTGACTTCTTTTGCTTAGGATTTTGACAAAGCTTTAACCTTTTTGGTTGGAATTTTCCATGCATTGGTGTTTACCTCAGCCTGAAATTTCCACTTGAGACTCTTTTTTTTCTTCTGAAAGTATAATCAGTATTTCACAGAGAAGACACTTCTAAATCAGCTTCTGTTAGGTTCTCACAGACAAGACAGTTTGTTTTTTTTTTTTTTTTTTTTTTTAAAGGATCCCTAGGCAGATGTGTTTGCCTGAAAAACAGGATCACTAGCAGGAGGCTGAGTATGCTCACCAAACAGAAACAGGAGCAAGTCTGGGGAATGAATTTGTGCCCATTAGAAGTGAGAACTGAGTTGACGAGCATTGAGGAGGAACTGGTTGCTTACCTAAACTTTAAACATTTGAGAAGTTCTTCCCAAAAGCAAAAAATTTTTTTATCTGGCTTTAATGTTTATATTGGATGTTCTCCATGTTTGCCTACCGATAACCACCTGAAGTGGTCGGTTTTCCTTATAGTGGTAAAATAAGGAAAAATAAGCATTCTTCTAAAGGCTCTGTCTGTTTTTGTATGAGTAATTCTGTTCTTGTTTGGCCAGTGAAAGAAGATAGAATCTGTGGATGGAAGATGTATTGTTGTAGCTTAGCATTATTGCTGTCTGGTTTAAATCCTTCAAATAAACTTGCCACCTTAAGTTCCTGAAATAATTTGCAGTAATAGAGACGAACATAGTTTAAAGTCTTTGTTAGGCTGAATAAAACCACTGGGATCACACTTTTGTTTCAGCTTTGTGTTACTGTTGAAATTTCAACTTCAAAAATTGATCCAATAATAGAATTGCAGAGTGAACCTTAAGGAGACAGATACCCCCAGGGTAATATGGAAAAAAAAAGCCAAATGATGAAACTGATATAGACCCTATCACATGGAAGAGATGCAAGGTAATGGAGCAAGGGGCTTTTTCCAGTTGTTGCTAGAGACAGAATAAGTGTGGACAATGATAAGGATGGCAACTGTAGTTAGACAAATGAATCCTGTTGCAAGGAGATGGTTTATGAAAAGTAAAATCAGATAAACACAGAGACAGCAGCTTGGGGCAGATGATGGACTCGCTAGCCCTTAATTCATAAGGAGAAATTATGGATGCAGTTTAGTTTGACCTCACAGTAGGGAGTTGTGGTGTTTTGCTCTGATCTTACAGCTGAAGATGCTGTAAATCATTGTGCTTTCTTCCACCTTTCACTGCCCCTTGAAAGAGTGGAACAGTATTGTTTGCTTTGCACAGAACTTGCTCTAGCAGCTCATCATCAAGGTAGTGATTGTGCCAGCTGCTCCCTAGTTTCTGCTGGTCACTGGCAGGGTATGGCAATTATTTTGTCAGTGAGTAACTGGTCAGGTGTGTTGAGATTTGTCCTGGTTCTGGCCAGGCCAGAGTTAACCTCCCCAAGCAGCCAGCCCAGGTGAGCTGAGTTAGCCCAGACTGTTTCTACACCACCTGACATCACTCCCCCATAAAAGGGGCTGGTTGGCGAGGGGTGCTGCTGGGTGCCTCCAGGGCAGTCAGAGTGTGGCTGGGGGTGTCAGGTCAGTCCTCGCACCGGTGTGGTACTCTGTGTGGGCAAAGCCTGTGTTGTTGGGTTGTTGAGGTACTCTGTGTGTGAGTGTAATTTGGGGGCTCTTGTTTCTCCTCTGGGAGCAAGCAAGTGGAATGTGGTGCTCAGCCACTCTTGAGGGCTGAACTACCACGGGATTCTAGGATGCCTTCATCTGAATCCAGATACCATCAGCAGACAAAGGCTTGAGACAAGGTGAAGCAGTACCCTGGTGTGATGATGCAGATGATCATTTTTGTTATGAGTGGCTGGTGTTTCTTGTTCATGTTTGGGTCCAGACAAAGCACCAAATGTGGTTGGGGAAGGAATTTTTTTCCCCAAATGTCAGACTTCAGAGGAACATCTGCCCTGTGTATGGGGGGGTTAGTACAGTGTCTGGACAGGGCCTGAGAGCATGCTGTATATGAACTATCTAACTAGATGTTATAGAAATTCTTTCTGGCTTTAAATTTCATAAAGCTCAGTTTCAGTTCCCTTGGCTGATACAAAATAGAGCTGTCTGGCTGTAGTTTCCAGGCCACTGAAAGTTCTAGGTAGTTGCAGTAATCTGGGTGTAAAAGCCTGAAGCTTAGTCCACATTTAAATTTGCTGTGCAATGTACTGATGTAGGAGATTCTTTGCAGCATTGTTGCAGCTGTTTTTAGGAGAGATCTATACAGACTGCAAAGAAAATATACTACCTCCATGTATTGGGTCTGGCTGGGGTGGACTTAATTTTCCCCATAGCAGCCCTCATATTCCTGTGCTCTGTACTGGTAGCTAGCAAGATGTTGCTAACACACTAGGGTTTTGGCTACTACTGAGCAGTGCTGGCACAGCATCAAGGATGTGTCTCCCACGTTTCCCTCCAACCCCAATCAGGAGCCTAGGGGTGGGCAAGATCTTGGGAGGGGACATAGCCAGGACAGCTGGCCCAAACTGACCAAAGGGATATTCCACACCACGCAGTGTCTGCTTAGGAATAAAAGCTAAGAGAAAGGAGGCATTTGTTATTTACAATGTTTGTCTTCTGGAGCAACTGCTATGTATATTGAAGCCCTGCTTCCTGGGAAGTGGCCAGACATTGCCTGCTGATGGGAAGTAGAGAATAAATCTTTTGGTTTACCTTGGCTTCTTTGCGCAGCCTTTTGCTTTTCCTTTTTTAAACTGCTTTGATACTGACTCTTGAGTTTTTTTCCATCTGATTTTTCTCCCCAACATTCCTACTGAGGAGGGGAGTGACTGTGGTTTCATGGACACCTGGTGTCCAACCAAGTCAACCCAAAACCAAGCATGTCTTTTAAACTGCAAACTGTTTCCCTAATCTCTGTAAAGGTACACTGATAGTTCTCTTAATGAAACTTATTTTAATGCTTTAATCTGAAAACAAAGGTACTATATCGAAAGACCTCACTTGTGACAAAAGGTGTATATGACTGATTTCTACTTTTCCCTGAACTGCTAGGAAGCTCCAAAGGAAGAAGTTCTTTGTGTCCTTGAGAGAAAAAGGCAACTAATTTTATCATGTAATTATTTCAGGGGAAGTATTATCAGTGAACTGAGAATACATCTGAAAAACTGTTGCAAAGATTGGAGTAAAAGATACTACTGCTAGAAAATTTCTAAGGAAAATGCGTATACTTATCTATTTAAATATATAAAGTTGGAGGTCTTAACTTAATGTACAGAATACATTATCATCTTAAATGCCACAAACCAGCAGGTGCCCACCTGTGTCCCTCTTAAGACAGTTTAACAGCACCCAAAGGAAAAGGGAGGTGTTAAGTTTTCCAAAGGTTTCTGTTACGGCATGTGTTAAGAAAACCCTCAGTTGTCATCTTCAGGTGTTGGCTTGCTCCTGCCACTCCTGATGTGTCTGTGGAGTATGTATGTATTGACTGACAAGGGCAGAGGTGTGTGTTTAGACTGAGTTGCTTGACTTGGTCATATTTTCCTGAAATCTGTCTCCTTTGACTTATGACTTGGTAACTTGTGTTTAGTTCTGGAGAGGAGTTTGGGGCTTGGCCGAAGTATGTATGTAAGTCAAGGTCATTGCAGGCTTCCTTCTGGGCTGTAATACAGGTTGCTGCTTCTAGTTAGAACTGAGTTGAGAACATACTGTTTTCCTGACTTACCTGCAGCGATCTAGTTATTTCATTAAGAAACCTGTCACTTAGTATGGTGTGGTGGGGTTTTTTTGTTTGTTTTTTGTTTAAATGCTGGGAACCAAAAGTAAAAAGTGTTGCTTTATGGATGCTGTCCATACTGGAGAGTGGACTTTTGGGTGTCAGTCCCACAGTGGTGAACTCAGTATAATACGTGGAGAGAATGGTGATCCATATACTGCTGATTTAAGGTTATCTTTCATTGGCCAGTGTGTGATTTCTCTGAAAACAAACTGGTGCCTTTCCAGTGCAGAATGACAGCTGTAGTGGTGTTCCTGACTAACCAGTTGCTGCCCTCAGGGCTGTTACTCTGCTAACAGAAGTTGTGACAGAAGGTAACTTCTATCAGGAAAGCATAAACTGTTAAATATAGGACATGGTTGGATGTCTCTATGGCAAAGACTGGGAGTAGTGAGGAATCTTTTAAGTTTTGGAATAAGCTTTTTTGCGTGTGCTTCTCAAGCTAAAAACACGTCCTTTGTATAACCAGTGTTTATGTTGTGTGCAGAATGTCCAGGCTATGCATCTTTACTGGCATGGTTTCATTTATAATCCAGACCAGCCTACAGAAGTTACTCTGCAAGAAAACAAGTTAATGAAGTATAAGTAACTGCATAAAAGTATATTGTGATATGTCTTTAGCTAATTCTAGTATATTTTTTCTACTGCTCCCAGAAGTTAGTTTTCTCAAAGGTTTTGAAGCTTTAGGTAATATGCATTAAAAAGTGTTCTGTGTTTGAATTGGTATCCAGATGTTCCAGTAACCTGGTGAGTAAGTAATCTTGAAATGTGTTTTGTGTTTAGAAACTGGCAAGGTATTTACTTGGGGCAGAGCAGACTATGGGCAACTTGGAAGGCCTGCAGTGGCTCCTGATGGGCTGGAGACATGCACAGCATCTGAACAGCGCTTGGGACTGTTATGTAACATCCCTATTTCAGTGCCTTGCCTAAATGGAGCGTCTCAGGTAAAGAAGAAAATTAATTATCATTTTCTCCCCAGGTGTTGTTTTTTTGGTGTGCATTAAATAATCAGAACAATTTCCTAATAGAAACTTTTCAAATGCTGCAGCAGAATCCGTTGCTGTGCTTCCTGTGAGCTCAGAAGTTAATGTGATTCAGTTATTTCAAATTTCTTGAAGGCTGATTTTTCCTTGGTGGAGCAAGAATTACCATTAGCTGAGATGCCATATTCTCTCAGGTATCGGTGTGTGCAGGAGGAGATAGTTGAAGCTGCAATACAGCCTAGCAGATGAGCTGGGACCCTGCCCAATTGCAGCACTACTTTTGTCTGAAGCCGTTTGTGTAGTGGTTTAGACAATGGCTTTTCTCTAGCTGATAAATAATAATACTATAGCTTCTGAAATATTCCTCTACCTTATAATATCTGAGAGTGATATTTGAGGCTTTCTTTTCCTATGGCTAATTTGGTACAAATGATTTATCAAGCATAAAGTTGACCAGAAAGAAAGCTTTACTGAAGTTTTTTTTGCTCTTGTCTAATACAACATGCAACCTGGACTGCCTGCAGACCTTTTTATTGGCTTTTTAGTGTCTGAGAGCAGCACATGGCAATTGGCCTGCTGGCAGGCAATGTGTATGTCTAGTCAAAGGGGCAGGTAACTGGTCAAAAGGTATATATCTCCCTCTGGGGTAGCTGGCAGTCAAGATGCAATGGGTAAGTATAGGTTGACAGCTTCAACTTCAGTGTATGCGCTGTATCTCCACCTCCTGGTCTCCCATGGTGAGACTGGTTAGAAGAGTTAGCCTCTGCCCTTTCCCATCAGTGTTCTGTCCGTGTGTGCACTCACAGGTGTGAAGTGGAGCTTCAGAGCCCAGGATGCTGCAGTGATGAATAATTTGGTTAGTGTTGACTCTGCTGAGTCTCAAGCAACAGCTTGCTTTCTTGTTTTGAGATGGGTATCCCTAATTTTGTTGCTACTTATATATAGAGACCATCGCTGTTGAATCTGTTTCATGCTGGTTTTCATTTGTGCTTCAGGCAGTGCCTCAAGTATGTAGTTCTGTCGCTTCTTGTACAACCCAAAGCCAAGGCAGCCGTAGCTTTTGCACATGGGAACTTATGCTTGACAGGACAAGTGATCTGTGAAGATGAAGGAATGCATTCAGATACATTCCTTGAAAAGGAAGAGAAAAACAATCTCATCTTTGTTCTGCTGTCCTCAACGTTGCTCCTCCTTATAGACCTTATGAGAGACCTGATTTGAGTGATTAGCAATGGCAGTGTTCTGGAGCAGGCATCATTCTTAGCAGAGCTAACAGCATGAAGATGATTTAAGAAGAGTGTGATCAGCAAAAGCATCATTTGTACCCTAAGAGGAGTTGTGTTGATGCGAAAAGGAAAAAGCAGATAATAAGAGCTAAAATTGCTTCAAGATTACAAAATAATGCCAGAGCTAAAATTTATACTTAAAAATGCATTAAACTGCAGTATGTAGGGTAGGTAGTGTCTGAGCTGGCTTTCGTTTACACACAAACTATCCCTTTTTCTATTTGTTGTTGTATGGAGACAAGGTTTGATTTGAGCTAAATCAAAAGGAATAGAGAAAAGATGAGTTCTTTTCAATGTTTTCCTTGAATTAACAATTCCTATTTGCACGTTTAATGCAGAGAGCCAGTTTAACAGTTGAGGATTACAGCTAGTGATTTTTATCCATGGTCTATTTTTATAAATCACTTTTAATGATTCAACTGAATTTTTGGCAAAGTTGAGGTCTGCTGATTGCCTCTGCACTTGAGTTAATATTGTTAAAACCAAAATGGAGAAACTAATCTAAGGATTAGAGGACAGTATAGAAGGCATGCTAGTTTACTTCAAGGACAGTGCAGTAGATTTAACCTCCTCTGCTGCTCCTTGTTTCCATACCCGTGTCTTACCTGCTTTTCCCACAAAAGTCCATGGATTCTCCTTTCTTTCTGTGGAAATAGATTTAATGTGTCTGTGTACCACTCCAAAACCTGATTTTTTAAGCGTTGCTAATGGCCTATTCCATTGTGTGTTTGACTTCATCTGACAAAGTCTTTTGGAAGCTTTGACCTTGAGAAATATGAACATTTTTTTTTTTTCCTTTCAACTGAAACACTGGAAGAGCAAAAGCCAGAGTTTTAGATACCTGCTAAACTGAGTGTGTCTTCCTGGCAGCTTTTAAAAGAGTGTGTGGACATCAGGTTTCTGGAGTCTCATGTGTTGAAGCTTTTTGAATTATGTGACTGCAGGACTGTTTATTATTTTCTTCTCAGTGCTTTGGTGCATATCAACCATGGAATAGGATGAGGCACTGAAAAGAAACTTCAGTCTGTAGACGAAGTCAGTAGTGTGAGACATTATGCATGCAGTGCTCTTGTGTTGTGGGGCGTCCTTGATTGGACCTCTTCAGAACATCTGACTCATCTGCTGCCTGATGTGCATTCATATCCACTGCTCTTCAGATGAAAGGACAATTAAATACAAATGGCCTGAAATATGATGAGCCTCTGTATTTAGCAAATGCTACAAAGACCTGGTTTAATGTTTCCTCCTTGTCAAAATGCTTTTCCAGTACGTTTGATATTTTTGGTTCTAATAGCTATCGTTTTACTGTTTGTGGTATGTTCAGCATGTCATTCACACTGCAGCAAACATTTGCTGCAGCAATAAACAAGTGAGAAATCATTGTGCAGAGCTTCTTGCTAAACTGGATGGAAAGAAGAGCTAGAGTAATTTTGTATATGCAGCGCTGTTCACCTGGAGCCATATTTTCATCATATCTTTTCTCTAATTAAAGCAAGCTTTAAATTAAAGGGAGATCTGAAATTTCAGTTAAATTTAAAAAACCCCAAACCCTCTGCTTTATGCTATCACTTCTGCAGATGTTTTTCTTGAGCTTATTTCTCTCATGTTTTACCATCACCCAACTTAAATCTTGATGGTGGATATAGGGCCCAGTTGTGTCAAGGAATGAAAATAACATGTGGACTTGTGACAACCTGTATCTGCTGTGTTTATCCTGATCCTGCTATGGTCCATAATTCCAATGTGTACATTTGCCCTGGTATGTGTACTTCTGTCCTGTGCAAATCAGATTAGTTTGGTTCCTCTGTATGGTTCCTTTCTTCAGGGAATGCCATCATGAATATGCACATTCTCATGGATGACCCTTTGCAGTCAAATTTATTGGCACTCTCTTCAGTGGAAGTTGCAATAATGTGTTTAAGTATTTGAAAGATAGCTTTGTTTTTGTATATTCTTATGTTTTCCCCTTTATTAATAAATATAACTCAGAATATTAAGCATCTACATACAAGACAATAAGATATCTGCTATGATAATAATTAACCAATTATCCTATGACTGATATATTGCACTGGTTTTGTCTGGGATAGAGTTAATTCCCTTCCTAGTAGTGAGTATGGGGCTGTATTTTGGATTTGTTCTGGAAACAGTGTTGGTAACACAGAGATGGTTTAGTTCCTGCTGAGCAGTGCTTACACACAGCCAAGGCCTTTTTTGCTCCTCACACCTCCCCACTGGTGAGTAGGCTGGGGGTGCCCAAGGAGTTGGGAGGGGACACTGGAGCTGGGACAGCTGACCCCAACTGACCAAAGGGATATTCTGTATCATATGATATCATGCTCAGTATATAGAAAGCTTGGGGAAGAAGTGGGGGGGCATATTGAGTGATGGCATTTGTCTTCCCAAGTCACTGTTAGGCATGACGGAGCCCTGCTTTCCTGCAGATGGCTGAACAGCTGCCTGCCCATGGGCAGTGGGGAAGGAATTCCTGGGTTTGCTTTGCCTGTGTGTGTGGCGTTTGCTTTACCTACTGAACTGTCTGTACCTCAACCCAGGAGTTTTCTCACTTTTACCCTTCTGATTCTCTCCCCCATCCCACTGGGGGGAGCGAGTGAGTGGCTGTGTGGTGTTTAGTTACTGGCTGTGGTTCAACCAAGACATAGGTTAAAATGTATAGCCATCCTTTTTACCTTAGTATATAGACACAATAATATTGAAAAATGGAACCTTTTGGTTTACAAAAGTGACAACTGTTTTTGTATTTTCTTCTCAGGGAAAATTGCTAGAACAAGAGGCTTATATTTTTGTGGGAGAGAAACAATAAATTGAACTTCCCTAAACCAGATTTTACTGCTCAGAGTTTTAAAAATACATGTACTAACTGATCCAATAAGCTGCTTTAAAAAAAACCCAAAACACTTTGGAGGTTAGAGAGGTAAATGCAAGAAAGTTTCTCTAGTTTTCCAGGCTCAAGAACATTTAGATGATCCAGGGATATAGTTCAATAGAAGCGATGTTGTGAAAACCAGAAGTTTCTGTTAGCTCTGTCCCTTGCTCCTTGGTTTGCCAGCTTGCCTCAAAACTCCTACTGTGCCACAGAAACAGATGTAAGCCATGGAAAAAATTCATAGTAAAAGGTGGTCCTGACTTTGCAATGCTTACAGCTAATAATACAACAGGCAGTGGATGGGAGAGGAAATTGTGACATTACACAACTTCTGGTGCAACAGCAGGTTAGCTGGAAAGCTGAGGAGAAAACCTGGGTGCTAGGTATTCTACTCCAGCCACTCATTCATTAGGCTTTCTCTCTTGTGATACCACTAGAAGGGAAAGCTAGACGATATCTGCATGCTCCAGACAGGTCAGATTGCTACTTCTGTTACATTTCAACTGTTGTGCATCGCTTTTCCTGGATGTTCGTTTAATGCTGTGAGATCTGTCTGTCTAGGGATTCTTTGTGAGGAGAGACCCCCCCCCCCATAGAAGGGGTGGTAGAAGCCAGCTTGTCTTTCAGTGAGGGGTTTGTGAAGTCCTTCTGGATCAATTTAATTAAATTCTCATTCTGAAGTTGAAGTGCTGTGGAGTTTCTCACTTGGCAGGTAGTGGAGTGGTTTGGGTTGTTTGTACACGCAGGTGATTGATGTCTTTTAAAAGTTGGTCTTGATCTATGTCCTTTGAGAAATTGCTCTGTTAAATTTTCCTTGATTGGTACAGGTTAGTTTTTTTGCTGCTGTTTTAGAGATGCAGGGATAAAAGTGGTAACATAGAGATGATTCCTTTAATATTCTTGCAGGAGTGGAAATTAAGTTCTTGGCTTATCAGTTAATTTTAAGTGACAATAAAGGCCATGGAGAAGTGTTCTGAGTACAGCTCACTGTGCAAATAAGAAGTTGCAATTAAGGATGAAAACAGAGACCAGATTGTTGAAATTATCATGGAGGGGGGAACCCTACCTGAACAGGATGTATCAAAAGATTGAAACTGCCATCTGCATGTGAAATACAAAGTCTGTATTAGATTAGGCATGTTTGTGTGATCTGTATGCCCTGCGTGGGAGAATTGCACTGATCTTGGCAACGCTGCAGGAAGATTGAGAGGAATTTACAGTTGTATTACAGGAAATGAGGAAACGGGATTTACTACTTAGGTCAGTCAGTTCTTCCCGTTGTTCTCCTAGCAGGAAATTGAGAGCAGTAAGAAACTGCTGAAATTCAAATGCAGTATTTTGGCTAGGTAGCAGTCCCATTTATTCTGTGCTTTTCTTACCCCTTGAGACATGACTGTGGTTTGTAACGAATATCTTATGGTCAGGGTAGACAGACATTTAACACTAATAGCAAAGTAATGCCTGGAAGTTAGGGGTACCAGTGTGGTAGGTAACAGCGGTTACTTTAGAAATATTTGCTCCATGAAAACCATAATGTAGCCACAGTTTTACCACAAATAATTTGGTCAAGCTGGTCAACACTGTGATGGGGACCTTTGCTTTCCTCTTCTCTCTGTGGGTATGAGCAGACCCTAGCTCACCAACTCTAGGTGTATAATTTTTGGAAACCAAAGAGGAGATGATATTTCTTTCCCAGCACCGTGTTTCCCATCATCCCTACCAATTTCTGCAGCTGGTATTGCAGAAAGGGAGATGGGAAGTCTAATTCACACCAAGTAAATGGCATAGAACTCTTGTACTGCCTTTGTATTGCAGAGAGCATCTGCTGCGTGAATACAAACTAGAGGCTTTCCAATTATCACTTTTGTAAATGAGGGTTGGTTTAAAGTGCCCAAAATTGCTCTGCTGGGGTTGTGCTGTTGCATGGAAGTGGCACCCAGGGGTAAGGCTGCTTTGTAATATGTATGGGAGACACAAAGGATTTATTTGCCTATGGTTTTGGTGAAATAGGAAAAGACTGATATGGGATGAATTCTCCAGGAATTGGAGACCCATCCAGCATGTTATGACTGAAGTGTTATAAATGTGAGTGTGAGTGAAGCATTACTCTTCATACTTCATAAATTCATTTTCTATTTGATAGCACGTTGCAGTTAGAATTCCAAATTAATGCTTCACTTGGAGATCTCTGACAGTATCGGGGAAAGAAAGAGACTGAAACTGCTTGCAGCAGTAGCCATGGCTTGTGCAGACAGGCATCAGCTCTCAGTAGTGTAGCCCTAACAATGAGACCAAATTGGCAGCTGTATTTAATGAGCCTATTAGTAACAAAATGACTAATCTTGTTATCTTGTTTGTAGCTCTGTGACCTGTATATGCTCATATTATATTCCTTAAATTAAGAATACTGACTGGGTCCCATTCTTCTGCATGGATTGTTCTAATAATGGGACAGCGCGACTATGACTCACTCTGAGCTCAGAGACATCTTTTGATTCAGCTCACTGCTCCTCTGAAGTAGTTCTTTGCACCAACAAATGCCCTGAATGTTCACTAGTGCCATTCACATGCATGATACGGTTAATGCCTGCTAAGCAGCTGTGGGACTATAAAAATGATTAAAAAATGTACTTGGTGTTAAGACAAAGCGTCTGTGAGCAGCAGTCTTGGAAAGTAACAACTGCTAGTGCAGAAATCCAGTTCTTCTTCACTGATGTTTCAGTTGCCTTGTTCATCCACAGGAGCCTAACCAGAAAGGTTTCAATGTAAAAAGTATCCATCCTAGTTTAAGGTGAGTCAGGTCTAGCTCAGGATATGTGCATGGATATGTTCCAAATCTGAGTGAAAAAGGAGTCTGGAGCAAGAGGTTGGTGAAAAAGGCCCTAAAGCATGCAGTTTTTCATTCTCAATTTGTCATTAGAACTGTTACAGAGAAGGGATTAACAAATCAATGCAGGCTAAAACGAGAGAAAATCAATAAGAAACTGTAGTGAACTGGAACAAAGCTATCAATTTGCAGCGTTCCCTGCAAAGAAATCTCATCCATATCTCCTTTTATGCATGGAAAAATAGTGCAAAAAGGATGATTTGGGGTTAGAGTAATTCTTTTTTACCTGGCTGACCTCAGAACTTTAGGTCAAGGAACTTCTGGTGTAAATGCTGCTCAGGGGGAAAAAAAAGGTGGAGTTGGGGGAAATAGTCAAGGAGAAATATATCATTTATTTTACCCTCAGGAATTTGATGGAGTGCTCTCTTTACTTTTTTTGTATTAGTAGAAGTGATTTCATTAGTTCTTAATTGTTTTTCTATGTCCTTTCCTTAAGAGTGTTCTAAAAAATTACTCCTTAATAGGTAGTATGCGTTATGTAGCTGTAAAATATGCTGGATTTGGGTGGTGGACTACAGATGAATGAGATGGGAGAGATCTTAGTTGTTCCTACTCTTATGTGTTTATTGAGTTGTTCTGTTGGTCCTTTCAAACTCACTTGTAGGGCCATAAACTCGCTGTGGTAGTTGCTGTTCTGGCCAGCAAACAGGCTGCTTCTCCCTGCTTTTAATTTAAGGATTTGGGATTTGGTCTGAACTTGGGTTATGCTTTTGTACTTTTACCTTGGTGATGGCGTTTGTTTTGTTTGTCTGATATTTCCAGCTTTCATTGATCAATGAGTCATTTGAGCTGTGAGCCCTGCCAGTCTTTCTGGCCATAGTGATTACATTGTAAGTTATCCTGAAGCTACGGTTTAACAGAAGATTCCGACAAGAGAAACTCACATTTCTGCTGTGGTGCTTAAAGCTGTTACTATGCCATGGCACATGGCAAGTTTCAAAGACTGGTTTACTGGGTAGCCTGCTAAAAGACAGCTACCTGTTTGTCCTCCCACCTGGTGGCTCCTTTGCCTGTTGGCTGCCTTGCCTCTAATTTAAATTGAAGTTGTCAAAAGCAGAAGCTACCTCTGAACTCTGTCTCTTTTTTTTTTTATGTGGTCTAATATATCCTGTGCATTTCCCACAGCTCCAGCTTTCAAGCAACAGAACTTGCTGGTGAAAGAAGGAAGGAAAATAATAAGTAAAAATGATGCATCTAATCCTGTGAGGACAAAAATGCTAAACTGTCTCCTGTTTTAAAACCTGCCTAACGTTTATTCTTGGTCTCTTGGCAGCTGACTGCTGACAACTCTATAAATTCAGTGGATATTGCATTTCATCAGATACTAGCAAAGATTGCTAAGACCTATGCTTCTTGTGATGCCTTAAAAGTTTGTTCTTAATCATAGAAAAAAGCAAATAAAAACCTTACAAAGGTATTTTAAAAATTTCATTATCAGAGAGGAAAAAAGTAGATAGTTCCTTAGAGATATGGTTCTGAAAAATGCCACCTCCTACATTTTGCCACTTTAGCTCCCACTTTCCTCCTCTTCCCCAGTGTAGAGCTAATGTAAACAATCCCTTCCTTGGTAACGAGTGCTTAGGGAGCCAGTAAGGAGTTCTTACCATGTGTTTGTTTTTCCAGAACATTGTTTGGCATCATGTTTGTGCTCTTAAGTGTTAAATTAACAAGCATTAAATAGCTAGCTTTCCTACTAGTAACTGCTTCAGTGGAAATCCCTTCTGTCTAGCATTTTTAAGTTGCCAAGGTTTACCTACAGCCTCCACTGTTGGTTTTACGTTTTGAAAGTGTGAACTCATTTAAAGCCTCGAAAACCTGAGACCTTGGTTTGTTTCTGTAAAAAGAAAGTGAAAGTCAGGCTCTGCTGTACCTCATGAGATTATGGGGGTGAGGGGATAAAAGCCATCTAACAAGCTTAATCTAACAGAATTCAGCCACTGTAGTCCAGACAGAAATATTATGGTGCCTGACATCTAATTAAGTACTATGACAAGATACACTGCAGGTGTATATAACTGCAGTTCCTTTATTGCTTTGGTATATGTAAAAAAAGTAGTACTTTTGCTCTTATGAGTTCTTCATTCTCTGTACATATGCAAGCATAGAATATATTTTGAATTCTTGACTCTTAATCCCTTTTCATGATTTCTCTGGTCCTTTCTTTTGATTTCTCTCTTTATTCAATTTTTATTTTAATATATGTCTGGATGGAGAAAAACTTATTTTTCTTTGGTAACTTTGTGTGAGGGTCTTACTACTTACACATGAAAAAGTAAGTTCCAGAAATAGCAAAGAGTGAAAAGATTTTTATCTTTTCTTTGATTTCTTGATCTGATATTGCTCCCATTTTAGGAGTTAACCTCTACAAAGAAAAAATGAAGGCATCCTGATTTTCTTAAAGATGCATTACTCACTGTGGTAATACAGTTAAAATGAAAAAAGGAGCACCACTTCCAGAGCAAATACCTGCATGTCTCTAAAAATGTAGACATTTGGCTAACAATTACAGAAAAAAGGTCATGACTTTTGGGGGTCAGTTTTTCAGAATTTTGTGAGGAAATAAGAACAGGAAGTGAGGTAGAAAACATTACAAGGGTTTCTAATTATTGTGGAAGTTTCAAATTCTTGATTTAAATGTATTTTTTCCCCTCACCCTGAGAACCATACAGGGAGATGAGTCTTATCCTCCAGTGCGAGTCCCTGAAGTCTTTCTAGTTTGCACAGCGGATTGGATCATTGAAGCTGTTGTGATACCAAGCGAGCAGAGGTTTTTCACCTGGCTGCATACAAGCCTGCTGAGATCAAGCAATGCTAGTGGCATTGTTCAGCCTGGAGGAGGCTCCAGGGAGATTTTATTGTAGCCTTTCAATACTTGTAAAAAGTCTCTCTCAATTTTTCTTACAAGTATTTTTGAATACTTGTTTGAGAAACTTGATTCGGGTCTGAAGCCTCTATTTAATCCTACTTTTTGTTCCTTGTTCTTGAGTAGATTGCTGAACAGGGTGAACGTTTATTAAAACAATCCTTATTTCCATGCTGGTGCACAAGTTTTACTATCAACGATCTTATCTTGAGCTAGTAGGTGTCAGCTTGTCTTTTGAAAATTTAAATTTGTCATGCTTGAAAGAATTACTTTGAAGATGCATGCCAGTTTCTTAAGAGCATGCAGATTGGTTTACTTTTTTTTTTTCTTCTTTTTCTGTGAATCTAATGTTTTCATTGGGAATGCAAGTCACAGATTGTGGTGGGAGGGGATGTTGTCAGTCTTCAGAAAACAAAAATTCACGATCTTTTCTTTAGCTGTTTCGTGGCACCTGTTGTGGTTTGATTCTTAAGTCTGTTAAAAAGAATACAAAATATTATTTAATGGTTATTATATCATGTGGTTATAGAAGTCACCTTAAACAAATGAGAAAATGGGAATCTGTGACAGTCACTTTTTAAGCTTCATTGCCTATCTCTGAGATGACTACTTACTTAATACAGAGTAGAACCAGCAGCGTCTGGGATGTCTATTATACAGATTCCAGGCTAAAAAAAAAATGTAGAGACTCATAGAAATGCATTTACATGGTCAGTTGTAAAACTTTCCATGTGGTTTTTTTTTTTTTTTGTTCAGTTTATGTTAGAAATCTCCCAAACAGAGCATAGTGTTGAGATTTGCAGCTTCAAAAACTGGAGAGAATGCTTGAAGCGGTAATCGAAGACTCTCGCGGTTCAGTTTGTTAAGTATTACAGGATTAATCTGCTGTCTCCTGGTTTTCCTTGCCACAGCAAGTCTGAAATACAGACTGCTTGGAGGGGCATGAAAAGCCAAATGCTCGTGTCTTTTTACCTGATAGTATTTGTGAATTGCAGCAATGCTATTTAATCATCTTAAGATATGATTGTTTTATCTTTGCTGAGAAGCTGTTCAGAACTACAGAAATAGGATACAATAAGAATTTAGTGTCTTTCATTTTTCATAGAATCATAGAATGGTCTGGGTTGGAAGGGACCCCAAGGATCATAGAGTTCCAACCCCCCTGCCACAGGCAGGGCCACCAACCTCAGGCCTGGATCTACACAAGGTTGCCCAGGGCCCCATCCAACCTGGCCTTAAACACCTCCAGGGACGAGGCATCCACCACCTCTCTGGAAAGCCTGCCCTAGCACCTTACTACTCTATTTTTGAGACATAGTGTATCCACTCCCATCTTGTCAAGAAGTGAGGACAGTGTAGTGTGCTGTTCTGATTTTCTGCACGGTACATGGAGACGTCTATGATGTCTTGTGGCCAAATGAGTTAGGAGCACGCTAAGACTCACAGTATTCAGTGTCTTTGAGGATGACTGGTTTTGCATGAGGCATGTGTTTGCAGTCAGATTGGCAAAAAGCCAGTGAGAAAAGAGCATTTATTCACTTATGTTGAGTTTGTGCTCAACGTGCCATGCCAAAGAGAATTCTAATAAAGTAATTTTATCTGAGGACTTCAAATTTAGTAATGCTAAGTACATGAGGGACTACTGATGTACCACTGCTGAAATTAAATGTACATTCCAGGTTGCTCTTTCAACCTTTTTGCCTGTACTCTCCCCTTTACAGTTTGCTTACTGACAGCTTCTTTTAGATACCTGTGTTACTACAGGGATTTCAAATTATGCTGCTGCTTATTCTCTTTTTGGCAACGGGTAACATGCTTCTGTAATGTCTCTTCCCAATCAGTGTGAGTGCACATGCTTCCTCTTTGAGTCCCCTGACTGAAAGAGAAACATTTTGCTGTATCTTCTTTTGTTATTACTAGGCTAAGCACAGTTAACATTGATAGAGAAAGCAGGACCAAATCCTGGAATGTCTTTATTCCTGGCAGTTAAATGTGATTCACTGTGATGCACTTGTATTGTGTGCTTATACATTTATCAAGAGAAACGTGTAATATACCAAGTAATGCTTATGCTTTGAATCCATCTGCCTTTCTTTTTTCTATCCAATACTGTATGTTGGCTGATACTGAGGGGGAAAATGAATCTAAACCATTCAAACACTTGGAATGTTGATGCTAAGTGCATTTTATGGCTGAGCTAACAGAAAGTGAATCTATGAATTCTACATCTGCTCTTCACCAAGGCTATTTTAATGTCACTTACTTAATTTTTAATTGAATTCGTGGCGAGACAGATGTCAGAAGTAATAACACAAGCACAACACCTATTTTTGTTACATGTAATTTAAATATACCTAGGACCTATGGTTGTTTCATTTATCTGAGTTGCACCTCCCAACAGTTCAGATAATTTTCTTTAACTTGTAATTTATTTAACAAAGATCTCTCATGCAGGACCATAATCATGATACATGCCTCAGCTGAAGCTTCCTCGTGAGATATTTTGCTTCTGTTTTTTTTCCCCTGTTTCTTTCTCTTGCTCTCTTGCCCAAGAGAGTTGTTCTTGTGTAGACCTACTGAGAGCCATCTGGTGTGGTTGCTGGGAAGCCAGCCCTGCACACCTAAACAAGCCTATCACACTGTTCACATTTGTCATAGTGCTGGACCTGCACCTGTGAGAGATGGTCTGCAGAGACAGCTTTGTTAACAGGTTTTTTAATGTGTGTCTGCTTATAAACTTTTGTCTACTTCCATGCAGGGTTTGGTTTTTTTTCCTCAGAGAAAGGCTTTCTCCAAACTTTGGGGAAAAGGAATGTTCAGGTAGCTATAAGCAGGTATCCTTGGCATTTCTTGAAGGTCTAGTTTGTTTGGACCCTCCTAGGATAGCATTTAGGCCTGCCAGTCATTATCTTAAGGAAACATTTTTGTATATTGTATACATCCTTCTGTTTCTGTAGAGAAGAAGCTTCTATACTGCAGAAACGGTATGGCTTTGTATTCATCCCTTTTTTCAGCTCAGGGCAATACCTCAAGGTGAGATGCAGTAGCACTTTTATTTCCCTTGGATCAGTGTCAGACTTTTCAGCTGAGTTTTAGAGCTGACCTGCTTGATCTTTAAATAATCTTTTCCTTCCTCAGGCAGTGTAACAGTGCATTTCCACCACTCTACCCAGGCAGATTCTGCTACCAGGATTGCTAAAATGAATAAAAGACCTAATGGTCAATAGTTGCATTCTGAACCCTCTCTGAGCATAAACTCTGCTACATGTAGAAAAATCTTGTCATTCTGTCTTTGTAAAGCACTTCAAGCCTGCTGTTACTGGGTGGAGATGTGTGAAGACCAGGATGTTGCCAATTGCCAGTCATAGCAAGGCAAACCGCGTGGTTCTGGAAGAGCAGAAGGAATGCTCCGGTGGTTTTAGATGTCCATGCAAAATTATTTTATTAGTTGAGTGTGCAGTAAGCCCAACTGTGTCTTCCCATCTAGAGGATGCAAAGAATCCATTGTTCAAACCGCTGCTCTTGTCTCATTGCTGTGCTAAATTTGGAAAGCATCCTGCACCTGTCTTCTGCCCTGAGTCATGTCCCAGTGGGCAGGGTTTTCAAATGATCTTTGCAGGTTTCTGCTGTCTTGGAACAGCAGCATAGTTCAAAGCATATCTCAAGAAAACAGCTGACAAAAGAAAGAGGGGTAAAACCTGCATGGTTAAATAGAAGCAAGCTGCAACATGTAGGTCTCTGATGGATAGGGTGGAATAAGAGGGATAAGGAAAACCAAGGATTTCTGTGTAATACAACTCTTTGTAATAAATCTCCTCTATAGAATAATTTGCTATTTATTTGCAGATAACACAGCTCTGTAGCACTCTTGACTGGAGACCTGAAATTTTTGGGTCAAGTCCAGTGTTGTTATAGGGAGGTACACTGAAGTCAGTGGAGCTCAAGAACAGCCAGTGGAGTTATCTATCATGATGTAAAGCCATATTAGTTTCTGGTGGCTGGTGTAAACTAATAAGATATGTCTGAGATTAATTTAAAGTAGTGATGATAGAGATTATCTATGAGAGGCTGAGTATGTATGTTGAGGCAAGCTTTTCTTCAAAGTCATGATAATTGTTTTGGTGTTTTTTTAATAGATATCTTGAAATCAGGGTGTGTATGTATGTATATATATATATATAAAAGTCTTCAAAAACATCAAAGTCCAATTTTTAGTGGCAAAATGAAATAACAGGATTGCAGCCCCATGTTTTCTATTAAAAACCCCTCTTGTTTTTAAGCTAGCTTCACAATACTGTTGTAGCTTCAACTGAGTTTCTAAAATGGTTTTGGATTCTAGTTCTCATTTGACAAACATACAGTTTTACATTGAGCTATGCAGAGTATGCTTGATTAGGCCTATTGATTTGTGAAGTAAGGTAAAGCTGAAGATGATTAAGTGTAACAGATTTTAGCTCAATGTAAATGTTTTAAGGAATTACAAATTTAAGAGAAAGGATAAATGCACTGGCTTGGTCTCTTAGGGACAAGTGAATGAATTGGCTGATAATGTGGTCCCTGAAATGGTGAGAGGTTAATGTTGTCAAGTCTTTGCGTAATTGAAGAGCACGAAAAACGAAGATGGTTTTAAAATGTGTGGCTGTGTTGCTGTATATGTCTTGTGACAGCAGCTTACAGTTCATGTGGTGGGGTGTAGGTTGTTAGTGGCTGATGTGAATTTTTTTTTTTTAGTGGACTTGAGAAATCTTCTGGATTTGGGCCAGAACACTGTGTGTTCTAGTAAATGACAAAAAGTGAAATTATGCCTCTTTCACTGATATCTAAGCCTCTGGAATATGCATTATCATAGTGACTGAAAAATAACTTAATCATTTCAGAGAGCTTTATTTTAGTTAATGTGACCCCCTTCATTCTAACACTGATTTGGTTTCTGATCTGTTGGATTCAGTAAGTATTTGAAGGCTGAATGTCCCATGACCTGTGTCACGTTAATGTGTCTTTAATGCTTGGCGAGTGTAATTTAGTCCTGTGAAGCTTTGCAGAGTAGTAGCACGTAGCTCCTTAGAGAAGAGGGAACTTTGGCAGCAGTATTACGAACCTAACCCACTATAACTTAATGTTGCGGTAGCTACTGTGTCTAAAGGCAGCGTAGCATTGTCCTTTTTGAGTTTTCTGGTTGGTTCCCAAAATTTATTCAAAGTGACTTGCCGCTCAGGAGAGAAGCTTCCATGTTTGCCCTCGGTTCTGAATTGATTTTATTTTCAAACAGTGATCAAACCCAACCTGTTCATCCTAAAATTGTAGGAGACTTGTTCTGCCCTTGAGTGTAGTATTGACGACGTTGGGAACATAAGATGGGTTGTTCTGAGCAAATGCTTAAGGGAACTTGCCTCAGAAAAATCAGAGAAGTCCACTCGCATGAGATGATTACAGCTTCTTTGAAAACCATGTGTTTGTTTTAAGTGCAGAAAGTTTGGTTGCTTTTTTTTTTTTGAGGAGGTAACTGTCTCAGTATTGTATTTACTGTTAACTGAAACTGGTAGCTGAAAACCTCATGATTAAGATCTTGCTAGGCTTATTCACTATGGGGAAGAGAAAGTTTCAAGGGCACACAAGTAGCAGCCTGCCAATACCTACAAGGATGTTCATCAAGAAGATGGAGTTGGGCAGGAGGATAAGAAACAAAGGACACAAATTAAATAGCGAGGTTCAGACTTAATGTAAGGAAAACCTTTATCACCATAAGGACAATCAAGCAGTAGAACAGGTTGCTTGGGGTGGTTGTAGCATTTCCATTCTTACAGAATGGTAAAGATTCCTCTGGAACAAGTCCAAGCGGTGTGGTCAGATCTCAAGGCTGACTTGTCTGTGAGCAGGAGGTTCGACTCAAAATCCTGACTGCTATCAAACCTGAATTATCCTGTGATCCGAAGATCCTGTTTCTATCCCCAAAATTGTTTTCACACATGCTCAGAGTTCAGAATTCTGAAGCTTCAGTCCAGTGCTGTATATAACAGGATGTCAGAAGGGTAAGTTTTCACATCAGTTGTTAAGATGCACTGGGCAAGGCTCAAATTAAGTTCAATTTGTAGAAGTGATGTTTCTTACTAGGAAGGCAACCAATGAGAGAGTAGGTTAAAGAAATCGTGCTGTGTTTTCCCATCAGCTATAATACACATTTTGGGTGCAGCAAAATATATAGAAGCATTATGTAAGCAGTTCAGAGCTCTCAATGTGCCCCTCTGGATAAAATAAGGTGCTTGTATCACTCTGATAGGGTAGAAGCTGGCATCTTCTTTCCAGTACTGGCTTGTGGAGAGGAAGACTGTAACTGAAATAGCAGCTTGGAAAAAACTGCTTCATGGTTCAGTGGTTCTTTGTTGTTATTTTGTTTTAGCCCAGAAGCACTAAAATTAGCTGTCCTTTCCTCTTTGTTCTTATTTTCTTTATACTCCAAAGTTTCCGAAGTAGAAAATGTGTTGAGAAGCTTCTCTGCAGTTCAACTATCCATACACTGAAAATCAGAGCCCTTGACCTGTGCTGAAAATAATAATTTGATTTTCAGGGTTTATTCTGCTGTTTCTTTGGTTATGTGCCATTTTCTAGCATAAATTGCTCTTTGGTCATATGAAGTTAGGTCTTGCTGGTTTATGCTGACAATTTTGCTTTAAATTTATAAGAATAATTTTAATTCTGTGCCCTTCTTGCTGTCCTCTGTTTTCTTTTGAGTAGTAATAGATGCCCAGACTGTGTGACAGAGATGCTATTGAAATTAGTTCACTGAAAACAGAGCCTCTGCTCTTCAGAAAATTAAAAACCCCCATGTCTGCAATGCTGTGTTCTTCTGCAAAGGTAAACAGAAAACTGAAAGGAGACAGAGTTGTTTAGAGGTGACACGGATGTGACTTTGTTGTCATTAAAATGTTTCTTGGAAAAGACAACCGCAATTCATGAGAACCATTTTTATTTGAGTGTCTCTTCTGAGTTACTGTATTAGTCATCTGGAATCATGTATGCCGTCTGCAGCTCTTTGTAAGGATCTTTGCATGTCTGAAGAAGGTCTCTTTATTTTTGTTTGTTCTTGGTGATATATGTGAGCCTTTAAACACAAAACTAATTTTTTCACCTCAGTTACTCTTGATGTGTTAAGTCAGCTTGATCCACAGATAACTGCTAGAAATAAGTCTTTTGGTTTTTACTTCTTTTCTACTTATGCCTGGACTTTGGGTTTGAATTAAAGGTCTCACGATCAATTTCATGGAAAACCAGCGCGGTAGCTCAAGGTTTTAATTTCCTTTGAAATCTGTAAGACAGCTACAAGGAACCTTTTCCATTGTTCCTAAGAGCAGCAATGCTGCTGTTCTTACACACCATGTTGCTTGTGGGTGACGTTTTGGCCTGTTGAAATCACTGGGGTTTGAAGAGCTGTGTGTTTGCAAATCACCTAAAGTGTAAGCCACCTTGACTTTTCAAGGCTCAGTGCATGGTGTATAGCTGATATTTGCTTCCCCTTCATCTGCAGAATAGGATAAGGAATGGAAGTGCATTTCATAGTTTTTCATGGCAGAAAAACACTTTTGTGGGAGTGCTTTGGTACCTTCTGCAAACAGAGGTATGAAAGTTTGACTGGAATAGAATTAGTGCTATGGAATGTTATAAAACAAAACCCAAGGAGCCAAAGTCTGATAAATGACACAGATCACTGCTGTTGAACAGGAGAGTCTTGTTTTCTTGGAGCTTTTGGTCTATGACACTTAAGAATATGCTGTCTTCTATATTCGTGTTCTATCAGTGGCTTTGGAGGTGTACATTAGGATCATCTTAGACTTGCTAGTGCACAGTTTCGAACAGAAACTTTAATTCTGAGGGTCCTTGCAGGCTAAGCATATAGTGATGCTTGCAGGCAGGACACAGGAAAGCAATGATACCATTGCCATTTAGCATGTCTTGTTGCTTATTTCCCCCCTGCATTTGTAGGTATTGTAACTATGGGAAAATTTTAGGAGAATAATTCTGATGTCTGAGTCTATATAGGAGACTTAAAAAAAATAGTGTTTTGTTGGAAACATGGGTGGGTAGAAGAAGAGATAAAACTGTGCGTCGAGCAAGTGGCAAAGTGTCGAGGTGGGTGGCTCGCTGCTGCTGCAGATACCATCCTGGGGTTTTGACTAGGGAGACAGCTGTATTGAAAACTCTCTGGGAGTGACATATAGAAGGGTCAGCACAACTTCAAGGGGTGGGAAGCCCTAGTTATTGATTTTTTTCACTGCTGGTAGCACAGATGGTGACTTCTGATGTTGTGTGCTCTGAAGCCAGTTAGAAATTAGAAATCTGAACAGCTGTAAGCACTGAAGTGATATATCTGACCCAGAGCAAGGTGTGCCACAGTGGAGTAAGATTGTTTGAAGTGTTTGAAAAAGTTTGTAAAAAGGCAAAGACAATGTAAAAGGACTTTCATGAATGCAGCTTGCTGCTGCACCTGTAATTCCCCATGATGCATGTTAATTTGAATTTCTGTATAACATCAGTACACAAATCTGGGGCAGGTGAGAAGGTGCAAAATTACTATCTTCTCATACATAAAATCTAGCACTAGAAAGGGTGTCTCTTGCAGGTTTGCAAACTTGCCAACAATCTCTGTAGCTGTTGGAGCTCCAGAGGGTTAATGCAGTTAGTAGTATCATTGCATGTGTGAGAACTGTGGGCTTGGCAAATGCGAAACATTAAAAAACCCTTAAAGTCCTTTTTAAAATATGTAAATGGTACATCAGAAGCTGGGCTAGTTATTTAAAAGCTTTGAACCCAATAATTATTCATTTAGAGATGGTAAGTCATGGTGACTACCAGCATGACCTGATTTCACATTGAGTTCAAAAGTATGCACATCTCTCTGCTGAACTTTGCAGAGTTGTAGATACCTGCAGTATATGTAAGGTACCTTGGAAATACATAATATTGATGCATTTGGCAGGATTTATAAACTTTTCTGGTGCTGACAAAAGTTATTCTTTTCTGTTCCAAGGTGAAGTCCAAAAATAAGCAGCTCAATTTATGATAAATAGCCTGTGCATTAAATGTTGTCAAGGGCTCTTGAGCTAAACATGCTTGAAATTTTTAGACCGGGCTGGTTCTGAGAGATGATGTGCCAAACTAGACTTGGAAAATGTTTACGACGGTACTGCGTTTTTCATTCTTTCAGTTACAGAACTGAACAGACCTGTATTGTCTTATCCCCTTGGCCCCACTTTGAAACTACTGCCAAGAACTGTTTTGTATCCTGTCCCCCATAAATGCTTGCACATCTGAGTTAATTTTACTCATGTTGTAACAGTAGTACTGCAGCTCCATAGAAGCATGCTGTGGCTGGGAGCCTCTGGCAGCTTGCTTTTGTGCCTGCAGCTTGGCTTGTTTAATGCATGTAAAATTCTGCTGAAAATGATCAGGACACAAGGATGTAGGCTTTTTTGTTGCTGCTGTTCCAGAAAAGGAGCCACAATCTGAGAAAAGGAAAAGTTGCCTAGTGGCAGCTTTATTCGATGCTATGGTTATAAAAAAACCCCAAACAACCTAAACTTCTCCAGAGGGATGTCTTTAGAAACCTGCAGAACTTTTCTGCTGAGTTGCATGGTAAGTATCTGTTTTTATCCAGGTAGTCCTGGATCACGAACTTTCACTCCTATGATTTGATTGTCAGTGAGTCCTGCTCACCTTTGTGTATGGCTGACAGGGAAATAAAATTAGACAGTGCTTCACCAGGCTGTCCTCAGCCAGAAACTGAGAAATGAAACTGAAATGAAGCACTAAGAATAAGGCACCTTCACTTCTCGGTAAGTGATTTTTACATCTGCAGTTGTCACTCAGAATTTTGATCAGGGATAACTGTGTTGCACAAATATGGTGCAAGTCTGCTCCTGGGGGGCTCCAAATTTGTTCTGTTATAGGAAGATGAGTTTATAGCACTGGAGTTCTGAAATAAATGTAAGTCTGGGAGTCAACTTGAAGGCAAACCAAGTTTTTCCTAAAAAGTTATAAATTCATCCACTGAGTGAACTGAAAAAGGTATATCTGAATAGGTAGGTAGCTTTTGGCTTTGAAAGCTAACATGGATATCAAGTAACTTGTGGTTTATGTTGTATCACTTGTCAAATACTACTTATTATACCAGTGTTCTGCTGTCCTTGGAGGAAAGAAAACAGAGTTTAAGGTGTGTATGAGCCTTTATGTTTCACTACCAGTTCTCACTTCCTTAAAAGACAGGATGACTCAGCAAGCTACAAAACCCCTTATTAGGGACTTGGGAGTTTTGAGCTGTGTTCTTCTAAGGATGTTATCACCTGTCCTCCGAAGCTTGAAACCCAGTGCACACTGCTCAAATCAGGGGCTAAACTGTCTGGCTGACACTCTCAGGTGTGCTGCAGTCCCCTTTGCATTCACTGTATGAGGGAGCTGGAGCAGCCCAAAAAGCCCAGGTCTGACTGCAGGCTGGAGGGGACTCATGCAGTACAAGCACTGGTGGCTTCTTACAGTCCCAGAAGGACTTGGGATGCAGAAGTCAGCATTGCAGTTGGGAAGGCTTCTGGTGCGCAAAGCTGAGGGGACTGTAAGACAGCTCTGGCCTCTGTCTGCCTGTGCTGTGATCCTGGGGAAAGGATGGGGAGAAGTGGCACAAATCAGCTTGTGCTGAGGTCATGCTACCAGGTCAAGGGACATGCTGATGTTGGAGGTAGCTACAGGTGACACAGGGCTTTGCAAGCCTCTGGGGGCTCCTGAGCTCCAGGCTGGGGTTTGGCTGGGGTGTGATCTCAGCATGTGGGCAGGGAGTGTGGGTCAGCTTGCACATCTCTGTGTTTGCCTGCTCTGTGACTGGGGCTAGCACCCAGACTAGTTGATTTAACAATAGCCTGGCTATTCTGCACTATGCAGTCACCCTCATGACTGCAGTGCAGATATTTGCAGGGTTATGCTCTGGGGTTTGGCCTCTGCATCCAGGATTTGGAGGGTGCAGAAGTTGAATAAAGCCGTGCTTGGGCTGCAGTTTTTCCTCTGCACCTCTCAGAGAGCCAAGCTAAAATCTCTTCTTGCATCCACAAAAAGCTATGGAGAACCAAAATTGGATAAGCAGCAGAACAACCTAATACATTCTGAGAAAGCAGATATTAAGACAACTGTTAGAAATAGTGGTTTATGTCTCTAAACTATTTATAGTGTAGTCATGATGTCTCCAAAGAGAGCAATACTATATCACCAACATTTGATAGTGGTGCTCTGAATAGAGAACAGAATGCAAGACGGTACAGATGGCTGACAGACTGCAGCAAATTCCAGCTAATGAAGAAATGCAGTATGTTTGTTTACATGCAAGTTGAAACAGTTGGCTGTTAAAATTAGTTTTAAATCCAGCTCTGAGCTGTGTAAACATAGATCACCAATATGCAACTAATAATAATAAAATACATTTTTGTATTTAAAGAAAAATGCTTCCCTGGCAATGGTATTGCAGCAGTTTGGTAACTTGGCTGTTCTGTATTCAGTGATCTTCAGTCCATGCACAAGTTACTACTGTAAGAAACAAAACCAGTTTACTGAGTGAATTTTATGTATAGCCTCAAATCATGAACCTGTGTCCATCAGGTGTAGGCTTTGGTTGGATTCTGGAAAAGATGTATGGTTTTGGTAAATTTTGCTGTGCTCTGGCCAAATAATTCAAACAAAGGAAACAATGAAGGGCCAGGCGTTCTGCTGAACTACTTCATCCAGTGGAGCAGCTTATAATTTTGCTAGCAGTTTACACTGTGGAGCATTGTGGGGGAAGGCTGATTCCTGAATTTTAACAGTGACTTGGTGATCATAGAGGTAGTCCCCCTGCCTCCTTTTAAAAGGTGTCATTTTTGAGCTAGTGACTGTGTTACTGAATATTACAGAGTGGTGCCATACATTAAGAATACTGTGATCTCCTCTTGTGTATCAGGGAGACAGACATAAACAGAATAAAATGAGGAATTATTAGTACATGCTTTTCTGTTAGATATTTCCAGAGTGCGTGATTTGCTTGTCAGAGCATTTATGAAGCTAAGTTCATTTTATTAGGGTAGCATTCATCTCGTATGCTATCATGTTTAGAAGTATTATCTGCATTACAGAGAGCTGTTAAAATTCTGGAGCATGTTTCAGGAAGTTATTTCAAATGTAACTTATTTGCTGCTTGTTTTCTTTGCTGATGGGCGTTTAGAATGCGTTTGCTGGTAAGCATTATCTGAAAATGCAAATGTAGCTTGCTTTTCAGCAGCAGGCAAACAGCCTGCTGTTCTGCAGTTGACCACAGTGGAGTTGGTACTGGGAGTTGCCTGTTGATGGGGGGAGAAAGTAGTAAATAGAATGGGTTGATGTTTTTGTTCTTTACTGTAATGTTTAAAATCTTACAGTGCAAACGTACTGTGATTTGGAAGCATTGTAAGACTGCAGAAGGTGAGAGAAGTAGCTTCATTGTATGGTTGGCTTTAAGGAGTATGTGTGTGCTTGCCTGCGCAAACGGCAGCCCTCGCATGTGGGCTATGTAGAGAGAGACCCAAAAGGCCTTTCTGGTGTATACACACATACATGCATATAATTTATGCTGATGAGGCGGGTTTTTTGCTTCACAGACTGTAGTGTGATGGACAGTTGCTGATTCATGGAGAAAAACAACCCTCCTGCCAAGAACTGGAAATGTGCCATGATGCTAAACGATCTGAGATCCCACTCCCATGGGCATGTGCAGATTTGCAAATCAACCTAGAGTCAGCCTACTAAACACAGTAAAGTTGAAAGTAACCATTGAAACTAGTGCTTCTTTTTGTGGTTTTTTTTCTCTGACTCCCTACTCTGATATTACAAAGCAATTTTATGATTGCATCTTCAATTATATCCCCAAAAGTGCTTTTTTGATTTGCCAGGTATCTAAGTTATGCAGTTTTCCACGTAAGCCAGAATCCCTTCTACTTTCACAGCCAGAAGTTTTTTAGCAGATGTTCAAGCAATAACAGTTCAGATTAGAGCCTTGGATTCCTAGAGAGCTTTTGTTTTGATTAAACAACAAAACCAAACTCAACAGTAACATGCTTTTGAGCAGGGAGATACATCATAACAGGGCTCAATCAGTGTTCAAATGCTAATGTTGAGAATTTACAAGTTAGCCTGGAAAGAGCAAACAAAAATTTCTATAGTCTCTTGAAAGGTTGTAAATTTTTATGGACCCTAAAAACAGACTTTGTGTAGGTTATTCTGTAACTGCCTAGTGAGAGTTTGTGATGTGAAACACCTGTTGCTGGAGTGGGCTGATCCGATATAGTAATTGATTTGCTCTTCCTAAACACCCAGGCAGTACTATGAATGCATAGCATTGAGGTAGTAGGTGATGGTGCATCACGTTGAGTTGGCTAGACAATGAGGTTAGAGAAGTGATTTGCAAAGGTATAGGGTTAGTTTTGTGGTCCGTGGCTCAGTAAGCTAAAGTCAAATGCGATGCAAAATTTAATCCTAGGGAAAAACTGTCCAGAGGATCTCTGCTTTGCCAGGCTTTTTGCCCTGGGACTGCCCTGAGGGTGATTCTATCATCTCTTTAATAAATAACAAGGCAGCAAAATAATCTCTTAGTTTGTTGCTATCTATGGACAAGCCTCAACAACAAAAGTAGCTACATACTTCTAAATACCTTCTCAGTTTGCCAGGTGCCTGTGAGTTACGGTGGATCTGTCACTGACAGCTGTCCCCACTGTGTCCTTCCTGAAGAGTTGCTTTTCAACTCTGCTTGTCTGGGGTTTAAATGTGAAATACTTGTTATGAATGAAGAGTTACATTATCCAGCCCATGGCTGAGGATTCTGGTCTCAGGGGCAGGCTGCTCAGTGGTAGTGGTGGTGGTGGTGGTGTAGGCCACTGGCAGCTAAACGGTAAAGTCTACAGGAGGTTTAGGATGTTGAGCTTTTCCTGTGTCTACAGAGCTGCTATTCTAGGAGCGTTGCTTTATGTAAGCTACACTTCTTGCAGGGTTCCTTAGTCACAGAAATGCATGTCTGGATTGCATCTTCCACTTGAACATGAGAGGTCCTCCTTGGGTCAAGGTAATGAGTGATGAAATATAATTACCTTGTACATTATTATAATGACTCATATATTTATAGGTGCCTGTGGTATAAAATTTGGATGAATTGCACATTCTGATGGATGCCTAATTTTGTTTTCCCTTGTTGTTGGCTGGTATCGCCCTACTTAATGGATAATCAGACTACTTGTTGCAGAGATTTTACATAAGCGCTTTGGGGTCTGGTTTTGGGATTCTTCAGGTCATTAAAATAGTGTGTTTATGAGAGTGCAAGTACAAAAACCTGTCAGTTTTTGTGGCATGTGCCAAGCTACAAGAATTTTTTAATATTAGTTCTTGCTCCTTAGCAAAATTGGCTGTAATGCACATGAATAAACTTCTGCAAAGTACTGTATTTGTGATTGTTCATAGTGTACACTGCTTTGTGAATAATTGCTCCTCATGCTCCCTCCCTTAAGTAGCAGCCTCTAGAAATGATCGACACCTTTAAGGGCATTCATTACCCCAAATTGTCTGTCTCTTATGGACCATTTGATGTTGCCATACTTAATTTTCTGCTGCAGCTTTCCTTTAATTTATCATCAATCCTAAACATAAGTTTGCTGGTTCTAGAATGTTTCAAATTCAGTGTTTCTAATCTTAAGGCAAGTAATTTTTAAATATTTTGGTGTAATCATGGTGAATAACTCTCAAAACACAAAAGTACTCCACTGAATAAAACAGTCACTTGCTAAAGAGAGAGTTAGTAAGACTCTTATGTATTTCATCTCTAAGTGCCTTCTACATGCAAAATACTAACAAGATACTTTGTGTACATATGGTGTGCCTGCATTGGCTGTATTTGCTGCAGAACTCTGGTTGACTTCAGTGCCCAGGAAGGAAGTATTAGACTCATAGTATGGTGAATCACTACCATATAACCTATGGGCTTGGTGATTGGATTTTTTTTTTTGAACTGAGTTTGAGATTATGGCCATTTATTACAGTATTTCTGTATAAATAAGGGAGGTGGTTGGTTTTTGGTTTTGGTTGGGGTTTTTTTGTTTCTTTAGGTTTTTTTTTTTTTCCCAGGTAAATGGAATAAGATCAACATCTGATAACTCAGTCTCAAAGATATCCACATAGTAGATTGTAACTTTGGAGCCAGAACAGTCCTGCTGTCTAGTACACTGGTGAATGTCCCCAGACAAGTGTTAACCTTGGTATATGCAAGTAAAATCTGAAGTTAATTGCAGGTGTCTGTGTCCAAGGGAGGAATTTGGTTCTCGTGCATGTAAGAAGATAATATTAATAGCTGTAGTGAGATTAAGTTTACAGTTCTACTGGACATTAAGGTGTGGAGCCCTTCTCTAGTGAGAAATAAATGACAGTGGGAGGAATTGTGTCAGGTTTTAAGTGGCTCAAGTTTTAAGATTGATTAGGTAATCCAGAGAAAAGGTATTAGCTTTAATAGCTTTTTCCTTTTGCAGCCTTTGAGTAGAAAAGATCTTTTGGATTTACTTTATGCCTAGCAGATTTAGTAGATTTAAAATAAAAAAGGCATCTTTCAAACCACGTGAACACTTTTGTGTTGTTGTTGCGTTTGATGTAAGTTTATGAAAATGAGTTCAGTTCAATTAGGCTTCGTTGATACAGTACTTTTCCACTGAATTTACTAGGAGCTCGTGAATGTGTTGTAACGAACTGCACTGCAGGCTGCAGTATCTGATTGTCATGCCAGGAGCATCACTAGCGTAGAGCTAAATAGAGATTGGTGAGGAAAGTGGGTCAGGAAACAGGCCTACTGTACCTGCAGAGACTGCAGAGTGCAGTAGCAACGGAGCAGAGTGTCCACAGCATGGCACTGTCTTACAAAACATAGAGTAGATGGGCTGAGGATGTGGTTAGGATAGTGGGCATGTCGGGGAGCTAAAGATGCTGCTGCTTTTATTCTCCATTTGCTCCCCCCTCTACACACACTTGTTTCGCTGGGTGATTTTAGCAGTGCCTGCTTTACATTTTCTTTCTCTGCACAAAAATGTCCACAAAAACATTCTTTCACCTTCAGAGGTCAAAACCATCCTGTCCTGTAAGACAGACTGCTAGAGCCATGCTTGCTGGTTTGTGTGAGACAGTGTTAAATGTTGCTAAGCAGTCATGTAGTGTGCTGCTCTGTAGACCTTGGTGTGGTTGTTTAAAAAGGGCTTTTCTGAGCGTGCCTTGCTTCACTTGCAAATTTAGTCTTCCTGGAGGTGACATTCAGAATAAAATTACAGTACAAACAGAAAAGGAGCAATAAAAAACAAAGCATCTCTAAGCAACCAGTGGGACCTGCCAGAATTACACAAAAAGTGGAAACTACATAGATTGAATGATAAATACAGAAGAAAGGAAGAGAAAAACCCCAACAAAAATGGTTATAAGAATTTTTGCTTAAGAATTAGAGGGTGAAATGAACAGAAAAAGATAAAAGCTCGTTTCCCCTGCTGACTGCCTCTTGACTCTGTGGAGCTTACAGTGGCTCCAAATAGTCCATTTTATAAGCCTTTTGGTCTAGAGTATGCTCATCTATGTCCTGACCATAAGAGAATATCTAAAGCAAGGGGTATTACTCGAACAGGAGAAAAACAAGTGTATTTTAACCTTAGTCATAATTGGTTTGATTGTATTTGGTTTATGTCCAAAGGAATACCTCTCATCTCGTTTTATTCTTGAGGCTGGAGTTTTGAGACCTGAGAGTAGGAAGGAAAGCCAGAAAGGTACTTGTCTGGTTTTGAATTGGGAAGGGTCCATACTAAGAGGGAATGGTTCTGCAGGAAACTTTTGTTGCATGAATCCATTATTAATACAAAACAAGAGGAGGATTGGGTTCAGAGACCCTCAGGGGCCAAAGCCTGCAAGGTTCTTCAGTTCTCAGCTTTCCCTGAAGTTTCCACTGCATTGGTGGAAGGATTGCTACTGATTATGTTAAAGTGGAAAAAAAAAAAAAAAAAAAAAAACCTTGAGGAAATAAAGTAGCTGAATGACTTGCTACCCTGCTGTCTGAAGTTTTGGACCTCTGAGACATGATGAAACAGGGAGATGGGTCACTTGCAGCCATTCTCTGTTGAGAAAAACAGAGCAATATGGAGGGCATGATAATATATCTCAATATACTTTGATTAATCTTGGCTTGAATTGTTATGCAGAAGTAATACATTCACATTGGTACAGCATCAAGAAAGGGTGAATGACTATTCTGCCATTAACTCTTTCTTATTGTGACTGTAGGCAGATCAGTTGTGTGGAGTGCTTAGACCATTGAAGAGTCTGTTTTATTTTGACATGTGCATAGAATGTAGTTGAAAAATGCTTCTGAAAATGAGGCTTTGGTTCATGAGAACAAAAAATTGCTTACAAATTTATTTTGGATACTCAAAAAAAAATCATCCTCAGTGCCATTGTTCTGTGTAATAAATGAATGATGACATTAATAGCATTTCAAAGACAGGGGAAAAAAACCCCACAGAATGGGTTGGAAGGGACCCCAAAGACCATCTAATTCTACCCCCTGCCATGGGCAGGGACAGCCTCCACTAGACCAGGTTGCCCAAAATCCTATCCAATGTGGCCTTGAACACTGTCAGGGATGAGACATCCACATCCTTTCTGGGAAACATGTGCCAGGGCCTCACCACCCTCAGTGAAGAATAACTACCTACCTTTGGCTTAGAAGCGTTACCCCTTGTCCTATGCCTCGTGACAATGCATTGAACAGAGACACCTTCATCTACTGTAGTGGTATAGATGATTTAGGGAACTGAATATCTCAAAAATCATGTACTCTAACAGCATTAATTTTATGTTTAAATGAGAGCAGTTCTACTATGATAATTCAGCAGAGAAATTAAACTAAAAAGAACTCCCTTCCCAACTGTGGTCATTGCACATAAATCCTCTGGATTTCCCAGTACTGAAATGGACAACACTCTCTCACTGCTGCTTTTCAGAATCAGCTGCTCTGGTAGTTGATTTAACACCTCATGGTTCATGTTCTTCCCTGCTTTCACATATTGCATTGAACAGATATTTTCTAACCTATCTGATTCTATGTTCATACAGTGCTGTAAGCTATTCCGGCTCACAAGCCTTGAAACGGTGGGCATAAACACAGAGGGGTAAGCAAGTGTGTGCTGACTGTAGCAATGACAGTATTCCCTGGTGTTCACTCCAAAGGGAAATGACTTCACCTCCAGAAGACAATTTACAGCGTGTAGCAGAGGCCATGGACGAGATCACATAGTGCCTTATGTGCTATTTATGCTTAAATACCAAGCAAAGGTGTTGCTACGCCCTCAAGGCTAGTAATCTGCTTTTAAGCATGGATATGGAGCTAATGTGGTAACCAGAGGAGAAGGCAAGGCTGCATGTGGTCTTTGTCTACATCCTCTCTCTTAAGCTCTTTACAGAGAGAGTGGTGAGGTGCTGGAACAGGCTGCCCAGAGAGGTGGTGGATGCCCCATCCCTGGAGGTGTTAAAGGCCAGGTTGCATGGGGCCCTGGGGAACCTTGTGTAGGTCATGCCTGGAGGTTGGTGGCCCTGCCTGTGACAGGGGGGTTGGAACTCTATGATCCTTGGGGCAGACCATTCTGTGATTCTATGACCATGATTCCACTTTCTGGTCTTTGGATGCTTGTCCTGCCTCATTCCTGAGGCCTGCAGTTGTGTCACTTGTTAAATAGAGTTACTCATGAGTGCTGTTTTGGTGATTACAGTTACTAGGTTGGTCAAAGTCTTCTGAACAGAAGTTTTGTTTTAAAAAGCACTACTATACTGAAGGCACCAAGCCCTGTCAGGTTTGTGTAGGGTGTTGTGACCGTCTGGATAGGAACAAGCGGGTTCCATCGTACTACATTGCACTGTTTTAGATGCTTAAAGCAGCTGATTGTTAAAGATGCCGCTTGTCTTGCAATTTCCACTTACCATCATTTTTAAAAGTAGGCTATTTGAGCTCTGAGATATGTTATTTAACTGTGTTAAATTTTAATCAGACCTCATTAAAAAAAAATCTTATTCTTTGCCTTTCCCTCAGGAGAACTAGATCCCTTGACAGTATTGCAGGCAGACCTGTAGCAGGGTCCTTCAAAAGTCTGCATCTTTTGAGGATATGTGTGGGGTTTTTTTTTTTGTGGTACTTTAATTTTATTTTTAAACCTAACCTCTCCAGGCTTGCCATGAGTAACTGTGTTCGTCCCCTACTTCCTGAGCTGAAGCTTGAGGCTGCATGACGTGCCTCAGTCACTGCATCTGGGTCTTCTGAGGCCCAGCCACCAGCCCTTGTGAAAAGTCTGCCTGTAACACGCTCTCTGGGACGGGGGTGACAGAGATTGCATAATGGGCATGTGAATGTAAGAATGAATTGCTGAGAGGTGTTCTCAGTTTTCTTTCATGTATTAGTGTGCCCCAAGTAGTTCAAGAACTTGCCTCTGAAAATAAATTTTGCTGGATTATGCAAATTCCTCCTTTATTTTTCTTATGGTAGTAAAACACGGTGTATTTCACAGAATTTATCTTATTTTTATCTGTTTTTTTTTAAAGCCCAACTGCATGTGTAGGTTTACTAACTGTTGGATTTCAGAGAGAACTTGAAAAATCTTTATTATAAACAAGAGTTTCCTCAATAAACTTTGCATCAGTTGGAAATTAGAGATTGAAACCTTTGTTCTCAGCAAAACCTTGTTGTAAGAACACTTACCATAGCACTGTGTTGGCCAAGAATACCTTAAAATAATTTAACTTTACTTACTAATGGAGATTGATGGTATTCCCAGTGCTTCAGATGTTTGGTGCTTCTGACCTTGCAACTAAAACAGTCTGTTTGAAAAGTTGTATGGCTAGTCACAAATATTTCTAGTGTAATTTCAGGCCCTGTAGACTTGGAATTTCTCCCATAACTAATGTACAACCCTTTCCCTTCTGATTTTGGGTGCAGACTCTTTAAGCTGTGTGGGCAGCAGTTGACCGTTTCACTTGGACACTGTTAGCACGTAGATGGCTTTCGCAGGCAGAGGGATAGCTGCGTTGTTGGGTTACATATTTCCTGTGCCTAATATGCTACTGCTTCTGATTGCTTGACTTGAGAGTCCTTAATATCCTTATTGTTATTTTAAATTCTACTACCCTTAGGCGCAACCCTGGTGCTATAAATATGTGAGTAGGAGTGGCAGACTGCTGGTATAAGCTAACATTTCTCTTCCTTGTATTTTGCTCTTAGGATGTGTGTTTGAGGGATGAGGAGCACTGATTTATTTAGGCTAGAGGTGCAAGACTTCCAGACAGCCTACACCTTGGTCAGAAGTTCTACGAGGAGAAAGGGAATCAAGCTGCTTGCTTTCTTCTTTCAGAAGAAAAGAATTTCTAATATACCCAGATTTAAGTGCAATAGCTAACTTAATATGCAAATCCCTGGTTTCATGACTTTGCCTTTACTGTTAATATTGTACAGTATTTAAAATAAGGTAAGGCAGTTCCTGTTCTTCTAATTGTAAATTGCACGTCCTCTTTTGGATTTTCTTCTGCAGAGGTGTTGAGAATAAGAGATGATGAGATTTTTTTTTTTTCTTTCTTTCCCACAAATGTCATTTATATTTTTCTTACGCTCCTGATGTAGGCTACTGGCAATATATATACCAAAAGGCTACCACCTTCCCCTTTTCACAGCCCTGCCAAGAGTTAGCTGCTGCCTACATAGCTTTTGCTTTGTCTCTTTCTAGTTTTATTCATTGAAGATGCCTTCCATTGTAAGACATAGGTTACCTTTACCCTAGAAAGATTTAATTAGAAATCTCAGTATCTGCAATTTTAAAAAATGGAATAGAAACAAACCAAGCTTAGTACTTAGTTGTGCTGTGCTGCTTTAACATCCATTTCCTCTGGGACCTTTTTCTGTCCTGTATTATTTCATACTGAGCTCATTTTTTTTTTTACAATGCACAGATGAGAAGAGAAGGGGAACCAGAAATAGCCATTTAACAAAGGGCTGTTGTTAACCACTTCTTTTTTAATGCTGCGAATAGCTAATTTAAAATTTGTTCAACAGCTTATGGGCTGGTTTTGATTTGGTGTGGCTTGGGGCTTTTGGTTTCTGTTGGGTTTGGGTTTTTTTCTTTCTCCCTGGATGTAATGTCTTCAGTTTGAAGTAGCTTGTGAGGTGGGTGTAGGTTGGTGATCGTGAGAAAGCACTTTTCAGAAGAGGCACCTGGGAGCTGCTGCCCTTGGTGTAGACTGGTACTGCAAGTGAACTGTAAGGCCTGATGAAAGCAATTGGTAGTTTTGGAAGTAGGTATTATTTTAGCTTTATTTTATTGGTAATGAGAGAGCCTTAAATCTGATCTCCTGTCTTTGTAAAAGAGTGATTTGAAACGTAAAAAGTGTTTGGATCTTTAAAAAAGAAAAAAAAATCTGTTATTAAACAATTTAAGTGCTTCCAAATGCATCGTTAGGAGCTAGTTGCTCTGGATCTGTATAGGTTCTCCTTTGGTGATTGCAGTGGCACTGCCCAAGCGCCTCGGATGGAAACACTTTAAGAAGCAGCACTGCTGGCACTCCGCTGCTACAGAGTGGAGGCACCAGCTCGATGCCTGAGCTGATGCTGGACTGGGGCGGATCTGGGACCAGAGCTAGGTTCTTTGAATTGCCATCCCAGGCATTTTCTGTTAGATCATCCTTCCCTTTTTCATGAAGTTGTTCTCCTTTGATTTGGAGCATCCCAGGAAAGCTGGTTGGAAACGAGAAATTATCTTTACATATTTGGACGCCTCTCTGATTTACTCCACGGGAGTCTTGAATGGTTAGTCCTGTGCAGCTCTGAGGGTTGGGAATGCTTTGCTGAACACACTTTGAAGGACAGGAGGAAAGGCAAAAACGTTACACGTCCTAAAAAGAAAATAGTAATCCTTTCCTGAATTCTCTAGAAAGCCCCCTCCAAGTAGGGGATGAGATGCGGCCTAAACCTGTGGTTTTTTGTGTCCTTTTCTGGTGTTCCTTCTGAGATTTGGTTTTATCTTAAGCGTATGTAAAGTTCTTAAGAGCATAAGGACAAATGTGATTGTGTAGTCATACTTTCTTAATTTGGGCTGGAGACCTTTACCCAAATCATTCCTGCAACAGGCATAGTTGTGTTTGGTTGGTTTGGTTTTTTTAAGTGATGACATCTCCCTTAGGATACCTAGTCATGATTTTATATGGCAAAGGATTCAGCTTAGTCCTGTTTAATTGTCTCACTAGCTCCTTTTGTCTTATGCTTGCTTGTTCTTCCAGAGGTAAAGCAAGTATCTCTTTTCCAATACCCTTTATTAACAGAGGACAAAGAAACCTGAAGGTTTTCTACAACTTAGAGCTTAATGTGATTCTTTTCCTGAAAATGCCAAGATTGGGATGTATAATTGGGTCTCTGCAGTTCTCAGTAGCAGACAGTTTCTGAGCTGCCTGTCTTCTAGTGGAGCCTGAAGCGTTCTTTCCTAATGAAGCTATCTGGTATGGTGTGACAGCCATTTGGCTGGAACCATACACAATTGATGCTGAAATTACTATTGTTTGTCATAACAGTATGTTCTTGAAATACATCTTTGTCTTTATAGGCAGCAAGACATAAATTTAGAAACAGTCCTGTTTAATTTGATTAGTTTTGATTCTGTGCCAACTTCTCTTTTTGAATGTTTGTATCCTGTGAGCAAGTTGCAAAACAGTTCTGTCTTGCTGTTTGATTATGCAGAGGATTACTTTTGCAGCTCTCCAGTCAAAAGAGATCTCATGCCAAAAACTTGAAAAGGCCAAAGTTTAAGACTTCTTTCTCCTTTAAGTTGAAAGAGCTGATGAGGAAGCATTTTCTTAAGTGTTTGTTTTATGTTTTGAACAAGTCCTTATTCTTTATTTTTTTAATTTGGGAGTGATGATCACAGCTTAAGTGTTTGAGGAGAAAATTTCAAGCATCTCAAGGATGGGGAAAATTTATGTATTTTTCTTTATCTGAAAAACTAGGGGTACCAAATGGAACAAAGTGAGCTCACTCACTCTCACTGGTGTAGTTTAAGCTTGCAAATTATTCAGAGGATTTTTTTCTTGTGATCAAGTGGGTTTTTTTTCAAGACATGTGCTGCACCACATGCTTTCACTGCCTTGTAATGGCATTATTGAAAGAATAAAGGTATGTGTAAAAATAAGCAGGCTGGATGTTTTCTGGTTTTATTTTTTTACTCAGGATATTTTTTGAGGTGGTAATCAGTATTAGAAACGTAAGTCTCTTCTTGGGGAGAAAAATTGTAGCAGAAATATGCTGTTGATCTTTATAGCAAGAAATTTTAAAGAAAATAAATAAAACATTAAAGGACATTTGATCACAGCAGATCATAGTTTTATTCTGTTGTGAGGTGACAATGCGTTACCTTGCAAGCTGTAGCTGTCAGATGGCGTGCCGAATGGGTTCAGAACCTAGTTCCCTGCTACACTTGTACAGTGCCTTATTCTTCCCTGTGGTGTGGCCATCACAGCATTTCATGCAGGCATGTTCAAGGCATGATGCTGTCTGATCCATACAGATATCTGTGCTAAGTGTTAATCTGAACGTAACCTAAGTAGAAAGCGAGAAGCTTTACTGACAGCTTCCCTGCGATGCTGTTTCTAGGGCAACTGTGCCTATTGTGTGTGTGCTGTGTGTGTTCAGCAGTCTGGCTGCTAGGTACTGCAGCGTGGAAAAGCATTGCCTTGAAAAGTGCTTCCCTTCCCTCATTTTTTGGTAGGTTTGAAGGCAGCAAAGGCTGATAAGGCCTCCCTTATCAAACTCATCCTTCCTATTTTGCTTTTAGTTTTCTACTACTTTAGGCATATTGCTTAATAAGACAAAACCACTGAAAATGGAAGGAATGCTCATGTCCTCCTGCAGCTCAGTCTCTCTGTTGCTCTCTGTTGATAATCCAGGATGATTTGCAGAGGTAGACATCAACGTAACAGTTCGTCAGAGTAAGTCCTGTTTCTTGCTCTGCAGAGGGAGAGGAGCCTTTTTTCTGTGACAGTGAGGCAGCAGTGATGAGAAGTGGAAGAAGACTAGGAAGGCTGTGTGCTGCACTGTGGAGGAGTGCTCAGAAAAGGAGCATGCAATGGGTGCCAGAAAGGTGGGCTGAAAAGATGGTTCATCAGCAGGAGTCCTAATCCATGTCTAGGCAGTGAGCTGGCTATTTATTCCTGATTTGTAACCATAAAATGTCATCACTCTTAAACCAAAATAACAACAACAACAATAATAACAACAAATAATAATATCATCCCCATCTGCTTGATGGTGCTGTTTCTGCTACTTTGAGAGGGTGCTGGGAGGGGGAATTCCATCAAGCAGAATCTCCTTCTGCAAATTCACCTGTAATAAGGTTATTTTTTTTTCTTTCCTCATATACATTCTGCAGAACAGTTTGGGGTATGTGCAATCCTGCGCTGGTTGTGCTTCAGTGGCAGATGTCTGAGGGGACCAAATACTGTGCATTAAAGAGGCCTGAGAAGCAAAGAAATTTGTTGATGTGTAAATGAAGTGGGTAATAATTTCTGTAGTTAATCTAAAATTGATTAGGCTGGTGAAACAGATTTCAGATTCTGCATTCCCTGTCCTCCATTGCACAGTCTTCCTGTGGGAACATGCAGATAAGTAGGCTGGTAAGCCCCTCTCACCACAGATGACAAACATGTCCTGCTTTGTAGGTGAACTTGAAAGAGTCATCTGCCTCAGTTTGATGTAAGCTTTCATCCTCCCTGTGCTCTATAGTTCTCAGGGGCTTTAAAATTTCTTTATGTATCAAAAAGGCCCCACTTTTTGCTGCTGGCTACTGGGTTAATATTGTTGAATCCTAGAATAGGGCTCTCTATATCTGTAGGTTATCTGAGTGAGTGAATGAAGGTGACATGAGGAGATGCAAGCAATGTGCCAAACAATGAAGCTGTGCTTGGACAGCATCTGAATGGAAGCCAGGGAAATAATTTTAATGCATTGCCTAGCTACTCATTTTTTTTCTCCTCCAAAAGAGTCTTTTGTTATCCAAGTATATTTTTAGTCTTTTTTCTTTTTTTTTTTTTTCCTTTCCAATCTGGTCAACATTTCATTCATGTTTGTGTTGAATACATTGTTCCTTTAGTTTTCAAGAGACTGATGCCTGTAGAGATGGAAACAATTTCCTTAATTGCTGAGGTGAATGTTATTACCCTTCATGCTGACCTGAAAGAACCTTTTTCTTCAGGCAGTCTCAGGAACAATTTAGCCTTTGATGTTTCTTAGCTCTCTCTTCATCAAGAGGAGGGAGCCTGTGTAGAAAAGCACATGGAAAACCATTCCTCCAAAAGTGATTTTAAGTAGCGTAATTTGTGCCCTCTGTAGATCAGTCACATACTGAATTTATTCTTTTTAAAGGTGCAGCATGGTTCTGAGCTTGTTCATGTTTCTGTTTGTCTTAAAATTAGCAGTGCCTTCTGTACTCAGGGAGGTCCAAAATAGAAACTTAGCTTCTAAGTATGGGCTTATAGATGTTCCTAATGATAAATTTAAGGATATGCTAAATATGTTCATCCGTATGGGTAAATCTGTAGTTTTAGATTTGTTGGCCCTTAACAAGGAATTGGGGTGCAGGGGAAAATGGGGAAACAATGTATTTGGAGGTTTTTAAAGAAACCTGGTAATTTTCCAATGTATGAGGTAGAGAGAGACACTTTGGACTCCCTTTTACTTTCAGTCCTTTTTCCCTTTCAGTTTAGGAGGTCTTTTTACCCTTGCAGACTGAAGAGTAAATTCAACCAGGAAAATCTGCGGAATATTTTACTGCCTTATTTTCACTTACAAGTGATCTCACACGTGTGCACCCACAGTTTGCTTGTTTATTAATCTCTTTCTCCCCAGTAGCTTAGCTTAGTAGCTTTCACTTGTGGCCTGCAGCGCTTACCAAGGAAGGGCAGCTGTCCTTTATGTCAGAATGCCTGTGTGGGCACATAGAAAGAAAACTGAGGAGGGGGACTGCAGAGATGAAAAGAGAGAGAACGAATGGAAAAAGGAGAAGTAATGCAGAAAAAGAAGAAAATAGGTGGTGAATGTGTGTGTGGTAAAAACTATTTTGTCTGCATGGTATTCATAGATGCTTTGCTTTGCACAAACACGTGGAGAATTCAGCAGTGAATCAATGGCCAGACTCTTCTGGCCTGTATGTTGCGTGATGCTCAGTGGTTGAGTTACACAATATTTTGATACTCCCATCTCCAGTAATAGGGATGCAAAGTACTCTTGAGAAACTGGAAAGAGATGCAAGCTCTTTTTTTAAAAAAAAAAAAAAGGTTTAAGCCTTTCTGCAATAAAGGTTATGTGCTGTGTGCAAAGATGACAGAAGTGTACTGACTTAGAAATGAATGAAAACTGGAATTCGCTCAGAGGCTAAAAAGTCTTTTAGTCATTTTTTTGATAACAGAGCATTCAAAATAAGAGCAATCTATTTAATACAAATATTTTTCAGGTTGTGAGGTTCTTAAAGGTATCATAACTAACCAAGCTCTCCCTTATCCAGCAAGCAAGACAGTGTTTCAGCACTAGTTTTGAAAGGCAAGTTGATTACAACAACCATTCCAGGGATTATTTTGGCCAGGTAGTTGGGAGTGTAGCGATACTCTGTGTACTTCAGAGCATTTCAGGTATTTTTGAGGTGAAATCTGCCCCACAAGATAGATGATGTCCCAACATACTGAAATAGTTGGGAAATCAGGTATTGTTCTTTTGTTCTGCTCCCTGACTGCAGTGGCAAAACGTGTTTGGAGTCATTGGAAGCAGCAGGCTTCAATTCCCACTGTTACGTGAAATTGTAATTGCAGGGCAGTCATGCTGGACAGATGCCACCTCAAGAGGAACGAGCTGATATTTAGAGCAAATCCTGGAGAGGCTGGGCAAAGCAGTAGGTGTTAAAGCCTCTGTGGATCAGTGGGTGTTGAAGAGAATATGATCTCAAGCTAGTGCTCCATGTCTAGGAATGGTATGTTGGCCAGAGAGCTCCAAAGTCAGAATGGCAAAAACTTGGCTACTGGCAGGTTCCAAAGCTTAAGGTATTTGCCACTGTGTAAGCATCATATATAGGCATGAATATCTGTGCTTCACCTCCTTCACAGGAAACCTGAGCAGTAGTTCTCAATCTCACACACAGTTGTAAGAGTAAAGCACTTCGGAAGTTGATGGTCTGAGAACTCAAGGTAGATGAGGTGGGTTTTAGCTTCAATTTAATTAGGTTCCAGAATATTTAGGAAGGAGTTTCCTTATAGCTTTTTTTCTGAGCTGGGCTGCATATGTATTGTGATTTTTGGATGGTGGGATTCTGGTGGTGGAGGGGGCTGCAGGGGTGGCTTCTGCAAGAAGCAGCTAGAAGCTTCCGACAGAGTAAATGTCAGCTGGGATTAAGGCCAGACCTGCCACAGACCAAGGTTGAGTCAAACAGCAACAGTCAGTGTCTCTGTGAGTCACGTTTAGGAGAAAAAAACCCCTCAAGCTGCCACTTTTTGCCACCATAGTAGTGAGAAGACGTAAGAAACTTTGCGCACACCAAGGTCAGTGAAGAAAGGGGGGAAGAGGCACTGCAGATGCTGGAGAGAAAGGTCTCCCTGCAGTCCATAGAGGACACCATGGTGGAGCAGGCTGTCCCCTCCAGCCCATGGAAGATGATGGGGAGCAGAGGCCCTACCTGCAGTCTGTGGAGAGGTCCCATGCTGGAGCAGGTGGAACATATGGAAGCTGCTGTGACCTGCATTGGAACAAGCCCCTGGCAGAACCTGCAGCCCATAGAGAGAGGCCCATGGTGGAGCAGGTTTGTTGGGGGTACTTGTGACTCTGTGGGGGTCCAGGCTGGACCAGTCTGGGCATGAGAGACGGAGAGACATTGTATGATTCTATGCCTGCCCCCACGCTGGGGCAGTTGGTGAAGAGCTGAAGCCCTGTGGGAAAGGACTCGGCGTTGGAGGAGTTTGTGGAGGAGTCTCTCCCGTGGGTGGGATCCCACACTGCAGCAGGGGAAGGGTGTGAGGAATGGCCCACTGACCCTAGCTAAGAAGGAGAACAACTCGTGAGGAACTGACTGAAACCACCATTCCTTCTCTCGCCACCCTGTGAAGGGGCAAAGGGAGAGAAATCATGAATGAAGTTGAGTCTGCAGAGAAAGGAGGGGTGGAAGGAGGTGCTTTAAGACCTGGTTTTACTTATCATTATCTGACTCTGGTTTCACTGGGTGTGTACTATAATAAATTAAATAGGTTTTTTTAGTTCATGTTGAGTCTGTTTTGCATGTGATGCTAATTACAGACTGATCCCTCCCTGTCCTTATCTTGACTCCTGATACTCAATATGTATTTTCTCCCTTGTCCAGCTGAAAAGCGACTTTGTGTGTCTGGCCTCCAGCCAGGGTCAAACCACCACAATATGTCACTTGAGTTTAAATGAGTGCACCAGATTTTGGAAAGGTTCTGCAATAGGGAGAAATGCTGCATCTTGACTTCATCTAAAGAGGGATGCACTTTGAATTGCAAATTCACAAGAAGTGGTTGTGTTTTGTAATTAGTAGTGAAGTCTGGTAGGTTGCTGAGTTTAATCTGTAGTACTTTTCATCTGTTACAGAAATGCTGCTACTTTAATAATGTTAAAGCTTCATTCTTATAGTTTCTAAAATTTTGTATTCTATCTAGTGGCATAGACTGTATCAGATGAAGTTGGAGTTTTAAACCTTCAAATTACTTAAGCAATATTTTATAAATTGCAAGGAAAACAGCTCTTGTAAAAGGATTTCTGATCAGTGTATTTCACAGTGACTCTCCAGATGTATTAACTAAAGAACGTGTTCCTGTCTTCTGAGTTGTTATAAAGTATTGATTCTTTTTTATACTGAGCATATAGTACCTCTCATAAAATGTTATTTGAAAAATTGTCTTGTCTGTCTTGAGTCCTGTGTGCTGTTGCAGAGCCACCCTGTGAGAATGAAAGGGAAAATGTGATTTAACAGTAGGAGGATGGGAGCCTGAGTTCTGTGCACGTGGGTATGTTGTAATCTTACTGAGTAGCAGGAAGATAGATGAATTAATATAGGAAGTCACCTCCAGTGTCTCTGTACTAGCCACCTTGTGTAGGTTAGCCAACTCCCTAAGACTCCCTCTTAGTCTGTGTCAAAGAATAGAATTCTCCGCTTTAAATTGCGATGCAAGAAAATATTTTCAGTATGAAATGTTATGGAAAAAATGATGGGATTGCAATGTCAACATTACAGTTTTTACTTAGGAAGAATCAAGTAGACTCATAGGAGTGAAAGGGCATTTTTTACTAAAAGCTGCATTAACTGTTCCTCGCTCATTAACAAGTTGGAAATAAGATGTCTTAAGGGGTGTCCAACAGGTGAGAAATCCTCTCCACTCCCCTGAAACAAAACACAAGGCACTGGCTGCAGCCTGTCCTGAGCCACCATGTCACAGTATAACCAAGCTCCATCTAGCAGGGATAGGAAAAGAGCTGCAATAATGTGGGTGAGTTTGCTGGCAAAGGCAAATGCAGGAGACTATGTACTGTCAATACTAAACCATCTTAAATATGTCCATTGGCAAAACAACAAACTGTGGCAAGGCAAATTTCTATTTTGCATTTGGGGAAGAAGCAGAAGTAGCCTACAGGGATGAGATTCCCTTCTTCATACCAGCATTTACTCAGTCTCTAGAGAGAGAACTTAAAAAATCAAGGCTGGAACATTTCCATTTCAGAATTTTAAGAGAGATGGCCAAAGTGTGCTCTAGTTTGTTGATGTTGATATTTTGCCGCCCCCCTTCCCCCCAGGAATATCAGGGAAGTTTCAGAAGTCCACTTGAAAGACAATGCCCTGCCAGTGTTTTAAAAGGTTGAACAAGATGACTCAATTATAGATGTGTCAGCCTGGTATTTGCCTTGGCCAGAAAAATGGCATAGCTGACATGAATTTTGACCAGTAAAGGTTTAAAAGATGATACTGTAGTTGCCTGCAGTGAGTCTGTGACTATGGAAAATATATCTTGTCAAACCAATGTGATACTTATCAAACTTTCATCTCATAAAAAAAAAAAAATGTATCAATGTCAAATGTAGATGTAACATATTTAGATTTCCAAAAGCTGAGGTGATATATCTGGATTTCTGTCAGGCAGCTGGCTAGACAGTAAATGACATTCTGATCAAGAAATTATGAAGATAGAAAATGACCAAACCACTAAAAATGAAAAAGCCATTTAAAATTACAAAGTGGCTGTGAGGGGTCCTAGAAATACCACTGTAAATTGAAGTCATACCAAATATTGACTTCTTTATCAAATACGTGTGTTTCTAGTGGAGTCAGTGGTATTAAAAACAATCTGGACTGTTGAGCGGGGGGCACGTGCTGGGCAGGCCAGCTTGGGTATGACCCCTAAGTGTGGGGTCATGCACACTGGGAGCAAGAATGCAGGCTGTAGTAATGGCAGGAGCGTTTTTGAAAGATGTGAGGGCTGGGGTGGAGATCATCTGAATTTGGTTTTTGGCATTATAGTGTGGCCCCAAAGGGTTAATTCTATTCTCGGTGTCTGAACAGCAAGGTGAGTGATTGCCAGGAAGGTGTGCTGGGAATTAGCCTCTGCTGCTTTTATATTGTCTCTGCTGTGGGATTGATTTGAACAATTCAAGAACAGCAAGAAGAAACAGCTTGAAACCCATTAAAAAAACTGAAGTGTTGGAGAAAAAGACAAACCCTTAGGCTGATGTACAGAAGGAATGTAATCTGGCCTTAGGAAGATAAGACCTACCTTGATTTCTATTGATAAGTAATTGAAGGAGGAATACATATGATGGGCTCTTACAACATGAGTGAGAGAGAAGATGAATGTAGAGAAAGAGGGAACTTGTATATGCAATGAGAGTAATCAGAGTCTTGGGAATTTGTTCTGGGCTGCTTAAAGATCTTAAAGGTGTTGGGTTTTTTTATATAGCTGGAAATACTTAAATGAAAATATCTGGTACAAACACAGTGTCTCTTATAGATGAGACATGTTTTCTTCACATTAGAAAACCAACAACCCTGTAACTACCATCTCTCTGTTTGATGTCATGGTAGATTTTAAGTTAACATTTCAGTAAGACCCATAATGCTTTGTGCTCAAGTCAGATCAGCTCCTGTGTCCTCCCTTTGGCAAAGTAGGATATCTTGTCTTAAAGAGGTGACTTTTGCTTTACAAAAAATAAAAGTTATAAGCAATGATACATCATCTTTGTGTAAGACTTGATTTTGAAGTATTGTGTGTTCTGTTACTAGTTGCTTGTTTTGAGGAATAAATAACTTGGTCGTCAGCTGGATTTGGGCTCTTGTTGATGTTTGTGAAGTTGAGACATTTGGTCTTCCTTTTTATGGGTACTTGTCCCTCTTTCATTTATCAGAATGAAACTCTAAAATTGGCCCATGTGAAAAGACAACCATACCATCTCCCTCTCTGTACCTGCCTAACTTCTTACTTTTTAGGTTGCTGTTACACATTAAACAGATATTTCTGAGAAGTCATCCATAGCAATGTTAGATAGTTCCCCTGAGAGGTTTCAACTAATTTAGAATCTATCTGTATATGTGAACAGTCTAAATGATTCTTTTTGGTATCCAGAAAGATTTATTAGACTCTACCTGACCACAGTAAATTTTATCTGTCTCAGTCTTGCCCATTTATCAGGTTTTATTAGCTACTTCTCGACTTTTGATTCATTCACAACCCTTAATTTCAAAAACTCTAAAAGAATTCATGTTGCAGGACTTCCACTATCCACCCTGTTTCCTTTGTAGGCAGTTTTCAGTAATGTGATATCTCCAACAGATAAAGCAAGGGATTCCACTGGGTTGAGAGTAGGACCCCTTCTTAAGAAAAACCCCAACAAAACAAGGATTGCCACATTGTAAATTTTGTGTATTTGCAGCCAGTGTGCAATGAAAACTTTTCCAGAATTGTTCTGTTGAAGCTGTTTTGGGTTTTTTGTATACCAGAAGGTATAGCTCTTTGTGACAGTATTGGATGTAAGAGAGAAATAATGATTGGGTGTGTGACTCTTACAGTCAAACTCAATCCATCTGTAAAGGTAGCAGGGAGACCAGGATAGGATTCTACTGAGCCATAGTTCACCTTTGAAGATACTTACTGTGGTTCATGCCAACCCAGCACAGTTGTGAGATACTGCTGGAATAGCATTATTCACTTAACTATAGGAAAATGTAAAAATATGCCTATTATGTGGACTTAAACTAAGCTTAAGTTTGTAAGAACTTGCTACCGTGTCAGTTTTGTTAGGTTCCCATGCAGAAGAAAGAGATTTACCAGCCCGTTTTGCCAAAATGCTGTTTGCCTGTCATAACCACAGCTCTTCAGAACTCTGGCTTCACATTTCTCAGCCTGTTTGTGGGGTTTTACCCCTGTTAGTTCCTTACGTTGTGGTACAGCTCTCTTGGCTTGTGGGAGTGGGCTTACTCTGGGGCAAGTGGCTTCTCAGTTTGTTACGGTTCCAAGGGTATGGTCTGTTTATGCTGTAACTGGTTAGAGCTTTTGCACTTAACAGCTCTACAGCTATACTTCTCTCCTGGCTGCTTAATCAAGGCAGCATTTGCTCCTGAGAAAGATGTGTTTTTCAAGCTATGGAGGCACCAGAAAATTCCTAGTGAATGCTTAGTGCTTCTTTGGTATCAATTGTAGATGGCTGGTGTTGGATGGTATTCATTCCCAGTAATAGATTGCTCAGCAGAGGGTCTTATTCCATGAGATTTTGTGTGAGAAAAGGGTTTTTTTAAGTGGGTTTTTTTTTTCTTCTCTTCCCTGTAGGCACTGGTTACAGCATATAAAGGCAAATTCTGAGGGTAAATTAGTATGCATTTATTGGTCTTGTGATAGCACTATTTTCACAACTGGACTTCAATGGTTACATTATCTTCTTCGTTATTTCAAACTGCAAAAATGCTGCCATGTTTAGAAATGGGTCATAAGAAAATTTGTTCCATAATGTGAATCAGGTGACCATTCAGTGCATCCATAGGCTTGTGAGGTGGGACACATCTCTCAGCTTGCATTGTCCCTGCAGCACTTAGTCCCCTGGCAGGACTGGGAGCCTTTGAAGTTCAGCAGGCTGACATTTTCCCTTTAAAAAAAAAAAAACGAGAGGAAAAAGTCATTTGAAATGCTAGTGCTGGTGGGAAAGAACCATGCCTCAAAGGTAGGGAAGCCTGCAAGAGAGAAAGGAATGGATATTGCACAAGAGAGATATGGTGCATAATAGATGTGTCTTGTAATGAGGCAGCTGCTAGGTCAAAATAAACAGGAATGAATGTGTGGTTTTAAAGAACAACCCGGCTGAGATGAGTGAATGGTTCTCCTGGATGTGAATAGCTGGGGGTCCGTTGGTGGGCTGCCTGGCTGCCCTGGTGTCGACCAGCTGCAGTTTTATTTTCCAGCCCTGGGAATAGCAGATGTGTTCTGACCACACTCCAGTGGAGCAGCAACAAGGGTCTGTGACTTTTTCTTCTGTCTACTCTTTTCCTACAGCTGTTTTGTTGAGCTAATGGATGGGTTTCTGGCAGAATATGCTCTGGTCTTATTCAAAAAAGTTCAAGTTAGAACTTTGAAGGCTTTATTATAATTTAGCTTTTTAATAAAAAAAAAGCCTTTTTATCAGCTCTGTAGATTCCTTTCAGACATGTTTTTTTTCCTAATTCTCCCTTTGTGACTAGTATTAAGGCTTATTTTCTATTTGAGTCCTTACAAATGGTATCCTTATTTATCCAGAAGAGCTTTTCTATTCATCTTTGCACTGGATTCTTAGCAAGTTTACATTTTATTTATTTCCAGCAAGTTTGCTGCAGGGAGTTTTACTGTTACTAAGTGCCACAGAAACAGTGAATCCAACGGTGAAGAGCAGAGGTACATGACACCCTACAGGCATAAGCACCATTTATTTGGAGAGGTAAAGGAGTGGACAGTCAGCAAAATTCATGGCTTAATGTTTTTATACAAGGCTAACCCTTATGGAAGCTGCATGCCTGCAGCTCTGCTGGAAAGTAAATGAGCCAAGAAAATTCTGTCCTCCAGTTGAGGCAGTTGGTGTATGAAAAACACTTTTCCCCCATTTGGTGTTTATTTTGTTGTATTTTAGGAGGTGTTCTCAATGTGCCAGTGGTTTTTTTTTTACTACAAATTTAGTTGATAACGTTTTTATTTTGTATGTGGGAGTGGGAGAGACAGTGAGGGTTGTGCTGGAAACGAGGCAAAGATTTGCATTCTTGAATAGCTGATAGTTATCTTAATATTTCCCAAAGGCATGGGGCCCAATGAGGAACACTTCAAATGATAGTAGTGGTTCTGTACTTCCAGTAACCTGCTTGTGTCTTTCAAAGGACATAAAATGTTTGGGAGATTAAGTAGGCTTTTTCTTTTCTTCAGTGCCAGTAGATTTCTGTACTGCCAGTTTTTGCTGTGCAGCAGGCAGCAGTGCTCACTGAGGTCAGCAGGGCCAGCAGTGAAATGAAAGGTCAGTCCTGTTGTGCATTAAGGCTTCCTTGAACATTTAGCAATTTCTCTGGAAATTAGTCTTCCTGCATCCCAGTGCTGGGTGTTGAAGAAGTGAGACATTCAGAATTCTGTCATAAATTTGGATTTATTGCTGGAAGAAACCAAAAAAGCCTCTGTACTTTGAGTAGTACTCCTTAATGACACCAGGGATAGTATTTATTTGATAATACTGCCAGGTGTTCTGGGTGCAATTTCTAACGGAGGATACTGTAGGTAAAAGGCATGTAAAAGAAGACAATACTGTAAGGAGGTTACAAAACCCACATGCTAGGAAAAGAAGGGTGTTAGAGAGGTGTCAAAGTTAGACCTCATATCGGTGGGGCCAGTTCCTTCTGGGCAGAATGGTTGGACAGGACTAATCAAGATTGGTGGGGCCACACCTTGAGTGCTGTGTCTGGTTCTGGGCACCTCACCACGGGAGGGACGTGGAGGTCCTGGAGCGAGTCCAGAGAGGGGCGGCCAGGCTGGTGAAGGGGCTGGAGGGCAAATCCTATGAGGAGCGGCTGAGGGAGCTGGGCGTGTTTAGCTTAGAGAAGAGGAGGTTGAGGGGAGACCTTATCACCACCTACAATTACCTGAAGGGAGGTTATAGAGAGGTAGGTGATGGTCTCTTCAGCCAGGTGACAGGTGATAGGACAAGGGGGAATGGCATGAAGCTGAGCCAGGGCAGGTTTAGATTGGATGTTAGGAAAAAATTTTTTACTGAAAGAGTTGTCAGGGCCTGGAACAGGCTGCCCAGGGAGGGGGTCGAGTCACCTTCCCTGGATGTGTTCAAAAAAAGGGTAGATGAGGTACTTAGGGATCTGGTTTAGTTTAGGATGCGAATGGTTGGACTTGATGATCTTAAAGGTCTTTTCCAACCTTATTATTCTGTGATTCTGTGATTCTGTGAAGAGATAGCTTCTGCCTTGATGTGATGCGGCCACACTGCCAGCACTTATCTCCTTTAAGAGGGTCTCTTATGGATAGTGTCTGCCTCTTCACAAAATCCAAATAGAATACCCTGTTAATTGTTTGAGGGTATGGATTATTTGTAAGAAGTTCTTTCAGTTCTACAAAAAACATGAGGCCTTGTGCCACCCTGGAAAAAACATGAGGCCTTGTGTCACCGTGGAATCTTGCAGGCTGTGAATCCCAAGTCCTCTGCATTGGGGGTTTTTTATGTAGAAGAATGGTAGTGAGATTGCTTGCAATAACACCACAGGTCGAGGAGAGCTGAGTTCCTATGATATGTACATTTGATTGCTCTTAGATCCTTTATAGTTTCACTGTGTTCTAGAAAATATTCCAAATGGATTAAAAATGGACCTTTTTTTGCCACAAGGAAAGAGATGTGGTGCCCAGATTCTGTTAAGAAACTTTAAACGTCAACTACACATCCACAAAGGGACCTTGCAAATAGTTGTTTAAGTAGAATTTGATGTTTTGTTGCCAAATAATACTTGCTGTCATGACTTTTATTCTCAAAATGTTGGATAATGATATGTACTTCAACAGAATGTTTGCCTGCAATCATTGTTTAATAGAACCATTCATTTCATTAAGTTCACAGTACTGGAAATTAGTATGTTCAGATAGGTAATGATAACATTTATAAGCTATAATGAACATTTTTCTTTTTACTGTTCACATGTAAAATAGCATAGTGAAAAAAGACAGATCCCAAGGGTTTTTTGGCATGCTACAATTCTTGACCTGAAAGCATCAGAGAAATCTGATGATAAAGATGTGTGTGTTGATGGTACAGTCAGGTCAGTGTATAAAGAGGTTTTGAAACTTTTTGTTTCTGTGTTCGTGGTGCCTCTTATTTTTTCTGTCACAGACGTTTGTGCTCTCAAATAAAGAGCAAACTAGTTGTTAGTCCCCAGAGCAAGCCCAAATTGTAAAGCCTTCATCTCAGTGCCTCTTGGTTGATTTGAGAGAGAGGCACTGAAACTGCAAGGAGCTGGGAATTGTGGATGAAACAGTCTAAATCAAAATAATTCTGAGATAAATGGCGAAGAAGTTCCCTTGGGTAAAACTATGCATCTGCTGAAGATCCTGTTCCTCTCATTCGTATTTGGATGTGGATAGACACAAGTGTAATGTGAGTGAGGATTTTGGCCTTGTGGGATTTGCACTGCACAGGCATAGGTTTGGGAATATCTACACATTAGCAGTCAGGGCTGATGTGATCAATGACTTCTTTATCAGTCAGAAGGGATATTTTAGTGAAGATTTAAGGGGCTTCTTGTTACAGGAAACACGCTGGGATTGAATGACAGTGACAAAGTTCATTTTAAAAATTATGAAAAGATAGAATTTGCTTTGTGGCTCAGGTTTACTGATTACAGAAATGGAAAATTTGACAGACTGGTAAGGCTGAGGGATGTGAAAGTGACGGAGCTTTATTTTCCTGGAATGGAAGATGCTGATGTTTTCCGAACCCCAAGTAAGGAAGAACTGCCTGAAGAACTAATTTGAAAATCTTCAGGCAATGGAGAAGAGCCAGCTGACCTTGCTGACTTGTAAAGATTTTTATCACACTTGTCTTGGCTACGTTCTTGTCATTCTACTCAAACCTGATCCCACTGGGTGTTCCTACTGGGATCTCAGCAGCCTTTGTATTGTCCTACAGTTGTCTGATGATGAGATTTTTTTGTTTTGGTGGTGGACATGGATCTTTCTTTGTCTTGACATCTCCATCCATCCTCAATTTGAGGCAAACAGTACATATCTAAGGTTTTCAGTGTGACCACATTTGCTTTGCAGGTAGACTTTGTTGGGTGCATGTGGATTGCTATGATGTAAACCTTTCATAAAATGCTGACTACTTTAACAATTGCCTTTTCTTTCCTCCTTTTACTTCTAGCCGCTGTGCCTGATCTCTTTAATGATAGCTTTATGGGGTTGTGGTGCTTCCTAGTTGATATTAAAAGACTGTGTTTTGGTACATGGTTTTGGCTTTTTTTCTGTGGTGTGGGTGTTTTATGGGGTTTTGTTTGTTTGGGTTTTTTAATGTTTTTGTTTGGGAATTTTTGTGGTTGGTTTGTTTTGTTTGTGTGGGGTGTGGTGGTGGTTTGTTTTTTCTCTGTTTTCTTGGGTGTTACAGCTGTTTCCATCTCCTGCAAGTACTCCAGACCCAAGCTGAACCAGCTGAATTGAAGTACAACTGCACCTCTTAGCCACAGAAGCTGCTCCTGGATGGGTGGATAGTGTAGCAGTTTCTCACATAGGGTTAGCATCATAGAGAGGGAATGCACGCAGGGGCTTAAATATGTATGTCCCTTATGGCACAGAGAAGGTAAAGGCAAGATCTTGCCATTGGCTGAGACCATGGGGAGGGCAGGATATTGAATGATTGGAGGTGGGTCTCTAATAGTGAATGGAGGAGCAAAGGAAGTGCTGCACTGGGGCAAAGAATTTTGCATCTTGCACTACAAGGGAGGCAGACCTAGTATTAGTTTTGGGCAGGGGGGGCATAGATCGCAACTCTGAAAGGCACAGAGAGCTGTAGACTCTTCTTTTGAAAATTCACTGCATCCTGCCAGTCTCTTAATGCTCCCTCTCTCCCTCTGTGCTTGCAAAGGTCCACTTACATGGCACGTTATCTCTTGGTTAGGTGTGTCTCGAGGTGGAATGTTTTCTTCCCGACCTTAGTACACTGGCTTTGGTTTAAAGTCTACTGTGAATTTTCTAACATACAAACTAAAAAGCCAATCACACAACAGCAAAAAATCCCCCTTAGGTAGAAGAGTAGATTATTAGATGGATGAAAAATGGAAAATGTCCCATCTCACTCTTAAACTGACACAGGGACAGCTAGGAGCAGACCTAACGTGCTGTTCTGGGCGAGGCTGTACTGGTTTGCTGCTAGCATACCTCGCATTAAACTGCACTTAAGTCTTGTGCTTGCCAAGGAATGTGGCTAGGTCAGCAAGCTGCTTTCTTATCAATCAGGAGTCAAATGATCCAGAAGAGGAACACAGAGTTCCTAGTGAAGGATCATTGGAAGCAGGACAGCTTTGCTAATTAGATGCCTTTTATTTTATTTTTTCACATCACTAGAATTCTGCATACAAATGTAGTTGGGCAGAGCGTGTCAAGTACAAATCATTGTTATGATACATTAATCAAGGGCATGGAAGAACAACTCTGGGAGACAAGATTCCCCTTTCTTATGTAAGCTTTGATCTGCAGTCTCTTGGTCACCTCGTCTCCTTCCATTAGGACTTTTGATCCCAGAAGGAATAAAGTTTGCCATCTTCTGGCCCTGGGAATTTCCTTAGTGAAATTTGTGAAAAGACATGAGGTGCTGTGGTTGTTGTCCTGGATGAAAGTACTTAGATGCACACCCTTTTACTGGTTTCCTTCCCTTGCTCTGCCCCCTTGTCCCTCTCAAAACAGCTGTGCTTCCCTGCAATTAGAAAGTCGTAGTGACTAGAATCTGGATGCAGTTTAAACACTGTATCTTCATTCATCCTCAGAAATCATGCTCTGATCTCTGAGAAGTGATGGAAGCCCCTGTATCCTTGAATGTTTTTGGGAAATAATTGCATGGTGAGGAATTAATGTGCAGTCGTGGGGCAGTGAACCAAACATAAGTGCTGTTTGAGGTACTTCTGTTGTTCTAACCAAGCACCCTCATGTTTGGGTTTCCACTTAATCTTTTTCCTGATGGGCTGCACAAGGGATCCTCGGTCAGAGCCCTGGGAATACAGGAAAAAAAAAGAACAGATAGCCTCGTGGTCAAGGTACCAGCCTGAAACTTTGATTTGTGTAGGCTTTGCCAGGCTTGCTTTGCTGTAATGCTCAGAAGTACCTTAGGGGATGGTTGACAAAAGGTATTTTGTCTCTTAATTACCTTTTGAAATCAATATTGGATTGTATGTCTAAACATCCACCTTAGTTTTATACTATATATGTTTGTTTACTGCCTACAAAGGAGAGAACAATACTTTCTAACCTCATAGGGCTGGTAGAGCAAAAGATATCCCAGGCATGAGAGGGGGTGTGTGTGTTTGTATTTGCCTTCATCTCTCTTCTGAGTCTTCTTCCCTGGTAACATCTACTTGAGTAGACAACCTTTTCTTCCTAAAACGCATCCCTATCTTTATGTATGTGTACATTTTCTCATGTACATATGTAACATATATATGGATGTGTATATAAAATATAGGAAACGCTCTTATTTTTTATATTTACTATAAAAATTTAATAAAATATTTTAATCTTAAGTGAAGGAATGCTTTCTCTATTTTGTGTGACCATTGCTTTTACTTTCAGTTGACTAATTTTTGTTAGGGCTGAGCCATGAACATACCTGCAGGCTGGTGTTTTGCCTGGAGTTGGTGGTTACTCTGCTGAAGTCTTTTCCTTGCCTTATGTCCTGACTATTTTTTTATTATTAAAATGCTGGTGCCTTGTCTGCTTCTCGTGACGTGTGTTACATATGGATGGATGGATCTGAACTGCAGCCATTGCTAGGTAGAAAACAGCTTGCTAACACACAATTTATGGGAAGAAACAAACAATTTATGTACGGTTGGTAGGGCACAGATAATAAGGTAAATAAGTTCTGAGTAGAATGGTCCCTAAGCCCTCTTTTCCTGCCTCTCAGGCATTTGTAAAGTGCTTTGAGATCGTTTTTTTTAGAGAGCGCGCTATCCTTGCACGGCTCTTCTCAAATTTCCTCCAGACAGAGAAGAAACTTTAGTATGAAATGTTTCTGTGTAAGTGGGTTGTGTTTCTTTGGGTTCACAGAATGCTTCACTCACTACCAGTCACTCAGATTTGTCGTTAAAGATCAGTGATTTTTTTTTTTTCAATTAAAACAGAATGTAAAAATATTGCCCAATTAGAAAGCATTATTGTGTGTTGGTAAGTACCCTTGAATGTACTTATATCCACCAGAAGCATGCAGATAGCTGTTGGAATTTAATTTCTCTGCAGCATGTTGGGGGTTGGGACAGAAGAGAAATAGCCAGAAAATTATGGTTGCTGCAGTAAATACCAGGCTTCTCCCAGTGACCTGCACTGACTGCAGAGCATATTACAGCTAACATAAGCATAAAACATCTGTTCAGCTATGCTGTTCTCAGGCTGGTCTGTATTTGTACCAGCAAATTAGGCATTCTTGGCTGATTGTTGCCTGTTGTGGGGAGTCATGAAGAAAAGGAGGTGTCACATTTTAAGCTTATTGTAGAAAAAAGATGTTATGGAACATCTGCAAGGCAGCACTGCTCGTTAAACAGTGGCAACCTTGCTTCACCTCTGGTATGGTCCCTTTGGAGCTCTGGAGTCAGAGGTGTGCAGGCCAGTAGGAATCCTGTGGGTGGATGCTGTAGCCTGGAGCAGGTGGCCTCGATGGTAAATAAGGCTGTTGTTTCAGAAAGGTAACTTTAGAGTCCTCTAGAGTGGTTTGGTTTCTATAATTTTATTTGGGGATGTCAGGTAGTGACACCCTGTGATAAGGCAGAGGTGGTGGTCTTAGTGCTCTTAATCTAGCCAGTTCATCTTTGGAGCACAGTGCTGCTGCTGGTACATGGTGTATGCTGTCCTTGCTCTGGGCCATCCAAGGTGAATGCAGGGCACTGGATCTCACAGCCTGCAATTTTGCTTGATGTCAGGTACTGTTGGTAAAGCTGGCACTTCCACAGGCTTCTACCTGCCCGAAAAGGGGTTCAGCAGCATTTGTCATTTGTGCTCTGCCATACCTTTTACCCCATCAGGCTGCGGGCTGCAGCAAGTGCATCTGCACCATGTGTTGGCTGTGAGTGGCTTGTCACAGGGACAGCTCCCCAGAACTGGTGAGTCTAACACAGCAGTTCCTGGTCTGGTTGTACCCAGTGCAGCTTGACTGACTCCTTAACAACCTGACAAGCGACCTAGTGGGTGGCTCTGAGCTGTGGGCAGAGTAACAGCTGCATGAATACAGTACAAAGCTCTTTGAGGTCACTAGCGTTCTTTTATCTTGTTTGTAGGTTCTGTGGCTGCTGCTATTAGATACAGAAAGAAAATGCTTCTTTGCCAGGGGATGTTTTACATTCTAAACAACACCCTGTTGGGGTGGTTGTTTTTTTGGGTTGGTTTTTCATGTTTCTGAAGGGGATCCTGGCAGTCAGTGTAAGCCACAAACTGAGCAGTTCTTTCCTACCAGTGCTTTTGAATGGGTGCTGTGTTAGCATATTTCCTGGGGAAGTAGCTGAGATAGGATTATTCACACCTCAGATAAAATTTATTTTATTAGCAGCAGCTTCAGTATCTCCAATTTTCAGCACTTGGTGAAGATGCAGAATTTGCTTTTTTGCTAGAAAGCCTTTGCCTATGTTTCCATGTGTGGATCCTGTTTCCATGGCATCAACTTTTAAGTTGGAGAAGCACTGGTGGGAGCATTAGCTGCTGAATAGGCAGTGAGATCCAGCCCTGCTCCAATCATGTGGGGGATGTGAGGACAATCATACGGGATATGGTGATAGTTTATGCATGTTGCCAGTCAGGGCTAAAGCGTTGCCCGTCTGCAGTACTGTGGAGTAGAGGACTCGCAGCCCTGCCTGTGCTTTTACCAGGACACTAATTTTCCTGCTGCTTTGTCTTGATTTTTCTGAAGATGAGGCTGTGCTGGAGGGTGCTGTGACTTGAAAGCCAATGGCATCTTGGCTTGTATCAAAAACAGTGTGGCCAGTAGGTCTAGGGAGGTGATTGTGCCCCTGTACTCGGCATTGGTGAGGCCGCACCTCGAGTGCTGTGTCCAGTTCTGGGCTCCTCACCACAAGAAGGACATGGAGGTCCTGGAGTGAGTCCAGAGAAGGGCAACCAGGCTGGTGAAGGGGCTGGAGGGCAAATCCTATGAGGAGCGGCTGAGGGAGGTGGGGATGTTTAGCTTGGAGAAGAGGAGGCTGAGGGGAGACCTTATCACTGCCTACAATTACCTGAAGGGAGGTTATAGAGAGGTAGGTGATGGTCTCTTCAGCCAGGTGACAGATGATAGGACAAGGGGGAATGGCACAAAGGGCAGGGTCAGATTAGATGTTAGGAAAAAAATTTTTACTGAAAGAGTTGTCAGGGCCTGGAACAGACTGCCCGGGGAGGTGGTTGAGGGTAATCAGGTACTTAGGGATATGGTTTAGCATAGGACAGGAACAGTTGGACTCAATGATCTTAAAGGTCTTTTCCAACCTTGTGATTCTGTGAATTATTTTTCTTGCCTTATTTCCCCAAATGCCTCAATGTCTTGGCTAAGCACCTCTGTCCTAAAGAATCTGTTTTGCCTTCCTTGTCATTGTTGTGCTAGGATGGCATTAACGAAATGTTTGAGTCACAGCTGAGGTACAGGTACCTCCTGAGCAGTAGTGATTGCAGTGTGGGTTTGTAACACAGCTGCTCATGCTAGTCTGTGCCTGTCAGTCTTGGGCATCTCTTTCCCAACTAAAGGCTCAGGCACAGTGAGCAGAGCCCATGGACTGCAGCATTAACGTCTGTGGTTTCGATACGCAGGTGTTGGGGTGGTTGTAGCACTTTTGCTTCTGTACAGTTACTCACACACAAATCCATATAAAATTTTGATGGGATGGAGTTCTATTTTTTTTTTAATATAATTGAGCATATACTTCTGGCTTATAGTGTATCATTGCAGATGTACTTCTAAGAAGTAGAAAAAGGTGTTTATTAATTTTCTCCAGCTCAATAGTATATGTAATGGGTAAGTAGGAGCAAGACAATGAACTGGATATGGGATTTTGAGGGGGTTGCTTGTGTTTTGTATTAAAACTTGAGGGTACTCAGCAGAGTAACCAGCCCTGCATAAGCTGATTCTGTATTACGTCAGGCAATTAGGCCAGCAGTGACATTGCAAAGGAGTTCAATGGGAGATTCGAGCCCTTGCAGCAGGGCAGCAGGCTGCTCTCAGTGCTTGTGTTACTATCATGTGAAGAACTTGTGAAAGGTTAGTGATACTGTGTGATATGTGCTAAGGCAACTTAAACATCTGACATGCTCACATCAGCTGCAAAAAAAGAAGAAAGAAAACTGCACTGACTATGAGTTTGCTTTGAAAAGAAGTTCATAACTGGTTTCCATTCACTAATGAGCTTGGGAGAAAATGTTTGCATTGGTTTCTTTCTCTGTTTTTCTGCAGCTTTTAAAACTAAACCAGGCTGTTTTTAATAGAAGAGTGAGGGCTATGGTTTGTTTTTTTTTTCTCCATTCAGGATAAATGATCATAGGGATCACATCACTTAAGGTTTATCATACTGAGCCTGTATACTCTGTGCAGTTCTTCAGGCATCGTCCGGAATAAGAGTATAGAGAAGAGGAATGGAGAACTTCATCGCCCTTTTGATTCCTGGCTCTGTCTGTGTGGCTCTGATCTTGCAAAGGCCTAATTGGCATTTGTGCTATGTCCATCAGTAGTCTTGTTGGATCCCTTGGATGTTGCCACGGGTGTGAGGTTTCTTGCAGAGTTGTGTCCAGGACTGCAATGTCAGTGGTGATGCATTTTGAAAAGAAAATACCTGTTTGTTAACAAAGCAAACAAACGTACAGCCCTGCTGCTGAGCCCCAAAGTGAGACCAAAAAAATTGAAATTTCATTTAAAAGTGAGAGCGCTTCAACCTTCACTTTGCATCCTACAAACTGTAGTTGTTTGTTTCAGGTTAATTTTTAATTTCCTGTCATAATTGCAGTTGTCTTCCTACTGGTTATGTGGGTTCTCTTTTATTCATTCATACTTCTTTTTCAGATCGCGTGTGGCTCAGAGCATAATCTGGCAGTAGTTGGTAAGTAGCTTAATTTTGTATCAAATCCTCTCACCTTTTTTCATTTTTAAGTAGCACAAGATGAAAGAAAAATGTGCATATCAAGTATACCGAGTGATTAAGGGCATTGTGTGCAGCTGAAAGTAGGAAAGTAACATATAGATGTGGTGAAAAGACGAGGAGAAACCAGTAGTGTGTGTAAGTGGTGATGATGAAAAGGTGCCCTTGTTGACCAGCCCTTGTAAGGAGAGAGGGCTTGATGGGTGTAACAGCAAAATACATTTGCAAAGTGCTACAGCCTGGTTTAGAATGGAGCCATTGCAACGATTCAAACTGCACATTGGGTAGCATCTAAGATTCAAGCTGGTCAGAAGTCTCTTTGTTTAACATTGAGACTTTAAATGAAAAATAAATCCATGTCTTTTGTTCAAAGCCCGGAAAACTTCCAAAATGCCAGCTGAGTCAGTGGTAGTCGGGTTCTTCTGTGCTGTTGTGGTAATGATGCAAGTACTAGGAAGCTAATGTCAGTGGAAAATTAACTTTTGCATACCAATTCCAGGAACAGATTCTTACTTTCATGTGATGAGTTGATAACTGAAGATTGATACAAGATTGCTATTATATAGAATGAAATGTTTAGGAACATTTTAAACTGTTTATTTTCAGGTCCTTTATAAAGAGATCAGCATAATTATCCCCATTAATAGACAGGGTGAGAAAGGTGAAGAAAGGATTACTATGCTAATGAGAGCCAGAAATTAAACAGTCCAGCACTCTCTTGACATAGACATTTTTGATTGCCATAACTGACACGTTGAAATTTTAAGTGAAGAATTTCCTTGACTTTCTTAAGTGTAGAATGACAGGTACGGAGAAACCAGCTGTTTGGTATCCAGTTTGCATTCTGTGTCCTAATTTTTAAGGTATTTATTTTAGCTTTGTGTCTTATCAGTGTTACTAAGTGGCCACAGAGGTGGTGTCCTGTATGTGTCTTATATTTCCATATGTATTATAGTATATTTTCTAATTGTCCTTCTTCAATTAAACCTTGTAGCAAACTCGCCAAGTTCAACTTACTTTGTGGCTGGCTTTAAGAAAAGACGTTTGCTTTACCTTCTTCCTGCTTGTTCAGGGTCACATGCCTGTATTAATTGTCAGGCTGGTGCTTCTGAATGTCGACTGAAGAGCAATCTGAAGAATCACGTTGTGTTTCTTGCTGAATTGACGAAGTAAAAGTGTACTGCTAGCAGATTCCTCCAGCGTGTGTGAAAGCAAAGCGTTGAGTCTGTCTGAACAACCTTCTTTCTCCTTATGTCCTTTTGAGCTTTCTGCCTCCTAGGCAGAAATCTCTGGGGGAAAAAAAAATGGGTAGGGGAAAGAAATTTGATAATAAAGAACTTTGTATATGTAAAGAACATTGTATGCCTGTCCAAGGTGTGTGCTACAGCCATTGAATTCAATGGGAAAATGATCAGTGCTGGAAGCTAGCTGATTTTATTTTAAGGACAACGGAGATGTGATATTTTTTTAACTAAAGAACTATGATATGCTTCAGCCCTGAAATGAATTTTTGCATGTGTTTTTAAAAGGTTGAATTTTTAGAACATTTTGTAGTAGGATTTCTCTGATCACCTGTCACTTAATTCAAAGCTGCCAACTGTTATATTTCTGTAAATATGTCTATTTGATTGTACAATTTGATTGTACAATTTGATTTTCCTAATTAGTAAATGATCAAATGATTGACTTTTAGACTGAAATAACTCAAGTTCCATAGGAAAGGTAAACTTAAAAGCAAGCCTTTAACAGTATAATATTCCATTCACTGTTTCTGGTGGTATATACAGAGGTGTTTGTGCTTTTTTTGTTGCATCATCTTTGAAATGGAAACATTTTGAGACAGAGAGGCTAGATTTATGATTCGCTTCACAAGTGCTGAAGTTGTGTTCCAGTTGTCTTGCTGGTGGTACAAACTGTTTGATTTGTAGGGCTAGCAAGCAGGTTTTTCCATGGTACTTTATATAGTCTGTATCCATTGGTACAGTTCAGTTATTTGAATTCTCTTTTCCTGCTTTCTTCTACTGAAGTCAGTGCAAAATTTGGCTTTTCACTGGGAAGTCACCGATTCCTTTTCCATGGGCAAATTCAGTTTTTTATCGTGACGTAAATATTTGAAACAAGGAAAATGAGGTGTGACATGTCTCTAAATACATTTCTAAACTTGATAAGTTGAATAATACTTATTATCTAAAAAAGTATGAACATCTTTACTTCTACTCTTAAGGAAAGCTGATTTTTGGCTTGGTTTGGGGTTGTCCTGTGATACTAATGCCAGAATTTTCAAGTATTGTAACATTTTGTGTGTTTGTATGACCTTTTGCTTGAAAATGAAAATCTCTGCCTAATAAAAAAAAACCCCTTGCACTTTTCACCGCATTCAAGCATTAATTATCATGGGAGTCAACCTATTTTTGATTAAATAAACGTTGTATAACATCTCACATCTGAAAACTATCTTCCAGCACTGAAAAGCTCTGTACTTTTTGCCATGCTCTGTGCTGAGCGTGTGGCTGGTTTCCAAGCCGAGTAGGATAGCTGTGCTGTGTAGCACCGAACTTCATGGTGCTAAGACAGAATCTCTGAACGACTGACATAATGAAATTAAATCACTGTGACAAAGTTGAGCTTTTCCAGGTTTGGGAGTCTACAGTGTTTCCAACATTGAAAAGTAAGGAGGTTTAATCCTTGCCATTTTTAATCATATGATTTTTAGGGTATTTATGGAGACGGCTCTTATCAGGTTCCTACCAGCTCCCCACTAAGACTTTGATCCTCTATTTTCTTTTTTTTCTTTTAGAAGAAGAGAATAGTTACCCTTTAAGAGAACACTTTGCATGCCACATGCAGCTCATGCACTGCTACAACTTAAATAACCAAGCAGTAATGACTACACAGAAGCAGAGTTGCTATAAAATGTGCACATGTCTTGACAGTGCTGCAACCACAGGGCACAGGACAGAACGCCTTGAAGAGCTTGCAAGTGCAAATGTCATATTTTAATAAAAAATAACCCCAGAAATTTTATCTAAGCCTCCTTGAAGTAGTAAAATAATAAATAAAAATATAAAAAATTATTGCAAGGATGACACTTTCATTGTCTTAGCAATTTTTCTTAACCTGTATAAACCAATAAAAATAATCTAAAAGAAAGATACTTGAGGATCTGTAGGGAGAAGTGCTTGTTTTAAAAACAATTGTAAAAGTTTCTTAGTTTCGGTGTAAGTCCATTTTAAAAGCAGCCTTCAAGGGGGGATTTGAGTCCCCTTGGCTGTACATGTACAAGCAGTTATTTTGTACCTGGTCTGTGTAGAGCAGTGGCTGATACCAAATCTTACTGGCTGTTTTTCTGCTAATGTGTTGAGTGACTTGGACACTCTAAATTTTTTTGTGTGTTGGGAGGAGAAAGACGTGGACCTTTCGAGTGAATACTTCCTGGTATGGTGTTTTGAAGGGGAAAAGTGTTTGCACTTGTTGCTGCTTCATATGGTGCAAAAGGCAGTTCCCTGCACTTTCACCTCAGCGTGGACCTCTCCTCAGGGCTGTTATTTTCTTGCATGGAGGATATAAAAACTCCTTCAGTGAGGGAGTCCTTAAATCCCAGGTGCAATACTGCTGTGTAGTGACCCACAGGGCAGGGGCACTCAGTGCTGGTGACAGTGGTGCAGCAGAGTTCACAAGAAGAAATCGGGCATTGTGATTACTGTCACTGCAGTTCATCCAGTTGGAGAGTAAATAGTAATGCTAAGTTTAATGGAGGAATGGAGGAAATTAGGATAAAACATCCCTCCACTCAGCTGGCAGGCTCTGCCTCAGAAGCTCTGAACTAAAGTGTGGAGTAGTTTGTGGGAGGGGGAGGCAGTAAAAGAGTTATTATTTTCTGATCTGTTAAAATTTGCTCTCTGTGTTCTTATGCTGGAAGAACATAGCAATTACGAGCAGGAAAGCAAATGTGATTGAAGTGATTCCAACCTCAGGGAGCTGGTGATATGCATCATATACATGGTGGTGACCTTAATGGTATCCCAACCACTTCAGGTCCACATTTAGTAATAAGGAAGCTGAAGGGTTCTTACGTGGCAGCCGCTACCTCTTGATTAACAAGATCATGTTCTCTGAATGAAGATCTATGATTCCAACTAAATTATCGTACAAAGCATCAGCTGAGGAAATACTGTTAACAGATTCTGAAAGGCATATTTCTATGGCAGACTGAGCACCAATGGGGAGAGGAGGCTGTGCGGCTGACGGACGGGTCTCTGCGTTATGCTGACAGTATTATTTAGATGTTCGCAGCCGCCCTGCGAAGCGGCAGATGTAGTCATGTGTCTGACACTCGGTCCTGGGGGACTCAGCAGTCTGTCACGAAATGAAAAATCATAAATTCTCTCTCCTGCTTCTCTTATTGCTGTAGTATTTGGAAGAATCTTCAGCATCCGCGGTGGAGGGCACTGGTGTTCAGCAGGGAGCCTCAGCCTGCGAGTCTGTTGCTTTATTTATTATGCATGAAAAATCCCAGTGCAGCCAGGGTCTCTATTGTAAAGGTTTCCTGGCAGACCAGCATGGAGTCATGTTGCAGCACGCTGTCTCTTTGCATTGCAGCACTAATCACATTCTCTGCTTATTAAAGGGCACCTGGCAGGACTTCGAGTAACCATCACTGTTGTCATTTTCACCGGGGTTATGTGTCGGCCTTCTAAACTCATTCTCTGGCAGAGCCATTTTGTATGTCATTTAGCTCTTAATGTGGCTTTGACTGTTAAAATAGCTCTTCGAAATATAAACTGCCTTGATTATATTCTTTGGGAAAAAACCAGCCTTGCTCGTATCATTAACCAAGCACCTGTCTGGCTGCTTTCTACATAGCTGAATACAGACCTGACGTCACAGTTTTCCTGTCATGCTTAGATACAGTGAGCCCTAACAGTGCTGTTCAGATGCCTTTTTGCTTTGTGTTACTTTCCTATTGACTGTTTTGTGCTCCAGCCAAGCTAATTGTTCCTCTGGTGTAAGATAGAAGCTAAAAATGAATTTGAAATGTCTGATTTATTTATTGTTTTGTTATTTTTCAGCAAGTTACACTTACAAAATCTGATCCTCTGATCTCTTTGAGCTTCTCCTCCAAGGGCTAATGGAAAGCCAAGCTGCCAACTATTTAATGAATTTGTGGGTGTGAAGTGATGAGGAAAGAAACAAGGAAATGCTAATTTGAGCATGTGGAAAAACCTTCTGCTGGGGCTAAGAAAATTTTCATATCAACCAACTGTTCTAAAGTCAGTGACCGCTGGTTATAGGAGAGGGAGGATGGGATCACATTGACCCCTAAAAAGAAGCTTCAGAGTTTAGGATAAGATCTGTACTGCATCTTCTGTGACTGAAATGAAGTCTAGGCTTGACAGCTACCTTCTCTTCCAGGCTTTGTGCTGTGTGTTTTAGGTGATTTGACCCTGCAGAATGCTTCTTTCATTCATCATTGTTTCTCTGTGTGCTTGTCAGTTTAGATTGTGAAGTCTTTGGAATAGAAGCTGCCTCTTAGTGTATTTTAGCACTGCCTAGCATAATGGAACCTGATTTTTATTTTTCAAATACTGAAACACAACTAATTATAGTTGCAATCACTTTCCCTCCCCCTCAGAGAGGCAATTTTAAAATATAATTAGTCTTGGTGTGTATGTCTCTGTCTTAATTTATATAATTTAGCGTATAACCAGGTAATAATGCAGTGCTTGTCATACTGCTTACAGGGTGGTTTCCTGTTGTTACCAGATAGTGTTGCTTAGGCTCTGAAGATAAAGTCATTTTTCTGTGTAAAAAGACATGGTTCTTGTAAAATGTTTAATGGAGCTTTATGTATCACTGTGGTGCCACCTTATACTTTGTCTGGAGTTGAGCTCTTGTGCCCTTTGCTGTAAGATGCTAAATCACATCTACAGGGATAATTCTGCTGCATCAAGAACCCTGCAAAAGATGGGTAAGAGACAAGTATGCAGTATTAACCTCTGGTGACAGCTAAAACCATCAAGCTGGAACTGTGAGTGGCAGAGGGGATAATTATCATAGGAAGCTAGCAAGCAACCAGTGAACGCTACCAAACAATGATTTCACTTGAAGCAGAATGAGGAGAGAGCTCTTGCTTGGAGATACTGATGAACAGGAAAAGTCAGTCTACCTGGTTTTAGAAAATTAGGGAGGATGGGAAGACTGTTGAGAGTAGAAGCTACAATACAGATGCACGAGTCCTTTGTCAGAGGGTTCTCTGGATGGATACTGAGTATTTAGAAAACAAATTAGATTGTACCATGTTTGTTTACTCACGGTCTTTAAGTGGAGCAATTACTTTAAGGTAGATGAAAAATGCATCCAGTATATGTAAGGCATATTTATCTCAATTTTAAAGGAAGCAAATAGGAGTAACAAAAATAGTCACCCTTGCTCACCAAAGAAAGATGAAGCGTTTGTTGGCTATGAAATGAAATAAAGGGAAGAATAAGGGTCTGGCTTCAGGGAGTCAACTAGGGCACGTAGGAGAGATGCTCACCCAGGTAAAAGCACATGGCCAGGAAAGCAGCTGAAAGCTGGAAGTGGTGCAACAAATTAAGGCTTTGGTACTATCCTACTGAGCAACACCTGGGTGAGCTGTGCTGGTAATTCGGGGTTCTGTACAGGTAGGAGCCTCAACACACAAACTTTCAAGTGTACCGTTGAGTAGAAGAAATTTTGCAACTTAAGGGTTGGGAGGAGGGAGAGGTGGTTTATGTTTAGAAAGCTGGCATGAAGGGTGCCCTTACTGTGATCTGGGATTTGTGGCTCTCCAGGACTGGATGTCTTGCTGTACAGCCTTGAGTTGACACCCATGTGTTTGTGTGTACTCACTATCCAGCTCTTACAGAGCACTACAATTTTTCTGTCAGTGCACTAAGAAATGTGACCTAGCAGAGTTCCATGCTGCAAGTGAACAGTCTTTGAAGCTTGCATTCTTCTGATACTTGTGTGTGTCTTAAATTCTCTAGGTAGATTTCTGCTTGATAAAAACACCTGAAGCAGTGATCTTTTGAACTTTTGAGATTACCTTGGCCGCAAGTTGGGGTTTTTCACAAGTGCACAGCTCAAGTCATCTTTGGCTTTGCTGCCTAAGTTTTTGATTTAACAGTGCATTTTGGTCACTTTCTCCAACTGCTCTTTTTTTGTTTTGGAAGTCAAGAGAAGTCTTTTGAAAACTAAAACTGGAGGCAGAGATGCTGACAGTGACATAGATCTGAGAGATGATGCTGTAAAGGTACATATGAAATACTGCAAGGCTTGTGATGAAACAGGGATGCTTCTGGGATGTACATGTATCCCTTGCATGGCTGTAGTTGCACAGGACTAAATGTATACATCAAAGCAGGCCTCTTGAAGCATTTTGTTTGCTTGGGGGCTTTTTGGTGGGGTTTTTTTGTTTGCTTTGGTTTGGTTTTTTGTTTTGTTTTTTAAACCAAGGTGGATGGGGAATGGTTCCTCCAGCTTTCCATAAGGACCAATCCTCTTTCCCCACTTTAGGAACTGGGACTTTGAACTTGAAGGTATGGGAAATTGTGAAAAAAATCTAGAGGGGTTAGCTGCAAGCAAGATTGTTTTACTTGCTAATAACAAAACAGTCATTCAGGCTTGTGAGCCTGGAGCAAGCCTTCAGGGTAAAATTAAAGCCTTTTATTAAGAACCATTGGCTCTGGAGAAGCAAGTATTTAAAAAAATACTAGGGCAAAAAAGTCAAACCAGAGATTAAAAGTTGGCATATTTGTAAAAATTACCCTTTACTTGTATTTGCTTTTTGAACTTGTTTCTCTCCAACACTTCTTTATGGAAGGGAGGTAATGAAGTAATTAAAAAATGCTTTTGAGACTCATTTCACTATTGTGCTTTTTCCTGTGCTTTTTGCAGAGTCCCTGAGGAGCAACCAGGCTAAACCAGGACTTTTATTATTTCTGAGAAATGTCTTTGCCTCATTTTATTTTTAGATTTTTGGGCTTATTTGAACAGTGGGAAAGTGAGAAGAACTGAGAGCTTATACTGAACAGGGCTTTAACAGACATTTAGCATGGCACATTTAATATTTCTTGTGGAGCAGCAGCAGCAGCAGCAAGAAGGGTTGCTGTATTCATCCTGATCAAGTAAATCAAACGGGTCAGGTCAAGCATGTTATAGTTGTTTATGGTATGGTTTCAGACATAACTGTAGTTAGCAGGAAGCTGAATGAAGTGCAAGACTGCTGCGATGCACATAGAGGTCTTGGTGACCATCAGTGTTCCATGAGCCAAATGCCTTTTTACCTACGTATTTGACTTTGATAGCTCTAAACGTGCTAAAGGTGGTAGCACACCTGATGGTGTTTTTAAAAACAAAGAAACACAACCAACAACCACACACACACCCCACCTCCCCCAAGAAAACTGTAGTGATCTTAACTATCAAGAAGGGCTGGGGTTTTTTTTTTTTTGTTGTGGGGTTGGTTTATTTTGATTATCTAGATGAGATACTGACACCTTCCATAGCTAAGTGTTCTGGCCTAAATACTCCTCCCCACTAAAAATCTAACAGAGTAATTCCTTGAGAAGATAATATGATGTATTGATTCTGGCTTTAACATTGCTTTCATATATATTATAGCACTGATTTGCTAAATTAAATGTTTTCTAGAGAGGCCTTCACATGATGCCAAGAATTCATGTTGCAGGCTTAGCTGTCGTGTCTCTTCCTTCTGTGCAGATTTTACATCTTGCTATCTCTGCTCTGTAACCTTGTGTTAGATTACTAGATTACTATAAATTGATTATGATGGGAAGCACTAGCCTGAGGCAGTGAAGCTGCTGGGTTGTTGTGGGAGTGTGAGGTTACAGCCATCGGACACCTGTTGTTGAATCCCTTCAGCCAGCGCGCAGGGTGCTGTGCCACAGTGAGCTTTCGATGCTTACATTGGCTGTGCAAGTGACCAGCAGTGTTCTGTATGGCCCTTCCTTTGGCCTTCCCAGACCTGGGTCCCTCTGGGGAACTTCACAAAATATAGCAGATTCTCAGAGTTTTGATATTGGGTGACCTGCAGTGCCAGTGACTTAAAAAATCTATAAGCTGCGCTCAAATCTCCTCTCACCTTGTAAATGAATCAGATTGTTCTATATCCGCCAGAGTACCACTGCCAAGGGAGATGTTCTGCAATGCAGGATGCAGTCCGGTTCTGATGAGTGAAGGACATATGTGGCTAGAAGATTCCAGTTTCCATTTTTCTCTGTAGAAAAGAATTTGTCATTCGAAAACTTTGAATAGAAAGGATTCTGAACCTGATGAGCTGCCTTTTTTTTTTGCTTTCCCGCCGTGCACGATGCTTAGAACATGGACATAAGAAAACATGGGGAAATTCTTCTATTAGTATACATCATTAATCATCTCCTCTTCCCCTTCTTTAGGCATTTTGCTATTATTTTTAAAAAATATTTAACCCATCATGACCTTGGTGACAAATCTGAGTTGCCAAGAGGTTTAACAAGTAAGCAGATGCTTTCCTGTAAATGTTGAAGATATTAACTGGAGGTTGTCTTCTCTATGCCTTTGATTTTCAGTGACACCAGCTGCTATCTTGCTGACTTGAGACATCTCAGATAATGGGCAGGATGACAAGCAACATAGATCCATATAATAGTTTAATTCTTAGTAGGGAGCTCACTTGGCTTGAAAGGTATGTTGGCTTTGGCTTACAAACCTTTTCTTTTTTCCCCCCTCTGAACGGTTTCCTTATGCATGCTTTCTCTTGTACTGTTTTTCTCACTTTTAAACATTTCAAGGTCTTTTTAAGTTGAATGAGATGAGAGGCATATCTCTTAAAGCCCCACAACACGTTGTACTTCTAAATGAACACACGGGACACTTGGTGCATGATGCATCAGTGGTGAAAGATGTGTGTATGCTCAGGGGGTAAGGACTGTGTTGCAGCGTAGTTTGCTGAATTTTTTTGTATTACCAGAATCTTGGTAGTTAATTGCAGTTGTCAACATGTGTATTTTTTTGTGATATTGATTTAATAAATGCTTACTTGCAACTCCTGTGAAATAAATTGCTCCCTAGTTTTGATGGAAGTAATTAATAATCTGTTACTGTTCCTGGCTGGTGTAATACAGTAAATCAAATCCGTGACCTTTACTTCACAGGGAGTTCTCTAACTGAGCTCTCCACATGGGATTATTTCAGAAATCAGTGGTGTATGAATTTGTCATGTTACTGTGTGCTTCATATTGACCATGCAGGACAGCGTGTTATGAATGACAGATCTGTAGCAGTCACTGGTTCTCTGTGATACAGATCCAGTGCCTGGGTAATTCTGGCCTAATTCCATAGAAAGGTGTTTGCCTAGGCAAGAAAAGTGTTTATGTTACTTTTGTACAGTGTAGGGCAAAAGTCTCACTAATCTCTCTGTCCTTCCTGTGAGTTGGAGGCAACCTCTAGACATGCCTGTTTAACTTGGAGTCTTCCTGTAGTCTTAGCAGTTCAGTTCTCCTCTTCCTTCGCTACAGAAGAATGCCAGGCAAGAAGGTGGCTGCTGCAAGTCTTCCATTAATCTGTATTGCTATTTTGGGTGCGTCTGGACAGTCATAACCTTAATCCTTGTGGTTTTTTGGTTTTGTAGGCACAAAATAGAGAAGATGCTAAAGGTATTGGGATTTATGTCCTTGCAGTTCTAAGGCCATTCACCCTATCTTTAAGCATTTTTTTTTGGCCCTGAGACTTAATTTTGTCACCTACTAATGAAAGGAGGCTGGGATCCAAATGTATTCTGCTTACATCCAAGCACTGCATTGCCTGCCATTTACAGCAGGAGTAGTATGATGGCTTGTTGTCACTCAGATGTCACTTGGATTCCTTCAGTCTTGATAGTATGCTGATGATCAAGTTAACTGTAAGGCAAGATTCTTCCTGGGTAAATTCTGGGTATACTTAAGTAAAAGAAAAAGCCTGAATGCTACTTCATAGCCCTTGTAGATTTGTTGAGTAAAGAAGCAGCTACTTTAATTTTTTTTTTTAAGCACTATAGTAAAGAAATCTTGTTCTGTTGACAAGTTCAGCATGAGCCTTGTGCAATACTTCTCTGTCTGCTTGGATCCTCCTCCTTCTCCCATCTGCCACCTTCTCACTCTAAGGAAAGGAAACTCCGTTCTGTCAAAGCAAAGCACAAGTGAAAAATGGGGAAAGACTTTCAGGAGCAGCTTCTGGGTGAGCAGGATGCTTTTGGATGTGCGGTTCAAAAAGGCAGAAGAAAAAGAGGGAAGCAGAAAGACAGAATCACATTAGCCCATGATCAGTGTTCCATGGCAACATGTTCCCTGCAAGGAAAATGACATAAATACCTATTAAGCAAAGGGATTCCCCAGCAAGCAAATTAAATGCCAGAAATCGAACAAAAGTTGTGTGGGTTTTTTCTCTAGGTAATTAGGGTAGCTACCATTAAAGTGCTATAATTGAAACAGATGCTCGGTAAGTCTTCTGAAGGAGATGATGTACCACATTTTGAAGTATGTTGCTTCAGAGGCTGTGCATTTCTGTGTGTCTACAGTTACTAGCTTTCATAGGCTTTGTGAAGCCATTGCTTTCTAACTTGGAGGATTATTTCCCTCTGCAGACTTTTGGTTGCTTCTGTCTGGTGCTGACTTCCAAATTGAGTGTGAGCAGTAAAAAGTCTAAGAGCAATGAACTTGTATTATTGTAGGACTTTGTGCATTCATTTAAGTACCAGGGCTGAAGGTCAAGCCTGGTAATTGCCTTGACTAGAAAAGAATGTGTTGAGTTTCACCCTAATCCTTAGGGAAGCATAGGTCCCTGTGCAAGGTCCTGCTGCCATGGGCACTCCGTCTTACCCTCATGGCACATTTGTGAGGTCTACATGGCCATGAATTAGATGGCTTTTTCATTTCCTCTGTTAACATGATGTTGGAGGTGCACACTCCTGGGCTGGCTGAAAGCTTGTCTGACTGTTCAGTGTAAAGTTTTAGGATCCTAAAACCTAAGCAAAAATTCTAAGTCAAAATTTTGTGATCTCCTTACAAAAGTGTAGGGCAGTTATGGGATGGATTGTATAGGTGAGGACTCTGTAGATACAACTTGAGGGAATTTCTCTTCTTTATCCAGTGGGATGACTAGTTTTCTTGTGTACTGGCTCCACAGAAGAAAAGCCAGGTACAAAGTAGGCATTTGATCCAGTAAAAAGCTCGTATCCAGTCTTTTATATAGTATTGTAAATTAGTCTATTGAGCTGCACAAGTGCTGGATGGAAGAATCAAAATTGAAGTCAAGTTCTATTCACGTTGTAAGCTGTTAAACACTTGGCCAAGACAGTAAAATGTTGAGATGCTGCAGTACTGCAAAGCTGTAACTTGATGAATAAATGCCTTCCGTGGTATAACACGCCTCCATTTCATATTCTGTTCATGACCTGCAAAAGTGACAGGCGTGCTGAGATGGAGAAGTTCAAAGAAAGTTTTTGTTTCCTTAATCTAAGCAAGCAAATATTAAGCAGAAATGGCTTCTGTCTAATTGAATTTTTCCCCTCAGCTTGAGGTCAACCTAATAGGTACGTTCTCTATCCCTAAATATGGAGAAGCTACGCCAAAGGAAATTACTGACAAAACAGTGCAAAACCAAATGATGCATTAGTATACAGTGAGAAAGTTAAGTTTGGATTGCATGGTGCACCGATCTGTCTTTGTATTTTATTTTATCTTTTAAAGCAGTTGCATGGCTCAGAAGAGCTGGAGTTCAGCTATTAGGCGTTCCCTACCAAGAGCAATAGCTAAAAAGCCCCCATGGAACTGTGCCAAACAAGGCTCTCTGGAAATGAACTTCTCTCACTTCTAATCTAGTCAGCTGCCATCAACGATATATAACTAAGTACAACATTGAGGCTTGATCTCTTTCTGAACTAGTGAACCTGTGCCTGGCAGCTTTAAAACGTGGATGGTGCGTGTGAGTTGTCTTTCTGCTCTGGAGTGTGTCTGGTGTACACTCTCACGGTAAATGAGATGCGTGACACGTGCATGGAATCTGGACAATTTGAGCCAAGATTTTTAGAGTTATTTTAAGATTATTCATTTTTTTTTGTACACACATGTCTTTAGGGTCCCAACTTCTTGAGTTGTTAAGGCAGTCTGAATTCCTTCACAGTGGTGGATAACCAGGATCCCTATAGTGCGTCAGGTGGATGGCTGGCTTTGGGTATTCCTGCTTTCGTGTTCTGGTGGTGCAAGATGATGATATGGTAATACTCCTCAGCTGCTTCTTACTTTCTGTCCAGATTGCAGCCCTTTCCTTACATAATTGTAAATTGTTGGTGCTAATTCTAATGTCAGAACCAGACATACCCAGGCAGTTCCTTTATTACTTTAACCCCCAGAGGAAGCAGCTGGATCATTTTGTAGATGTATGTGATGCATCAACCCAGATTTGTGGACCACTTCAGTTATCTGTATGTGCACAGAGATGTGAAAATGGATGCACAGGAATAACTGTTATTGTTATTTGTCTCTTTTATTCATGTTTCTTGTTTTATCTCTTCATATTAGAATAAATTAGAATCCCTATACTCAAACTAAGATCATGTTCATTCCTCTTCTAAGAGGTGGCCAAACAGTGGCAGCTAGTCAAGAATACAGTAGAAAGTATTTTAAATCTGGTTCTGATTCTGAGATCCCACCAATTTGTTTTAGGCTGGTGGGATGTGTGTGTGTAAAAAAGCTTTTAGTTGCCTCACTCCTTATTGCGCTGTCAGAAGGGTCTGAGTGATCCTAAAAGTAAGAGATTCTCAAGGCTTTTCTTAATGTTGGCTTCAAGGAAAACTGCTAAATAACTGCAGCCTCCCTGCACTCTTTAAGCAGTAAGCTCTGCTCACCCACTCTGCTGTGACCAAAAAGTCTTGAGTGTAGCTGTATTTGATGATCTTCCAAGTTGTGTCTGTTGTGATTCAGTGTTAAAAAGTTGAGGTGCATTATTCTGTGTATTTTGGACAGTAGGAGTGACAGAGAAGTGACAGGGAAGCTCATTCTGGTGTTGGTGAGAAACCATTCGGTGACAGAGGAGTTGCAGTAAGATGGATGACTTATAAGCAGGGGGAGCAGATTTCTTTGCAGGGCACTATGAAACAATCTGAGGTTCTGATTGAGATGGGCAGTTGCCTTTCTAGATGGCCTAAGATGGCCCATTTAATTTTTTCAGTAAAAATGCAGCTGAACTTTTGATCTGGATGTTAAGCAATTAATCTCTCTACTACTACCCTCACAAAAATATTTATCAGGCATTCCTTTAAAACTCACGTGGTCTGACCCTTGTGAATTTGATATCTTCTTCTTGGCATCTCTGTTTTCCCAAAACTGCTTTAGTTTTATATTAGCATTGCCTGGATGCCACCTTAAAGCTGAGCATCTCTTGCTGTTCAGGATCATCTGTGCTTTCTCTTCCAGACTTAAACTGGCACTTTGCATAGAATATTTAGCCATGTTGTTATTTTGGTAAAACAAAGTCATCTTAAGGATAGTCTCAGCTTTCCTGTCACGCATTGGTGCTGTTCTTCATGGTAATCAAACTGGAATAACTGTCTGTCTTGTGCAAGTCAGTACCCAACAGAAAGATGATGGAGTCTGTAATAATTCATAATGGATGTTTCTTCAGAGTACTGCAAGCTGCATTGCACAAAAGAAGCAGTGGTCTGTAAATAAATAAGCAAAAGACTTCAGCCTCCAGCGTGTGCAAGACCCTCTGTCTTCATCACTGGGTTGGTTCAGAACAGCAGCAGCAAAGAAGGGGGACACAGGCTTGTAAAAGGCATGGAAGGTGCTGCTTTGCTTTCCTGGTAAACCAGGGAGGCATTTCTCCCCTGAGAATCATTCTACCAGATTTGCTCTGCCTTCTGTCTTGATCATGTGAAGCTGAAATATGCATCATAAAGATGACCAAGAAGAGGGAAATATACTGACTTTTGTCTGAAACAGGTAAAAAAAATGTGTAAATATGATAACTGAAAACACAGCACTATCTTCTGGGAAGAAGGTAGTAGTAGAATTGATATGCAATTTCAAGAGGCAGATACTTCGTGTATCTTTGCCAGATTCAAGACAAATAGGTGAAGTGACATAACGAGGCTTCCAGCGTGCATTTTATAATCCTGACAACGAGGGACACTGGCACGAGCACTTAAGCAGTGTATGCAAATCTTGGTGATTCTCCATGAAGTTCTTAAAATTAATTCTTACATAGCTTCTTGCTTCTACGACAATCATACCCAAACATAAGTAACAAATGAGTGACACAAACTAGACCAAAAGTCTGGTATCTTAAATGCATTCTCATCTTAACTAAGGTTCTTCTTCAACTCTGAATGCATAGTAATCTCAGTAAACTCAGTGATGATCCTGTGTATCTCTGACCTGATTTAGAAGTATTTCTGCTGTTGAAATGCAATATTTAAGTGCTGTGTCAAAACTAAAAATGTGAAATGCGTAGCAGTGGACAGAACATCCCCTCAGAAGTGACTGAAAAACAGCTTCAGTGACACATGTTTATTTAATTATATTATGCTGTCGTCCAAATACCGGTGCCTACATCATTCTGGGATGTAGCAATGTCTGAAAAACAGTGTAGTTCCGTGTAATCCCAGTGATGACCTAAGTTTATATTAATGTGATTTCATGTTTAGGGTTTACGTTTAAGGTTTCAGTTGGATTAAGACTGAGTGCAAACCTGGCTGGCTCCCTGCGCAGAGGACATTGCCTCAGGGTTAGTGCAGCCCTCAGGGTTACCATGGCTGGCTGTTGGGCACCAGTATAATTTCCCCTCCACAAACCACAGATGTATCTGTGTGTGGGGTCTTTGCAGGCCTGGTGGGATCTGGTTTGCAGGGGCACATTGTCAGTGGCTACGCCACAGCTGTGTCTGAACCTTCAAGCCACTGCCAGCGTGTAATGCTGTGTAAGGTAATTCAATATACTTCTGACTGCATAGCTCGACTTAAACTATGTCCAATGCTTTTCTGTTCAGCAGAATTCTGTATAATTTAGAAGCATGTTTATCCAAGGTCTCCAGAGACGCCTTTCATGGTTGGATGCAGACAGTTGAAAGTTGGCTGTTTTCCTGCTCCTGGATGTCAGGTAGCCTTTCAGTGAACCTGGCTCTTTCAGAGGTATCTGTTCCCTGTGGCACAGTGGCGGGAAGCCGTAGCTCAGAAATTATTTGGAAATTTCAATTGCGCTCATGGCTCTTTACCAGGAACCTGGTGTGCAGCTCCAAGAGGCGGGACTGACCTTGGGTTACCCAAGGTTTGACTTCATGGCTAATTAGTAACAGAGGAAATCTGACAAATAGGTGACTAATGCACAGGGATTCACCTAATGAAAACACCACCTTCTCCTTCCTAAATAGCTCCCTTGCAGCATTTAGAGACATAGCAACTACTGCTCTTTAGGGAGTGAAGCAAAAGGATTCTGCAGCAGTCTTCCTGCTGGGTCCCCACCCTGTGTTTTGCTCCCAAAATGAAAATTATGTTTTGGTGATTTATAGGCAATGTGACAGCAAAAATACAGGTGGTTCATAGGTTATATTGTTGCTACTCTAGATAAAAGGTGATTTCTCATTCTTGCAGAAGGCCCCTTATCTGTGAACTGGAAGTACCTTGTAAATGTCAGGGTTTGTCAGGAAGAAACCGACAGTGGGAGAGTGAATTCTGCAGTAATCCTATGTCATTCCTTATTCACCAAGTCCTTCTTGAGTCACAAGGAGGCAATGATGGCGTATAATTTTGCTACTTGATGAAACAGACTCATTTGGTCAGGGTGAGAAACTTAAGAGCTGAAAATGCTACTTTGAATGATTACTTTGCTTGTCGTTAACAGGAATTCATCCTAAAGAGCCAAATAAGCATATTATTTTGTCGTGGCTAGTCAGATTTTCCATGTAAATTTAAAAGAAGGGTAATTTCCCCGTTCCTATTTTAGAATGTTCCTTGTTCTGCCTTTATAATTTTGTCCATTTCCTCATTAGTGCTCCTTTCAGAGCCCAAACATGTCAACAGTGTCACCATTATCAGCCTGAAATAAACGAACAAACATTCTCATCTTCAGTCATGGTTTGCCTATGACAGCTATTTTTAATTTTGCAGCTGCTGGAGTCTGAGGCAGATGACATGGATTTGCAACTGATGATTTGGCACCTATATTGTGCAGCTACTTTACAAGTGTTCTCATAGGTGTTAGGAAACGTGGGGGTTTCCAAGGGGGTCTCTTCACTGAAGCAGCGCTTCTGGAGAAAGAGAGGGAGCATGAGGCAAAACACTGTGAGCAGAAGGAGGTATCCTGCTGGTTTAGCATTTGTTTGCAGGTGTTCAAAATGGAGTGTGAGATGGCAGCTAGCTTTTTTTTCACCAAGTGTGAATATGAGCTGACAGCCTCATGCACTCTTGGAATATTCTAAGCAGTGCTAGTTGTGGGGGGTCCTCAACCTCAAAGATTTTTCTTTCCTGGAAGTGAAGGTGCTGTGACTTCCTGGCCACAGGAGGCACTTCTGTTCTTCCCAGCCTTGACCCCCGTGTCCAAACCAGCTTCACAGCTCAGGAGTTGAAGGTCAGACTGCAGAATACCCAAGCGCTGCAGTGACCAGTGCCTGGCTTTGCGTGGGCATTCAGGCAGGTGAACTTAGGTGCCCACCACTTGCAAAAGTGATGAAATATGGAAAGTACTGTGGAGTGTGGGTGTAAAAATGCCTTACTGAGTTAGGTGTCCACATGCCACTTCACCTAAGTTGAGTGCTAGTTCGAGCCTCAAAGTGCCTCTTTTGTCTTTGTGCCAGTATTTGTGCAGTTTCTAATTCACTATGATAGAAGTTAAGATGTGGCAGTTCAGTTCATTGGTACCTCTGAGCGATGTGGGCTTTAACAGATGGTTGGTAACAATCCTGAATAAATATTGAAACACAAAAGACTTGATTCTGCAGCTCCCCACAGGCAGCAGATAGTGATGTGCAGAGCACAGCCTAAACGATGAACTGGTTCATGTTTTAAATGTTAAATTGCATGGTTTGGGACTGGAATATATTTTGAAAAACCTTACTTAGTTTTATTTGGTCTTTGACCCTTAGCCCAAAATAGATTGCATATTTCCTACACTTTCCCCAAAAATTCCATAGTAGTGGTGCATCTGTGTTTCCACTGCGCTTCTAAATCCATGTTAGACCAGGCACTTGGAAAGATCCACAGGTTTTATTATAATGATCCATAAAGAACAGTTTAGCTAGGTCTTGGAAGACTTTAGAGCTTCTTACACCATCATTTTGGTTTTCATTTTGGTACATACTCAGTTTGCAAACTTGTATTAGATTTTGACTCGTAAAGTGGGATAATAACTAAAGTCAGGAAGGTTCAGATACTTAGACACTGCTGGCCATACTATTAGTTAGGTAGTTAAATGCTTATGTAAGTCATCTCTCAGTTTAATGTGCTGTGATTGTAGTTTATTTTCACTTGTATGGAGCATCACTGCTTGAGTAGTGTTGTTAATTATCTTAGTAATACTAACTTAGCTGGCAGTCCTGTTAGTTATCTAACCTGCCGAATCATCTATCATAAGACCTCAGGATAGTTGGGTTGTGTATCTCAGAGTAGTCTCATTTCTATAAATGGGATTTCTAATAGAGGAAGGTGCTACACAGCAGAAGTATAACTGGGAGAGCTCAAAAAGAGAATGAAGTAATGCGTCTTCGAAAGGCAGTGACTGCGTTAAAAGTGTTCCAACTTCACTATCTTTCAATCTGGTAGAAAATAAAATGTCAGTTACTGCTGTAGCATCTCAGGTGCTCAGCTCATCTTCATCAGCTGGGGAGAAGGTAGGTTTCTCCCACAAGTCCTGACCCACAGTGCCTCCGGCATCTCAGTAAATGACACCAACTGAAATTCAGGCAGAGCTGAGACTGTTTTGTCCTCTGAAGACATTGGATTTTCTCTCTGACACGAAAGCCTGCATTTGGCAAGTGTTATCTTTAGAATAGCAGGAAGTGAGAAACTTGGTTTCATAACTAAATAACAATAAAATTAGGTTAATGAGGCTAAGAATCATTTGAATTGTTTAGCTCTGTGTGCATCTGCTGCGTACTAAGAAATTCCCTACAGAATTTGCAGTGATTTAAGCAAAAAGCTGGCATGAAGTCAGTCAGTTGTCTTTGATCTTTGTGTTTGGTTTTTGGGTGTGTTTGTTTAAGATTGGGAAGCTATTGAAATAATAAAATGAAGATATGATAATAGGCCAGAGAAACATGCTTATTCTGCCTAGCTCAAAATAGCAAGCACATAGCATATTCTGTATGTTTGTTCAGTATTAAGCATGAAGTGGTTGACAGTACCTATTTTAGTCTCCTCCTTAGGATCCTGTAATGAGTTCTTGCTCTGTCAAATTCATGCCTTCCTCATCCTCTCTCTTTACTAAAGTAGTGTTGTGTCTGTTGGGTTTATGTTTGTCAGCTTGCATCATGGTGTGATACTCATGAGATGCTTTGGATTGAGAACTACAGATACAGGGTCTCGGACTTTTGAAAGAAGGTGGTGGCTTTTTAAGTCAAAACACTTTGACTTTTCTTATTCCTTCCTAGGCTTAGTGAGGGGGCTTAATGAAAAAGACTTGGCTGTGGTTCCTTTTAGGTGTTTTGTCAATAGAAGTTGTTAGGGCTGCTGTTCCATCACTTGTAACGTTGGATGCCTTTGAAAATGTCATTTGCAAGAAAAATATTGAAAACCATACTTGTAAGTCTGGGCAAATGGGGACCCAAGGCAAACATTTATGTGTTCATTTTCATGATGCAATATAAATAATTGGGTTTGGGCTTAAGCCGCATTGTGGAAAATGTTTCATTCATTTTAGGCAAAATTATTTGTCTTTTTATCCATATGAGAAGACTGGCTGCATCCCTGGCAGCGAATAAGTTAACCTACTTAGTGTTTCGTGTGTAGGCAGCATGCAGGTCCGTGAGATTGCAGTGGGCAATGAAGCAGCAGAATTCAATTTGCAGCAGTGACCTAAGAGGGACTATTTTTAGTAATAAAATAGGTCAGGGGATGTGGTAGTGCAGGCTGATATATGAACAGTCTTCCCCTTCGCTTGTGGGGCTTGTTTTTGTCCTCCAGTATAGAAGCTCCAGGATAAGAGAAATGACATTCAGTTACTGTCATGTGATTAGCATGGATTTTAGGGAAGAAAGAACATACATAACTGCTTTGCTTAGTAATTCATGGAAGACAAACCCTACTAGGGTGCAGGGTCTTTTGAAGCCATCGCTCAAGCTGGTTTTAGCACTGCTGGACATCTTATGTTGTCCATGTGACAAACAGTTCTTGGTCTCTCTCCTTCCACTCTCCTAGCTGTTCTTCAGCGCCTTTTTAGTTGGCTTCTGTTACCAGTTTGCTTTCTTGGTGACTTATGCACGAGTGCTAGCGTATTCCTCTCAGAGTGTCAAAGATGAAGCATGGCTTTATTCTGTTCTTCAAGTCTCTGGGTATTTGAGGGAGGCTTGCGAAGGATCTGTTCAGCCAGTTCTTGTGACACAGAGTAGTGTGTGTCTCCAGTATTATGTTACTTGACCTTTGCATTTCCACGCTCCTTTGGTTTCTCTGAAACTGTATTTCAGAGCAAACTTGGGAAGTACCTCTTGCTGGTTTGTGTGCTGATATAGACTGCTCTGTTGTTAAATAGCAGTGTGGTGAAGTCCCTATAAGCTTTACTCAGAGAGAAGTGCGTGTTGGTGCCATATGAACAGAAGAAAAAGCAGTAGGTTTGGCCCTAAAGATTTTTTTTACCATGGAAAAAGAAAGCTTAGCAGGGAGCAAATGATCTCCACTCCTGCCTGTAGCTGAATTGATATCAGTGTGTCACACCATGTAATGAAGTATAGTTGTGGGATGCTCAGGCTGTTGCTGAAGCTATCTCCAGGAGTTAATGAGCCCTGGTGAGATGCACTGGGATGCCCGATTCTCCCCCTTTGGAACTAAGTGGGTATCTCCCTGGGGACTGCTTAAGCTTGTGTAACTGTGCACCACTCGTGCAGGTGCTCATTTGTACATTCCTGCCTTATGCTGCACTGTGAAGCACAGATATGGTTCTATGATGTGGTAGGGGGAGCCGCCCTTAAACATTCCCTTACTTTCATCTCCCATTCTAACAATGCACTTAACATTCTGAACAGTCCAGTTAGGACTACGATGAAGTACAATTTAGCAGAGTTTTTATAGTGCTTGAAAATCGTTGGATAATATCACTTTGATACTATATTTATAAGGAGAGGAAGCTAAACATTGATCACTGACAGAAAAATTGTAAGTTTGGACTGTGCTTAGCTTTTTTTTTTAAGACTGCAAGTTAGTTGTGTGTTGTACTCTATAGAATAAAAAAAATAAACAGATGAGTAATTTCTGTTTCTAACTTCTGTGTTTTTCTAGAGATCTGTTTCTGTATTATAAATACTGCATACCTCAGTGTCATAAAAGCCATGTCACTTGATTTTTGAAATTAATGTAAAAAACCTAACCACCTTCCAGTGAGATCAATATGGTGGCGATATTCACGAAGCAACACTCTAAAAAACTTGAGTGGGCTTTTGATCATGTTCTATAATCAGTCTAATTTAATGACATCTTTTAGTAAGAATATATTGTCTTGCAATTTCTCTAGTGATTTTTTTTTTTTCTTTCTGCTCTTGTTAACCTGGTTTTGCAAAAGAAAACTTGACAAGTCACTGAATATAAACTGAGACATTGGCTCTTTTTGCCCGCTCTACTCATTGTGGGAGCTGGTATTTCATGACAATTTGCAATCCATTCACTGTACATGTGTGAACCAACTCAGGTGAGCAGAGCACACTGAGCCAGGAGCTCATTTATTAGATGTGTGAGGGGAGAAATCCACAAATACTCACAGCTTCTCTTACGAGTTCATAGCACTACAGCCCACCCTCTCCATCTTCTCTCACCCTATAATAGATTACTGGCCTGTCCATTATCTGGTGCGCTATGCTGTGTTCCTTAAAGTGTAAATACCATCAAATGGAAAGTGTGCATTCAAAAGGTAACTGGGCCTATCTTTTTGTTGTTGGCATGTAATGGTGGTTTTAAATTTAGAGGAAGATTTTTGCTCTCCATTAAGAACCATTTTATTTTAATGATTTTTTGAGAACTCTTCTTTATCTGCTTGTGCTGTGTCAGCATGACTAAATCAAAACCGAATTTGTGCCAAAAATAAGCTGGTAAAATGGCTTGCTTTCTCTAATGTGATATCATGTTTAGTGTAGGTATCACCAGTCTGATTGTGCATGGTGCATTACAGTGCCTTGCTCTGGGATTTATTTTCTGCTTATTGAGGGGGTGTGGAGGCTGGCAGGGAGAAATGAACTACAATATTTGACAATATGACAGTAGAAGGTCTGGTGGGAAAGTCAGTGATTCTGTGACAATGCTCAGTGTCTCTTCAGATTATGAGTAATTCCAGCTTCTTTCTGCTGTACAGACAGGTGTAAGTAGACCTTTAAATTTAAGATCATCTCCTAGGCCTTGTGGCTCCTGTTCACAGGAAACAAATCCAGCCATGCAGTAGGCTTTTTATGCCCAGTATAAAAGGGAAGGCCTTTAACAGAGGTGGGCTTTTTCTGTGTGGTGGGTTTTTAAAAAAATTTTAGTATTTTATTATTCCTGGCATGAATGCCTGTAAACTGGTCTAACTTGATGTGGTGGCTTGACCCAGGCTGGCTGCCAGCTGCCCACCCAGCTGCTCTCTGCCTCCCCCTCCTCAACAGCATGGTGGGAGAAAATAAGATGAAAAAGCTCGTAGGTTGAGACGAAGATAAGGATTACTGTCATGGGCAAACCAGGCTTGGCTCAGGGAATATTAATTAATTGCCAATAAAAATAGAGTTGAATGGTGAGGAAAACAAAGAAAAAAACTCAGAAATATCCCCCCACCATCCTCCTTTTTTTTTTTATGCCAGGCTCTGGGAGGCACAGGGTGATGGCAAGCAGGGCTGAGGCCAGCTATAATGGTCCCCTCTGCCCTCCCTCCTCCTCACACCTTCCTGGGTTGTGGGAGGGGGGATCCCTGCTCTGGCAGCCAGAGCCCCCTCTGCCTCTCTTCCTGCTCTGGCCTGGCTGCCAATGGGGCCAGTCCTTTCCCTTTTCTTCTCACCCTTTCTGGGGAATGCGTCTCCTGAGTCACCCCTGTGGGGGGGCAGCTGAGGCACCGGCTGGAACTGGCTGGGCCTAGCACTTGGCAGGTGCCGCCTCCTCAGAGCAGCCCCCCCACAGTCCCCCTTGCTGCCAAAGCCTGGGCATACCTGGCAGCTCTGTTAAGCTATAAGGCATCAGTGGTGACCAAAAGAGGTAAGAGAGATGGTGTCTGAAGTGAAATTATGTGGGTCTTTAGAATGGCAGTTTAAAACAAACAAACAAGCTCTGCAACACTTGGATAAACACCAGACTGGGATGTTGGATACATCCTGTGCCTGGTGCTGTCACTGGTGTTTTAGCTGATACGAGGCAAGTGATCTCCACCGTGTATTCCCTCCCTCTCTCCTTTGTAAAATGGAGGTAATGTTACATGATTCCCTTTGAGGTCTTCATGGGGAGGGATGAACATAAACCTCAGCTCCAAAATTTTAATCTAATCCTTCCAAAATAAAGGTCTTTGTTGGAAATTTCTGGACTGGCTTTGGCCTGTAGGTGTACAAAAGGAGCCATACTGTTTGGTCAGAACGTGCACCATTCAAAAGAAAAATTCCTGGCTTTCTTCATTGTAGGTACCTTTCCAGCCAAAAAGCTAAGAGTGAGAAAGTACGACTTACCACTCTGAAAATCCCAGCCCTCTTTCAACTCAAAGACTTCCTGAAATAAGTAGCTTCAAAGTTGACTTGGAACAGTAGGTGGGAAATACAGGCTTTTCACATTAGATATGTCCAAAACCAGTTTGTACTTCAACAGGTTTTTTTTCTCTTGCTTTATGTGCACACACACACATTTGAGTAATGGAGAAACTGAGGCACGTAAAGAGGATGAGATCTGTCAGTGTTACCTACTAGTAGTTAAGCAGGCATGCCAGGAATAAAGACCATATCTTGGAGTTTCAGGTGAAGTCACAGGTAAAACTTGTCCCTCTACCTCTCCCTTATTTGCTGCTTTTTCAGCTCTTTTGTTTAGCCACTGCCTGTGTTCACAGAGATGCCCATGTCCCAGCCCTCTCCATCATATTGTCAAGTGCAGGGCAGGTGGGTGGATTGTCAGAAGATGGTGGAAGTGTAACCCCAGAATGTAGCCTAAGCAGTGGATTCTGAGCATTGCTGGTAGCATGACAGGACCTGCAAAATTAATATGCTAGCTGGAAAATACAAAATGTAATCTCTGTTCTTCCTTTAGGCTCTAATTCTTCTCAGGGCAGAGTGCTGCCTGCAAGTAAGTGTTTCTGTTGTTGCATGTCACTCCTAGGTGTATTGCCTAAAGGAGTCAACTTGTTTAAGAAACAGATGAACATCAAGCATTGTGTGGCTGCAAGGGGTAGCAGACTGTGTCCTCTCAGCAAAGTCACCGTGTCCTGAGGGGACCCTTATAACCAATGTTTTCTGCTCTGAATGCCAAGGCATATGTAGGTGGATTTGCTTATACTTAAGGCATTTTGGAGAACAGCTGCACCTAGGATAAAGGCAGGTTGTTATCTCTGCTTCCTACATGGGGAGCAGACTGTCTGCCGCTATGCAACCACTGCTGGGGTTAAAATATACAGGGCAAATTCTACTGAAACAGCAAGCTTATTGACTTGCCTCACAAAGTATTTTACAAAATAATCATTGTTGGGGGTTTTCTTCCCTCTGTCTACCCCAGATTATATTTCATCACTTTTAATTCCTACTGTGCTGGTACGCATCCAGAAGAATCAAGTTATGTTAGGGCTTTTATAGGAAAAAGTAGTACTTTGTGCTTTCGTGGGTTCTTCCTGCTCTCCTCTCTACTGCCCTGCTGATCTGCAGGGCAAAACACAGGTAACAGCAGCCAGGCACAACATTCCAAGATGCCATTCACCATCCTTCTGGGAGTTTTAATTAGAAAAGGAAGAAGGTATTTTTGTGCTTCACCTGAACTGATAAGTATCAGGGGTTTGCCTAGCATTTGCAAAGTTGTCTTACTATTACTTTATCTGTGATTAATTTATGGGATTTATTGTGGGCCTGTTGACTTCTCTCTTTTAAGATACCTGGAAAAATGTTTCTAAAGCTGTGTGTATGTCTTCAGGACAAAATCCATGTCAGTAATAGCACAGGCAAGATTTTTAAAGAAGCACCAGCGTGCTGTGTTTGCATTTAGACCTGATTTTGCTCACTCGGCCCTCAGATTCACATACTCCTTAGCATACCCGACATACAAGCTCAGGTACAGGCATGTACTTTGTAGTTGACTTCTGATTTGTGAGCTTCTTGGGGCAGAAAGCATGCCTTTATTTTCCTGTATTTGTTTAGGGCACAATGTCATAGGGTCCTGGTTCATATTTGGATTTATAGGTGCTGGTGTGCAGTACTGAAAAATGTTGGGTAGATGTGGACTGAAGACTTGATTACAGCAGTGTATACATGTAGGTAAAAACTGCCTTTTGAAAATTTGCCTCTGAAATGGTGTATCCATTATGAATAAGAGTACACATGCATTTTGTTTGATGCAAGGAAGGTGTTGGTTATTGTTGAAACTGTTTGGGAGGAAGAAGTTGGTCTTATTCCCAGGTTTGAAGGTGACTTGAAAGGATTTATGTCAAATTAAAGATCTTGCTGTGCAGGGACTCGGATTAATAAGTTCACTCAGGAATCATAGCTGCAATAATTGTAATTGGAGGCAGGGTTTTGATCATGAGTCACCTTGTAGGGGTTGTCCTCACAGCCCTCCTTGAGAAAGTGAAAATCTGGAAGAGAGGAATTTGTGTGACCTTTCATTACCAAGCTGGCATGAGAAATTGGCACTGGCTAGACCCTGCTGTTGGAAAAGGCCTGGAGAATCAGCACAGTCCTTTGTGCTCAGTTGGTGCTAGTTTAGGTCACAGGTGTGTAGAAGTTGTATCCAGAAAGAAAAAAGCAAAACAATAAACATGATTTCAGCACGAAGGAGTGTGCTAGAAATGAGAAGGCCAGGTAGTGTCAGGCAGCTTTGTCCTTCAGTGGCCCTCTAGCTTTCAGAAGTTTTAAGTGGGAGCGTGGTTCGATGCTTGCAGAGAATCCAGTCCTAACTGGAGAACAGTCTTGGCTTTTACCTCTTCTACCTGAATTTGATGGGTTTCTGTGAAGAGCACATGTAGCTCCTGCGCTGAAGTGTGCAGTTGCAAAGTTCGACAGAAGCCTTGTTCACATGCTCCTAATTATTTTATGAAAACTGGAGAAAGATGGAGGAACTACTGGGGAAAAGTAGCTGAGCTTTGGGGAAAAAGACACTTGAAACTGAAAGGCAAAGGAAATTTGACTCAGTTTTTCAGCCTTCAGGCAAGCTGCTCTTTCGTTTCTCAAGTCTTTTGCTTTGAGCTTTTCTAGCGTTACTGTTTCTTTTAATTTAGCCCATTTTTGCACATAGTACTGAATAGTTAGTGAAATTTTTCAAAATGTCTTTGACAGAACTTTAAGCAGTTATCCTCGAGTCTATAACCCAAGGGCCCCATGGGTCCCTCATAGAAAGAAAGCATGAGAACTTCAAGCAGAACTTCCTCAGTGTCTGATACCTGTTGGTAGTAAGTTTGGCCCACAAAGGGAAGAGCGCAGACCCTTTGTGGGAAGTTAAAGTTATCCATGCACTAATAATTTGCTGAATACTCACAGGCTTTTTTGACCCATAAAGTAAATCTTCTGACAGTAATTTCATTCAGAATTAGAAGCATGGAAAAAACAATGTTCTTAAACAGTATTCTTGAATGACACTTAAATTTTAAATAACATTAAACTATATTGCAAATGGTTAAGAATTAAAGAAACAACCAATTGGTAATGTAGGCCTTGAGTAAAGTACAATCTAAGAAGCACTGAAAAATGTTTCTCTGCATGATTAAGAGAGTCTGGTTTGCTGGTTTGATTTATTGGCTGGCTGAATGAATTCATTAATTGTGTATGACTACTTTTACTTCTGGGTGGTCATTTTTCATTTCAGATTTCATTACCGGATGAGCTTTTCTGAGGGATGTTCTTATCATCCAAAATTAAATACATGAAAACGTTAGGGAGGCTCAGCCATCCCTTTTTATATCGATATTTTTCATACTATGGTTTTCTACTATGTAGAAAAATCCACTTAGGCGCGCTAACCTAAGTTTTGTCTGCATGTACTCACTACTTGGGTACAAATATATCTTCTTACTGCAGTATATGCCATGTTATGTTTTTCAAAATAGTGGTGAGGAACTGGAAAACCTCTTTTAATTACATTATGAATAGTGAGGCAGAGACTTGTTTCTGAAACAATTCATATGTATATAACGCACTGAGCATTCAAACACCATTGTAACTACACTTGTAGAATGTGAGGTCTAGCTACATGAATCAGTGAGAGGAAAGGATAGGTAGCATTTGTGAGAAATCAAATGATTTAGGAGAGATCCTGAACATCTTGGCTTGTAGTTTGAACACTGTTTTTTTATAGGAAAAACCTCATTTCCTGGACAGCTTGCAAACAGTATGGTCTGCAAACACTCCTCTCTTCCAGGATCTTTGCTTTCAGCTTATGGAGAAGCAGCACTTAAAGAAGCATTTAATACCACTGTTAAGTACAGCTAAGTTGCCATCCAGGGTATGGTTCATCTCCTGGAAGGCAGTGGAGCAGAACCTCTGGGGCCTTGCTGGTCCTTCTAGTCAGTTCTTTGTATGGGCTCTGAGTCCATAAAAACAGTGGTGTGGATATAGCCATTAGGAATTGATTTCATTCTAGAGTGTGTTTCTAAAAGTAAGAAGAACAGAAAGTGTAGGGAAATTCTCATGTGCCATGTTTTCTTTCTTAGCCCCCATCTTTGTGTTCTGTGTCTGCTGGTAGAAGGCAGAACTGCTAAAGACTACGCAGTGAGGACTATGTCATCCCTTTTCTCCCCCTCAGTTTTGGCATATGTTGACCCCTGATCCTCTGTGTAGCAGATGGAATGGATGAATCCCAAAGTCAGCTTTGTGGCAGAAGAGGCCACTGTGATATTTTGACAAATCTGTTTTTGCCTGTGGGCTCTGACACTTCTGATATTACTTCATGTGTTTTCTGTGAGAACAACCTCTGTCTATGTAATAAAAAAAAAATTTAAATAGTCTTGTAAGGAAGAGTGACTGAGGTAACTCTTAACCTCCCATAAACATAGGATGTGATGGGCAGGAGCCCGGGTAGGAAGCATTGGACCTGCTAGCTGGCCTGGTTACATTCACTGCCAGCAAGTTGTAATTACTAATCTCTCATGATCCCTCTTACACAATTTATTTTTTCTCTACTTTCACCCTACTGATACATGCCTGCAATGTCAAACTCATTTACTCCTGCTGTGCAAAATTGGAATAATGGTCCATGCATACCTCTGTCAGTGACTCAATGGGTACTGACTGTAGGGACAGCTCTCTGGTGAAATATGATTAATGCTGTGTGTGTGTGTATATATATATGTACACATGTCTGTGGTTAGTTTATTATGCAGAAGAATAAACCATATAGTAGAAAAGGTTTGTATATTACAAACCATGTAGTAGAAAAGGTTTGTATATACAAAGGAGATTTGTATATTGCTTTGTTTCTAAGGCCTTCATCTGATGATTTGTAGTATTTATAAACTTTTCCAGGTAGATTAAGTAAGCTTCATCTTGGTAATCATATGCTTAGATAGCAAAACATAGCAAAGACATAAAGGATGAGACTGATCTGAACTTAGGTGTGATAAATATGGTGACAGTGGTGTCCTATTTCTATTCACAGTTTTATCCCACTCCGGGATCTGTTAAGTAGCCTTCACTCCATAATTTAGGAAGCATACTAATTTGGACATGAATGTATTTTAATTTGGTTTCATTATAGCTGAGCACTCTGCTGTTTCTTGACTATCTTTTATTTGTCTAACCTGAGATGAGATCTTACTTGCAACATGAGGTCCTTGTTGCCTCTTGATGCCTTTGGTTTGGATCAGTGCTGGAATGTAGCAGCAAAGGGCAGATATCCCTGCTGTTCCCCAGCTGCTGCTTCCATTACCAAGGCCCCTGGCTGTTTGCTGAGAAGTGTTTGATTGCTGGTTTGGGGTGAAGAAGGATACAAGTAAAAGACCATGTCTTTCAGTCCAGGGAAGACTGAAGATGAGAGAGTTGGAAAAAAACTCATTATTTTCTGCAGCTCAGTCTTTATATGACCTCGCTTGCCCTTAGCAACAAAAAGCTCTGTTTAATGCCTGTTATTTTCCACTCTTCTCCTAATAGCTGTCTTGACCCTCTGAAAGGTATCAGCAACCTTCTTAAGGGCTCAAGAACACAGATATTTATCGCAGATCTAGGCAATGTATTTGTGCAGTGAGGCACTTGACTGCATTATGGACATCTCTAGACACTCGAGCATCTTCAAGGATATCTGATCTTGCAGCTGGAATGTGGTAAGTCAGCACTAAGGATAGCAGAAGTTCAGTTATTTCCTCTTGACTGCAACTGCAGCATGTCACTACGTACATTTCCCTCGTGTTGAGTAGGTTTTGATGTCAGTCGCTTTTTAAAAATATTTATTTTGTTGGAAGCTGTCTGTAATTTTGGGCTGCTTACGAGGCTTCTATTTTTTAAAAAATTTCGTCATACTAGGGCAACTGCAGACATGGTAAATATGTAGGCCTTGGCATCATGCCTCGACTTCCAGGGTGTGTAATGATGTCAGGAGAACTGCACCCCCTCAAAGTCAAGAGTGCTGTAAGGAAAACGATGATATGGAAAAATGGGACAGATTCTCTTCACAACTGCCAAAATCAGTGACAGAACAGAGCTTTTGAAAATATCTGCCCATATAAGGAATAGTTTTGGAGCTCTTTTGGATTGTTTCTGGCTAACTTATCACCTAATCCTGTGTGAAAAAAGGAGAGAGACTGGGCTCAACTTCAATTCCTATGCATAGAGGGGTAACTTAATGACAGTTTGCTTTGTGTTTGTGGGAGGTAAGCCAGATTTATCATGTTTGGGTTTTGGGGTTTTTTTAATCGGAGTTTCTGCTGTGGTCTCTCTTTTTACACTCTGAAATAAGTTAGTACCCTTTATTTAAAAACAAAACAAACAAAAATTCCCTGCTCTGCATTGAAAATGTTGCATTTTTAGAAATAACTCATATTTCTACTTGCCTTTCTGTTCCTTTGTTCCAATATCCCATTTATTGAAATAGAAGGAAGTTCCTGGGGGAGCCACATGTTATAGTGGCTTTGTGCTGCTGTTACTGGATTTCTCTCCAGGAAAACTGCTGACAATAGGATCTATCCCTTCTGTAGGCAGGTAGGAACACACAAGCCACATGTTGACTGCTCAGTGGTGAGTCCAGGATGGTGACAGCCTACAGGACGAGATGAGAATGATCTTTAATCTTGTGTTCCCAAAAGTCAAGGCAGAGCTTCCTTCATCTCGGACACTTACACAGTGTCAGCAGGACCGAAGGGAGGAAGAACAAGGAGGAGCTAAGACCATTGCCTAAAATCCCATAGATTTTTAATTATTAAAATAGGTGGCAAGAACAAAATGTACCATGAAAAATTTATACTATTAAACAGTCTCTCAGTGGTGACCACTGGCAGGAGTCTCTGCATCTGTACAGGCAGGTTTAAATTCTATGAGAAATTTGTTTCTAAACTTTAAGGCCAAACAATGGTGTGTCCCAAGTGTGGAAGCCCACTTGTTCTATGCTCGTTTTGGTTTTCAGATATTCATTATAGTCTTGCATCTCCAATGTGCAACAGTTAAAGCTCTGTCGTCCTGTCTGCTTGGAACTTTTAAATTTGGGCTGCAGCACATTTTCAAATGCCTAGGTTACAGGTTCCCATGAAGAATCCTGTCAACACTCAAAGGCCTGTTCAGGGTACTGTGGGTAAGTTAGCAGCAACCATCCAGTATTAACAAAGTTTCGTTTGAGAGCAAAATGCTCCAACGTCAGCAGATGGTTAAGCAGCAATTGATATCACTCAGGAGTCAGAACAGTCAAATAGCTCACTTAGGAATAAGAGCCGATCCCTCCACTATATAATCAACTTGATCAAATGGAATACTTGCTGCCAACAGCAATTAAAAATGGATTATGAAGATTTAATGCAGTGTGGCCTTCTACCTGCAAGTGTATGGAAGGGAAAGGAAAGGGAGATAAGAATTACCTTAGCTGAAATTGAATGTCTTTGAGTTGACAAAAGCTCAACACCTGAGATATAACACAAAACAGTAAGAATGATATATCCCAAGTTAACTCTTGCAGGGCTTTAACAATAATGAGTGGCTGCTCTGTAATTACACTTGGTCTCACAATTGATTTCCTTTGTGATCCTAAATATTTGAGCTGTATCACTTGATTTTTCTACCGGTCTTGAATCAAATTCCACTGTTTCCTACTCTCACAGCTTCTTGGGAGATTAATGGTCACAGTATGTCGATTGTCACCATTTCCTTGGGACGACTTCTTGTGCAGCTTCCATCACGTGCATCCAGAAAGTTAATGGTCCAAGAACCCAGTGCAAGCTTCTAGAGAAACCTCCTAGGATTTTACAGATCTCTAGCCATTATGTAATGTGACTGAATGTTGCTGTATCTCCAAGACCAAATATGCCTCCTTAATTGAAGATAATGACTTTGGATGAGAATAACAAGAAAACGAAGTAATAATAATGACTCACACTAACATTACAAGTACCTCTCTGTTTACAAGCTGCATTTTGCTTGCTTTATTCTTTCATCAGGTCGCTGTTCCCAGAAATGACTAACAGTTTTGGGAATCCCTCAGCTTTTGGTTATAAGTTAGTAATGGGCAAGAAGGTGCCTGATTTCAGAGGGCAGGAGGGGCCTATCCTAAGATGTAATCCTTTAACGAGTCTCAAATGAGCACCAAGAATAGCTAGTTAATTTTTAAAATGCTCATTTGACTCTGTCTGCCTCTAATTCTGAACTCAAAATTAGGTATTTGTTTGCATACTGTCTTCCATTCACGCACGTGGATCAATACAAGTCATATCTCTGCATGCATGTAGACCACCATCACGCTTCCTCATTCAGATGAACTTTTTTATTAGACATGTCTAGCATACTGTATTCTAGTCCCCTTTACTCTGATCAGTTACGGTATTCCTGTTTTCGAAGAGACAGGTGAAGATAGAGGGGTTTATCCTTCTGTTTTATAGATTGAGTGGTTTGCTTACTCATATGATACACTTAAAGGACAATATATTTTTCTTTCTTTCAGTTTCAGTTACGTTCATGGACTAATGTAATTGGTGTATTTATAGGTAAGGTAGTAAATTAAATGGTCTATAAAGAGATAACATTCATGATTTTCCAGTATATAAATTGCCCTTTTCTGATTTTCATTTTGGAATGGTACTTGTGCTTGCAAACCCTTAGCTGCTGACTTTTGTTGCAGGGTTTGTGTAAACGTTAAGTATGCTTCTCTGGGTCTTCAGTGTGAAAGTTTTTTAGCTCACATCCAAAACAGTTTATCCAAGGAAAAAATAAATTCCTTCTTATCTTGCCCACTATCTGTGAGCCTCATTAGGGTTCTGTGTGTACATAGCAGCTGTAAGGTGGTAAAATGTTCATGAGTGACTGGTTTGTTGAAAAATTAAGGAGTATCATAGAAATTTGTTTTCTAGATTCATGGAACACATTTTCCACTTGAAAGTCATCTGTGTATTTAAAGAAATGCTTTCCTTAAAATCCAAAGGCAAACTCAAATCTGTCTAAAACGAGAATAAGAAAGCTAGCAAACAAGGCTTGACAAAAGGCTCGGAGGGTGTGGAGGTTAACAGAAGCCAGATCTTAGTTGTAAAGACTTTTCTATATTGCTAAAAGGAAAAAAAGAAGGACCATGATTGTTTTTATTGAATCTCTTTTTAAGAGGGACTTCTTTTTTGGTAACTGATTCTGACACACATCGAAGGCAAAACTTGCTATCTCAAGCTCGTGGCAGAACAAAGGCCAACAGAAGTAATTACTAAATTCTTGAGATTGAAGTTTTGGAGAAATTGCCAAAGTTAAAAAGGGCAGCAGATGTAATTGCTTGCAAAGGTTAGAGGTGCATTTGCTTCTCTGATTGGCAGGTGTGATTCAATTTGGTGTGATGCAGGATGTTACCTTGCAAAACCGTCAGTGCAGATTACTGATAGGCATGTGGGGATATGGGGTCTTCCTCGTTCTGCTCAGAAGGAAAGGAGGCCAGCCACAGTCTTACCTACCTGTGTAAGAGGGTGTCAGAGTTCAGTATGTTGGTTGCAAAATGTAAATGTTCAGGTATAATCAGCCTGAAAGGAAGAAGCCAGTATGGTTGTATTTTACCAGTCCTTCAGATATAAAAGACAAAAGAACTCTCAATTTCAGGAGACTCATGCAAAATCAAATGGGAATGGTGATGGAAGAGTATGGAAGTCCTTCCTGCTCCTGCGCATTGACAGCTGGGAGGGCAGCATGAGGCCTGGAGATAGGAGTATGCTGTGGTGTAGGGGTCAGGGTAGATTGTTACCTGTTTCAACCAGCCTTGACTGCAGACTATCTCCAGACCAGTGCTAATTAAGTGTAGGACTTCTCAGTGTAGCCCTGGCTTCCACTGCAAGGCAGGGTAAGGTGTGCTCCCATGCAGATCTTGTTAACTGCTGTGCAGTGGGGTGAGCAAGAAGGTCACAGGGCAGAACCCATGTTCAGCTGCTGTCTGATGAGCAGGCAGGGGTGGAAAGCAGTCCTGGTATGCCCATGCCAAGGATTTAAAGGTGGTGTTAGGATGAAATGTAGAGTAACAAGAGATGGCTGGTAATGCTAAACACTATCAATGCCTTTTCTTTTTTGGGGGTCTCTGGAGTTACAGCTTGTGCCCTAGAATCCCAGAGAGGATCCCATCTATTGGTAGTGTGTGATGAAGTTGAAAGACCAGGACATCTAGTTCAAATGCTGAGATGATGGTATCTGCATTTAGTAGAGTCCTCTCTATTCTGTTGCAGCTGGAGCAGTAACTCCTGCTTAACAGAATTACAGCTGTAATTCCTGATTTTCAGTTTTTCTCTGTGCTGTGTTAAATTTCCCCTGGCCCTTGAAGAAACAATTTCTTAAATAGCTAGCCAATTTTTTCTTCCTTCTTTGAAAGGTTATCATTCCCCATTAACTCTTTCAAGCTGACTTCTGGCTTGTATGTGTGGCACCTTGCTAGATTGCTGTAAATTTTTTACAAGACCACCACTGTTTTCTGTGAGCCAGAAAAGTGTAAATAACTATGCACACAGCTGGATTCTTCAAAGATTCTCTGCTAACCTCTGACTTGACAGGTTTGGTCTTCTGTCTTACTGTCAATTTTACCTTCTATGTTTTGCTTATCTGCTTTCAAATTTTGTTTGGAGATGCTCCCAAATTTTGTTTGGAGACCCTTCAATCTCATTCATCTAGACAACCATAGAGAAGGAAACACCTGAGCTGTAATTGCTTATCTTTAGAAATATGGTTGCAATTATCCAATTCAACCAATCCTACTTTTTCTGGTAATTTTTCTTTCCTCCTTCTGTCTCTTCAGATTCTCTATCATCAAGAGTTTTTAAAATATATTCACATTTCAGGCTTAAATATAAACTTAGATTAACTGTCATTTAATTATAACATCATCAGGATAATTAAACTTCCTCAGATGGAACAACTAAGCCCTTGTGATTTACAGCCTGTGCCTTGTGATTTTTTGATTTTTGTTGTTGTTGCTCTGTGCTGGATACCCATGTGTGAGTGACAGGAGCTTTGAGAGACTACACTGCTAAATACCAGGTCTCATTTCAGTATGGCCACCAACCTGGCTTAGTGGTGGGAGAGACATGGGGCTGGCTGAGACTTAAGCCTTACAAGGCAGAGGCGATTCTGGCAGAGGCAAGCATCCTGAAGGGTCTTTCAGGCTCCTTTTATTAAGAATATGCTCCAAGATCTGACCAGGAGTTTGGGGTGTTTTAAGGTGCATTTTGGGTTTTTTTTGTGGATGCAACGCTTTTGCCTAGGAGCACCGAGGGACAACATCCTCTGACCACTGCTGCTGGCTAAGAGACCTGCCATAGATGTCCTTGTCACCTTCCAGCAGTAATGCAAGTGGTGGGATGCAGCAGGGGGTGGAACTGGCCATGCATAGGAACCAGATGCCAAACAGCATAACACAGCCCTTCCAGGGCAGCTCACCAAGGTTGCCTGCTGCTCTCTGCATTGCAGTCCCACAGCGGTTTGAAGTGGATTTGAGGGGTTAAATGTTATCTACAGGCCTGTAGGACAGTGCTTTAAAACACAGGAATGGGGGTTGGGCTGAGCATCTCTCTCTCTCTGAGGCAAGAGAATTTTTTTCTAGCTGGGGTAAAACTTGGCTGCATGGGAGACAGTGCTTTTCTGGGGCTACCATAATCTCTGAGCTAAAGACTCGTAAATGTGATTTTCCACTCTGGTTGTCAAAAAAAAAAAGAATTTAAAAGCCATATATTTTAGCTCTGTTGCCTCCTAAGCTTCTAAAAGCTCTTTAGATACCTCCATATCTAAATACTAGATACTACCTAGTTCTTTTAGGTAGTCTATGCAGAAGAATACAAAACAACTTTGTATGCATTCCACAGAGATTTGCTCCTGGCAACCTCTGAAGACACTTATCAAATGACATATTTCTCCATCTGTAACTAATTGTATAGGAAGCAGACTTTGGTTAGCAAATGTGTTTTTATGTGGACAAGCTGATTCATACTTTTCTTTTTACTTAATAATCTATGCAGATGAAAATTACTCTTAACCTTTCTATGAAGCTCTTTTAGAAATCTAGTAAAATTATTTTTTTCAAAGTAAGAGTAAAATGAGTCAGCTTAAAAATTTATATTTTATTATGGAATATAACGTTTCACGAGAAAATGAAAAAACAAGACCCACAAGAATTTTTTACTAATAAATAACAGTGGCTAAGGATTGGCTGGTTGAAAATTCCTCTATTTTAAATCCAAATTGTTCATTCAAATTTATTATCCATAGAAGAACTGGTTAGACAGATGGATGTTCAGTGTACGTGGATCAGATTTTTCTGGAGTCCTTGATTTAGCAGATGTACAGATGAAGTCTGTAAGATAATAGTGCTGAGCCGAGGCAAAGTTGCTGAGTACAGTGCATTTTTTTTTTTTAAACTTATGACTCATGGGTGAATCTAAACTAGAACTATTTTTAATATTAATATGAAATTCAAAAGATGGCTTTCATGTCAGACAGTGGCAATATGTCTTTGAATAATTTTAAAGCAGGCTGTTCTTTGTTCCTCGTGTCTCTCTGGACATTCAAATAAAATAATGTTTTGCTGTGGAAGCGAAACTTTTAACCAAACAAGACTGGCACAGTGTACCATATTTTTGGCATGCTTGTATGTAATCAACTTTCTGCATTTGCTCTGTTTGCCACCTCATACCCAATCCCCACCAGTTCTTTGACACTCAGTACCAGTTAGGAGCTTCAGCTTGTGTTTCCGAACCCTCAGCATGTCTTTTGTTCTTCTACTTGGCAAAAGTCTCCCTGCTTAGGTGCTGTGTAAACACTACCTCTCTGCAATGATCTGTCCGTAGCAGCCTGCAATGCCATGCCCTGAGAGATGCCTTGTTTGCACTACGCTGTCTGTCTAGCTATTTGTGAAGCACTCCTAGCTGAGGCTGGACAGTGCCGCTCAGTTGTGTTCAGCTGTGTTTGTCCTAGATAACCGTAGTACTGCTGCATGATTGCTCTTTGCAGGAAAAGAGTAGAAATTCACATTGGCAGATCTTCAAGCTGAGTGGTACCTTGACTGGGCTGTAATTATTCTGAGTAAGCTTTTTTGTTCCAGGTCTTTTCATTACTGGGGAAGTAAATAGAGGAGAGGGAAATGCAGGGTTTGTTGTTCTAAAATTCCTGTTTGGAGCTGGCATGTAAAGATGCAGTTTTATGGTATTGGAATAAATAGCTACCAAAACACAGCTGTGATATTTGTGGTTAATGAACTGTGATTCAGTAGTTTTGGGGTTTTTTTATTGCCCCCTTCCAGGAGGAAGCTAATCTCGCAGCTAAGCTAAACCAAGGCCAGGACTGAAACCCTAGCTGTTCTGCAGCTTTTTCAATACGATCCAGTCACCCAAAACTTGATGAGCTGCTTAAATAACCCATTCTGGAATTTGCTGTGCAGGCTCCATTGGTGCCTTTGAGGAGGAGACAGGTCTGTAATGTCTCCAGAGCTCTGCCAATGCAGTCAGCATAATGACTTTATTGAAGTCATTTAGGCACCTGAGCAGAGCTGTTTTCAAGCAGCTGTAAGCAAACTTCAAGGACAGAATATGAGAATCTCAAGCCCCCGTAACCAGTAACTTGAGCTGGTAACTATTAAACAGCAAGTTTGGGGTTTTTTAAATTTATTTTTTTTCCAAGCTGCGACTCACTCTCTTGCCCGAGTCCAGTGAGAATTGTTGGGAGGTATTGATGCCTTCCTGTAACTCCTGCAAAAGGCAGCAGCTGGTAGGCTTCAGCTGTGAGCAGCTTGGGCTGCTGCAAGGTGTGTTTGTGCCGAATACATTTGGCATTACCTAAGAGCAGGGAGCATGTGCAAATGCCACTGTTTGCTTAACACCAAGGGTTGATTCTGAGACAGGAGGTATAAAGGGAGAAGAGAAATTTCTGTGAAGATGCTTCCTCAGGCTAAACAAATGCTATCCTGTGTACTTCACAGCTGAGGCTTAAAATAGAGGTAATAAATCGATACATGTTGTGTTTTGTTTTTAAGCTGGTCTTCAGTCTCCAGACTGGCTTTTAAGTATCTTGTTGCTATGGAGAAAGAACAACTCTCTCCTATGCAGTGGGTGCAGAGAGCAGTACTCCTCGCAGCATGGTGCTGTGCTGCCTCTTCATCCTGCAGCTTTTTTCCCAAGGAAATACGGCTGTTACTGGTATGCTGCCGTTTGATCTTGTCTGTACTTGTGATTGATTTCCTTCCCCCTTTCCCTCTTGCCCTTTATGAATGCCTTTTCACCATCTCTGATCTTATCTTTATCTCCTCTGCCTTTTTTCTCAATGAGGGCTCCCATCACTTCCAAATGAAAATTAGAATGTTAGTAAAGTCTTATCTTCTCTCTCCCAGATACTTTCTTTTCTGTATTTGTGGTCAGTGAGAGATAAAAAAATTGCAGTAGGCACAGGAAGATATTTTGCTCCAATACATCCATTTCTAATTTTTTAAAAAAAGTAAACAAGCCTGGACTCTGTTACTACATATACAGAAGAGACAAAGTGCAGCAACATTATGCATCTGCCGGTGAGTCCTTACTGCATCAGGGAGGCTATGTCTTGACATCCAAGCATGTCAAGAGCTGTATGTGTCTGCTGTTGGTGTAGCTTTGTTATATGTTGTTTCTCTCACCTCAGGCTCGGTTCCCAGCCAGTGCAGGCTGCAGTGCAGTTTGCTCACAGGTCATCTCTCCAGTGATGAGATGATATCTGTGCTTGGGGGAGCAAGGAGAAAGGCCAGGCTGATGCAGTGGCAGGGAATACAAATGCACAGCCTGATGTACCCTGCTGTCCTTGAGTGTCAAGGGAAGCAGCAGGCTTTTTCAGTGCCTCTGTGTCAGAGCCCTGGAGCTGCAGATTCAAATGCATTTCTGAGCCTGAATTACTGAGTGCTTTTGTTTGTGCTGTTTTCCTCCCCTGCTGCTAACTGCAAGACCAGTTAGGAAAAAAAAAAGAATGGTATTTTAATTGAAGATACACAAATGAGCAGGGAAAACTTGGAATGAACCAGAGGAAGTGCTGTGAAAGCAAGTTCACCTCTTTGCTGGTGGTTGCTTGATAGCTGGAGACCGTTCCAGTTATTTTGAAAGGGCTCAGCTCCCACTGGGGCTCTGAAGTGAACAGGCCGTTTTTCAAGGCCATCTGCTGAGCTTCTGGGTGCTGTTCATTTCTGGAGACCTCTGAAACATAAAATCTTGCTGTCTACTTGTTTGTCAATGAGCGTGCCATGTGCATGCCAGATTGACCCCAATTTTTATCTTGGTTTCCCTTTAATTTGCTATATTAAGTTGAATCTGTCTCTGTTTTCTGAATTATCTCTGATCCCCTGCAGTGTGAAGAAAGCCTGCTCATCTCCTGCTGGTGCTCTTAGCTGGTATTATGCTGCTTAACTTCTGCTTGCTCACTGTCAGTCCTGTGCCTCTATCTCCAGCCAGGGAGGTCTGAGCTGTCCTGGCTGCCCCTAATCCTTCAGTACCTGTATTTATCTGGCCACCCTTGGGTTGTCTTGCTTGGATTTACCTTACAAAGGAGAGTGAGGAGAATGGTAGTAATGATTAGAGGACAGGTCATTGCACAGGACAGGGAAAGATTTTGTGACATGTGACAGCTCTGAAGAAAGGTGACACTGTCTCTGTAGTAGTCTGAGACCCCAGAAACCCAGCCTTTAAGTCAGTGTGAAGTGCAGTGCCTTTCTTGCTGTATTAACATGAAAGTGGATTGTGAATTGCTAACAACTGGCTTTTGCCATTATTATTCATCTATTCTACTGATGGGTTTTGGGAACACAGGCAGGACAGTGTCTGGTGTTCCTGCCAGAGGTGCTTTTGGTGCTACCAAACCAGAAATAGTACTGTTCTGGTGCAACCTCTAGGTGAGACTGCATAAGCTGTCTGCTATTGTGGTCTGCTTAGGAACTAAAAGCTCAGTGATGAAAATCTAAAACTTGGCAGAGGAATCTTGGAGGCTTTTCCAGGATTCTCTGCTTGTGTCTCCATGCCGACACTTCTGCAAGTTGCTGGGCTGCTTTTTTTGGGAAACGAGGTTCTCGTACAGTTACGTTCAGTGATACTGCTGGTGAGCAGAGTTTGCTATGTGGCTCTTTTTACAAGGCTGGAAAGGGAGGAGAAGAGGAAGACTGTACAGTTAGCTGTCAAGTAGTAGTTGCTAGAGAAGGAACTGCATGTCCAGGAAAAATTTCATTCTACATTTATGAGCAGATTTACATGTTCCAAAACTAGCCTTAGAAAAAAGCCGTATGTGTACCTAGCGTAAAAATAATTAGTGTATTTCTGTAAAAATAGAAGTCTGCTTATCTGCTGAAGTGAATTACAGAATGTAAATGCTACATCATCATCTCTGCTGGCAAGATCAACCTAAGCATGAGGCTGGAGGTTGTCAGACCCTCTTGTTCCTGGGAAACAAGTTGACATAATGAGATTTTCAAGTAGAAGCCTAAAATGTCACAAATAATTCAGTTTTGAAGAATGTCTAGTTTCTTTTAAGGTACATAAGATGCTATACCAAGGAATAATGGTTTGATAAACCCATATTTTGATTTAAACCTCTCACTATATATATAGTAAATGTCAGTATGTGTGGAGGAGCGAGCAGGTTATCCCTTCAGAGCTTGTTCCTTTTCCTTTTGAGATGACAAATTTTTCTTCCTGTGTTTCACAAGTGCCAGTCCCAAGTCCTCCACTGGGACTACATATGTTTTTATCATGTTCTGGCAGGTTGGCCATCAGAGCTTTTAATTTTTTTTTTCTCTTAGGATCAGAGCTTGAGCTATATGGTCAGGAAGGATCCCTTGTGTTGTTTAAGCCTTTAGGGATGGACAGGGTACCAAGGCTGGAGCTTCCACATGCACACGTATGTAGGCCAGTTAAGCTGGAGAACGCAAACTGCCATACAGCTATGGATATGCCATACAACATATTTGGATCATTCTCCCAGGAGACAGTCCTTTTGGCCATTCACAATGTTTCACAAGTCCCGTTTAACTCACGTAGCAATTAGTTGCAGTGTGGAATAAAGTGCAAATGGCTTATTTTGACAAAGATTGTAGCCTTTGTTTCTATTTTCTTTCTCTCAGAGTAAATCCATTCTTGCAAACACATGCAGTAGGACACATTTGTGGACTTTCAAGTTTGTAAAATAGCAACTGCTTAGCAAATTTAGACAGTGTGAGCTGCAGCAGTTGCATCATCAGTAAGAAGCCTCTAACTGGGAAAACGAAGAGAAGGAAAGGACCTTGAAGGACTAGCTTTTAGTGGTTCTCTGCGGGTACATTTTGAGGCCATAACCTGATGGCTCAGCAGCTAGCGGGCTCGATCCCTCACTCTGGTCTCTGTGTCAGCAGGGTGTTTAATATGACTGCTTTTTGTGATACGAGCTGCTGACTTCTGGGACTACAAAACAGATGGTGACTACGTGAGAACATGTGTAAGTGGCTGACACCATAGATCTTGTTTTCCCCAGTTGTTGCACTCTTTAGGATGCAGTGTTTAAGACTGGGATCAGCATAAAGGTTTCTTTCTTTTTTTTCCTTAAGAAAGAAAAGAAAAATAACTACTCCCAAATCAAACACCTTCAGTTCTCATGATTCTGATGCCCTGAACTTGTCAAATCTCCCTGTTTGTCGGTAGTGTGCCCAATTTTAGATAAGGCAAAAATAACACTGCAGAGTAAAGGTCCTGGGTGGAGTTAAGTTGTATGCTGTTACTGCAAAAGGCAAGCAGTAAATAAACTCTAATCTGTGTAGAAAGAGTATTTGAAAATAAAAATGAGGACAAAGGGGCCCAATGTATAAATAAAGCATTTCCACCAAGGACAAAGGAAATGACAGTATAGTGTCTCCTCATGATTGTTTGAAAGCTGTGCTGTACTGTTGGATTCCTCTTTGGCAATCTTTTCTTACTCAAGTGACTGAAATCTGTCAAATGCCAATAGACAGAAAGAGAACCTTATTTCAAAGTGTGATGTTGACCTTCTGAGATGGATCTCTAAATAGATCAGCCTTCTGACATCAGTTCTTATATCAGCATATCTGTAGCTTGTGGAAATTTAAATATTAAAATGAAAGCATAATGTCTGAATTATAGCAACCCTTCAGTGTCCAGTGGGAAAGCAAATCTGCCTGTTTCATGTGTTACATTTTACTCTGCAGAAATTGGCTTAATGTGTACTTTGTAACTTAAAGGGGAAAAAAAAGGTGAAAACCCAACCCATCTTTGATAAAATTTGAAGCTGGCTGGTGCATAGTATTTTTTGTAGTCATGATGAGTTTCTCAGCAAAGTGAGCGGATTGTCTGCAGATAAATGTTTGAGGAGGAAAAGTAAGATCCTATGAATTTGGGAAGATGGGAAATGTGGTTGAGATGAGCTAACAGTGAGTCGCCTCAGATTACCCAGTTGCACCCAGCAGTTTCTCTGCACACAGTGCCTGGTGCAAAGTGTGTTGCAGCAGTGCAGTAATTTCAAAGTATAGGAATAGTGCACTGCTGGTAAGCACTCAAGCCTCAAGAGGGCTGGAGCAGGTGGTCACCAGAGGTCCAGCCTAAGTTATTCCATGTCCTGAGGCTGTTTCTATCTGGGATCCATGAAAGTTCTGAACAAAACTTGTGTTTAAAATAAAGACATGGAAAAAGGAAAACAGTAAAGCCACACACTGGCTCTTAGGAAGTAAAAGCCGTATGAAGTAGCAAAAGTATCATGACTAAAAGGAAGCCTTCCTGAGGAAGGGAGGCTGGAGGCACTGTACTCCAAATATCCCTATATTATTCTGTTTTTTCTGTAAGCTGTATGTCTCAAAATTTTTCCTGTGGAAGCCAGAGCTATCTCTGTTGCATCTGAAGCATTTATTTTTTCAATTCATAACTGTGACAGATGCAGGAGAGAGATGCCTGTATGGAAGGACATTTGAAAATAGTTTGGTAGCCAGCACAGATGCCCAGGGAGCTGCCAAGCCCTTAAAAACTAACAGGAATGAAATGCTGTCCTGTTAATGCTCTGAGACAAGGTATTGCTGAGATCCTTTTTATGCTGAAGGGGTAAATTAACATACTTATTTAGCAAAATACTCGGAGATTTGGGTGTATCTTGCCCTGCTGATAAAACTGGGTAATTATTATTTTCAGGTTTTTCTTGCGTTGGAGAAGGAACAACATGTGCGTACTGTGTGTGAGCCTTTCCAGACAGCAGGCGACTGTCCTGCCCTGCTGCCCCTAGTATAAGGTGCATCCTAAGAGAAGGTGCTTAAATAATCCCAGGATTGTATGACAGGAGTTTTGTAATGTGCATAAGTATCATCTGCTTAGTTGTAAGCAAATAAATCCTTTAAGATACCACAGCGAATACCTTGGGGGAAAAAAGTGTGCATTGAAAATTAAAGCAACTGGAAATATTGTAGCCTTTAAAGAAAATATAAAAATCCTCAAGATTTTAAAAAAAAATTTGTCTCATCTTGAAAAAATGCTGACCTTTCAGTTTTATATCAAAAACCCGCCCATATTCAAAATTAGAACTATTGAGGATGGAAAATCAAACCACTTTCAGTTCATTTAAGTTTCTGGGTAAATATATTCTATGAAGAACTGAATGTTTATTCTGAAGAGTTTTCATGGAATATGTGTTTATAAACCCTGGGTAAGTAAGATTTATAGAGGTACATTGTCCTAACTCACCATCCATTGGAAATAATATGTTCTGTTATAAAAAGCATTCCCAAGGCAGGAAAAGTCCAATTACTTGTTCTTTTTGGAAATGCTGTTCTTAAAAGGGTTTGCATTTTTTCAAATACCTTAGTGCTCTCATGAAAAATCTCATCTCCAACTTCAGCTGCGAGCTGAAGCTATGTATATAGGTACTACGTCATGCCTTCACAGTGGGATCCAGGTTTGTTGGAGGGTTGTGCCTGCAATTATTATGTCTTCATATTAATTACAAAGCTGGGAAAAGGAAATGGGTGTGTTGTTCCTTTCATTTGAGGAAATCAGTGCATTTCAAGATTAAGTTAAAAATAACAAACATCTTAAAATCTTGTACAGTTGAACAGAAGACTGGTGTCAAGGTTTTTCTAGAAAAGTTTAAGCCCAAATGTACCAGCATGTAGAGACACTGCCATAGTCTTTAAAGTGCTGGCATGTTCTGGGAGCAGATTGTGGAAAATCACCCCTACTCTAAACCTCTGAGGATAACACCAGAAAAGTGTGTTGTCTTTGAAGGACGCATTGCCCTGTTGTCACTCCTCTCTTCTGACATTGGCATTTCTAATGTTCTGGTTTAGGATCTCAGTGCAGCAAAGCTTCGTGGTTGGTAGGTATGGGAGTAGGTTTTCTCCCTGTCACAATGGGCTGCTGCTGTCCTTCAGCCAAGAATACTGAAACAGAAATGTTGTATGCAGTAATAGAAATTAATTGAAATTTTAAGAGAATCATTTATAATGTATGACTACATAAGAAAGTATGGATTTCTTGTCTTTTCAGGTTTGCTTTACTGGTTTTTTGTGATCCAGAATACAAAGCTTGTTAGCTGTTTATTAGCATATTCTGATATTCTTAACTTTGTACTTATCTATAAAGAATGAGTTGATAGACTATTGATTTCCCAGTGTAATAACAAATAGGTGTACTGACATAGTTAACTGTACAGATAATTAATGGCTGCATGTTTGGAGCCAGATTCTCTTCTGTTGGAATGGTGAAACAAGTGGGGCTTTGCCAGCAAATAATTTGGCCTATATTCTGTTTGGCTGCCTGGAAATGGATTTTTACTTTGTAAGACTTAGTGTTTTGGAAGATATGTGTGCGGGTAAGTCATGGAAAGATGGAAACTGTCATTTCTAGGAAAAAGCAGATGTTTAGGGGAGTTGGTGAGTGATACTTTCAGTACTGGGGTAATTGTCACATTCTCAGTGGGTATATCCCTGGTCAATGGCCTTAAGCTGGTGATAACCAAGGAGTTATTTGTTTTGTTAGTTTTGTGGTTTGGGGTGGGTTTTGTTTTTTAAGTGGAAAGTATAGCACATCAATTAATAAATTAAAAAGCACGTTCCTATGTGCATAAGATTTTAAATTGGAAAGCTGGTATCTACTGCTGGGTAGAGTAATGATTATAAGTAGCTGAACTACAGAAAGGCGTGCTGACGTTTTTGTGCATAAATTCCTTCTTAGTGTTGTAGGACATAGTAGGATGCAGGGAACATTAAAAGAGCTTGACAATGTCTGAACCAAGATCCTGGTGTCAAACAGGAGGTGGAATTCACTTTATTCTAATTATCGATTAAAATTTTATTAGCAGGCTTTAAAGATACTGGTAGGGCAGCTCTTCAGGGATGAGCAACCTAAACATGTGCCTTCCTGTTTCCATAGCAACACATCATTTTCATCCTTTCCAGGCAGCCTAGATTGCATTGTGTACTGCAAGAGTATTAGATTCAGAAGAGCTATATTAACAGCTCAGTAGTTTTCCCTAAAACTTGCTACTAAATATTTTTGTTTTGGATTATCATTAGAATATAAAAGTGATCAGGATTATTGTGCTTTTTTTAAGAAATAAATGATAGCAGCAGAGCTGAAAGCGAGTAATAACTGGTAACCAGGGTCTGATTTAATGACTGCAAAACTGGGTATTCCTGTGGCCGTGCAAATGCACTTTGTCGGTAAGGTCAAGATTTCAGCAGAAATGTTTCTCGGTGTGGTGGTTATTGTTAAAATCCTTGGAAGTGTTTTTGGTTCATATTGTTTGAGCTGTTGGAGAGAGCTGAAGTAATGTGGTAAAGGTTAAAGCTATAAATGGTGACTGTTAGCAAGGACCAATTTTCCAGCACTGTGGATCATGGCCTTGGAAGCACATTTAGAGGTGGCATTTTCAAGCTCAACATAAGTGATTTGGTAGCTTTCCAGAATGCTTGAAGTCATTTCAGACTGTGACATACTCATACTTTGCTGCGAGCTTGACACTATTTTATTGAATTTGGAATGTCAAACTTGTCTGTCAAGTCATAGATTTCTAAGTCTGGGACCGAGCATCTCAGTATCATTTTCACCCAGTTCTCAGCTGCACAGGGAACTCCTTTTGAAAGAGTATCCTTTGGATAGAGAAGTATCTTTTAGAAAGATGCACCTTTTGTCTCTAAGAGATGGATAATTTGGTAGGTCCCTATGCAAATGTTTATTACTCTCTATGAAAAAATGTGTGCACCTCATTTCTTCTCTCTACTTGTGTAGTGCCAGTTTCCCAGTGATGGATCTTTGTCAAATGCAGCAATGTACTACAGTGTTTCCTGAACTGATTGCATATATGTCTTATGTTTTGGCGTTGTGGAGGCTTAAATTACTGTTTAAACTGTGAGTTTTAAAATGCTATTTTAATGTTACCACTATACAGTAAAAGCAGCAAATTACCATGAGGGAAGTATTTAAGCAATGCATAAAGATGCAGATCACCACAGTGTTTTCCTTTGGCCTTCAGGATGTTTAATTTTCTGCTTCTCCATTTGTATAAATTTTTCCATGAGGTTATGTGAAGCATGTCAATAAAAATCAAGAGCTTTCACAGTAGATGTTGCTATAGTTACATGATGCTGCTCTTAGCCTCCTGCACAGAAAGTAAACCACCTGCAATTCCATAAAATCCTTTATTGGCAGAGAAAGATTGAAAGAGACAGTACTGATGTGCAGGTACAGAGCAATTTCTAGGTTGCTCTGATACCCTTGCAGCTAATGCTGTCTTCATACAGAAGTTTGCAGGAATGTTTTATGGATCAGGGCAGCATGGAAAGGGGACAAAAGACACGATTTTTTGAGGGGAAAAAAAAAGGTGCTGGATGCAGAAAATGGAAGATTAGGGATAAGTACCAAAACAAATTAAAAATAATCTCAGTTTATAGCATATCACAGCTCCAGGAAAAGAGGGACTAAGTTGCCTTTTAAAGCCCTCTGAGTTGTACCCCTCCATAGAGAGAGAAATGTCATGGTCACAGAATGCTGCTGTTCTGACTCTGTCCTTCCATGCTTACCTTAATCCTCATGATCTTACAGCACAGATGTTGACATAAACTGACTCTTAGGAATAGCTTTTTGTCTCGACAGGTCTTGTATGCATTTGAGAACCCTAAAATGGCTTTTAACATGGCTTCTTTGTACTGAATGTACTTAATTGAAGCCTACTTTCCTTACGTATTCTTTTCTCTTTCCTATATGTCTGTTAATTTAAGGATTTGGTATGAATTACTGCTATAAACTGTAGACTTAAAAATCTTCCCTGGGATAGACAAATGTCCCTGGTCTGTACATGGGGAAACAAAAGCACCGAGAAATGTTTGCCTGTGGAATTGCACCGTAAATCAGGCCTAGAAAAAGTCATCTTTACCTGCACAATTCCCTTCCTTGAGTTCTTTTTATGACTGAATAAAGTAGGACAGGTTTATTTCATATCAGTCACCATGTGAGAAGGGACAGTTAAGTAAGTGCAAGATGTCTCATCTCATGTTGAATTTGAATGTTCATTTTTCAAGTATGTTCTAAATATACAGATGAGCCAAGATTCCAGGACCCAATAACGCCTTCACTGCAGGATTTTTATTCACTTTTTTCTTAAGTTCCAGGCTACTGTGAATCTAATCCCATCAATGATTAAATAGAGATTTTGATTTTTGTTCATTATTTGTTTACATTATACAACATCCATGGGCTCAAGGTGAGGTCAGACCATGTAGTAGAGGAGGTAGTGAAAGATCTTCTCTGGCTTAAAGAGATAACAATATAAATAGCTAAGATAGTCAAGACAAGGTGGCAAAATGTAGAAACAGCAGAGTCAGTGAGTAGCCTTTGGCCAGTAATGCAGGCAGCGCTCAGAGGTTTAGGTCTCCAGTGTCTGTTTCTTCTTGTGTTGGTTTCTGCTGTTCGTTGGGTAGGAAGGTCAGGCCAGATCCATTCAGAGCTCAGGAAGGAGGATTATATTTTTATTTTGCGCAGGGTAATTCTCCCTCTATAATGAGAAAGTTTAGAGTCACAGGGCTAAGAGGACCAAAGCATTAGTAAGAGAAACTAATAGCTGGAAATGAAGGATTTAGTCATGACTCAGGTTTTTGTGCTCAACTACACTCAAACTTTTTTCCTCATGGCTTCTTTTCTCATCTCAAGCAGAAGCATTTGGTCACCTTGCCATTCCCATCAAGGCTTGCGTTCACTGCTTAAATCCTGTTAAGACTGTTGCTGATTACCAGTTGGAGAAGCAGCTTTGTATCCATCCACATAGCCAGCCTGAAGGAGAGCTAGTTGCCTCATGACCCTGTCACCTAAGTAATTTTGCACCTCCTGGGACTTGGGTCTAGCCAGTGCATGCTGACATGAGGCTGAACTTGACTTACATTGCCTTGTGGATGAAAAGTTGCAGTCGTTATGTTAGGCAAAGAAAATCTTCAAAAGTAGAATTAATGCTGTGGAATGAATAAAAGTTGTCATTGTTTAATTAAACTCTGGAGACCTAAAAAATTTGTCAGCAGCAAAAAACGTCTCTTGCCGAGAGAGCAAGAAATGTTTCTGCCTGCAAGAGCTTTGGGAGCTTTCTAAACCAAACAAAACCAACCAACCAAAGCCAACCAACTAAACAAAAAATTCCAACAACCTCATTAAAAAAAGAATGAAATAAAGTGGTGTGGGAACTGTAGGCTATTTAATTAGAAGGATCTCCTAAGAAATTTCTGAAAAGGGTAGTCTTTCATGCTGGAAGATAAACACCCCATCAGCAACCTTTCAGTAAGACACATTGGCTAGAGGAAAAGGTGTTGAAAATCAGAGCTGCTGGAATTAATGGAACCATATTTCAACACAGTGATTTAAAGACAGTTCTAAACAACAGAGTGCTACTAGTTGGACGTAAAAATAACTCCTGTTTCCCAAGAAATTACAGAAATACAACGTTCTTCCTCCATAGTAACAGGCATTCTCATGCAGAAATTAGGAGCAAGCTTAATCCATAAAGTAGCTGAATTAAATTTATGACATCCCCTTTAAATTTAATCACACACAACATAATTGCCTTTGAATCAAGACTTTGCTTCTTTTCCTTTCTTGTTGTGATGTAGTAAAACTATAAAGACAGAGCATGGTGTTTGCTGAAGTGACACCTAACTGCTGATCATTGTACTACAGAAGGTTTTGTTAGCTGGACAATATTTTGAGTTGTCTGTGTATACTTGATATTTTGGAAGATTAGTTCACATTTGTATTCTCAAAATTGTTTAAAGATTTTGGGGGCACTTGAAATCTCAATGAGTTTCTGGTGTTTTGCCTTTGAGGTGTCTGATTTTTCAGAAAGCTCAATGTCTTCTGACAACAAGTTTGTAAAGCAGCTTGGGCTGGACAGCTAGGGCAAGATTTATCTGCTTTAACTTTAAACTGTCTGAGCTTGTCAGATATCTGTAGGCAGTGGAGAGGAAGAGATGGGTGAGGGTGGTAGAAAGATTCTTTTGACTTTATCATCTTGAATGAGATGAACCACATTCTGGAAGTGCCTGTTTGTCACGTGACTGTGAAATGAGTTAGGTGCCTAACATGGATGGATACCTGCCTGCATATGTACATGCGTGTGAGTAGATGCACCATAGAAGTGTTGGGCTTGGGCAGATTGAATCCCACTTCCAGAAACTGAGGTACTCCAACCGAGTAGGGATCATCTGCAGAGGGATGCGTGCAGAAAGAGAGTGTTGTGTATGAAATGTGTTAGGCTAGCCAGGCCTGAGGCGGGCAGTACCGGCTGTGAAGCCTGATGGAGTGAGATGCAAGTGGCTGAGGAAGCAGAGGCAAATGGGCAGTGCATCTTTCAGTTTCAAAGTTACATCACTGCACTATCGAAAAATGTTTTTTTACAATTTGGACTTGGCTCTTTCTGGCAACAGCCAAGATGCTGGCTGCTTCATACATCTGTGTATGTAGACACTAGATATGTGTCTTCCCTATTTGCATGTGCAAGATCCATAATTTAGGTTTTCTATGGAATACATGTCTCAATGTGTATATAAGTACATAGAAATACTTTTACAAACACAAAGTTAAGTGTAGTATTGCCAGTTGTGTTGTAATTCTCCTACTGTCTTTTTTGGACAGTGAATTCATAAAGATAATGGGTGGCTGCAGTGATCCTAAGATACCTTGACCTGATTGGTGATTATGTCCTTTGTAGTATTTTTAATTAAAGATTATGTGTTTTATTTTTAACCTCAGAAGTTATATGGAGAGCTTTAAAATGCTGATAATCACACGTGCACACAAAAAAAGTGCTCCAATTTAGGGAAAGATAGAATTCTTAAGTGTTTGGATGATTTGGGAACATGAGTCAGTTTTGTAAAGTTGATTGGACACTTAAAATTTTTTGCTTTCTCTATCCCTGAGTAGATTTAAGAAGCCTCCAGAGTCAAGGGAAATGGCATTTTGGTTCGCTCATGAATAGTAACAGTTCTCTTAGTAAGTGATGTTGAAGAATAAAGATACTTGGCTCTACTGTACAAGAAAGGTTTTATTTTGTTCCTGGTATTCAGTAGGTTTTAAGTTATCCCAAGACCTTTGAAGCAGAGTCAGAGAAAAACACTTTTAAAGTTATTTAAGGAGACATATCACTTTGTCTTCATATTTGCTTGTTCTGTTCTCCAGTGATTTAAAGAGTACATTCAGCTTCTCTCATATTTATATTGCAGGTCAGTGAGAACTACTTTGTGTAGCATTCATTTGTTTATATGTTCTGTATATAATCCTGTGGACATGCATGCATATGATGTTTTGCTTTCCTTGCTGACAACTGCAGCTTCCTATTTGATGAGAAGTTTGGGCTGATTCAGTTGTAGTCACTATTTTCTCAGTAATGTTATCCCTAGCTTTAAAAGCCTTCCATGCCATTATGTTTTCTTTGGGAGTAATGGTAGATACTCATTGTAATGTCAGGTATGGCCTTAAATTCTAAATAATTTTCTCACAAGCTTGCTTTGTAGGTTTTATTCTGTAGCTTCTCCTGCTCTGCTATTAGCCTAGTGCCAACTACAAGGCGGAAGAAACTCACTTTCTGTATCAACACAGGATAAAACAGTGATGCAAATGCCTGAATGTGACCTCATATTTCCAGTGTTTCCACTTTTTCCAAAGCGAGGAGAACAAGCTCTTGAATTCTTAATTTGATCAAATATTTTTTCAGAGATAGAGTTGGGTTTTTTTGTGGGTGGGTTGTTTTGGGGTTTTTTTGTGGGTTTGTTTGGGTTTTTTTCCTGAAGAGTACTTTGTTATCCCAGGTCTGGCTGATAGCAGTCCTTCCAAAATGGTGCCAGATATTCCTGTCTTCATTCCAGCTAGTTTCCTCTTCTCCCTGAGGTTATCACAGAATCACAGAATCACAGAATTGTAGGGGTTGGAAGGGACCTCGAGAGATCATCGGGTCCAACCCCCCTGCCAAAGCAGGCTCCCTAGCTCATATTGCTCAGATAGGCGTCCAGGCGGGTCTTGAATATCTCCAGTGAAGGAGACTCCACCACCTCCCTGGGCAGCCTATTCCAGTGCTCAGTCACCCTCACTGTGAAAAAGTTCTTCCGCATGTTGGTGCGGAACTTCCTGTGCTCCAACTTGCAGCCATTGCCCCTTGTCCTATCCCCACAGACCACTGAAAAGGGGCTGGCTGATTCCCCCTGCATCCCCTGCTTCAGATAATTATAAACTTTGATTAGGTCCCCCCTAAGTCTTCTCTTCTCAAGGCTGAACAGTCCCAGCTTACTCAGCCTTTCCTCATAGGGGAGATGCTCTAGGCCCTTAATCATCTTCGTAGCCCTTCTTTGGACTCTTTCCAGGAGATCCCTGTCCTTTTTATACCAAGGAGCCCAGAACTGGACACAATACTCCAGGTGGGGCCTGACCAGGGCAGAGTAGAGAGGGAGGATCACCTCCTTTGACCTGCTGGCTACACTCCTCCTGATGCATCCCAGGATCCCATTGGCTCTCTTGGCCACCGAGGCACACTGCTGGCTCATGGCCAACCTGTCATCTACCAGGACCCCCAGGTCCTTCTCCACTGAGCTCTTCTCCAGCAGGTCATCCCCCAGCCTGTACTGATACAAACAGTTGTTCCTTCCCAGGTGCAAGACTTTACACTTGCTTTTGTTGAACTTCATCTGGTTTCTCACTGCCCAGCTCTCCAGCCTGTCCAGGTCTCTCTGGATGGCAGCGCAGTGCTCCTGCGTGTCAGCCACTCCTCCCAGCTTTGTATCATCGGCGTACTTGCTGAGGGTGGATGTTATTCCCTCATCAAGATCATCAATGAAGATATTAAACAGGACTGGACCCAACACTGAGCCCTGGGGAACACCGCTGGTAACAGGCCTCCAGTCAGATTCTACTCCACGAATCACAACCCTCTGGGTTCGGTCCGACAGCCAATTCTCAACCCACCTCACTGTCCACTCATCTATCCCATGCTTTCTCAGCTTTGCTATCAGGATGTCATGGGAGACAGTATCAAAGGCCTTGCTGAAGTCAAGGTAGATGACATCCACTGCTCTCCCTCCATCTACCCAGCCTGTCATGAGATCGTAGAAGGCTATGAGGTTGGTCGAGCGTGATTTCCCCTTAGTGAATCCATGCTGACTACTCCTCATGACCTTCTTCTCTTCCAATTGCTTGGAGATGGCATCCAGAACAAGCTGTTCCATTACCTTTCCAGGGGCAGAGGTGAGGCTGACTGGCCTATAGTTACTAGGTTCCTCCTTCTTGCCCTTTTTAAAGACTGGAGTGACATTGGCTATCCTCCAGTCTTCAGGCACTTCTCCTGTCCTCCAAGACCTGTCGAAGATGATAGAGAGCGGCTCAGCAATCACCTCCGCCAGCTCCCTCAGCACACATGGATGTAACCCATCTGGGCCCATGGATTTGTGTGCATTAATCCCTTTGAGCCGCTCCTGGACCTCCCCTACTTGAACCAGAGGGAAATTCTTCATTTCCCAATCAGTCCTACTCTCATCCAGTGTCTGTGGGTCCCGGGGGGCCTTTGAAGTGAAGACCGAAGCAAAGGCGGCATTCAATATCTCCACTTTCTCAGCATCCCCCGTAACCAGGACACCCTCCTTATTCAGCAAGGGACCTACATTATCCCTGGACATCCTCTTACTGTTCACGTGTCTAAAAAACCCCTTTTTATTATCCTTTATGTCCCTTGCCAGCTTAATTTCCAGGAGGGCTTTAGCCTTCCTAGTTGCATCCCTACAGGCCCTGACCACATTCCTGTATTCTTCCCAGGTGCTCAGACCCTTTTTCCACGATTCATAGATCTTCTGCTTCTCTTTGAGTTTGCTCAATAGCTCCCTGTTCATCCATGCAGGTCTTCTGCCTCTCTTTCCCCATTTCCTCCTCAAAGGGATGCATCGTTCCTGTGCTTGGAAGAAGTGCTGTTTGAATGCTAGCCAGCTCTCGCAGGCTCCCATTCCTTCAAACAGCGTAGCCCACGGGATAGCCCCCATTAAGTGGCGGAGGAGATCAAAGTTAGCTCTACCAAAATTCAGGGTAGCTATCCTACTTTTTGGCTTGCTTCTTCCACCCAGGATCATGAACTGAACCATTTCATGGTCGCTTTGCCCTAAGCTGCCCCCGACCTTCACTTCCCTAACAAGTCCATCCTTGTTAGTGAAAACAAGGTCCAGCAGCCGCCCTCCCCTTGTGGGCTCCTGCACCATCTGTAGCAGGAAATTGTCTTCAACACACTGCAGAAATTGTCTGGACTGCATACGACTGGCCGTATTGCTTGCCCAGCAAATATCTGGGTAGTTGAAGTCCCCCATAAGGATCAGTGCCCGGGAACTTGAGGCTACTTCTAACTGTTTATGGAATGCGTTATCTACCTGCTCCTCTTGATCAGGGGGCCTATAGCACACTCCCACAACAATGTCCCCCATACCGGTTTGCCCCTTGATTTTAACCCACAAACACTCGACAGAAGGTTCATCCTTCCCCAGGTGGAGCTCAACACATTCTAGGTGCTCTCTCACATAAAGAGCAACTCCTCCACCTCGCTTCCCTAGCCTGTCTTTCCTAAAAAGCACATAGCCATCCATGACAGTGTGCCAGTCGTCCAGGTTGTCCCACCACGTCTCTGTGATTGCGATGAGATCATGGCCCTGCGACCGCACAAAGATCTCTAGTTCTTCTTGTTTGTTCCCCATGCTACGTGCATTTGTGTAAAGACAGTTCAGTGGTGAAGCAGATGTAGGTATCCTCAACGGCCCACAGCGAGATTTCTGACAGGGGACTGGCAAAAGTGGCTCCACGGAGGACTACTCAGGGCAGTCCACAGAATTTTCCCTACTCTCACGTGGAAAAACGTCCCCAAGTCCAGAGGATCAGGTGGGATAGTGCCAAACAGCATCTCAGGGACCCAGCTTGTGTTGTCCATTCTGGTCTTCTGACCTTCTGGATCTGGCATGGTGCCTCTGAATCCCTCTGCCCATCAGCTGTTCTTTCTGTCACTGTGCCAGAGACAGATTTTACATTCCAACCTCAGATCCCTGCACCTGATGCATGAATGCTGTTTTCACTACGGCTATTTTGCCAGGCTCCAGAAAAATATATTCAGAGCAGAAACTTTCAGAAAACAGCTTTGCAGTATTAATTGCAGGAGGTTTCCATCTCAGGACACTCTTTTGTGCTTTCCTTCTTCCAAGGACTGGCTTGATACAGTTCCTCCTCTTAAGGAGCTGCTGCCAATTCAGAATAGTATCTGATCTGCTGCAGCTTATACTAATGGAGGCAAAGTGGTGAGATGTTCCCAGAATCTACCTTGAACCCTGTACGGCAGAGATGATGTTTTGATTTCCTAATCAGAACAACTCAAAAGGTGTCTCTTGGCATCCAGCAACATGCCAAATGCTGCCTGTGTTTCTTTCCCAGCCTTGCTGACTTCTAGGGAAGATTAGGCAAGAGTGGCTTAAAGAGTTAAGTGTACAGACATCTGTTCCATGGAGAAGGCTGAAAGTAGAAATGTGGAGAAGCAGTGCAGCAGGGTTATTCCCCAACTGAATGGCTGAGTTTGTAAAAGGTGTATTTACACCTTTATGTGTACTCCATTCCACATCAGGGTTCAGGTCTCTTTAGCTCTCTGTGTTGCTTGAAATGCTCAGGTTTCATCAGCTCAGTATTGAAAATCAACAACATATTTGTTTTAAGAAGAATTACAAGCTTGTGATTCAATAGTTAATGAATAATAATGAAGGAGAATACAGTGAAATTTATACATCCAGATATAAAAAGGTAAAAGTTAGCAAGCTGTGCTTTACATCTTGCCCAGAATCTGTTCTGCACCAAAAAAGTATGTCAAAATCTGTTTTTATCTAGGCAAACTAGTCTTTGCTTTTAACAGATATTGATGGCAGAACTCTTCCTTTGCTTAATATCAACAAGCAATTCCTCCAGACTTCACTCAACAGTCATGTATGATTTTGAACTGATGTTTTGAGAAACAGATCCAATCCTGCCTTCTGGGTGCTTCCTTTTTGGAAGCTCTCTGCTTTGATTCATTTCTCGACCATTTTTAATTCTTATGGTATGATACCAATTCCTTAATTATACCTGACAAAGCCTGTTTCACCGCTATTTCTTTTATATCCAGTATTGACCATTCCCTCACTTTTTTTTTTTCCAGAACACTTAGTAAAATACTACGTATTGCTCTAAAACAAAAGCAAAAAAAAAAAATAGAGGTGTTATTCCTAAGGTTGTGGTCTTCCTGGCTGTTGGAAAGAAAATTTGTGTCTCCCCACTGTTCAACTTTATTTGGCTCATTACTTTGCGTAAGTTTCTTGATATGGCTAAAGATCCCGATCTTTTCCTAATCCTTAAAAAATGGGAAGAGCTAGAACACTTGGGTTCTTTACAGTAGACTGTGAAAGCCCTCTGTGAAATTAGAGAAATGGCATAGCGATGTAGATGAACTGAGGGTGTAGTTTGTGATGGTATTACTTTGCAATTTGCTTGTTTGGATTTTTTTAAAGTGTTTTTCTTCAGTATTCAGCTGCTGGTTTACTGGCAATTGAAAGTTATCAGAAGCCTGGACCTGCAGAGCCAACCTCAGGTAAAAACATTGTGTTTCATCAGCACCTTTGAGCAAATGTGACTTAGCTTTGGTGCACACACTTTAAGTCAATGTTTTTAAGGTCTGTATTTGAAGTCTGAAGAGTGGGATTTTTTTTTTCTGCTTTCATCTTTTGTCACAGCTCTGTCAACTATTGCTACTTTCTTCTTTGAAAGGGATGCCTTAGTTCACAGAACTGTGTTACACAAGATAGAAGGGAATGATGTTTTTAAGAGGCAGCAATGTTAATGTGGAAATGTTGCTAAGTCGTGTACGTTTTGCTATTTTTCTAGGTCTTTAAATGACCCAACAACCGTGGTTATATCTGAGTAGATCTTGAGTTACCCCATTTAGACACAACACAGTGGCAAGGATAAGGATCCCTAGAACAACAGTACAAAACAAGAGGTTGACAAAGCATGTGACCCACAGGAGTTTATTGGATGTGCGCTTGCACTACAGTACAGTGTGGTATAGGCACACTTGAACCAGATACAAGTAGGTTAACTCAAGTACAACAGTTGCAGCACAGAGGAAATATAATCCACAAATCCTTCCCAGAAGGGAGGGTTAGTTCATCCATAACTCTCTGAATACAGCTATGCTATATCTTGTATCAAGCTAGTAATTTTAAAGCTCTCATGGGTACATGTGTACTACAGTGCTGTCACTATTGAAACTGCACTGTGACACTTGCAGGGGAACCATCATCTGAGCCATCGTGTTACACTAAGATTACAACTTGAAACTTGCAAAGTAAGGCATCCTAATAATGTCATTGCTGAGTTGCAACTACCTTTTTGTTCTGAGGCAATGTTTGCGTAGCTGTAAGAAAATCTACTAGTTCAGTCAGTAAGAAGGAAGCAGAGAAGCTCAGTGACCACTTGTTTCCTTGATTTTTGTCTTTGCATTTCTAACACTTTAGCTTATGTCTTCCGAACTTCACCTCAGATTACTTGTTAAGCATGGGGGGTGGGGAAAGCCCTCACTTGTTTAATATCAACAAGCAGGGTTTTTTTAGATTCACTCCACAGTAATGCACATTCATATCATGTGTCTTGAAACTAACCAAAATGCAGCCTTGCAATTGATAAGGGAAAACGAAAGGGAAAAGTCCCAAGTAAAGCTCATTTAAACACAAAGCTATTTTACAGAAGATGCCCATAGGGAATGTTTACACATTTCACTGCTTGGTTCTGAGTTAGACAATTGTGTTCTGCAGAAAAGGACAACTTCAGAGATAAACTCCAGAACACTCACTTTTCAGAAGAGACTAGCAGTCAGATAAGAAGAAATTGTAGGTAAATGTGACCATATGGAGCACTATTTTACCTTTTGTTGTATTGTAAGTATTTTTTATAAACTGCCAAGGACTGGCAGCCATATATAGCCTTAGAACAATGTACTTGTGAGTAGACCAATGTATCATACAAAGAGTTGTTTTATAAAATGTGTTAAGCACCAAAGCATTTCTAATATACGTGTTTCCAAGCTAGCTTTCTTGAGGAGAGGGTTCCTGAGATCCCAGTGGGGTCTCTTGTTTCTAACTTCAGCCAATCGAGTAGGAAGAAGCACCGTTTCACCTGCATGCTGCTGGTCATCTTGCTGTCTGTACCTTCTCCTGCTGTGTTTTGCTTAGTGCTTTGAAAGCTACATGTAATACTGTAATGCAGTTTGAAGGGTGTATCAGATTCTTGCTTCTGCATTCATCACTGAACTTTTTATCACCTATTATTTTTCCTTGGCCTGTGCTGAAAATGGCCTTCAATTCTAGGTCTTGGATGTAATGTTCAAGGTCAGAATGAATCACATCTGTCCCCTCCTTTTCTTTGTATAATCGTTTACATCAGTTTAAAGTGTGTGTACATTTGAAACATTAATGCTTTATACCCAGAATACATGGATGCAAATGGCCATGGCAGCATGTGGTCCCATGGGACATCTGAATGTCTCACATTCTTCTAGATGTGCTTTGACATACTGCTTCATCAATTCTCAGTAACACTTAGTGTAAGGTGTTTTCTGTATGTTCTGTGTCACATCATACAGAAGGTCATGAGACTGCAGTTTCTGGCTCTGTGAAGATTGCCTAGTTCTGATCATACAAAGTTAAAGCACTATGACACATTCAATGCCTGTCACTTTGAGAGGCAGGGATATAAGTTCTGAAGGAATGTCACTCTCTGCCATGCCTGATATTCTGATGGAACAGACATTAGTGCCATGTTCAGAGCCTCAAGACAGATCTCTCCATTAAGTAATTTCTGTCAGGTGTTTTTGTCCTGTATTTGAAAGAGCAAAATTTAAAGATTTTCTTGTCTTCTACAGGTGTAAAAAAAAGCGTCTTTAATGCTTAATCCTCTCTGCACTGCAGCTGCTTCATGTATGATATAATCCTCATGTATTGTCAGTGGACCAGATAAGTTCAATCTTGCACAAAGTCGTGAGCCCAGGTTTTGTTCTGTGTTGAGTTGAAGATGCTTTCCTGTTGGGAAGGAATTGACATGTTTGAGTAAAACCAAAAGGAAAACCTTGTGCAGCACCCGTGAGCTTTAGTCATAATAAGTGCCATTTGTGTTTCCCTGTTCAAACAGAAAGGTGAAAGGTTAGTCCTTGCAGTAGAGACATCGCCTTGCTACCCAGGCACAGCACGGCAAACGTGTCCATCTTACAGGACTTCAGTTTTGCTGCAGAAACTGTAAAGGTGCAGCAGCCCAAGAAATCTGTCATTGCAAGCACATTGTCTTTACATCCTAGAATATAGTTCTGTGAATTTCTTCCTCAGGTTTTTGTCTTCAAAATGGCAATGTAACTGAGAAGGAGAAAAAAAATATCGTTACTAAACTAGCCGGAATGGTAACCTTGTTTGATGTAATATAGAATAATTCTGTTAAGTAGATGCCATATTAATTTGTGTGGTGAGCCATTCCACTCCTGCTTTGAAGTGCCCTCTGAGAACAGGACAGAATTTCTATTGTCATATATTAGCAAGATGGAACAACCACTAGTGAATGGGCTCAGTTATTTGCCCGATGCTTAAAACAGTGCATAGGAAAATGTGCAGCACATTTGTGTGAAACTGCTAGGGATTTTTTTTTTTAAGTGCTGTTCTTAACTGTATCATTCCCTACTTCCCTGTGTTGCTGAACGTTGGACTCCTCCCCATACACAGCTTTCAGGCTGTGGCAGATACGCTACATTGCCCTTCACTACACACTCAGAAATTATATTGTCATACACAGGATTCTTTCCCCCCTTCCCGTTTTGTAACTCTCAGCTATTCATATGCTATGGAAATGAGGACAGGAGAGATGAGCTGTCCTCTGTACTGCTCTTCTGTTTGCCATTCATGGGATAGACACTGATATATTGAAGGAGAAGCTAGAAATTAGACTTTCCCAAATGAAATTAATTTCAAAGATGTGTAGCCTTATTGCTCCATCTTATAGTATTCTGCATACCACTGTGGCTCCCTAAGCTGTACTAGGCATCTGGTATAGTCAAGTTGATTTTCTCAGTCTCTTCAATAGATAGTTGTGTATTGTAATTAGATGTTTTGGTAGTCGGCCTTGCAGTGTTACAGAATATGTAAGTATAGGCAAAGTAAAGGTTCAACTAGCAAGACTGCTGTAGAAAAATAATAATTTACATGAGAGATTAGTTGGAGAAGCCCATATTGTGCAGGCTTCATACATTTGTTATGAGTAGCTGTTTGGAAGTTGTTCTTGCCAGGTGCCAGGATGAACCACAGATGTATGGCTTCAAGGTATCTGATTTTTCACTTGTGTAAAATCACTTCTAAGGAGGGGACCAACTGATTTAATTCTGCTTCTTGGAGAGAGCTACTGATGATGTAAAGGTGGTGTGAGGACTGGTCGTTGACTGGAGGCTAACTTTGAAATCAGCATGTCTGTATATTTAATCTCAAAAATGCATGTTGTTTCCTATCTGTATAGTGGCAGTGCAATGCCTGTGAGTTTTATCCAGCTGACTCACTGTAACATCTGACGTGTTTCTGAGGGTTGTGGTCCCGAGCAACTTCAGCAGCAATGGGATGGGCTGTCTGGACTGCATGATAGCTTGCTCCTTGACAATGTGGCCATACATGTAGTTTCATAGTGAAACTGGCACCATATGAATCTCTTAGTTGTTTTTGACTTTAGGAGGTGTAGTGTCTTGGGATCATGTAATTTTATATTCCACTTACCAAACTTTGTCTTTAATAAGATTTTGTGGTATGCTTAGATTTCCCTTATTAGTTACTAATACCTTTCCATTTGTTTTCTGCAGAAAACAATTGGTATCAACCCTGTTTCTTATATTGTAAAACAGCAAATCTTTTTTACTAATGATAGAACTGTTGCTAACAAAAATACAGATGTTTAGAGGGATATTTATTTCCTTTTATTTTATATGACACCTTGGATTGCCAGATGCCTGAAAAAAATAGCAGGATTTATTCAGCTGTATTTTACAACTCCTTGAGAAAAGTATGTTCTGAATCTCTTTCTGTGGATTGGCAGAGACACCTGGATTTTGTTCATGGTCCAGCCCTGATGCTGTTTAAAGTCATTTGACTTGCCCTGAGCTGATCTCTTGCCTACTGTAACTTTATAACCATAGGCAGATTAGCGCTAATTTAAGGATAAAAAGAAATAATAATTTGAGTTATTGTGGAGTATTGTTAAAAGCACAGAGCCTGTATAATAGAGCTGTACTAAAAAATTTTAATGGATCCTTAAAATGTCTGATGAATAGTTTGACTTCAAGATACTTGATTGTCTTTAAAGCCAGCTTCTGATTTTGTGGTTGCAAGAGTGGGAGAGGAGAAGCAGAGGAGAGACAAGCTTTTAAAGACTTCATTGGTAAGTCTCCAGGGCACAGGTTGTTTTAGAAACAGATTGTTGTAGCCTGAAACTATGCTACAGTGATATTTGTAGCTTCCTAGTTTCCAGTTTCTGTTGCTTTACCTTCAGACTGATTGTAAGGATGTGATTTATCACAATGTCCTCATATGTTTAAACTAATATGCCTAGGCTAAGACCATCACTTGGTCTCCCTCTATAGTCACCAGAGCAAGATGGATTTGCTTTTGACACCAGCATTTAGATAAGATGCATTGCCTGTCAGGGAGATGTAAATGATTCCATTGGCTCTTAAGGAAAATCAGAGGATAATAATCTGTAGCTAAGTCGCTTGATTTTTGGGTGGCTGAAGTTGTGTGGTGCATCTCTCTCAGAGCATCTTATTTGCTAGCAGATTCTTCTCAGCATATTCAGGAATAGGGAGTGAGTCTAAATCCGTCCTCCCCATTCTCTAGAATCCTGACCTCTGTCCAATATGCTGCAGCTTTGTTTTACCTAGAAGTCATATCAATTACCTTGAGAAAAGCCTAGATAATTATTGCAAATAGGAGGGCAGTAGCCTCCTCTTGTGCTGTGTGATGAAAACATAGTTTTGTTAAGGGCTTTTTCTTGCAACTTATTCTACGTTTAATATTTGGAGGAGAAACCTGCATAGTCTTACTCCAGCCTTTCAATTGTATTTACTGTGAACTAAGGTGAAGTTCCCTTGAGATTATGCTTCATTGCCATGCTCGTTCTGTAGTTTCATTTATACTTTGAGTATTTATGTTTTAAAAGGGGAAAGGTGAATGCGATGCACTACGCTGTTGCATTTAACCAGTGATATGGAGCACCTTGCCAAACACAAATCATTTGGTTTGAGAACATGTTACAATGCTTGTTTTAAATTTAGTTAGAAGCAGTTTGTAGCTGTATTACTACACCTCGTTCTAACGGTCTTTCATCCTGGGAAGGTCTGGCACAGGCATAAAAATTGAATTTTCTCATAGAAGCATGTAGGGCTGCTGGGGCTGTGTTGATGTTTTTATCAGCAATGAACTGTGAATAGAAGCAATCAAAAAGAAAACAAGCAAAAATGTGTATGTTGGCGGGGGGGGGGAAAGGAATGTGGGGGAAGAAAAAAAAAATTGAAGTGAAATGGTGCCCTTTGTCCAGGGACACCATTCATTAATGAAGTCCTTTCTGTAGCTCTGCAGATACTCCTTCTATGTGGCTTTTAAATAGGTGTTTAATTATCTTCAGTCTTCATTGACTTCAGCTTCTGGGCCAGTGATTCACGTAGCTGCTTGATCCCTCCTGGCCAATGTTGCTGCAGTCATTTTTCCCAGCCCTGCTCCAAGAATTACTAATATTTTATTGCAAAAAAATGGACTTGGTCTGTTTTCTGCAAATTCTGTTTTGTCTTTGGCTTTTTTAATGTACAAACCTTTTTCTGAGTCTATTGAAGGCAGATCTGGTATGGTACACCTTTTATTTTCACAACAGTAATTCTCTGCCTTTGACCTTTCCTGACTTCTGACTTAGGGGTGATGAAAATAATTTTTGTGCCCTGTCATTCTGTATCTCTCAGCTTCCCTTTCACCCCTTCAGATTTTTGCCTGGCTCTCCACAGATGTTTTTATAAGATCATTCATGATTTCTGGTTACTCTCAATTTTTCATCTGCCACTTTTCATTCTTGACCCATTTTGATAAACTGGGAGCTCCCTGCAGTCATGTAGAAAGATCTATTTGGTGGCCTTGCTACATGCTTTGAGAAGGAGAGGCTGGAAAAGACTTGGTGATCTTTATTTTGGGGGAGATGTTCTTGTCTGGTAGTTTCCTAGCTCGTAAATTTTTCTGTGGTTTTTTTTTTTTTTTTTTTTCAAAAGATGTTTGACTTAGACACCAGTTTGAGAGGTTAATGTCCTACTGCACTGTTTCTTTGAATATTTATTATGCCATTAGTGTTCCATTGAGCAGTGTGGAATTCAAAGTGACCAAAAACTTTCTGTGGTCCTGATGGGACAGGATGGGGGGGAGGTGGGGGGGAAATCCTTTAGTCAGATGTATGAGTCTCCATACAAACATGCAAGTTGTACTGATTGTTAATGGTCTAGTAACTTACTGCAGTCACCTTACTAATGTAAAGACATGTTATATTCCCTTTGTGTTGGAACTTGGAAGTTTTCCTGCTGTGAGTAGATTTATTTTGCAGGTGTTAACTGTGCAAAACAATACCTTTTCTTAGGTGCAGATAGTTTTCTTTCTTTGAATGTTTTCCCTTGGTAACGGTTCTATGATGTCTTTAGTCTGTTTTTGATGTATTTTTCCTGCTTGTTAGTATTTACATAAATATTTTTACCTAGAAACTTAAAAAAAATCTCCAATTAACCTCTTAGAAGTTCTGATGTGTTGATATTTAAATGGGATACGTTGCACACTTACTTTTTGCTACTTTTCTGCAGCACATCTGTGTGGATTTGTGATGCAGGTTGGACTGTCAATCTTGCACATGCATAGGACTGTCTATGTTGCACATGCATCTGGTGCCTTCTAAGATAAGAGTAACAAACTGTTGTATTAGCTGAGATGTATCTAGCCTACTGTGGCATTCTAGTGGTGCTTTGTTGTGTTCTACTGCCTTAAAGATGGTTGAGAAAATTCAAGCTCGTTGTTTAATTACATGATGATCTTTAGTAATGCTCACACTTAATTACAGAAGAAAGGAGCACTTTTAAAATATACTAACTTGTAAAGAAAACAGATGACAATAAATGTTACTGGATTTGAAGGACAGAAAAATGGTCCTGCTAGCTTTTGCAATAATCTGTTTCTGAATTTTGAAAAGTAAAATTATTTCAGAATTATGATTGGGATTGGATTTTGTGAATCTGGGCTCTTTTCTTCTCATCATTTGGACTCCAGAATGGTACTTCATGCTGTTAATACCTGCTGCTTTTCAAAAATAACAATGGCATCAGAAACATGATTATATTGCAGCGGCTTTTTTGTTACAGAAATTCACAGACATAGTCTGTGACAGCCAAATAAAATAAAATATAGAAGAAATATCTCCTGTAGTTTGGAGTAAGTGTCTTTTTAGGTGGATTTTTTTTATTGCACCACCCATTTATAGAACAAAATTTACATTTTGTGCCGCAAGAAAGAGTACTGCAGGGCAATAATAATAATAATACATGGTTCATGATTTGGGATATAGAAGATTAGATCTTATAAAAACAAATAATGAAGGAAAATATGGATAATAAAAGCAGTGAAATAATGGCAAAGCGAGCAAAAGAGGTGGGGTGGTTAAGAGTAAGGCAAGTTGTCAGAGATTTATATTTAAAGGAAAAAAGCGAGATGTAAACTTGAAAGTAGGAATGAAATGTAGTATCACTGCGCTGTGACTCTGTGTTCTCCAGTCCTACAGATCATGCTATGAATTATTACAGTCACTGGGCTTAGTTTGTGATAGTTTTGCTTACTAGGGGGAACTTGAAAGACACGGATTCTGCATCATTTCAGAGAAGGTCCTAAAATGCAGAGTTTTCTGTGGGCTCTGTTTAAATACTGAAACATGTACTCCTAAGGGATTTTTCACATATTTTTGTTATTGTAATCTCCCTTATATTGCTAACACCATGGAACAAGAGAGAGAATAATTAATTTGGACTTATTTACATTTTCAAGAAAACCAGAATGGTTTTCCATGCCTTAGCAGAATGACTTAGAACCTAAATAGAGGACGACTTGACAAATCTGCTCCACAAAACTATCCAAAGCTGTTGTGTTTCTGCAGTCTTTATATTTTGTGTTCTCTCTTTTTAGGTGGCCGGTGCTTCTCTTGGGGGTGGAACGAACATGGGATGTGTGGTGATGGCACAGAAGCAAATGTTCATGTCCCTAAGCTGGTGAAAGCTCTTGGTTATGCAAAACAGATCTTAATTGGCTGTGGGGCAGGACACTCCATGGCTCTTTGTCAAGCACCCCGTTAGGCTCAGCACACCTAAAATAACAGCGTCGTGGATATGGATGGATGTTTTTGGGTTATGTAACTCTGTGCTACAAGAGGATCACCCATGATTACCACAATAGTTGGAAAGTGCAGAGGTTGTTTTTTTCTGAGACCAAAGGAGCGAGTACACATAGAAAACCATACTTTAAAAATTGTTTCATGGGTCCTTTTCACAGGAATTGACTTTCTTACCCACAGATAGAATGACAAGCACTTTCTCTTGATGCAACACTGTTGAAGAAAGAATGACTTTTTCTTGTTCTTTTGAGAAGTCTTCAAGGAAGAAATTGACTGCTTAATCACTTATTGGTGTATAAATTCCATCTGAGGAAATGGACTGAGAAGGTGGAGACATAGAGCTGCTTCTGGTCTTTTATTCCTGTATCTTTGTCCTGATGAGCACGTGCTGAGCTTGCCAACTTCTGCTGGAGTTGTGAGCTGTCAGAATCTTGGAAAATCCAGTTTGCATCACAGAAAAATGCCAGTGAGCATAAATAGATGGATACACACATCTTAAACAGATGATTAGGATTTTAAAAAAAAAAAGAGATATAATTTAGAATGCTGGCAAAAGGGGAAAATGAGGCCATTCTGAACTAGCTACATCTTGATTAAACTGTGAAAGGAGCAATATTTCTGAGGCATTATCTTCTGCGCCAGACATCACTTTATTATAGATTTACAGGGATGCAGTTCCACATGAATTATCATTAACTTGCAGACGAAACCTGAAGTTTCACAGCTGCTGCTTAGGGAAGAAAAACTTATAAGAGCTCTTGGAAACAATAGAAGAGTTATTGTGAAAGGGCATAATTGAGGCTATTGAGGACAGTTTGATCTGAAATAGATCCTGTATTGAGCTACCTTGGAATAGGAATATATCAACATCTAACCAGAAATTTACAAGTTCTCCAGCCTAGAAGGCAGACCAGAATGCTTCTGATAATGTCAAGTTAGCTCTTGCATCTGATTTGCAGCGCAGCTGTTTCTGTTCAGAGCATGCCCACAGTACTTGTTAGAGGTGAGTGCTTGGCAGACAATGTAGACCTAGTACTTGTTTTGCTAGGAGAAGTGGAAGTGTAAATTATCTTCAGATATTATTAGCTGCCTGCGTTGAGCAGAATTTTGGAAGCTATTTATAAAACTATTTTTCACACAGATACAGTGGATGCTGTTAAACTGGATGTTTACCACCCACAGTAGTTGCATTTGCTGTGGTATTTGATGTATTTCAAGCTCTAAATATAGAGAATACTACTGTGTGGTAAATGCACCTTTTAATGAGACCTACTGTTGCTAAACAGTAGTTTAATTTTTAAAGCAGGCTTGCTTAACAGAATTGGAGAATACTCAGAGAAGGGCTTTTAGAAAGCAGGACAGGAAGACTTTCTAATGATGTGTCAGCCACACAAGAGGGGGAAGTCATTAAGGTGGTAATATGGCCTGTTGAGGGTTTTTTCTCCCCTTGGTCTTACAGCAGTTACAGTTCATGGCCTAATTTTCAAAGGCATTTTCTTTTTCTGTTCAGTGAATGAGAAACTTGAACTGAGTACGAAGCTGATTATAACAATTTTATTACAGATTCTGAAAGGATCTGTAAGAATAATCAAATGGGTCCTCTGGAAAAAATGCAGAATTGAGATTTCTATTGTAAAGTGGGGTTTGGTTTGCTGGTTTTTTTAGCCCATGTATTGGTTGTGGTTTTTCATGGCAATATACTGTTCTGGGCTATGACCTTTATGCTTTTTAGTTACCTAAGTTGCTATTTATTGACTCTCCTCAATGCCATTTTCTAGATACCACAGCCTCTTATTTACATGTACTGAACGGTGTTTCCTGCTTTTCTTTGGCACTTCTGCCAAAGGTTTCTACCTTTGCTTTCCTTCAAAATCTCTGTATGGAATAAACATGTTCTCTCGTTTCAGTAGCCATGCTCTCTGAAAAATTCTGTTCTTGATTAATCACAGACAGTTTGGGTGCCCGATACCGTAGGAGTTAGTACCGAGCGTGTTTTGACTGTGTATGCTGTCGCTGCAGTTCACTGCAAAGGGATCCCACAGATTATGTAACAAATAAACGTGACTTGGTTATTTGAAATGTTGTTCACTTTTTCTTCCCATCTGTAACACTAACAGACTTCTGGAAACACAAAGAATTATTTGAGGCAATAAGGAGGAAACGAAGGTGTGCTTTGGTTTGTTTCTGGTTTGTGTTCTTGTGTTTCATATTTGTGTCTGATCTTCATCTTTGAAAGGGTGAGATTTTCTCTCCTTTGTCTTGTTTATATAGATGGAAAACTGGGAAGTAATGACTTGTCTTGAGAGCTTAATGTACTAAATGCTTTGTTGTGGATCCAGAACTTCTAAATGCAGCCACAGCAAGAAGAGTGAATAATAATTCACGGTTGATGGTACATGGTTGAATGTCAAAACCAAGTTGTTGCCCATTCATTCAGAAAGGAATGCCCTGTTTTGTATGTCAGTATGTTTTGTTTGCAGAATAATACATTGTACAGAATCAGTTACAGCTTTCTACTGTAAAGTGGGGAGTGCACAGTGAAAAGCTCCTAATGAAGCAGAGAAACCCTCTCCCTTCCTTGATGGTGTCTAGAGCTTAGTGACTGTTGCCTGTGGATATTCTGATGGAGAAGGTCAGTCTATGTAAAGCAAAATGCAGAGCCAGTGTACTGGTGCTTCTGTGGCACGTGCAAAGATGGACTTCTTGGTGCAGGTTTTGGGTTCTAAAGCAAAGAAAGCCTTTTATGTAAGCATTCTGCATTATCTGCATCTGAATGTGAAACCAGCAAGTTTACAACCTGTATTTAGAAAGACCCACTGGAACAAGGTAAGCAAGTGTCTGTGCAGCTGCTGCCCGCTCCCATTTTCTGAAAATAAGCAAATCTGCCAATGAGCTGACATTCATGAGGGGTGAAAGTTGAAGTTGTTCTCCAGCAAAGCTGTGGTAATAAGTTGTGAACTGTTGACTATCAATCCAGAGAGCTTTCAAGCTCTTGGCTAGAAGAGTAGAAGGAAACTGTTTTGTGTACCTCTGTTGTTTGAAGTCTGCAGTTGTTACTCATGTAACCTCCATGCACCTGTGCAAGACACTCCAGTTGCATTTTAAAGATCATCAGAAGGAAGAAGTGTGTTTTGCAGAAGTTTCTGTCTCTTGGAAGATTTATTTAGGCTGCTTGGCAGTCACTGATGATTGATTTTGTGTAGCATTCCTGAGTGACTTGATGCTTTTCTGCTTAGAATGCCAGACCATGTACTTGAAGTGTGTTCATTTGAAAGAAAAATTCAGTCCTCCCTTTCTTCCCATTATGCTCAGTCACCGCTTCTTACATGACACTGGCTTCCCTATCCTATTTGCCTGTTGTCAGTCCTGTTGGTGGCTAATTATCTGAAACTGCCACAAAGGTCACTTCTCCATGACTGACAGGAGGTTTTGCTCCTCTAGGTGGCTGAGCACAGAGAAATTGAGGGATAGGGGAACAATGTGATTTGATTTTGCTTTATATGAGTTGTTTTGAGTCATAAGACTTAAAGTTTAGGATGGAAAACAGACAAAGGAGATCAGTTTGAATGTAAGGGGAAAAAATATTTATATGAATGGCAGTAGTGACTCAGATAAAACGTAGGGGAAAGACATATTCAAGATATAGGTCCTCAAGACTGAATAACCACATGGGGATAGCAGCATTCCAACCTGCTGGTATGGTGGGAATGAGGTGAGGGATGATCTGTTCTATTTATGGAATTTATTGTTCCTCCTCTCCCACTGTTTATTAATAATAATCAGAATTATTGACCAGCAATGGATTTTCTTTCGCATAACACAACTTGAAATTTCCAGTTCTCGGCAATTGGAAGAGCAACATCTGTCCTCATCTTCCAGTCTCAGAAATCTCTAGATTGGGCCTGTGACCTAGTCCAGCACTTAATCAAATACTTACTTTTTTCCATTAAGGTCCATGAACTCTGTGTCTGATTTAAAAAAGACAAATAATTTGGGACTTCTGCTTTCTTTCCCCCTGTATTAGAAATCAGGATGATGATGGATCTTTGCCTCTGAAACTGCAAAGTTATGTATTCACCAAAAAGTCCCCTGTGTTCTCTTAGCAATTTTGATATTTTTACAACATTTTCTTTTAGCTAAATATTTTCTTTAAAAAGGCTCCAGAATTTTTCAGCAGTGGTATTTACTACCAGCTTATAACACAGAGCAGCTGAGAATATTGTAAAGGGAAGAAGAAACTACTGAAGCAGAAAATATGTCTTGTTTCCCAAAGGCTGGAATTGGTCTGGTTTGTGGTAGAGATTAATTTTGTGTGGTTCGGATTGCGTGTAAAAACATGCACACTAGAGAAGTTAAGCTCACACTGACAAAAACTAGCTGGCACAAAAATAATTGGGCATTTCAACTTTTGACATATCAGTATCTTGATTTATGGGCAAAAAAAGGTAGTGCATACTTTATTCTTGTAGCTTTTGTGCTATTCGCAATTCCTCATAAATGCTGGTCTTAGGTGTTTTCCTCCCTGTTAGAAAGAATGATTGAATAGACTTTGCATTGAAAGGCTTCGGCTGTAGGAAACGGCCACCTGTTGGGTGAATGTCCCGGGGTGTTCACCCTGTCTGCCTTAGAACTTAATTGGGTGGGTCCACAGGTGTAATGTTGTTACTTCATAACCCATGTAGAGGTTGAAAGGTCTGAAGTAAGGCATCCTGCTCTTCAGCTCTTGGTGCATTTCATTCCAATCCATGATCTGCTGTCTCTACATTGACCTGTTTTTAATGCAGAGGCAGATTTACTCACAAGTGCCTCTGTAGAACATGGAAAGAGAGTATGTGACTGAAAATACTCAGCAGTGAAGATGGTCTCTGTGTTTGAATCATGACCTGGATGAACCATGTGTTACCTTCTGGGAGAGTGAGAGAATTTAGAGTACTGGGAGAACACATTTTTCAGCTTGATTGGAAATGAGCAACAAAGCAATTACTCCTGAACAAAAGCTGTCTGTGGGGATGAGAAGATCCAGAGAGACATTTATTTTGCAAAACTTCCTCAGGCATTTTTATTTTGTGACATCTCAGATTTCGATTACTTTTCAGACAAGTCTTTTCAGCTTGGGAGGGATTTAAGTCCAAGTCCAAAACCTGTGTTGCCTAGCCTCTCAATTTTCATCTTTCTCAGCTATTTCCAGGATGCTTTGCCTATGGACCACCTTGTTGTTCATATACAATGCAATCGTGGGGGCAATTCCATCTGCAGGGTTTGGGATCAAGACTTTGTCAGTGGAAATTGCAGAATTTCAATTTGATATGATTCCAGTACTTTCTGATAATCAAAGTCTTTGTATCTGAACATTTTGCTATAAGACTGAATTTTAATTTTTTTTATATTTAAAAGAGGGGGCAAGAATTGGGATTTTTTTAATGTTCTGGCATGATTTTAGATTTTTGCTGCAAATGTCAATCGAGTTTAGCTTTTGTTTTTAGTGATTTGAATGCACGAAGACACGTACCTAAATTAGGGCAGCAGAGGAGCTGCCAATCAGTAATGAAGATGCTCTGTCATTTTAACTGTGTGGGCGCATAATAATTTTCCTTAATAATCCTCTGCTTTAAAGTACAAAAGAAAAGGGATTCCTATAGGGGCATTGTGCTCTTCTGCAGACAAGGAAACATGGCATCTTTTAAATAACGGAGAGACGCTTCTCTGGCGCCTTAATTCTGAACAGATTGATTATAATAACTGTTCCTACTTAAATAATCATTTTCCTCTTTTGACCTCAGAACATTTCAAAAAGGGGACAATGTCACAGAAAAAAGTTGAGGCACAAAAATTGAAGTGCCCCAACTGAGGTAACCCAGTATGTCCACAGTGGAGCCAAGAATAAAATGATGGTCTCCTGAGTCCCAGGCTGAGGCTCTACCTTACAGCCTGGTGGTCCTTGATGGGTTTCTTTAGGTAAGCCTAACTGCTGCTCATTCCTCTCTCCTCCTTTCCTCCTCACCACTGATTGCTGTTTCCTCATATGCTCCCCTTCCTCCTACTTGCATAATCCATTTTCCAGAGCCATCCTGTGTCCTTCTTTTTTCCCACTTCTTGTGCTACTGCCACCTCTTCTGCAGTCGCCCACTTGCACTGACACCACCACGGCGAAGCGTGGCTCCTACTGCGCAAGCTTCTTTGCTTGGGCTCAAGCCATGTGTCTCCTGTTCTGGTGTGACTCACTGTCAGCAGCCTCTGCACAGGCTGTGTTGTTGGGGCTGAGCCCTCTGGGTCCAGAAGCTGTGCAGGTGCCTTAGAGTGATAACTGAGCTAATACAACTACGATACTTTGCGTTTCGCTGACTGACGAATCTGTAGCCTGTCCTCTGTGAGCAGTAGAGAAATCAGTGAAAGCCTTGGAGCACATGCTCTTCATATTTGGTACCTGGAGATGTTTGGATGTATGTACTTGCATAAAGGCTGGAATGCCGAGGGTTGAAAAACCTGGCTTTTTCAGCCTGAACCAGGGAATATGTCTTACCATGGGAGCAGATGAATGTGCTTGGAGTTAAAGTGTTTGCTTTGTCAGGTAGGGAAAGTCAGGAAATTCAGTTCTGGTTCCATTTTCTATTGTTTGTAGTTCAATTTGAATTCAAATACTGTTCTTGATTGCCAATAAGCATTTGTATTCCCCTAAAAGAGAAATATTGTACCTGCAGTCCTAGATGTAGAGGCTTTGGGACAGACAGGTATTTATGTGCAAACTCAAGCGAACGACTTAAAAATAACCATAATTTAAGCACATTTTCATGAAGAGAAGTTAGTGTGTGAGCTCAGAGACCAAGTTGCCTCTAGGATATATATATAGACAGCAGAGAGGTAGGCTGCCTTGTTTTGAAGCTGTGAAAAGGATATGCAAAGTGGAAGGGGTAGTAACTCCACTTGTTTTTTTTTTTCTTCGGGATATCTTTTTCTGCAAGCAAGTGCTCAGTTCCTGCCCTTGACTTAGCCCTGCTTGCTCTCTTCTGAATTTCAGTCTGCTCATTTGTCCTAGCAGCCATTTATTCTAGTGATGCATTTTCTTTTTGGCCCTGAAATTTTAAGGAGAAAGAAGGCAATTTATGTGAAAAATCACTTTATCCAGATTAATGACTGCTGCACTTGATTGTTATCACAGCTGTATTAGCTAGAAATTTTTTTTGGAGTATGAGAACAGAAACCACTTCTCAAATCCTTGCTGTCTGAAACTGTAGATATAGGAACATACTGGGTTGGTCCAGAAAAAAGGAGTACCTTCCTGCAGTCAGAGGAAAAGCTGTATGTGTAGAAGGTGTGCTTGAGGTGTGCTTTTAATGTTATCAAGTAATGAAGCACTAATTGCCGGTGGGTTCAGGCAAAGGACTGGCATCAGGCCCTACAGCTGGGGGTCCACTGTGGAAAGCTGAGTTTGCAGAGGAAGAAACCCAGTTGTTCTTTTCCAGCAGGAAACAGGCAGAATGTAACAGAACTACAGAATGTGCGTCTGCGCTTAACTGATCTTAACTGATGGTGTGAAGTCAGAAGTAGTTGGTGGCATTATTGTAAGCTGGAGGTCAGAATCTAGCCACGTGTATAGTTTTAATGCCTTAATCAAGATATGTCCCTCCTGTGGTGGAAGTGGGCAGACTTGAAGGAAATAATGTTTTAATCATAATAATCCAGCAAAAGCTCTTTAAATGTAAAGCAGCTGGGATGATGTGGTAAATTTCTCTTAGGATTCAATATTAGGATTTGGTGCAACAGCCCCTGGAATTTTCCAGTAGCCTTACTCTTTCCCTGTGTTGTCAGAGCTGCCACTGTGGTGCAAGGGGAACCCTGGGGTCAAACAGACCTCCTGCTTTAGAGCATCTCCTGAATCATGGTGGATGGGAAGTGCTGTTCTGTTTCTGAAGGGATTATGGAAGTCACCCAAAAGACATGGTTACTTCAAATCAGAATAAGCTGATACCTAAATGAAAATGGGACTGGTAGATGTAAAAAGTAGCACAGAATGACAGTTGCCTTAGGGCATGTATGCCCAACCTGTTAGCTAGCTAAGGCTCATATATATGCAAAGCACAGTGAAAAGGAAGACCTGTGTGGGCCACATGGGATTTACAGGGCTGAATTTTTAGTCTTCTGTACAGTAATGGAGAATTTGAGCAGTCTTCATGCTAGGTCCTTGAGTTAGTGTTAAATAAAAAGGGACAAATCTATTTCTGGATTCTTAGTACATTATAAGAGGAGACTTGTTCATTAGCTAATGTTTGGATCATGGATTAACCTGAATTTTACCTCTGGAGGTAAGAAATTGCCCATTTATCAGCTGAGAGTAACAGCATACAAACAGTGGGAGAAAGGATAGTCAACTGAAGTAGAAACCAAGTACATAATGCTGCATCAAGAACTACAGAAGAGTTTTCTAATTTCATACAAATTGAGATTATCAGCCTTTCTTCTAGTCATAAAACACATCTTGAGGTCTTGCTTGATTTTCCTTTTGGAGTAGAGTTTTGCAAAGACAAGGTCCAGCGCAGTTGGGTTTTTTGTTTATAACAGCACTTACCAGAGCCACGAGTGTTTCTTTGGGTTTTTGGGGTTTAATCTCTACTTCCTTCAGGCCATAGGGATATTCTTTCTTTGTATTTCCATTCTTATCAGCAGTTGCAGATGCTGTAGCTTGCTTTGAGGGTTGCTGGCTCTTTTGTAGTTCCTCACATGAGGATAAAGGTATATCCTTCCTCACAGAAGTACTTTACCAATGCTCAAGCAACTAGAATGCTGTTGACCCATAGTCCATAGTTGTCATTTGTAGCATCTAAAATGAAATTCAATCCCATTTTTTTCTTGGATATTACTGCTGCATGTTTTGCATGGCAAATAAAGTACAATTTGGACATCTGGATTTTTTCAGTTTCATACCAGGTGAACTGCTGTAGTTCAGTGAAGAACAAGTGAAGGACGGGGCCCAGAGAAGTAAGAAAAACTGAATTCATTTAATCAGCTAAAAAGACAAACTTTAATTATTATTATTGGGGAGGGAAAAGGAAGATATCTAGATAATTATAGGGTTTTTTTAATCTTCCCTTGTAAAATTACTATGGTGTGAATTCTTCAGACATCGGTTGTATCAAGTGTTTGCAGGCTTCATTTATTATCTACTAACCAAAATTAGCATTGTAGAACCAAAGCAATACCAAGCTTTTCTCCTACATTTCTGTTGAGAACACTGTATTTATTCAAGATTTTAGAAGCAAGTCTCTGGAAACCCCTGATCGCTTCAGAAAAGGATTCCCCTTTACACTATACAGCAGGCACTGAAACCATGATACAAAATTTATTTCATGCTAGAATTGTTTTGCATAACATTGTGCATGCATTTTACTCAGTACTAAATTGCATACAATGCTGTTGTCTTGTTTCTTAAACTTTGAGACCATTTATACTTGAGTATTTTCCTGATTTTGTACTATAAGTCCCAGTTTTAAAATAACACCTCCTTTGTTTAAAATTCATACTGATTACTTAATATGAACAATTTATGAAGGGTCTTTTACGTTGGATCTATACATCAATAAAATACAACATAACCAGAGCTGGAAAATTAAATCTAGACCAGCTGTTACTGTCAGGTCCGAAGGAAGGTCCCATGTGTCACAAGCATGCCAACAAAAACAGACAGGAAAAAGTTTTTCTTACTTTTATACACTTCTAGTTGGATTAAAAGTTCTTGGTTTCCATGTCGGTGTGATGAACTGTGAAGGCGTGGTCAATATGACCGATGACTGCCTGATTGCACTTTTTAAAACCATTACTCTTTATCTTGTATACAAAAAGAAGCGATCCATAGCAAAGAAATGTACAGTTTTATAATGTTTTACATTTTGGCTACAACAATGTATGTAAAAGTAAAGAGCTTTGAAAGAAAATATAACTTTGCTTTTTTTTTTTCTCCTTAATCATACATTTGCAGTGTTTCTTGGTTTTTGTTTTTCTGGTTTTTTGTGTTTTTTTAAATTTTTGTCTTCATGCAATTCATGCTATGGAACAAAAAAATAGATTAAAAAAAAAGGATCTTCTACAGTTTTGTTACATTTTGGCCGTAGAAAAAGCCTGCATCTCTAGTACAACTCCAAAACCACGAAGAATCATCCATAAAACCTGCATGGAGCGAGTTAACTTTGTCCAAATGAGAAGGTCTTCTATGCCTGCACAGTTCCACACAGATGTTTTTTAGCCATCAATGTTCATCTCCATCTTGCCATGTCAGGTCACTCTGACTGCCTCTGTTGGCATATATTTAGCAATGACTGGACTTTCTTTGCAAAGATCTGCATGTAAAGAATACAATCAGTACTTGAGCTTCTTCCCTGCGCTTTTCACATCAAGCTCGGCATCTTAGTGTTAAAGGAAGGAGGAAAAGGTGAAATAGCTACATGCAGAGGCAGCCATATTCTTCTTCAACCGGATTTTTTTCCATGCAGTCAGCCAGACTGAGACCTCTCTACAGTGTGTCTGAGTATTGCTTTCAGCTTAAAATAGGCGCCCATGCAAAGTTTCATCCTACTGTGCTTGTTTGCTCAAAACTCCTGCAGGGTTCCTATGGCTCAAAAATATCCTGAGAAAAGCAAAATCTTCCATCGTCGGCATGTTTCAGCATTGACTACACGACTAACCCATTCCATACAGAGCCAGTAGATCCACCATTAGCCAAAAAAAGCATATACTAGCAGGATGCACCAGGAAGGAAGCTATCTGGTGCATCTACCCTTCATCCTATGTACTGATACCATGCAGCACATACGGCCCACCAGTACTACGTAAATGCCTGCCTATTGTCATCTGAATGCTATTTAGGCGTGTTGTCACCTAGCATCAGTAGTAACACCATTCCCAGCAGGTGCTACTGTGAGACATTGCATCTTCAGACTTAGTCACCTGGATTATATGCAACATAGCATAGGCTAATTGAAAATAAAGCTTTTTAGACCATTCTCTGCTACTGATCCATGCTACAAAATAGATGGGATGGGAGACCAAGAACGTCTCACTGGACTAGGAGAGCTGTAGGGCGCAGACACTGAGGATAATCCTATCGCTTTTCCACTTATGCCAGCTATGCTGTTAAGGCTCCGTGACATTTCGTAACCTTCATTTAAAAGAAAAATGCAAAGTACAGCATTGGATCAATGACAGAATGGACTAAGAATGAGGTCAACATTGTAGCCAGTTCAATAGCATCTGCATGCATGGACATGCCGAGAGTAGTATCACTTGCAACATGACTCAGAAGGCCATTGAAGTACAGAAATGTTTTAAAAAAAAAAAATTAGAAAAAAAAAATCATCATTTCTCAAGGATGGTCAGGCTATGTAATTGATCCTACAGGCAGCAACATGGTTGTATCCTAAAAAAAAAAAGAGTCAGTGGGAGGGATTTTCCATATCTCCATCATACACTCACGCATACCTTTCCCTTCCACTTCATGCATTTTGACCTCAGGCAAAATTAAAGTTCCTGGCATCTTTGGGGACAGGTGGGGCAAAAGGCAGCAAAATCCATAGAATTTATTGTGTTGCTATAGAGATACTACTCCTTTGTTCTCAGCATTTAAAAAAAAATACAACAAAAAAATTGCATGCATTCTGTTTCCCTCCCCCTCCCTCCCTCCCCCCCTTTCTTTTTCAGACATGCACGTAAACAGCTCAGCAAGTGTACAGAGAGTTGCACGAACTATGAATGAAATTCTGTTGGAACAACAATTAAGATGCTCTCAACGTGTTTCAAACAGGCCAACAATATGCTGACGTATATTACTCTTTAGCCAACCAGCCTCTGTTTCATTCAGTAACGAGAGGCGGTTGCAGTGCATCGTGAAAACCATACATTCCTCATCCCAAAGGATGTGCCATTTGGAGTGTTCCCCTGATCCACTGGAACCACCCGAACTCGCCCGGGCTGAATGAACGCGGCCAATGCTTATCCAATACAGAATCAAGTAAAACGCTTTGCTACAAAGGTAAATTTTAGAGGATATACTTTCATATGAAAGTCTCGTGGTCCAACTATATCTTTGTTGATGATAAGCTTTAAACTTATAAATACATACACTATCTATAACTGGCATTTACTGTAACTATTGCCCATCATACAATGGCACGTGGGAATTCTATACTCCATACTCAGTGTATGGTTACATCATACAATCTTTGCAGTTTTAAAATATTGACTATATCATATACTATATACAGTACACCAGTGATAAACACTGATTTGAAGAGATTTCTTTCCCAATTTTCCTATTCCTTAGCAACTTTGATGCATACATACATATTTCTAATTTTGGTTTGTACGATTTCCTCACATTAGATTATTTAAACAAAGCAGCTTGTTTTAAGAAGGGAAGGTTTTTTTCATTTGATTGGACTTCTGTTGCTGAATAGATTGTTCTGACCATTAGCAAACTAAAATGCAATTACTTCTGAGAGATCTGTGGCTGTCAGAAGTCTGAGAAACTAACTAGTAATGATTTATTTATGAAAGGAAAGTGATTTTAGATGGATTATTTTCCAATTTTAAGACACCTGTGCTAGCAGTTATTCTTGTATGCTTCTCTTTGTTGAACTAAACAGCTATGCATATCCAAATAATTTGGTTTAGTGTTCTGTTAAGGTAACCAAATAATCACTTCATATTTCTTGAGGATGTTTTCCATTTGTGTTCTATCTTTTCTGTCTGCCACCTCCAAGTCTGTGCTCCTCAGAGTCTGGTAAATTCTGTGAGCTTTCCAAGTGGCAAACCTTCATTGCTACAAAGGTTAATTGGCCTCTCCTTGGAGGATAGGCTAATTTAAGGACATTGTAGAGCATCCTCCACTAAAGCTTACTGCACTCTCTGGGGTGGAAGACTCAACTGCCTAACATAGCTGCATGGGGTAGTTACAGCTCTTCAGGCTTTTCTTTCTGAAAGAAATAGGTTAGAAACTCCAAATGCAGACATCAGGTGGTGGTTTCCAGCCCAAACGTGCATCTCTACAGCAAGCGCACTATTGCGTGCTACAGCTACAGCTGACTTTCTCTTATTTATTTAAAACGGTTGCTAACTACATGGTTACAGGACCCCAGCTACATACCCTTTCTTATTCCTCCATCAGGCGGGCAGGGATATTCCCCGGTTGATAAGAGGAAGCAGGGTCCATATCTCTCCCGAGTGCCAGAGCGGGTAAAGGGCAGGCCCTCATCAGGCGTAATAGCCTGGTCTATGTGGGGACAGTCTTCGTTTGCCAGCGCCGCCTTGGCCACCTCACCATTCAGTTTCGAATCTTCAAACATATAAGCAGAAGGCTATTGAAACACTATGCACTGTTTATTAGCGTTCCAGCTGCAAATTAAGGGTTCACAGCTAAAGAGTTCTATAGCGACACTATAAAAGGTAGCACATCTCTCCTAGACACTGTGTTCATGTGCACTGCACCAAATAAAATAAAGTCTGTTAAGTGGGAGGAGAAACAAGACATGATCACATTAGGTGTAACAGCAGCCACCTGTACTTCCGCATAGAGGGGCAGTTTCAGAAGCAGGCGTGCATTGGTTCCTAGTCCTGCGAGCAGAAGACTGCGGTTAGAAATCAGGTTATGTTTTTGCATGACATTAGATGGCACATGAATGACCTGTTTGTCATGAAGCCTACTGTCGCTCAGAGCTTTGGAGAGGCAGTGGATTGTGAGTTGTGTTGTAGTATTTGAGTATATTCTGTCGGTGCTGATTTTTACCCATGTGCAATATTACTGAGGGAAAATTCCTGCTCTTCCCCTCCCCAAAATTTCCTCAGGTTTTTTTTTAATAGCATTTCCAGTATCGGTCATGCAGAATGGCTGTACACGTTTTAGACACACAGAGTACATTACATATGGAAATACGACAGCAGAATGTGGATTTTGAAAAAAGCAATCCATGTTCTGCTCTGAAACACATAGAGTATTTTCAATGCCAGCACAGGACACTACATATAGAAAACACTACAGCAGGCCATGAATTTCAAAGATAGAGTAAAATTTACTCTCAGCTGTAAAGAATGAAAATAGGTTGTTAGAGTTGCCCATTTTGCTCCACACATTCCCATGAGGATAGACTGAGAATAGTATGTTTTCTCTGTGTGACTTGTTTGACATTTATAAAAGAATTTAAAGTGCTATTTAGTGTAGAATTTATTTTAGGGTTTTAAAGTGCAAATTAGTGTATTGAGAATATACTCGAAATATGGCACAGCTTGATATGAGTGTTTTGGTTGAAGGGAGGAAAAAACAGTCAAAATGAGCTTTCTGAAGTTTCACAAATGCTGAGGAGATACATTAACTGCATGTAGGATGCTGCCAATACCACCTCGGTTGCACAATGCTTATTACCTACACACTGTAAGGCAATGGGTGGTCCTGCAAGTCTTTAAGGAAAGACAAACTCAACAGCTACACTTAATTTCAGTGCCTTTTCCAGATTCACATGCCAGCTTGTTCCGAATGCTACATGATAGTGTCATTTATTTATCAATGGTTTTGAAGCCAAGTAATAAGCCCAGAAGAAAAAAATACATTAGGTAGGGTTTGGAGATATGACTCTGATCCTCTGGTTTCAGACAGCATAGATGAGTAATAGGTAAAAGCCTTTCCAGGTTACGTTTGTTGCTTTGCACACACGCGCACACACACGCACAGATGTATACGGCACACACTACGCATCTACCCATGTACCAGTAATTGCATTCCATGCCTTTACTTCTGTTTAGATGTCACTGGTTTGCCACAACATAAACAGTCTTTTCTGCAGATCTCACCTCTGCCTCCTTTTTTCTCCATGCAGAATTAGCCAATTATTTCCCCAGGGGGGAGGTAGTAACATTTTGTTTTGTGAGCAATGAAATAATTGGTAGTCTCGATACATTTTTGAAAATGGCAAAAGCTATAGGCGAATATTAATACTTGTAGACACTAATTTGAATAGGATTCTAAAGGTTTAACATTGCACTGAGCTGCAATTCCTCTCTGTTCATAGTACTTACTGCTCTTTAATACCACTCTTTGCACAAAAACTTGGCACGGCCGCCATAGTAACTGTGACATTGCAGGTACTGAGCTGTTGGCTTAAAAATCACTTCACTGTGTTGGGGGAGAGCTGCTGTCCTCATAAGGATAAGCAAAGACTTGGGCTTCTTAGTAATGCCACAATGACAATTTTGCTAAGTATTTAGGAAGCAAGAGAAATTACCAACACAGAAGACTGCATCTATTGCTGATGTATATATGCAAGTGTTGAGTAGTTGCTCACTCACTGAGGCAGTCACTCCCAGGTGACAGAAGATAGGACAAGGGGAAATGGCACGAAGCTGTGCCAGGGCAGGTTCAGATTAGATGTTAGGAAAAAAATTTTCACTGAAAGAGTTGTCAGGGCCTGGAACAGGCTGCCCAGGGAGGGGGTTGAGTCACCTTCCCTGGATGTGTTTAAAAAAAGAGTAGGTCAGGTACTTAAGGGATATGGTTTAGTTTTGGATGGGAATGGTTGGACTCTTAAGGGTCTTTTCCAACCTTGTAATTCTGTAGTGTTCCAAACCACTGTCTGCATCACCTAATTATCTAAAAACAGGACTTGGTAATCACATGATATGTAATGTGTGATTAGTTTGTTATGGGAGTAAAAACCCAGAAGTTCCCATTGTTTCCATTAGTGGGTCTACATGCCGAAAAATTTCAGGAATGAGGTCTAAAGATGGAATGAAATGACGTTATTTTAGGTTGCATATTTGCTTTTTCCAAGATTGATCTTGGGTTCGAGAGAACTCCAGATAAAGCAAACCTACTGAAATTATTACTGTCTGGTAACTACCAGCCTAGTTATACCAATGACAACTACTAGGTGCTTAAAACTGCTGAGGCTTGATTCTGACCTACCAAATTCAAATTTCCATGCCTGCTAGCAGAATTGGAATTAGGCTTGTATAGCATGTTTTGTCCTTTAGGTTCTGTTTTATGAAGCAAGGTCAATGTTATCTCTTTTTACGGATGAGTAAGGCTACCATGCAGTGAAGTGACTGGCCCACTGGTATGTAAGAGGTTATTTACAACAAAATCTTCGGCCTCCCAGCTTGGCACCTTCTCTCCATAATTGTCCTATATGTGAATACCTAGTTAATTGCATGAACTTGAGCCATTCTCCTGCAGAGGTTTGGCTGAGATGCTAAAGAACTATTCAGTAGATCTCCCAGGTGAGTAGTTTGTTTTACAGCTACCTCATTGTGTGGTTTCCACTTTCTTTTTTTCCTGTCTCATCTATCTCTATTTGCAGAAATACTATTAAAATGCCTCAGGTGTTTCCAAGCAAACGCTGAATTTCAAAACGGAGGTTGGAGGGGGGATTTTGGGGTAAACCCCCAAAACTTAGGAGAACTGCTAGATTTTGCATTAGTATACTCGGCTTATTGTGGAGAAGCACAGTAGAGACTGCCCATGTACTTGCTGCGTGGCTTATCTCTTTTGTCATAGCAAATGTTTGCACACCGTCACAGTGACTTTACCAGTGCTGCTTGTTTTGATTATAAGCTAGAGTCTGACACTGAATCTCCACCTTCATCTTATGTTCAGAGGATCAGTGGACATAACTATATGATATATTTATTGACCTATGCTTGGAAGTGTGGCCCCTGTAAAGAAGTGGTTCCTATACTGGGAAAGTCACATCAGTCCTCTTCCTTTAAGCAAATGTTGCCATTCTCCAACAGCTGCCAAGAAACATGTTTCTGGTCTACCCTTTTTACCTTAGATGTCTTCAGAAACTGTGTGTGGGCCAGGGATGATCCCAACTCACTCTGCTTCATCTCAGAGTTGTAGCTGCTCCCCCCACCCTTTGTCTCCCATGTGTCTACAGAGCTGTGAAGCAGTCACTTACCCTAAAGACTTGAGTTGAAAGGCACTCTCAGAGTGGATTATTTTTAGTCCTTACAGGATGAACCATGAAAGATTCTTTGACATTCTGCTGAAGAAGATGGGGTCGAGGATCAGATCCACAGCAATTAAGAGACATAGGGCTGTTTCCCTTGGTCACTGGCAACCTCTTCTAGAAGAACACAAACTGTCTTCCTCACAGCTACTCTTGTTTAAGGACTTAAAGAGACAAGGACCTAGCTTGAGTTCCTACAACTTCCCTGAACAGCCATTTGCCATTCCACAAAGGCTCGGGGGACTTCAAGTTTCTGCAGCCCTGTTACAAGGGAAGAGGTTGACAAGCAGGAAGGAGGTAGGAGCAGCAAAACAGGGCCCGAATTAAGAAAGGAAGTTGCTTGAACAATGATCTTTCTATCTTTCTACTGGGGAGACCTTGTCTGACTAAAGATACGTTCCACCCCACCACCCCGTGTACACCTAAAAATGAATCTACAGCTTGTTTAGATCTCAACTGTGCTCTTACAGCCCTCATCCCTAAGCTGGGACTGCCATTTTTTTATGCTCTGTGGGTAGCCCCACCCCTGACCAACTGAGAGTGTCCTTTGGTTCTTATTCAGAGCTTAAGGGTCATTTTCATTTGCTCAATTTAAATCCCTGTCACTAACCCTAACATACACAGTAGCTGTCTGAAGTCTCTTATGAGGAAGGATCTCCATGACCCTCAGAGCAGAGATTTTTAATACAACTGGATGACTGAAGAAAGTAATGGTTCCTTGTCCATTGAGTGACACAGTTACTCTTCTGTTTTCCAGGCCTCTCACACTTTTCCAATGATAGAAGAGGGCTGTCAATGTGGCAAACATTAGTTGCATCATACTATACTGGCAACAGGAAACTCTCTTGGTATGATGGTTTTCCCTGGCTCTAGGACCAAATGGTACAGGAACAGAGGTGGCATGGCCAAGGTGAGGGTGGAGAACTGCTGTGCTCTAGCTTTTCTTAGCATCAAGCCTATTAGCTGGAAGCTGGAAGAGCAGCTCTGAGGCCGCTGCAGTTGCTCCTGGAATTTCCCAGCTGTCTTTATTTGAGAGAAAATGCAAAGATTTTATATTCCATTTTGCATCCTATTTTTGCAGCATCACTTTTGCCTGATACTTTTGTGCTAAGCAAATGATTATGATGAAGTTAAGAAGATGAATCCAAGTATTGAAAGACATTTACTCTGATTTGTGGAGGCATCTGAAAATACCCATATCCCTAAATTTCCTCTCTGAGATGTTGCATGGAAAGGAAATATTTACAGATCTATTCCCTACTCTCTTGAGCCTCTTTAATTCAAATTTCACTCCTGTTAACAAGTTGTTTCTATTTTAGTTGCCTGGATAGTGTTTACTGCACATTAATATTCATCGGCATCAATTGCATCAGTATAAATCACTTTTTCATTCTTTAATACTAGACTCCATCTAAACTCTGCTGTGCTTCTTCACTGATTAAGGGTGGGTCAGACCATAACAGCAAATGAGGAAATAAAGGAACTGCACATTAAGAAAAATGTGATTTTCTTGAGTTAGTTCATGGCTGTAGCAATTTCAGAGTTAACGAAGAATTTACTGACAAGATTATTAGCAATAAACTTCATACTGTCTCTCTAGAAAATGATCAGAAATGTCTATCAGCTCTTTTTATCATTCTTTCAAAGTAGTCTTTGGGGATAATTTGGGGAGATTACAAACAAAATACTTTGCTCAGGACCTGATTCAGCAAAATAACAATTATGCTTCTGTGCCAGACCATCTTCGGCTGCAGAAATCAATTTTTATGGCTTCAGAGCCTCATACAGGATTAAGAAATGTGAATCCCATGGGTAGGAGCTCATTTTTGTTGTTGTTAAATGGGGTCCTTAGAGTGAAAGGGATATAACTATATTAAATTAGAAAAAGAATTATGGAGAAGATATATTAAACCACAGACAAAGGATGATGAAATGATGAAATTATGGCTTGGAGAGTATAGAAGAAAGTATAGCGTAGAGAAGAACAGCACAGAAAATATGAGTTTAAACCTCTGAGAATGAGTAATGATGCATCAGCATGGGCATCAGTGGTTTTCAAAATAGCAGTGAAAAAATCCTAAATTGGTATGTTTGGGAATTTTTTCTGCTGGAGGGTAATGAAAATTAATTTTTCCCATGCAGACTATCTGAAAAAAAAAAAAAAGAAGGTAATTTAACTAAGTAGTTCTATTTTCATACCGAGTACTTACTCTTTGCATTAATACCTCGCATCAGGTTTTGTGTCACAACCTCAGTGAAGTTACCTATAGTCTGTGACATTCCTTGTTCTTTTGCATTAAAGAACTGTTTTGTAATCTCCTCGGCTGCCCAACATGGAGCTCAGGTTGATGGGAATTGGAGAAAAACTTCATAGAATAAAATGTGACAGTCTGTAACATACACAAGTTGCAAGCAACGTACAGTAATAACAAGTAAATGTTAACAAACAGAGCGAAAGAGAGAAAGAGAAAAAGAGAGAGAAAATGTGAAGAACATGTAAAAGAATTAAGATTCCTATATAACAACTCAATTTTAGTCACCCCAATATCTAAGGCCATTAAAATAAAAATCTTTATTAGTTCTAGGTATCTTTATTCAAGTTTCCTGATTTTTATATTACTGCATATTTTGAAAGTTGTTAGGAAGCTCTTCTGAGTAGATATCACACTATGCTGGCACGAGAGCAGAGTTTAGTATGCTACATGAATATGCAGAATCCTTCCAACCCAACCTACCTCTTCATCATTTACTCACCACCGTGTTGGCCTGGGTTCCTCCAGGAAGCCGTGTCCCCCAGTAAAGGCACTCCAGTGACGGTGGTGACCGCCTCTCCCAGTACTAACTGGCCAACATAGTAACGTCACTCCCAGAGAATATCACCTTTGAGAGATACTACTTCTTGAAGTGAGGTGACAGTATGTTGGCTGCCTAACTATTGGCACCACTAGAGGAAATACAGAAGCTCTAGTTAAGTAGATCCAGTGCATCCTGCTATTACAGGTATTATTGGATATGTGCTTAATGCAGTGCTGAGAACTGTAGCTTCTGGAAGTGATGGATTGCAAAGAGCTCTGGAAGATCCTTCCTGGTTTTATTCTGACATGTCTGACATATTCTGACTTCTACCCATCCTGGACTTCTCAGATTCTTACTAACACCTTATTCTGTAGAACATGGTGGGTTGTTGACAGGTCAAGTAGAGGTTACAGGAAAATGCAGGTGAGTCATGCTACAATCTTATATCACCGCTCTGACTGCGGAATACAGTATGATGATCTGTACAGTATGGAAGGTGTCTGAGACCTGGAGTATGGATGAATACAAAGAACAATGACAGCAGGAATGGTAGATCAATTGTTATTTTGGCTTTGTGCTTATAAACAAGCAAGCAATGAGCCAAAAGGCTTGGACAAAATTTCCAGCAAATACAGTGTAAGAGGGACGTGTAAGCAAGTGGTCTGGGCACGGAACTGGGACCTCACACCATAGACTCTTCTGTTCCTGGCCTTTTGTAGTAATGGGTAAGCCATCCCATCTCCTAGTTCTACTGCAGCAGAGATGTACTTCTTGCACAGAGGTACCTTTTGTTGTATCTGTCCTGCAGACACCAGTCATACTCAGCGCAGCAGAACGGAGAGATGCAGCACAGAAAATATAAGTACCTCTTTCATATCCCAGGATGGCATGGGAGCTGCAGTGGCAGGCACGTACTTGAAAAAGAGGATTTACCATATTTACATCTGCCTTGTGCTAGAGGATTGGCACAGGTTGAGCTTACTTGGCTGAAGTGCTTGTATCTACGTTTTCCCATCATCAAAAGTGCTTCATGCTTATTAAAGTATGGAAACTCCTAAGATGTATTATTTAGTTCTGCAATTGTTTTTCAGCTTAGTGTAGTCCTGCACCTACACACTCATCACTGGCTGTGGCCAGACCACAGGGGCCTGTCTGGGGGGATTTTTTTTTTTTTAATGTCTCAGTGCAAGAGAAAAGTGGGAAACCCAAAGCACTGTGCTTGAATCATGCTCCTCCTTTTGGTTTTCAAATGACTTGGTATAGACTCAGTTATTTTTTACTCAATTTCTACAGTAAACAAGCACCGTAGTACAAGTGACACCCACCGGTTGTATCTGTACAGGGAGTGACAGCTGAATAATTGTATCACAAAGTATGACATTATATTAGTTATAAATTATGCTTTGTGTGTTTGTATGAGACTGCAGAAATGCCCCGCGGGGCAGGGGGCAAGTAATAGATCCAAATTGCTTCCAGACTGTAGGCACTTAACTGAGGATCTTGTTAGAGCTGCAGTCACCTGAAATCACTTATGGAGAAAGCCACCTCCAGAGGGCAATTCAGATCATCAGTGAGTGAAATGCTCTCAGACACTGCCTGACTCTGCTTCCAGTATCAGTGGGACCTCAGACGAATGCATCTTAAGTTAGATGAGAAGAACTGAGAGCTACTCCTTTTATTTTGAACTGTTACAATGTCTACATTAGACCCAGAGGACTCCATCTTCAGTGACATTAAGATGCAATAATTACCTCATTTGCTATTTTAGGGTGATGAATTTTGGATTTTTAAAGGCTAGGAAGGCTAAGTATAGGGAAGAAAGAAGAAACATCTCCCTGTTCCCTTTTCCACTGCCTTTTTAGTATGTTTTATGTCCAACGTTTAAACACCAAAGTACTTAGAGCTGAAACAGACCTAAACTCTTTGCAGTTATATTGCTGTCTCCTGTCCATCTTACAGAGGGCCAAAAGTTTTATGACACTAAAATTAGATTAATATTTTTTAATGTTCAAAGGCATTTGATAAGAGAATTTGCTTCCCTGTGGATTGAAAGACCACCACAGTGACTACATACCTATCATACCTACGGCTTTAACAATGCTTTTCTATCCATAAAAGCCACAGAAGTTCACAAACTACAGTGAAATGTTAGGCAGCATAATGGGCCTGTGACAAGAACTGCCAAGTCCCCATCTCCCACTGAGCATTGGCACTAGAATTACAGTGCTCAGCACACTTCTGATGTTAGAACTGATGTGTTGTACAAGGAATACAGGTTATTTAGGTTATGGTGACAAAAGGGATGAAAAATGAGAAAAGAAGCCCTGAGAAAAGAGCATCTCCTTCAAAAAGCATGAGTAATAAAGCTGAAATGGATAATTCCACAGTATTTATTTAAAAGGAGATCAGCTCTCTCTCAGGAAATTGCATTGAAGTAATAGGTTCCCAATGTCACAGCTTGCTCCAGTTCACCTGACCATGGAGTACACTGGAGTCACTATATAACTATGTAGTTCCCTTCTGTCAGTGGTAGACTTGGATTGCTTTAATTATTCAGACATAGGCAGAGTTGAGGAGTGAGTTATGGAAAATCATTTCTTGGGCAGGTAAGTAAAACAACCACAGAATTTTTTCTGAAGCTGAAGACTGTGTTAGCAATGACAGACATTCTCCCTTTCCTCCTAGGCACCTGAATTCTAGTAAGAGTTCTTCCATATTTTACAGCTATGCAATGAGTAGAGATTTTTTCCACTGTGAAAAAGCTGCACAATACATTGGTACAAAGATATGATAGCCTTGGATTATAGCTTAAAGTGAAGCTGCATGCAGAGGGGATCAGAGAGGCAAGAAATTCTTATTTTGGCCATGTTAAAGTCAATATAAACACTGTGTGTGCTGGTGTTGTAAATATATACACAAAAACGATAAGAGGTTGGGGTAGATCTCTGAACAAACCCAGAATAACCCATCACCTGTGCTTATGTCTTATGGAGGCATTCTTAAGACCGTTGTGACACCAGACAGTACTATAGACATCAAATGAAGTTATGAATTCCACTCATTTTCTGAATTTCTGTTACAGTGTTGGAAAATGACATTCACCACTTCATCCTGTGGCAACTTTAAGATGTAACCATGTGGTCAGTCTATCCTTCAGGTAAGCACATGGCTCACAGGAGAGAGGGACTGAAGTGCTGAGTAACGCTTTCAAAACAAAACTGAGAGCTTTCAAGATTTGTTTTGTATGTTTTGAGGTTTTCTTACAAACTTGTACCCTAAAGTATTTCACCATGTACACTGAGATAAATTGTACTTGTAGGATAGTGGGTGGTCTGGGACAGCAATAAGCTAAATTTAAGTGGTTAAAATTGGCTTTTTCTGTCTTTCTTCTGTTTGAAGCAAATTTTGCTTTGTGCTTTTTTCAATTTTGCTTATTTTATGAGACTGGAATACTCAGAAACCTTTATTTGAAAGACATGGCAGCACAGCAGATTATGGTTGACTGATGCTAGTTTAATTATGTTCAACTAGTGGCTTTGCCACAGACCTTTGAAGTGATCTTGCTCAATTAAATTAAGCCTTATGTCATATGAAAATACTGAAGATTGCTTATGATCCTGAATGGGCCTCTAAACAACACTGCAACATAACCAGGTTAATAGTTTGATGTGGCGATGCTAGAACTTGGCACCTGGTCCTTTGTAGTCTGCGATATCCCTGGGTCAGCGGGTTTTAGTCAAATTGATCAGGTGAGATCTGTTCCCATGTATCAGGCTCAGTTCATCCAGGCACTACATAAACAGTATCTTCAGAATTTACAGACATCAGAAAGTGCCTTGAAGAATATTTTTTTTTTTTAAATAGAGAAAATCTTTACTTTCTGAATGCTACTGGCTGAAGGCCTGTCTGCAGCAGTAGCTTTGCCATCCTCTACTCTGAATTACCTTTCCCCCCCTTCTGCTGCTTTCCCAGCTCTACCCATTGGCAGGCTCAGACAGGGTGGAGAGCGGGAAGGGCTGCTGCAGGAAGTGGAGGCATGGTAAAATCAACTTTGACATTCTTTGTATCAAATGAAAATCAAGCACTGTTATTTAAAGATACCCTCCTGCCAGGTGTAGATTAGCCCAGGACTGAGCTGCTGAGAGTGTTGGGGACAATTAAAAAATTTAATCCAAACGTACCAGAATTTAAATTCAGACCATCTTTGCTTTGCCTGCAAATGACTATAGCATCATTGGCAGCAGCTGTGCAGCCTCTGGGCAAAGTTCTGCTGTTTGTGTGTCCATGCCAGGAAAGTGCTCCTTAGCCTGAGAGGAGGCACTGGGCCATGGCTGTGCAGAGCTCTCTGTAGAGCCCCCTTGGCCTTGTGTGTATGGACTGAGAACATCTGTGAAACGCCGATTTGGTGCATGAGAGGGCTATAGAGAGATAATCAGATGTGGAATTATTTCATATTCATCACTGTTTTGTGAGGTGTTTAATCATTCCACCACACATATATCTGGAATTAATAACTTCATGTGATGTTCTTTACACCTGAACAGCTAAACAGGGTTAGTTTTTATTTTTGAATAATAAATTAGAAATGTATCTTATGACTTTATATCACCTAGACACTGCCACACTGAAGATTTACAGCAAAACATGGCAAGAAATATCTTTGACAACTCAGGCATTATTTTAGAAATGTTAGGCACCGGTTCTGTGTTTCTCATACAGTGTTAACTGGTTGTTTACAGTTAGGTGCTGTTACCCAATCCAGATATTCTACAGTGTGGGAAACATTCACTCGTTGCAAGTGTCTGTTTTCATATCCTGTGCAGGTTATTTTTCAGGAACAAGGCGGTGCCTATGAATGCTTCATATTACATCAGTGAACCTCAAGATCCAAGGCAATGCAGATCTTGTTTAAACAGTTCGGTTCTGATCTTATTATTTTTTATTCTTCTCTTGCACACATATAGATCTGTCGTTATTAGGAGGCTAGGAGATGCAGGCAATATTTTTTGCTGCTAGTGGTGCATAATAATTACCAGAAACAGAACTCCAGCAATGGTGTTACCGAGTCCATTTGTTAGCTGAAGTATAAGTGTGCTTTATTACTTCTTAAAATATATATGCTTGTATACGTATATAAAAATAGTCTCTCTGAATTATTGCAGAAATAGATAAGTTGCTGTTACTATCAATACTTCATGGATATTGTGGTAACAGCAGATTTTAGAGCACTGATGGTGGCAAAACAGTTCCACATTGAACTAAAATTACACGTATTCTCAGGATACCAGTGTGGAAATGCACTGAACTCGTAGAGTTCTTAGTCCTCTAGTTCCCAGAGAGGACAAGGGTAGGTAATGGAAGGAACTTTATAAAGCAAGGGATTTCTGAGAAGTCACTCTGTAGCTGACTGCTAAAGTACTCAAGAGTCTGCCATCTCTTGCGCATTACAATTGCGTAGTTAGCATATTGCTCACAGTTGGAGACACGCAATATTGTTTGTGCCCTTTTCCCCTCTTCATATGTGATGCCACAAAGGCATCTACTTATGAGGAAGTTTGCTGCTTGGACATGAGTTGTGATAAGCATTTGCAACCTGAGGGGAATGGATGATACGCTTATGTGTCAAAGATACAAGAGGAAAGAGACAGTCTATCAGTCACGTGAATTGTGATTGGCCTGTTGCAATGGAATAGCCTTTAACAAAAAAAATGAAAGCTATTTACTTTCTGAATGGATTTTACATAGTTGCACAAAACAGAAAAGAAATAAGGAAAGAGAGCAGAGAATAGAAAAGAAAATAAAGGTTCCCACCAGCTCTTCCCCTCCAAAATTAGCATTGGCATTGGTGAAGTCACACACAAAGGAAAGTCTCACTTTCTTTGTGCCTCTCACAATGATATCAACATGCATGGCTATGATATGATGAAAGAATACCTCACTCACAATGAGTAACAAATTAGAATTTTCTTCAAAGCAAAAAATGATAACACAAGACCATCATAGGTATATGCTAGCTCTTTCAAAACATCTCTTTTTGACTAGATGTCAGTTTAAATCACTTTGACTGGCAATCTGTTCTACCTAATACAACACAGGGGGATATTCTGGATAGGCTGAAGAAGGTCTACTATGCAACTTGGCTGGAACATTTGCCAAAAATGAAGTTGGCTTTGTTTTCAACATGGTTCTCTACTTTGAAATTACTCCATAGAATAAATAGTGATATGCCATGGGTAGAGGTAGATTATGGGGTTTAAATAATCAGATTGGAGCCCCGTAATTTTATGTGCTATAGGAGGATTCTCATAAAACTGAGATATTCCCATAATTAACCACTAGCCATGGGATATTATAATATATTCCATGGTGACTAGTATTTTTTTCCATTTCCCTCCCCCCTCCCAGGAGAATTAGTATGATTAATTTTGCTCTGGTTTCACCTATTGCTAACGTGAATCACTGTAATTAAAAATAAGAACACCGTATTATGAGGCAATCACTGTGTAGGCCAAACGGGCCAGTAATGACCAGTCAGACCTTTTCCAGTTGGCCTTTGCTGCTAGAAGGTTGAAAGAGCTGTAACTCACCAACCCATACTTGCAAAAGGAGGATGTTTTAGAAAACGTCAAAACTCTTCATCGTTCTAAACGCTAAATTCTAGTGGAATATTATAGAATAGGTTGATTTGCATGCCATGGAATAAACATCCTTACATCTAGTCTTGTCTCAGAGTGAGTCATTTTGCATTAGTGTCAAGAATTTGAGCTGTTGTTCTACTTTGCAGTTAATCATCAGAAAGAGACGGGATTGTCTCATGAATATGCATGATGGTATAGTTGTCCCTTCAACTTACTAGGCACCTAGTTTCTGTAATGAGATGTACAATATCTGCCATTTTAAACAGCTGAAAGGTCCCAAATGGGAGCAAATGAGAAAGCATCTGGCTGTTTCGAATTCCAGCCCTGTTTTGTCAGAAAACTGTAATTGCTGAGTACTTGGCTCCTACTCTGCTCTGTGAAGCATTCAGCTCTCAGGAGCCTCTGAGATGCATTACACAGTCCAGCAACATAGCTGTAGAACTCTCAAAATTCTTCCACTAGATGTAACAGCTCTTCAAAATATCTTGAGACTTGTATGCCCTTAACCAGGACCAAAGTTTGGGCTCCTAGAGCATGCTCTCATCCTTAGTTTTGCTGATCAGCCTCCACTGTACCATTTGTCCCTGCAACCTAGACTTCACACATATTATTCACTGTGTGATGGTGGGACTAGAATGGATAAATGTGCTACCCATTGCTCTAAGAAAGCAGTCTGGCTGAATCTTAAATTACTACGTGGGATGGAGGTTAACGGTCAGATGGACATTCCTCTAAGAGGTTTCCTACCTGCTCTGTTAATTTCTAAAATTTCTTCTTGGGCCAGTGGGCAAGTGTCGCTCTGAGTACTGTGGTGTGGAGAGTTTACGACAGATTTACAATAATTGGGGGATCCCAGCTGGGGTGGCCTCGGGATATGCTTCTTTTTTTTCTTTGGTAGCTTCTGCTTAGCCATAGCTAAGGAGTAATACATTCCGAAATTGTTCACAATGACAGGGACAGGCATGGCAATGGTCAGCACACCAGCGAGAGCACAGAGGGCCCCCACCAGCATGCCTGACCAAGTCTGAGGATACATGTCTCCGTAGCCCAGGGTCGTCATGGTGACAACAGCCCACCAAAAGCCGATGGGGATATTTTTAAAGTGTGTGTGTTCACTGGCACTAGGGTCATTTGGTTTAGCACCTATTCTCTCGGCATAATAGATCATCGTAGCAAAGATTAAGACGCCCAATGCCAAAAATATGATGAGCAGCAAGAATTCGTTTGTGCTGGCGCGGAGGGTGTGTCCCAGGACCCGCAACCCAACGAAGTGGCGGGTCAGCTTGAAAATTCGCAGGATTCGCACGAAACGGACTACACGGAGGAAGCCCAGGACATCCTTAGCAGCTTTGGAAGACAGGCCACTGAGTCCAACCTCTAGATAGAAAGGCAGTATGGCCACGAAGTCAATGATGTTCAAAGAGTTTTTGATAAATTCCACCTTGTTTGGGCAGAAAGTGACTCTCATCAAGAACTCAAATGTAAACCAGACCACACAGACACCTTCGATGTAGGTGAGAAAGGCTTCAGTCTCGGCTTCCCTGTAGTGCCGCACCTGGGTGTCATTCCCGATGAATTCAGTTTCTGTCTTGTTCACAATGGGATTAAATCTCTCATGGGTCTCGAGGCAGAAGGTGGTGATGGAGACCAGAATGAAGAAGAGGGAGGCAAATGCCACATACTGTGGAAAGAAAGACAGGAGAGAAATGTTAATCGGTAGGTTAAGCGCAGGATCTTTGAAACACCAGGGAGAGACGAGAGCTGTATTAAAACTAAAGACAACGCGAAGCCTTGTTCCTCTTGGCCTAAGATGCCAAGTCTCATGTGCAAAGCCAGCCTAACTTTCAAACTTGGAGGGAGAGCTGTATATAAGCATATGCTATCATCCATTCCTATACAGATAGGACTTCAGTGTGAGTACAAATTAAAGCAAGCATTTAAACCTCTGGGATTTAAGGTTAAGAACATACTGTAATTTCTACTTGTCTTCCTGTCTGCTTTCTTGGGTAGACCCAGTGCAGAATTCCACTTGACCTTCTGTATTAGCAAATTAAAAAGCAAGGATTTGCCACAGTGTGAGGTGAGCCTTTTGACAGAATACAAAGAAACCGTCAGAGAATAAAGTCACAGAATCATTTAGGTTGGAAGGGCCCTCTGGAGGTCATTTGGTTCAGCTTCAAAGTTGGACCAGATTGCTCAGGGTCTTGTCTGATCCAGGTCTGAGTATCACCAAGGTTGGAGATCCTGCAGACTCTCTGGGCAGCCTGTGCCAGTGTTTGGCCAGTAAGAGGGACTAAGCTTGGCAGGATACATAAGCAAACAGGCTCTTCTACTTTTCAAATCCAGCTGTTGCAAAAGAGTTTGAAAATTAGCCATTGTCACAGTACCTTCCCCTAAATACTTCAGGCTATCATAGCATTGTTATGTGATGATCTGGTATGTGCTGGTATGTGCTAAAATCAATGTCTAATATAATAGTTGTTTGTAAGATAAATAATCTGGAGAAGCAGGACTGCAGATATCTTTTTATCAGTTTCTCCTATTAAACGGGGGAATTTCTCCATACACAGCTTCTCTATCTGTAAAATAGGTTTTGAAAAAATGCCAGTTGGTGCTTGTCATGTGCTTTGTGATCCTACATAAATGTGTACAGGTTCTATATGCTTTCATTTTAGTGTTACTGACTTAATAGTATATCCATTCTCCCTGAAAAATAAGTTAAAGAGTCCTTTAAGTGGTTAAAGTCAGATTGTGTATGTAATTAAATAGAGGTAAATATCCCGATTGTCTGAATATGAGTAAAATGAGAAACAAAAAGCATCTTGCACCAAGAACTCAGGAAAAAGTTACTAGCAGTCTCAGCATATATACCCTTTTTCAGCCTGGAGCTGATTTTTACCATAGAATTGTAGAGCCCTGAGCATTCAAGCTGCAGAAGGAAATGCTGACACTTCGTTGACTCAGGTAGCATTCACAGATAAGAATTAGAGAGGGGAATAAAATAATTTTGCATTTTAAAGGCATCTGTGAAGCAGGACCCTTTATGCTAACTCAAAATACAATTCTCCTCTTGCTGAGGAATATGAATATCTCTCCTGAGTGATCTTTTCCTGCTTAGAACAACCTTCAGGCTGACTTTGCACAGCAAGTATCTTGAAAAGTGATGTTTTGCTGTATTAGAAGGAAGAAATAACCAATTCTGACAGGACATTTAAGTTCTCTGCAGTGGTACATGTTAGCAGTGTTACCGATAGACAACATCATACCCACGATCTATCTCTTGCTCTTAGCCTTTGTGTGTGCACACCTCGGATCAGAGGGGGACTGAGAAATTTTAGTGCCTGGTTCAGCAGAACAGAAAGGACCTGCTAAATGAGTGTGAACCCTTTGCTTCCTTCTATCTTTATTTAACAACATCCAGAGCCCTTTCCAGGGTAGGCATGTTCTTCAAGGCTTTGCAGCTTTGGAAGTGCATATCTGCTTTCAAGATTTCATAAAACCATGTCTGAGCAGTGGTACTGATAGGAGGAATCCCAGTATTTCTTTTCCAATTTATCCTTTTTCTTCTCTGGTGAATCTTTCTCTCTCACCTCCTAGCTAGCTTCCTCAGTTACATACAGAGCATGATGCTATATGGTGGGGACTATCCCTTTGGCCAGCCTGGGTCAGGTGTCCTGGCTGTGCTCTCCCAGCTCCTTGTCCTCCTGGCAGGGTGTGGGAAGTTGAAGAATCCTTGAATTAGTGTAGACACTACAACTACCCAGCAACAACTACGAATATTGATGTGTATTCACATACTAAATTCAAACCACAGCACTATACTGGCTACTAGAAAGAAAACGAACTTTATCCCAGCTGAAACCAGAACATGCCCCCACCCTTTCTTCTTAATATTTTTCTTTGTTAATTATCTAAGATCTAGCAAGTGGTAAGTAAAATCCAGCCACACCAATTTCAGTGAGTATATTTTTCTACGGAGCTCAGCATTAATTCATGCTAAAGGAGTTGGAAAAAAAAGCTCTCTGTCCCGCTGTCAGAGGCCAATAGAGATCAGCCATCATGCTCAGTATGACAGCTTGTCAAGTCCAGAGGTAAGCAATGCTGGTAAAATCTAGTGAAGACTATGGGGCATGTACATGTTCTAGTGCCTTTGAAAATAAAGCTGTCTCTTTTTATTTCACTCATAATTGCCTGCACACTAATCAAACCAATGGATTGCTGTTGCATTATTTAGTGGTTCTTATTCTTCTTTCTACTTGCATTTTACAACATAATTTCTCCTCTTCCTAGGATCTGAATGGGCTGGGGGAAAGGAGTGAGGATTTTGAGTAATGTCATATGCTGTTGAGTTACATAACGGCAGCCAACATTTTCTATAATTAAAGAAAATACCCAGGTAAAGTGTTTGAAGTGATCAAAACTCTTTTATCTGCTTTGACACATGTGACTGATTCCTATTTCACTAGAGATAGTGCTGCCATTGCTTTTTTCCTGGCTTTAATACCAACAAAGTAAAATCTCAGAATGTCCAAAACCACAGAAGCTGTAAGGGAAGACAAAGAGGAGATTTTAGCATGGTATATTTTGATTAAAATACGTTACATTAAAATGTCATCATTCTGGAGAAAGAAGAAATTACACTCCTGCATAATTCCTGTTAACAGCGGACATATTTTGATAAGGTTATTTTGAAAGAGTCTGAAAGACGTCATGCCCATAAGTGGAGAATTTCATCATCTAATTTATATTGCATCTGATTAAATATCTGTCTCTCTCTTTCTTTCTCATAGGCCTGCTTCTCTCTGCTACACCACCATCCTATGCCTAACCTAGCCATTTTTGCTAGTGCAGTGTGAATATGAAGTGCCAATTAATTCAGAATAGTAGTGTTTCACATCAGCTTTGCATAGCTGTAAAAGGAGTGAGGTAACAAAATCAGACCTAGTCTCTCATGAATCTCAGTATCTTTCCACTCAACATGGAAAGAAAAGTCCAACAACCATAGAAACACAAATAAACCTTCTAATACATGAGGATTTGGAGGCTAGGCTCACTCAGAAAATAAAGTCTGAGGATTGGACCAGAGAGCACTAAATATACAGGTGTAACTGTTTACTTCTGGGAATCAGTTTTTAAAACAGCACTTTACCTGGCATTTCTATGACAGTTCTGGTCTTGGAAATAAGAAACATTTTTAATGCTTTGTTTTAAACAAATAAGTCCAGTAGCCCATTAGAATTCATTGATACAGCGCCTGGAATTGCCAGGCTTCAATGCAGATGGGCAGTGACGGCTGGTGATGAAAGCACTGGGACAGAAATCAGATGACTGAGGCTCTTTTCCAGACTCCACCATTGACGCATTCTTAATCGTCAAGCCTGTGTGCCTGCATGTTTTTCACTATCCTTTGTATACTAAAAAAAAAAATTGATTTAGTAAACTCCTCAGGACTTGAGACTGTCTGCAAATTTATGGCTGCCCTGTGTCCAGCCAAATGTTACGTCTGGAGTGGGGACCTGGAAAGAAAGACCTTGGCTGAGTCTTTGATAAGAGAGAGAGACACCACTCTTGGACCATAGACAACAAGAAAAGTGGGTGGTGGCAGTGGAAGCAGCACGGCTTTGGCAAAGCAAGTTTCAGTAACTTCAGAGTTTGTTTTCTAGGAAACAGTGGTCTCCAGGACACCATTCATAATTCATTCCAGATCACACGTTCGGGGCGAGTTAGTAGAAGCTGCATGAGCAGACGTGTGCTCTTCTCCTTTGATACCGCTCAGAATCTTTTAACGATCCTGACTCAAGCTAAATGGGAGACAAGAAACAGATCACCTTCAGAGATCTGCCAGCCTCTCCCTTTGCAACTGTGAATAGAAGTATTTAAAAAGTATTTCATGTTCACTGTTCTTTTGCTGGGAAATTCAGAAAATTCTACCCTTCCTGAACCTCTGGAGGAAAGTCAGAGGAAGACAGTATTTTGTTTAAACTACATCTGATGAAGGATCAGGAAAAGTTCTGTAGAAGAGGCACCCTCTCCCACTGCTGATCTATTCCAGTGAGTTTGGGGTTTAATGACAAAAACATTTAAATCATGACATCATAACCCTCCTGGTCCTGTTGAACCAACAAAGCAGAGGAGCTAAGTCGTTGTCTTAGTCTGTATGAGCAGGGCCTCTGAGCAGCACGAGATTTGCTGCTTCTCTCACAGGCAAACCCAGTGCTCTCCAAGACCCAAATAGGAGATGAGAACATTCTCGCCATACATCTTTGTCTCCACAGGAGAACTGATGGAACTATTAGTGCTGTGGGGCTTGCAGAAAAGTATCTTATGACTCTAGTGAGAGACAGTATGGGTTTGGGGGGGGATGGGGAGTGAATGGGGAGACTTAAAAAAATTTCTTAAGTCTAGTAATTTTTCAGTAAGCCTATGTCTGGTAAATGCTGTAGATCTTAGAGGAACAAGCTAGGCTGAGATGAATTTCAGATCAGTGTTGGCAACCTGTGAGTTGGTTTTCTACAAAGCATCAGCCATTCAAATATACCCAGAGTCCTGTGCTTTTTGCTAGATCTGCATAAAGCCCCATGATTTCCACTCACAGGGCATTTCTTCAAATACTTTACCAACTTTTTTTACAGTAGTTCATTTGCTTGAGGTTTGTCTCTGAGAACTATTATACCTGCATGAAACTGCCAACATTTCCCTATCTGTAACTTGAATCACAGAACTCTGCCTAGTTTTTATTTTAATCTGAAAACCATACTTTAACCACTCTTCATTTAAAACTTAGTATCACCAAAACATTTAACAATAAAGACAAATCTTTTTTCTGCAGCTCAGCCATGATATGGGTTAAATGAAAGCTGCTTTAAGATACTTAGCTCTATAACCACTTTATTATCTGTCGAGACTGATTTTCCAGGCTTTCTTAGTGATACGGCCCCTGATTCAAACAAATGACTCATTTTGATTGTGCAAGTAATTCTGCAGAATTTTTGAAAGAAATATTGAATCTGTATGACTGATCAAATGACTGAATGTAAGCACATGATACTCACAAACAGATAATGCTGTGGAAGTTACTAAAGCTAGGACTCTCAAAAAGCAACCTCTGCAGTATTTCATTATATATCCTAATGTAAGATGTTCCCAGATCCTTTGAGCAATGATTATGAAACTGAAATTAGGGTAGGTGTAAGTGTGTTATAAGAATATGAGGGCACAATCAGATGTTACCACCAAGCTCTTCTCTGTGAAGGGAGAGAGAACCATCTTGGCAGTCTGCCTTCTTTTGGTGGGATGACAAGACAATTGATACAGAAGCAAACATAATGCTTGACTCACAAGATTATTCAAATTCATGTTTTTAGCTGAGACAAATGGAAGAGGTGAGGTAGATAGACAAAGCCTGCTCCAGAGTCAGATAAAACGTCCACTAGCAGCTCACGGATGGAATGGTTATGTAATGCCAAAAATATATATGACAGCTTGCAAAAAAATCTTGGAATGCCTAGTGGCACGCAGACATTAAACAGCGTGTTAAAAAAAATGTGCAGTCATCTGTGGAAAATATGCTTAAGTTATTCGGTGTTGACATTGCAATAAATAAATTAGGAGCAGATCTCTCAAATGTTAGTCCTAGCAGGCAGCCATGTGCTTTGACAGGGTAGTTACTGGGATAAGCAAGACTGCATCAGAACTGGAAGTGTGGCATGTACAGTATTTCTCTATGATCACATGGCCAGCCAGCTGGTCACCAGGCAAGGGTTGGAATGGTTCTTTGTAGGTCACAGGCAAGTTTTCCATTTTTCCTCTAGGATAGATTCAATCTTGTGATTTAATAGGAACACTGTCATAGAACACATGTGAATTTATTTTGCCAGCTCCCTTGCTAGCTCCCTACTCTGACTGGTAGTGAGAACTATATGGAGACAGTATGGTGGGAGTAAGAGATGTTTCATATTGCTCAGCAACAGCTCAATGGGAAATTCTTATCTTAACATATACAGATATCTGATCCAAAAGGGCCCAAAGACTATTGCAGCTAGGTAAACGGGACGCTGCAGAAGGAGCTCTAAGTGTTGAAACTATAGACTCACAGAATGCTTTGGGTTGGAAGGGATCTCAAAGATCATCTAGCTCCACCACCCTGCCATGGGCAGAGACACCTTCACGAGATCAGGTTGCCCAAAGCCCCATCCAACCTGGCCTTGAACACTTCAGGGATGGGGCTTCCACAACCTCTCTGGGCAACCTGTTCCAGGGCCTCATCACCCTCATAGTAAAGAATTTCTTCTCAGCGTCTAATCTGAACCTGCCCTCTTTCAGCATGAAGCCATCCCCTCTTGTCCTGTCACTACACTCCCTGGTGAACAGTCTCTCTCCCACTTTCTTGTAGGACTCCTTTAAGTATTGGTAGGCTGTAATTATGTCTCCCCAGAGCCTTCTCTTCTCCAGTCTGAACAAGCCCAACTCTCACAGCCTGTCTTTATACGAGAGGTGCTCCAGCCCCCTAATCGTCTTCTTGGCCGTCCTATGGACTCACTCCAACATCTCTATGTCTTTCCTGCTCTGGGGACCCCAGAGCTAGATGAAGTACTCCAGGTGGGGTCTCAGAGCAGGGGGCAGAATTACCTCCCTAGACCTGCTGGTCACGCTGTTCTTGATTACAGCCCAGGACACAGTTGGCCTTCTGAGCTGCTAACATACGCTGATGGCTCATGTTAAGTTTGTCATCGATCAGCACCCCTAAGTCCTTCTCCTCAGGGTTGCTCTCAATCCATTCTCCACCCAGCCTGTAGTTGTGCTTGGAAAGTAAGTCTTCCATCTCTTTGAGGGACTGCGGAAACGTACAATTGGTAGGGACATGTGAATGCCATTCCCCTGTCCCAAAGAACAGTCTTTAATCATTCCTGAAAGACAGCTATATTGACTATTAGTAAGGATCTCCAGTGGTGAATATTGTAGATATTCTGCAGGAAATTTATCCCAGTACTTCACCATATTTTATCTGTATTTTTTTCCTTCCTCGTGCCTAAATCATCTTTACTACGTTTTAATCTTGTTCACTTTTGTCCTGTTGATCACAAAGAGCTAAGCATTTAGCAATTTGCAGAGGTTTCCCTTCTTTTGTAAGCTAACAACCACAAAACATTCACATGTTCCCTGAGTCCCAGACTCCTGTTTGCTTATGCTCATGCTTTTGCTGCATAAATTCAGTGTAATTATTAATCACATTTTCAGATGATGCCACACACTTTTATGCTGTCAATTCTGTCAAACACTCTAGAATTAAAGAAACTGAGAAAGTCATGTAATGTCTCAGACACTGGAACATAAACTAATGCATGACAAATGAAACCAGAGAACTTTAATTGCCCCTTATTGCTAAATTTTCCAGTCTTTTTCTATTAGGCAGTAGATAACATTTTTTGGACTCTGCACACTTTCTGCTCTAAACTGAAAAGGAGAGTTTTGTAGCAATGACTGGAGGTAGTCTTGTGTTAGGATTTTCAGGATCTCACCTCACCACCTTTGTTTTGGATGCTATTTTATCTCCTGAGAAAAATCACACTTCTTTCTCTCCATCTTGCTGCCAGTCCTCCCTCCTGGGAAAAGACATTTCTTATGCAATTCCTTGACAAAGGGGAATTCCTGACTAGAGCTAGGTAGAATCCAACTGGGAAAACCCAAAGACTTGCAAAATCAGCTGCATCTTGAGGCTTCCAACGGTTTAGAATTAACGTTTATTTTTCTCTTTTCAAACTGAATTAAAAAAAAAAACCCAAAACCCCAGATACATACTCCTGGTTAGGATCAAGTGCAGCCAGATGAAGGCAGGTATGTATCTCTGACCAAGCCTCAGATTTTGATTTTGGAAATGTGAAATTACGAAGATAATTGGCTGACAGGGTTTACTGTCTTGCATGCATAGAGACATACGCTCACTCTGTCTCTCTCTTAAAGGTGCTAAATTGGGCATTCTTTTGACTTGAATTTGGCTGTAGGCTATATGAGTCCTGGGACTCTGTGGGGAAGCAAGACTATTTTCTTCACTTTTTGTTACACCTTCTGCACAGTGACTTGTCAAAAGGTGGTTTAATTCACATGGTTATGCTTATAAGGAGCACTGCCTCTCTCAGACCTACTTTTAGAGTGGTGTGAGAAGCCTTTCACAAAACAGGAGACATATTGGTTACAAGAATGAAGCGGGCAGAGGGTGCTCAGTGGCCTCTAGCTCCGTTAGAAAGTGCATGCCCTGCTTGCCTTTTTTTGTTTTGGCTTTTTAAGAGTAAACACTCCAGTGTGTGGAAGCATTGAGTGCAAAGCTCCACAGAAAAACAATTGAAATACACAGCCAGGCTTTGTCCTTAATCCAGGACAACCTACCCTAATATAAAAGGCTCACTTTTCTCCCTGTGGTTTTTAAGCCAAGACATTTGGAGTTTGTTCCAGATCATGTTTGGATACGGTCAATAACGCTTCTGCTTCAAGAAAAAATTAAAATAAGAAGCTGTCAAATCATTAGTAGTTAAAATGTGGGTAGGCTGGCTGCATACCCACCCTTGGAAATCTATCTGCATATCTTCCACGTGCACTCACCCAGTAGGGTATGTCAGTCAGTAGGATGCTGGCAGCTCCTACAGAGGACCAAGGGGAAGATCCAGAAGGCATCATTCCCCAGAGTTGAGCAGTTTGGGTCTGCAGTGCCTGTGAGGGTGGGATTCTTAATCCAATTTTTCTCCCAAAGCAATATTGTAGCAAAAGTAATTGTGATAGAATTCCTCTTTGGAGACACAGGCCACCCCTTCTCATATTTGACTATGGATTTTTGAAACCTCAGTTTCTGACAACTCCACAAGAGATGTTCCAAAAAGCTTTAAATTCCAGGAGCTTTAAATTCCTCTGATAGTTGAGCTGAGCACCTCAGAATTGAGACACTCAAAATAACTCATCACTCAGAAAAAACTGGAAGCCCTGGGATCCCTTTGGTGCCACTAAATGTTGAGTTCAGGATTTCCTGTTTTCACTGCACAGATGTCACAGTAGTCCCTGAAAAGCTAGGCTTCTTAACAAGGTGGCTGAAAATAAGGTGTTAAACCCCAGACATTTCAATGACTGCTTCATTTTAGATGATTTCACATTATTCAGTGAAAACATTTTTTCATTAACTTTTTTGCTTTCCAGATTATGACTAGCAGCCTGTTGCAGTCAATTTTCCTCCCATAGTGTTCATGTAGATTAAGCCATAGCCACCAGTGTGGGCTTTTAAAGCATCATGGCCACACTTCTTGCCTTACCATTGTGCACTGTGTAGCAGAAAAGTCCTGGTAAGCTCCTAGATGGCTTACATATGTTAAATAATACTGAGAGCTTTTCTCTACAAAACCTAAATATCAAATATCTAAATTATCTGGTTCCATAACTTTAGTCAGTTGTTATTAAGAAATTCCAACAAGTATTAAAGCAAATAAGAAAATTATTTTGGACCACAAAGAATGTTTTAATTCCCCAGTTAGGCAGAGTCTAGTGCACAGCTTAATTTGTACAAGGTTAATGCACAGGATAGGAGCATCCCTGCTCATATAAAATCTCCACTGACAACAATCTTTGCCAATACTAGGTTTTTGAGTGGCTAGGAGCCATTTTAGATACCCAAATCAGTGGAAAAATAACTTATGCAGCTGTGTTGGTAGCTTTTTGGAGGCAACTTCCAAACTAGCCTTTGTCATATAGTCTGACTTGGCTCAGTCCAACAAGACTGAGGGCACAGGATTCAGTGAGTGTTGGCTGTTCTAGTCAAGAGCAAGTGGGTAAGGTGTTATGTTGCTCATGATAGAGGATTTCTTGCCGTAGAGGATGGTAATCCACAGATTTATGGTAACGCCCCAAAACAGACAATTCTTCCCCAGTGCTAGTCCCCCAGGCAGCTGAAGAGTTTCAATATTCATTTGCTGTGGCAAAATGGCTGTAAAATTTCCTCTCAGTAATAAAATCGTGAGTATATATGAAGTTGTGTGTCACCAATAGTGGAATTAAGTGAATCAGTCTTTTGCATATACATGTGTATGGAGTATGATTATATTTATATACTAAATGCACATATATATTTGCATGTATATTAGTTATACTGTACTCTACTACAATACTGTATGGTATATATAATATGTTACATACAATGTCCTATGTAATATTTGAATTATAGATACAATAATACCTAATATATTGTACTATTATATAATATATATAACAGCTATAATATGTTAAATTATACATAAGAACTGTCTCAAGGGGTGGTCTTGGATTAAGAAGAACCCCCTGAATGGGAGGGACCTGCCACACAGAGGAAGACAGAGGCTGCTTGCAGGGACTGGAGGCCTTACAGAAATGGCCTCAGTGTCATGGCATCTCTGCAGACTCAAATCCCTCACCACAGCACTGTGTTTCCAAGGCATTTTCTCTCATAAGCAAGTAAAGGAAGGGCTCTTCCTAGCCCTTGACACCTGTCCTTTGCTGCTTTTCCTTCTGCTAGCCATAGCTGCTCTTCTCTCTTCCAGGTCTGCCAGGGACGATCCTCCCAGGCAGAGGCCTCATGCTGGGGACACCATTCTCTGGAAGGAGGCTTTACAAGGAGAGCAGACTTGGGGCACAACTCACAAGGGCACCTGCCATCCCACAAGCACCTCTCATGGTATGCAGTATATAGCAGTTAGTGCACGTTCCCAGTCTCCTTGTTGACTACCCTGATTTAAAGGAGAGGGTTGTGTTATCCTTTCCTTCCCTTGAGAAATATTTTCTCTTACTGTATATGTTCTCTGTACCCAGTCTAGCTACACCAGTGTGTACCTACAGGCATGGCAAACCTCTGTGTTTATATGCAGGAGAGTGACTAAAAAACCTGTCCTCTTTGTGATGTTTTTAAGGCTAAATTTATGAGTCATGTATGCCACCTGTAATACTAATGTGGCTATCAGTTAAGGGTAGTGACCACCCCTCCCATGAGCCAGTTCAACGTGAGCAGCTGTGAAGGTCTTGCAGAGGGAGGGTTCTGGGGATGGTGCTGCAGGGCTGACTGCACAGCCTTGTTGTCTTCACTCACAGCAGTTCAAAAGGGTTCCTAACAGCCTTTTTCAAATAGCTGCTGTGAGAACCTCCATCTCAACTGGTGCAGGGGAGCCACACTAAGTGCCTTTTTCTGTTAACCCCTTTGAGTTGGGGCTGTAAAAGGCTCAGTACTACTTAGAGAAGGCTCACCTACTGTGAGGTATATTGCATAAGCAACAAGCAAACACTTCTAAAAACAACCTCTCTTGCAGTCAAGGTTAAAAGAAAAATGGAAAGACTAGAAAAGGAACATAAGGTAAGTCAGCCTGAACCCAGAGGAAAATTGTTTTCTACATAAGATGAAAGGCATTTACACTATTTCAAGGGGTTTGCTAGCAATATTATGCAGCCATGGTTAGCTTGTGTCCTGCAGTACACTTAACATCTTGGGGGATAATAGGATCCTCTAATCTTTTATTGCTTGCTGTATTGCTGGCTGTATCGTCCATGGTGCATTTGCATTTCTGTAGTTTATTCGAGTACACATGCAGGTATGATGTGAAATGTGGTTGAGGAACCAACTTAGCTTCTGAATTCTATCCTCCAAAATAAAAGAAATAGCATTTTGAAATAGCTTTCTTTGAGTATTTTGCATCTACCTGCGCTACAAAGAACCTGAAATAGTGGATAGTGTTTACAGTACGGAATTATTCATGCCTTGAAAGTGATGTTGAAATGTTAACATAGGTATCAATCTCTGCAAATGTTTTCTAAGGCAAAACAAGTAGATACTAATTCTGTTCCATAGACAAGGTTACTGTCAGGCTCAAAGGTTAAAGACTGCATTTCTCATGTATGTTGCTTTAACTTTGGCTACACAGCTACCAGTACTGAAGTCTTAGGCAAAATTAGGGATTATAATTCAAAACACGTGTCTTAATATCCAGATTTCCATGGGGATGGATAGGACTGTCACATTCTGAGTACCGAGCTGTTGTTACGATACTGTGTCTGTTGGCCAAGATGCAGTCCCCCAGAACTTGTGTTTGCAGAGTTCAAAGCCATCTGGTCATGAAATTCCATCTCAGTCTTTCAGCCATGCTCTTCCTTTTAACCTTGCAGTGCAGTGAGTCCAGACACATAGCAAATGTGGTGCCAGGGTGGTAGTGGGGGGTGGTGGTGTGTGGGTGTGTAAAGGATGGGGGGGCAGTGTTGTAGATTTGTGTAGGCTCTCAGAGTTTTGTTCATCTTTGTGCAACTTTGCTACATTGATATGTTTAGAAATGGCCACTCTGGGTTAAAGAAGGATACGTATTTGCCTTGTAGTGACTTCAGTATTTTGCCATGAGACTCTGAAGTCTCCGGTGTTAAGACATTTTAACAGGATCAGGCTGCCAGCTTATGAAAATCTGGCCCTTAAGGAGATTTTGGCTTGGAGACTCATTAACTCTGAATCACCAGAAATCACTAATCACTTTTGGAAATCTTCCTTAGTGAGTATTGCCATATAATAGGCAAAAAACTGCAGTAAAAAAATGAGGGAAAATGGGTGGAATGAACTGACATTGGCTGTGCCTTGCTTCCAAGAATATAATTTCTCACTGGGAACATCTAGACGAGTTGTATTTTCTCTCCTAAATGTGCGACAGCCTGCCGTCCCCTGTCCTTTCTGCAGTATGCCCTTCTTTGCTTAAAGAAGAGCTTGGGCAAACGGTTACGTACAAAAGTCTATTTAGAATTAAAGTCTTTAAAGAGTGGTCTATAGTGCTGATTTGTTTGAAAAGAGCAGTTCATTGACTTGTGGGTAGTAAGGTGAACACAGATACAGAAAGAAGAGCTGGGGAGAAGATGCAGGGGATGAAATCAAAGAACAGAGGAGAAAGCTGGGGCTTGCATTCAAGCCAGACTTGGTTAGCCAGCAAGGACAGAAAGTAGCGTTCAGCCCAGAGGGGTTGTTTTCACCCACTAACGTTCTAATTTGTGGCAATTGTGTGCTGCCACAGGCCTGCTTAAGGCATGAACTATGTGCATGTGAATATCATAGGAGAGCACAAGAAACTGCTTCCCAGGCAGGAAAAGCTGATTTTAAAAGACAGAACTAGTTGGGTAATTAAATGGTGCCCACATAAAAATTTGTGATTATTTGATTGGTTTTTATTTCTTAATCAAAGCTTGAAGTATTATATTTAACTTGCAGTATAATGTTAATGAAGACAAAGAAGGAGCTTCCCATTGTGACATCTGCCCTGTGCTTCAGATCAAGGTGCACAATTTTCCAGGAAAAAAAAGGTGGAAAAGCCAGGTGGAGAAGCCCTTTTCTCATCTTGATGCATGACTTGCAACTTAGCAAAATAAATGCCCCTCTAACCTCAGAGGACACTGATTTGAGCGTAGTAAATGGTTACCTGCATAAAGCTGTCCTTTCTGGAATGTATAGGAAGCCTATCTCAGGTACTGACTAGGGTCAGAGGAGGTGAATACACTCCCTGTTTCTCCCTTTTTTGCCTCAGAAACAAGAACCCAGGATTTCTGACTCTTTTCCCATGTTTCATTAATCAATCCAGGCAGGTGCCTTGTTGTGGGGAACGCTGATACACAGAGAAGTTGCAATGTGGCAGGAGTCCATTTCTGCGCCATTTCTTCCAGTGAGGGGTAGAGCTGGATTTTGATGTGTTGTGCTGGGTACATGACAATCAAGCTCTTTATGACATAATCTCTCAGTGAGCTAAAGATTTGTATCAGAAAAATTGGCTTATTCTTACCCTGGCCTTGTGGGCTGAGGAAATGTACATTTTACAGACCTTTTGACTCAATGCAAGTGTTGACATAGTACTAGGATTTTTATTTTTTTTCCTTTTCATAATAGTCACGAAAGTTGGGGAGTGAGGAATTGCCAACTGTATTTTAAAGGAGCAGTAGCCATGGTAACTGAGGTACCTTCAGTTGCCAAGGTAACAAATGCAGCTCAACTGCCTTGCTGTAAAGCCAGACAAATCTACTCATGATCTGTTGATTTTTAAGATGCTTTATAAACTGTTGAGCTATTTTAGGCACTTAAATCTATAAGTCAAAATGTCTGTTAAAATGACCAATGCACTGTACTATTTATGAATTATTCACCCCATTCTTAATTCGCCAATTGGATTTTCCCCCCTTATCTAGGCTTTTTCCACTCTTAGTTTTTCTTATTTATTGTTTAGAAAATGGTTCTTCTATCTGAAAGAGATGATTCATATTATTGCTGCCTGTAAATCTTATTAATTGGAGAAACCCTAGCCCCCTCCCAATACCCCTTGCTCCAGTCCTGCAGTCTCTAAATGGAGCTTTATGTACTTCTGCCCTGAAACCACAAAATATGTTTTGCTAAAAATTTGCTAATGAGTTAGATCAATACAATTTGGAACGAGTTCCATCTCAAACAATCAATACAGGCCCAGTGATGTACAACAGGCAGGCAGGTAAATTGGTCTAAATAAATTTACAATTGATTTTACTTTTAAAACCAAATTAGGACATTTATAGTCTTACCAAATAAGATCAACGGCAACATATGCAAACAGACATATTCCTAGGTTTGTCTTTTGTAGTACTAGTAGTGGACCTGTTACTATTTATAGCTCAGTAACTCTGACTTACTCCTGGCATAATACGCGTAATTTCTTGTCCCAAAAGCACGTTTTTTCTTGGCCCAAAAGCACAGTTTGCCTATTATTAAAACAGGTCATGCTTATTCAGGATTTACATTTATTAGGTTGCTTTTGCTAATATTTTGTGCTAGCCTCTGCTCATTAACAAAGGCTTAAGGATTGTGTAATTCAGTGTAAGTTATGTGGTAAGTTTACACGCCTGTGTATGAGTGTGCAGTGAAGGCCAGGACATGCCTCCTCTCCATGCCTCTGGCAGCATTGCTAGCCTGGGTTGGGTGTACTGGCATTACGTCCATTTGCTTTCCTCTCCCCATCTGTACTCCCCACTTTGCAGATTTTGCCACTGCCTTGTGTGTACAAGGAAAAATGGACCCTTGTAAACACTTTTTTGTCCAAGTGAAGTGTTGTGCCGAGAGTCTGAGCTGCTTGACTCGGGAAGAAGGACTCACTGGGACATGCAGTCCAAAGTCGTCAGAGCTGCATGGGCAAAGAGAGCTCAGATCTGGAAGGCGCATAGCCATGACACTGTGTCCAAGATCTGCCATTCCTAATCTGCTAATTTGGAGGTATTTCCCTTAAACAGACAACTCATTCAGGGGCATGCAGCCTATCACTGGGAGGGGAGGAAAATTGAGCTCTTCAGCAGCATGCAATGCCTGCTGCATTCATTTCCTGTATTTATAGCCATGTTGTTCCAGTAGTTACGCGAAAGCTTACAGTCTGAACCCAAGTAAGATTCCGAGTGACTGAAAAGCTGCATTGTAGAGAGGTCCTTCAGATAGGTTTGAGTAGTGGTGTCTGCCATGCCTTAAGACCAGCAAGGCTAACAAGCTGCCATTACAAACCCCATAGATCACAGAATCACAGAATCGTAGGGGTTGGAAGGGACCTCGAGAGATCATCGGGTCCAACCCCCCTGCCAAAGCAGCTCCCTAGCTCATATTGCACAGACAGGCGTCCAGATGAGTCTTGAATATCTCCAGAGAAGGAGACTCCACCACCTCCCTGGGCAGCCTGTCCCAGGGCTCTGTCACCCTCACTGTGTAAAAGTTCTTCCGCATGTTGGTGCGGAACTTCCTGTGCTCCCATTTGCAGCCATTGCCCCTTGTCCTGTCCCCACAGATGACTGAAAAGGGGTTGGCCAATTCCCCCTGCATCCCATACTTAAGATATTTATAGACATTAATAAGGTCTCCCCTCAGTCTTCTTTTCTCCAGACTGAACAGTCCCAGCTCACTCAGCCTTTCCTCATAGGGGAGATGTTCCAGGCCCTTAATCATCTTTGTAGCCCTTCTCTGGACTCTCTCCAGGAGATCCCTGTCTTTTTCATACCAGGGAGCCCAGAACTGGACACAATACTCCAGGTGGGGCCTGACCAGGGCAGAGTAGAGGGGGAGGATCACCTCCTTAGACCTGCTGGCCACACTCTTCCTGATGCATCCCAGGATCCCATTGGCCCTCTTAGCCACCAGGGCACACTGCTGGCTCATAGCCAACCTGTCATCAACCAGGACCCCCAGGTCCTTCTCCACAGAGCTCTTCTCCAGCAGGTCATCCCCCAGCCTGTACTGATACAGATGGTTATTCCTCCCCAGGTGCAAGACTTTACACTTGCTTTTATTAAACCTCATCTGGTTTCTCCCTGCCCAGCTCTCCAGCCTGTCCAGGTCTCACTGGATGGCAGTACAGTGTTCCTGTGTATCAGCCACCCCTCCCAGCTTTGTATCATCATAGGCAGATGTCATGGCATTTAACACAGCCATTGGATTTTGAAGGTGCTTGGCTTATGTTCCCTGAACAACCTATGCTTGCTCATAAGCATGACGTTACAGTTCTTTTGGTGTTCTTGTGTAATGACCATTAGCATGAGTCATTCTTCTTGCTGCTTGCTCAGAAAATCCTATTAATTCTTCACATGCATACACAACTCCCATTAGTATTAAAGATGAGCAAATCAATTAATAAGTATTGCTTTAACCCTGGGCTTTTGGCATATCAGATGAGGCATCATTCTTACAAATCTTGCAAGGTATATTTTGTACATTCTGCTGCAACTAGGAGGCCTTTCCAAGCTTATTCAGAGGATTATAAGGGATGAACTTCTCTTCATTAAAGGGAGAATTCCAGAGTGGAATATATATAATGTGCTTTCATCTATTTATTCCTATCTACATGTTGCTTTGTTTTGCTGAGTTTTTCCCTACGTGGTCAAACTGCCCTTCAGATCACTGCAAACTGGTTTTTTACCTCTTTAGTCAGTTGCTTAGCAAAGATTGATATATTGAGTTCGCTCACTCTGTCATCTTAGTTTCAGTTATTTCAGCCTGCAGAGGTATCTTTTAGTTTTAGTGACAATTGCCTAAAAAATAAAGATGGAGAATGCCATTTTTAATTTTAATATTAACCCTTTCCCTGATATATGACATGGTCCCTGATATTATTGTTATTCATGGGAATAATTTGGTATCGTGCACAGACATGTTCAAATTGATAGCATGTTATAAGGACTTTACTTCTCAATACCACAGTTTTAAAAATCTAATTAGTCTGCCGGTTTGTCTGCCTTTCAAACCTACTCAACAAGCAGCTCAAGTACAAGATGTTCTTGTCTGCTGCAAATGACAGATACACCGCACTTACCCAGCCCTCCCATCGCCTGCCAGACAGGGAACTGTATCAAGATAGTTGAGCTGCCTAAACATAAAGAATATCTGGACTGATTCAGGGGGTCACAAATATAAGAACTATCATGCAATACGTTTATTACAGCATTGTGCTCTTACAAGTAGACTTTAATTTCTGACTCGCTCTCTGGGATTTAATATTTTCAGAGTTGACTAGAGGGTTTCCCTTCCCAGTGCTCATTTAGGTTTAACAGCAGCCATGTGGCTGAACGTTCCTCTCTGGCATTGCTACTTGGGAGATGTTTGGGAAGTGGTCTTGGGCTGGGGACCCTGGATGTGATGTGGTTGTTAAAGTTAAGGCTAAAGTAGAAGGTAGTTGTGTCAAAGATGGGGGAGCAGAAAGGTGTTTGTAATGCCTGCCTTTGTATTTTTTAATAAAAAATAATGTACTGGAAGATGGTACCTCAGCAGTTATGAAAGGGGAGGTTAACAGCTCATCTCCTGCTGAAAGGGAACGCTGAATTTTCTTCCGCTTCTGATACAATGAATCTCATAAAAGTTGACTTTTCTGTGTTAAATAGCTGTGGGTTGTCTCCTTAGGCCACAGTCATGTAAGAAGAAATTCAGATAAAACCTCTGTACCTCTGTTTTATCCCAACTTTCTAGAACTTGTCAAAAGTGCTCAGGATGGAAAACAATGCAGAGAAAAAGAGCATCTTGGCTAATGGTGAAGAATGGATGCCATGGGAGCTGGAAAACCACCTTCCTTGATGTATCGTAACTAGAGAGTCTCCAACAGAGTCTCTGCTTGGCATTGCCATGGCTGACTTTGTTTGACCCTCTAATCCCCTTCTCTTTGTTTGAGTTGTACGTGCAGTCAGGTTTTGCATCATGGGATCCCTTTCTCCTCTGCACATGTACGTGTGGAAGGGAGGAGCATTTGTTCTTTGGGTGCTTCTGCTATTTCAAATACAGAAGTAGGCTGGAGCCTTCTAAGAAGCCAGTAAATTCTTCTTACAATACCAGGCTGGGTTAAAAGAAGAGTGCTGCTGCACAGCCCGTCTGGCTTGGAGGAGAAACTTTTTGCTCTCTGCCACTCTGAAAAAGATTACTACTGTGAGGAAGCAGAGAAATGCAAAATCGGGAGGAGGTGGTGTGTCTGAGTGGTTTATAGTGGGTAGCCTTAAAACAAGGCATCTCCTTCATTCTACCAAATGAACTGCTAGAAGCTGCTGTTAGGGCTTTTCAGACGGTGTTTTTTCCTACGTCCACTGCAGCACAAATACTGAATTCTCTAAACTGCCCTCAACAGGAGCTTCACCGGTACTGCAGTGACCCTATCTCCTGTGGCTGTGAGGCTGGTTTGGTGGGTCGGTTATAGCAGCACAGCCCAAGCCTGCCAGCTGCTTGGCTAGATATGCTCATGCGTGTTCTGTGGCCAAAGCTTAGGGCATCATTTTTCCTAGTGCAGGTGCTTTGAGGGAGGGGGTGTTTCTATAGGTTGAGTGCCAGACTATGCTTTCAGTTCTGTTTTTTCTTGCAGCCCATTTCTCTTTCTCTTTATTCTGGGATTTCATCCTGTATAGCTGAGTAGAGGAGCAGTCTGCATGTAAGTGGGAAGAAGCAAGTGACGGAAACAAGGAAACATGACATTGCACTAACTAGCTCTCTGCTGCTTGGCAACAAATAAATACTATTTGGGAGCAATACAAATAAGACTGAAAGAAAAAGCAGGTAGCTGAACTGAGTTAGGATTTGGCACAATTTTTTCTTCTAATCTATCCTCTGTTCCTTACTCTTTTTAACTCATAAATGGAAGAATAAGTGCGTGAGATTGTTTCCTGCCCTGGCATATTTTCTTTGACAGCATGTAACTTTCAAATAAAACAAAACAAAACAAAAGAACAAGCCCTAAAACACAGTAAAAGTAGCTTTGTATTTTTAAATATGCTTAATAGTATACTCAGTCTTGTTCATTGAGCAGGGACTGCACACAGGTGGAGGTGTGATGAGATGTGGGTTTCCTTTCCAGAATGATGGAGATGTCTAGATACAGATTACTTCATTAGTTTGACAGAATTTTGCTTGTCTTGGGCTACCCAACTTGATTTATTTGTTTTGTTTTAATTTTTCCAGTAAAGCTTATTAGGTAAATCTGTATTCTTATGCACCTTGTTCAGAGAGAGCTCTTTGCGGCGTTTCAGCTAAGCCCAAAAGAGGAAAAATTGCCATATTTCTCTGCAAAATCAGCAGGGTCAGGCTGCAAATGAGCAGGGGCTGATCTGTGGCACTGGGAAAAGAATGGGAAATTAAATACAATTATTTTAGGTATAACTTGCTTCAAATGAGAGATTGTCAAAGTAGAAAGCATATTGTAATAAAACCTTCACCACCATTTCACATACCAAACTAAAGCATGCAACTGAGATCTACAGAGGCTTACAGATCATCCCTGCAGCCAGGTTTGCACCCAATGGCATCTGCATTGCTTGCTGGAATGCCCTGAGCTGATCCTCAGTGCTGTGGTGCCCCAGCAAAGGATGCAGCTGGCTCTCCTTTGCCTCAGTTGCTTCAGGTGTTCCTTGCACCATGGAATGACACGATTCAGTTTTATGCCTTTACTATTCCTAAATGACACCTTAATTTTCAGTCTGGTAAAAACCTACTGGACAAGGTATGCTTCTATTCACTTTTTCATATTAATGTTTTGTAGAATCTTAAGTGTGTGAGGCTGCCAACCAGATGTCAGAAAATAGTAGCTTTTTTCATCCATTATGATGGGCTTTGTTGCTTTAATTTAAAGAAAAAAGTGTGGGGTGTGTGGGTATGTTTATGTGAAAGGAATATGAAATGAAACCAAACTCTACTGAAGTTAAAGAAAAACTCTTAATGGTTGGAAGACAACATGTTAGTGAGGAAAGCATACCTGAAAACATTTTTGACCAGTGCTAAGTTTTGATATTCAGCAATCTTCTCCAGAAACCTGTTTTTCAGTTGTCTGGCCACATTGGCAGCATAGGTAGAAGCAACTCTACTGGATTTCATGCTTCTGGACTCTTTTCCTACTGGCACTGAAGGTCAGACTCTTGCTGTGGGTTTCTGTACCTGGAGCAAGGTGTAATGAGGCAGCAGGATTCCTAAGTAAGAGTCCAACTTGAGACACTGTGTCTGAAGGTTTGGTAATAGTACATCCTGATTTATATTAATATCTCACACGCTATTAGGTAGGTTCTGATCTGCTCACACAAACCTCAGCCCAGTGGAACTTATTTCTACAGTGTTGAGTCAAATTGCAGAACTGGCCTCTCGGTTTCAACTAATAACTTTTTGCATGTGACCACCTGTAGGTTTTTGACCTAATTTAAGTGGGAGAATGGAAGAGGACTGGAGAAGAAAAAGATCGAATTCTGTTCCTTCTTCCCTAGAGATCAGTAGCAAAGATTGTTTTGTGTTAAACACCTTTTCCCATGGGCATATCTTGAAATGCTTTACAAAAGAGATAGGCTAACATTAATTCCCCTTTTGTGGATGGAGAGGACTAAGCTGCAGAGGTGAAATTGTTTTTGTTCAGTAGTGAAGTGTACATGCTTCTAGGAAATAAATACAACCCAGAATTTAGTGTGGAACATAGATATGGCAAAAATGTCCCTTGGGAGCAGGTATTGCTTTTAAGCTACAACGTCAGTAAGCATTCAGGCATGACTAAACATGATTCATTAAGTCTGTTTCCTTGAAAATTCTGTTAAGATAGCTAGTGGTAAATGAGGCAGGAGACAGACAACTTCTAAGTAGTGGAGCACTGTAGCTTATGATGCTTCTATTAATTTGCTGCATTAATGATACAGTTTAATGGGATAGGAAAAGAATGTGCAAACATCAGTCTTCAGTAGCTTTATCCAGTTAGACATATTTTGAATCTAGGGCCATTCAGAAAATAAAGTTCTGTAGTCCATTTCATGTTGCTTTTAAGTTAGAACAAGAACACTCTTATGCACCTCCAAGGATGTTGTGTCTCCAAAAATGGACTTGCTAACCTGATCTCCTTCTCTGACCTGCTTAGTGGATGAGGGAAAGGCCATTGATTGATGTTATCTATCTGGACTTCAACAAAGCTTTTGATACTGTCTCCCACAGAACTGTCCAGGAGAAGCTGGCAGCTCACAGCTTGGACTGGTGCACACTTCCCTGGGTAAAAAACTGGCTGGAAGGCTGATCCCAGAGAGTTGTGGTGAATGTAGTTAAATCCAGTTGGTGGCCAGTCACAAGTGGTGTCCTCCAGGGCTCAGTCTAGGGGCCAGTCTTGTTTAATATCTTTATCAGTGACCTGGATGAGGGGAATGAGTGTGCCCTTGTAAGTTTGCAGATGACACCAAATTAGGTATGAATGTCCATCTGATTGAGGGTAGGAAGGCTCAGCAGAGGGATCTGGACAGGCTGGATCGATGGGCTGAGGCCAACTCTATGAGGTTTAATGAAGCCAAGTGCTGGGTCCTGCACTTTGGTCATAACAACCCCATGCCACAGTATGGCTTGGGGAAGAGTGGCTGGAAAGCTGCCTGGCAGAAAAGGACCGGGAGGTCCTGGTTGATAGATGACTGAACATAAGCCAGCAGTGTGCCCAGGTGGCCAAGAAGGCCAACAGCATCCTGGCTTGTATCAGGACTAGTGTGGCCAGCAGGACTGGGGAAGTGATTGTGTCCCTGTACTTGGCACAGGTGAGGCCACCCATTGAGAACTGTGTTCAGTTTTGGGTCCCTCACTTCAAGAAGGACATTGAGGTGCTGGAGCGGGTCCAGAGAAAGACAACCAAGCTGGTAAAGGGTTTGGAGCACAAATCTTATGAGGAGCGGCTGAAGGAATTTGGGTTGTTCAGCCTGGAGCAGAGGAGGCTGAGGGGAGACCTTATTGCTCTCTACAACGACCTGAAACGAGGTTGTAGTGGGGGGGGGGGGGGGTTGGTCTCCCAAGTAACTAGCGATAGAATGAGAGGGAATGGTCTCAAGTTGCATCAGGGAAGGTTTAGATTGGATATGAGGAAAAATTTCTTCACTGAAAAGAGTGGTGAGGCATTGGAACAGGTTGCTGAGAGAGGTGGTAGAGTCATCATCCCTGGAGGTGTTCAAAAAACCTGTAGACATGGCACTCCAGGACACGATTTAGTTGACAGGGTGGTATTGGACAGACAGTTGGGACTTCATGATCCTAGTGGTCTTTTCCAGTCTTCAAGATTCTATGATTCTATGACTGCTGGCTTAGCTTCCTCTGACTCATTATTTATAAGAACTAGCGAGGCTGGTAAAAGATACAGGCGTCAGGTCACAGCTTCATTGAAAACATAGTTGTCCAATGGAATTGGTCAAAACAAAGCTGTGTTTCTTATCCTCATTATGATCCGAAATCCAGCGGATTTCAGGACGCGTTTTGTTGTGTTTAAGGTCTCAACTGTGGGCTTAAAATGATGTACATTGTATATGTTTTATCTCCCCGATGTCCACATCAGATTAACTTATGGTTACAAAGGATACACAAAGGTTACAAGAATACCACAATTTCCCACAGGAAATAGATTCCCAATTAGCTATTAGTGAGTGGTGAGACTGGTGAGACAGCAAGGATGAGCTTACATGCATATGCTGTGCTTGTGAGCCTGCTCCCTGGTTTTATTCTGGAAAATTCAAGTGCTGCTGGTGTGCAGAATGGATCTTATGAAAATAGCTAAGGACTTTGCAAACTGGATGATCACAATTTTCTTGGCAGGTTGTCCTTTTAACTTGGACATCAAGATATTCATAATAGACTTCTTTGTCACAGAGGGCTATATTTACAAAACAGTGCACGTGCCTTTTTTCTTTTTCTTTATCCTGGGAAAGGAATTAAGTTATTCCTCCTGAAGTGGCCAAAGAAAAAAACATTACAGAGTTTGTCTGCTCACTGCACAGGACTACATGGCTAGAAGCATGCAAAGACAATTTAAGGAATGCTTTCTTGTGGTCAGTTCATTGCTTTTCAATAAGAAACCCACCTATGTCACCACTTCTGTAATTTATCTGTATGTAATTTTTTAACTGTGCCCAGGGGAGATGGCCTTACTCTGAAGTGACTTGCCTGAGTAAAATGAGAAGCTTCTTGCAGAGGCAGGAGCTACATGCAAGCCCTTGGAGTTCATTGCTTTAGCTGAAAGACTATTATTCTTGTCATATTTTCCTTCCTTTGGAGAAAACATTCACCTAAGCCAGAATCATGCTGCTGTTGAAATCAGTAGATATTTTGTGGCTTGTTTCAGTGTGTAGAAAATTCATCTTCTGGTGTCCACGGAGCAGTGAACTGTGTGCTCTGTCCGAAGCTGTTTGCAGTCATTAGAACAGTTGTGAACCCTTCATTATTGAGCCAGGCTCACGCATAAAAATTCTGTCTACAGCTTTTGTCTTTCTCAGTTTCTTGTTGTTGTGCATTTGACATTGAGTCTGCAGTGCATGGAAAGTTTATCCTTTCTACCTGGAATCAATTAACTACATTTTGTCGCAGCTGCTGAAGCGATACCTAAAGTGTGAATTGCTGGGGAGATGGAGAGAGAACTTGGGTTGCAGGTTAGTGATGAGTGAAAAGGTCGGACAATTCATTTGGGATAAACCTGTGCTCAGTAATACAGCCAAAGCTCTTGCATCTGCAAACATGGCAGGGAACTCTGGAGACCCCACATATCACAGAATCACAGAATCACAGAATGGTAGGGGTTGGAAGGGACATCGAGAGTCCACTAGGATCATGAAGTCCAACTGTCTGTCCAGCCCTTCTCTGGACTCTCTCCAGGAGATCCCTGTCTTTTTTATACCAGGGAGCCCAGAACTGGACACAATACTCCAGGTGGGGCCTGACCAGGGCAGAGTAGAGGGGGAGGATCACCTCCTTAGACCTGCTGGCCACACTCTTCCTGATGCATCCCAGGATCCCATTGGCCCTCTTAGCCACCAGGGCACACTGCTGGCTCATGGCCAACCTGTCATCAACCAGGACCCCCAGGTCCTTCACAGAGCTCTTCTCCAGCAGGTCATCCCCCAGCCTGTACTGATACAGATGGTTATTCCTCCCCAGGTGCAAGACTTTACACTTGCTTTTGTTGAATTTCATTAGGTTTCTAATATATCATATATCTAATACATACATATATCAGTTGAAATAGAAATTTGGTATCCTATGAGAACAGAAATAGTGAATGCCATTTGTTGTTCTTTTGTGTAGAATAGCAAGAAATTACAGAGGTATCCTTTTAAACCATTACTCAAACCTATCAGTTTGGTGTGATCCCTCTCTTCTGAAGAGCAGCTATAAAATATTTGGTTTTACCAGTCCTGGGGACTAGAATATCAAGTAAGTCCTGGTTTCATTCCCTCTCCACTGCCTTCTTTTGCCAGGGAATATGCAATCAAATACATAGAGCCAGCCAGCAATACTGGCCCTTCATGGTAGGGGAATACCTATCTTTTAAACAACATTCCTGACTCTCATGCTGTGGGTCTCCTGAGGGCAGAACACAGTGTCCCATATTGCTGAGGGACTGCCAAGAAACACCCATCAGGGAGGCAGGCTGTGAAATTCCTGGGCATGTTCAGGACTGGGTAATGCCAGTAATGGAGGAAAGTGGCCAGTTCCTGGTGGGAGGGAGGTGGGGAGTTGGCAGTTGTTGATTTTTTGCAGGGGAAGAGAGACGAAAGTTAAATCGAAGATACATATACAATACATGCTAACAAATCCCTCGCTTCACAATTCATATAGCAAGTTGGTATTGTTGACTTCAGCTTCAAAATACTGGATTTCATGTGTTTGTAGGTCTGTGTAGCAAAGATACCTGTATCTTCCTCTGTTGTCCTCCATTTTATGCTGAACTATCTACCCTTCAGAGAACAAATGCTGCAACAGCAGGTTTATAGTGTCGTTCAGACAGGTTTTGGTTATGTGTGCAAAGTCCAAGCAAGGCCTCTTCCTTTATTAGGTTACAGCTGGTGTTTCACTAGCCAAACTAGGGCATTTGACAGCAGGGACCAGAAGGGAAAAACATCACAGCTAATACCTGGCCATTGCACCGATCATCTCAATAAACTAGGAGAAATATCTAAGCTTCATAGCTCTACCTGAGTTCATATATCCTTTTGCACTAATGAAGCATCAGAGGAACAGTCTGCACTGATCTGCCCCTGAATGAGAGGCCAGTCAATCTTCATAGATGTTACCTGGAGAAGTCCTTCCCCCCCCCCCCCGCCCCAGCATGCTGCAGCCTTATCAATCTTTATTAAATTGGAATTGGTGACGATCTGGGGAGGAGGGTCCTCCCCAGGAGGATGAGAACTGCTGCAGTCGTATGCACAAAAATTAGTGTCTGACAGTGAAAGCAGCAACTCCTCAGCAGTCCTCAGATCTCCCAGACCCCATCTCTCAACATACAGATTTAACCACATACCCCAAAACCACAACTTCTCATTTCATCTGCCTTCTGCCTGACACCATCCACCTTCTCCCAGCATTCTGTGTATTTGCAGATACAGTCCCAGCAATTCGATGTCACACAATCAATGTGAGAAGTTCTGCATTAGGTAAATTGTTGTGTGACTTCATTTGACAAAGAAGTTCCCTCCTTAATTTTCCTTGATGTCACAGCAGAATTTCCAGAAATGTGGAGTTCAGCACATGAGTAAGAGCTAGAGGGGGGCAGTGTGGAATTGAAGCAGTGGTTTCCATGCAGTGTGTGTAGGGGAGCAGCAGAGAAAGGTGGGCTATCTGTGAACGTACTCTGGAGCAGTGGGTATGCCCAAGTGAATTGGAGTGTAAGGTGGTGGGACATTTCTTGTTTGTTTTCATTATAGCTGGAAAAGCTGCATCATCTTTTTATGTGAGTCTCATGTTTGTTCTCCGTACGGCTTCCTGACAGCAAAACAAACCATGGCTGGATTGTGTTTTGCTCAGGGCCACATACTTCTGAACAATGACATAGACATTGAAGCACTCTGGTATGTACATCTGGCAGCCCATGTAGAATGCTCATGTTCTTTGAAAAGCTGTTCTCTGCTGCTAAGCTATAGTTTGTGTAGCCATAAAAATGCTCCTCATGTCTAATAAAGCAGTGAGCAGGCCAATTAAAATGGGAGTAGGCTCACCAAATAGTGGAGTAATAAAAAAATAATCCAGCTTGCTAGAGAAATCTATAGTAAAGACATTGTCACCTGGTAACTCTGGAGAGAGGTCTTCTGTGTATCTACTAATTTTCTCTTCTTCCTTCCTGTCCTGCATTTGATTGTGAGGGAGGGCACCCACAGCAGACCATCTAGATACTGTTGAGCAGTTAGTTTATTTGACAAAGTTTAAGGATAGAGACTTTATTTTTCTGAGGGCTTTTGTGTGTTGTGTTATGTTAAGTGAAAACTACATTTATGCTGCCCATTAAAAAAAACCCCACAACCAACCAAAAAACCAAACCAAAAAATAAACAACCAAAAAACCAAACTAATAAATAAAAAACAAACAAACAAACATAAAAAAACCCCAACAAAACACCAGTTTTCATCCTTTCTATAGATTGGCAAGACATTGTAAGGATTCAGTTGGGTATCACTGCAGTGAAGTTGCTCAACATTTTAGTGCTTCCTATGCTTAAAGCAATTTACATGGATTTAAGTGAGTGTTGACAAACTGATTCTTACAATTTACTTCTGAGATCGATGGATAAGAACTGTTACTTTATGTGATACAGGAGGAAAAAGCTGAGGGGCAGCACTGAACCCTGGATTAAAGGAAAACTAAGAGAATCTATCTCATCTTCTGTTGCTTCAGATAGCCTCCCATTTCATTTCAGCTGCTGGTTTTAACACCATAGAGCTGCACTTAAGAGTCTCAGCACACGCAACCAGATAACTTAATAATAGCAAAACATCTTTGGATCAGCCAAAAGCACAGAAAAATTGCAGAACAGGCTCTCAGGAAAAGTAAACATCCCCAAATTCATCACAAAAAATAACAGAAAGCGACAAATCTGTGTGCCTTACAGGGTCTGCAATAAAAACCACTCTGAGCTTTGTGCTATCGTCATGCCCTGTAAAAACTACAAGCTCTGAAAGACCCGCAAAGGGCATTTTATGGCCTGGCCTGCACAGCTTCCACTGCCTCTATAATTACAGGCACTTTGAACATGTATTAAATGTGCTGCTGAAGTGCAAACTGTGGCCTGTTTGTAAGTTATTTTCTGGCTTGCTAAAGGAGTGATCTTAGCAGGAGCTTGTAAGTGTTGCTTATCCTGTTGAGATTCCATTTCCTGGACCCTTACAGTTGGAATTGCTTTTACAAACCAGCCATTTTCCTCAGCTAGCACTGCTGCATTATTAATGTGCTTGCCTTGTGCCAGAAAGGTGTTTTTCCAGTGTAAGATGAAGTTTAGGTGATGGGCTTTCATGACAGTTTTGGTTGTTTGGGTTTTTCCCCCCTCACTGTAAATTGCTGCTACTAGCTGGCATTTTAAGCTTTTATTTTTCATTATTAATTTTTATCATCTACTTGAACTTAAGTCTTGATGGACGGGCTACTGCAAGAACTCTGTTGGCCGTGCTGCTCAAGCCTGTTATCACCTACATAAATGTACTGCTAGGCGCTGCACTCCACATGTGCCTCCCTGGGTTTAAATTAAACTTGCCCCCCAGCTGTTATTCTAGAAAAGCAATGAAGACAAAGTATAATCAGACAATTGCTAAGATCAAAAGCAAATTTCCTTTGTTATTGACAAAATAACTTCTACTACTCAGTAAATGCATGTAGTGACAAACCCTGACAAGAAGAACATCTCTAGAGAGATGAGTTGGAAGAGAAGCCCAAGAGAAGAAAAGTGAAAAGATGTGCTGTGCTCATACAGCAGGAGGTTAATGTCAGAACCTGCTGGTCTCCTGACCTGGCAGGGTGAGAAACTTGTATGTCTGGAATGGATTCAGCTAACAGAAGTTACAACTATTTTTTTTTTTTTTAACTTTGCTGTCATGAAAATAGGATTTAATCTGAGGTAATGTGGCTTTTTGTGTAGAAAGGATGGAGAGTTATAAATAACAATTTCTTGCATTATATTCCACCTTCTCTCCATGGATATTGAAGCATGTGACAGATTAATTAGGACATACGACTCTCACAGGAGATCCACAGAGCAACCAAAGCTGTTGAGTTACCAGGACCCGAATGATTTCTCATGTCATCTGAGCAGCTCTAGGTGAGTGGGTGCATGCTTAACCCATAGCAAATGCAAAGAAGGGTTCATTGGTATAAATTCACTTGAGTATATCATAAAGATGGTTAGTAATTACTCATAAATGGTGACACAGTGAGCTTTTTTAATATGATGGTTTGGAGGCACGTTCAGATAATCACACTGCAACATGTGCCCTTTTCCAGAGGAAAAGGATGGATGCCAAGCAACTAGTGTTCTAAAAGGAGTTTGTCTCTTGTTTCAGTCTGGCCAAGTTTCAAGGTTGCACCCAGAACACTAGGGGGTACTCTGAGCTTTTCCTCCCGCAGTGGAAGCTGAGCGTTTGCCGCTCCCAGTTGTTAAGGATGAGTCATTCAGAAAATTCTGGCTTTGTCCAAATTTACAGGTGGTGACAGTCCCAGAAATAGAATAAAAGATTTGAGGGTGTTACTGTAGGAGCTGGGTTTTTTGTAAGTGATCCAGAGTGGATTAGGAACCCAGAACTCTTCCCAGCTAAATGGGATGGGGCATGTGTTTTCTGATTCCCTGAAAAATCTGACTCTATAACTTTGCGAGATGCAAAAGGATGCATTCAGGTGTTTTGAAATAATGACTGGAGTCTAATCTGAGAAGCCAGTCGTGTATTTCATTCCTCTTATATCTACACTTGCCTTTTGTGGCAGACTATGAGCAGCTACTTCTTGGATGTAATTTTCTACAGGTTTTGTTAGAAATCCAGTCCAGGAATAGCACCAGCACACATCCTCCCCAGCACGTAGCAAAAGACTTACCAACATGGGATTCCAGTTTCCCATGAAAGGATACCTGCAGTGGAGAAAAAAACCCCAAAATGGAGGGGGGGAAGAGGGGGGAGCAGAGCTCGATTCACTTGGGTAGCTGATGATCAGCATCGCTGGGAGTTTGCGTGCGCATTAGAGGGAGAGCATGTCCTAAGGTCTCCAGAGCTGTCAGGAAGGAAGTGTCAGGGTGCCCAGGCAAGCAGAATGCACAGAAGGGGATCTGCAGGGTGGCCGCTCTGGCATAACGGTTGACTAGAGTTGTCAGTTTGGGGTAATGTGATGTATGCATTAGAGAAAAAAAAAAAGGGAAAAAGTCCACAACAAAAAACCCTCCATAAAACCCCTGTCAGCAGCAACCACTTATCTTTAAGCCTTATACACAATATATGACACAACTATTTATGTTTTAAATGCCCGCTGCTCATGCCCCCTACTCTCCTGTCCCCTTAGCTGTGTCGGTGGAAAACAGCACTCCCAACTGGCTTGCATCTGTCAGGTTTTCCTGGTCTGGACTCGCCCTTCCCTTTCTGCCATTTGTTGGAGTTTTGATCCAGAGCAGTTGGAAGCCTTGCTCCTCACATGCCGTTTCAAAGTGCCAGGGACAGAAGATAGGCTGCAGGCTTAGGGTACGATCCAAAGCCATTTGGGCTTTTAGATCAAATCTTTTTGTTTTAAAAACTGGCAGCAAGGCTCGGGACTGCGCTGAGCAACCGTGGCTTCAGGTCACTGATGTATTGGTTTTTATGAAGTACTAGTCCATGTAGCTGTGATGGCAATAATCTCAGGCGTGTCGGCTTTCTCAAGAATAGAGGCACAAAGCTTCTTAAACAAAACATTTTCTGCTTTTTCCTCCTTTTGTCTGTGCCTGTGTGTCCTGTCACTCTAAAGTGGGACTGGGCACACTTAGTAGCAGTGTGCTGTGGGCTTGGCCATGGTTTTGAATCAGCTCTAAGAATATCCTGGCTACTGCAAAGCAGCAGGAGTCATCTGTGGTGCCTTTCCCCCTTGTACCCCCAAATCCAAGCAGCTGTTACTATTTGTGTTGCATCTTCAGGATAGACAGAAGAGACTTCCTAATTACGTTTCATTAGTATAAGAAAAAGCGAAGTAGGAAGAATACCCTCTGGCTTAGCTCAGGAATTCTTCAGCTAGGTTCTCTGCTGCAGTTCTCCTGCCCCTTTCTACAAATCTCTCTCAATTATGGTATCCAGCATCTTCCCCTTCTCCTCTGACTTTTGTACAGATTGCAAATGGCAGCAGATTTTGCAGTACCAGACAAACATCTTTCCTCCTTTTCCTTCCTATCCTTGTTGTTTTTTCTTCCAACAACTAGCTTAACAAAGACCTCCAAATCTGGGGTTCCTGAAGAAGTATTGAAGGACGCCAGTTGTATTTTTTCTTGTGTGGTTAGGCTGTTTTTTCTTCATTTCTCCATTAGCTGAAGCCCCAAAATAGACCAAATAATTTAAAATAAGTAAATAACTTTTAAATCATAAAAGTATCCTGGGTAGATATTTGGCATAGGCTATCCACATCAAACAAAAATAACGAATCAGAATAAAGAGGAGAAAGTAATTGCTTTCATTTGTCTGTGCTATTCATATGAATGTCACAGATTAATACATTTCACAGGATTTGGAAGGCTTTCAAAAGCCAGTATTGCAGTGGGATCATCCCTACAGCAATATCTCAAAACAGCTGTTACTAGAGAGCGGATGAATAATGTGAAGCATGTTTTCTAATTAGCTTCAAGTTTATCTCTGTTCTACCTAACCATCTCTGATACTCCATCTCAACATTAAATGCTTCTTCAGATTGGTAAGGGCAGAAGAACTGAGCAATTGCTTATCTGCTGAATACATTTTGGACTTACTCTCCTCTTCTATATTTATAGTAACTCTTTTCACATAATTAGCAGATCTGTTTCATTTTAGGAGTAGATTTTCATATTCAGTTGCCTAAAGCTCTTGCAGGGGAATACGAACATTCAGTTGCTTTCCCAAAACTGACATGAGCTCAGGCAATGCAAGGACTCAAATGTTCAGCTACCCTTTTGCATTCTCAGCTCCCATGCAAGCACAGATACTATTTTTACATGTAAAAATAAGTCTAGTGCATTAAAACAATACAGGCACATCAAAGCTAAGCATCAAACCCTAAATTCTTCTTTGTAAAGGACAACCACAGGGATGTCACTGAAAATTGACCAGTAGCATTATGTGACAGCCCTTTCCACTGCCAACAAACCGATCATGAAATAGAAACCCATTTATAGAACTGCTGCAGTATGCATAAAAGACCAAGACCAGTGAAACAGGATTTTGCATACAGCGAGATGAGGCACTCAGCTGACAGAAGGAATATATATAGCATTTGCAAAAATTCAGGTTCCCCTTGCTTTTGGTTTGCTGGGCATACACAGCGACTAAGGACTTCTGCAACTTTGGGCCAAAATGTGTCTGCCATTCATAATACCTCATGATGCATTCATTGTACCTCACTCAGAGTGCAATTTAAAGACCAGTGCAGGGCATTGTAGATGTAATTTCTTTTCAGTGCATGTTTAAATCCATGGTTCATATTGTGAAGCTTTTCATATCCATGATATTAATAAATGCACAGATATATTCTACAGTACTAACCCAAGAATAGATTTTTTTTAAAAAAAGCAGATTTCATTTTGAAAATTCAGAGCTCTTTTTTTAACTTCAGCAATCTTATTTGGTTTTAAGCTTTTTAAAAATTGAAATATATATTGAAGGTTTTACTGAAAAATGTGTTACTTACACAGAAAATTAGGATGGTTCTTTTGCTGCGAAACCAAATACAGGAAAGCCAGCATTTATTCTTGTAGGTTTTCTTTCTCTCTCCAAAGCCATTCTTCTGATCACGTTTTCCTAATTTTTTAAGCTGCCTTGATTGGCAATTTTAACATTGACAGAGTGCACGGGGCATCTCTAAGTGTACACCTTCATAATGTAAGTGCTCAGAGAGCAAGGATTTTGAAATGGATTTGAAGGGTTCATAATCTACATTGGAAGCAGGTGGTGCTGGGAGTGAATTATTTGTGGTGGTTTGTGGGTTTTGTGTGTGTGAATGGAGCTCCACTGCATTGACTTATACTGGATGATTATCTGATTCAGTATATTTGAAGATTTACTTCTGATAAAATCTCCTTCTCAGTTAAATTCTCCTATTTTTGTAGTGTCCAGTGAGTAGGGTAGAAATTATTGTTTCCTCCCTCCTCCCTGCTGCCTCTTTTTGTTCTAGAATTTGGGCTTTTGCTAAATATATAGTGGTTGGCATATCTTACCCTGTATTTATTATCCTCTTTCCTTCCTTAGGCTTTCTTTGGTTCCTTCTGGTCTTTTGTGCTGCTCCCCTGGGTTTGCTAATCATAGTGTTGCTTTCCCTCAGTGTTCCCAGTCAGACTTTCCTGCCTTCCACCTGCTTCAAGAAAGTACTGCAGCAAAAGCCGTCCCTGCTGCTTAATACAAGGTTGAGTAGTGCTGTGATTTCACCTGGCTTTCAACACCTAGTTAACAGTCTGCTAAACATTTCAGAGCACGTAATGTAAAACTGGTGGTGGTGGCAAGATCTAAATGCTTTTCTGATTAGGAGCCAGGTGCTACCCTGGACAGTCTAGGTGACAACAGAGAATGAGTTTGAAGGTAAATATGTAGCCTTCAAATTTTTGATGATGTCTTGTATTCTACAGGAATATTAAGGAGTCCAGCCAGCATTAAGAGTGTTCACCTTAACTGGCAGGTTTCATTCTTATGGTTCAGAATACATTTTTAAGCCCTCACATGGATGTTATTGCTAATAGAGGCAGGTTGACATTTTGAAAAGTTATTGATGTCAATCCATTTTGCCAGGCTGGGTAAACAAATTCCATGATTTTTGTCTCTAGAATGACTGCAGTGACCTTGGTCATGAGCCTCCCCAGACCAATGGCGCTGAGTCCCTTAAACAAGGGAACAGACTTGAAGTCACCCATCCCTACCCTTCTTCCCATGAATTATTTTGCCACTCCAGGGAGAAACTGAGGCATGGGGAAAGTACCATTTCCAGAAGTTGTTTTTTAAATATTGGAAGTCTAAAACCAGCAGTAAATGAACCTAAACTAATGTGGTCCATTTATTTAGAATTGCTGAAGTATAAGGTTAAGTGGAAGTAAAAACTGTATTCTCTGATTCTTGGCCTTGTGATTTAATGACAAGATCATGTTTCCTTGAAGTACATAGAGAATTATTTATACTTGTGCCTGCATGTCTGCTTCTACGTACCTTAGAAACAAACTCCAAATGCAACTCCTACCTAGAATGTGAGCCTGTGCTTCTGTGCTGAGGTCATTCTGGGTCTGAAAAATGTTTTTAAGAAGCCCAAATCACTGTGGCTTTTTTAAAAAAGCTCTCCATCCATTCCCATACATGAAACAGATCTATTTTACAAAGAATACAAGAATTTTTACAAAGAAACCATGCTGTTACCGTGCTGTCCTATTCAAAGGAACTCAGAGCTGTGACTGGGTGCTATATAGCTTTGAGTCTCCTTGAGTACCATCTTTAGTACCTTCTTGTTACTTTTTGTGTGTGCATGTGTGTGACCCTCTGTAAAAAACCCAGTGCTGGTTAGGTAATGCTGTTGTACAGTGCATTAGCTTAGGGTCCAAGAAGCAATGTGTAAAATCCTCTTCTGTCCTACCTCCTTCTCCCTTCAAGATCCTTCTCCCCACAAAAGCCTTCATCGATGCCCGTCAGTCAAAGTGCTGGGTCAAGACTCAAGTGATGTAAAGGATTTTTCACAGCGCTGCAACAAGCTTCTTTCTGGCATTGTCTCACTGTTTTTCAGCACTTTTTGGTAAAATGTGATTTGTACTACTTCTGTTTTTCTTACTGTCTGACAGCCCCAGCCAGACCCCAAACTCGAGATATAGTCCATATCTCGCTGTGCTTGTTATGTTTATTACTGCAGCTATCATCTGTCTGGAGAAGACACTGTCGATAATAAGCGCTAATCGTATTGCCACTGTGATAAAGCCTTCAGTTGTGGTGGTTCATGCTGTAAGCAGGGTTGATGGCAAAGGAGGAAGAAGCAAAGAGCTCGGGAAAGGCTCTGCTACCTGTAGATGGAAGTGAGTTACATACTGAGAAGTTGTCTACATCTGAAGTTTTATGTTACACTTTCATGAGACGTTATCATCAGCCCTCCAACATACAGTCCAGACCTTTCTAGCTTTCAGTGCTTTGAGCTTTTAGGACAGATGCTCTTGCAAATTAAAACCAGTTGAAGAGAAAAGCTTAGGTCTGCTCTTGGCAACAGGATTTCGGAAAGAACTCAAGCACTCCTTCTAGCAAAAAGGGAACTATAGCCAAGACTTGCAACTCTGCTGTCAACAGTTTTTATATCCAGACAGTTTCTATAATACTTACTGTTCCTTCCCATTCACCATAGGGGAGAATGGATAATAATCAATATGTGTTTTCAGGCACTTTAAGGTTTTTTTTGCATATTAAATGAATGGGAAAGAAGGTTATTATAACAAACATCACCATAAAACTGCCCATATTTCTTGTACTGCTTCTAGGAGGTCTGTGTTTAAAAAAATCATGGTGTGGGTCTGACTGTGACCTGTGATTTTTTTCCACTGATGTAACACCTTTATGAAATGATATGTCTCTGAGAAGTAGATAGCTCAGAAACACGGTGGTGTTTCCTTGAACAATGACATTGATCTTCACCATAGGTTTTTGCTACTCTTGCCTCCTTTCTGTCCTTTCCCTTTTCTGCTGTGCTTGTGATCTCAGTCTGAAACTGTGCCTTACCATGGTTTTGTATCGTTTGGTTTTGAATAGAATTGGAAGGTGAGGCAAACAGCTACATTTTTGGCTGAATACCTTTAGACTGCAGTATAGACAGAAGACTAGCTTCCTGCATGTGACAAATCAAGCCAGTTCCACTTTCTTCAATGATCATGATGATGATCTTTGAGGTCCCTTCCAACCCAAACTATTCTATGATTTAAACAAGAGCGAGTGGCTTTTTCTCTGTATTTTTTTGTCATGAAAGTTACTGAAAATACCCTGCTGTCCTAGAGACTTATTTGGTCCTTGAAGTAAACCTAATGGTTTAGGTTTAAATGTAAATGTATCTTGTAATATCTTTATCTGTCTTTCATTTGCATCTGTGACTGTAAACAGATAATTCTTGCTCCTATTCAAATCAAGATTTTACAAACTATTCTAGAAAACTATTGACAAAAAATTAGTAATTTAATTATTGAAAGGAGTGTAAATGTACATTTTTGGCAACAGTAAGAACCAAGGGGCTGCCCTTGATGTAGAAGGTCCCAGCACACTGCTAACCCAAGTTCTTGCTTTTTGCATGCAAAAACCATCTGTTTACTGAAACTTCTCTGAGTCTGAAATGGGAGGTGATAATAAAAATTTTGTCTCCTTGGAATATTTTGCCCCTAAGAAACGCTCAAAATACTGGAGCTGCAATTGTAGCAGTTGTAGTAGTTGTGTTAAATATTTTGCATCTTATGACCTATTGCAGATGGTCTTGAGGTCCTTCCAGTATTTATACCAGAGGATTCTACCTGCTGGAGTCTGAAGCATCTTTTTGGAGATGTTTGTGCTCGGATTTCATTGGAAATTATCTCCTTCCAAGGAGAACGTGGCATTGTTAAAAAGCTAAGGAAGAGTGCCTGAGAGGATTTTAAAGAACTGGTTTGAAGAAGAAAAAGAGGAGTTCTTCTTGACCAAGAAAATACAAGCTGTTCTAATTAAAAAGTAGAGGTGAAAGTAGAAAAAAAGACTTATGGGAGGTCAGGGGCAAATATGAGGTGTTTAGGAGAAATTGAGGATCAGCAAAGCTCTGAGCCAGTCAGGGAAACTTCTGCAGAATGTGGGCAGGGTCAAAATAAGGGACTTTAGAAAGAAAAGTAAGTTGAATTTATTATTGCTAGCTGCTAGTGGAAAACAAAGACAGCTTAATGTGTGGGGCAGAAGTAAGGGGACTGAATCAGTAAAGTAAGATTTCTGAAGGAAGCAAGAATTAAGCATGGAAGAATGAAGTGAAAATGACAGCAAGACAGAGGAGTAGAATTCAATGAGAGACTGAGAAGATGAAGGACAGGAGGTAGGAGATGATATCTATGCTGTGACAGATTCAGAGTTAGAGCACTGGAGGGGGTATTTGGAATAAAATGAAAATAGAGAAATTGGCCAACACAGTAGGATATCTCAAGCACGTTTGGAGATAAATGGGGAATGCTGCTGCCACCACACAGATTTGGGGAAAAATCCAAAATAATCGGTTTAGAAGGCAAACCTAATATGTTTGCCTCACTTTTCATGAGGTTTATGCTTCTTGAGATTCTTGGAAAATCTCCCTGTATTTTTGGAATTGTTCGCATAAAGGTACAGATACACATAAACCAGAGGAGAACGTAGAGAAGGAGAGGAAAAGACAAAGAATAAAACTCCCTAGAAGTTAAAACAGAGTAGGAGAGGGAAGGGTGAGGATACAGAAGAACCAAAAAAGAAAGTACATAACATAGCACACTTATTGAAAAAGAAACCTTGAGAGTTGCACATCTTTTCCAGGTGTAATCATGTTCATATAGATGTGAGCTGGCAAGGAACAAAATTATTTTAAATGACTCTAAAATGTGATTATCTTGACAGACTGATTATATTTGATGGCGTTGATTATGGCTGTTAAAATAATTTTTCTCTGATGAAAAAATATACCCTCACAGTTTAATTGCAAGTATCCAAAACATAGATTTAACAAATTGTATATGCCTTCTGCTTAAAAGTTCTCTTTTAAATGTGAAGGGGGAAAAGCTAACAGACACAGAATGTGATTATTTTTTATAAGGTGCTCTGAAGGAACTCTTTTCTGGGGTAGTTGTGTTCTGCCTTGCTCATCACTCACTACACATGTAATGTAGGCTACGTATCATTCAGAAGAAACATTCTGCTGTCCTTTTGAATTAAATGCTTGGGTAGTTCAGGTGAGGCTTCTAAGATATTTTACCAGAAAATGAATATGAAATGTGTTGTGGAATGTCTCATCTGAAAATTAGTCAAGGAAATAGTTCATCTCTCATTTGAGGAAAGGCTGAGCGAGTTTGTACCATTTAGCCTGGAGAAGAGAAAGCTTGGAGGGGACCTTAATAGTGTGTATGAATACCTGAAGGGAGGATGCAAAGGAGATGGAGCCAGGCTCTCTCCAGCGGTGTGCAGTGACGGGACAAGAGGCAATGGGCACACAGCAAAACACAGGGGAGGTTCCCTTTGTACATCAGGAATCACTTTTTTTACTGTGAGGGTGACTGAGCAGCAGATCAGGTTGCTGATGGAGGTCATGGAGTCTCCTTTGAGATATTCAAAAGCTGTCTGGATATGTTCTTGGTCAACTGGCTCTAGGTGGCCCAACAGGGCAATCCTAAACATGGATACAGGCTGGGTGATGAATGGATTGAGAACAGCCTGGAGGAGGACTTGGGGGGTACTGCTGGATGAAAAACTGGACATGAGCCATCAATGTGCATTCACAGTGCAGAAAGCCAACTGTATGCTGGGCTGCATCAAAAGAGGCATGACCAACAGTTATAGGGAGGTGATTCTCTCCTGCTACTCTGCTCTGGTGAGACGCCAAACAGAGTACTGCATTTAGCCCGGGGACATCAGGCATGACCTGTTGGAACAAGTCCAGAGGAAAGCCACAAAGGTGATCAGAGGACTGGAGCACCTCACCTATGAGTTCAGACAGAGGAAGTTGAGTTTGTTCAGCCTGGAGGCTCTGGGGAGGTCTTATAGTGGCCTTCTAGTACTTAAAGGCAGGGACTGGGGCGAGAGGGAGCTACAGGAAAGATAAGGAGGGACTGGTTACATGGGCATAGAGTGATAGGATGACAGGTTTTTAAACTGGAAGGAGAGTAGCTTTGGATTAGTTGTTAGGAAGAAGTTCTTTCCTGTGAGGGTGGTGAGGCCGTAGAACAGGCTGTCCAGAGAAGCTGTGGCTGCCCCTTCCCACCCTGACAGTGTTCAAGGCCAGGTTGGATGGGGCATTAGGCCACCTGGTCTAGTGGAGGGTGCCTCTGCCCATGGCAGGGAGTTGAAACTAGACAATCTTGAAGGTCCCTTCCAACCCAAACCACTCTATGATTCTGACTCCTGAAGTACAAGTTTGGTCAGAGAGACCAAATGAAGTCCTCCTTATGAGGCATTCCATATAATTTTTAATCAAAATAACATATTAACTGTAAAACTTAATGCACATGGGTAATTATAAACTAAGCAGCTATTAATTAGCATCCTGTAGCAGGTCTGGAACTTTGCTATGTCTGGGACTATGTTTATAAAAACACTGCACTTTTTTTTAATGTAAAACCAGATAGGCCTCTATTTGGAGAGATCCAGAATCAAAATCCTTAGATCAATCCTAACTATATGGCACAGCAGTTATTTCTCCCCCAAAAAATACATAGTAGACTTCAGTTGTCATTCACAGATGAAAATTTCACACAAAGAACTGCAATTTTCCTGTATGAACTAAGAGCTTGAGTTTTATGGAGGTAATCCTTGATGGAAGTTGGTAGCTTCTAACTTTTCCTCCCAGGCTTATAATTTTCTAACACTGACTGTGCATTTTTTCAGTTGACAGCTTCTCTTCTTCTGTGGGGCTGTGTGTGATTGTATCCAAGATTAAAAAAGTGTCTGAGGTTTGTCATGGGACTGGGATTTGTGTTGCATATGTCCTGAGCTCTTTGACTGCAAGCAAATAATTTTTTTCCAAAGAGCCTGAAAATCAGTGCTGTTTTGCAGTGGTATATAATGCATTCATTCAGACTGAGCTGTGGATCTGTCATCTTGAAAGGCTGGTTGCCTTCTAAAGCACTTGTATAAAATGAAAGATTCTTTCATTATATTTAGGTGTGTTTTACTGCAGGAAATTATGTTGGAAGTTCATTCAGGGGTACTTTCTTCTAAAGTTTTTACTCTATATATTGCCTCAGTGGCCCCCTTTGGAGGAGTAATCGGAGACAAAGATCTCACTCAAATTTCACAGTGGATGAAATGTTAGGAAAGGGAGAGTGAAGAGAAAGAACTCACAGCTGAGTATCTAAAACCCAGTACCAAGCCTCAAAAGCCAGTAGCATTTCCAGCTGAGTTGACTCTGACCAGTCACTGGAGCCAGCGCTCGTGCCTAGCGCCTGTGCAAGCCACCCATGCTGTAGATTGTCTGGCTTTGGCCCTTGGCTTTGAGAGCCTTTTTCTTTTGATGGGAGGAGGTAAAAGGAGAAAAACAAAAAAAGAAAGGCAAGTGAAGAAGAAAAGGCAGAGCAAAGTGATGACTTAAAAGAAATGAAAGGTGGGACGGGTATTTCTTTGGGAAGAAAATTGAATGGCCTATGGTCTGAAGAATGGAACTGTAGAATAATTTTGCAGATTAGATAGTACATGAAAATGTTGACAGGAAGTGGGAGAGAGCAGACAGAATTCCTGAGTGTCTCTGTAATTCTTCATTCAGGACTGTTTCCCCCTGTGATTTTGACAATCTAGAGTCTTTTGTGTGTTTTAAAATGTTAAATGTGCTCAAGTGACTCAGGAGCCATTTCAGGAAGACTTGGGCTGTATTTCTTGGAACGTCTGTGGGATTAAAGGTCTGTCTCTTTTTAGCAATTGGACTCTTCCATTATTTCAGTGCTTCTAGAAAACATCCTTAAGGTGGATGCGTGGATGGTTCTAGTGGGGGGAGAGGGGACACGACACGTGTGCGCGCACAAACATTTCAGGAGTTAATTTCCTGTCTCAGTTCAAGGTAGATTCATCAAAGGGAAAACTGTATTGCACTGCTGCCTCAGAAAGTGAGGCGATCACAGGAGTCCCCAAATTGGTGAAGTGCCAATCTAAAAATAGAAACAGGGGGAGTAAATGAAGAGCATGAGGTAGTTTTAGCTGGTGACCACCCCTTGCAGCCCTGTCCCAGTACCCGTATGGCACTGAGGCACAGAAAGGTCATGAGGAGGCTCAGGGGTTCACCAAAAGCTGAGTAGATTGGGATTTAAAATCCCTACTTTCATAATTTCTGTAAAAGTCTGGGGGTGTGGAGTACATGGATGGTGGAAATCCCTTACAACCTTGGGGGTTGGAACTAGATGATTTTTAAAGGTCCCTTCCAACCCAAACTGTTCTGTGATTCTGTAAATCTTCACAGAGCTACTTACTTTTCTGTTTACCAAATTGCCATCATTTCCCCACAAATTTCTTTAAGAAAGTGAAATAAAAGTTGTCTCCAAATATGGTGGGAATTCTATAGGATCTGGAAATGATTGGATTATGTAGAAGCTATGTTTTATTTGGATGAATCTGTTTTCATTCAGAATGGATCTTCGGCATCATGCACCAAGTGGATTTTTATCCCTGAAGTTACTGCTTTGGCAATTAGCTCTACTTAGACTTCTGGAGTATGAGAGCATAATTAACAAGTACCTCAATGCTTTCTTTAAGTATTTCTTTCCCTTTTCTGCATAGAGCTCTGATTCTTATTGATACATCTAGCTTGATGAACTCCTTCGAGCCATAATGAAGTAACTTAGTACATGTAAAGGATTATCTAACCCCAGAACCTGCATTTTCTTGGAGGTTCTGCTTTTTCCTTTTATGTGAGTTTTTACGTATTGTACTTGGTGTGTGTAATGGCACTTTTAGGGCCACTGGCCAATGCATTTTCATTACTCTGTAACCAAAATATGCTTTTGAAACAGGTCTGCTTGACTTCAGGGCACAATGTATGACAAGTTTCACTTCTTTCTTAAGGTGCTGAATGGAAGTTCTACAGTTACCATCAATACTTTCCAGTTGTGCTGTCTAGAGAGCTGGCTGCATATTTATTAGGAAGTGCTGATGTCCATGACTTTAGTCATCATCAGTGTAAAGTCCATGACTTTACCTGGAATCAATAAGACCTAAAAAATGTGTGGCAGCTCTGCTACTCAAACTTGGACACCTTAAATATATGCCCATTTAAAGATGTTGTCAATATGTTTAATTTACAGTATTTTTTGCCTAGCTGCTATACCCTGTCAGAGCAAAGGGCACCACAAATACCTGATTATATACATGTTAATTTGCATAGCATCAGTTTACTGTGGACAATTGATATATTATATAGGCTCTTTTTTTTTTTTTTTATAATTAAGGTGCTCTCAGCAAGGGTTGCAGACTCCAAGGGAAATTGTCCAAGCTTCCTAAACACTTAGGACTTACATGGTCAGCTAACTCCCTCCCACAAATTCAACAGACCTAAAGATGAATACTAATTAGAAGAAAGTATGTGCCAGACACTCAGCTGGTGGAAAAGGAAATAATTTGCTTCCCCACAGTGCTGCCAGGTTCACTTACATCAGATGAGAACCTGACCAAATGCCCTGGAAGACAGTGCAATGCATACAGAAGATCAGTATAGGAGAGCTTAGACCTTGGGACCACAAGTGAATGCTAAATCTGGCAGGAGAGCTGCCTTCAGAACTTCATCAGAAATGGCTTTATCACCATAATTATATATCTGAACCATCCAGGACACATCGCTGTGTGCAATAAATGATTGTAATAAGTGGTAGTAGGCAAGGGAGCAGTAATTAGTGGTGCTGAGTATATGGCTAAATAGCTCTTTCTTTTCCCATCTACCTATAGGTTTGAGTTAATATTTACATGTATCTTCTAAGACCAAACTACCTGAACTAATAGGTAACATTTTCCCAATGAGCATTCACGAGCAGACTGTTGTTCTAAAGCAGACCTGAGACCGTCAAATGTTTGCTAATAGAAAAGTTAATTTTGGAACCGAGTGTAGGTGTTTGTAAAATCTGTGCTTTCCCCCGACTAATGTCTTGTTGTCAGCTAATTCTCCATAGACTTTGCCAATCATATTTGTACCCTAAAGAACCAGCTGAGCAGACATACCCCAGCAGAAAACAGAACTTGGCTGCCTATTTTGCAGTTTCTCTTTCATTGTGCTGAAGTATCTTTAGGAGGAAATCACTGTGTGTGTCATCTTGCTCTGGAATTCGGTGCCATCAATGGAGTGAAGGAAGGCTGTCGCTTCAGTCAGGCAGATCTTAATCCTATAGTGTTTTTGCCTGAAAGATGTTCCCTTTTAATTGAGGATTCAGCCTGAAACACTGTGGTTTCCTTGAACCATTGTAAACACCACAGACTACCCCTGTGCAGTGTAGAGAACATTAAGCTCTATGGCTTGTTACTTACTATGTGTAGGGAGCTTTGTATCTGTAGATGATGCTGGTCCTCTTTCTGGGCTGCGCTTTGCGATCTTGGGTTCAGAAGTTCATTTGGAAATAGTTGACATACAATGTGAAGGACAGTTGCAGGCGACCGACACTTTAAGTCTCATCAGTATTACTTCACTGGGTTTCTGATTATAAGGTGATTATAAGGTGATAATTTACATACCTTTTGCTAGGTATTTGATGTGAGAGATGGAATGAAAGATGGTCAGCTCTGGGTATTGTTGTGTGGACTCTAATCTTTGAGTTTATGTATGCTGCCATTCTTTTCTGCAGTTCAGCGCTGTTGTCATTTAACTTTTGCACCTTTGAACAGTAAAATCTACTTCTGTTCTTGTAGGTTCCCTTCTAGTAGATCAGTCAATACTTTAATAGAAACTTTGTCTGCATTTCAGTGGACAAATCAGTACTGCACAGGCTCTATAAACAGCAGCCTATTTCTGATGCATTTCCGCTGGGCTTTGAGCGTGTGACATCCACAAGACCACCTGCTGTCTTCTGCAGCACATACTGTTAAAATCCTGGAGACAGAAGCGGTTGTGGGGGTACAGGACTTTGGTGGAATGGCATTAGGAAATGGCTTTAAATCAAGGAGTTAAAGCTTCCTCCTTATTCCTCTCCCTTGCCTTTTCAAGCCTCTTCTCCAGCACTCTCAGACGTTTGGAGATCTATCAGTCCCTGAGGGTCTATCATCTGCTAAGGAGCGCTCATATCTGCACCCATTTTGGGGAGGGACGATGTTTGGCCGCCTGTGGGGCTGCGGGAGAGCTCCCTCTCCTCTGCTGTGTGTGCTGTGACACCCTTGCCAGGAAGCGGGCGGAGGGGGGAAGCTATTCTTCCCTACTAGCAGAAACTGCAGTCACTGCTGAATTATGAGTTAAATGGTTCCCAGGGAAGAAATTTGCAGTCCCAGCTGGGACCTTACTGTCTAATGGTGAAACCTGGTGTCTGTCTTAAGGCTGTTAAGTTTGTTAATAGTCAGCTTTTCTATTAAATCTCTGCTTTACGTTGCCTGAAAGCTATAGTACTGGAAGTATCATGCTCTTGAACAGCTTTATAATTGCAAGATAACTGTGCTGTCCAGCCAGTGCATGTGTTTGGGTACATCACCTGTCCTAGAATGCGTATGGTTTTGTTCGAGCCCTCCATGCTCACTGAACAACTGGTCTTGTAATTAAACTAATAGGTATATCCCAGAGTGATCGAAAAGTGAATTCAAACCCTGAATTCACTATCCATACACCACTGAATTATTGAAGAGTATGGAAAATTGTTTGGGTACACTGGCAATCCACAGTCAATAGGGAATTTGGAAACAGGTGATAAGACTGCAAAAGAAGGCTTTGATGTAGAAAAATCAGTTGTGTTTCCTTGCTTTTCTTACTGTTTGGTGTTGAAAGCAACACAGACACATGCATATATTTTCAGATAATGCAGAAAAGACACAAGCCTATTTGGAGGGTAAATTGGGCCTGAAAAGTTGCTGCTGTTGCAGGAGGGATGCCTTGGGGATCTGTTTAATTCCTCACTGCTCTGATCTGATGGGTCATCTCTGTTCTGCTCCACTTTTTGTCATTGTCTGTCAGTTTACAAATCTAATGAGACTGCTAGTAATGACCACCTCTAGCTGGTATTTGTGCAGAGTCTATCACAAAGGGTTGCCAACCTTGCTTTTGGGGCCTGTAGCCATTTCTGTGCCGAAAATAATAGACTTGACATTTCTCTTGTTCTGGGTAGCTGCATTTCTGCATTTAGAAAAGACTCCAGTTGTCTTTTTCTTAAATGAGCTTTGCTTCACAACTGCTGATAATGGTACCCTGACTGTATGAGTATTATATATCATGAAGAGTAGCTAAATTGTAAAACTTCTCTGAAGAAAGGGTCCTGATTTTATAGTGTCCACTTTCTAAAAAGTGGCTTTAATGTACAAGTCCTTTGTCAGCCAGGTCTATGAGATTCATAAACCCCAATGCTTCTGCAAAGGGCATGCAGAGAGGCCTCAAATATTTTTACTTTCTTGGTGGGATTCCATCCAAATCTTAATGAAATGATGAATTACATTAAAACGTTGAAATATTCACCATGAAATAAAAATAAGAATTCAGTCAGAGTATATCTTCTCCCAGTTTTTGGAACTTCTAAAGAAAACCAGTAACACTTTAAAAATGTTTGCGCTTGCAAATATTGTGTAGAATGAGCTCCAGGATTTTCACACTATCATGCCATTACAGGAAAAAATACAGCAGTAATTCACGATATACCCTTGTGTTTTTATATGGATTGTCTAGGCCATAGGTTTATACAATCGCTTTTCCAAGTACATTAATATAGTCTTGTGGTCTTGAGAGGATAAAATAAATTTTCTGAATGGAAGAGTGACTGATACCAGTGTCCTTTTAAAACATGGAACAGAGAGACCTTGAAAAAGTTGAGAGAATGCTGAGGAAAGGCCTAGTCAATCATTGCAACTCTTCTTTTTTCCTTAGATAACATACTAGAAATTTACCTTTTACATAATGTCAGTGTTCCCAAATGTACTTAACTACTGGCTTTCATATAGCTTTGCTATGACTTTTTTTTATACGGCTTTTCTTTTGCTATAAGCATTATTTTATCCAGATTTCAAGCCAACATGGCAACAAAGTGGGGCTTTGTTTTCTCTGTGTTAAACACACTTATTTAAATAGGAGCGAAAGAGTCTGAAAGCCTTTTACAAGTCCACACACTTAGTAGTTCTAGCAGTAAAATATTTAAAGCAAAATCAGACATTACTGTAGAGTGATGAATTCTGAAAATGCAAGTCTCAGATTTGTAAGGACAAAGTTAAGAAATAGAGTGAAACTTTGATTTCCTTCCCCCCATCCACCCCTCTTGACTCCAGCAGTTCCCACAAAAGCCTCTTAAAAATGTTTCCATTCATTCACTGGGTGCCGAACACTTCAGAAAATCAGGTCAGTTCTTTAGGTTTCCAAATACAGATTTAGGATCCTAAATATAAGCATGTTATTCAAAAAGAAATTGGCTTCTTTTTATATAGATGGTGAAGTTACAATCAGATCCACTTGACTTGTTCTATTTCCAGCTCTTATGGAGGTCAACAACAACTGTATTTAATTCGTGCTTTATGTATAAAATTTTCCTTCCTTGCAGGTGAGTAGGTGTGATTCTGTAAGTCCGCCTGGTTACTTGCCTTTCCTTACAAATATAACAGGCTATTTTTCTTCACTCCCAACAATCTGGCAAGAGTAATTTTCTCAGCTCTGCTTACATGCAGAAAGCTATACCTTCTTTCCAGATCAAACCTTATCAGCGTCCTTTCTCCAGGTTTATTCTTTCTGGGATGTCCTGAGAGGGAGTGTGCCTTTCTTACCCTTCCATCCAAGCTACCCTAAGTAAACGCCAAGTTTAACAGTGGGGTTGGCAGCCCCTTTCCACCACGCCAAAAGCAGCTCTCTGCTTTGTCTTTATCCCAGCTCCAACCCCAGGCATCCGCTTGGGCTGACGCTGAACCTAGGAACCCCAAAGATGGTCTGGAGGAAAAAGTTCTCCAGAGACGATGTTTTTGGCTTCTTGCCTTCTCTGTGGTTAGCCCCTTTCCAGTCCCAATCCTACTGCAGCCTTTGGCTTTGACTCTCTGATTCACATCCAAGAGGAAAATTACGGTTCCCTTAAGGTGTGATATACCTCCAGCAGTTTATTTTAATTCTTGAAGTAACTCTATTTACTCTTGGGGGAGGTCCTGAGGGAGAGCTTTGTCCTAAATAGACAAAGTGACCGTGAATAGCACAGTAGGCCTTGAAAGACCATGCAGAGAATATGTAGTTAATAGCATACTTAATCTCTAGCCCTTACTATTAAAGCAGCGTTTTCTCCTGACTTGCTTCCACATCACTGAATTTTTCTTTTATGTAGGAGGGCTAAAACAGAGACTAATAAGAATGCCTGTCTTTTCTGTACCGCCTTTTATCCTAAAGCCTCTATCTGCAAGAATTCTTTCACCATAAATCTGAGCATCTCTAAACCGACTCTGGTTTATCTCAACCGAGAGCCCTACCCTGATAAATATAAAACCCATATGCAACATATGTGCATAAAATACATATGCAAGTGAGTTTTCTCACCTCTGGAATCAAATGAAGTGAGCCTGGCATATGTTTAGCCACTGTAATTAAGGACTGAAAATTGTGAAGTGTGCTCCACACCTGAACAAACCTGCTGGAAGGGCTGCAGTGAGCATGGTGTGGTTAGTTACCCTACAGGAGTCTGGCGTGACTGCAGACACTGTGCTCTGAGCCTTTGGAAGTATACAGTCAGATAGCTGGGTGCTAATGGCCATCTGGGAATTCAGTTGGCAAAAAGGAGCAATGTGCTGGCACAGAGCTATTTGAGCTGTTTACTGCACTAGCTGTCCCACTGCTTTTCTGTGTAGAGGAGAGTGAGGGTGCATGCAATGATAATCCTCTGTCACTACAGAGAGCGTGCTGTAGATCTCATTTCATGCTGCAGAAGCTTCTCTGGAGAGCAATCAGCTTTCAAAATCAGAGGCACACAAGTCCCTCTTTCCTGTGACTGCAGGAGGGCCAACACAGCTGCACTGAGAAAGCTACCATGAGGTCTTCAGCAATGGCAAAGGTCTGTTTCTCTCCCTCAGGAGTTCCAAAACAGAGTACCTTGTAGAGAGGCAAGCTCCAAACTTGAATGAACTGGAGCTTGAGGCTGGGTGTGAAGCTGAGTCCTTGGAAGACAGAGCGCACCAGCAAAGTGACGCAGTGAAAGCTATTACTGTGCCAAACTTCTGATAATTAAAATTTCATTGTAATGTACCACTGATTCCATCTCTTAATCTTCCAAATAGGAAGTGTCTCAAAAAAAATTTAATTTCTCTCTTTGCTGTCTGTTGTATAAGTAGGTCTGGAAGATTTAAAACAAAATTAATCATTTTCAAATTGTTGAACCCACTGAGTGCAAGTCAGCAGCTTCCCTTTAACTGTTTTATAGAGACATAAGCCTCTTGGGATCACTTAGCAAGGGAATACTTTTCTTCTTTTTTTTTTTTTCTTTTACAAAGTTTGCTCAAGGCCAATTTATCCCAAGCATTGAGTCTATCCATCTGTAACTGTAAAAAAGAACCGATTTCCTGACTGCCAACACACAGTACTTTACCCAATGCATGTAGAGAAGTGGGGATCAGTATTGACCTAAAACTAGGAGTCCATTTCATCAGTTATGCTTGCATGCCTCTCTGTTGTTTTCATAAGACAACTTTTGGCTTTCCATTAGTGAGAGGAGAAGAAGAGCTGGAATCAATGAGTCAGATCCTTAATCACTAGAAATTGCCATAGCTTCCTTTTTTTTAATCTGAATTTTCAGCTGGCTGTGCTGCGTTGACCTCAGCCCTAGATAACTTTACTGTCAGTTAGGGAAGTGATTTGTGAGGCTTCAAGCTTGTATCTCAATCCCTATTTGCTCCACTCCAGAAATGGCAAGGGAGGCCTGGTTTCTAAAGGGAATGTTGATGTTTCATTTCAGTTAGCTTAAAAACAAAGCTGGTTTCTTGAAGGAGGAAAATCTGCAACATAAAGGTGAAATTACATTTTTCATGCCTTTCTTGAAAAGAGAATGCATTTGATGCATGCTATTCCTACTAATGAAGTAATAAAAATAGTAATTTTGGTAGGGAGACTGTGGATTAGCAGTCTTAGAAGCAGGGATTTGCTGTTGCTTCGGACTGTCAGTTTGATACCTGACAATTTAATTTCCTGCTCCACAGTCCTATCCTGAGGTGTACAGTATGGGAGAGAGGAAGAAAGGTTTGGCTGCCTACATCAGAGCACTGGAGACAGCCCTGGGAAGTGGAAGGCAGAGCTTCCTGCACCCCTGTGCAAAGTGTAGTTGGCAGGAACTCTACAGTGCAGCGGTGGAGGGTTTGTGTCTGTCCCTCCAGACTAGGTGGCAACACTCAGAATATTTCCATCCAAATAGATTTCAGTTAATTAAATTTGCGTGTTCTGGAAAATCTGAATTTTATTCCCTTTTGTATTGCTCCAGAAAATTTCTATTCCATTGAAATATTTTAATCTTCTCTCAGAGAAACAGCAATTGAAATATAACACTTCTGATCTGTTCAGAATTAATTAGACTTCATATTGTAGAAGTTCAGCATTTGGTGAGGATTGTACTGCTAGTTCCTTTGACTCTTGCTTTACAGTCTACTTGGACAGCTCATATTGTCTCCCAGAATCACAGAATTGTAGGGGTTGGAAGGGACCTCAAGAGACCATCGAGTCCAAACCCCCTGCCAAAGCAGGTTCCAGGATGCAGAGGAATCTCTCTTTAAGCAAGCATGGGTTGATGTAATGCACATTACTGCACACGCTCTCTGTCCTAGTCTGGGGCAGAGAAAAATTGCTGTTTTCCAGCTTTACCAGGCTCCTCCTCTTTGAATTCTGGTAGAAGAGGACATGCCTTAAATCCTTCCTTCATTTAGACATTAGGCATCAGACTAATGACTACATCTACTTGCTTCCTCTCTCACAGCAAAAGTAGAAATGACCCAAGAATGCCTTCTTGGTTGTGGTTTGCCTTCATTTTTACCAGCATTCACCCAAAGCACCCCTGGAGAGCAGAGGGAGAACTGAACGCTGATGAAAAGGAGGAAGCACTGAGAGCAGGAATGTTTTGCTGCCAGAGGTATTTCCTTCCCCTGGCTCTTTATTCAGCGCTGTATAATCCTGCCCTTTGTTCTGGCACGGGTGGTGGTGGCAGATGGACTGGTCATGGCAGCACACAAACCACATCTGTTGGTATGTGGCAAGTGGGATTCCTGTCATGAGTTATGACAGAGCCAAAAGCCAGCCTGCAAATAGTTGTAGGCTGAGATTCTGCACAGCTGTTCTGCGGAAGAGACAGCATTGAAAACTTTAGAGAAGTGGGTAATTAGTGAGTAAGTTTTTTAAAGAAGATCTGTACAATTATTTCTGTGCTATTTTACTGTTACTTTCCATTTGCAGTTACCCGTTATTTACACTGATTTTTCTGTTTTTCTCTTTGCTGTGTTTGGCTCTGTCTGTGTTCCCAGCTTGAGCCACAAAGTGGGTATTGCACAAGGCATTGAGAATGAATTTGACCCGCTCAGCTGGCATCAAGAAAATTCAGTTAAAACCCAGTGTTAAACTTAACAGCATGCAATATATCCCACAGTTCCCCATTAAAGGGTGCCTCCTAAAATCTTCAGAAATAGCTGCATTTTATTGGGTTAGAAGCTCCATTAATGGTCCCCCAAATCTAGCAGTTTCAGCATTCTTACGATGGTAACAATACAGGAGCTGAGCTGCAGAAGTGTTGCCATAAATTCAGGACTTAAACCATTTCATAGGAATAGAGGATGTATCTATTTCCCCTATAACTTCTGCCGTTTTTCCCTTGGATAAGTACATAACCTCACCTTACTGTTTTTTTCTTTCACCTTGATGCTTTTGCCCCATCCTTGCTTTGCTACGGGGGGAACTTTTGCAACTCTCATGGATCAAGCCGGGCCCCCACCCTCTGACTGATAAAGCTTCATCTTGATTATAACCACTGGATTTTAGTCAAAGGCAAATCTTGTCAGCACATAGAGTGTTTGGGGGTGGGTGGTGTAAAGATCTTGTAAAAGTTCTATCCTAGAATAAAAAGAGCTTTTTTTTCTTTCTTTCTGTAATGAGCTATCCCTCACAGGAATTACAAGAGAACTGGGGATATTCTTCCCCAGACCTTAAAGGTAAAAGTTGCAGCATGATTTAAAAATGATCTGATCTGTAGAGCAGAATGAGACTGTCACACATTTCTCCTATCCCAGAGGAAGATTGAAGCCAAATGTTGTTGACAAACCAGTGATTTTTACCAGCTCCACTGTTTCAAAAAGAGGAACTCAACTCTGCCATTGAGTTTCAACCAAGCTGTATACTTCCTTTAGTAAAATCAGTGTAATATTTCTTATTAGCCTCATATGATCTAATAACTTATTTAAATGTCTGAAAACAATTTAAGAATTTCAGCTAAATAATTTTACCTAAATTGAGTGTTACCAAAGATTGGGTTCATACAACCAATACTTTTCTCTCCCGCCTCTCTTTCTACAGCATTAGCATTTTTAAAGGACAGGAAAGTCACAGTGGAAGTATCTAAATGAAAAAATCACTTAAATAAGGCCCAGATAAAGAAATTTAAAAAAATAAATTGACTTGTGTGCCTTGAGGCTTCTTCCCCTCAGTTTGTGTTTCTCACCCAAGTTTGCCTGTCCTTTGTCAGCTCCCCCTAGATTTGTTTGAAAGCTACATTGTGTTCTCCTCCTTTGTAGTGTTTGATCCATGGATTCCTTCTGCGTGCTAAAACTGCTCCCAATTTCAGCTTCAAGTTTATGATGCTGTTAATGACAAGTGCTGTGTGAAAGGTACATCTGTAAGGATTGTCTTGCAAAGGATCTTTTCACTTGTATCAGAAACCGACTCTTGATTTTTTTAATTTTAATTTTTTTTTTGGTAAAAAAGTTGGAGAGCAGCTCTGGATGTCAGATGAAAGGAGGAGCTGCTTGAAGGACAAAGCAATCCAATTTTTGCTTCACATTGGTTAGGGATCACTCGTCAAAAGCTCTTCTCCACTAGAAACCTGCGTCATAAGAAAGTGAATTCGGATAGTAATAGTAATTGTATTAGATTCTTTGAAGTCGTGATACTCCATAGCAACTTCACAACCAGTCTAGTCACAGTAGCACTGATCTGTCAGAAATGACTAGCTCTAATTCAACAGGGATCTCCACTCATAGAGGAGCAGTGATGTTAGGAACAGCACAAACCATCCCAACTTTCTTACACTGAAATCTTTTTGCAGCGCAGATCAATGGTATTTGTGGAGGAAAAGTAGCTATTGATTATTTGATCATGTTAATTTGAAGCTTGTTTATTACCATGCAAATGGAGGAAAATGTTGTCTATGGTAGAATACTACTAACTGCAAACAGCAATGAATCTGGGCAGCTGCATCTCCCTGAGCAGAGCTGAAAATTCCGTGGAGGCTCATGTTTTCCACAAAGCCATATTCTGACCACCTTCCCCCAGTGTTTTCTAGTTGTCTAAATGAAGGAAAAAAATTAATAAAAAACCAAACATACCACAAAACAACCCTAAAACTTTCCGATTTCCAAAGGGTTGAAGCTGGGTACATTAGTAAGACAGTGTGTGTCTCCAGCATAGCAAACTATTGAGCCAAAGCCACACACACCTGCAGAAGAGCTACCTGTCACTTTACCAATTACAAATCCTTATGCCGGCTTATTTGTACTATCCTTCTTGCTGTGTTTGTATATGGGGCAATACAGACACTTGTCCTTGTCCTCGTATACAAATGTCAAGATGAGGAAAGCAGGGAGGAACTTATCTGTTGCTCATGTGTCTGTGCCAACATATTGGACTGGTCCATGATTTTCTGATTTTAATGAGACTGGAACTCAGCCCAGACTCAGTCACTGCAGTGAATTCAGATGATTTTCCTTTCCTGCACATATTTTATTTTCTGTTACCCAGGAAAGTAGTTTAAATCACATCCAGTCATGAGACAGAATAATTTTATTCATGTGCAGACTTTTTCAGAGATGAGTGTAGAGACACCAAGTCTGTCCATTTAGATCTGTAAGAAAGTAGGTTGGGATGTTGTGACCCATGTCTGCCTTTCACATGGGTCCTAAGCTAAGCCTGCATATCTGAATGCTGCTGAATTTCAGCAGTTCAAAGCTGGAGCTGAGCTTTCCGACAGACACAGAAATACCCTCCTGAAGAAATGTAACAGATCTTCAGCTGTTGCTGAGAGCAGTGGGCAGTATGTTGTCTTAGCATAAAACAAAATGTTTCCTATCAGTTTTAGGATCCTCAGAGAACAACTTTTTCCCTTTCAGTGCCGATGAGGAGAACTTTGTGTTGTATCTTTCTGTTTCCTGCTGTTTTCCATTCAGGTTGCATCCAGCCAGCAGCATTTGGAACACAGAGCAAAACCAAACAGTGACCTAACAGCAACAGCTTCATACTGAATAGAAATACCAGGGCACCAACTAAGAGCCTTGTATTAGCTCATGCGATTTCAAACTTCAATGAGCTAGTAGAATGTAGGAGAGTGAGGAGGGAAAGCTATTTTCATCCTAATTAAAAAGAAATGTGTTGCAAACACTGAAAGCATAAAGCTGAATCAAGAAACTACAAAATATTTCTTGAATAATCGTTCGGTTTTATTACACTGGCAAAGTCCTGAAATCAAATTTCAAGTCACTTTGTTGTTTCTGGTTTTATCAAGGTATACCTAGCTCTAGTGGAGCTTGCAATGACCAGTTATTAGATAATTTTGTGCTCAGACTGAGACATTTCTCTCAGAGTGATAAACAACTATTTCTCACCAGGAGAAGTCAAAAAAATTAAAAAAGAGGCAACCCCCCCCCCCCCCCCCAAGGATTCTAGTTGCAGGGGGGGTGGGGGTGGGGGTGGTTTTGTTTTAGTTTTGGGGTAATTTGGGGCACTTTTTGGGTTGGTTTTGGATTTTTTCAACATTATGTTTTCCACCAACCAGCATTTTTCAAATATCTTCAGCAAACAGAGAGGTGAAGAGTTCTTCCAGAAAATAGCTATCATTAATTCACATGCACATGTCCAGCAGAGGTCTCATGATGCTTGTTTTAAAGACTGCCCTTGATTTCAGTAAACTTTGTGTCCGTTCCTAAATGCAGTTAAATCAGACCAACTACTCTGTAAAATCTGTACTAGTCTGCCCCAGAGCACACCTCTCTTACAGCAGTAGGCTCGTAGCACTGTGTAGCCGATACCTTCCTGCACTTGGCTGTGGTTGCCACAGAACTGCACTGGTAAAATCCTGAAGTCAAAGTTAGTTTCCTCCCTGTTTCAGCAGACCTTGTCATTGCTTAAATTAATAGAAGACTTTGCTTAAAAGCCTGAGGTGCTCCAATAATGGGGGCGTTATGGGGATTAGTTATCCCTGTTCGGTGGCAAGCAAAACAAAGGACAGAAATGAAAATGTCCCATATTCCTGATTTGGATCACTTCTAAGTGATTTGCTGCAGAGAGCTGAAGGCGATTGCAGTCAGGATCACAGCTGCTACTGACCTACCAACAGTTCATGCAAAACTACATTTGCCAAAAGTTGTGGGGTCTTGTGCTTTGGGGCTTTTTTAAAATTTATTGTTGGGTTTTGGTTTTTTTACTGTTACCAGTTATTCTTCTGTAAAGGCATATAAGAGAGTACTTAATCTTTGGACTTGGCATACAATCTCTGAGTTCTTGGCTGAGCAGGACATCATATGCTTGTCCTTCTCATTCTGTTGAAACTAGAAGGAAGACTGTCTTAGGCTGATATGTAGCTGCCACTATGGAAGATCTGTGTTAGTCTAGCTCCACTAATGTTTAATAATTTGAGACTTTTTACATTTTAACTTAAGTCTTTTGCAAATCTTATATCCTTAGTAATATACTCACTGGAGTTGATTACCTAGTTGTTCTTTTAATTTCTACCAGCTGATTTACTTTACACTCAGTAGCAACACAAACTGTATTATTTTGCTGATTTTGTGTTTGATAGTGAGCTCATAATAAATCTATTTCTATTTTAAATTCTATTTAGAAACACCTTATTTGGACCTAGTTTTCTCATTCTTACACAGAATTATTTTAGCAGTAAATGAGAATTTCATGAGGAGACTGTTTATCGGTGCTGGCTATTAGGTAACCTGATTTCAGGGCGGCAGGTAGACTTGCATGGTTAGGGTTTTTTACTTTAGGGAGAAGCAATGCTATTTCTTCTTCATCCTTTACATGGGGTATTTGATTGGCAGAAATTCTCAGTTGTGCCAGCGTCAATTTTCCTTTTGCAAAGAACAATGAGATCCACAGTGTCTAGATATCCCATTGTGGAAAGAAAAAAAATATTTTGGTAAGGTTTATTGTATTCAGAGACTTTAGAAGAAATGAATGTATTTCATTCTTATTGCTTCAATTTTTTTACTTTCTCTCCTTTATAAATTGGGAATACAAAATGTATAGAAAATTTTACTATACAGAATACACGGACTAGAAGATAGAAATGTTATGATGTATTAAGACATTAGAAACAGGAATTATTGCCTGCTTCATTAAGTTTTTCAAGTTAGATCATTTTATCTCTTAAAAACCATTCTTTTCCACCAGGTTCTAAGCTCTCAGGTTCTGGTCATTTTCTCTAACTTCTTATGGCTATCAATAGAACCATTTACTCTGAAAGTAAGGAGTTTTCAGGTAATTATGTTAAGCATGTGTTTAAAGGCATTGCTGGTTTGAGAAGAAAATGGTCAGCAGCTGTTAGAAACAAGTCCTTAAGCCTTTATTAGAATGCATAATTAATCTAAAGACTTGATGAGAAGGGAAATATTAATTGGGTTATTTTCTGCCAGGCCTTAAGTGGCTTCACTTTGTCTAAATCAAAGTAATTAAGAGAGACTAAAAATGTGAAGTTTTCAGTAGAGAACTGAATCTAGGCAATTTTGGTCTGCCAAGTGAATGGGTTTCAAGCAGGAAGAGCATTCACTTTGAAAACCAAGAAGAAATTACCGGTAGGATATTTCAACTGATGTTTTTGGAATCAAGCATTTTTTTCTTACCTTTTGAAGGCAATTTTTCAAGTTTCCTACCAGATGCTGCTGTTAATTTTAGAGTCCTAATTGGGTTCAAAGTAGGTCTTGATACTGATGCTAGATCAGGATGGAAGGACTTCTTGCAATTTGAGTCTGATGGAAATGAAAATCCTGCCAGCTGTGTTTTGTGTGTTAGGGCTCTGCATAAATAACCATAAATCTCTAAAGATACTTCAGTAAAAGTAGGTAAGCTTCCTTCCATCTTTCAGTGTGGAACCCAGCCGCAAAATTATATTGGTTATAGACTGGAATTTGTAAATAAATGTCAAGCTTCTTTAAAAGATAAGTGATTTGAACCTCCGGTTCTAAGGTTCTATTCCTCTTTATTCTTTTCTTTTTTTTTTAAATTAAAGCAATGAAGTAAAAATACCTCATAAGGAAAAGATGATTACTTGGGCCAATCTAATTAATGCACAGTTAATATAGCATTAGAATTAATGTAACACTGTGGATTTAAAGGAGTTTAGTTGACTTGTAGACCCCACTCCTCACCACATTCCTCCTCTGGGGCTATGTAGAAAATCTTGGGCTATTCTTTAGGTAGATCATCTTCCACCATAACAGATTTGTTTCTAAGTCTTTAATGCTAAATGAAAGGATTACTTTGGTTGTGCTTGGAAAGTGACTGACTAAAGATATGAAATAATGACAGTGTATTAAAACATGTATCTTATTTAAATAGTACTTGCATGAATCCAAAGGGAAGGAATGGAGATGTAGAGTCATTCAAAGCATGTGTAGGTTTTATGATATCCTGTGCACTGTTTTAAAAAGGTTTACATCTAATGGTTTGGCAAGGTAGGAGCGTTTTGCAAATAACACTTTGTGGAGTGAGGGCTGGCTTTCTCCCAAAACCAATGGAGGGAAACAAACCTTCCATTTTAGTTTTTATAGTTGGTTAAAAGCAATAAATGTGCAACAATATTATTGCATTTCAGTGATTTTTATACTGTTCGAGTATATTGAAAGCATCTCATAAGCACAGCCAAGAACATGGATATTCCTGTGTCTGAGGAGAAGCAGGTAAGTGGTATTGGCCATACTTCAGTGCTAGAGGTGAGAATGAAGTCTGCATTTTGTATGAGAAGTATTGACCAGGGCATAATCAGTGTTTCAGTCCTATCGCTGGCCTTGAGTTTTCACATTCTTATAAAGGAGTCATGCCATTGTTCTACCCTTGTGCACATTTAAAAATTAGCCTCAAGACAAGAGGTGAATTGAAATACTGACCCAGCTCCAACTCATTGAGTGCTGTCATTGATTTCAATGAAATCTGTCTTTCACTGTAGGCCTTCTGGAAGGCAAAAAACTGCTAACAGTGTGAAAAATCCTCTCTGAATTGCTGAATGACAAAGGAATACAGTGCACTACAGGTTCCTTAATACCTCCCCTTGAAATGAAGAGTGCAGAATAGGATGCCACTTCAGGGAATTTTTCCTTTAATTTGGCTTTAGGGCTCTTAGGGATGCAAGCTGGTATCTGGCTAAAAGCGGACCATTTTTTCAAAACTGTCTATTGTCTCACCCTCTTACTGGGATAAGAAAATAATCTTAAATGCCTATCACTGGCTCTTTAATGGGGAGAAGGTCCCCATCCCAGGCTTTTGCCCTTTATCAAAAGTTATGGTGCCTGAGCAGAACAGCTGTATCTTTCAGAAGCTACAGAAAAGGTACGTTGTAAGAGAGAAGAGTTACAGGAGACAGCTTGTGTTCCTGTGCCCTGGCAAGGCTGATGGGCACAGCTGGGCAGACCCAACTGTGGCGTGCAGCACCCGGCACCTGGGCCATCTATGCTGGCAAGTTCCCAGTATAATGTTTTCTACTACGGATCTAAAATTGGGCAGACTGAGAACTGCAAAATGTGAAGGCTGTTTCCAAAGAGCTGAGGGTTAATCCTTACTTGGATCACCAACATATAATTAAAGCAGTTTTTGAAATGAAAGGGAGAGATGTCTTATGTCTCCTATTTCTGGGCCCTGGTCCAGCTAAGCAAGAAGTAATTCTGAAGAGTGAATAACTTTGATGCCTGGTTCATATGGGTTTAAGTCATTCGAGCCCTTTGCTAGATTGGGGTCATATTTTTTTTTCCCCTCTCTAATTAGTGCAACTGCTTAGCAAAGATATTTCCCATGACTTAGTGGTAAGTCACTACTTTGTATTTTCCTTTTAACATCTCTGAACTGATTTCTTTTCAAAGATAACTACCAATTAGCACTAATCTTCCTGTGGACATTGGCAGACTTTCAATGCCTTCTGATGCTTATGGACTACATTGAACTTAAGTTAGTTTTAGAACTGCAGGACAAGGGACACAGGGTTACGTTTGGGTTTTTTGGTAAGATCACAGTTATGTATCTTTAATAACAATTCTTTGGTACTGAAGACATTTCATAGGGTCAGGGAGCTCCAGTTATTTCATTAGAATGAAATGAAGAGTACAAATCATTAAGTAGCCTGTAAATCCCCACTCTTGCATGCAGACTTTTTTCCATAATGATTTGTACTAAGCTTAGAATAATCTCTTTAGAACTTTAAGTACAGTAAACAAGACCAAAATTCACGTTACAGCAGAGCTTTCAAATTGAACTTAGTAGAATTATGGTAGGGCTAAATCAGTCCATCTCTGTTATGGGTTCTCTGGCAGTAACATCTAAGAAAGGAAGGAGCAGGGAGATCAGTGGTTTGGTTTTGAGCTCTTGGGACTCCCTGTAAATCAGTAAGGCAATAATCTAAAATTAATGCAGTGAGCATGGTGTGAGAACATAATCAGATCCATTAACTCCTAATTCCAGTCACTACGGAAGGGCTGAGACTGTTGCATGTGCTCCAAACTTTGTGAAACGCATTGTTGCATTTTCAGTTGTGATTCATAACCAGCTGGTCCTGCCAACACCATCCGTACTCACTCCTCCATGCTTGTCTGCCTACCTGGCTTTCCAGCTGCTTTAAGTATTCAGAGGATCCATACAAGAACAGCAACTGAAAAATAAAGATGACGTGCTGGTGGCAGTGGAACCGCTTTCTACTTTCCCAGGACACCACTCCCTGTTAGATTCAAATGAAGAAAAGTCTTGCCCCTAGTTAATTTCTTCTCCTTTTGTGTTAAAAGATCACCACTAATATATTTTCAGGAGTTTGCCTCTTCCCAAAGCGATAAATTGTTGTGTGATCTCTGTGGCAAAATGGTTAACACTGAGCCCGGTAGCACAGCCCCTGATTTAGATGTTCTGTGCAAGACATGCAGAAAAACTAAGAAATGTTTTATTGCTACTATTTTTTGTTAGATTAATTCTCACTAGGATCATCTGAGTTTATCCCTGTGGCTGGAAAATATAGTAACATTTTTTTCTGTCCTGTCCCAGCAGTACAGCTGTTCTGGGGAGACAGATGTGTTAGAAGTGTCGAAGATGGTAGAAAAGCCGGATTTGGGGGAACAGAAGGGAAGACCTTCTTCCAGTATAGATAATAATTTTATTTGTACTACCTTACAAGTCCTTTGAGTTTTCTGTCTTAGCATGGAAAAACATCAGGGTCTGTGATTTTTGTATCAACTGGAGACAATCAGGAGCTGTTGGGTGAGCAAGCCCTAACCATGCTGTTCTCACACTGCTTGGTTACCAAGTCACTTACCCAGTGTTGGGATCCACAGCCCCTCAGTGACTGGTAAGAGGACACTTGATGGCTTACTATTATACTTTAGTTTCTGATATTTTAGAGATGTTTTAGGGGAGGAAAAGCTACTTTACCCTGTGTACAGTATTTCCCTCCTTCCCGCCACCTCCCCCAGAGGAATTGGGAATATGATTTCCATTTCACAGGAATGTGCTTTTCATTTAGCATCTTGGGGGGAGGATGAGCAGAGTTTGGACTATCTCTATAACTCTCTGATACAGCATTTGTGGAGCACTTGACTGTCCATCCCCTTCATCTGGCACGTGCTGGATGCTAAATGACTACCTCTGCATCAGGCAGTCCCTGAGCATCTCTCTCTATCTGCAGCAGAAGCTGTGATATCCCAATATGCAAAAGCACTTTTCCTCTCTCTCCTTCCCTACCTGTCCCCCAAGCAGATCTGCAGGGACTGTCTGAAGCAAAGCTGATACAAATGTGATCTTTCAGGAGAGTCTTTGCCTCTGGAGGCATTAATGACTTTGAGGCCTGAGGGCGGGAGGTTTTTGTGGCTATGTTCCAGGTTAGCATCCCTCTGAAAGCACTTGGCCTAGAAAGGAATATCCTGAGAGGGAAGAACCTGCAAGACTCTTCCATTCTTCTCATATTATTCAGGGAGATTTGGTTCTTGGAAGCAGTGTGTTTGTACTGTTCCTTTCTGGTTTTGTTTTTTCCTAAGGAAGTTGAATAATTGTAAAACAAAATAACCTCATTAAATCAGAATGAGATAAAACTAGTCTGGTTAGCTGATTATATATTTTTTTTAAATTTTGGTTGTGTGCAGTATATTTGCCAACATTATTTTTGTTTGGTGAAAAGGTAAACAGGAGGGAAAATGAACTCACTCTAAATATTTGGAAAGAAGGAAACAAGCTGTGTGAAGGAAGGAAATATTTGAGCTATGTGCTTTTGAATGTTGCCGTAGTATCTGGCTGTGTTTTACCTTATGTACTACAACACAAGACCTCTTATGAATCTCCTCACTAGTAAATAAAAGGTTTCCTGCTTCCCTACAGGCTACCTCATTTTCTCCCAGCAGTTCATAAAGCTATGACATGTCAAAACCCCCCGTGATGTATTGACTTGATTTTTCCATTAAAACTTAATTGCCTCCTATTTGATGAATGGTGATAAATAATGACCTTTGAAGTGTGCTGCGGTCTCAAGTATACTTAGAGCTCTTAGCCTCTGGTTGAATGAACTTTACAGGTATTTGCAAGTCATGGCTTCACGGACTTGACACAGGGAAGAAAGCTTTCTGTTACATAGAAGTTAACAGTCTAACTGCTAACTCTTAACTGTAAATTTGAATGACTTTAGCTAACAGGTTGCATAAAAGAAAGCACCATAGTTGTCCTGCTCGAGTTAGTGTCACATCAAGGTCTGGTATCTGTTTTATTTCCTTTCATCCTAGAAAATCTGAGTTCAGTGTGTATTAAAAAACCAAAAGACAAGCCAAACAACCAAAACCAAAAAAACTCCACAGCAAAAATCTCCACCACAAAACCAAAAATCTCACAAAAATCACGTGTTTAGTCCAGATGTTATTCTATGGGAAAATTAAAGCACTGTCCAACCGATTTAATTCAGTTAACTGGGGAAGCATGCGTGACTTGAACACGCAGACCTGAAAAAATTCCATGTAACATTCGGGCATGCCCTTCTGTGCCCGCCCTACTTCAAAGAACAGGCTCAGGGTTTCCTGCTACTGTAACTGCAGCAAAATTACAAATTCATTTTTGCCTTTTTCTTATATTTGGCATGTTGCAATTTGTCTCATGTCTTACACCAACTTGCCCAGAAAATTCTGTGTTCACACCTGTTCTGGTTGTCTTAAAATGGGCTTAAGTCTCGACTGTTCTACATCATTCACTGCTATCAGCTCCTGTCATTTATATCTCTTCTGTGTATTTACTGATACTTCATTTCAGATTGAATTTGAACTAATACTTCTGTTTGTATCTCTCTGTACTCCTTCTCAATCCCTTTGGGGATTTTTAATATTATTTTTCAAACACTGCAAAGCACTTTAGAAAACATTAATTATAAAATCCATGCAAAATAACTTGATTTTTTTAACTGGACAGTGTGCTCAAAAGTTAAAAAACCCTCTACTTTAACCATTTTTTCATCTCTCTGCAATTCTGTTCTCCCTATCTGGCTCATTTTCTAGTGTTGCTGGAAGCTCTGCATGTGGATGAAGCAGAGACTGCAAATGGGGAGTGTGGTGTATCCCTAAGGAGACAATCGTCTTTACGTGTCATTGCGGTAATGTCTTCCCCCTCCCTTAATTTCTTGTGTCTCTGGATTGCATTCAGGAAAGTGAAACCTCTTCTGTCTGAAAACAAAGCAGCCGCTTTTATGTAGAGAAACCGCACGGCAGATCCCGGTGCAATTTGCAGTAGGACTGGGTTGTGTGCGTGTGAAGGTGGAAGGTAGGTAGAGTAAAATCTGCATGTAGCACATCAAATTATTATTTAAACAGTTCTGGCAGAATCTGTCAAGGGAAGTAAGATAAATCAGGGTGAAGGCAAAAACAATTGTGTAAGGTAGTTTATACAAAGCAGCTGCCATTATAAATAATAAAGCACAAAGGCATCCTTTGGAAACTTTCCCATTTGTTTTTACCAGATCTGCCTTAAGTAACTGACAATTTTGTACTACTTTGTGTTCTCAGTCATTGCTCTTGCTTTGCTATGGGAATCTCCACAAGAACTCTTGGCTTCTTGGTTTGGATCATAAATCTCGATCTTTGTTTCTTGCTCTTGTTTGTTTTTGTTTTGCATCCCACATGCCAGGACCCAATCACTAAGGCTAGATGCTTTATATAGATCTCTTGGCATCCAAAGCTTGCTTCTGGCCAGAACCCTCCCAGCTAAACAGAAACGTAAAACCTTGGCCATTAACATGCTGTTCTGCTGAGCCGCTTTCTTCCCAGAAAGACACAGCTGCCTTCGCCAGAGGCACAGGGTAAGTGTGCTCTGGCCACACGGGCAGAAAAGGTAGATTACATGTCTGAAGTGTCTGTTTATCATTGACCTGCCCACACGAGCACAGGGTGCCCCAGTGTGCCCCACCATTGCTCCATGATGGGGGGTGGTCAGCTGGAGGCTGAAGCAGTCTCCTTTTCTGATGGCATCTCTGGAGCACGTGAGAAACGGCCCATCAGTGGAACAGATTATGGTAGTTGTGGCAGCAGTCTGTTCTGACCTGACACTGGTCTGAGGACCTTTCTTCCTCACAGCACTCTGGTAATACAAATGAGGGGAGGCAAGGGACATTGTCTTGAAAGACTTCGAGGATGTTGTGCTGATGACATGTTATCCTCTTCATAAATCACAAGAAAGTGTGAAGAAGATGTACATTTTAACGATCAATTAGACTGCTAAGGGATTCTGACCAAGACCATAAGAAAACATTGGCACCAACTTGTCATTCAGCTTAGGAGCATGCAAATTATTAATACAGGCTTTAAAATCTTGGGCAAAATACTCAGAAAAGTAATTCTTCCTGTCAGGAGTAGTTACAGAAATGCTGCCTCTGATGGCCTAAATTCACTTGGCCAGAGAGAATGCTGCCAATTGCTGTATTTAGCATCAGTGCAGCATAAAAGTCCTGCTGTCCCAGACATCTGCCAATACCAGATGAATTGTTTGGTTAAGGATGGAGGACGGAATACAGGTGAGGTTCTGTTCCCATTGCAGTCAATAATGAAATGCTTGCTGATCTCCAAGTGCAGTGTAATTAATATCTGGGGGAATGTTTAAACCCATGGCATCTTGAAATATTAATTAGTATCTTGAAATGCCTGATTGTTTGCACATACCTTGCATTTCCTTTCTGCTTAAATTGGAATAATGGTCTGATTATTTAAGTCTGAAGAATGGCATAGATATTATCACTATTTTAATTCTAGGATAAATATTAGCCAATCATAATTTAAAAACATTTATCTCTTAAAATAAAGGGTAGATGATGGTTTATGTACTCAAGCAATGAGATATATTTCCCTGTAATTGGATAAAAACAGGGAGTGGTGGTTTTCTTGATGCTGTGAAATGCTGGCCAAATAATCAGCACATTTGTAGTTATCCTGCAAATTACATTAATTTCTATTTTAAAAGGTCGTGTTTGGTCCAGTGAGAGTTAGAAGTGAAAGAATGGATATTCATCTCTCTAGAAAATATCAACTAGTGAAGTTGTTCTACAGTTCAAAAAATTAACCAGAGGATCATTTCACAAAAAGACAAATTCGTAATGGGATTTGTTAATTTAGGTACCAATTCCTCTTGAAATTATTCTTCATTATTTAAAGTTGTGAAACTTAAGCACTGAGTACTTTTAGGATGCTTTAAAACTCTCTCCCCAAATCCATCAGGTGCCTTAAGCATCCACCGGGCAAAAGGTTTCATGGAAATGGGTACCTGAACAGAGCACTGAATTCTTCATTACACATCAGGCCCCTGGATAGACAAGCTGCTGACTTTCCTTTTCCAAGGGCATGGACTGAATCCTAGTTGCCTTGAAACACAGGATTCTCAAAATCCTGAGTAAGAACAGGCCCAAGCTGGAAGTGGATTGAGGCCCAGACTGTCCCTCTGTACTGTCTGAGGAGATTATGTGATAGTACCGAGAGACGAAAGAGAATCACAGAATCACAGAATCACAGAATTATCAAGGTTGGAAAAGACCTAGAAGATCATCCAGTCCAACCATTCACCTATTACTACTAGCTCCCACTAAACCATATCCCTCAATACAACATCCAGTCTTTCCTTGAACACCCCCAGGGTTGGTGACTCCACCACCTCCCTGGGCAGTGCATTCCAGTGCCTGACTACCCTTTCTGAGAAGTAGTGCTTCCTAATGTCGAGCCTGAATCTCCCCTGGCGCAGCTTGCTACCATTCCCTCTAGTTCTGTCACTGCCTACACGGGAGAAGAGGCCGACCCCCAGCTCACCACAACCTCCCTTCAGGAAGTTATAGAGAGCTATAAGGTCTCCCCTAAGCCTCCTCTTCTCCAGGCTGAACAATCCCAGCTTCCTCAGACGCTCCTCGTAAGGCCTGTGTTCCAGACCCCTCACCAGCTTAGTAGCCCTCCTCTGAACGCGTTCCAGAGCCTCAATGTCTTTCCTGTAGTGAGGGGCCCAAAACTGAACACAGTACTCGAGATGCGGCCTCACAAGTGCTGAGTACAGGGGGACAATTACCTCCCTGCTCCTACTAGTAACACTATTTTTGATGCAAGCCAGGATGCCGTTGGCCTTCTTGGCCACCCGCGCACACTGTCGGCTCATGTTCAGCCGTGCATCAATCAGTACCCCCAGGTCCATTTCCTCCACACAGTCCTCCAGCCACTCCGCCCCAAGCCTATAGCGCTGCCTGGGGTTGTTGTGGCCAAAGTGCAGGACTCGGCATTTGCTCTTGTTGAACCTCATGCCATTGGCTTCAGCCCAGCTCTCCAGCCTGTCCAGATCCCTCTGTAGGGCCTCGCTACCCCCAGGCAGATCCACACTCCCAGCCAATTTAGTGTCATCTGCAAACTTACTGAGGGTGCACTCAATGCCCTCATCTAGGTCATCAATAAAGATATTGAAGAGGACAGGCCCCAGCACCGACCCCTGGGGAACACCACTCGTGACCGGTCGCCAGCTGGATTTAACTCCATTTACTACCACTCTCTGAGCCCGGCCCTCCAGCCAGCTCCTTACCCAGCCGAGGGTGTACCCATCCAAGCCACGGGCTGCCAGCTTCTGCAGGAGAATACTGTGGGAGACAGTGTCAAAGGCTTTGCTGAAGTCTAGGTAGACCACATCAACAGCCTTTCCCTCATCCAGCAGATGGGTCACTAGATCATAGAAGGAGATCAGGTTGGTCAAACAGGACCTGCCCTTCATGAACCCATGCTGGCTAGGCCTGATCCCCCGGCCATCCCGCACATACCGCATGATCTCCCTCAAGACTATCTGTTCCATAACCTTCCCTGGAACCGAGGTCAGGCTAACAGGCCTGTAGTTCCCCGGATCCTCCTTACAACCTTTCTTGTAAATGGGAGTCACATTGGCAAGCCTCCAGTCTTCTGGGACCTCACCAGTCAGCAAGGAGGACTGATAGATAATGGAAAGCGGCTCGGCTACCACCTCTGCCAGTTCCCTCAGCACTCTCGGGTGGATCTCATCCGGCCCCATGGACTTGTGGCAGTCCAGTTGGAGTAGGAAGTCTCTGACTGTTTCTTCCAGAATCACAGGGGAGTTAGCATGCTCCCCAGCTGAGACTACCAGGTCAGAGAGAGGGGTACCCTGAGGATCTGTTTGACCTTTAAAGACAGTGAGGAGAAATCAAGGCTCTGTTGACACATGGCAGATGTGTAATTTTACTTGGTCAAAGCAAAGCTAATCTATGGGGGACATCTTTACTGTGTCCTTCTTCCTCCTCCTTGCCTGTGCCGCAGTACTTGGGCTGCCTTGGTGCCTCTGGTGTGAGAGAAGCTCTGGGTGATTCGAGGCTGTCCCCAGCAAAGCAGTTGTTAGGCTGGAAGAGGAGGGCTGCTGCCCACCTTTCAAAGGCCATCTCCCTCTCTGTGAAGCAGCACTGACTGCAATATGCTTGCAGCAATGTAGCAGTCCTGGTGGTGACCGCCTCATATGACAGAAAGCAATGACAAAGCCAGGAGGTGATGGGAATAGCTTTTGCCTGTTGTGAAACGAAACAATAAAAGCCAAAGAGCAGCATTGCCTAGGAGGACTCCCTTGTGAAAATCAACTCGAGGTCCACCTCCACTTGGAAACTAAAGTAATGTAATATTAAGGGATGTGGTGTACCAGCTTGAAGTGCAGTTGTAGCACTGCTGAGTGCTCCTAGACAAGCTGGAAACCTCCATTACCCTGGTTCATGGTACTACAGCCAAGTGAAGTCAGTTTTGCCATAGTCAGATCTAAGAGCAGAACAACTGGGGTTTTCAAGCACAACATATTGTTCAGGGGCTGTTTGTTTTCGGCCATGGAACCAGTACATCAAGTGATGCCCATAAATAGCTCAGTCTTGCTTCTGCTAGCATAAATCTGTTATTGACTGCAGTAGGATTTGGGTTGCAAAGTGGTTGGTGTGTGTCAACATATTTCTATGGGATGTTTGGTATCACCATTACCCTTCAGGTAATAAAGTCAGTGAGTTGAGAATGCTGTTGTTAACGGCTGCCTGAAATCTCAAAGAGCACTCTTCAGAGCTGGCCTGAGAGAAATGTATGACTGTGCCCCATTTTTAAAGCAGCTAGTCCTGTCTCCTAGCCAACACAAACACATTTCATAAAACATATGTGGATTGCGAGAAGCTGGTAGAAAACTAGTTTAGGAGTTTCCATCCTTGCCACTTGTTTGTCTTCCATTCTTCTGTTATTTTCATGACTAAACAATTTGGTCTGGATGCCTTAGTTTCTACTCAATGAAACTTCAGTACTCTGCAGGAATTCAGTAAACCAGAAACACGGCTTGGTGCTTGAGAGGCTGCTTCCATTTTGAGAATGTGTTTCTAGAGAAGTAGGGTGCGAGTAGATGTGGGTAGTGAAAGAAATGGCACCAACCATTGCACTCTTGATTTCTGAAGGCATTTCCTGGGCTATTTTAAAGGTTTTACGTATGGTTGCTGAAACTTTAACTCTGAATACAAACTGTCTTTTTAAATGATAGCTATTAAGCCTCATCCTCCTCTTCATTTTAGTCATGTGAAATGCTTACACAGCTTTGGTGTTCTGTCCTGAGTTTGGTCCCTGAGATTTAACATGTATCAATTTCTTCTATGAAAACAAAATAGAAAAAAGCTTTACTTGCTCTGAACTTTCATGTCACACCATCTTCTATTTGCTTTGGTTTGCTCGCATATGTCTATATAGGTGTATGTATTTTATACTCTATGGTTTTATAGTTTTTCTTTTGTGATTTTCATTGAGAGAATTTACATCTGATTTTCTAGACTGGACAAAAAATTACATTTTCCCTGTATGGACAAAAATCAAACGGATTTTATGCTGAACTAGAAGTTGCATTTATGTGTATGCAAAGTATGGCGCACAACGTACATCATATAGGACATTAACTCAATGGCTTCCAAAATACAAATAATAAATTGCAGACATTAACAATTACCTTCCAGGAATTGATCATAAACCAAGTCCCAAAAGTATGTATGTAAAACAGACCCTAAGGTAGCCGTTGTTTACATGCTAGCAATTTACACTGACTTCTGTGCCACCACTTCTTTCTCTCTGCAGTCAGTCGTTACCACAGAAACTGCAACACGTGGCACTGGGAGAGATAAAGCTCCTTCATTAAGAAAGACAATTGCTAGCATAAAAATTCTCTTCATCTTATCCCTGCCGTTCGAAGGGTGTAAAATGCTGGTATGTCACAGTCTCATTACAAATAACGTAAATTCCCCCTTTCGTAGGGAAATGCTTTTAGTTATGCCCATTTTAACACCTTGGACAATGCAGGTTTTACCAAAAGGTTGTCTTTGTGCTGCTGTTGGATTGGAAACAGCCTCACAACGTATAGCTTGAATGGAGCATGGAAAAATTGGGACAGAATTAGCCACCACCTCCAGATATTCTTTTATGAATTAAGGGGAACACGTTTTGATTCTTCCACAGGAGCTAAATAAATACGCATTCAGAAGCTCTTGTGCAGGTCACTCCTGAACAGAGGATTTGAAGCTATCTGGACTCAGTTTCCATGACAGTTCTGTTGGAGGTGAAAGGACCTAATTTGCCTTTATCTTTTTCCTTAAGACAGAACAAGAGGTTGTCTACAGACTAAAACCCCACGGGATTTGAGGGAATTTGTGGGTGCAGAGGTTGTAATTAGGTTGTGTCTCCCTGGCAATACAAGGGTGGACAAGGACTCTTCTGACATCACTTTCCCTAGTACCAGCTGGGCTTAAAGAATGAAGAGGAAAAGTGGGCATGAATTATTAACCTGACATGCTCAAGGCCCTTAAGAAATGAACAGACCTTCCTGCTCCCTAAAGTCAGTACAGCCTCCTTTTCCTTTACATCAAACCCTGCCGTTAGGCTTTGACTGGAGGTTCATCGGGAATGGACTTTTTAGGGCATTCTCCATGGAACCCAGTCTGTTGTTCTGGCATTTCTGATCAGGAGTGCCATGAAGAAATAGAGAGTCAGAGGCTTTCCCAACTTTAATTATGGTTGTTAAGATGTAGGAACTGCTCTCTGTATTTTCATCTGTGGTTTTGGTGCTTGCTGGCTTCCCTCATCTATATGTAGTAAATGATGGACACCGAATTTGCCTGAAAAGGTCTGTCTTGTTACCATGCCCAGGATATGCAGGACAGAGTTGTGACACTGAGCATAAGCGGTGTTGGTGCGTGTATGTGAGGCATTAGAGATCACCGTTAAAATACAGGTAGCTTCAAGAGGCCAGTATTCTTTTTGGTTTCCATAAGGTAGTGGAAAAGCAGATTCCCACTGTCAAGAGGGAGAAACGATCATTCTCACTGTTAAGTATCCTGTGAGATGCTGATGAGCTTTGCTTTAAGAAATGGGTTTGAGGTAGCTCAGCTTCTTTTTAGGAACATGATGTAGTAGATTGTATAAAGCACACTTTGGCATGATAAACACACATGGATACCAAGAAATGTAGGCAGAGCTTTGCTCCTGAGCTGCTCTAGACCTCTGTCTGGTGTTGTTGTATAGCTTTAAATGAAGACATTGCCATCAATCAGCCTGTCACCTACCTCACTACCCACTTGTATTAAATGATTTCACTATCAGCTAAGATGGAGCACACCAGTGAGTGGCATATTATAAGTGTCTAGAGAGATTAGATACTGAAATTAGATGGATAACATCCAGGCTGCTGTGCTGGATCTCTGAGCAACCAGTATTGCGGTTGCCAATGTGTCCTGCTTCTAGTCAGATAAACCCTAAAGCTGCGCTTTCTCATTCGTTTCCCTTAACAGAGGGTGCAAACTGCAGGTGAGGTCAGTCTCCCGAGAAAATCACGATCACTGTGTGCACTATATAAGCAACATGGCCCCTAATTCTTCTCTAGTAATAGTGTAGCACATTACAGTATACGCCTGAAATCATCAGATGCCTTAACAAGCTCTAAGCCCTTCTGCTCTCAGTTTCTTAAACCGGTAGCTTCTCAATCTGATTTTTGTTGGGGTGGTCCTTGATGAAAGATGATTTAAAAAAAAAAAATAACTGAACTGTCAGTAAAATCTGGTCACCTAAGAGATCTGAAGGCTGATGAGACCCAAGATGACAGCCATCCTTGGGGAAAGTATTCTTCTCCCAGGGGAAATTGATTTTAATATGTTGGAGTAGCATGGGATTTTAAATTGGATACATGGGTATTAAAGTACTGCCTTAGTTTCTGCCTTCTTATGATAGGAAAACTTTCTTCTGAGGAAAAGGTACAGTACATAGGCCATAAAAGGAAATATAACTACAGGTATTGAGAACTAGCATTTAAATGCCTCTTTCCACTGGTTTTCTTCTGTTACAGAGAGGCACAAACTTAGCAATATGCAATTGGGTTGACTGGTGGACTCTGATACAGGAGGCTAAAGACCTTACTGCAAATGGCTGGCTGTGGAGCGTGGTAGAGAACTATTTTGTGAATGCTTTAGAAATGATCAGAAATGTTTAGGGATTACTTAATTATTCAGAAATCACACTTACAGAAACAAAGAAACAGGCTGCTATCAGTTCATCTTTTCAGGGCTCAAAAAGCATATAAAAACTTACTAAAAATCCCATTAACTGTTCTAAATTTTAAAATGTTAAAATATTGGGAAAATGGAATTCTCCTTTCTTTATATTCTCTTTTATTTGGGTGGAAAGTAGAAATAGCTTCAAAATAAAAATTTCAGACAAGATCCCAGGTAAGAATTTCAGCTTAGCTTTACCAGCAAGTACAGGGTGGCAGGGGCCAACTATCAAACAAAATACAGCCACTGCTCAAGAACTCCAGGAGAAGAGCTGAGCAGTGCTTTATTTAACAGATACCCACCACAGGAGTTTAAGGTAGTCAGAAAGTCATTGCCCAGACTTCTGTATACCAAGGAGCCGGAACTTTGATGCTCAACATATGACAGCTGATCTCCTCTGATTAACTGAAATATTGCTACAAGCAGAAATGGGAATGTAAAGGGATAAATTCCACATGTGTGGAATTTAGAATGGGACCCTTAGGCAATCCCACACACAGGTTGCTGAAGGAAGATGAAGGTGTTCTGGTACTATTTAGTATCCTTTGTTATGTGGTAGGACATGACTATGGCTATGATGGGAATTCTGCCTACTGTCCCTGAGGTTCAGAGTAGAAATAAAAAATTCACTTTACTGGTGATAGTGTCTTGGCCTTACTGGCTTGCAAGGTACTCGATTTTAAAACTAAGGGTAGCACCTGCAGAGGTGGCAAGGAGGAATGCAGGAAGGGCAACCGCTGTGTTACTGCTAAGGAGAGGAGTGAAATGTTTCTGAACTCCTGTCCCATCTTGAGGGATTCCTCTCTCATTCATGTCCCCAAGTGCGACCAGCTTTGTTGACTAACGTGGTTTAGTTTTCATTTTCATCACAATAGAAAAATATTCCCTCTTTCTCCTCTCAAAAGGTGGGTCTGGCTCACCTTGTCTGTTCTTTTTCTTGGAGGCTGCATTGTCCAACAGCTCTTGTCCTCCTCCCCAATTATGGGCAGGAGGGGATGGATACAAGCCTGTGTCCCTGACTGCATCTTGGTGGCACTCAGTGAATCTAGTAAGACATGTGTTTGTTTTCAAGAGATGAAAGATCGCTCTTCAGGGAAGAAGACCAAGATGTCATGGCAGATGCCAATCTGCCTGGAAAATACAGAGCCTTTGCTACCATTCTCAGGCAGAAGAAACATTAGGTTTTAAAGAAGCATCCATTGGAACGAAGCACAGCACTGGTACTCCTGGATTTGGCATTGTTGCTTTTTACCTGTTTAGACCTATTTCCAGTGGTGAGTCTGGTGAAATCTCGTTGCTTGTTTGTTGGGGTTTTTAAAGCAATGGGAGGTGGGATTCCTTTCTCATATCTGTAAACGATTTCTTTCGAATAGCTTAAGAAAAGGTGGGATCTCTCTGTGCCTTTGTTTGCACATATTGGGAGAAAATCAAAAGAATAAAGGTATTGAAAGATTAAATAATTTCTGTGAAGTATTTTGAATTTCCATTATGGACAAGCAAAATATTATTCTCTTTGCATAAATACTAAATGTAGAAGTTGAGCGGTGATACCCAAGAAAATCTAAAATTAAACTGAAACATTTTTCATTCTTCCTCTTTTCTGGCTAGTCTCGTAGATCCTATTTCTGAAGATGCTCATTGTTGGCAACTTTTAAGCAAATCACTGGAATTTAGGAATGCTCGGTCCTGATGCTGATTATTTTTCTTTATCACAATTCAGAAAATTTTCTTTGAGGCTCAGGTAGAAGGCCAAGTTTTCAGCTGGACTAAGTGCAGGTAGCTCTTTTCAGCTAAGCATCTCTATGCCCATTTGTATTAGCTAAAGGTTATGCCCACATCCTGATGTACAAACGTCTGTCTGCAGTGTGAAAGCTATTGCTTTCTCTTTTCCCAGTAGTAAAGATACTGCAGAAGAAATAGGCTTCAGATGCCTGCAGTTCCTCTGTAAGGTGGATTAGAGTTCATCCTGTTCTGCTAATATATGGCATTTGTAGTGCACGGTCTGGTGAAGGAAATACTACAGGAGTAAACTGCAACAACCTCATAGTTGCCGACATCAGCAGAGGCAACTGGATGCTACTGCAGGGCTTACCTGGTATTATTTCAGAATAAAATCCTTGCTTTAGGGCTTTAACTCCTGCTGACTGTCTCAAGTGCAGCTGCTGTGCTGCTGAACTACCTGAAAAATCCCGTCATGTGGATAATTTCAGGCTGTCGGCTGTAAAAACAATAGCAGGCAAGGAGACTACAAAGAACGGGTTAAATCACAGACTTCCTACCTCTCCAGTATTCCTGGATAATAATCCACCTACAGTGACTCCACACTGTGGGTAGAAAATGCCTACCTCTTTTTAAACATAATTTATGCACTCCTTTGCCTTTTGTAAAGGAGAGACATCAGCCAGATAGAAGACTGTTCTGCTGTATTAGGGCTCAAAATTAACCATCCAAATGTGTGCCTGATGTGCAAGTCAATCTGCCAAGTTGTAAATGTTACAAACAGACATTTGATTACAGTGTGTCTTTTTAAAGTATGCTTTTTGGCGATGTAGCTTTAGCAAATACTGTTTCTTTCAGCCTGTGCTAAAAGGACAGGGATACATATGCTGTTAACCTGGCACGGTAGGAAATCTGCCATAAACTGATTTCCCCAGAGGATTTCTTTCTGCAGGGGCTGCGTGCTATGAGGCAATGTCTCCCAGATGATTCAAAGTGCCCTTGACTTGATCTGCAGTAAGCAGGAAGGAAGGTGCCTGATAGTTTTCTTCTGTGATGCAGTGGTGGCATCTGAGGAGGCTGAAAGTGTGAAGGAGACTTAAAAGGAAACGCATTCCTTTTTTCTTTTTCCCCCTTACGAGAAAAAAGTTCTTGTGCTTGGACCTGAAGGGGTTGGTTGGTGAGAAGTTTCTGCTTTTGAAGTAAAAGTCAGACCTGGAAAATTCTATGGAGGTTGCATAAGTATTGAAATTACAACACTGATAAAGCCTGAAAAGCAAGCAATAGACTGGGGAGCATATTTCTAATATAACTGCTTTCTGACCTTTTTTGTTTTGCTTTGAGGTTTGATTAACTTCATGTTAATTATAATCAGAGAAAACTGGGGAAGGAAGGGATATTTTTTGGTTAAAACTCCAGCACCTTTCCCTTATTCTTCCATATGGAAGAGGAGGAATTCCCGGTACCTTCAGGAATTACTCCAGGCAAAACAAAACAGGGAGGTCAAATCTGACATTTTTGATCCCTTGAATTAGATAGCCAGCATAAAAGCAATTTCAGGCCATTCCTGTATGCCATAGAGAAACAAAACCATGGTAAATATGAGTTGGAATTAATTCTTCCAAAGCAGTTCTCTTTTTTTTTTTTTTTTTTTTTTTTTGAGGGACAGGCTGTCCTCTGAAGACACTTTGCCATTTTCTGCTCACCTGTAACAAGAGTTACGAGACTATTACAGTGGTAGGAGCCACCAGCAAGTTGGTAAGTTGGTCTTGTGCTGTTCACATCTCTCCAACACACGGTGTGGTCAGCATACTAGTCAAAGGGTATTTTCAAAGACTTTGGTGTCTACAAAGAGGTGTGCAACTCTTGTATCATCTGCCTTGCTCCTTGAGTCTTCAGGGGAATGAGTAGGGAACTCCCTGTCCCTACACACTGCCAGTGACAGAAGACATCCAAGCATCATACTGCTGTGTCTGTCCTAACTTCTTTGCCTCCTATCCTGATCTGTAGTAGTACCTCTGCTGCTTCTGGCTCAATGTTTCCTCAGGAAGTGAGTAGCTTATCTTCAGTACCTGTCTGATGCCTTTGTGTCACAGGGCTCATAAAGTTAAGATGATCCTGGAGATAAAGCCAACCCAGCTGAGAAAAAGGTGACTATTCCCAGTATGTTTTGTGCCTTTCTGTGATTGCTCAGGGAGCTTCAGCATATGTCAGGCTTCAGCATATACAGCATCTGCTCTGGCATCTTATTCTGTAGGGTGTTGGTCTTCTTGGAAGAGACCCACTTTGCTAGACACAGCTCTCAGCTCGTACTTACTCTGCCTGTTCTGGGAAGGCAACCGTGTTTTCTGACAACAGCTAAGATAAAAAATTAAGGGTTCGTTCTATTCTGCTCTTCAGGGCTGGTGTGTAACTTGCTCCTTACATTCGAAATCTCTCTTCAGAACAAACAGGTTATGGAGACTATTCATTTGGACTATTTCCTGGCTTCATAAGGTTGCTGCAAACTGGGGCCAGTTTAAAATGTAGGTTATTATCAAGTCTGCTAGTGCTTTAAATTTGTGTTGTTTTGTTTGGGTTTTTTAATTACTATTTTGGGATTTATGTATTCTATTTTTAAACTTTGTCATTCTTTAATTAAAAGTTATTTGGTAGATCTGTCAGTAATCTGTTACACACATTCTATTGGTGTGTCTTGCAGTAATTTTTCACCTGAAAGAGCAAAAAGAATCTTCTGGGGTTTTACCAGTTGTTTTAGAAAGGTTTTGTAGATAGAGTGTTAAATGTTCCTAAATTTTGCCTCCCTGATCTACGAAAGCTTTGCTTTCTCATTTCCTGTCAATCTTCTTGAGGAATGCTGAATAATCAGAGTGAAGCAAAGATAAGATTGCCTTCTGATCCCTCTGATTTATTTTGAGAACAACTTTAGTTCTTTCTGTGTCAAAACAATGTCCTCACTTCACCTGCTTCAAGTAAACATGATACTGGAAATTCATACAGTATCTCCAACTTATCTCCAAATTACCATGCAAACATTAATTAGTCTCTACAATACCCATAAGAGGTAGATAAACAATATCCCATTATCCTGATTATAGAGGTAAATTGCTATTGAAAAGTTGTGACTTGCCAGAGGTCACATTTGAAGTTTGATCAAGAGTTGGTGTATTCCTGTGCTTCCTACACAAGATTGTACTGCTTCTGTCTGCTACCTTATCTCTCCTTATTGCTTCAGTTCCATCACCGTATCTGCCACTGAATCATAAACATACATTCACACTGGAGTCCTGAGCGAACAGAATATATTAACAAGCCACAGCTCTTAATCAGACAGCATATATTCTCAATTAAAGATTGCTTATTTATTCTAGGCTTTTCTTTTTTTAATTTATGTGATAAGAGAAGGGAAAAGAGGTGCTACTTGTCCCACAGATTTAATCCACAATGAGAATTACCCCCAGTTTAATACCTATGGGGATAGTGACTGCAACTTGCACAGCATCTTTTAGTCTGACAGAGTAAGAGCTTGTTGCACCTTCTCACTTCCACAAGTGCCCTATATATTTATTAGGCCAGTTGGGTTTTTTTTCTCCTGAAATCCAATTTAGTCTTGGATGACAGCTGAAAGGAGTCTCTGTGCGTGGTGAGGGCCATAATTCTTGTGCAGGATTCCTAAGAGGAAAAGCTGGTTTGGCTGGGTTGGAACATTGAAGCCTCTGCCTTAGAGCTCTTAAAGAGACGAAGTTGGCCTCTTTTTTGGTTTTGGGTTTCTTTTTCCTGCCAAGCTTTTGTGCCAGTTGTCAAGGTGTTTGACCTTCACAGGCCACAGAAAAAAATGAGTGCATTGGAACACGTCATCCAAAATCCTCAAATGTCCTTACAGCAAAGGCTTCTCCAGTGCTAGCACTGGTGATAATACATGAGGCTTTTCACTGTGGAGCCTAACACTTTTTTATTCTTTGGCAAGCTTGCAATGTCAAAATGTGTTCTTTTGACCACAGAATCTATTACTGCAAATTCCCTTCTTCCTGGGCCCTTGTGAGGGCTGCTTTCTTGCTTGCAGCACATGCAGAATGTACTGGTGTACTGCTAACTCATCTGCATTATTCTGATTAGGATGTTCTCACCTTGCTGGAAAAAGGATTTGCTGTAAATTGCCACAGTCTGAGATTTCAAGCTCTTGACAACCTTGTTTCCCTACTAGTAGGCTGGTGATTTGTCATCCTACATTTCCTTTGAGGGTCCCAACACTTTATTCTTCAATACCTAGTGAACATTGAAGGACGAGACTTCCTTCTCCCCACAGTGATTTGTTCTTCTGATTCTGAAGCCTCCTCCCATCTCCTATTTACTGTTGCTACATCCTACTCCAGGCATTTTCCTTCTCGTTGCTTATATTGGAAACGTTATTTTCTGTAGTTCCGCTTCAAGAGTGTCCTTCTAATATCTGATGATGACTGCAGTTCCTCCGCTGCATCCCATGCTCTGTGAGCAGATCAGTTATTCAACAGCAATTAAAATCTTGTTTAAAAAAACAGGATTGGTGCCACATCCTCTGAGTGAAAGAGGAACAATCAGAAGGACAAGATGATGTCAATCCTTCTAATGGGAAAAGTGGTCTCGTATCCAGAAAGGGTTAGAGAAACAGCTGAGAACCATTTGAAGAAAAATTCATGAGCAAAGCTGTATTCTCCTGATCTACATGGAAAACTGTTTTTATTCCCAACTGATTTAAAAACAAACAAACAAAACCCCACCTCTAATAAGCTAAAGGACCCCAAGCAGATGTGCATTTGTAAATAACTCAGTTGAAATTATAAAAGCAATTTGGAAAAAAGAGATCCTTTTTTTCTTGAAAACATTAAGCAGCAAAATTTTTCACATTTGTCCTGAAGACTTCAAACTGGCCTTTTCCTTATCCAAAGATTTTCTGCAGAAAATGCTTTGCTTTTTATCTCTTGGTCATTCCCTCTTAATCATTGCTGGTTTATTATTTCATTCTGGCTAGCATTTTAGTTTTTCATTTTTTTATTAAGTAAGTAGGAGGGGAGGGAAAAAAAAAGTAATGCTAGACTTTGGATTTTTCCTCATGGACACAAGTGAGAAACTTTGAATAAATCTTTGAGAGGAGGGGGAGAGATGGGAGAGAGAAAAAAAATCTTTTCTTGCAAAAAAAAAAAAGCAACTACATTCATTTGACCAGCTCTAGATCTGAAACTACAGAATACATACAATAATGTTGATAATCCAAAACCTGTTTCTTACCAAAAAAGTCTGTGTATTATGAGAAGCCTCCCTAAACAATATCTGAAGTTTGCAAAAACACAACCCCCCACAAATTCCTCAACTTTTCCCCTCCCTTGCAACTCTCAGGAGAAGCTGGATTTGAAAGACAAATAAGGCTGTGGAAATAAATGTTAGAGAGGGACTGGTGACGTGACCTTACTTTTGGCTTGTCTCTTTCAATGTGTGCATTTAAAAAATAAAATCACTGCCCCAGCAAAATGGGAATTTCAAAACCACAAGCAACTACTTAGCATTCTGATGAAGGTAGGGGTGTTTTTACAAAAATGTATTCTACCCTAAGCTGCAAGCCTGTGGTGAGTTGTGTTAACTAAAAGAATTCATAATTTGGGCTAGTGAGTTGGCTTAAGAGTGTTTTTGTGGCCTGTGGGCATTTTAATAGCAGGAGTGCGGTGAGCACTCGCAGTGAGCTCTAGCAGGAATTATGCAGCTTGATAGCTTTGTGTCATCTTGAATTTTTTCCTTGATTACAGCTGGTATCATAGGCAGTGCAGGTAGTGAATGAGAAGATATTTTTTTCCATTTGTATCCCAATCTTTATTGATATTCCTCTCAAAACACAGCTGCTGGGCTCTCGGTAAACATGGTACAGTGCTTGTGAATGTAGTTTCCACACATAAACTGTCTCGTGCGTTTTTCTGAGCCCTTTCACAGCTCTTGCAGGAGGATCTTTAGAGCAACCTACTGCTGTCTCTGGACAGTCATGTGTAAGCCTATAGTAGAAAACTAATTCTCTTTTTGTTCTTATGCTAAAGTTGTCAAAGTGAAGAGCAAAGGATGGCACAGAAGGGGATTTCCACTGTAAATTTTGCCATTACTAGAACTAATGACTAGTGCACACAGCTAAGGAGGGATTGCATCTGTAAGACTGCATTGCTAAACAAAACGTGGTTGCCTATTGGGTTGAATGATGTGATCGGATGTCTTTGTGGAAAAAAAAAAAGAGAGAAAGAGAGAAAGAGAGAAAGAAAGAGAGAAAGAGAGAAAGAAAGAGAGAAAGAGAGAGCTGTTGTTCCCAACATTCATGTCTAGGATCCCTGGTTAATTTTACCATGATTCTCATGCCTGCAAGCATGTACATCTTATTTCTACAATAGATTTAGGACAATCAGGATAAAAAGATATTAGATGAAATTTCTCACTGGTCTGAAGTAGACCTTGCTGCTGAAGTCAAGAGCAGGACAAGCTTGTATGTGCAAGAAATGTCATAAAATCGAAGAGCAGTTGTGTGTTGTTCTCAGCAGACACACACAGCTACTTGGAAATCCTATCTGGATGAAGAGTACAAAAAAGTACGTCACACTAGAGTTTATAGAAATGCTGCTCAAATGATGAAAAAACCCACCTTTGGATACAGTCCCCTTGTGCAGTATTCCATAACCATGTAGACTGGGGGAACGGAGTAGATGCATAATTCCTGTCTGATGGAGGTTGTGTAATGTGAGTCTCTGCCTAAGGGAGGAAATGGTTTTAATTGCTTCTTAGCAGAGATCTCCACCTCCTTGCAGAATGAAACTAAAGATGACCTGCCCACATCCCTACACATGAAAGATAACTTTCCCCTACTTGCAAGAACCCAGCAGAAGCTTTGTGGATGTGCCCCTTTCCTTTGAATTTTCCTACACGGTGACTTTCATCCTAATCGTCTTGAGTATTTTGCACTTCAATATTGAATCCTTCTTCAAATTCTAATGATATTTTGTTTATACTTACCCTTTTTGTAGAAGTTTCTACAGTATTTTCACAAATAGTTAAGACTACAGAACCTTCATGATGCAGGGAGATGTTAGTGCTGGCAGTCTCCTTATCAGATGATCATGAATAGATGTGCAAAGCCATCCCAACAGGCATTTAAAAAAGTTTTCAATGCCTAGCTTAAGAACTTTTGGGGATCAACTTGAAGACATCATCTGCAGCTGTCATTGACTTCAGGGACAGCTATGAAAATCAGGGTCTGGTGCTGAAACTCCTGTTGTGACGTTCTTTGTGAGATCAACATTTAAAGGGGAACTCTGCTACTGCAGGATGTCTGATGCTTAGCGAGCCCACTGACACAGTCCAGAGTCTGAAACCTGCTTTTGATTAGCTTGTTTTCAGCATGTTTTCAAATGCGGTAGTGGGGCTTTCAGATACAAACACAGATTCTTGAAAACACCATTCCTCTTGTTGCAAGGGTGTAGTTTAAAATATGTACAGATTTAATTACAAAATAGGCCAGAACAGTTTTCATGTAGAACATAGGGAGAACAAGAGGCCTAGGAACACTTTTCCAAACTTCCTGGCTTTTGTTCATATTCCTGACACAGTTCCCAGTAAGATTTCTGTTTTATCTACATTTGCCATTGTCCCTCCTTTCTCCTTTTCTAATAATTTAAGAGACAAGATGACAGAACAGATTAGAAAAATATCTATAAATAATACCGTAAGTAAAGAGGCATTTACCCACTGAGTCTTAAAACTCATTCCCCAATTCGTTCTATTTTTATAAGCTTCATCTTACTTGACACTGACAATGATTCATATAAATATTAAGTATTCATTTTTAGTCCATCGCACATGAGCAAAGCTAAACTGTAGTGTTCTTTGGAGTTTTCACCATGCACGTCCTCACTTAGGATGGAAAAGAGGGAGAGAAGGATTTAATTCCTCAATACTCTACAATTTGGAATTATATTAGATGCCATTGATGTAACATTTTACAAATGTTCAACGCTCTTATATTTCAAAGGGGGTTTTCATTGATTTTTTTTTTCTTCTGCAGGATACAAAAATGGGACATGTTAGCCTGAATTAAAATCTAAACCCAAAGGCTGCAGAATATAACATGATTTCTTATTTATGCCTCTTCGTTGTGTTGTAGTTATGTAAAACTACTCTATTGTGGGTTTTTTTTCTATATCATGTTTTTTAATCAAATCAGTTTTTAAAATGTTTTATTTATTGTCCAAATATTTAAATATTTTGTTCTTTACACTGCACAGCAAAGCTACTTAAACAATGAAACTTTTTTTTTTCAATGTTTGTCACTTCTAAGTTCTAATACAATTGTGTTTCTGTTATAGCGGGAGTAGATTGGGTAACAGATGGTGAAACTGCAAAACTGCCTCTGCTTCATTAGAGCCCCTGGCAAGACGCCTATATAAGGTAAATTACAGTAGAGAGGGATATTTAACAATATACCCTTCACAGTTTCCACTAAGATTTTGAACTAGCCTTATGTTTATCATGAAGGCAGTCAATGTAATGGCTAGAATGTTTATTGATCACTGTGTTGCCAGACCTAAAGCACATGTGCTGTAAAAAGCCCTAATCTTGTGAAGACTTGTCCTAGTGCTTTTCCAACCCTGGCAATACCTGAATTTAGATCACTTTCCTTTAATGTTAATAAAATTACTTTTAAATATTCAAAAGTCATAGAATGTAAGTGAACAATTTCCATTTAAATTAAAAGAATGTTTATGTTAAATTATTGATGAAAAGGCAGCCTTCAAAGATTTTAAGAATGCTTGTATTTCATGGCACAACAGAAAGGTGACAGATTGATAGCCCTGGGAAACAGGTCTCTTCAAAACAAATTACGTGATGTGTCCTTATACTGACTTGGGAGCTCGCTTTCCAGTGTGGCAGGACTGCTCAGACTCTGGGGTGAAAGAAGTTCTCTCTGCTTCTGTGTATCATCTCATACTTTTTTGAGCATTTTATACATTCCTTCTCCATAGGGGCTGCAGAGAGATCACTAAATCACTGCACGTGGCTCATCCGGGAGCCGGCCGCATGATGACAACACAGAGCTGTTTCCTAACAGGAACTGGCTTTGCACTAGTAAGTGAGTGACAATAAAAACCTGGCATTGTCACACGCTGAAGGTACGCTGTCTCTACCAATGTCACTATATATATATGGATTATCTATTAATCTTGCTGAATTCAGTAGCCCAGAATTACCGCCAGGAGCAGCTTCGTCCCACTTTATTGGGTAATGCTGCTTTGCCACATACCCAATATATTGGTTTGTGAATTCCCCATGCCACCCAAACTGGATCAGCTCACTAATTGCCTGGATTATGTAGCTGTCTGAAGTTGGGAAGTCTCTCGAGCAGAGACAGATGAAAATTTGAAATCCTGCAATTGAAGGAAAATATTAAACCTGAAATTTCACATTCTAAGCAAAAACCTGTTGCCAGTGGATTACTGCATCCCGGGAACTGTTTCACACTACTAATATCTCCTGTTTTCATTTGAGCGTGTTTTTGAAAACAGCTTATATTCAGTGTGTGTATTCAGCAACTACATTTAAAAGACTGTGCTCGTTAGTGAAGAAAAATTACGGGCATTAACAGGGTTTTGATATAAAGCAGTTGCCAACAATATTAAAGCAGTTCTGGGCATAGGAAGAAACAATACTGTAGGCAGTGGAAATTTCAATATGCATTTTTAAAAAATTATATCTGCAAGTTTAGAGTTTTGGAATGATAAGTTTGAACTCACACAGCTACATCCTTTCATGAGTCTGGCCTCAGAAGTGAAGCTGTGGCAAATGACTGCTAGATCTCCGTGGCTCCAGAGTGATGGTGGGTGCCCACCCCTGCTGTCTTTGCACTGGTTGGCAGAGCTCATACACGTACCACAACTTTTGAAGAATTGTGGCTTTGGGTGATCAGCTCCAATCCAGGTTGGTTTGGGAAATGCTACGTCAGAGTTCAGTGTAAATTATTCCCAGAGATGCTTACTGTTAACTTGCTGCTTGTATGGCAATAGCATTTAGAGGCATCAACAGAGATTATAACCTTACTGTGCTAGTTACTGCACTAACCAGAGAGAGCCACAAAATACGTAAAGCAAGTAACCTGGGAAAAGTCTTTTTCCTATTTTGAAGATGACGCACCAAGATTAAATATCTTGTATGATTCCACACACAGTAAAATTCACAGAAAATGAGAAGGGTTGAAAATACCAAAATGACATGGTTTAATGAGCTAATATAATGTGCTGCCTGTGTGCTTGTGCCATTGCAAAGGTTTATTTGCCAAGCTATATGAATATGGCCTGCCTGTGTATTACTGGCATGCTGTAGATGCTTGCTGGAACCTCTGAGAGGATTCTTCAGAGCTAACATACGCAAGCAAGTAGGGTGCACAAATAATGACTTTAGTCAGATCTGCTAGCATTTTGATAAGCTGCGTTCATTCAGTTTCTTGCAATCCTCTGTCCAAATCTCAAGGTTGGGGGTTTTCTTGGTTTGTTTTTTGGTTTGGAGGTTTTGGGTGTTTTTGTTTCCTGGTAGATTCACACCGTGTAGGTCAGCATATATTTCTGTGGACATGTGGACTGTTCTCAATGAATGTTAAAGGTCACCTAATAAGAAGAAAGGCTTACCCTGCTGTCCTAGCCAAGATACCCTTTGAGGACAGTAAATGTGCAGTTTTAGGAGTTGCTGTAGCTGATGGTAGTACATATATAAAGCTAAATTTGTGGTTTCAAGACACTATAGAATTGCTATTGAATTTCAAACTTTTAATTTGCTTTTAGTCCATGTCACTGACACTTACAAAACAAAATGAGCTTCCCTTCTTAGCGGAGCAGGTTGTCCAAACCATGTTTTCTTTAGAACAGTGAATGCACTTTTGCACTATTGATTTCCTGCTGTTTAGACATAACTAACATTTCAAGTAATCTATACAGTTTTGAAATTTATATTAGGTCTTTTAATAAAATCACTAGCACCTTTGGGACTTCTTTGTAGGATAAACACTGAACCTCCTGTCAGCTAAACACTGAATTTCAGTGTTGCTTAAGCAAAATTCAGATACAAGCTCATCTGCTACCGCCCCCAAAAAGAAAACCAAACAGCCCCACCATCCCCCAGCAGTTGACTCAGTCTGGTATTGGCTGAGCTATCGTTGCACAGTTAGGTTGTTCTTGGTTTGTTCTTACAAAGTGCTTTACTGAAAAAGCCTGAGTTAAAATCACTTCCGCAGTATGCGGGGCACATTCCAAGAAGTGCTAAGACGTACTGTCACTAGATTTCTTGCAGAACTCCACACTGTAAGCAATGGGGAGATCCATGCTAAAAAAAAGAAACTGGAATAGCACAATGTTGTTGATAGCATGCTGGCTTGTTTTTAGAGTAGAGATCAGAAGCTGCCGTGGAGGCAAGCCCTTTTGCACTGAGGATTGTGGCAATTACACAATTGTCCTTGTCCTGGAAAATTTTGCCCGAAATAGGTCTGTACGGGTCTCTGGCTGGATCCCACTAAAATCAGTGGTAGCTGTGGCAGTGGTTCTGTGAGGTGGGGTGGGATTTTACTGACAATCTACCTCCTTGCCCACATCCCTTTCTGCTATAATACATGACCTCCCTTCCACTGGAGGTTGTAGGTGCTTCACATTTTTAGGGCTTCTTTCCTATTAGTTTTTTTGAAGTGTGCTATCAAATTAGAAGCATTCTGATTGAAGTTTTTAATTTAACTAATAACTGGGTAAATCACAAAACTGGCCTCCACCATCTGTAACTGTCAATTGATCTGGCGTAATGAAGACTGCAAGAATCCAGACTGAAAAACTGAACAGGGTTATGTTCAATGAATTTTCAAAGTGAAAACTGCAGCTACATTTCTGATGCATGTCAAATAATAAGCTACCCAAACTGACCAGATCTTTCAGTATTTGAATAGGGAAATGCAGCTAATGTTTTAAATGTGGTTTTGGAGGGCAAAAGTGGCAGGAATAGGATTCTGTTGCAGTTGAAACAAGGAGCTATTAATCTGCTGGTGTATTTCTATGCACATTTTTAATTTTTTGTGAATGCTGAGTAGATGAGGCAGGAAATTCAGGAAAGTAGATGGATTCAGTTTGGTTTGCAGACAAAAATGCCTGTTTTAACTCGTATTTGTCTCTGGGAAATTATAAGAGTTGGTAGGAACTGGTTTTGCCTTTGTTATTTAAAACCAAATAATCCATCTAACAGCTTCTTAAAAGGCACATTCTTTCCCAGATTTTTCATGCAAAAAGCCGGTAGGGTACCTTAAACCATTTCATGCGGTCACACCACCACAATGGTCGGGACCAAATGTTTTCTCAAAGTAAATTGAGCAGCGTTGAGATTTACTGCTGCTTCTGAAGTATCAACATAATTACGTAAGTGTGTGCCAGCAGCATGTGCCTGTGTTGGTAGCTCGTGTGCAGCACACACATTGCTGGCTGTCCGCAGTGCACTGAAACCGGAGATTTATTGCATTTACAGAAGGCCATTACATTGCAATTTTAACTCCCTGTCATTAAAGGGTCTTCCATCATAAGCAATCACTGCAAAAAGCCTTTGACTGAGATTTATTCATAATTTTTATAGCGTGATATATAAGAGCCCCCATTATATCGTATAAATCATCTCTGAAAGAAATGAAAATCAATTAGGGTCTGGTCCTTTCACCTTTACCCGTGCTGGGTAGTACCCTGTTCTTAGCCCGAAGGAAAGAGGGATGTTCCTGGAGTAAGCTATCACTACAAGAGTAGGAGTGAAGATAGCAAAATCTGGGTCCTTACTGAGCACCAGAGAGAGATGTAAAAATTATTCTAGAAATGACAGCATTCGGCTCATATTCCAGGGGGAGGGGGTGGTTCTCCACAGATTCATAGATTTCTCTGATTTCATCCGATCCTAACACTCCTGTGTACCATTTGGAGTGAATCACGTATTTATGTAATGCAATATTCAGTAGAGAGAGCCAAGTCAGCCTTCCAATAGTGTTCTTTCCTCAGATCAAATTCAGCATATAGTAACTGAGAAGCTAATCGTAATACAATTGCAAAGATCTCAAAATGGCTGTGCTATTAGTCTTATCCCCCCAAGAATGCCCTGAAATTTCATAAAATCAAGCATATACAAAAATGGAAAGTCGTTTTTGCCATCTGTACTTGCAAAAGCAAGAATTACACACTTGATTATCAATTAGGGCCCTATTTTTCAAACAGAATACCCCTGCTTGCCCTTTTTATTATGAAATACGGCGCTTGGATATGATTTGGCTGAACGCTAATTGAAGTCACGAGGCTTGAATGGGGATGTTATTCTATAGTCCTTTGCAGTAAAAAATGCCAATAAGATCACAAAGAGCTTTGTCAGTATTAGAGCTCTATGTTTTGATGCAGTGTGCTAAAGATGCTTATGCCTTTAAGCTATTATGAAAATATATATTTGAATATGTATGTTCCTAATAAACTGCAATGATCTCCCTTGCCTTGGTGCTTTGGAATGGAAGTATGCAATGTATCTATTAAAAACGTGGTACACTGCAAGGTATTTGTGATCCTGAACCATACTGCAGGAAAATTCATTCCTATCCTTGAAGTTGGTGGTAATTTTGGCACTGGATTTTGATAACATGAAGGCTGGGCTCTCTGTTGCTGATTTGCTAACATCTCTCCTTATGTTAAAAGAAAGGCAGTATGTATAGACTTTACTAAAGTACTACCATAAATATACACAGATCAGTCACGTATTTTTAAAAATAAGAAAGATGAATACCACTGAATGCACAGCAGAAGGAAAAACAAGATGGAAAAACAGACTTCCTAGGTATAGTCTAGTATATCGTTTTTTTGTGAACAGTTCTAAAATAAAAATATTACGATTGATCCACGGATCTTTTTATCCTTTGTCTCTTGATATACCAACAAAGAATACCAGTATTTTGTTGCCCTTTTTTTTCCTAACCAAAATAGCAAATGTCAGGAGAAGGGCAAAGAAAATAATTGAAGGCACACAGGGATGGATTAAAGAGAGAAGGGACCAAATATCACACTGAAACCAGTTGTATCGATTTCAGTGGCACCAAGGTTACATTTTCAGAAGTATTTTGGGATGGTTTTATTTTGAAGTCCTTCCTCATATGGGAATCCCACTCAGCATCGTAGGAGGTGGCAGTGATAGGAAGGCATATATATGTGTATGCATATGATGGTATGATCCATACAATCACAGCCTTGGCTAAATCAAGTAAATTTTGTAACCTAGAAACATTAAAATTAAGTAAGATGTAAAAAAAAATTAAATGGCAACAGATGCTGTTCTTTTTTAAGATTTTAGAATAATAGAAATAAAATTGGAAATAGGCGAACAGATTAAAAAAAACCTTCCTTGAATTAAAACTGCTAAGTCTGTACTAGCCAGCCATAGATTTGTCAGGTGCATAACATCACCCCTCTCATCCCTCTGTGAAGTGGTGACTGCAAAGAGATTACAACATGTTCTGAGCAGACCTCATAGCTTCCTAAGTGTTTCTGAACAACTCAAACTAATGAAGTCAAGATTCTGTATGGCTGCTCTGGTTTGTTTCATTTATTTATTTATAAATATTTTTTGGGGGGTGGTGATGTCATAAAATTTAATACTTCTGAAGTCAGAGGGACAATTCTCAGGAGTTCCTTGGGAACATGCCTGCTCCCACCTTGACTAATTTGATGGGGACTGAGTGTGAGACTTGATGTGAGCAGTGAACACTCTCTAGCTGGTGTTGCAAAGGCCTCTTTGGACAGGATGCAGAAAAGCCTGTAGCATGCTTACTAATGGGTTATATAAGGATTGGCAGTAACATGGATGGGAGAAAATAGGAGTAAAATGGAATTTTAGGACCTATATTAATAATGAACGACAGAATGGTAGTTAACAGATGTCTATCTGTAATTCCATTATATTACAACTGCAGGGGAAACCTCATTTAATGTGGAGAAGATTATAATTTTTGCAGGGCTGTAATGCAGCGTGCAGTTAAAATTAGGCTGTCTCGTTAATTGTAGAAGTACACGGTGAGAATTACTGCAGCCAGCTACAGTGCAGGATTAGATACGCCTCTGCAGGGGAGACCTTGCAGAAAGGCCCACGGTGGGGGAGCAGCGCCATCAGGGCCCCTTTGATGAAATCCCTCCCCAGGGAGAGGGGTGCCTCTGGGTAAGGGGCAGCCCTTCTTCCTCTCCCTATCCGCTCACACTCAGCAGGAGCCCCCAGAGTGCTGTCTGTGGAGCAGTCCTGTGCAAAGTGTGTCCCACATCAGACAGCTGCAGAATATGCTCCTCTTTTTGAAGGGTGATTGAGTACCCTTTTCCACTCCCTGATACCTTCCCCAGTTCCTGAGCTTAGCTGTACTGGGCTAGGGTAAAGTATAAGTAGGAATCATCCCAGCCTCTAAAGCCTTGAGACAGTATGGTTATTCAGCCTTCTCATACCTGCAGGATGTAGTTATATACAGAAAAATCCATTTAAATGAACACAGCAAGGCTGAAATGCTCTGGAATGTACAAAGGAAAGCTGGGAGACATCCCTGGAGAATACCTTCTTCTCCTCTTTTCCCCACTACCCATTTTCCTGTCTCCTTTCTCAGTGTTGGAAACTTGTCCTTCAAAAATCACCCACTGAGGAAAGCAGATCCTTCTGCGGGATGTGAAGGGACAACATGAAGGAAGGGCGAGTGAGAGTTTTGCCATACGCCTTTCCTCTTCCAGATCAGAGCCCTGTAGCATATAGCCAGGATGGCAAGTCAAGCTGTTGAGGACTTTCCAAAGGACCCCAACCAGCTTTTATTTTAAAACAGCAAAAATGTTTATTTGGAAGGACTGCAAAAGCTTTCCTGAGGGTTCATTAATGAAGCGCAACTGTCCAATTTGAATGTAAGCGCTAGCTTAGAGTCTCAGCTGAAAGCTCCTGGTTCCCAAGCACTGACTAACCTAACGACTGTGAATTAACACAAACACAGCCTTATCCTGCTGGGGAGGGGGGGAAGGAAGGGGGCAAACATGTTGGATACCTCTAGCACCCAAACTCCCCAGGAAGTGAGTGGGAGCTTTGCTGATGTAAGAACAGCATGACCAGACATAAATATAAAGGAGAGAGAGGATGGTAAGAGAAATATGGTTCACACATTTGTGTACTGAGTGGCCTGTGAAGCCTCATGAGTGCAGAATGCAGGAACTCTATTACAACATAAGTCTCAGTTATGCTGCTTTAGTGTATCTCTGTGTGACTCTATTTCCCCCTTTATGTCTACATATGAAAAATAAATTTACAAGGTTGCCTGACCATGCAAAAAAGATAGTTCTGATAAGCTTTAGAGAAATGTCTCACCAATTCAGGTGCACAGTATCCAGTGACGTGCAGTGATGGATGCTCTTGAAAATCCACCTGGATGCTGTCTGTCTGCATATGCACCCAGTATCTCTGTAAATCTGATCTTTTCCATCACTGTATCTGTTACTCTGTTTAGACCTTCAGGTACCAGGCTTTGCCTCTGCTACCCAAGTGTGGATTCTTTAAGTTAGGGAAACGCATGAACACCCATTTATCTTATTGAGGTAGGTGTCTGAGGCAATCTGTGATTTGAAACAAGCTACCTTTTCCTATTACAGATTTAGAAGATGATGCAGTTTTTTAACATATTTAATCTTTTTAGAAAGAGCTACCTTGTTTAAGAAAGTAAGGTTTAGAAAACTAGAATTTAATAAAACTCAGCCACTGTTGTTGTAACAAGAAACTGTTGACTACATTTTATCTGAAGACAAATGATTAGTGACTGGGAGCTTATGCTTTATGAAAGTAAGTTTAGAAATGGACAGAATTTGCAGAGTTAGCTTATTTTGCCTGACGTATACAAATGTTCTTCCGGTCTCCCCTGGCCATCTACAGTGAGAACAGATGTAATTTAGTGTGAATTAGATGACGGTGAAGCAAACCAGTCAAATGTACTTGTAAGCAGCGTCCATCAGAATGCTCCAAGAACGGGTAGATTTGAGCAAATGCTGAGCTTTTCCATAGACAGTTCCTAACCATTCACAGATGGAGTCCAGAGACATCTTGCTTTTTTCAGATATGCATGTTTTCACTTAATTTTTGTATACTGTACTTCTTTTACTTGCCCAAGTGTAACAGTATAGTGGTTATGTAAACAGATGCTTATATTAAGATGTTATTTTTACATACATTTTTGTGTCATATGTAAACACTAAATATGCATATAATAATCACCATTAGTAGCAGTCTCAGATCCAAGCAGGATGGCAAATTTTTGTGATGTATATTTTTTGACAAAATGGCAATGTGAATTTAAATTTTTTGCATGACTGAAAAGCAGCTTGTAACTGAAAGTACTGTACACAGAAGTGAGGTAAGAGTGGATTTGTTGCCTGACTACTAATGATTGCTTTGGTATACCATTCACTTGTTAAGGATGCTATCAATTATTTTACTGTAAATTACCTATTGTGAGTTTGAGGTCTTTTTGCAACGTCTGTGTTAAGTTACAGGAGCATAAATCAAACTCCCATCTCTTTTTACATCCATAACCATAACATATGGCTTTTATTAGAAAATGTTAAGTGTCTTATAACGTCTTCTTAATGGACAGTGTGTGCATGTGTTGATGTTGAAATCCATCTTCCTTCATGGTAAGTATTAATGCATAGGGCCTACGTCTCCATACATACAAGTTAAAGAATCATGTTTAACCCATAAAATATTCGGTATACACTTTAACTTTGCCCAGAATTCATATTTCTCTATTATAATGATTGTTTCAGGAAAGAGGAAGTTAGAGGTAAATTAGGGGTTGAATACTATCAGGTATGCACATGTAATTGTTAATAAACTCTGTAATATCCACTGCAAAAATAAACCTGAAACAAAACCACTCAAACCCAAATCACTTTATAAATTGCCTACTACTAAATGAAAATACATGAAGAGAATTAGAAAATGGAATTTTTATCCTTCTAGAATTCCAGCTTGTACCTCACAAAGACTCTTAATATTGGTTACAGATTTTGTCTAAGCAAAAGGGTGTTTGAGCCTCTGTTTGTATCCTTTTCATTGGGACAGCATTATCCATTTGCCTTTTGGACCATTCCACAAAATATTGGACAAGCACATTGCTTTGACTTGAAATGCGTTTTACCAACAGATTCCTGGGCACCAGAGAGATCTGCTATTCAAACCAATGCCTGCTAATATTGGGCTTGATTAAAGGAAGCTAGGCGAGCCTTTTGAAGGATTCCCTCCAGCCTTCCCTCTCCGTTTCCATGTTCCCTTGGCAGAAATCAGGGATTTGAAAGCTGCAATTCAACAGCATCATCCTTTCATCTCATGGTAAATATTTTATTATTGCTTTATCCTCCATGCTGTTTAAAGGAATTCATTTAAAATATTAACTTCTTTGTTTGGGGAGGAAATCTCCAAAGGGTATGCAAACAAGAATCTTTAGAAATGCACCAAGATATAACTCCAGGCTCTGCTCCAGCTTCCCCCATTCATTCAGTCTGCAGACCTGGCGGCTCCCTGCTGGAGATCTCTGCTCAGACCTTAAGTCTCCAGCAGCTGCTGTTCCACCACCCATTCATACACAAGCAGCTCCCCTGTCCCTGCATTTCCACTTCTCTTCCTTCAATCCGTCCAATTTCCTTCCTAATCTGATCTCACTTCTTTGATCTTCCTTAGGAACACCGATCATCCTCCCACACCAAAGCACCACTCATGCCTACTGAGGGCTGGCAGCAATTATGCTGTAACTAAGGTATGTTTAAGAGAGGAGTAAAACCTATCCAAAACAGTCTCTTTGCAAAGGCACTGTCCTTCATCTATTTTCCTGCTTATCAATATGTGTGTCTCAGGGGTTAATCTCACTGCTCATCCTGAAGTAAATGTTTTCTGTACTTTTGACTTCAAGCCCTAATTAATGTAATTATCCTCTCATATGTAATAGCATGAAAGGTACCTACTCAGAGGAGTTGGGTGACTGTTTAAGACCATCTTTATCTACAGCTATGCTGTGAACTGCACCAATGTGCATTCCCTTTCCAAAACAACCGCAGGCACCAGGAGGGGAGGAGTTGTCCTTCAGTAGCCAGGCAAGAAACCTGTAAAACACAGCGTCCCTTCCACATGAATGAACCTTCCTCTCTGATTAATACTTTGCTTTTTCCACAAGGGAAAAGACAGGGAGGAGGTAAGTGAGGAACTGAATTACCCATTCTCAGAGAAACATGATCATAAATATTTAACATAGTACATATGAGAAGAGAGAAAGGAACAGACTCCCTTTCCTGTCCAGGCTGAGAAACTCTCCAAATCCTCTGGTCTCCCAGGACTGCCTGCTCCCATGATCCTTTTTCTCCATCTCATAAATGGGAGAGAGCCTGTTAGCTTGTAAGAGTGCTGGACATGGAGTTTCTCTTTACTGGGGGATGACTGACTGTAAAAATTTGTGCATGGAGGGAAATTAACTGGTGTAAAGGAGATCTCCCTGGCCTGTGATTGGAACCCTGCACCTGGCTGTGGGATTTTAGGAACCTGTTAGAAAATAAGGGGCTCTGGACTCACACATAGGTGTACACAAGCTCATGCCTTGGTGTCCACTCGTGCCCCATGAATGAGGCCTGCTTGAAAGTGTGGGTTATATCCCCATAGCCCATGCATGGTTTTTGTATGGCCACACACACGGATGGCTGCTCTGCTCTGACAGTGGAGATAACCCTGATGATGCTGAGAGGAAGCAGACTGGAGGGAGGTTTGAGTGTTTTGATGAGGGTGCTGATTGCATAGCTTACCCTTGCATATCTGGAGGAGTAGGGATCCTCAAAGAGTGCCCAGATGCGGGGTTGCCACCGTCTCCAGAAGCCCCCAGACCTGCCATCTGGGGAGTCACTAAGTGCTAGGCGTTTTGTCATCTCCAGCTCCTCTTCACCATCACCAGAGTCTCCGGTGCCATCTATGTCTCCGTCCTCGGCACTGCTATCCAGGGGTGCCCCACCAAAGCTGTCCAGAGCCTCTTCGGCGTCACGGTGCTGCCGGTAGGTCATCCAACAGCAGGGCTCCACATCGGTCTCATCAATGCCCCAGAAGGCCAGCTCCTCCTCATACAGGGGCCCGCACACGTCCGCAGGGCAGTGCAGCTTGCCAGTGCGGTAGTAATTCAGGATGTGGGCAAAGACGCCCGGGTGCCGGTCAAAGAAAAACTCATCCGTGCGGGGGTCATAGTCAAAGTGGCTGTGGGCATCGGGTTCAGCGATCCAGGCCAGCCGAGTGCCGGGCAAGGTGCGTAGGGTGCTGCGGTAAGTCTGGTGCCTAGTCCCTCCCACGTTGATCACAATGCGGTCGCTCTCGTCGCCCTGGCCCATCTCGTCTCTTATTAGGCATGTCGCAGACTCATCCAAGCAAGCACGGCAGGCAGCAAGCCCGTAAGGGGACGGCTGCTCGGCGGCGGTGGGAGCCTAACCCGAGCCCCGATCCAGGCCCGCGGGGGTGATGGGCCCCGGCCAGGGCTGCTCCCCTGGGGCCGCTCCGAGGGGAAGCCGGTGCCGGTGGCTCCCGGCGCTGCGGCTCCCGGCGCTGCACCGCCTTCGTCTGAAGTCAGACACTCGGGGGCCGTCGTAGCTGCAGCCGCGGCGGAGGGGCAGGGGCAGGGGGGGCCATGCTCCGGGAGCGCGGGCGCTGCGGTGCCGGGGCGCAGGGACGTGCCGGAGGGGGAGGGCCCTTCCCTGGTTGGACGTGGCCAAAAGCACAAAAAAAAAAAAAAAAAAAGGAAAAAAAAGGGAGAAAAAAATCGCGGCACCGGCGCTGCCCACAGGTGCTCCGGGCGCAAGGCTGCCGGTGCCGGCTGCAGCCCCCGCGGGGGTACGGCGGGGCTGTGCCCGCGCCCTTCCCGGCGGTGCGGGGCGGGGGGCGCCCGCCGGTGCTGAAAGGACAGCGCCTCGCACCGCCCTCCCGCCGCGCCGCCCCCGACCCTGCGGCCGGGCCGGGTCGGGTCGGGTTGAGCGCGCTGCCGGTGCGGGCGGCGGGGACCCGCGGCGCCGCCGCTGCCGCTGCTCCTCCCGCTGCCGCTGCCGCCGCCGCCGCCGCCGCTGCTGCCGGGCGGCTCGGTGCAGCCCGCCCGCTCGCCGGACAGCGCCGCGCAGGCGCGTTGCTCCCGCCCCGCCGTCGTTCTCCGGGTCCTAGCGCCCCCCGAGGGCGCTGTCCCCAGCTCCCGCCGCCGCCCCGATCCCCGCGCTTCTTTGGTCGCCTCGTCGCATACTTACCGGTACCGGGATAGGGATCCCTGGTCCGGTATCCCCGGCTGGAGGAAGAGCGCCCTCACCCTCCATTCGCGTCCCGAGGACCGGCCTCTTTCTCTCAGCGGTGCGATGACCGCAGCGCCAGTCTCTTTCGGGAGTCGTGGGGTTTTCTAGTGCTGCCCCGCACTCGGCTCTGAGTGACCCTCTCCGGGGCTATTGCAGTAAGTCACAGCTTCTCTTGTCCTTCGAGGACTGGACTCAAGGACAAAAGGAAGAAATCAGGACGATCTCCCTAGGCGTACACTTCTCACATTGTGAGCAGCAGTGCCCAGGGTACGCATGCTGCATCGCACCTTTATGTGGTCCCATACACCTGCTGCGTTTCTCCATCTTTTCTTCTGTGTTTCTGCTGTTCAGTCGTTTCTCCCCTAATGCCCGGGTTTGTAGGAGCCTGCAGTTTGGGGTTGTGTTCTTTATCTGTTTTTATTCTCAGTAGATCACGAAGAACGCCAAGGGAAATTTCACATCTACAGAAAGAGCAGTTCCTGCCCCTTGAGAAGCTTGAAGAACGTCAGGGAACTTGTGTGGAAGGGAAGTAACGGAGGTATGTAGACATGCTTTGTGTTTTATTTGCTGCCAGTATCCTAGCAGGAGTGGGCTTATGAGGGAGCCTGGAAAGCTGAGCCGTTGTGGATGAATCATGGGAGGTTATATCATGATGAGCATAGGAAGTGAAGAAACATGATTGAAGGGTATGTGGTAGAGGAATGCTGCTGGAGTGCAGAAGCGTTACAAACAACATCACACTCAAGAGACAAGGGGAGATGGGGAATGCAGTAAGGTTGTGCCCTGAAGGACAGAGGTTTGGATGTGCTGGAACAACAGGTGAAGATCAAGCAGAGGGCTGCCAAGGAGCAAGTGGTGTGGTCAGGTTTGTGAGAGGGGAGGTGTTTGGGCATCCACAGCTTCCTTGGGTTGCAAAGGAGCATTGCATGTTTGGGATGCAGAGAACTTTGCAGTAGGTGTGGTAGGATATACTGAAGAGGTTTAAACAGCACGTTTGTCTGTGAAAATAACACTTCCACCTTGGAGCTGGTGGGCTAGAGGGAAGGCCCAGGACCTGGGTGCTATTTGTGTGTGACTTGTGGGAAAAAGGAGGGAAGACAGTAGAAACAGGGAGTATGTTGCCACTATTGTCAGTGAAAGATAAAAGGGAATGTAGGCAAACCCAAGGCAACCTCGCACTTCACCTAACCTAAAACAGTGACATTGGAAGAGATGCCAGCCAGCCACTTGAGCATTGGGATTGAACAGAGGGAGAAATCTGAGAATCACACACTATCTTAAATCCTTGAGAAATGCCAGACAGAGGGCACAAAGGGAGAAGAGGGCAGGTCTGTGAACCCAAGCCTGATATTAAGAAAGGAAAAGAGGATGATGACTCATTAACGGAAATAATACAAATCACGATTATTTTGTAATCGTAGTAAGTCACAACTTTTGATAATATTAGATCTGGGGATAAATACAAAAGCCCCGTAAGGGTAGATTATGAGAGTTATGAAAGCTAGTGAAGGTAGGTGACCCAGGAAAAGGTTTAAAGACCTGTGAATTCTAGGCCAGTGGGTCCTTCTAGTCATATCCACAGCTGTCAAGGCTCTTTTCCAGCTCATTAGCTTCTGTCTTCCATGTTACCTTACCCCACATCTGTGATTATTCTAGGAATTTCAGTGTTGAGATCTAAGGTGACTGTAGGGATGAAAGGGATATCTTGCAGTTCTGTCGCTTCAGTTTCCCTTCTTGTCTGGCATCTGCAGGAGGGTGGTACAGGACCTTCGAAGTCATCTGAAAGTATATGTTAAGAAACAGAAAGCTTGTTTAAAGATAGTTTTCATGGACTGGGGTGGGGAGGCCATACTGAAGTGACCTGTGAAGTTTCTTTGAAGATACTAAGGCTGTAATTGATAAAGGAGTGTTGGTAGACACAGAAGAACTGGGTATTTCAAAAGAGACAAGAGAGGGCCTCAGATCAGAGATTGCTGGGCAAGGGGGAGCTGTGAGATCTGCAGTGAGATAGCTGCTGTAATGGGAAGCTCTCTTAAAAATATAAATTGGAAAATTAAGTTTATACATTATTTTGATGTGGAAAATTATATATAACATCACATTAGAAGCTTACTTTGAAGCTTGAGAGGGAAATATTAGAAAATAATACCTTTGTTAAACACAAAACATGGCACAAAATAGCTGTATGTTAAGACAGAAAGACTTTGCTTTTCACTACAGATGATAGCATGATTTGCGCTTGTTTAATTAGCAATAGTTCACACCAGCAGATAGGTACTTGCTGATCTATGCAAAATGAACATTTTAAGTCAGTCCAGCACGTGCTGTGTATAAGCAAACTTTTGCTTTAAACCTGCCATAATAGTGATATACAATTCTGTTTTATTTTTTTTTAAATATTTTCCATAAATGGAAATGTTTAGACTATGATAGATTGAATAAACCTAGTAATCTTCAAAGGTCTAACTTGTGGACAAAAAGATTCCATGAGGTTTGGTTAATCCCAGGTATTTCTGCCCCCCAAGCCCCATTGAAAAAGAGCAATATTATAATAATTTTTTATTCTGGTTTGTAGTTGAAATCTTTAAGGGTTCTTTCTGGGTGCAGAATTGCTGCTTATGTGGACTTGAGATCACAAACTAGAAGCCTCCGTCTTCCTGTGCTGGGATGCAAAAGCATTTCCCCTTATGCTGCAAAGACTTCCAAGGCTACAACAAGGTTCTGTAGTCCCCTGCATACTTGAGATGAACATGTGAATGAATTTGCCACAGTTAGATATACCCACGTTTAGTCTTTTTGGTTTCAAAATAGCTGTGTGTCTTCTCTAAGCCTTTAGACTTGCCCTAGAGACAGCAGAGTAATTTGCAGGAGCAGGATTATGCATTCGGTCACTCGTATCACCCCATTGACTTCCGTGGAGTTAAAGAATGAATGAAGTGAATGAATGAGTGAAAATTTAGGTCACTTGTCAGGGAACTGAGAGTAGTTGTCTCTATACTTCCCTGCTGTGTGTCTTCTCTACACTGGAAAGAGAAGTTAGGCAGGGAGGGCTTAATGTGAAGGTGGATATGTACATCTGGGAATTATCTATTTTTTCTGCAGTATCCCTTGTCATTTTAAGCTAAATTAGTAATTACCTTACTGAGTCTTACTTGCTAATAAGAACTAAACCAACTGTAATAGTGCTGGGAAGTCTCTGTGGGAGGCATGGAGTTGGTAGGTTGTTCAAATAGTTCACAGTCTGTTTGAAAAAAGGATTCTGATACAGCAGCAGCAGGTAATATTATCAGAAATTTTAAAAATACATTAAGAGACATTAGTCTTGGAATTACATTTTGTTTCCTGAGCTGATTCCCAAAACTGGTGAGGATTTTGATGATCATCCACCTTGAGCTGGGGCTGACCAAAACCTCGCACAAGTGGGGAAAACAAACTGCAGAGCTTAGAAAAGCCTTTCTCAAGTCCTCCCTCTTGGGACCCCTCTGAGAGGCCAGAGCTGTACAGCTGCTACCCAGGAGAGCATATATGCACTTTGAGCAGTCCTGGTAAAGTCATTAGGTCTACTTATTAAGGTTTTAGCAGTTCCTCTAAATCAACATTTTTAATGGTGACAGTGGAAGAATAGCTTTAAGCTGTAGATATCTCTTAGTTTTTAAACTACCGTGTAACAGGAAAAGAGCTAGAGTCCCCTTACTAATTTTATCACTTGTGTTAGGTCACCCTACTGTCTCCTGTGTTCTGATGACACAGGAAGAGTAAGTCCTTCTTTCACCTTTATATCTGATGTGCTGGGTTCACCTTTGTTGCTCTACACTTCAGCATCCCCAGGGTAATAATATACGATGAAAGAAGGTTGTCTTTCAACTGGAAGTCTAAATTCTGTCTACAAATTAAAAAATAGCTATTCCCTTGTTAATTCTTGTGCTGAAAACTGCAGGGATTTCTGATCTTACTCCAGAGGAGCTTTCTGTTCTACGTGGGGGATGACAGAGCGTATATTCTCGAATATTCTGAAATTTAGTATCTCTTCAATGTGGAGTGAAATTTTAACTTTTTTTAATTTTTAGTTTTATATGAAGATATTTTTACTGCTTATGGAAGATGCTGGATTGACAGCTCAAAATTAGAGAGTGTGGTATAGGCACAGAAAGAACATAGGGAAGCTTTGTTGTATGCTTGATGCTTTAGTACAAGAGTACCTCATTCTGCACACCTCTTTAGCCTCTTCATTCACAGTCATTCCTGGTGAGGACACCAGCATTGGTGACAGCTAACGAAGCACTCACTCCTGACACTTAGTCCTACCTAGTCTGAGTTAATCAGGCAGTTTGTATACAAAGAAAAGGGTTATTCTGAAAAACTTGTTGACCGTTTCTAACAAACGAAACGATATAAAAAGAGAAAAGAGATGTCACTCTGGGTACACCTGTGAATACAACTGGACAGCACATTCAGAATTTTTTGAAGCTGAGGAGAGATTTCTTTCTGAGTTGTAATCACAAAACAAAAGGCAGCCACGGTTAGAACACCAGTTTAGTAACGTTTGAATCTTTAATTCAGTTGGTGCTCTCTTCTGTTAAATTCATAGCAACCCAACAGTATTTCAGTGCCATTTTTATGTCAGTTTTAGATTACATCATGCTGTGAATTGCTCTATCTGTTAATATTGATCTTTGTAAATAATTTGGTTTGAGATCTTCAATTGGAAAGCTGTGATATGCTTTAGCATGCAATATGCTCACTTTGTCCTTGAAACTCATTTAAAAACAAAGCAAGCTGCAATTGCATAGATGATATTACTTTTCTGAAAGGTTAGATTTACCCCTTTGAGCTGTCACTACTTGGATGAAAGCCTTCAATTGAAAGAATGAGAAAGGAGAAAATGATTGATGCTTGATGTTGACTGAGGGAGTCATAGAGGTGTTACATGTCTAAAGAGCTGTGTTGCCCAAAGCTTGATTCAAAGAAGTCATGAAGCATTTAATGAGAGTATCCAGAGCAGAAGAAGTAATGATTGAACACTAGTTCCTCTACTTTTATCTAGCTAGGGTGTTGGGTTTTTTTCTTAATTATCTAAGTTTTGCTTGAAGACATACTTCATCCATTTTTTTCAAATGTTGAGTGGCTTTGCTGTGCACTAAGAAACATTTGCTACACTGCCTGCTGGGCTGCATTTTGTTCTCCATCCATTCGTACTGGGCTAGCATATGATTGGGAGTGAAGGTTCTTTTTGTTTTGACAATCCCTTTAGCATCCTTCAGAAAGAGCGCTGGTGTAGAAACATCAGTGTTGCACAGACGTATATTAAACTGTGAGATAAATGGAAGCTGCTCTGGAAAAAAAATGGAAGTAATATTGTGATATGTCAGAGATCATCGTTGGTCTTTACTCACTCCATTAACTACACCTGAATCCATTTGGTTTTGCTGAAAATTTATGGGAGATGGAACTGAGAATATGACTGGGGTGCATATACTGATCTGAAACAGCGTGACTTTACAGACAATCATTGTTAGTCAAGGCTGTACTAAAAGGGTCAGGATTTTGTTGTGATTTACCCCTGTGATTTCTTGAGGAACAATTATTTCCTTTTTTTTTGGAGAATACTTTATCAAAGACAAATCCTGACTCTTTTAGTATAGCCTTGACTAATAATGATTGTCTAGAAATTAGTAACTGAAATTAGGCATACAGCTTGGCTAATGTGCCGCGGTGTTACAACGTTGGAGTTATAGGAAAGGTATGGATTTTTCTCTCACCTTCCTCATGCTGATCTAGTCATGATCCAGCAGAACAAGCAGCTGGTGACAAGGAATCAGCTTATACAATTGGAAAATTCATGTCAAGCCATAAAAAAAGTGCTTATGGAAGTTGCTAAATATGCGTTACTATGAGCTGAGTGTGGTCATCCTGAAGGCTCTAATTCTACATTTCTAAAAGCGTAAATGAGCGCACGTGGATCTGAACTATTTAACTCTTACCATGTCGTACAACTAGAGTTCCAGAAATGGCTGGTGTTTTGGCTTTATTTGTCAATGATTTGTTTTAGGAAGTCCTGAAAGGTACTTGACCTTTCTGAGACCAACCTAGTCAGCTTTTTATGAAAACAAAACTCTACTAATGCTGTCACTACACTTTTAAAATCTCATCCAATTTGCAGGTGCATGAACATAGCAACAGACACAAACACATAGATACAGACATATGTATTTCACTTATACTATATACAGAATACAGAACGGGAGGTGCTAGTCTTTTCTTGAACGAGGCATGCGATTTTCAGTGCCTCCAGTATACATTTTTCATTTAACCACCAAAAAAATTAGGGTCTGTTTCTGACTGAGGAGTACAGAACATTATATGCTCACCTATCAGCTGACCATTTCTTTGATACATCAAAATAATTAGAACATTTCTTTCCTCTCTTATTTTTTTTAAACTGAAGTGAGAACTTTATTTTTGTTAAATGATTCACTTTCCACAACTGTTATTACTTCTCCAGCCTACTCTGAGTTTGCAACAGTGACTGAAATGTTCTCAGACAAACAGATGGGAAAATGGCCCATAAATCTTTATTGTTATAAATGGTTTGTAAAACTTTGGATGTTGAAAGCAAAGAGTAATTCAAATAAATCGCAACAATGCTGACTCAAAGGTTTAAAGCATTGCTTAAATCCCTTGATTAACCCAGCTTCTCAATATTTGACATGAATCAATAACTCTGAGATGTCTTTGCTGTTCTCTAGCTTTGTAAATATTTACGCAGCCAGTCCCATGAAATATGACATCAATCCTGTTGAAGTAATTCTTTGTATGCTGCACACAAAGAGATAGAAAGTATGATAGTTCTGGTGATGCTACTTAAGTAATTGGCACTAAGGATGAAATCTGCTGCATTTCTTTTGTCAATAACCAGGATTTATACAAATAAGTGTGAGGGAATAGAAAGCAAAATCCACCTTCTGTCGCAAATCTTAGGCCAGCTGCTCGGAATGCAGATTTCCCGAGCCTGCCTTGTGCCTGAGCCCGTGGCTCAGCATTAACAGCAGCCTTTTGTTCCAGTTCAGTGAGGTGTTGAGAGCTAGATCAAGGCAAAAAGTGAAAGGATAACACCTCTATTAGCTTGTCCTCACCCTTCCCTTTCTGGGATGTACTATAATGAATGGTCTGTGCCCAGGAAGATGCTCTACCCAGAGTTTCCAGGACCTGGGAAAGCCTCCTGTAGGAATCTTAGTGCAAAAGGGTTATACCAGCCCTTCAGATCATGGCTGGGATTCCTGTTAACATGCAAGGTTTGCAGCCGGTTTGTATTTAAACACGTTAGCTCACAAAGCACGGTGATAGGCTTGTTTCTAAGGCACTGCACTTTTAGTCATTGTTTACTGATTCAGTCTGATTCATCTGTGGATTCTGCCAGGTTTTGCAGTTGTACTCCTTGCCTCTTGGTATTCCAGAAGTTGAAGGGGTTGGGAATTAATGAGGAAGCAGAGAACGATCACAGTGGCAGATGATGTTCAGAGTTGACCAACAAGAAATTGGGAGGGGATCTTAGAATGGTTTGGTTTGGAAGGGACCTCAAAGATCATCTTCCTTCAGATATACTCCATTCGCATGCAAAATGGGACCCTTCTGTATTCCTAGGGTGGATTCCTATCCTGCAAGAGAACCCACAATAGCATGTTTATTGCCTTTTCTATGAAGGGATGAGAGAAAGGGGTGCCCAGTTCTCAAATCCATAATAAAGGCATTCTCTTTATGGATTTTTTCAGACTGTAATAAAAAATAAAATACATTTCTAAATATTGGTTCTTATAGGCATCCTGCCTGTTAAAAAGAGGAGAAAAAGACTGCATTATGTGTTATATATTTTGAAGTATACTTGCTTTATCACACCAAACCCCTCAAGAACCCTTTTGGTATATGAAAAGGCCTTAATGCAGATACTACAGTGGTGCTGTGCTTCTGTAGCCCGGTTTCACCACTGCATAATCCAAGCAGAGAGATGTAGCCTCAAAAGAACAGTGTCCCACAGAAAAGGTGATGTGGGAAGTCAATGATATTACTGTCAGTTTTCCCAACTATATGCTTGTACAGCCCTTAGGTGGTGTTTTGCCTGTAGTTTTGCCTATATATCCACAAATACATGTAACTGGTTGGGGGAAAAATTCCAGATGATTCCATTTGAATTGCTAATGGATTCTTCTTCAGCTTTGTTTCCATGCTATGTTACATCAGTTTTCTTACTGGCTATTTCTTCCCTCACAAGCTAAGAGGAAGTAGGATCCACAGAATGCTGTTTGTATTTAGGGGTGTGCTTTGAGGTACTTGGGAAGAAAAATAATTATGTTTATGCACAAAGGCTTGCAGCCTTTTCAGCCACACCTGTCTGAAGGCCCAAGAGATCTGAAGAGGATTTGGTCCAGTTGAAAATCAGGCTAGAGTGGTATATCAAAATAAAAATTTAAACTTTTGGAAATGAAAATAGGAAACTAAGTATCTTGGTTAAGAGAAAATAAAATCTTTTCATTCACTCTGGCCAATTAATGTTAGTCTTTAGACAGCAAGTTAACAAGTACATAAATAGCAATGGGATGAATTAATAGAGGAGCCTTATGTGCTTATGTCTATACATCTGGTCAGCCAACCAAAGATCCTAAAGGTTCAGCTGCAAGTCTGAAAATGTAACCACTGGTGTCTAAAATAGAAGACATGGAAATAAATGTTATTTTAATTATTTTTAAAATCTTTTTACATTGTGTGATTTACCTCAAAAACAAACCAAAAAAGGCCACAGGTAATGGCTGTGGTCATGCAGTGCTTGAAGGGCATATGCCTTCACTCACCGCAAAGCGAAGACATGTCAAAGATATGTTGCTTCAGCTATAAAACATACATGCACAAATCACTACATAGCCAGCAGCTGTGAGGACCGAGCAATCTGATCAATCTTTTCTGTATCTCTTTTTAATAATGATTTTATTAGTTAAAAAATGGGTTAAATTTTCATCATTCAGATCTGAGGAATTTCTTTTTGCCTTTGATGCACAGCAGAACTCAGAGTTCTTGTTGTAAAAAAGAGGCCAGAGAGCAGACAAGGCAAAAATGACAGATTCAGGTAAAACATGAGCAGCAAGCTCACAACAAGCAAGTTCAGTGCATGACAATTTTCCTGCTCTTCTCCAGGGACCAGGCAGAACCATTCAAGAAGGAGCAGATGGAAACAGCTGCCAACAGATACGTACTGGAAAGGATTCAAGCCACAGTACTTGCTGGAACTTGGAAGTCTGTGATGGCCTGAGCTTACCCAATGACAGGTATCTAAGATTTTGAACCACGCAGATATCAGTCAGTTCTTAGCTATGAAAACCAGAAACAAAAAAAAAAACCCCCTGTCATGGAAAAAAAGACATGCACAGGTCATTCTCTGAACAAACCACCGGAGCTTATTTCCCAGAGAAGTCCTGTGGTGAGTGGGATCTTTGAGCTGCGGTTGCTCATAGTACTAAAGTGAAAAGAACACTGCTAATGTATTTTTCGTGAATGTTTCTATCCCATAATTTATTCACTCAAAATAGTGGTTTCTCTTGACCTTGAGCTAAGATCTAACAGGTGGGGAAAAGACAAATTTAGGAAACCCAGTGACGCAATGCCAATACTTTTTTGTTGTCTTGTATATTTTCTAGCATACCATGAAGAATAATAAATGGCAAAGCTAAAGTGTCCTTGGCAAACAAACAAACAAAATAGCACCCTGTGATATTTTTACCTTTGCTTCCCCTTGCCACACACATGGTTTACTCCCACAGAGCATGAAATATTAACCCAGCATGTTAATTTATTTCTTCCAGAGTTGCCCTGGCCATTGGATTTAACATCTCTCTTGGAAGTACTTCAAACCAAATGGCTGGCTCCATCTCTAGCTTTGTTAATTAGGCACATTACTTTGTTGCTTTTTTCATATCGCTTAATGTAATTGGCATTTGTGAAGCTTTTGAAAGGCATGTTTGGGACTACATTTTGTGCAGCTGGCTTTAAACTGCAAGCTGCTTGAAGTGTATAGTTCTGTAGAGGACTGCCTTTGAGTTCATAAAGCATGCATGCTCAGCACATACCGTGCTTCCTTTCCAAAAGGAACTAAGGGACCAGTATGACACATGTTCCTCCCTGCATTCGTTTCTACTTTATGGTATTATATCTCTAACAGGAGCAATAGGTGCCCCGTTTGAAGAATTGGAATACCTTTACAAGCTGCTGTATAAATGCTTTGCTATGAGACGGTCTTCATCCTAACCATCTTTAGGCCACTCATAGGGATACCTTGCCATGTAGGCACAAAAACCTGTGGTTTTTCCTAGGAAGTGCATCCTTGCAAGCTGTGAATTTGGACTTGCTGTATAATTCCAACAGATAAGGGTGCCAATACTGTGTCAACTGCCAATAAAATTGATGAATTTGCACTAGGCAGGAATTCAGCTCATTCATTTCAGTTGTCTTGGTGTGAAATTATGCTCTGTACCTGAACTGAGGAAGAGTTAGCTATAAAGATTTGGGAAAAAAAAAAGGTAAAGCTTCCACTGAAGAAAGTATGTCAAAGTCCTCTTTTCCATAGAAATGCTGCCCTCCAGTGGTGTGGAGAAAAGGCACACATCCTGCTTACCCATTGCAGTCATGTCGTGTGCAATAACTGCTGCAATTAGCAATCAGATGTACCTCTTACTCTCACAGGCACGTGGATTGTCTATGCTCCATCCAAGTAAAGTCGTTTGTAAAAAAAAAGGCGTTGCCTCACCAGTACAGGCCCACTGCCTCTCTTCTGTAAACAACTAACTAAGAATAAAAACTTTCTCACAAGTAAAGTGAGATTATAATACTCTGCCCCACAGCCACAGTCAAACCCTCTGACTTCAAACAGAACCACACAGTAAAAGATGGTCACAAGTTGGATAATAGGTCTCACGGGACATTTGTTCCCAAATGTGATGGATTGTCACTGCAAAAAAAAACCTGCAACAGTCAGTCAGTCAGAGAGTTCTGCACATGGTGGTTGTCACTGTACCGTGAGGATCCTTCTGTCCTCACACAGCATGAATCCACAGAAAAAATACAACTTCTCTAGGTTTGTCTTTCAGCAATGATGGCCAAGTGCATTTGTTTTAGCATTCAGAAGTAAAGCATCAATGTAAAAGACAAGAATGTTGTATGGACAAAGTAAAAAGTAGATGATCGTTAGGTATGTGGCCTCTACACTTGCTTACCTTTCCCTTGTATGCCTTCAAATGGTCTTTCCAAAAGTGTAAGAATGTTTCTCGGTTTGTCCTGTTCCACCCTTGCATGTTAGGAGGGGTTACCGGGCACGTGGAGATGATTTGCACCACACTGAGGCCTTGGCCACCAGAGAATTGCATCGTGGTCCTGCTGTCATCTTCTGTTCCTGTGCATCTGCCCCACCTGCCTTCTGGTAAGCAACTAGTGTCATCCCTTCCTCAACCATCGCTTCCATTTTCTCTCTCCTTTTGTTTTTCTGAAAGCAAAAAAGAATAGCAGGGAACCTCAAAAATGTGCAATAATTAAAAAAAAAAAAAAAGCCACAAACCAAAACAAACACACACAAACAACCCAAAAAACCTCTTACTAATCCCACAGTCTTTCTTTCTCTGTTTCTGTGGAAGGCTTTTGGTAGGGAAGAGCTCGGGTTTTCCAACATGCTTTTCTGGCTGTTCCTAGTGTATGGGGCTGCAGGTGTAGACTGAAGACCGTGAATATTGTTGCCATTTCCCCACCAACGAATTTTCCCTTACAGAAAGATGAGAAAACAGAACACCAAATTCACCGAGACGATTTCAGAAAGAAATGCAATTTACGTCTTATCCAGCAGATGTTGCTGTTGGACAAAGAAACCGGCTCAAGGTCAGTCCAGGTGGGTGAGGGAGGCCTTTATTACAGGTTTCAACAGCTCCAGGAATTTATCCAGCATCTCCAGATCTGGTCCCTTGAGACTGGGATTTCCCTTTTACACTCATGGACTTGGAACACCAGGTGACTGTGCTGAGACACAGACCACTGAGTGAATCTGGCTCCCGGCAAAAAACTAAGAATGCCTGAACCACAATCCCAACCTCCTTTAATCTCCTGATGCAAGTGGGTTATTGTCTGTCAGAGTTGGTAATACATTTTTTACAAATAGCGGAAAGCCTCACTTCATATGCAGTATTTGCCTCCCTGTTGATGAATGGGGGTTACCATTGAGTCTTGCATAAAATAGCCCACTTGTTGGTGTTGCTAAGATGTGTGTAGAAGATAAAAGTTATCGATGAATACTGAGAGTTACTGAGAAAAAAAAAAAAAGTGAGTTCAATGCCAGGCTGACTGTGTTAACTGGAGAAAACCCAGAGGTTTTCTATCACGCTGTGGTTACAGGATAGGTCAGTTTTCACTCTTAAGCTTACAATGTTAAGGTCTTTATTCAGAAGTGTCTGTGTATGCAACAGGTAGATTTCTGGGTTTCTTCTGCTGGCCTAGGTGGCTTTATGCCAGACATGTTCCTAATTCCTGGTGGGACCTGGGTGGAAAAGGACTATCAGGAGGCTTTTCTGTATCACATTAGGGACTGTTCTCTCCCTCATTATCCCTGAAATCTCAGTCATTGAAAGGAGAGCCATTGGTCTCCACTTAATGACATTCCCAGTTGTGCAGCAACCCTTTTGAGAAGTGAGCATGCTGCATAGATCAGGGAGACAGTTCAACAGATTTACTGGAAAACAAGTGATTTGAAAGGTTGAGAGAGGGCAGCTGAGAAGCATTAGTGAGTAGCCCTTACTGGGAATTCGGGTAGCCTCACAAGATGATCTCTGGGATGTGAGCTCTTTGGCATGTGAGCCTATTATCTCCATCCCATGCAGCTCTCACAGAAGCCGAATGGAGATCCTGTTTTCAAAGATTTGGCTGTATGAAGGCCGTTTTACCTACTGTTAGCAAAGCCACGACTGCTGCATGCAAGTTATGCAAAATGACCTTCATACCATTTCCTGCCCTCCCAGGCTCTGTCAGCTACACTTTGTGGAAATGTTGTAGACCTGCAGCAATAGTTTTTGTTTTTATTTTGAAGATCCAGGGAGCAGTAAAGCCTGCCAGCTTGTTGAGTGCGGTTGTGCTCAAGGGATCGGCCTGTCCAAAGGGGTTGTTGTAGAAATGAGTCATGAGCAGAGCACAAGCAAAGGGGCACGGCAAGAAGTTTGTCGTGGCTTTCCACCACGTGAACGCTGTCTCAGGCATTATTACATCCACTAGCCTGAAACTATTCTGACTGAAGCTGAGAGCTTTGCCACTGGTTTCAAGGAACAAATGAATACTTTTTAAACCAAAATGAAATATTAAGTTCTTCTCACTGACATTCGGGTGATATGAAGTACAAACATTTGCTTGTCTGTTCACTTATAGATATGTTTCTTCTGAAGATGATAATATCATTTTTAGAAGTAAAATGAGCAGGGTTTGACTTTTGCACAATTTGACCCTTTCAAATAGCCGCAAAATACAAACTGTAAAATGAACATTGTTTTTCCTTCCACACTCAGTGGGGCTTTGTAAGGTCTGTATCTTGTGTTTAAAATGACACAGCATTTTAGAAGAGCAGCATCTGGTGCAAAGCAACTGCTGATTTAATATTTCTTTAATATTTTTGGATACAGATGACAAAATATTTTTAAAAGAAAAAATATATTTCTTTTACCTAAAATTGACCTTTCAGTATTTGAAAATTTTCCATAGCAACTTCAATGATAATGTGGGAAATGGTGTATAACATTGTTATTTTAAAAACCAGCGATTTTATTGCACTTTTTTGTTGTGAAATAATGAAAGTAGAAAAAGATTCCTCTGCATTCTCATATTTAGAATCATAGAATCATAGAATGGTATGGGTTGGAAGGGACCCCAATGATCATAGATTTCCAACCCACCTGCCACAGGCAGGGCCATCAACCTCCAGCCTGGATCTACAAATTGCAAATGACCTGATGACATTTAAAATCAAATCACTTAGAATATATATGTGAGGTATGAATTTACGCCTCTTCACTTTTTCCGGAGCAGTAGTTTGAATAAGATAAGCTGATTGTACTGGTTTTGTCACGCAGCCCCAGTAGGGCTTTCTGAAGTTACCAAATCAAATTAAACACTCCTAAGATACACACTTATCTTTATGTTCAAAGACAGCTATTTAATTATTTGTAGTGGTATGACTGTCCCTTTGGTGGTAGCATACCATAGGAAACATCAGACAGTTCTAGTACCTTCAGTGAAAAGCTCCAAACCCATGTTCAGGCAGGCTCGGTACTGTCCTGCCGAGGCAGCTTGGGGAGAGGAACGATGTGCCTGTCAGTCACCCCCACTTCCTCCCCAGCTCTGCATGCTAGTGCAACCTGCAGGATTCAGATTTTCTCTTTAAATCAGACAGTATTTCTTTAGGTGCTCCATGCTGAACTGGAATATTGAACTGGAACTGGCGATTTCAGGCTACTGGTGTGTGCTTGTAGCCTGTGCTGGCGTGTTTCCTTAGACGGTGCTAGGCTGCAGTTTGTCCTGTCGGATGAGCCCTAAATGCCTAAATACACTTTCAGGATCCCAGTTTAAGAAACAATGTTTGTAAATGTTGGATCAGTCTTGTATCTGTTCCCCAGCTCTGCTTATGTTCCCTGCCACTGTTGGAACTAAACTAAAGCTCTGAATCCAAATATTTCCAGCTTTGAAATATGTGCACATAGACTGGGATATACTTCTGTCAGTAACATGCCATCTTCTTGATGCTCAGAGGAGTAGAGTAGCTTCAGACATTTGTTTTAAATATATTACCTTAGAAAAAGAAAGAAATTGCACAGGGAGCACATTTTCCTTATTTAATTGAAAAATAAATATAGCTGTAACTTAAATATGTATTTAGCAGCACTGATACCCTTTGGCCTTACTCCAGTGGACTTTCCTCAGTGACATCAACAGGAAAAAGATGGGCTCTGCATATGAAATCTGTGAATGTTTTTTTCTTCTTCATCTATCCATCTATTTTGGGATGTGCTAAATGTTTGTTCTCTGTTGTAACATTAACATCAGTATGTGGAAACTCGGGTTGCTAAAATAAATCAGTGAAATGCAATATACATGACTTCACATGGAACTGCATGTACATTGCGAGGCACAAGTGCCCCGTGTCCACTGTGCTGTGCCAGCTTTACGACCAGGTAAAACTGATCGTGTCCCGCAGAAGTGGGGTGCTGTAGTGAGGCAGGCATGAGCTTTGTGCTGCCAGTATGTATAGAGTCTCTGAAGTTCCTCAGCCAGCAAAGTATTTCTTAGTTGCCATTTACATGGCAGTAAAATGAATACTTTTACCAGCCTCAGAGTATAGGGATGGCACGGTCTACAGTATCTCATGAAAGCATCTTTGGATCTTTTGTATTGTGGGCCTGATGGAGTGTTTGCTGGAGGCAATGACAATTTTATTGTTGGCATGTGAGGCACTGATTTGTGAAGCTCTAACTGTCTCTCTTTAGTTTCACTCAGTTAGTGATACAGGCCTCAAACTAGCCTGGGGCATTTTTCTGACCTCAGTAGACACCTTCCTGATCCACACTATTATGCATTAGCACATTCTCTAGTTCATTGAATTTTTATTTTTAATGCAATCTGTTATGGGCTGGCTTGTTTTCTGCCCACAGTGACATCAGTGGGAGACCTTGACAAAATTGGACTTTGGTGAAGGTGTTGAGGGGCCAGTCTTGCCTCAGAGTCCCCTCCAATGTGTGGGAGCCTGGCCTGCTCTGCAGGGTTGTCCTGTGCCTCGATGCCGATTTATCATCCACCTTGGGCACAAGTGCTTGGATGAGGAAGGAATCCCCGTGGCTGTTCCGGGCCCCTCTGGCTTCAGATAAAACAGCGAGCTCAGAGAACGCCTCTGCCCCAGGAGGAAGGAGAAGTAAGTGCCTTGCTCTGCTCCACACAAGGCTGCTTGCTCCTCTCTGTTGCCCCCACAGCTAAAGGAGCGGGAGACATTCCCATGGAATTAGCTGTTCCCTCTTTCTTTTTCCTGCTTAAGAGGTAAGAGCTGCACAAATTCCCTCTGTAATAGTCATCTAAGAGAGAATACAATGATCTGTCATCAGAGTATTTAGTGCTGATGACGATATCTGGGTGGCTTTTGGGGGTGGGTTTGTTTGTTTGTTTGTTTGCCTGGTTTTATTGTGATGTTAAAACAAAATTCATAAATCACAGGGATATGACAAGAAGTGGGTTGTAGCTGCTAGTTCTTCTTGTCCAAACGTACAGCAATGCCCTGATGGTTACTTACCAGTGACAGCCTGCTCTGAGCTTAACATTTTTCAGTTTCGTGGCAAGCTTGCAAGGTTACACATATATACTGAATGAAACATAGCCCACTGGTTATTTTTAGAGAGGCTCTAAGCAAGTAGTAAATCCCTGGAGTAGCGCTGCCAGAGATGCATAAAGTTCAAATCCAAATTAAAACTGCCTATCTTTGGTCTAAATTCCAACCTGAACTTGAGGAAAACTGTGATCTCTACCTTTAACTTTATGGCAAAAAATCCATTGCCATTATTTTCTAACACCTGAGAATGTATGAACCTGGTACAAACACTTAAAAAATTAGAACTTGAATGAAAAAAATCTGCTTGAGAATGTAGTGCCTGGTCTTGTGAGACATTGGTGTATGACTTTAAGTTACGGTAGCCATGGAATTTGAGGAGTCTAGTTTATTGTTGTAATGATTCCTAGTTGTAATGTATCTTTGTAAAATCAAGTCCTATAATCTAATCATAAACTTTGGGAAGAGGAAGAGAAACACGCTCATGTACCTTTCAGATCTCTTTGACGTGCAAGACTTGGTTTAAAAATCACCAAGATACAACAATTTGCATAAATACATGCTGAAAAGAAGTGCAACTGAAGCATGTTCTTGATTTCTTTGCTGTATCAGAGCCTGTATCTTCTTCCTGCCAAGGCAGTGATCTTAATACCACTCCTAAACTCACTAGTAATTCTAGAAGCCCTAATGAAAGTCAAGATAACGCCACAGATTTTATAAATAAGGGTCTTTATTTAGAATACTGTTGAAAACATTCTTGGCAAACACATAGTATAAATATATAAAGTTAAAGTTTGACACAACAAACCAAGCAATATTAAATACTTTTAAAATTCCCCCCTTTTTGTTGTTTTTAATTTTTGCTTTTGTTTTTTTTTCTTTTCTTTCCTCTTTTTTCCTTTTTTTTTTTATGCAAAGCAACTCTTATTTACAATTATACAAAAAGTTTTATAAAAAATGGTCCTCAACCTTATTTTGGCCAGAACAGGAGTAATAGGAAGGACCTGTCATGCCAATACTGTTGTAGATATCCTCCTCCGCATTCAAGAGCCAGGTTCCTATTCCCCAAAGCCCAGATTAAACATTGGCCATTTCATGGTATGCAATTTTATCTCTAGACATATTAAATAACTTTAGTTTAACAACCAATAAATAGGTGTATTTTGAAGTCATACAGGTTTTAAAAGTTACATACTTGAAGGAATTTTGAGTGATACTTTAAAACTGGAACAAGTCTTAAGAAGTCTTTTCAGTCTTAGAAGGCAGGTCTTGGAAGCATGGCTGAATGGGGCAATTTGTTTCCAGTCCAGCCAGACCTGCCTTTATAGCACTTGGTAGATAGGGTTGCTGCTGCCGTTATCCTGGGGAAGCGGGGTGCAGTTGGTGGGGGAAGGAATTTGGGCTCCACTATCATTCAGACGAGCTCCTTCTGAGGGGGAACAGGGACTCCCTTCCGCAACAGTTTCCGCTGGAGGCAGTATAGGACATGTGGAGTTATCTGTGGAAATCCTCTCTACAATGCTTGAGAGGCAATCGAGGCTGGAAACAACAGAACTCTTCCCATGCTTTGGATCTAAAAAAACCAGACAAAAAAGTGCTCAGTTTATCCAGTGGGTACTTAACATCAGTAGGGTCTAGTTCCTTCATACAAACCCAGAGAGTGGAGGAAATGAACATTGGTGCAGGACAGCCATTATCAGAAAAGAGAGAGTAATTGCAAAATGGAAGAGAGACCTGACCAAAGTATGCTGCTTTTGGGGCAGGGTGGATCCAGGGATTCAACTTCAGTCCATAGAAAGGCAAGGGAAGATTTTAAACCAATCAGCAACTTCTGCAGTTTGGATCAGTAACAGATAAAGGTAGAAGAGTCTTCATGTGACACATGGCCAAACACTAAAGATTAGTCTCAGGGAGGAATATATTTTTATCCAGATGTTTTATTTGCAAAATGTGAGATGCAGCTATAAACATATTCCCGTAATTGCAAATAGCTCTAGAGGAAATCAAATGCTTCTACTAGCGTCAACAGCTCGCTGGCCGAAAAGGCAGGTTACTCTTCCAGCCTGGCTAGGGCAGCTAATCACGGGGGCACGGGGAAGTTTCCTGCACCCCCTGCCCCGTCCCATGTTTCGCACAGCCGTTACCGCACATACTCACCATTTGGTGACTCTGTGTAGTAGCTGCTGTCATAGCTGTTTCTTCTGTGAGAGCTGCAGGGAGGCCCGCTGTACTCCATCTGGAAAGGAGAGCAAGCTGAGTGAGGTCACTGGTTGGGGACAGTATTTCCTGAAATCCCAGTAACCGTGCGATTTCCTATTTCAGCCCCTCACCTGTGCCACCATTCCAGTCCTGCCCAAAATGCCATCAAGTTGTAGCTTCTTTGAATGAGGCAGAACTTAACTTGGCTAGAAGGTGTTCATGCCAAAATATTTTATGTGGCAGAGCTGTTCAAAAGGGAATTACCATAGCTGTTGTACTGAATGCTGTAGCTTTACAAAGGAGATGAAGTTTTCCAGCATTCTGATCAAACACTGCCTTACACTTCACAGCAGGGAGACAGACCAAAAGGGGAATGACTCTTTTTTTTATTTAAGGTTTGTTTTTTCCAAACATGAATTCCTCTTAAAAAGCCTCTGTCTACCTTTGTCCCTTTTTATTTCCTTTAGTTTCTCTTCCCATTTCCATTCTGTACAAAAAAGCCCCAAAACATTGACCAGTATATTTATTTCCAAAACTTTGATCGACAATGAAACCTCTCTTACAGCCTTTTTTCTTTGTCAGAATTTCAAGGGGGGATCATTTAGGTAAAACTTCTCTCAAGTCTGCCAACTGTCTCATACTTGCAGGTGTTCAAGTCACTAATGACTATCTCCACCAGAGCACCGAAAAAAAAATCTCAGGTCTTAAATTACTGTTGATACCCTGTCCCAGACACCTGACCTGCACTCCGATCACCACCTCCCACCACCCAAGAGTCCGACCAGAGTCCCTCAAAAGATGAAGCGATGAGACACCTTCTCTGCACCCACCCTTTTCCTCTCCCTAGGATGCACAAACAGGACTGAAAGCTGGGGGTCTCCTTCCTATGTCTGGTAAATTCCTACAGAGGGCATGAAGTGAGAGAAGAAATGGAGAGCCTTTTTCTTAAGGGTGAAGAAAAACAACTGTTGCTTAGATCCTCCTCCTGCTATCATGAAGAATGGCAGAAAACAAAACCCTGACTCTTATGAGTTCCTCTGTAGCTGCAATGACCAAGGGGGACCTTCCTCTCAGCTGTTCTTAGAGCACTCAATGGTGATGATACCAAAGATGGAAGCCGAGACGATCCAAGAGCTAAGGGAGCACAGGCAGGACTGGGACCTCACCATGCCCCTGGCTACCCCTCCCTGGAGCATCCAAAATGCTCCCCCAGCCACTATTCACTGGCACCCCTGGACACTGGGGGACCCACCCAACTTCTCATCCCAGGGAAAACCATGTGTAGATTTTTCTTCTTTAACAGAGTTTCTGGCATGTAGGGACCCCACCTGCCTTGGCTGCTGGAGCTCAAGGCACAAGAAAGGACTTTGTCTTCTGCCTGGGGAGGTACAGAAGACAGGTACTACAGGAGAGGCAGAAAGAGGTGACTCGCCCTGCACAAGTTGGGACCAACAGCATCTGGGGCACCTCAGTAGCAGGGTGTCCTCCCTGGGGCACTCACCATGCCGTCGGAGCAGTTGGAGCGGGGGCTGGAGGCGTCTGATTCCCCACTGTAGTGCTCCAACACTGGGTAATAAGCATCCTCCTGCTCCCGCAGCAGTGCCTGCAGGCTCTCAATGTAGCGGATGGCATTGCGCAGGATCTCCACCTTGGGCAGGCGCTGGTTGGGGTTGGTGGAGGTGCAGCGCTTGAGGGTCTCAAAGGCTTCGTTGACCTTGCTGAGCCGCCGCCGCTCCCTCATGGTGGCAGCTTTACGGCGGTCAGCATTGGTGGTTTTCCTCTTGCAAGCCTTGCAGGCCCACAGCAGGCAGCGGCCAGCCTGGTGGTGCCCACTGGGTGCCCGGACATGCTCCTCCTCGTGCGGGTGCCCGTGGTGGTGCGAGTGCTCCTCAGGCTTCAGGAGTCCCCCCACGTGCACCAGCCGGGGGTCTAGGTCCTCAAAGAAGTGCATGTCCGATGTGTTGAAGCATGGGTCATCATAGAAGTCATCGGCGGCCGCGAAAGAGCAGAGGGAGCTCTCCGACATCTCCATGGGGCCCAGTAAGTCCATGGGTGCGGTGGAGGAGAGGGCAGCTGGGCAGTGAGTGCTGGGATCAGGAGCGAGGGGGCTTCGATCGGGCTGTTCGGCCGCAGCCACCGGCCAGGCGGGTGCGCAGAGCAGAGGCTCTCACACCCCTTCCCGCGCGAGTCCACCAACACTGGGTGATGCTGCCGCCGAACCCCCTCCCCAGCCGCGCTGGTCTGGGAGAGCAACTCGAGGCCGTATTTATGCCGGAGCCCCCCCGGCGCGGCGGGTCGGGTCGGGACGGGGCGGGGCGCGATGGGGCGGGGAGGGGCCCGTGGCCGCCGGAGCCCCCGGAGCAGCGGGGAGGCGGCGGGGCGCCGTGTCCCGCGGGCGCGGGGCGCCGTCGGGGCGTTGCGGAGCTCGGGACAGCCGCTGCCGGCGCTGGGCTGCAGGGTCTGGGGGTGTTTTGTTCGTTTTTCTCCGCTCGCAGCTGTCCAGCCGGCCCGGGCGGCGGGGCTCCCCGGTGCCCGAAGGCGCCGGCCGCCGCGGACGCCGGCCCCGGGGGACAGCGCCGTGGGGCCGCGCTCTCGTGCCCGGCGGCGCGAGGCGTTTTGCAGCGCGCGAGCCCGGCGGCGGCGCGCACTTGGCGGCCGGGCGGCGGGAGCTGTTCCGCCCGTTTCTCCCAGGGAAGAACCCCCCCAGCCCCGGGACGGGTTTCTCCGCGCCGGCCGCGGCTGTGCGGCTCTGCGGCCGCAGGGTAACTACTGCGGGGGCGTTCGTGAGGGCGGACGATGCGTGAGGCACTTCGGCGCCGGGGCCCCGACCGCGCAGGGTCCGGGTACGCCGCGGAGAACCGGGCCCGCGCCCGCTCCGCGGGGCAGCGGCTGCGAGGGGGAGAGGCAGGACAGAGGGGTCGCGGCCGGGAGGCGCCGCCGGAGCGGCCGCGCTCAAAACGGCGGCCGCCAGGTGGCGCCGAGCTGGGCGCGAGGCGGCGGCGGCGTGACGCGGCCGCCTCTAGGGGGGGGTAGTTCCCTCCGTCACCCCGCGCCGCGAGCGGCGGCTGCGGGCGGGGCGGGAGCCGGCGGCAGGAGGGCAAAGGGCCGCCGCGTCTGAGGGACGCGGAGGGGAGCGAGGGAGGGGGCCCGTCCGGCAGAGCCGCTACTGTGGAGCCAAGGCCCTGTGCTCTCGCCCGGGCAGAACAACTTTCCCAGCAGAAAGCGCGCCCGTGACTGGGGCCCGATGGAGCCCGTTAGCCTTTTGCGCGGGAGCCGGGGTGTCCCAGCCCATGTCTGACCCGCGTTCATCAGGGTGTGCCAGGCGTTCAGCGGGGCTCGGGCGCGGTTACTGAGACTAACCACAGCGCAGGAAGAAGCTGCGTGGGAGGATGAGGTTTGGGGCAGCTGCGACACCCCACTAGGCCCTGTGCAAGTCGCAGCCGTGTTTACCTCGGGACGGACTGGGGTCCTCCCATGAGCCGTGGTGGGCTAGTAATGGCGTGCCGGAGGGGAGCTGAGGCCCGAGTTACATTTGGCTGTGGCTTCAGCATATGACTCTCTTCTCATGTGAGATGCAGTGCATAAATTTCAGGTTTCACTTTCAACTCAAGCCTCTTTACCTTCATTCTGAAATCTTTGGCGAGAGTGACTTCACCTCGTGAAGTAGCATTTTGTCACGTGTGTGTTTGCGCTGCAGCTGGATTGGTTGTGCAATAACAAGTTGTTATTTCAGGTAACTAAGAGCGGCTTGGAGAAACGGGATCGTTTTTGGCAATGTCTCTTACGGGTGCAGGAGTTAATACTCTGGTTCTGGAGTATCACTTGAGAAATTCAGGGGTTTTTTCTGACGTGGAAGCACTGCGGCAATTCAGCTGCACGGTTTCACTGACTTTGTGATTAAAATAGTTATGAGTATTTTTAATGCACTATGAGCTAAAATTAATTTCTGTTCTGCAGTTATAAGTGGTGGTGAAATTTCAACTCGTCCAAGATCAAAGGCAAAGCTCTGTCTTCAGTGGGGCAAAGGACTGACTGGGAGAATCTGAAAAGGTAAAAAGCATCCATCAGTGGTCTAGTCCCCAGTCTCTGTGCCTATGACTTCTCAGAAGGGTTGTCATGTTGGTGGGTTCTTTTCTTGCTATATGGGATGTGGTTTTGGAAAGAATTCCTAATCTGCAGCCCCTATTTTATACTTAATTCAACATCTTTGAGTACAGGCAAAGATAAGGACTGTTAGTCACATTCTCTCATTATTCCCAAAAGTTAAAATTTTTGTTTAAAGACTATGTTATGGATGTTGTACAAGTTTGTTCTCTCACCGTATCCAATGCTGAAAAGTGATATTTCCCTAGGAGATCAGCTGTTGACCACCCTTATACATTTAGAAGTGTATCTCCCAGCTGTTACTGAGAGGCAGAGTAGCAAACTTGTGGAAACATTTCACTGTTATTACAGAGGTTCTTTGATCCGGAAGGAACAGATTTTTTTTTTAATCTTTATTGAACAGTTTAAAAAATAAAAATTTCTATTCAGAGTTGTTCTAGGTATACAGTAATGCAGAGTAAATATAAATGAGAAATACTTGTATACTGTGACAACTGAGCATGTAAATTTGGATTCATCTTTAGTGAAGGTACCCTTGAGGACTTTTCCCCTGCTGCTGCCACCAGAACTAACGTTCACTTTCCAGTATTATTCCCAAAGATGGGTTTGTCCAGAAGGATGCTGCCTTCTCTGTCAGGCAGAGAAGGACCTGGGGGTGTTGGTTGACTGCAGACTGAATATGAGTCAGCAGTGTGCCCAGGGGGCCAAGAAGGCCAATGGCATCTTGGCTTGTGTCAAAAACAGTGTGGCCAGTAGGACTAGGGAGGTGATTGTGCCCCTGTACTCGGCATTGGTGAGGCCACACCTCGAGTACTGTGTCCAGTTCTGGGCTCCTCACCACAAGAAGGACATGGAGGTCCTGGAGTGAGTCCAGAGAAGGGCAACCAGGCTGGTGAAGGGGCTGGAGGGCAAATCCTATGAGGAGCGGCTGAGGGAGCTGGGGCTGTTTAGCTTGGAGAAGAGGAGGCTGAGGGGAGACCTTATCACCGCCTACAACTACCTGAAGGGAGGTTATAGAGAGGTAGGTGATGGTCTCTTCAGCCAGGTGACAGGTGATAGGACAAGGGGGAATGGCATGAAGCTGTGCCAGGGCAGGTTTAGATTGGATGTTAGGAAAAAATTTTTTACTGAAAGAGTTGTCAGGGCTGGAACAGGCTGCCCAGGGAGGGGGTCGAGTCACCTTCCCTGGATGTGTTCAAAAAAAGGGTAGATGAGGTACTTAGGGATATGGTTTAGTTTAGGATGCGAATGGTTGGACTTGATGATCTTAAAGGTCTTTTCCAACCTTGTTATTCTGTGATTCTGTGATTCTGTGATTTGTATGGTAGGGCCTGAAAACAAGTCCTTGCAAAGAACAAACCTGAGGTGCTCTCCTCAATTTGTGTGGCTATAGTGAAGAGGATGAAGGGCAGCATGATGTCCACCTCGAGACTTTAAGTGAATTCCTCGCTCTGAGAGTAGGCAGCAGCAAGGGCCCTTTCTGTGCAGCCATCAGTGGTACTTATGGTATTTAGAAGTATGCTATTGTTAATACCTGCTTGGAAGATTCTGTGGCTGTAACTCATAATTTCAGTAAAGATGGGATCTCTTCAGAGCTTCCAGTTTGGATGCTGCATTTAGGGTACTGGTGCTGCTGTAGCTATTCCAAGCTGCCCCAGATTGTGCGTTTGGATGGTCTGGGCATTCCTTTGAATGTAAGAATACAGAGTGTGTGTATGAAAAAACCTTCAGCAGATAATTTGTAATGTTTCTGTAAGCATTGTTGCACACTTGTACCTGTTCCAACGTTCAGCCCTCATCTCCTTTTTTTCAGGATGTGATTGAAAAGGAAGCTGGGAAGGCAGAGACGGATTGTACTTCCTGTGCCGACGATCATGGACAGACTTATCCTATACCCAACAGCCAGGTATTGTTAACAAAGTTTGAGATCATGTTCCCAAGCCGCACATGGACAAGAAGACCTTGTTATCTACAGTAACTGATTGCTTTTTTTTTCCCCCAGAGAATACAGTGGGAAAATAGCTCGTTGAGACTTTATTTAAAATTAACAGAATTGTCTCTTCAGGCAGAGGTCCTGGAATGTATTTTGGAAAAGGGAGAGAAAGAGACCTAAAGTCTGAGAATACGTAGATTCACTTGGCTGGAAAGATGAATATGAGAAGAGACACTGAGAAACAGGCACAGCCATATGTCAGGGCAAAGGAAGGGGCAGGTAAGCCTTGCTTTGAAAAATTTAAATTTTGGGCTCTTTGTTATGGTGACATTCATTTAAGGTAAAAGAGAGTTTTAAGTGCTGGAAACCTTGGAGGAGGCTGTACCTACATTTCAGAAGGTCGCCAACACTTAAAGGAGAAGACTGTTGTAGGTCAAATATTAGTGGTAGTATTGGAAGTGGGTTTATATGGCACTAGTTTGTAATTCAGTCAGTAGCTTTACTCTGCTTATAATTAGTGAGCTGTATTTTAATACTGAGAGGGGTGGATTCCATTGTTGTTGTATTGTGTTACAGTCAGTGGAACTAATTCTTGAAGGTGTGCTCAGCATGAGGATGGGTGGTGGAACCTAGCCCAGAGAGAAATACAATTTAAACTACTGCTGTATTAGAGAGCAGCCATCTCAACACAGGCAAACCTAGCATGCTGCTAAAAGGGCTTCAAGCCGTTCTTGTGGCATGCTGCAGTATCTTTACAGAGGAGTACAGGGGTTGTTTTAAAGGGATTCCCCCCATCCAAAGTTGATTCGTATTAATGGAAAGATTGGGAAAGCATCAGCATTGCAACCGTCCATCCATGTCACACCACCAACAGGAAGTAGGTGATACAATACAGTTCTGTAGAAATGGCTACTTAACTGCAGCTGTGTATACAAGTCAGAGTTTACTTAAAATGTTGCATTGTGCCATGTTCTTAATGCAATTTTCTGGCATTTATTTTCATTCTGTTGTCTACTCTTCCACCTTGTGCAGCTTTCTTAGTAGTAGGAGAGTACTGCTGGGGTTTGGTACAGGTAGGCGGTACCTCTTAGGCAAGAGTACTGTTGTGTCTACACGGTCAGTTGAGGAGTACAATGCAGATGCAAAGTGTTAACATGGAACTGAATTTATTTTCAAGCATAATAGGAGTATTGCTTACAGTATTACACAAAGTCAGGCTTTCACTAAAGCAAACCCTCATTACATTGAAGATGTGACCAAAAAACCTAGCTGCGGGCAGCTTATCTATCCAGTTGCTCTTAGATGACCTTGGTAGCCAGAGTGCAGAAACAGAGGCACTCATCTAGGAGATGAATGGAAGGAATTTGGACACCTCTGAACTTTAATAGCCTCTCTTAATTGAACACGGCCCTATCTGAAATGCAAAACTCACTCTCTGTGATGCAGTCCTAGTTGTGTGCTGCATTTTCACTAGGCTCTTACTCTTCTACTAAAGACCAAGGTAGAGAACACAGGGAATAGCAATAGTACCGTAGTAATAGTATAATCTAGCCAGCTGAATTGGGGATCTGTATGGTAGTTCACCTTGGATGGTTGCTTTAGTCTGGACAGAGCCCTAGAGCGAGTGCATTCGGTGACACTTGCAAAATACACACCGGAGCCAGTAAAGACCACATCTAATGAGAACCCCTAATTTCTGTCTCATCTGCTTTCTGAGAATGAGAAAGGCCAACTAGGCGAAAAACTGTAATGAAAAACCAGCACATTGTCTTGTTCCCACTGTTGAAGAAATGTTTACATCCTTCATCTTCAAGTATACCACTAGAAATAGCTGGGTAATAAGTAAATTACGTTGCTTATTTAAATTGCTGCTATGATAGAAGATAAAAATTTGTTTTAAAACAAGTCTTTTTAAAAAAAGCTCATTGTTAGCAATATAAAATATTTGATAAAATAAAACTAAATCTTTGGATTTTCTTCAACACAGAAGTTTCCTTGTACTAAAGTTACTATTTTTTGATAAAAGTTATATATACTGTTAAAAAATAATTTGGACTAACTAAGCCTATTAATCATTTAAGACAGAAAAGAGGCTTAAAAGCTTTTGGCTTCTAGGAAGAATTGCATAGATAAAAGCGTGACTAATGCTGACAATCTAGGTAACTAGCAACCTTGGGAGTCATTTAAACAAAATAATGGTATGGGCTAGTTTTTGAGCTGTGACTAAACAGAGGACAAGGGGACAGGTGTAAAGCAGGAGGAGCAATACAGCATCATGTCTCCTGAGTTTTGGTCTCCAGTCCCCCCTCCGTACAAGTCTGCCTTAAGAGCTGCCCCATAGTGGCAACAGCCACAGCATTACAGGCTCTCCCTGCCCTGCTTCACTTTTGCCCCTGTCCCATCGTTACACTGTGGCAGCATGGTAGTGCAGTGTATGGTTGCGTATATTGGCCCTATGCCATTTCTGTGCAGGGAAGCTTCTCTCTGGGGTCGCTTCAGACCCTCCGCAGCTCCTGTACACTGCTGGAGAGGCGGGCAGGGGCCGCAGTGCTGACTAGACTCTGGCTCTATGCTGGTTCTGAACTCTTTCTGCAACCGGTCCATAAAGTAATCCCCAAGACTGTTTCTGCCATCTTGGGAACAGTCGAGCCTGCGCGCATTGGTCAGCAGATCTCCCATCAGCTTGATCTTCTGGATTTTGGGCCCGATAAATTGTTTCTTGATAGTACTTGCACTGTGAGGATCTGCATTTTCAATACTCAGGGCATAAAGCTCTTCAAAATACCGTATCATAGTTTTCCACTGGACCATTGCTACTTCCAGGGCTTTCATCAGACCGACTGCATAATCACAATTTGGTTTCTAAAAACAAAGACAGAATTACATTTATTCAGAAGAACAACTTATCTTACTGTATTCATTGATGGCTTCCTGCAACTTACCTGGTGCTCTAAACAGGATATGCTAGGATTTTTGCAACAGCTCCTAGTTTGGAGAACCTGTTTCTGGTTCTCCCTCCCCACCCCCAAGTTGGATGGCTGTAAACATACAGACATGGTAGAACCCAAGCACTTTTTTAAGGAACAGAGATTTAGATAGCAGAAGCTGTGCCCGAGGAGCACTCTTACACTGGGAAAACCGATTGTAGAATCATAATGTGATTTGGGTTGGAAGGCACCTCAAAAATATCTAGTTCCAGTCACGGGCACCCTAGACCAGGTTGCCCAAAGCCCCATCCAACCTGGCCTTGAACACTGCTGGGAAGAGGGCACACACAGCTTTTCTGGGCAGCCTGTGCCAGGGCCTCACCACACTTCACAGTAAAGGATTTCTTTCTACTATCTAACCAAATCTGCCCTTCCTCAATTTAAAAACATTACCCCTCATCCTAGACTCCCTGATAAATAAGTCCCTCCCTCTCTTTCCTATAGGCCCCCTTTAAGTAGAGGAAGGCTGCTATAAGGTCTTCCATGATTCAAACTGAATATTTTAAAAGTTTCTCAAGATAGCCTTGTTAATTTTACTTTCTGCATCTTAACTGCTATGATAGGCCAAAGAACAGCATTCTGCATTGACATTTACAGAATACTAATTTGTTAGAGAGAATCAGCACCGTGGTCTTTAGCAAATGAGGTGGGTTTTTTCCTGGTAACTGTGAGTTACCCCTTTGTACCTGTGCAAACCTGAGCTAGATCTCAAGTTCAGATTCTGTCTTGAGCTGTGCTCTGACAGATCAACTACTGCTCCAAGCTGGATGTTTCTCCTATCTCCTTCATTACCACCTGCATTAGGTGATAATGGCTTCTAGGCTTCCATTTATTGCAGTGTGAAGGAGATGAGTAAACATTTCAGCATAGTTTGAGGAGTCTCATAATCCACTACAGCACGCTGAAGACAACAGTCTCCAGCTGAGTGGAAGAAAAAGGGGACCACTGTACCTGTTTTTTTAGGGTAGAAAGCAACCGTGGAGAGTTAGGACCTGTGTCTGAGAGTTTCTAGGCATCACAACCAAGAGCAAAACCATGAACACTGATATGGCAGGGAAAGTGTATTTGGAAATCTAATTGTGGATGAATGGCAAAGATCCAAAGTACCAACAAGTTGGAGTAATTACTGTGCATTGGAACTGCTTGAAAGCTTGTTGTCCACTACCCACCTGGATGGTTTTAGAACAGTAATGGCCTCCTCTTTCTTGCTGATACTTCATCAAAGCCTCTGCAGCTTTTCTTTCTTCCAGAGCTTGATGCAAGAAGAACTTTGAAACATTTGGTAGAGCCACATGCGACTGATCAAAATATTCACCCTAAGCACACAAAAGAGTGTTAAGATGAGACTCACTTGCAGCAGAACATGGCTTTACTAGAACTGGGGAGACCCTTCCAGTAGAAGCAGTTCTATCAGCACAATCATATTGAAGACCTTGGTCAGATCTCTGCAATAAATTAAGTAGCTACAGTCTTAAATGAAGAATCTCTGTGCTTCTACTAGAACTCCTTCTGTCCTTTTAACACTGGACAGATAACTGTACTGGTGATGTTCTCTCCAGTAGCAGTCAGAGATCCTCAAAATACTTTATTTATGAGTGGTTGGGGGTATATGATTTTTTTTTGTTGTTGTGTTTTCTGTGTGTTTATTTGGTTTGATTTAGCTTGGTTTTTGAACAGTCTCGGCACAGGGTAGACACGATTTATCTCTTCAGGTCAGCATTCCAGTGAAAAGTTAGCTTTCAAAGAAAGAGGAGGCAAATACCAAAAAGAACAATCACAACTTTGCATCTTGTTTTCAGCTTCATTATGGACAGTATTATTTCAAAGTAGACAATGCTGCTGCTGAACTGTACTGTATACACCTTGAACACTGTATGTAGCTCATGTCTAGGAATACTTCAGAAGTATGACAACCCCAAATCCACTGCAGGCCTTGCTCTGTTCTGTGTGGGAAAGTAACAACTTCAACCACTGCAGTACTGAACTAGGCTGATAGAGCTCTTAGATTTTGCTGTCCCACAAAGGAATGTGCTAGCAATGGGTAATGATGGAGAGCCACCAGGTTATACCACATTGGCTCCGGTGCTGAGGAGAATGAGAGGCAGCAGCTGGGAGTATGCCAAGAAATTGAGGGAGCTACAGCACCTTGATCTGCTGGCTCCCTAAACATGCATATGCAGTGCAGCACAGCCCTTGTCTCTCAGACACACTTGGGTTGGAGTACAGCATATCAAATTGTTGGCTTGTAGCCTGCCTACGAGGGGCAAGGGACAAGCATGTGCATTTCATAAGTTTTTCTGCTTCTTACTGTCTGCTTTTATCTGTCACCCTGCTTAAATATGAAATACTTGTGTTTCACCTATGTTGCTCTGTTCAGAAAAAAAATAGAGAAAACTTACATACACAAATTATGATTGTCTTACATTTTTATGGCCATCTGGGATGCCCCAGACTTGTGACACCCGTACACATACACAACCATAAACCATTGAAGAGAAGTACATACAGGAAGGTTTAATTAAGAGCATTCATTGCAATAGTTGCATGACCCTTTTCCTGAAGTGATTAATTCACATTTCTGTTGACAGAAGAGTCAAGATTCAGGGTTTTATAGCCCATTCCTCAGTGCAAGTGTGCTGCAGGACTTGAAGCAGAGCACAAGTTACCACACCTGCTTAGCTGTTAAGGTAAACCTTTTAAGTCAATCATTAACTGTTCAAGGTGTTCACCTTTCTGAGTTTGATTTATCCTTAGTCAGTGTCTAACTGAGCCTTCTCTATCCCACTCAGCTGCCAATCACAACTATTTTAATCCACATGCTTAACCAAGTAGAGGTTTTACTGCATACCTAAGTTTTATTAGAGTAATACTTCACACCAAGCTTGATCAAAGGATCTTGGGGTACACCGAATATAGTTTGTATTACTTCTTGGTGGATGCTCGGCATCAGAAGGGGTAGCATTAGGGTTTTTTTAATTTATTTTAATAGCTTTGTTAAAATACCTGTTGCCTAAATATCTGATGTATAGCCAGGCACAATTTTGGCATGCATGTTACACTGTATTAGAGATAGCTTTTAAAATTCATGTCCAGCATTCCTGCCTGTGGAGCAGGAAGCCCTCAGCTGACAGCAATGTTAAACTCTTACTTCACCTGTTAACCACCTACAACCTGTTAACCACCTACTTGGGAAAAACACCCAAGAATTATACTCTAACGATGTCTATCAGTGTGCCCTGTTCCCATCCTTCTTTCCGCAGGCATAACTCTCTATGTGAGTTACCCAAATACACGAGAGCCTCATTCATCACCCGCTTGTTCCAGATCTTCGTCGTTGTTTCTCTAGCCGTGCCCGCGGCCCCGCCGGGTAGGCGTACAGGCAGCAGCACGGACCCGGCAGCGGCTCTGACAGGAGCGTGGCCGCGCTGCTGGGGCTGGGTGCGAAGAGAGCCCCCGGCTCCCGCTGGGTCAAATAACGGGGTAGGCACCGCTCTTCCCTCCCTGTGCGACTCTGAAACCATCCCGAAGCCTCCACGGCCCCCGGGGACCTCCTCATCCCGCCGCCCGGTGGCTGTCCGGGCAGGGCGAGGAGGGGCACCCGCGCTGCGCCCTCGGCCGCCTCCCGGACCTCCCGTCCCGCTCCCGCCGCCTTACCAGCGCCTGCAGGCAGTAGGCGAGCTCCAGCAGGGCGCCGGTGACGCCGCAGAGGCCTTCCTCCACGGCGGGCGGGAAGCTCTGCCTCACGCGGCTGCCGGACAGCGGGCGGTGCGCCGGGCAGGCGGGCAGCGTAACGCGGGGCCGCTTGGAGCGCGGCTCGGCCATGGCGGGCGCCGCCATGGGGCAGCCGCGCCTCCCCGCCGCGCCGCCTGATATAGCCCGGGCACCTGGGACACACCTTGTCACGCACGGCGGCGACGGGCCGCCCCCTCCCCGCCTCCGTCCCGTCCCGGCCCGCGCTCACGGGAGGTGCGAGGGGCCGCCCGTCCTCGCCGGGGGAGGGGGCTGGCTCGGTGGCCGGGTGAGCGAGCGCCGCCATTTCATGCGTGCCCGTGGGCGCTCCCCGCGCCCGGCGCGGCCCGGCCCGGCCTGCGCGGCGAGTGGCCGGCAGTGCGCGGCTCGGGAGGTGCCGGGCCGGCCCGCGGCAGCCCGCGAAGCGGTGCGGTATCTCGCCCCTCAGCCCCACCCCACGTCCCCTCTGCCAGGCATCGGTTGCCAGGGTGGGAAAGGCCGACCGGTGGGTCGGCAGCTCTGCACCCTGCTTGAGGAACGGTCGCCAGGGACGCCCGCTCTTAAATACCTCCTTTTAGCAGCGAGCGAGGGGCGAAGGCGCAGCGTGGCGGAGCCTTGGCCGGAGCAGCTGATGCAGCTTGCAGGCAGATGCGGTCCTGGGGAGGGAGCGGTCCGTGAAAAAATCCCGGGAACTTTACAGTGTATCTGTATGGGTCTTGGCTACAGGGTAATTCTTACCTTTCTGGATTCAGCGCTGAAAAGATGTCAAACTGGTTCTATCTAGGTACACAAACCCATCTTCAGCATTTTAGTAACTAATAGTCCTCGGTTTGTACAGTAACATCAAAATACAGGTTTCTGACCTTATCAACGCTTTAGTGTATGGATGGAGCTCTGCGTGTTACTGCTTGAACATTCATTTACCTGTAATAGATTCAATCCAGTGGACTGGAAATACGAGTAATCTCAGCACCCTTCAAATTTGATAACTTTCTGTTCAGTGACTTTCTGTTTAGTAAGCTTAATGTTATGTGCTGTGGAATATTTTTCTAGCAGATCACCCCACTCATCCATAAAGCCAGGATGCTAAGGGCAGAATCGTTACTCGTTGCATGTTTTAATTATTATTGGATCTGACTACCTAGAGCCGAGCACACATCATCCAGGAGCGGTCACATAAAGATGTGAGAAAATTGCTCATGAGAAACGTAGGGACTTCCAGTTCAGTGCCTCTGTCTCATATGCTATTCAGCACTCTTTGTTTAATTGTCCATATTTTAATTCTTCTGATTCTTCATGCTGTAGTTAAGCTAAATTCGAAGTTTCAGGAAGTAAAATGTAAAAGAGTGTTCTAAGTTCACTTAAAAAAACCCACCAGTATTTAAGCATACGCTTATTTTAAGCTTTTGAGTTAAACTGCATGAGAGTGAGGTATACCTGTAATGTTTGCTAGGCTAAAGAACCTAAATTCATAAGTTACAATATATTCATTCACAAGACAGTGCAACAATATATGACCTTTTTCAGAAGTTGTCAATAAGGGACACTAGAGACTTTCACTGGGAAGATACCTTTTAGCTACCTCTGTTCCAACTCTTTGTCTTAGCCAGTAAAATAGTTGCTAGTGTTTCATTATTCCACACTAATCCTCTGACAGCCTCAGAAGAGGAAAAGCAAGTGTGTTGTCTGTGTGCGGGTGTGCGTGTGTGTGTATGCATTGAGATAGGCTATTTGATGACCTCTGTTCTGTGGACAGGTTAAATAATTTCAAGTGTGAATCAGAATAGAAAGCAATGTAGCTAGCGTGTCTCTCAAAAAACGTGTAGTTGTATTTTGTTAGGTGGGTGTTCAGAACAATAATTTCTGAGCATATTGCCTATGTGTGCTTGTATCTGTATCTGGTACCAGTCCTTTGGGAAGTCAGTATTAAGTTATTCCATTTCAGTTATGAAGGACCAAAACACAAAGATACTTCTGAAAGACACCTGTGATGTATGGGGCTGATCTGAAAACTGATTCTAAATGTCCTTAGTCTCCATATGTTCTTTAGCCCCTCTTTTTATGAGAACACTGTTCCAATTTATTTTGCTTTGTGCTTCACAGAACTAATGAAAACACACATCATTTGTACTGTAATCAAATACATTGTGGAAAAATTCTATTACAAAGTAATGTAGGGGTTCTTGCTACATAGGGTGAGGTGGTGTCATGTGCAGGTTGTAGCTGGACTGAGTAAAGTATCATCTATTCCAAAAACCTGTGATCTCAAGTCCTGGTTTTCAAGAAATGCTGTATCCTGGGGAGCACACACTTTGCTCAGTTTCTTAGTTACAACATGTCAGTATGGTGTTGAGTGAGTGCGACTGCCTGCTGTCAGGTTGAGTTGCTTTTAAGATAGATAGCTTTCCAACCTGCTCTGACATGAAGAGAAAGTCTTACATCTCTGTGCCAGACTGTATCCTTCAGGAAAGTTATTATAGAGTCACAGAATTATAGGGGTTGTAAGGGACCTCTGGAGGTCATCTAGTCCAACCTCCCCTGCCAGAGCAGGATCACCTAGAGCAGGCTGCACAGGACAGCGTCCAGGCAGATTTTGAGTATCTCTGGAGATGGAGATTCCACATCCTCTCTGGGCAGCCTGTCCCAGTACTCTGTCACCCTCACAGTAAAGAAGTTCCTCCTCACATTTAGGTGGAACTTCCTATATTGTCCTGTCATTGGGCACCACTGAAAAAAGACTGACCCCACTCCTACAGTATTTATAATTATAAATTACAATTATATCATATATAATAAAATATAATTGTATATTTAATACTTGTTTGGGGGAACAGTATCTGTTAACACAACTAACTTTGATACAAGAAGTGAGTCTAGGTTAGATCTTTATTCCCACTAAATCCTGAACTATGAAGGTACTTTCCAGATTTCCTCCATGAACTAACAGCAGGGTTGGAAACTGAGTGAATTTGACCAAGGGAAAGAAGAGCAGATAGTTACATGCAATTCCTAGCAAAAAGGGCTGGTGACCTCCTTAATAGGTTTGGTGAACAGGATTAACCCTGTTTATTCCCATAATCAGGGATTATTTAAATGTGCAATGTTAGGCACATGCTGTGATGAAAGATGATTTAATTTGGTTTTATGATTTGGTACGATTTTGGTACATCACATTTTAAAAAATGTTAAAAGTGTACAGCAGAGTGGGATGCCAAACAACCACAGCATGGAATACAGAACTGCAGCTAACATTCCAGCAAAACAAACAAACAAACACAACCCACACACCCCCACACACACACTTTGTTTTTATGTGCAGCAGAGAGGACTGTTGCTGTCAGTGGGTTTTAGTAATCATCTGAAAATATTTTTTCTACTGAGACTACTTACCAAACATTTAATTCTATCTGGCCATAGTCTACCTTGACTCTCATTTAAAGCTTGGCTCTTTCAGCTGCACGTTGCAATCTGGTGTTGAAAGTGTTTGTTGTTCGACCACAGGTAGCAAGAGTTGTGGCTGTTGCTTCTATCCAGCCACCATCTGTTAGCTCCCTTCTCACTGTGACAGGTTCATCTTGTGCCTTGCAAATAGTGTATCTAATGCTTCTTAGGTGATCATTCAGTGCCCATCAATAGCTATGATGAAAATGGAGGTTTCTGTGAAGGAAGAGTAATAAATAAATGTCAGATATATATGCCTGTCAATTAGCCTTCTTCATTTATTTTTTTTTTTTTAAGTAAGTGAAACCTAAGGCCTCTGGCAGGAAATGGAGAATGATTCATATAAACACTGGTGAATTCACAACTGCTTGTATTGCACTTGAAGTAACTTAATCATTTTTTCTGTATGCTTTTCCATTCTTAACATGTGCTTCATTTCACTATTTTGTCTGATCCCACTCTTTTTTTTCCTTTCTCCATGGAGGAAAAGCCAGCAAGACATCAGAGTTGTTTTGTTGACTTTTTGCACTGTGTGACTCATAAAGTTAAAAAATCAGCTTGAAATTTGGGAGATTACTACTTAAGTAAGTCTATAGAAAAACAACTTTTTAAAACTGTCTCCCAGTAAAAGTAGTCATCAGCAAAATGTGAGGTGGCCCTGGGGTGACAATAGCAGTGGGACCAGGCTGTGAGGTGGACATTCTGGAAAATGCTTTTTGTCGGTATGTGACAAAACATACTGAACAAATGGAAAGGTGTTGTAGTGCTGTGAAATCAGCATGTTTTAGTGACACAGGAGAAGGATTTCCAAAAAGTAGAAGTTGAAGCCTAGTCCCTTTGAAGTCAGGGTCTTGAACATGTTGGTAACAAACAGAGCTGACAGGAGCCTAATTTTGGGATTATAGGTACTGAAAATGATGATGCAGCGCCATATCTACATGTATTTTATGTATATTCAGTTTACTAAAATGAGATGACATAGTGAAATGCTGTTTGTAAAATGCTTGAATTAATTTTTTTTTTTAAATAATTTTTGAAGTGCCTGGCTTTGGCACTTGCCTCAGATACTCCAAAGCTCAGTTTTCCATTGCTTTACTTTTCTAGAGAGTCAGAAGATTTTCTTCCTTTCATTGATATTTCTGTATTTGCAAAACATACATTACTGCAGTGTTGAAAGCCAGTTGAGATATTTGAGGAGGTTCTTCAGTTGTACTGGAAACTGACATCTCTCTTTTGTTTTCATTCAGTTTTCCCACTTTGCATCAGTAGCCTGATGAAGTTGTGACACTTTGTGCTTCTGATGTGACTTTTATCTCCACAGGCTTCCTTGTCTCAAGTCTGTGTGACACAGATACTGAGGAGTTGGCTCATTTGTCGTTCTTCTTTCGCAATTAAGTTTTTCCTTAAGGACCTCTCCAAACACTGGATGATATAAACCACTGTGATACATGGGGAGTTCTTTGTAACTTAACTGACTGAAACCTGACCTTCAAACGGCATATGCCTGGAGCCTGTGGGCATGTCTGCCATCTCTAAAACACAGAAGACAAGATCCTAAGAGTTTCTGAAATGCAAGCAAAGCTTATCTTTAACCTTGCGTCACAGAACAGGTACAGAAGGGTTTCCTAATTCATGCTATTTTCTTTTCTGCTGTGTTTAAATTAGATTATCAGTAATTAATGCTTCCTTTTACCATGGGACCCTTCCAGTAGCAGGGAGTTTGCTTCAGAGAGTGCGGTGAGGAGTCAGGCAGCCTCAGCTCCTCAGCAGGGTGCTGCTGGGGACAGGGAGGCCGGGTGCTCCACAGCACATCAGGTAGCCACTGCGGCTGATACTCAAGAGCTGCCTGGTGTCTTTGGTGTTCAGGGCACATCCTGCATAGCTCCTGCCCATCCTCTGGCACCCCCTCTCTCCCTGGAGGTTCCTTCCAGCTGCTGACACAACCACAGTGCTCAGGCAGACTCTCCCTTTGCTGCTGCCCTTCCTTCTGTGGGCCCCTGAGAAAGCTCCATGCCAGCAACAGGTTTAGGCTCTCTGTGTCTGTGTGTGTGTGAGCTCTGCAGTCAAGCCTAGAAGATGTAGCTGCATCTCAGCTAACTGCCCAGGTAGGCTTTTGGCTGTGACAGTTGTCCTGCCTCAACCTGGTTTATGTTCGACACCTTTGGGTTATCTTGTTGCATCTCAAGCCAAGCTGCACATGTCCGTGTTTGAGGTGTGTGCCTGTACATGTGCACAGACTTTTTAATGCTGGGGCTGCAGGTAAGACTGTGCTGAGGCCACTGTTGTGTCTGGGAGCTGTGTATCACTATTTTCTCTTAAGCACGTGTTACTCCTTCCAATGCAATTTTAAATACTGACCAGTCACCTACACTGTGTTGTTCTCCCCTGGACTTTACTCCTTGTATTTACAACACGAAGCGTGCTGGCTAGGCTTCTCAGCTCCTCTGTGTCTTTAAGAGCCCTGCCCCTGCCAGCGCGCAGGAAACCCGCGGTTTGGCTTGGGCAGAGAGGCAGCAAGGAGAGCTGGGGCCTTGGGGGCTGTCTGTGCTCCCTGCCTGGTGGCTGCAGAGGGCTGGCAGCCAGGCTGAGCAAGCTTCAGCCTAGTCAGCGGCATGGGCCCTTCAGTCTCCTTTTCTTCTCTTATAAACACACATAAGATGTAAGTGGACTATTAATTTCAGGTGGCACTGGCCGATATCATCCATGTGATTTTTTTAAAGAGGCTGCGCTGAGGAGTAGGTTATAATAAATTGGTGGGGCTCATCTGTCTCTCAGATTTGGCAATTGTTACTTCAAGCCACATTTAAAAAAGCATAGGCTGGCAAACTTAAGGCTCGTCCTTGCTATCTGACCACGGCGTACTGTAAGTCCAGTCACTTACTGCATGTTAAAGCCACTGGGTCTCAGCATTCGAGTAAATTTAAGGGGATTCTGTGGAATTTCTGAAAATGCAGCGCACCCCAGGCAACATGTTGCATAAGGAGGTTGTGCAATCCCAAACTGCCTGAAGTCTGTCATAATTTGTATGCCTTCCCTTTCTGTTCTACCTTCCTTTCCACAGCTGTGGGTAAGAATCTCTACTTACTTTGCAGCAAATGAGAAAATAAGACTTGACATGTTGAAAAAGGCCGTGCCCTCTTTTTTGTAGTCCGTGCCACCTGAAATCAGTGGCTGCAGGTAATGCCTTCCAGGCAGTGTAAACTTTAGTAGGTGCACTCTGTACTCCCCATGGCCCTTGAGGGAGCATCAGACCTACCTCTTCGAGGTAAGCGTGAGCAGATGGACTCTGTATGTACTCAGAATATTTGGGCTAGCAGAAGCAAACTGTGGGCAAGATCCAGAAGCCATTAATTGTCTTGCTGCTGTATGCTACTGGTAATGAATGTGTAGAGTCCCTCCTAGTGCCAAGAGCATCTGCTTCTGAAGGACAGGTACTCCTGGGAGTTAAATGGTTTGACTGATGCCATTTGCCACTTACCTTGAGAAGGAGGAAATTAAAGCCACAGATGCAGTAAGGTGTGCAAAATGTTTGCAGGTGAAAAGGACATCATTCTAAATGTTTTGGTTTTCATAGTCAGCAAAAAATATCAAATTCATCTTTTTCACAGTTTATGTTTGAAAAATGATGCTGCCAAAGTTTAAATGAAACTGCTTGAGAAAAAAAAATACAAGAAGGTTCTTTATTTGAAACTTTTATGTGAATACTCATCAGCTAAATATTTGTTTAAAATTTTATATTAATATGGATTCAGTGGCCATGATTCGGACAAAACAAGTGGATGATTTCACTTGAACATCAGAGACCTTAAAGGCTATGCTAAATTCCTGTGCAGTAATTCCTCATCTAGTGCCAGTCCTAAATCACCCTTTATTGCTGCTTTCTGCTCAAAACACCTATTTTAGGCCATCTGCATATTATCCTTCATAACGTCAGTCTCATGATTCCTTAGGGTATCTCCTTCCCTATCAGCTTTTTAATGCCATTTTAATGGCTTTACTCTTACAATGGTAGGGGTTAGGTGATAGTCTGTTTGTGGCGGTACGGCCTGGGAAGGGCTGTGCCAGTTTGCAAGGATCAAACAAATGATTTTCAATTTCAGCATCTTCATGCAGAACACTTGTTGAATTGGGCACTCTCTTGATTTCACTGGAATTACGAGCTGTAACTCAGAGTGTGTTTGTCTCCTCTCATATCAACCCATCAGGTCCATTAATTTATAATCTTGGGAAGTGATGTGTTCTGGTCTTCAGGGCACAGTGGCATTATTCACAATGATGCAGTAAAATGCTTTACTTTTTTATTTTTAAAGCACTACCTATCTTTTTTAGAATTTAGAAATTACTGCCATGAGTACTTACAAATTTCACAGAACATTTTGTCCGCTGTTTTCAATCCTGCATACCAAGTGCCTGCCTGGGGCAAAGACAGAAAAAAGTCAGCTTTGATACTCCAAGGCTGGTTGAAAAAATCCCATGCAGCTGGCCTGCCTGAAATGTGCCCAGTGACAGCAAGCCACAGAGAGCATTCAGAGGGTTAGGAAGAGCTCTGTGCCTGTCAGATGCTAGGAGAGTTTTATTGCTTTTGCTGAGAAGGGCAGTGTGAGGGTTGACCCTGGCTGGAGGCCAGATGCCCACCAAAGCTGCTCTGTCACTCTCCTCTCAGCTGGACAGGGGAGAGAAGATACAGTGAAAGGCTCATGGGTCAAGATAAGGAAAGGGAGATAACTCAGCAGTTGCCATCGCAGGCAAAACAGGCTAAACTTAGGGAAAATTAATTTATTACAAACCAAATCAGAGTACAATGATGAGAAATAAAATCAAATCTTAAAATCACACCTACCACCACCACCCTTCCATTCTTCCAAGGTTTAACTTTATTCCAATTTTTCCATACCTCCTTCCCCCAAGCAGCACGTGGGGAAGAGGAATGGGGGTTGCAGTCAGTCCATCACACATTGTCTCTGCTGCTCCTTCGTCCTCAGGGGGGAGGACTCACACTCTTCCCGTGTTCCAGAGTGGGATCCATCCCATGGGAGACAGTCCTCCACAAAACTGCTCCAACACAAGTCTTTACCATGAGCTGCAGTTCTTCATGAGCTGTTCCAGTGTGGGTCCCTTCCACAGGGCACAGACCTTCAAAACAGACTGCTCCAGTCGGGGTCCCTCATGGGGTCACAAGTCCTGCCAGCAGACCTGGTCCAGTGTGGGTTTTTCTCTCTATGGGGCCACAGGTCCTGCCAGGATCCTGCTCCAGCACGGGCTTCCCATGGGGTCACAGCCTCCTTTGGGTACCCACCTGCTCTGATCTGGGATCCTCCATGGGCTGCAAGTGGGTATCTGCTCCACCATCAACCACTGTGGGCTGCAGGGCAACAGCCTGCCCTGCCATGGCCTTGCCCATGGGCTGCAGGGGAATCTCAGCTCTGGTACCTCCTCTCCCTCCTTCACCTGGTGTCTGCAGAGCAATTGCTCTTGGTGTTGCACAGGGTTTTTGTTCCCTTCTTAGAGGAACTACAACCATCCTTGGCCAGTGGCAGGTCTGCCTTGGAGTTAATTGGCATTAGCTCTGTTGGACAGAGAGGAAGTTTCTAGTAGCTTCTTATAGAAGCCGCCCCTGTAGCCTCCATGCCCACACACCTCCACCCTGCTACCAAAATGTTGCCACACAAACCCAATACAGGCTGTAACGTGTAGGTGTCTGTGCTGCGCAGTTTTAAGTGTGCAAAGTGGTGATTGCAATGTGGTTCCCTCAGGCATATACATGGACAAAACTGCTGCAGAAGTGTGCAGTGCAGCATTCTTTGTATGTTTATACATGCTTGGATGTTTTCCAACTTTGGAACTGTGGTTAGAGCCTCCAAGGGAATCCATGAGTCGGCAGCAGTTGAGAATGTTTCTAGCACAGGACATTCCTGTGTGGTTGTGTGAGTGTCTCTGTGCTGGTGAGGAAGTGGCGTTGTCTAGCCAGTACTGCAGTGTTTGTCAAGGGAAATTCTCAGAGACTTATTTAAACGGGCAGGTCAGCACAGTACAGTTTGCACTTGTGTGTACTTGTGGACGAGATGCCAGTAACTGTTATGGATTGGAGAACGTTTTTTCTGCCTGTGCTATTTTCAACACCAACTCTGCTCCTTCAACTTTGCTTCTTTTTGTAATACAACATGAGACATGGTCCCAAGGGGGAAGTGACTTAAATCTAAATCTAAATCTAAATCTTGGAAAGGTGGGCATTAGAAGATGTACAGTTCAGGAAAATAAATTTTGTAATACAAAGTTATGAAGGCTGTGAGTAGTTCACGTGAGCACCCTGTACCAAGGTCATGTTTTCCTCCAATACTGTATCAACAGCAATTTGGAAAGCCTGCTGTTCTTATGTTGTGTGAGTGGAGTACTTCTGGCAGTGCTCTGCGGTGCTGCCTTGTTGAATGTAGTTCCATTCTCAGGTTCCAGAGAGCTTCCAGGTTCTCTAGAAACAGGCACAAGATTAACTGTGAGGAGTGAGGCCAGATTTGCGGAACTGACCTGTGGAGCTCAGAATGTCAGGACTCTGGAAAAAACCCATAGAGACTTATTGTTTTTTCCTGGGGCCAATATGGCCAGTAACTGTTTCTAAAAGGGTTTTTTTTTTTTTTCACTCTTCCCTTGCCATTCTGTAGTAACCACACACAGAACTATTGTGCTGGGCTGTGTGTTACCACTGGCCCAAGCAAGTGTGCAGCAAATGTTGTGATGCCTGTGCTGAAAGACTTCTCTTAAGTTTTGGGGTTTGATTTATTTGTTCCAGAATGGGATTGACTTCGTTCCTGTTCATGCATTCTTGTGATCTGGACCCAGGACTCAAGCAGAACTGAGGGGGACATCTTGTCAGGCAATGGTAAGATTCTGTTACCTATGTAGAGGAGGATGTATGTAGCCTGTGACTTTTGGTGTTTAATCTGAAGCAAGGGGCAGGAAGCTTTGTGGGTTTTGTTTTTCTTTTAAAGGAAGATCAGTGCAGAGCAAAGAGAGGGTGTGAAAAACCCTTAGGAAAATCAAAAAGTGAAGAAGAGAAGCAGCACCGAGAGTGGGTTAAATCTTTAGTGGTGTATATGAGCATTACTCATATAACTTCAAGAGGATACATGCTTTAACTGAGCATGTACCAGCTGAGGACTTGGCCCATAATGTCCTTTATAAAGCTCTGATTCCTCCCCAAATAGTTTTTCCCTCCCTCTTCAAAGACGCACCTGTTGTTGGTGGAGTTGATGATGATACTGGATTAGTGCACATGCGGTCAGCCTGCTTGGCCTCGACACTTTGGACCCAAAATGAACTCCAGCTGCTGTTGCCCAGAGCAGGTGCTTCATCCAGCCCTAGCAGCTGTTTGCATGTTCGCTGCCATGGCCAAGAGGAGCGGGTAGGCCCCCTGAAGTACCCAGAGGAAGAGCTGATCAGCAGGAAGGAAGGAAAAGGGAGTGTGCCACGGAGACATGATTTTTATACCCAGCATTTAGCAGAAAAAAGTTCTAGCATTTCTTTGTGGAAATGGGAAATAGTGGCTGTCACTCTGCACTGAGCCTGCGCAGCACCGCAGTGGAGGACAGTTCCCACAGTGAACCTTGAGGGACCACTAAAAACTAGCAAGGTCATGACAAATGATGGATCTCTAAACTGCCAAACTTGTGTGATACAGGTACATGACGGTGCCAGGAATTTTGAGGCCTGGTGGTGCTTCACGGTTGTTCAGTGTTTGGAGCTGTTGGTTTAAAGCTCCAGCAAGTGGTCTGGCAAGAGTGCGATTAGGCACAGAACAGAATATAGGCTGACAGTCTGCTCTGGGGGATAGCTTGGGCTTCACACACTGTCAAAGCCAGCAGCAGAATGAATCTGGGGCTATGAAGCAGCCACAGGGGGCAGTGTCAGGGAAATGGAGGGTGAGGAGACAGTGTGGAGGCATGTAGAGATGTGGGTGGTTGGGAGGTAGCAGCGAGAGCTTTAGGAGGGGGCACGGATAACTCATGTCAGAGGTAAAGCAGCAGCAATCCAGGGTTAAAGTTAAGGGGACAGGACAAGGGTGCAGGTTTCTTGGGGTAAGGCAATCACAGCCTTCAAAGGGAAGAAGGCAGCCTAGAGTAAGGGCAGCCCAGATCTGCAGCAGGAGGCACTGAGGAGTGTTTTGCAGAACACAGAATCCTAGAGTGTAAGCTGTTCAGGGTTTCACTACCAGTCCCTTCCAGCTTGCCTTCAACTTACTTCCCCTTGACAGTTCTCACTGACCTGGAAAAGGCCTCTGTGCAGTCCTGCGCTCTGTGATTATTCCCATGCTGCCAGTGACAACCCTCCTGGCTTGGCTTCCCTTTCCATGAGCACGCATTTTTTTTTGGCTGTGCCTGCATATGTCACTGTCAGTATTAAAACCAATCTCATGTGACTCCTTAGGGTCCCGTCCTCGTACCTCTATTCACTAAAGTTACCAGAATGCTTCTTGTTTCTCTGATAATCTGCATGTCCACTTTGTACCCCTACCTTCTGCATAGTTTTGGTCACATCCCATCAGCCAGGCTTTTCATACTGTGTATCTTTGCTGATTGCTGAACCAACTTCCTACTCAACCTCCATAAGCAGGGGTAAATGCTAAGCAAGGATGTTTCCCTGTCATTATAAAAGGATTATTTAAGCTGTATTTCATTACGGCATAGCCTAAGAGCAGGAGAAAAACATGAATATTGGAGACCTCTCTTGGTCAGGAAATGGCATTTCCGCAGGTGCTCGGTTGCAGATGCTCTGCATTCTTCCGAGGCTTGGCACATGGCGTTGCTAAATCCTGATTCAGGATGCAAGAATGTCTCATGACCTCTGCCATGTAAACTGGTGTCTGGCCATGTTTGGATATCAGCCGTCAATGATGACAGTAGATGAGTATGGGTGAAATGAGCAGCTTGGCTTCAGCACTAAGCAAGACTTGTTAAACACTGTAAATACAGATGTCCAATTCATATCTTGAATAATGAATATTATGAACTTTTCTGTAGCAAGTGGTAAGAAGCTGGATCATCTTTCTTCTTTCCCTCGCTGCCTTCCCAGGATTTGAGAGTGTGACAAGGTATTTTGCCCTTTACAGGATTAGGTAAGATTGGTAACTATAAATCTTTTATAGAATTACATGCAGTTAATCCAGACAGCCACATATATTGATTTAAGATCATTTATGTGGTGACAGGGAAATTGTTTCCATATTGGTTTATCCACTTCTTAGATTGGCCAGGTTATCCACCTGACTTCAGCTGTTCATTCTTTTGTATGAAGAATTACTCCTGCTGGTACAGGCCTATATAATTTATGTCCCAGTGTAGCTCTTCTGCAAAGTATTCTCCCAATTTGCATTGCTTCTACATGAACAGGCCTATACAGCTTCTGTCCCAGTGTAGCTCTTCCATCAGGTATTCCTCCTATTTGCATTGCTTCTAAGTGAAAATTAAGGAATTCGAGAAATAGCACCAGAAACTCTACATGAATGGAATTCTCAAGGCAATAGATATATTAGAAACAGGGAGCTTCTGTGCTGACATTCCTTGGACACGTCACCATTACACACGGAAAGAAACATCACCCATGACTATGACAAGTGTGTGATGTACACCTGTGCCAGGGTGAGACATCCCCTGCTGTGCTCCTTGTTACTGCCCGCGTGTTTTTGCCACTTCCAGTAAATTACAGTTCACTTGTGCTGCGGTGGGTTTATCAGCAGTAGTTCTCACTGTCTCTTTATCTGCCTGGTAGCATGGCTGGGTGATCCACACACCCATTGCTGCTTCACTGGAGATGAAGTGGCAGGTGTTGCCCTGCCTCCTTCCTTCCTCAGCTTCCTTGTACTGACTCAAGAAAAATGGCAGTGTAACTTTCTGCTCCTTTTGGAAAAGTAAGTAGTTTTTTTTAAACCAAACAAAATGCCATTCTGAGAGTGGCCCAAGATTTGTATTTACGTGTGGCAGTGCATTTAATTTTGTTTTCCAGAGATTTTTAACCACCTACATGCAGATAAGTATTTTTTGAAGTGCTTGTCCCTTGCTGATTTAAAGGTAATTAAGTGAACTTTGTGGATTTAAGCCATTCCCAAAAGATGTGTGGCAATGTCCAACATCCTGTCTGGTGAGGAACAACAGAGTGAAGTACTTTGGGTGTAGTAAGTCATAACTTGCTAATTGCCGGATTAAGATGAAGGCTTTTTAGCAGGCCTCCATATTTTGAGGCACTAGAGAACCAAGGGTTTTACTTTGCATGAGGCCCATGTTATGCTGTGCAGGAATTCCCAATTCAGGGTCAAAAATACTGTAAGTGCCCTTTTACCATAGAGCCGACAATTAGCTTGCTGCCAGTAGGAAAAACAATCATTAAGTGGTGAGTGAAAGTAGCGTCAGAAACAGACCTTGACAGAGTGGTAACATACAGTTAGACCGAGTGACATTCTTCACACCTGCTGTGGTGCATAACAGTAGCTGGCTGACTTAACCCGTGGCACTACAAGCAGAGCATTGTGCTGTGACACAGCCTGGACAGCGATTGAATTACACACCGATTAGGTCTTCGGCTTCTCTCTGTCAGTGTGGACAATGAAGAATCAGAGCAGTGGACATGAGAGCTTTAGCAGGCCTTGTGCTCTCGAACGGAGGAGGATTAGTTTGTAAATGGTAAATTGTGTTGGGGCCAAGAGTCGTAAAACTGAGCTCTTGCCCTTCTACTGTCTCTAAGGCACAGGCTTTGCAGGAAACCCCATCTCCCCCCTTCTACTGACTGCTGTGATCATGTGGAATCTGCTCCTCCTTTTCTCTGCTAAAGAAGGAAGACGACACTGGCACATTTGTACAAATTCTGCTCCTTACTATCTCTTACTGACTTTTCTTAGAGAGGGCATGGGATTAATCAGTCTTCTGCCATTTCCACAGGGATGCGGATTTGCCGCTCACTGAGGTGCTGCTGGCTGGCTCGCTGCCTGGTAGAGGGTGTCTGTAAGACTTGGTTTAACCTGAAGCATGCGCTTTCTCAGGAGGTCTGCCACAGGGCTGAAGAATCGTTGCATCCTTTCCCTCCTGCCATCTGCTTGCACATGACTGCAGTACCTGCTCTCAGCTCACTCTCTGAAATGCTCCTGGTGATGGAGGTTTGTACTGAGCTGGTACAGAGCAGACTTTGGTTCTGGTGGCAGTATCCCTTGTCACTGTGACATTCATGAAGAAGTTGCATTAATCCTTGTCTTTGTTCCACTGTGACCAGCTGCTCTACGCACAGGAGCCAAAATTGGCAAATCTTCTATATCCTCTTTCAATTTTCAGTGGAACATCTACATCACTTGAACTTGCTGGGGTTTTTGAGAGGCGAAGCTTTAAAAAAAACCCAAAACAACACGTTGAACCCAAGTTGGAAGAAGGACCACATCACGTGGCTGATACAGTGCACGGGAGTAGAGAGCATTCCCATTTCATCTCATCTTGCACACCTGCTCCTTGTACCTATTGTATGTGACAGCTGTTAGGCCTGAGTGTAGACCCTGGGATGGGCAGGACTAATTTATCTGTTGACCATACCCTATTTCTGGAAGCAAAGATTTCACTGTGATAAAGTGGACATCTTAAAGCATTGTAGGAGATAGGGGGATGTAACTGCACTTAACCTGAGTTTGGAATAGGCGTATCTTGGCATTTGACAGTAAGTAACAAGGTATATAAGCAATGGAAATACAACCTTCTTGGTCTGAATCTACAAAAAAATAAAAGTGTGGTCTTGAAAATCCAGCAATCTTTCAAATCATCTTCGGGCATATTGACCATGAATGACCACAGTGAAATTCAACAGGGGTGTTCTATTCGTCATCGAAGAGTGCAGGTGTGGTTAAATACATGGAAAACTGTATCTTGTTCCAGTGATCCTTATTACTGTAATAAATGATATTTTCTCTCCCTACGGACCTTATCTCATCTGTTTATAGTGTTGGCATTTAGTTCGTTTTGAGCTGGGAAGGCCTGCATACTGTAAGACTGTAAGAGGTTTCAAACGAGTATACCATTTAAAGAGAACTGCTTGTGCCCTGGTTACTAGTTTGAACTGAGAAAAGATAGTAACATCTCATACTCTAGAAGGCGATAGCAGATTTGCTATAGTGCACGAGTTCAGAGTAATTTGCTCATCAACTGTCAGTTCCAGGAAACACCCAAATCTCTTGCACCTATTTTCTCAATCCTTGGTACCTCCCAAAAGCGCCTCACAAGTCTTCAGTGTAGGAAGCCTTTGCTTTGGTTTGGTTATTTTTTAAAGCTTTGTAAAGAACTGTGAGCTAAATTTTGTTGTTGTTCACCATAGTCACTATGGATAACTCATTGTTAGCATCCAAAATTGGGAAATGAGCTATTCTAAGTAACCACTGTGGAGTATTTTGAAGGTAAGTTTTGAAGAAAAAGCAAACCAGCCATTCACTAGTGCTTATACAGGAAGGACAGAGGTTAATACCACTGACATCATGTTGGAACTGTGTAGTATTCTGTTAATGGTTATTAATGCCCTGCTGCTGGGAGACAGACAGTGCCAGCTGCCAGTTAGCATGGTGCCTCTCCACGGGCATGCCTAGGCCTCTGCTTGCAAAGGAGAGGAGCGTGAGGAAGGCTCAGGCCTTACCTAGCCATACCAAAACTGGAGGAGAGGAGCTACTGAGAGCAAGTAGAGTGCCTCGCTCCTGTCTCTGCTGACTTCAGAACAGGTCTCAGAGAGGAAGCAGGAGCAGCAAACATTTACAGAGCCATGTCCAGAAGGCAATGAGGATTTGTGTTCAGTTTCGATCTTCAGGACTAATCTCAAGATACCCATCCTTTGGAAGAAAACAGCAAGAAATTCAGACAAACATGCATTGAGACGAAAGCAGTACACCTGGGGAAGAAACCTAGGTTCATGTAGGAGAGCCTTAGAGCTTTGGACATCAGTAGGAATTCAGAAATGGTATAGAGTGAAGGAAAAAAGCCCTTGAGAGAAAGGGAAAGGAACTTTGTAATGGCAGAATGATGATGGATATAGAGCAATTAATTGGCTTTGTCTACATCATATTTATTGTAGATACAGATTTGTAGTTTTAATTGCCTCACTTGAGGCTAGCTATTACTTTGTGTAAAACCTTTGAATTTCATCCACCATAAGGGAATGAAACAGATACAGGAAGGTGCAGTACATCAGTGTAGTGTATCAAATTGAGAAAGGCATTTTTAGCTGCCTGTACTGAGCACAGGTTTAAGCCAGCATTAGATGATTCATTAAGTGTATTGTTATGACAAATCTGAAAGGAGCTAAAAGCATTTCAGTAGGTGAAAAAAAGGACTTTTTTCCCTTTCCCACAGCCCAGACCAGAGCGGTATCGCCAGCAGGGTTTACACAGCCTGGCCTTGTACCACACAAGCACCCTCTGGTGAATGTAAGTGGTACAGGTGGAGATCAGTTCTGAGTCCTGCGGGAGGAACCAGCTCACAAGCACTCTCTAGTTCAGCATCTAGAACTCTTCAAGTGCTGGTGTAACGTAGGCTGCATAATACACTGCGATTGTTTAGCAAGGAAGCACCTCGTGGCCCACTGATAATTGCAGGCTATTGTATTGTCTTTCATGCTAAGAAAAAAGGTATATCTGTGCTTATTAATGTTTTCTAAAGCAGATGATGAGTGATTGCATGAACCTCAGGTTTGGGGACACAATTTCATTTTAAACCCCATTAATTTTGCACACCCATTAATTTCTAGAAAAACATCCATATAATGTACACAGACTCTCCACTTATGTAGCTTCATATGGAAACACAATGATTTGTACAGACATTGAGTTGTTCATACAAATAGTTTTTAGTCAGTGGCCTTACCTTCAGTGCAACATCCTGGCCTCATCTAGGAGGAGCAGCAGTTATTAGCAAGGGGAGTGGTTATTCCTCCACACACAGTATTGTGAGAGACAGCATCTGAGGCGTTTGGTGTCCCCTATACAGGAAAGACGTTGTCAGACTGGAACAGGCCACAAAGGTGAGGAACTGTGGCCTGTGATGCAGCAGGAGGGAACTGGGCTTGTTCATCATGGAGAGGTGCTGTCTCACTGTTCACAACTACCTGCTGGCAGGGTGCATGGGAGATAGAATCAGACTTGTTTTGGACAGGATGAGAGGCAGGAAAGAGGCCCAAGTTGGAGCAAGGGAAATTCCAAGTAAATGCTAGAAGAAATATTCCCAAGAGCATGCTAGGCTTCAGAGCAGGGGCCCAGAGAGGAGGTGGCATGCTCAGAATTTGATTGTACAAGCCCTGAGCAACGTGGTCTAGCACGGCTCTACTCTAATCGCTAGTCTAGAGGCCACTAGAGGTCCGTACCAGTCAGTATGTGCCTGTGGTTCTGTGGTAATACTTTGAAATTGAAAAGATGAATGGACCTATTTGCAGAGGGTGTTATTTTCCTGTGTAATTCATGGTGCCTTGAATGCCATGTAAATGGAGAACTTTCTAATGGAGCTTGCTTTACAAGCAGTTGGTCTGCCATAGAGTAGATTTGGTCATGCGCTGGCATGAAGCAACAATTGCAAAGCAAATAATCCCAATCCTTTAATATTTTTTTAAGCCTATTTCAGCTACAAGCATCTTCTATAGTAACCTTTCAGTGCCATCATAACTGCAGTTAGATTGTTTGTCCGGTTTTAAGGATTCTCTTTAATGGTAGCTAATTAAAATAGTTCCTGTTGTTCCTTCCAGTAGCTTAGACTTCTCCTATAACAAAAATTTGCAAGGAAAAAGTTGTGTAACTCTAAACGTGGCTCTTTTGAAGAACTTCAGAATGAAACTAACATTGAAATTCTGTACTTCTTCAAGAAAATAGACTCTTGTTAACTTCTACTCTTTTACTACTCTTTTACTCTGACAGCAAATAATATTTAGAAGCTTTCAGTTGCAGGGACTCAAACCTGCCTTTTCATTTCAAATATCTGCAAACCAGACAAAAGCAGAATGAATCTAGGGAAGCCTCCACTCCTCCCAGCATAATCGATGTAGTACACTTTGGTGCAGGGTAGCCCCTAAAAATTTTTGAGTTTTGCGTTTGGTTTGGGGCTTTTTTTTGTGTGTGTGGGAGGGAGAAAAGGAGAATTTGGCTCTAATGGTTCCTAGTAGAATATTTTGGGGTAACGTAAAACTGGTATTTTGGACATTTACCTTTTCTCAGTCATTGAAATAACTGCTGTATCCCAGATAGTACTGGCAAAAAAAGTAGCAAGGACAAAGGACACTACTAGCAAAACTGGAGGATGACTGTCTCTGAGTTTATCACTTCAAAGAAGGAGAGGCAACTTTCTGTACAATTCATATTTTCCATGCTAATGTGCAAAGTCCTAAGCAGACTAAAAAAATGACCTCAAACCCAGCAAAGCACTCTCCTGATGGGGAGTTTTTCACAGAGCAGCAATGAGCCTCTAAAAGGTACTTTCTCTTAAGGTGCTGATGAGTACAAGGTTATTTCTGAAGTATGAAGTGGCTGTATGACTGGGCTGGAGGTATTTTTGGGGGGCTGTGGGTTCAGTGGGTTTTTTTCAGTGGAAGAAAATCTGGTAAGAGATTCTAATGCTTTTTATCATAATGCATGTAAGTGACCCTTGAGGCTTGGCTCATTGCTCTGGAGTTGTAGCTGGTGAAAGGGAAGTTAAAAGTCAATGCCAAAGTTTGCTCTGTGACAGATGAAGGCTGTACAGAAGAGTGGTCAGGTGTGTTCTGTGCACTGAGACCTTGGTTCTTCTCCTGGGTCTCGCTTTATGAGTCTGTGTAGTTTGCATCTTTCAGGCTTGGATTACGTGGGTGTTTTCTTCTGTTGTCAGAGTTGTGTCTGTGGAAGCTAATCATCTTTTACTTGTGTAAACATGAGCTGCTTGTTTGGAACCTGGGTGGAATGGATGAGCTTGTGCCACAGGCTGGTTATCAGCCTGTGTAACTGCTTTGTACAGAACTGTACATCAAGCTGTTTCTGGCTGGGTCTTGGTTTTTTGAACTAAATTCTGAGGCTGTTTGTTGATCCTAATGTTTCTGCCTTCACTGGAAGAGCATAAGACTTCTGAGTTAGTCAAGGCAGCATAAGACTTCTGAGTTAGTCAAGGCAGCCTTCCTTGTGATGTGTTTTATCATTTGTGTGCTTGCTGTAGGGATGAGGAACTCCCTGACTTGACATGATGCGAGAGCAGCAGCATAAAGGTCACCTAATTTAAACAGACTTTTAGGACTAAAGTCATCATGCTTTTCACCTACAAATGGGTAATATCCTAAATGGCTTCACTTAAGCAACTCCAGGAGTTCAGTATGAGAAAGGCTGAGGAGAACTTTTCTTCCCCTGCTTTTCTTCACACCTTCTTAGAAGACTGCAAAAGGTTTGCACTCCTGTTCCTTGCTGGGAGGTGTGCTAATACAGCATAGGCTTTTACCTGAGAACAGGTTGCTAAATTGGTAGTATCAATGGAAGGTGTAACAGCAGAAGGAAAAATTAAAACTGAACACCTCATAATTAAAGGTGCAGACTGCAAACAAGCAGCAAACTGTGAACAAGCTGCAAAGCTATTCACGCTATGAAGGAAATGAAGGGAACTTGGTGAGAGCTGAGGATGTTAAATAAACACCTTGCTTAGAAAAGATCCAGCCAAATACTGGGCATAGGGCTTGGCTGCTGGGGGAGCAGGTGGTACTCCAAAGCTTGCTTTCTATATGGGGTACAATGTAGAGTGAATAGGCTTATAAACATGAAAACTTCAGTCACAAAGCCTCTAAAGAACATCTCCATCTTCTACCCATTATAAATAAAGCGGATCAAAAAGGGAAGAGTTGAAGGACTTCAAGTAGTTGTATGGAAATGGACAAGTGAATCAGACTTGTATCGCAAAAAGAATGGTGAACTAAGTCAAACTTAGAGGCTAGCATAAGCATCTGTCTCTGACCTGTGCACAGAGGCCATCACCAAATTGCAGAGTAGGGTTTGTAAGGACAGTGCAAGACTTTGGTCAGTAAAGCTTAAGTAGAAGGGCAGCTCCTTGTTTTCACAAACGGCTTTCATTTTAAAAACAGAGGGTTTAGTTTCCACTGCCACAACCCCATGGCGATTGCCAGCACTTCAGCCTGATCTGTGAACTTAAAACACATTTGATCTGTATGGTGGTGCTTACTGCCAGGCCCTGCCACTCCACCTGAATAACTATAACATGCTCATAAATCAGGGGAGAGCATTCTTCTGTGACACCATCCCAAATGCCCTACTGAGCCAAAGCCTGTGTTAGCCATCAATGCCTCTTACATAAACATGTCATACTTTAAAGTAGGGCCTTATAAAAAGCACAAACAATATATTGGCATAGGCTGGCCACACAAAGTCAAGAGCTGTTAAGTGGGGGAAGAGGAGGAGGAAAAATCTCTTGATGATAAATATATCTCCACCAGCTACATGTGGAAAGAAAATAGCTAAACCAAGGTTATGTTACTTTCAAAACAAAATAGTCAAGTGAGGAACTGGTTGTCTTTTTCCTCCTAAAACTTTGAAGTTAGGAGTTGCCAGCAAAATAATGGTGCAGGAAACTGACTTCTGTTGCATCTACTTCAGTGACTTTGCCCTGCATTTTTGCATCACTTTCTTGCTTAACGTGGCCTGTACACTGCATCTTTGTGCAAAATTAGTTGTTGTTCTAATCTTAAAATGATGTTAAGAAGCATGAAGGATTTTCTTTCAGGACCTCTTGAAACCCTTTGTTAAATTCCATGAGGTTGTTTATCGAGGTCTTTAAGTAGTCTGTGTATCTGATTAGGGAGTAAAAAAGCTGGTTTGCGTTTGGTCTGCTATAGAAAGATGAGTAAGAACTATGGCTTGGCCTTGTTTGTGCATTGAAAACCACTCATACCCTTGTGCCAACATCATGGCTGGTAGTTCCTATCTACCTGATCTTAACCTTTGCAGAAGCTGATGCCAATTTTAGGCAGAGTGAGAGAAATGTTGAGGAGCATCTCAGGCACACCTCCTCGTAGTGCACAGCTGACTGACTTGTAAAACTCTTGTGTTTGTCTTGGTGCAGCCTTTGATCTGAATCAGTAAGGAAAGTGCTCCCAGCAAGAGCAGCTGGAACAAACACAGCCAAAACTGACACCGGGCTGTAAACAGTGGCTCCAGCCGTCCTTGTCAGATGGGTCACAAATCACAGGGGCTGACAGGTGCCTGTGCTGGTGTCCTGCATGCAGGGTGTGCCTTGGTGTGCAGCAGCAGGTAGGAAACCTGCGTGGTGGGTGGCCAGCTTGTGACTTCAGTACAAATAACTCAAATTCTCTGCTCAGGAGCAGCCTGTGGCACAGCTTGGTACAGAAATTGAAACATTTGATCGTCTTTAAAGTAGGCAGAGTACTGCCTGGGCTCCAGCTCTGGGGTGGGTTGGCAGCACCTTGTAGCTGCACTGCGTTTCGAAGTAGAGCTGCTTGGACAGGTCCAGCAGCCTTGGTCAGACTAGTATTTCTGAATAAACCAAAACCTGCTTTCTTGCTTTTCCCACCAGCACTTCCCTCAGTTTTAAGTGTCTGCTTCTAACAAACTCAAACTAATATTAGTAGCTTGTAATTAATAACAAACTGTTACTTTAAAACTGGTTCTGTGCTTTGTAATGATCACAATAACCTTCAGGTTAAATTACAGAATCACAGAATCACAGAATAACAAGGTTGGAAAAGACCTTTAAGATCATCGAGTCCAACCATTCACATACTAAACTAAACCATATCCCTAAGTACCTCATCTACCCTTTTTTTGAACACATCCAGGGAAGGTGACTCGATCACCTCCCTGGGCAGCCTGTTCCAGGCCCTGACAACTCTTTCAGTAAAAAATTTTTTCCTAACATCCAATCTAAACCTGCCCTGGCTCAGCTTCATGCCATTGGTTTTTGTGGAACACAGACCAGAGCCTGCATTTCCCCAGTTGCTCATACTGGGATCCTGCCTTCAGCACCCAGGCTTCCTTCCCAAGGAAGGAGACAGCGTGCAAGAGGGAGGCCTAAGTAGGTTTCATCCCAGAAGAGCTCCAGGGTGTTTGGCCATGGACTTTTCTTAGGGATATCTAACCTATCATTAGGAGTAATTTCTCTCTTCCAAATGTAGCTGGAGGAATTGATGAGTGTTACTGTACAGTGGGAGTCTGAACCAGATTTGTGATTTCCTTCTGAACGTGTGTGTGTGGCAGGCATGACTCAGATCTCTTTTCACTGCTTTAGAATTGGTTTTTACTGCTTTACCCTCTACATAAAATTCTGTGCTGCTTCTATCCCCTCACCACCTCCTTTTTTATATAATTTGAGATCTTTAGGGCCTGATCCAGAGCAACCAACCTGGAGTAGATTGCTGTTTTCTTCCTATTGCCTGGTTCATGATAACTGGAAGCAACTCTCACCTCATGCAGGCAGTGTAGTGCCTCCGGGCAGGTCTGTACTTTGACATCCCAGCCTTCAGTGAAGCCTGCACACTTTTGGTTACAGTAACTCTCAAGAACTACAAGGTAAAGGCTGAAACAGCAGCTCTGAACATGCGCTGCCCTTGGGAGAGGCTCCTCGCTGCTGTGCAGCTGTTGGAAGTGACAGGGAAGACGTGGGCCTCCATAGCAGAGCACCACATGTGCTTTGGCAGCTCTTGGCAATCAGCAATCCTGCCTGAAGTCAACTTCTGTTTAGGTGGTGTGGTTTTTTTAGAGTCACTTGATAGGGTGTAATCCTGTAAGATGCTCAGCAAAGAAGCTGATACAGTAAAGTATTTCTGCAGATGCTTAACTTTCGGTGAATAAGTAGTCCTTTTATGTGGGTGGGAGCACTCATGTGCTTAAAGTTAAGCATGTGCTTAAGTGCTTTCTTGGATCAGGGCCAAAATGCTAATGTGGTGAGGTTCCCTTGCTTTCTCAAGTAACAGGCAGTGTTCAGGACCTTCATGCGGACCCCTGGGCCTGCAGGATTACTGAAATACACCCGTGACTGACAAGTATTAGACACTTATGTTCTTAAACTTTCATTTCCAGCAAAAACTTAATGAGTTTTTGCAATGATACAACTTTATACTTTGTGTACAAGAATAGTTCTTGACTAGGCCTGTAGCAGTCTTCAAGAAAAACCTATTTGCTAACTTCAAATTTGTCAGTATTTGTTATTTAATTGGATTTTTTTTTCACTATCTGAGAATAATAAAGCGTCCTGCAGCATCTACTGCTCTGACCCCACTACCTTACCTTTAAACTCTTCCTGCTGTGCTTCTGGAAGAAAGTAAGCACTTGATAGGTGCCACTATGATGTTAAATTCAAACTACTGGGAGTCTCTTGCGATGTTGCACTTACTGGTAACAATCTGCTTGGATGACAGTACTGGTAATGAGCCCAAAGGACACGAGTCTGGGATGTGACAGTGGTGTGCACCTGTCTCAGACAGGGGCACTAGGTCTTCCCCCGCAGCAGCCTTCTCGGTGGCTGTGCTAATCGCCAGGAGTGACACTCGCCATGCCTGGCAGACTGAGGAACCTAGCAGGGTGCTGTGAGTCTAAATGCACAGCTGCTTCTCAAATTATAATGCAAAGGTTCAGAGGTCGCTGCAGTAAAAGCAGATAAAATGATGCTTTCTGCCACCACCGGGACACATCAAAACAGTAAATTGCTTTATACATGTGAATCTTTTGTGGACTGGATGCAAAAGCTACGGCCCTTCTCACCCTTCTCACTTACTATAGTAGAGGCAAATAGCTTGAATTTTTCAGATCAGTTGTAGTACTTTAAAAATAAGGGGGTTTGTTTTCTAAATCTCACATTAGACACTTCATTCTATCTACTGTTGTTTGACTGCTGCTAGAAAATAGAACTTTTTAGCCTTTAAAATGTTTGCTCAGTGGGCAAGCTTTGAGGCTTGGCAGCAGGGTGAGGGTGTAGGGCCAGCAGTGCTTCAGGATTTGTCTGCCTCAGCTGTGCTCTCTGTGGGCTCTCCCTCAGATACCTGGGACCCAAAGCTAAGCTGTGGGCAGATGGCTGTGTATGTGATGAGCCATTAATGAATAACCTGGGCAATGATGTTGTCAGGCATTCTGCACGCAGCTACTGCTTCTGAGTCTATTCAGCAAGTAGGGCAGATCTTTATCCTGTCTGCAGCATCCATTTGCTTCTCTCAAAGCTGGACATTTCTGTTGCCAGTTGCACCTTCTGTTCTCCTTTTGCCATTGGCTCTCATTTCCAAAGGAGCTGTGTATGTGTTGCTGTCCTCTCTTCCGAACTGTGGACTGCAAATCTCAGATGCTTTCCTCCAGAGTGGATGGTCCCAAGGACATTGGGATGCTTCCAGCTGATTTGAGATGGTGCTTTGTGTCAGGAGTACTTCTGAGTCCCTTGATCTTAAGTGTTTGTCCAAGGTGAACCAGTTAAAACATGTGAATCTTGGGACAGTCCTCTGCCAAACTAGTGCCTGGGCCCTGTGGCAATGTTCATGTAAGGAGCCAGCACTCAATATGAGCTCAGACTGCCTGCAGATCCCACTTGGCCCTCAGCAGTTGGGGGTGATACTTCTCCAGCCATCATTCCTCCATCACCACAGGGCAGATGGAACTAGCTGGAACCTGTGCAGAGTGCCTGAAGTGCTTCAAACCCTGGGGGCACTGAGGCTTGCCACAGGCACCCACCATAAAGCTGGTCTTGGTGTGTTTCAGTAGGTGAGATAGTGAGGGTGGCTATTTCTTCCTGGCTGGTGTATGGGGCAGTGCAGATACAGCCAGAAAAAAGTTTGAAGTGAGCTTGGCAAACACCTCTCTGACTACTTGTTTGGTCACTTGGTATCTACTGGGAGGCCGAAGGGAAGAGCCTCTTTGGAATTTGTATTGAACAAGGGATGGGGTTTATAAGAAACTTGCTTAACTAAGAGTGAGAATCAGGCTGGAAAAAAAAAATTCAAACATGTAGGGTATGCAACGCTTTCTACAGCTTTGACTTCTTTTGTGCTTTTTTATTGTGAATTGCTTGTTAATTTTTTTTAAATTCTTTGACCATAACTGTGACCAAAGAGAGGAATGCATTTGACAAGTGCAATAAAACAACTGTTCCATGTTTATGGCAAGTGCTATACTTTTATGCTATTAATTCAAATTGCCTGGATTCTTATAAAACTGGGACAGTGTAGGATTACCTACCTTGCTGGAACACAGTTGAAATGGATCATACTACAAAGTAGTACACATCTTCCTATCAAATGTGAGAGGAAATAATCTTGGAGACATAGGGTAGGCATGTGGCTCTGGAGCACAACAGGTTCAGACGCCTTTTTGTATCCAAGCAAGAATTGGAAGCCTCTGGAGAGAAATAATAGAACAAGGCAGTTAAGTGAAATAGAAGAGTTCAGTGTAAAAAGAGCAGTGGCTGTGACACATGAGGTGGTGGCACTTGCTAGGACATGGGTAACTTCAAACATGCGCTGTGCTGCAGGGCTCATAGCTAAGCAGCACAGGCACTGCCACTGCTCGGTGACTTAGTGTATGTGGGGAAGCTCTTGTGATACTGTGAAAAACTTGCACTGAAGGCTACATGGGGAAGCTTCCTTTGAACAGTTACAAAACCCAGAAATAGTAATAACAATAACAATAATAATAATAGGTTATTTTTCTTCAATTCTGGTGGGTGGACAGGCAAGGAAAAAATTACTTGGGGCTAAACAAACGTTTTAGAGAATGAAGGAAGCATTAATATGTTCTAAGAACAAGATACTGCTTGGGATTTTTAAACTTCTCTTTCTAAATAAAACCTATAAATCTTTTTTACACGGTAGAATTCAGAAGCCATGGACAGCCCCAAGATACCCATGGGAGGGAGCATGGGGTGGGGGGTCACTACCCCTTTGCATGTGTAAGTTACAAAGCTGCTGACACTGTTCCCTGAGCCTGGCAGAGCAGGAAAAAGGTCTCTCACATTTCTCTGTGTCCAAAAATATTTCTGATCATTGAATAAAGGACAGGAAGTGGAAAAGCTAGTAAGATTGGCCATAGGGAACAGCATCTGAGTTCCTGTGCAACTTCAGAATAGTTTTCTGTAGCACTGGGGGGGAGGAATGGCAACAGGGCAGGACAGATGCCCCCAAATAAGCTGGAAAGGCCCTCTTAAACTACTTGAGTTTAGGGTCAGTTCAGATAATTAAATACTAACTTGATTTGAAGTACACTTAAATATGCTTAGATATTCTTTGAAGCTTGGTCCTAAAGGGTTTCATTACTGAAAGACAGGCTGCTCTGCTTTCAGTGTCTCCTTCCAGGGAAGGACTGTACACTGTGCTCTACTTGATCTTGGTGTCCATGGTGCTCTCGGTCACGTCTGGCCAAGGACTGCAACCCGATAGCCAGAGCTAAGTCTTCAGTGCCTTGTTGAAGTGACTCTACTGAGAAGCACAGGGCTGGTCACCATGACAAGAATAGCTTGTACTTGTGTTAGGAGCTGAGTGGGGCTGAAGAACTTGGATTTCAGAGGTGGCAGCTTTTGTGGAGAAATGGCTAATCCCTCTTCTTTTTCCAGCTCCTCATCTTTAATGTTGTAAGAGCTAGTCACTAAACAAGCAGGCATAGCTGGGAAGGCAGTGAGTGTTAAGATACTCCCCTGTGGTTTGAGGCAACTTCCCCAACTAAAAACTAGCAAATACCTTCACTCATGATACTGTTCTTGAACTCTTCCGTTTTGCAGCACTGCCTTAATCACTGAAGTGCCGTGGTGTTCACTCTGGGCTTTAAGGTGACTTTTGACACTAGTGACAGAAAGAACAATCCACTGATGCTTTATAAGTATGAATTTGAGGTCTGCAGTGTGTCAGCTCAGTCAGTGTGTCATTCCCTGCCTGCCCTGCTGATTTTTTCTCTTGTGCAAGAGAAGCAGGCTTGTATTTGAGGCTTTTACTATACATCTGTGTCCTCTCTTATGAAAACAATGTCCCTACTATTATTTAGCAATTCTATTTATCTAAACAGTTTCCAAAGAAACTTTTTGTCAAATATTGGGGAGGATAGAACTAGAATAATGAAACTGCCTGCTGCCTGGGCAGGCTTCCTTCCAAATGTCCCTTTCTGAGTCCACTGCTAGATGCACAGTGGAGCCTGGGACGAGTAGGTCATAACATGCTATACGTTATTCCATAGCTAATGTTAACTGTAAGTGCTCCACATCAGTCTCTTCCCCCTCATGCATTATTTCCTTGTGCAGCATTAGCAAACCACATGCTGATCCACTGTTGCTTCATGGATTTAGAAAATAACCTACAGGCCCACAATGATGTAAAACATTAAATATTGTTTTAAGTATTGGAGGCGCCATCCTGCCTACATGGTACTTAGGGTGGGCAGCATGCCAGCATGTTTGCTGGCATGTGGCTAAGAACTGGAGCATGCCTGCTCACAGCGAACAAAGCAAAGCCCGGGACAATAAGGCAAGAATGATGACAGACAGAAAAGGGCTGGTTTATGCATTGTGCTGTTTGACCATAATATCAGCTTTGGAGACTATACTGTCTGGAGGGTTAAGAGTTTCTTTCTACACTCCAGCCTTGCTGCCTGCACCTGCCCATCTGAGCAGGCAAGAATGAAAGGATACTTTATAGATCTTCCAGGAGTTTGTCAGCTAGTTATTGCATAGTCTGTTTGCACTAGCTGCTTGATACCTATTCTCTTACTCTCACCATTGCCAAGACTGGTCTGAATGCATTTCTTCTGGATTTGCCACCCTCTTTCTCTTTGCAATAGCAAAAAGCCTGTATGCACAAGCATGGGGAGAGCTGGGGAAGCCTGTGTGCTGCATGTGGGACTGACGTGATGAGAGTCACTGGCTGTGAGGAGTCATGAGTATAATAAGCATGGGAGCTGGGGTGAAAGTGTTAATCCCATTTTAGGGAATGCTACTTCAAAGCTCCTGTGTGTGTGTGTGCATGGAGCATAGAGCACCCTTTTGGGAACAGTTGGTGGAGAACCTGTGTGCAGATGCCTCTGAGCTGTGCCTTTTCTTTCTGCTCCAGAGGAGTTACTTGCCTCTACAGCCCTTCCTGTGGAGCAGCTCATCATTGCTCTGCTAGTTACTCTGGTTGGTGTGCAGGGAGTCCTGATGGGTTCTTTTGCCCCTGGCTTTCAGCAGTGAATCCATGTCTAGGCTCACCTTTCAGACAGGACCAGCTGGAGAGAGGATGTTTTTTTCCTTGTGTTCGCTTGCACCATGGAAATGTGAGTAGCTGTGGGGAATCATCCTCTTTCTGTATTGAAATGCTGCAGTTGCATGATGTCAGCCTAAAAGCTGCAGAACCTCTGGTGGGGGTAAGTGTGGTGTGTGCAACTGCTCAGTCCTCTGAGCACAGCCTGCCCATCTATATACGTCTGTCAGGCATAAACTGTGCTTGGGTTTTATGCTGCATCCACTACCTCAGGACTGGTGACCCTGTCCTTCCTTGCATGTTTTGTTCCAGATGTTGGGAAGGTATCAAGTCACCTTTAACTTCCTCATTACTACATCAGCTCCTGTGTTTGCTCCCAGGTTTCTTGAGAGGCTGAACAGTTGTCCAGGAGGTGTTACTGCACTTCTGAACTCACTGCACAGCAAGTCAGGTTTTGAGAGGCAAAGCTTCAACTGCTGTTGGAAACATCTACCCATGATCTACCCAAAACAGTTCAGTATATTACAGTGTCTGTATAGAAGAGATGGGAAAAGGCTTGCCCATGAATACACTCAGTACTGATAAGCATGGTATTAATGCAGCCAAAGATATGGTCTATTTATATGCCCACTGTTTAATGCATATGAATGTGCTAATTCTGTAAGAACTTGCAAAGCCGTGTGCTATATGAGCTTGGATGCCCCCCATTCCCCCCCCACCCCCTCGTTCTTTAATGCGTTATTTCTCCTTTGGTCTGTAGGTATTTCTAATGCCAAATGGCCCAAGAGCTTCAGAGACTTAATGCAACTTAAATCTGTCCTTCATGCTTTCACTCCCTTCACCATCTTGCTGTGGCAAAGCTGGCTTGTCACTGCCTCTAGATTCAGGCTTTTAAATGCAAGTGAATTGTAACAGCTCATGTTACCTGTCCCAGGTAGGCTAGAAATAGGCTCCTTCTCTCCTTAGAAAAGCATTCTTCTGGACTCAAACTCTACATTTCTCACTGCTACCTGCCCCCTCTCCCCTGCTCCTGTCACAGCTTATTTGCACAAATCCATTAGTTCTTATTTCCAGAATAACAGGGCTTCTGAACTAATTACAACCATGACTAATATAGATAAGGAACCTGACCTAATTTTCATGTAATTAGCACAGATTATTTGCTGAAGTTGCTTTCTCTGCTAAGAGCTGGAAGCAAGCCTTGCAGAGTGGATGTGCAGCCTTGAGCATTTGTAGGACACAAAGGAGACTCATGAAACCCTTCCTGAGATGCAGAAGGCTGTGTTTGCTTAGGCTCGCTCCTTTGGAGAGCAGCTGCAGCGAGTTAAGTTGGACGACACAAATGAATAAAACCCAGAAATGCACCTTAGCTACGAACCCTTAAATGCAGTGCTCCTACCCAGCCAGCTAGGTTGAGAGAAAGTAGATGGCAAGGTACGCAAGCCATACTTTCCACTCTTGGCTGTTCCTTCCCTTGCTGGCCAGCAGCAGGCAATAGTCTACTGTCACATGGAGGTGCTCCGGGTGTCTCTACCGAGCTGCGGAGCTCTGCGTGTATGCAGTAAGCTTGGCAAAGGGGAAAGCAAAAGGCAGATATTGCTATTAAGCTGTGTATGTTGTCTGTAAATACAGAGTCACTTGCCTGTTCTTTCCCTGACCTGAGTAACCAAAAGACCGATGTTTGGTTGTTCCGCAGAAGGTACTCCCCCATTTAACTGCCCAGGATACGTTGCTGTGTCAGCCGGGACGTATGTGCTTTGCTTCTGGTGTACTGGAAAAATGTGATAATGTCAGAAACTGCAAACTGTGTGGGAAAGACGTGAACATGCATGAAACGATTAAATTCCGTGTGTAAAAGAATATTGTTAAATGGATTTAGGAAATTCTCATCAATACCATTGTCCTGTGGTTAAGTACTTTTTTCTCTAATGTCTTATTTGCATGACAACAAGATGTTTTGTTCCAGCAACAAAACGGAGCATTAGTGTAAAGTACCGGGTTACTCAGAGCACAAACGTGGCTGATATGTGCAAACTTTCCATGTTCTGCCAAGGTCAGTTCGTGGGGGTTGAGACGAAACTGTTTCCTAAACCGTGAAAGTGATCCCGGCTGCCCAGCCTGCTGGAATGCCTGGAGGGTTTATGGATTCCTTCTCCTTTCAGTCCCCTAGCTGGGTATCTGCTAATGAAGGCTCTCTTTTCCTGCCTATATCACTCTAGTAAGACTGATTCAGAGGAAAGCACTGCTTTGTTTGAACTCCTAATTCTGTTTTTCGACTTATTTGCAACTAGAAGTAGCATTTACAGCAGAATTTTCTGTAGACGACGAAGAAAAAAGGGACTTCAGGTATTGAAAAAGATGAATGTAACAGCAGAGGCACAAAAGGACTTGGAAGGTGTCAGGTTATGCTCAAATGCACTCCCACAGCACCTGTGAAGGGTGCTATCTGCTGCCAGCTATTCAGTGGCACTCCTGCTGACCTGGCTGGGCACCACACCTGCTATTGTGCAGGTACAGCACGTGGTGTTTCGCAGTGCGAGGGGAGATGCTGTGGCCAGACACAGCATGGCCCAGGGCTCCTCACTGCTTGTGACTAGATTTTGGGACTGACAGGCACACATGAAAGTACCTGAAGTAAAGAGGCAGTTAGACCCAGGCAGCTTTGTGTCTCATCTGGCTCACTCATTAGCTGAGAACCCAAATTTGGGAAGGGCTGGTGAAAGGTCTAATGTCATTCAGGTGATGGAAACAAAAGGATGAGGTGTAATGGCTTTAAACTGCAGGAGGGCAGATGTACATCAGATATCAGGAAGAAATTCTTCTCTATGAGTGTGGTGAGGCCCTGGCACAGGCTGCCAAGAGGAGCTGTGGCTGGCCCCTCCCTGGCAGTGTTCAAGGCCAAGTTGGAAGGGGCTTTAGGGACCCTGGTCTAGGGTAGGGTGTCCCTGCCCATGGCAGGGGGTTGGAACTAGATGGGCTTTGGGGTCCCTTCCAACCCAAAGCATTCTGCGCATCTATGAAAATGGGGTTTTTGCCTGGAGCTCAGGATCTGCAGTGGGCTGTTTCTTGCCAACTTAGAGGTTGCTGGTCCTATGTCTCGGCAGGTCTTAGTGGTGCCTGAAGGGTACTGGCATGACAACTCCCGAGGGTGTCCTCTAAAGCACCAAAGATGTTGACCATGTCAGGTGCATTTCTCACCTGTAGTTCATTAACTGTTGCTGGTCTGGCCATGCTTGCCCAGTGCTCCTGGAGGTGATGACAGTCTCACCCACAGCTTCCAGTTTCTGATAGCTCAGCACAGCGTCATATAGAAGCATCCACCAAAATAAAGATGTCAAAGAAGTTTCAACTGCTTGAAGTAGTGTGGTTACAGACCATATCTGTATGTTAGCATGTTTTATGGAAGAGTGTGGAAGACTAAAAGGATTAAGCTGATATGTAGCATCTAGAAGGATAAAGCACCTTATGTGCTGCATTTTTTGTCTAGGTGATGTAACCCCTAAGGTCATTTAAGGCATTTTTTTGATCTTGACTGGGAACTGGTTTGACTTGAATTCAGGGCTTGCATACAACCAAGGACAACACAAACCCAGTCTTTGCCTCAGCAGAAGCAAAGAGCTGTGCTGAGTGCACCAAGGTGGTCACACTGGGGTGGCACAGGAGTTGACTACAGTGAGCCTAGCTGATGGAGATAATGATTGCTCAAGGGTAGGACTTGCCAGACCTGTCCTAAACTGATGGTAGTCTTTCAGACAAGCCCATTCTCTGCCTATAAGGCAGATGAATTTGGATTTAGGTGCTTGGGGTGCAACAGGGGAATTCTGCATGATGAGTCAGAACCAGATTATAGTCCTAAATTTTCATTTATCTGCCTTCTGATATTTGAACTCATTCACTCATCGCCTGTGCTACAGAGGATATTCATTCAGGGCTTAAATCTAAGGGACAGCTGACTGCTGGGATTTCCAAGCTTTCACAATGTAGCTGGCAGACTTGGATCCTGGGAAGCTCTGTTTTAGGGCAGGAAGGTTCTGACTGAGTACCGAAAATTAGTACTAAACTGCAGTCAAACTTGGCAGCAGTGGTGAGCAGAAAGATGTCTTCCCTCAGCTGAAGTAGTTGCTCTTTACAGATCTGTAAAGAAGACCTCGCCTGATCTCTCTGAACTTGCTTTAAAGTAGAGCTATTAAGGAGATCTCAGTACTCATGTATTTATCATCTGAACAGAAACTCAGTGCCCTACAGCATCACCCTAATTTTATCTGAATCAGCTGCCACTGCTCTGGAGCAGAAGTAAGAAAGAGCAAATTTATCTGAATAAACAGCCCATTAATTTGATGAGAACTGTTCTCCATTTCAGGGTCCAGAAAGTAGCCTGGGCAGTAAGCTAATGAGAACACCAGAGCTGTGCAGACTTGGGGGAGGTGGGAGGTAGAGAAGAAAACAGAACAAACACTCTTTTTGTAGCTTGGAGCTAAGAGGATTCAGCCAAAGGTTAATTGCTTTCTACCCTAAAATGCTGTGAAGTGTTGCTGCATGGTGTCATACAGCTGCTTCATTCCAGCCTAGGGGGTGTCTGTTTCAGTGGTGGGTGGCATGAGCCAATATCCTTTCCTTGACCGCACGGGGGTGTTGCGAGGTCTCCTGAGTTAAGACTCGCAAACCCTTAGTAGAGCTCGATTAGCATTGTTTAGGGTATCGCTGCACCATGGAAGCAGTGAGCATAAGTACCAAACAAACAGCCCCTCTGTCATCTTGGTCTCCCTCACTGGCAAAAACGTGGAGAGGGAGCGAGTGGTAAATTCTTGGTGGATGAGCTCTGTGTAGCTGGGGACTCGAGGAAAGGGGCAGGCTATTGCTCTGCCCTCACCTGCTTCTGCAACAAGCAGGCTTGCTGACGTTGCTGCCAGTGCCAAATTGCCAAATTCTGGGTGCTTGATGATATTCAAACTACTTTCTTCCCCCTACCAACCTCCTTCCACTGCAGGCTTTCCCCAAGGAAAGGGTGAAACCTAAAAGCATTTTGAGCAAAATGATGAGAGGCAAGAACAGGCTGCAGGTGAGAGCTGTGAGTAATGCTGCAATCCGGACAGGAACCCCAGGCCTGCAACCACCTGTACACGGGAGAGGGGAATGGAGCTTTTGTGCTCCTCACTCCTGCCTAGTAACTGTGTCTGTTGTCAGTCCTCTCCTGACAACATGGAAAGGAGGAAGGTACGTAAGACTTGACTGTATGGCTGCCTTTGAGTGAGAGTCCTTTTGTCTTCTCAGTTATGTTCGACTCAGTTCTAGTAACTTGCTGCTTGCTCTTCAGTAGGAGTTTTTTAGGGGATGTAAGTTGTTTGTTTTCTCTGGCTCATCTTTAGCCTGTTGAGTAAAAGATGCTTCAGGAATCAAATGATAAGTACAGAAAGGAGGTCTGGAAGAGACTTCTAGAATTAGAGGAGTGTAAAGTTATTTGCAGAAGTCCTGGCCATCTATGGATGGTGAGACCAAGGGATGGATAGTCAGCCACTGAACTGAAGGTCTCTGTAATGAAAGTCTTTAGGGTCCCATCATGGACAGCTTGCTGTACTGCAACCTAGGAGTGTTTACTGTATCTGTATATTCTCAGCTGCGCTGGAGGTCTACTTCTGGTGCATATATTAGGAATAATAAATCCCACAGGTTTCTAAGTATTTTCAGTTTCAGACTCTTAAAAGACTTGGGGTAGACCTCCAGTTGTGCAGAGATTACTAAACCTGTCATCTGTTGTGGTTCTTCCTAGACCCAGATGGCTGCTCTTGCTTGTGACTGAGTATGGTCAAGAGATCCAGATCTTGGAGAGTCTGATAGTAAACTTAATGTCATCTTTGCCTCTTAGTCAGTGTTTCTTGTGTGAATCCTAAGACTTTTTTTTCCATGCACAATTCTGTCATGCAGTTTTCACACTGTGCAGGATTTACAGCAATAAAACAACTGTCTACTAGATTTGGGCTGTTCTGACAGCCTGGGAGTCTCCTGCTGGCTGGTGGGAAACAAAAATTCTCAAAAACTTGGGAAGCTGGGAGGGAGAAACTGTTGCCCTGGACTGTTAGGCAGTGTTGCAGCACTGACCAGGTTTGCTTGTCTGGAGGACAATTAGAAGGGACCTTTAACAGTCATCTGGTCCAACTCCAATTGATGCTTGTGTGATTAGATGGAAGTGGGATTGCTTCTGGTCTCTGACCTGTCTGTAGAGTGAGTAAATTTCTGATTTTAGTGTTTGTGGGTGAAGTCCCAATATTGCAAATAACTCTGCTAATATCGCTCCTGTGACCTGTTTATCACTTTCTTGTGAACATTCTTTCCTTTTACTTGTGCTTCCAACACGTGACCCCACATCTGAAGTTTATAACTTGTAGGGTTTAAATTCATGGCTTGGTTTTCCTAGCTAGTTTTAAGACCTTTTCTGATTGGATTCTGATGATTAAGCAGCAGCTGGTCAGGACGCAGGGTGGGAAAAGCTTACAGGTTTGGTTCATGCTGAAATCTGCCTGTGGATCAAATCAAATATTTCAGAGGAATGACTCGATTGGTAAAACAAATGTTTACAGCCTGAAACTATATGCCTGAAGTCCAATTAAGCTATGAAGCTGCATGGGTGGGGAGGATGCATTCTAGCAGCTCTTGTGTGAACGAGTTTTAATTTCCACTGCCCTTGCTGTGAATAGGTATGAGCACAATGCTTTCCACCGTGGTGTTTGCTGTGGTAGTTGCAAATGGTAGCAATAGAAAAGCTCTGCTTGGAATGGCTGAGACACCCTTGCTCTGCTGCAGCAGCACCTGGTTCCTGGCACTGTAGGCAGTAGTGGGTTTCTACTTGAATGTGTATGCATGGCAAGTACTTTCTTTAAAAGTCTGTGAAGTCTTAATCCTCTCTCCTGGCTCCTGTGTAGTCAGGGTAGTGTCACTGAAAACTCTTTTGCATGAGGTTCAATGCAGACGGTCTGTTCAGTAATGTTTACACTAATGTCAGGGGCCATCATATTCAGTTGTGTAGATACCACAGCCTTTAACTGTGTTATGACTGCATTGTAGTAAGGGCTTGGAGTATTCATATGGCTATTGTAACTGGCAACAGATGTTGCTGTGAAGAATAAGCTTTCTGTCATGAAAAATGCCTTTGCATCTTAGTTGAAACTCTGCTGGATCAAAGAAGTACTGTAGTGAAATTCTCCTTCAATTCTGTCTTGGTCACTGTAAAGTATGACTGTCTCTTCTTAATCTTGCTGATGTTTTCTGCTTGAAACAAGGTCCTAATACAAAAGCCACCTAGTCTGTTTCTGTGCTACTAACTTGTGCTTGAGCAAGTGTGTGCTCATTTAATGTTGAAGCTTGACTATTTTCAATGCCCAGCTCAGCTAAGGCAGAGTTGTTTCCGCTGATGACTACCCTGAGTGACAGGATGGTCTGAGAAAGCCCTGGAGGTTTTTATTAGTGTCTCTTCCCATCTCAGTCATGTGTGCATGGCTCACCCTGCACTGCTGTGCACCCAGTCTGGTTCCACCAAGCTGCAAAAAGGCAAAGTGTTGGATCACAGCACTGTTCCAAATAATCAAGCTTTTTCCAGGCTTAATCCCCCCCAGTAAGGAGAAGATGCAGGCAGTAGGGGAACTAGGCATAGGTGTGCTTTGGGCTTCTGTTTGCCCTCCACATAGCTCCATCCCCCACTTTCTGACAAAGAATAGGCCCTAGTTGGTCTGCTTCTAGGGAATAGTCTTAAGTTGTGTGGTGCTCCAGCAGCTAATGATCAAATTTAGGGCACAAACAAATGTTGGTGCTTGGGAGGCTGGATAAACAGCTACTGAGAAACTTGCTTACCGGCCAGCGGCGTGGCTTGACGCCAGTGGTGTGGCTGTCTCCTCACAATGCAGAGCTGCTGTTCTTGCCTGATGTATGTCGTCCTGTTCAGCACTCCCCAGAGCTGCCTTGCTGAGGCTTGGCCCTTTATGCTTGATGGGGCGGAGGAATGGCTGGGGTAAGAAGGCACCAGTCTGGGGTGGGAGGGCTCTTCAGCCTCAGGGTGCCTGCGGGAAGCTGCCCTGGGGTTACTGCAAGGGCCAGGCTCTTCCAAGCTTTCTGCCCTCATGTTAGCACTTGCATCCGCCCCTCTGCTTTGAGTGGAGATGAAGCGAATAGGCCTTTGCAGCTTTGCTGTATGCTAAGTAATTAAAGCATCTTTTCAACAAGGTTTTGATGTTTTTTGAAGTCTCCCGTGTCGAATAAGACGATACGCTTTCTGCTGCTTGTTGGAGCTGGCTACTGCAAATAGGACGAGGCTCTCTTACTTGCCTGGCTCTATTAGCAGCACTGTATGACTGAGTTGGTACAGTAGTGTCGCTGTGAGCCATCTGCCTGCATCTGCAGTTGCTCAGCAGCCTGGAAGTCAGCTCTTCTGGACCCGAGCGTAGAGTAAGTTCTTGCTTGTTTTTCCTAGAACTGTTGAACAAACTTAACATCAAGTGCTGTCTTGGTCTTGATGTTGTCAACAAAGCACATAAGAAGCCTCATGTATTTTGCAGGGTCTGAGATCTCCAAGGCAGCTGGAGTCTTTTGACCATTTTATGGGAAATGAATCTTTCCTTGTCTTTTTCTATATGATACTAGTGTTAAACACATTTTCTGCAAACCTGCTTTCAACTGTCTGGCTAATTTATACTGGAAGTAATTAGACACACCTAGTGGAATTTTGCTCTGAACTTCAATGTTCTCTTCAGTCTTCCATTTGATAATTGTCATAATAGCAGTTAGGTAACCTGACTTCTCCCCTTCCCTGCCAGTGAGGAAAGCTTAAAATGAGTCTTCAAAGTGAACTCTTTTCTAAAGCTTCTTTAACAAAATGACACTTATTGCTCGTGTTGTCTTGTGCTCTAACACTAGGCTGCTGCTCAGCCCTCAGAGCTCTCAGTGGAATCGTTAACCATAGCAAGGGCTTTAGGCACTTCAGGGCTACTGCTTACCTTGAAGAGTCCAAGGGGACCATGGTGATCCTGATCAACTGCAGTCTTGTATAGGGCCCATGTTTATCTACTGTCAAATCTGTAGTAGTCATATTATGTGTTTATTTACTCATTCCATAATGGGATCCTGGTCTGCACACAGAAGTGCAGAGTTTCTGGGTGACAAGTACTTACTCAGCTATTCCGGTTGCAGCTTTCCCTAATGTGCCCCTAGTATGGCAGGTGTCATGTGCAGTGTGTTGAATTTCCCCCCTCTTCCACAGGGCTCCCTTAATGCTTCCTTTCTTGTGCTTTGTGAAGGCCTCTCAATCACAGGCTTCAGCCTTTTGTAATGTTGTGGTGGTGTGTAAAGGTCCATGGTGGCTTTTGAGCACAGGAGGAGCACCAGAGCTGTTAGTGAGAATGTTGATGCTCTCTACCAGCTAGCAGAGGGAGTTGGCACCCTGTGTCATCGGTGCTGTGAGCTTTGCCCCAGCTCTGTGGGGATGTGTCTCTGCCTGAGCCTTCTGCACTCCTGTCACAAGAAGCAGATCCCAAGAGAGTGTGTGTCCTGATTACTTCATGAAAGCTCATAAGCCTAAAGTATCTCAGTAGTCAGTCTGGAGCTGTCTGCTAGGGCTGTTTCCAAAACAGCCTTTGCACTACTTCTTTCTCTGAGATTCTCCAAGACCCTTGTGTCTCACAAATGACCATTAGGTCTTTCAAGCAGATGGAAGAATCTGAAGCACCAAGGGATGGTAGCTGGGTCTAACACAGGCTTGCCAGGCAGTGAGACCGAGTCACTCCTCTGTCCACAAGAGTAAATACAGTGAGTCTGTCTGGGGAAGAGCAAGAGCTGAGCAGCAGGGATGCAAACGCTCAGTAGCTTGTGTTAGGCTGCAAACCCCTGCTCTTCCAAAACAAAAGCACTAGGCCAGACCTACCTCTGAGGGATTGCTTATAGCACAAACCCTTCAAAGAACTTCTAAGTGGCATTGCTGGTCACCAGCAGTCTGTGCAGGGACTGTATCCTTGACCTCCTGTGGTTGTCCACTCTGCCAGAAACAGCATGGAGATAATGTTTCCAAAAAAGAATGGATTTCGTTCTTCAGAATTGTGAAGTTGGGCCTTGATACTCCTTCCTCATGTGGCTGGGGTGTCCCTGAGGCATTGTTGGCCTCCCTGTTCTTGAGGCAACTGTAACAGGGCTGAGAGCTTGGCCAAAGGGGCTTCTTGTCTTCAGAATTCAACTCTTGAAGGAAACGGATGCCTTGTCTCATGTCTTAATAGTCAAACCAGCTTTGTAGTGCATGCAAAAAAACCCCACCCCCAAAAACTATGTGGTTCTAAGGTTTTTAAACAGTCACTGTCCAGCATAGCTTCTGTGGGGCAGACCTTAGGCTAAAGGTTCCTGTCCCAGAAGGTTTTTCTAAGCCATCAAAAGCACTGGAAGGTATTTGTGCTGCTGTCAGCAAGAGCTTCTGATCATGTTCAGTCCAGCGTGGCTCTTGGCCCATCTATGTCAGTAGCTGTAACACTATGTGTTATTTCTTGGGGAAACTTCAGCTATTGTGCTTAGGATGTGTTTGCGTTGGTGGGGATTCTGAGTGGAATTACATGCCCAGGCTTTCACATAACTGCTGGGAATACACAGATCCACTCTAGTCTTTTACTTCACAGTAGCAGCTGCTGCAGTGTTACAGGAACTTCATAACTTTGACTGCATCTTATTAGTTCAGCACGCTATTAATATCTCTGGAGCTTTCTGTATTAATTTCCACACTTAATATTGGTTCTTGTTCCTTCTTCTCTGCCTACTCCCCCCTTCCCCCGGTGACTAAACTCAATTGATCTTGGGGCTCTTTGATTTAAGATGCCCTTGCTGCCCACACCAAAGAGGGGAACCAGGCTGGAAGTAAAACAATTGTGCTAACAGTCACTAGGTATATTTAGTGGCAGTGTCATCTGACATGCATTTATTGCTCAGAACTAGCATCTTTCTGCTTCCATATGGAGCAATTGTAGCGCTGGCAAAATCTTTCCAGAGAAACAGCTGCTGATTGGCTGCTCTTGTCTATTTGGGGAAGGTTCTGTCCTTAAATACTTAGTTATTCCACTTGCTAAAAATGGCAGCAAGCACTTGGGAATATCAGAATGGACTTGAAACTCTACTGACATGTATTGGCTGCCTTGCACCAAGACCCAGTGAACCCTTGGCTCCCCCAGAGAAATGACTGTACAAGTACCAGCAAGAAAACTAGTGGGTGTAAGTACCTCCTGGGCATGTCACTGCATGGGACTGCAAATTGCAAATGACACTATTCCTCTAGAAGGTTTTAAAACCAAATATCACATCATTGTGGTTAAATGGCTCTGATGTAAATACTGAGGTGTATCTCTGAGGTTGAGGTGTATCTCTGCTACTCTTAGGATTTCTTTACATTAAGAACTATCCCAAATGGCAACAATGCCTCTTCGCTGAGGTGCTGTATCTATAGAGGTTGCTTTCTGAGTAGGGACTGGGAGCCAGCTTGCCTTTGCCAGTCTGCTAATAACTAGAAATGGGGGAGGAAGGAAGTCTCCATCAGACATTTGGCATGACTTCCCCACCTCTGAAGTGAGTAAACCATCTGGCGGACAGCTAACTCTGAGTGAGGCACAGGCCCTGGGCTGGGCAGCTCACCAAGGAGAATAAAAGTATTTTACCCCTTTGGTTGAGGGTAAGTGCTTGTCACTTGTCCCCAGAGCTTACGAGGTCAGAAAAACATGACATCCAGACAGCTGGCAGAGTACCCAGAGATGGGTTTTACCCCAGAGCCCAGGGGGGTTGCTGACCTCTGAGCTCCCACTGTGACACTTCATACAACCGTGAGCAGTGAGTGAACTCGTGATATCACCTTGAAACAGTCTCGCTCAGGGCAGTCCAAGGGACTAGGACACTGAAATACCTTCCTGCCCAAAATAGTTTGAATTGTTGATCTGCATGGCATGCTGCCAGCCTTCAAGGAGAACTGGGGAGGCCTGGCTACTGGTCAGCAGGCTGGGCTGGGGGATAGGAAGTTATTAATAGCTGTTCTTCCATGGAAAGAATGAGTTTGGCTTACATGTGAGGCAAAGCTGGTACAGCAAGCAAACGCTGAAAGTCTTTTGTATTAGCACTTGAATGAGCAAGTTGTGCCCTAGGGAGAACTCTGAGCCTTCCGGCCTGAGGCCTCCTGGTATTGGATTTTGAACCTGAACTGGGTGGTCAGGCTGTACAGGTCTGAAGAAGAGCAGTTGCCAGCTCTTGGTCTGTCTCAGGATGTGGTGGGTCTTTCTTCTGGTTCTTGGCAAGGTTAGGTTCCCTCGAGTTCTCTTATGCTCCAGTTCTCACCTGCAAGAGTCAGCTCTCTGCCTCTGAAGCAACTTGATTTAGGGACTAAGAAGTAAGGAGGATGCTTGTCCACATGCTAAAATTTTAGTAAAGGAAGATTATTTGAAAGGCTGAACTGAAATGTGACCTGTGTGGAACAAAGGGAAGAAGAGATTTGGTGAAATAAACAAGAATTGCCTTCTCAAGTGGAATGGCAATGAGGAACTCCTTATGCAGGGTTTAGCTGGATCAAAGGTTACAGCAAAGCACACAAGTTAATCTATGAAACTTTTCCAAAAGTCATGCCTGTCAGTGCAGCGTGAATCTCCTTCTCTCATATGGGTTTACTTAACTCACTGAAAGAATATTACAACTTCAAACACTTCAAGGTCTGGAGAAGCCACTCTTTTCTCAACTGGACTCCCATTTCAGTTTTCAAGTTGTGTTGTACATGGTGTGTTTCACTTGATGTGTAATGAGGAAGATGCCATAAGGTCTTTCTCCTATTAAAAAAATCCATCTCAAAGTGTGTGGTTGTGACATGCCCAGCTCTGGGGACAGCTGAAGTTGGCTGAAGGTGTCTGGTGTGCCACAGCCATAGTACAGCCTTTTCCTCTGGGGTGGGACCAGCCCTCATTGGAAGAGGAGGTGACACAACAGTTCACAGAAGGTGAATCTAAACTATGCCTCCAGGTCCTCTTGTTCAAATGGCTTTTGGGCAAGCTATGATTAGAGTTGCTTTAATAATGTTACTGCAGGTATCTGTTGGGCTCGTTCTTGTGCTTTTGATTGGCATGTGCCCCTTTTTAAAGTTAAAGGCTAGGAAAATAGAGTGGTATTGTCATTAGTCTGAGACCTGTATTTCCCTTTGTGTCGTTTGGTTCCCTTCAGGAACAGCTACCACTTGCAGGAAACTACTACAAGGCTCTGGCTTAATACATAGCAGTCTCCAAGCCAAGCCCTGTGTCAGTAGGACTCAGGTTTTACATCCCTTGTAACAACTGGTGTTTGAGAGAGCTGTTACCTCCCAAAATAACTCTATGGATCAAGTTTTGTCTTCTCCCTCATCTTAAAATTAATGATTGTCCTGCTTAGAAGGAGGGCTGCCAACTGGGAAAGAGGGGCAAGGAATAAAAGCTGATGGAATATTCATTTATTATTATTATTAAAAGTAGTTCTTAGGAAAGTAGTCCTCATCCTGACTCTTGCAGAGAAACTATTTCTTTGGTAAGTGTTGCTGACCAATGTTCTTGTCTGCTTGACTTCTGCCCTGGAAAACAGGTGTAGAGATGCTATAAGTAGCAAGAAGTCTAATGCATGCAGTGAACTCCTTGCAGACTCTAAATTACAGTTTTCCTTCCTGTGCCACAACCTCAGGTCCTTGACCTGCAACTGCAGCGTATTTTCTGTGACTAACAGCTGTAATTCCCTAATTATCATGCTCTGTTCTCCTGCTGTGCTGTAGATTTCGTTACCAAGGAAGCAAACCAAGTTTCCCTGTTCCTACCCTTGCTCTGTATACTTCCAACTGTTTTAAATCCACCATTTGATGCACCCCATAAAGACAAACAACTCTCTCTCGTGTCAGATACTCAAAGTCTCCAGAACATATTATGTATCTACATGCTGGGGAGGAAGAGGGCAAAAGAAGTCTTTCTGGCCTTTCTTTTAGTGAAGGCAGCTGGTCCAAAGCAATTCCTAGGTCAAAAAAAGTACCTTTATTAGCTGTGAGGAGTGCTGGACTAGAAGTGGTCTCAACAGTGGGCCTAAGTGAGTGGTATCTGGGTAAAGTGTTACTTCTGCAATGCACACATTTTGTTATTCCGGGGTTTGAAATTCCTCATGTGTAGTGTAATTGGCATCCAGACCTCACTGATTTAGGATGACTGATGTGGTAATGACACCAATGGGTCACTTTCTTTTTGCCTTCTCCATTTTTGAAGGTGGGGACAAACGATTGTGTGCCAGATAAAAATGAGAATAGACCTGTGCTAATCTAGATGATTAGACAATGCAGCCAGCCTGTATTGTGAAGATAAGAAACTGATTGAAATATCACAGGAACATGTTAAACAGCAGGTAAGTGAAGTTTCTATAAAAAACCCTAAATATTAACCTATTAAATACCCATAAGTATACTTGTCTACTGTATGCACCTTAAGCTTTGTTAGATGACGCCCATCATTCTCCTGAGGGATGCTCATAGGCAAGTTTAATGTTCAGTCTAAAGTGGCTATGTCCAGGACACTTGTGTAAAGCCCCTGTTGCCCTTGGTGGGAGTTGATCAGCAGGAATGATTTCCATGAGCTCAGCCTCTGGTAACTAATAATTCATGTCAAACAACTTGCAACACAAATGATGCCTCCTAGGTCACAGGATAAAAATTACTGACTTCAGGGGGATTTGGTGTTCGACTCTTCTGGCCATTAAGCTAAGATGGAGGAGGCTGCTCCTTCCTCTGGATCACTGGTGTTAAGTCCACAATTGTATCTAGAAAACATGACACCTGAGGTGGACAATAAAGGAAACTATCTGTTTGGCCTCAAAGAAGGAAGATCAAATACAGCTACCAAAGAAAACGAGTAAGTATAGACAATACAACAGGTCTCCCTAGAAGTGAGATTGCCTGGCTCTGCTTTATCTACAGACTTCACAAGGGGCTTTATGGAGTGTTTATATCGCTGGTGCACATGGGCCAGGTATGGATGCACACACATCTACAGCAGGCCACATAGATTTATCTGCGCTAGAGAATAACGGTAGAAATAACTAGATGACCTCAGAAGAAGCTTTTGTTCAGTTTCTGTGACTCTGGTCTTGTTCATAAGTAAGTGTTTGAAAGTGCAGCACAGTACACCTTGGCAGGTACTTGCCAGAATATATTAGTGTAAGGTAGAAAGTTGCTTTTAAGACTCCAGGTTAGAAGCAACAGTAAAACTTTTTTCTACTTCATAAAAACTCAAGTTATGGTGGGGTAGCTCAGCAGATGTTTTTTACTTCATGACATCATGCTAAAATGCTGTGCTAGACTGTAACTGTAACAATGACTAATCTGTGCTAGCCTGCAAAGTCGAATAAAACTTAAAGCTTTTTTGGCAAGAACTGTAGAAAACCACTGGGTTTGCAAACTCCTTTGGGTAAGTTCAGTTTTAATTTGATCACTAAGTGAGCAAGTGCCACTTGCATGAGCTGTGTGCAATAGAGGAATGTAATGAATGTGAAGAAAAATTCTTGGTCTCAGTGCCTGTGGTATAATCCATCTGCACCTCTGCCTTGGAAGGAGCGATCATGAATGTGGGTGCTGAGAGCTCTTATCTTTGGTAGATTGAATGGCTGTGCTCATGTCTTACCTGTACATCTTTGAGGCAGAACTTACTGCTTCATGTGATTGTAACTGGTTTAGGTTTCTCTGGGTGCTTGAGTGTACCTGTCCACACCTGTGAGGCTTCCTGGGACGTCTGGCAAGTTGCGGGGGTTTGCTTGAGTCTTAGGATGGGAAAGGTCACCTGTGCATGTTGTGTTACCTGTTGCATGCTCCGTAGCCCTTCACCAGCAAGGTGTGCACTAAATTGGTGCCTCAGAGGGGTACAGTTGAAGGTGGTCTCATACACTGAAGGTCTGTACTCCTTTACATGGCAAATCTAAGTTGTTCAATATATCCAGGTTTCATAAACTCTGCAAGTAAAGTCATCATCTTCCCCTGCACTGAGCTCTCAGGGACATGTACTGCTGGTGGCATCAAGCTGTGAGTGACTGACTTCTGGTGGATGCACCCCAAAGCAGAACATGCACTATATTATAGTGCTTGATGGCTTTGTTTTTTTTAAGTACAGGCTTTCACCGCAGCAATCCTGGTGCTCTGTCCAGGCTCAATAACAAAATTTGCTCTTGCTCCAGGCTTGGCTTGTTAACGTCACCAGGAGAGGTAAAGATGTGAGAGAGCTGGTCCTGCAGAGCATCTACCTGCTATGCATGCATGTGGCCTCCGGGGGCAGGAAAGTGATGTGTGACCAGACTCCCAATCAACTCTCCGCTCCTCAGCCTGGAGCGCTGTCCTGCGGCACTTCTGCTAAAATCCGTTCGCAGCTGAGCCCCTCAAGCTGTGGCACCGGGGAGTTGGGTTTCACAGAGAGGCACGCTGACTCTCGTGGCTCAGCATCTGCTGTGCCACAGCACAAGCATCGACCGAATTTCTTGGGGGCTACCTCTGACTTCCTTCTGTGAGGTGAGTGGGATGGTGTGTGTATTTGGTCCTCCCAAAAGGGAAGAGAGGGTGTGTTGGTAACCAGCTTGCTTAGATGAAAAGCTTCGCTTTGGAAAGAGTACTCATACTTGAAGCTTTGAATGAAGCTTTGACCAGAGCATTGCCAGCTTAAATCAGCCAAAGTGAAGCCCAAACTGCAGAGGGATGGTTGCTGTACCATAATGCTGAGGTATACAAGCCTATGTCTTTGTGTTGGTTTTGGTAGTTGTTTTCAAGTGAAGCAGAGCAGATACTTCAGGGTCATTGGAAATTAACTGCTGTTATTAAATAGCTGGGGATGGGGGGATTGGGGGTCAGTCTCCAACTGCGGCAGCCTCCTCTTGCTGTGCCAAATGAGTATCTTTAGCATCATGTATGGTTTACATGCTGCTGTACCAGCTACAGCACTGCCTCAAGTGATGCTTGAAAGCAGGCTGGTATTGCTGAAGGTCACGGATAGAGGCCTTGGGAAAGGTGAAAGATTAAGATGGTCAAAACCATTATTGCTACTGCTCGGTTGTGTAGTTAAAGGTGAGGGGCAGAGGAAAGGCCTACCTCTGAGTGGAGCATGATGGGTGCTGCCTCTGCAGCTCTGCTGCCTTATTAAACTGCCTTTAGCCTGAGGTTTTTTCCCATCTTTCCCCCTGACCCCGGTCTCACCAAAGAGGGGATTGACACGGTGCTTCTTGGGCACCTTGTGTCCAGCCCAGGTTAAACCACCACTCGTGTACTCACAAGTGGGTTGTGGTACAAGTGTGTGTGCTGCACAGCACACAGCTGGGTGATGAGCAGAGCTGGTGTAGGAGACCCACAGTACACTGGTCAAGCAGTAACCACCAGTGGCCAGTGTAATGAATGTGTCAGGATGGCTGCATCCCTCACGAAGTGGATTTGGTGATTGGTGACAGGTAAATGACACAACAGCCAAGGACTTATTTGGGCAGTGCACCTCCTTAACCATGGTGCTAGTCCCTGTCCGACTCTAGCCTGAGTTGGAAGAAAATAATAACAATGGCTGGTATACAAACATGACTATTAGTCAATTATCTTATCCCCATAACTAGCAAGCAGCCCACAACCCCTTTGTCTGACCCTGTCTTCTATGTAGTAAACCTTGCCATCAACTCATGAATGGGTGGTGTCCCACAGCTGCAGTGTGAGGGGTTTTTGTGGTGCATGAAGAAGCACCAGGGGTGCTACTGAGGTTCCTCCCCACAGCTGCCCTCCAGTGTGCTCTTACTGCTCACATCCCCCTCCTTCCTGCCCAGCATGAGTGTTACAGGGCCAGCTGCAGCTGTCTGAGGATGAAGTGCCCTGTTGGGGTGCCAGCCAGTCTGGCTGCTGTGCAACAGGAGCCTGCTTGCATCCCCCCTGGCATTTTTCAAGGCTGGAAGGGGTTTGTGTCCCCCCTCCCCCTCACTGCACAGCCTTGCTCTGTGTGAGCTGAAGCCCTGTCACAGGAGGTGGTGGGGTGACACTCTGTGCATGTCTGCAGGGTTCTGCCACAGCAAAGACCCACCTTACCAGGTGCAGTCCCAGATGTGAAGGTGCAGGCACTGGGGACTGCTCCCATGCAGCAGGAGAGATGGTGAGGGTGCAACATGTCCAAGGACCAACACTTCTGTTCTTTGTCCTCCAGTATATCTGCAATTCACTACAAGTAGCGTGTATTTAAAAACTACAATAATAAAGGACAGACAAGGGAAATTAGTTGTAGCTCACTTAAACAGCAAGTCAAACCGCATGGCAAGTTTCCTTCCCTCTGCCATCCTTCAGTCATCTTCTAGTGTTTCACCGTCCACCAAAAAGGCAGACTTGGGTTGATTTTGATATTAATATGTGCATGTACATAAATGCTGTATATCACACATACATGGCCACACAAGTGTTTCTGAACAGGGAACACAATGAAGTGGGAAAGACAGTGGTTGGGTCCCCATGGCAGGGAAGAGGTTTCCAGCCCCTGCTCTGGAGCAGGTATCAGGCTCTGCCACCTCTGGGGGACACTGTCACTGGATTGCTCCACTCGGATGAAGCCTGGGTCACATCTTCCTGTGGCTTGTCCCATCCCAGCAGCTCCCATCACCTGGCCCAGTCTTAGGTACTCAGCTCCTTGTTGCATTTGTCAGCCATTTTGCCCTTATATGTAGCATCTACTGAAACTGCTGCAGCCCCCTGTATATATCATATATATATAAAATACATATTGGTGAGTGTAAATGTATAGTGTTGGTATAGAAGATGCTTTGTATCTTTTATACACACACATTTTTTTCCTGACCTGTAAAAAGACATCTGGCATAACCAAATGATGGTGAATACTGCCCAAATGCTCTTGTCACCTATGAACAAGTGCAGCAATATGTCACCAAAACAACTAAAAAAAACCCCAAAACAAAAAAAAAAAACAGATGCAAACAGTGCAGCGTATGATCCTGTACATGTGGCAGAACCATCCACCCCACAGCTATGTTTGTTAACCTATTTCTTGGAGGTGAAAGCATAGGACATTGCACATAGGACTTCATGACATGTGTTTTCTCCTGAGAGGAGAGCATTCAGAATTTACAAGACAATAATATAGCTGTAGCAGGAGCTTGTACTGTACATCCTTTGTACAGCACCTTCTTACTAGGCTCACACTATAGAAACTTCACTGTTCTCTGCAGAACTGTCTCACTGGGCCTTTTCTGCACCAAGCTTTGCATTCCTCCCCTTTTCCCCAACCATCCTTCCCCAACAAAGGCTCTTTTTTCAGGAGACTTAAGGCACAAATCATCGTATCTGCTCCAAGGGCAGAGTGTGTCGGTCTTACTTACTCTGTGAGGAGCACTGGCAGTCATAGAACACCAACAGCTGGATCTGAGCTTTTCCTTTAATTGAACAGGTTTGCAGTCTTTCTGTACTGAAGCAATTCTCCACATCACACAAGCCTGCATACCAGAATAAAATGAAAATTTAAGAGCTCTGGCTAACAAGACCAAGAAGCTCATTGTTTAAACAAGAGGCCAATTGTCTGGGTGCTCGAGTGCCCCATTCCTCCAACATTAAACCCACACGAGGGACAGCAGCTTAATCCACAGCTTGCTGCCAGGTGGTATAGAAATTAATCTTCCACTTACCCAGACTATTAGTTGTGGTATTCATAAAGGTTTGCAGCCCAGTGAGGCGAGTGACTGAAATTTTCTCCTTGTCATGGAGGGTTGTGGCAACGTGGCGATATGAAATATCAGCCTCCAGGAGCGTCCCCAGGGTGAGGAAAGCGTGGAGGACACACACCACAGGGAGAATGGTTGGGGTGGGCCCCAGGACATTGTCATTTAACACATGCAGCCCTCCTAGTTCTGATCTGACAGAACCCCAAAGCTTCCCAAAGCTCAGGGACATGCTTCAGCTCTACTCACCCAGAGATTTAACTCATCTTCCTAGCAGAAGGCAGGAAGAAAGGGAATGCAGTCCTTTATCAGACTGCTCCTCCATTTTAAAGAGGAAAGGGAAGGGAAGATGCATAGCAGCAAGCAGGTGCTCTAGCCCAGGACAACACAAGGGCCCTTGTAAACATTGGGAAGGTTAAAGCCTCACAAGCGTTTAGTACAATCACTTCCATTTTTCTTCTGCTCCCATTTCACTGCAGACATAATTCCTCACAAAACACTGCAAAAGCTTTTCACAACACCAAGATACATGTAGCTGGATGCAGCTAATATCTACAAATATTACAACTGTAATATTCTTCCCTAGAGTTTTTCCAGCAGTTTATAATCCCACCTGGCTCTGGCTTTTCTTACTGCCCTCTCAATGACTTTCCTAGCCCCAGGAAGATGGCAGCCTCTTAGTTTGCCTGCATGGTGACTGACCTACTTGCTGTGCAAATGGAAAAGCAAATGGTCAGGGCCAAGTGCGAGTCAGTCTCCTCCTGACATGGTTGCGCATGACTGACTGGGTGCCCAGGTATGTCTCCAGGGCATCCCAGGTCAGTCTCCATCCCAGAGAAACGCTCCACAAAACACAACAGCTTTCCCCAGATGGTGATGACACAGCCCCCCCCTCGCTCCGTATATCCCTCCTGCCCCGTGTCCTCACATGGCAGCAATTCAACAACGTATGCACCCTCTTCCTCCCTGGCTGCGATCAGATTTCCAGCTACACCAAATTCTTTTTATTTTTCCCATGTTTAATTAGACTAAAGGTCCAAATTTTGCAAGATAATAGAAGAACTGAACAAATCTGAAGGACTTTAGGGCAGGTCTTTATGGATCCCATGAATAGCAGCAGAGCTAATGCTGAGCTTGGGCTTAGAGGAATTTGAATCCGAATTATTTTTGTTCCTCATTTGGCTTGCTTTATAAAACATACAGCCAATAATTCCACAGCCTCTGTCAAACTCCTTGCTATAAATAACAATTTACTACCGAAAAGAAATGTAAAGGGTCAGCGCTGAGCACAGAGATTTGTGTACCACCCACAAAAGGAGCTTCTAAGAGAATTGGACACAGGCTGAAAAGTAAATTTCCCAAAATGGAAAGTCATGGGAAAAACTGAACAAATAAGGTGGTTAGTTCCTTCTGGTCCCATATCTTTACTTAATCCAGTGTTAATCTCACCTGCAAGCACTGTCCCAGAATGAGTCAGTAGACAGCCACACACCCAGACCCAGACTCCAGCTGAAAGGCAGAGTTAAGAGCAGAAGCAAGCCTGCTGTCCCACCCCTGACCTCCATCCTTAGCAGTCAAGCAGATCAAGCCTTTTTTAACCTCATTCTTTAATCAAAACTAGCAAATAGGTTATGGGGCCCAGCTGGGGTCCTGGTAGTGGGAGCTGCAATGCTGGCTCTGTTTAGCAAGAATGTGTATCCTGGACCAGCACTGGGCATGATAAAGCATTCTGTTTCTCCTCATCCACCTCTGACTAAAGTGCAACGATCAAAGAACTGAACCAGCAGCCTTGGCTTTCCTGAGCTGGAGTCTCCATCTCAGCACTAGCCACTGCCGTAATACTACAGAAGTCTTTAGTTCAGTTTAGCAAAACTAAAGCTTAACCCTGCTCCAAAGAGGAGCAGGTTCCCATAAGTGCCAGTGCTCACCTTACCTTTGCAGGGCTATGTTCCCACAATAAATGTCTGGCCCTAGCTAGCCCTAGAAACTAACTCCCCTTCTACTCATAAAGGCACAGTCAGCTGACTGAGTCACAACCATTATGGGCATTTCTGGCAAATGCTGAACAGCAATGTGTGTGTCTGTTAAGGCTGGCCTTTACCTCGTAGCTGCAAACTTTAAGAGCTCCAGTAGTTATGTAGGCTCAGCCTCTTCTATTTTTTTTGTTTTTTAAAAACAACTCTATTTCCCATCTTTGTTACTAATCTTAAAAATCAACAGCAGCCTGCCAGACAAGAGGAGCAGCGTGGGCAGGGGCCAGCTAATGTCTGTCCTTAAACCGCCTGGCCAAAACTGGCATAAGGTAGCAGACTTATAACCAGCTTTCATCTGAACCCACCAGAGCAAACACTGCCCTAAGCCCTGACCCAGTGAACGAGCAAGCCAATTGTCCATGACCTGCATTTAAAGAGTAAGGCAGCATTTACTGATTCCCACACCAGCTCTCATTTTGGGAAGATTAGCTTTACTGTGTCTCTCTCATCTAGGTCAAGCAAGGTCTTCAACTCTAAACTTCATTTCCTCCCCCCATAGCAGCCACCAAAGTGCTGCTCTTCAAATTCCTCCAGGCTGGAGATGTGGGGAACAGTACTCAGGTCTACTGTCCTGTCTTCCTGTGATGAACGTGACTCTCAGGCTTCTCTGTTTCTCAAATCAGACTTACGCAACGCTTGAACTCTAGACTTCACCTTAGCAAAAGCAAAACAAAGCATCAATGGTTACTGCTTCATAAGGTGAGGAAGGTATTACATTAAAACAATACCAGTGTTCACTCTAGAATCATAGAATCTTTAAGGTTGGAAGAGACCTCCAAGATCATCTAGCCCAACTGTCCCCTTACCACCTATATTGCCACTTATATTATTTACACTCTAGAATATTACCAAATATACAACTATTGGCCTAAAATCCCAATTCTCACACAGAAAAACATGCATGCGCACCCCCCAGCACACACCTCAAAGCCTCTCTTTACTTTGAATTGTCATTATTCACTCACATTGCAGCTCCAAATATCACTATATATCCCAGACTGTTGCTCAAAGTCTTTATGTGCAATGGGATTAGCACAGGCTCCCAGTTTGGAACAGCAGCCATCTCATGCAGGTACCCATTCCTCCTAATCGCAGTCTCTGCTTTTTTCCCATCACTATTTTAATAGATACTGGCCACCTCAGGTAGGATGACAGATGCTTTGGAGTCCCTAATATTGTTACCCTTTGAGAGAGTGCCAATACTTGCCTTACACTGCCTACTGAAGGCTGGGGCTTTAACACTACTGCAAGCTGCTTCCTCCTTGAAAGGTTTGTCACTCAGTAGGAGAAAAACATTTCAACTGATACTGAACTTTACTTGTATGTAGCTTTGTTTTACAAGGAATGAGACGTTAAATAAGTTGTCTCTCTAGACATCAGAAATATATGATTACTAACCTAAACTTTAGAGCTGAGGACATTGTCTGGTAACAGTCACCTCTGCTACTCTGTGTCTCTTGAAATACATAACCAAGTTGCGTTTCCTACCAATGGTTTGCTAATCTTTATACATAAAACCTGCTTTCTAGAAGCATTTAAAAATATTTGTACACCTCCAGGACAGTCCTGGTTTAGCCACATGCTCCTGTGTGCAGATCGAAATGAGGGTGGAAGTGTGTGCAATAGTTTACAGAAGTGACAATCTCTATTTAAAAAAGTAGGATTAGCCATTCGTGGGTTTGTGCAGTCACTGCTATTGAACACAGCTGGGCAGAGGACCATTTACTTTATACGTACAGCGTTTTTCACGCCGTGGTTAAAGCACAGCCCCATGACTGCTGCAGGCACCACAACCTCAGGGAAATAGTTCAAGCCAAATTCTGCCCTTTTAGAAATCCCCTTCCACAAGCGTGAAACTTCTGTGGCCATCTGCTCTGCACAAAACCAGCATCAGTTGCTGAGCATGCTGCCTCAGCCCCCTGGAAGTCCCAGCCTGGCAAGCATCTCCCTTCTTGCACCCTGCTGTTGATCATTGAGGACCATTGTGATGGCTTCTTTTTTGATGCGTGTCTTACACAGCTCTCACTTGCACACTGGTACTTCTGGCCCCATCTTCTAAAACATGGTTCCAGTCTTACAAATATGAACTTCTACCTACACACACTTGGCCAACATCTGATGGTTTCAGCAAGAGTTCTTGACAGAGGACTACCCTACCACCCCAGACAGAGCCTCCCACTCTCTCTAAACCAATTTTGAAAGGCAACAGCATTCCCCAAGCACACTGCCCTCTAGCAAGGACTAGAGAGACACACTTCTCAAATTGGCACTGTTAACCTTTCTGTTCAAAGGGAATAAGGAACACTAGATGGTTCACAACACAACAGCTATCGACCAACACAAGCTTATCTGCCACTGATCCATTTACGGACTGTACAACACAGGGACCTGGGCCATTAGGGCACCATGAGCTAAAGGCTGGGAGCACTGAGGAGCAGGTCCATCTACCTCCTCACGGCTCTGCTCGTGGGCTTTTCCCTTGGGACCCATATACACATTACACTTGCAGTCTGCAAGATGCTCAGCAACTCTGAGGATTGGGGACATACAACATAAAGATGTGCAGCTCTCCCAGTTAAGGAAAAGAACTGGCCAGTTGAGGGCAGGAATCACCATGCATACTGGAGAAGCCTATTTCTAGAGAAGACACATTTTTCCTGTCTACTGACTGTCACAGAGGACTAGCTCCAGTGTGGGTATCTCCCCCTGCCCCAAATGGCAAGCAGTACTTCAGTGGAACATTTTAGCACCAAGATAAGCTAAATATCTATTAACAACTACCAAAAGTTGACTGTCCCCAAGGACTAAGGCACTTGTGGAAGTGGACACATGTGAAGTATTTACTATTGCTTGTTCTTCATATGAGAAAGAGGGAGCTCTTTATCAACAGTATCTAGCACTACATTCCTAGATTTGCCACGATCAGTGGGGACTGCTGGGGTAAAGCAGCAGTAGTAGTTATCTTGTTTTTCTCATAATATATATAAAATTTGGCAGAGCCTGTTAAGTCTTGTAGTAAGGAGGGGGGCAGGAAGCACATCATAACTGACCCATCTTTGACATTTTGCCCAACGTACGCAGTGCAATTTCATGGGAATGTTACAAAGTCAATACCAAATGGAAATGTTTTGTCTTAAAGTGCAGAATGGCTACAAAAATCTCTCTGGAGACTCTGTCTGCTCATAGCTGCTTTGGGCTGTTTAAGGTACACTTTTCCAAAAAAGACTAATATTCATTTTCAGGACAATTAAAATTATGAGGGAAATAAACAAAATTTAAATACTTTTAAAAAAGACCAGGGATTTCTTCTTCCAGTTATTCTCCATTGCAGAATATTCTTTATGTCCTTCATCAGCCTTGTACTTGGTTACAGATGGAAAATATTAGCTCTGGTTTACAAAACATGGCCCCGTTTCCTGTAACACGGCACAGGTTGGACAAATCTGTCATTTGAGTAGTGTGTCTATTCTGTGGCCAATTCTGTAATCTACAAGCAATGTGATCCTAAACAAGGAATCTCATGTTAGCAGCCAAGATTGGAAAATCCCTGTTTAGTGCGATTGCTGCCAAAACCATCTCACTTGCTAAGGACAAACTAATTTTCAATCTGCTTTTTGGGAGCTGTTGCTTTTAATTTCAGCTCCTTTTTTTTAATGAAGAAAACATACCTCACTTTCTAAGGCAACACAAATACACGCTTGGTTTTAAAGAGTGAAAAAAGGATTTTTAAAAAAGGTTAATGTGTATGAAAATATCTCACTACCTATGAAAAAGATTAGTTTTGAACACAATTTGAACAAATGCAGCTCCTCAAAGTTGCAGAACAGCATTTCAGAACAAACAGCAACAAGACTGTTGGGTACAAATAAGAGGAAAAGAGCAAGGGAAAAAAAAGCATGCTCTACAATACAAATAGTACATGGATCAAGAGACCGTTTTAACTGAAAACTTGACCTCAGTTTTGAAGTGGATCAGGGGAATATAAGTAATGGCAGTGAGGATGGGAGATGGTCACAACTCGGATGGGAGCGAAACTCTAGAAATTTAATATATCCAGGTTTGCTAACACAGAAGTGAAAGAAAAGCAGAAGCAGCTACACTAAGTATTTATGACAAGATTTTCAGGTCACAGATGCTTCCAGCTGATCTAAAGGAACATGCTACGAGAATATAGTGCCAATATTTAAAAACAGAGCTGAGAGAAATTACTCCAAAGAATTAGACTTAAGTATTTAATGCTTTTGAAGAAATGTTAAAGGAGAGAGAAGCTGGCTGAGACAAAGGGGAAAGCAACTGAATAACGTAGAACAGCTTACCAAGTATTCTGTGCACCCAATTAAATGACATTTTTCTTCTAGAAAACTTTTATCAACGAAAGCTGATGTCAGAGATCTCTTACATTCAGATATTAATAAACCGCTTGACATGGTGAGAAACACTACTCAAAAGAAGATTAAGGATTAGCATAGAAACTGTAAGTTGCAGGAGAAGTTGAGCCAAGACAAAATGGAAATGAGGTGTCAGATTGGAGAAAAGTTACTAGCAGAAGTTGTCAAGAACAGCTACAGGACAGATCTTTTAAGTATCATTGTCTGCTATCTTGAGACAAAAAGACAAAACTTTTCAATGAATCAAGTTGAAAGGCATTGCCAGCAGAAGGGAACTTGTGGGGCTGCTGGGTACAAGGACTTGGCTAAACTTAAAAAAATGCAAGCGTAGGTGACCTTTCCATAGTGTAAAGTGCAATGTTAAATGCATGACACTAATTGCAAGGGTTTCTTTTTACAAGTTGATAGCTCATTAAGCACTGCAGAGGATTAAGCGGCAGTTGTGTGCCTGAGTTGGTCATTCAGTAGCCATCAGTATCATGACACTGGTGAAACCAGTGAATGCAGGCTTACACTGTAGTGCAAGAGGAGTGCTCAGAAGACACAGAGAAGTATTTGTGCCACTACCCAAGTGTCAACAGTACGCCCTTCAGCATACTGGGTATGGTTCAACTCAGTGTTTAAGAAGGAGGAACCTCATCTGGGATATGTGCTGGGAAGAGTCGCAGAAAATATCCTGAGCCAGACCTGACCTCACGTACCTTCTCCAAGGAGGAGATTGCACTGTGATGTTCAATGTTTGGAGTGGTTTCTCACTGAGAGCTGTGCCAGCAGGGCTCAAGGCTCTAAGGGTTGACTTGGTAAGGTTAGGAGAGGGACTGTCTCACGCTGCCCATGGCAGATGGCTGTACAGGATTGGGAATCCAAATTTTCCATGTGTTACTGACATGGCCTCCTCTGAGCACTGCAGTCCAGGTACAATTGCCAATGCCTGCTGCGATGGGCTGACCCTGGCTGGAGGCCAGATGCCCACCAAAGCTGCTTTATCACACGCCCATCCTCAGCTGGACAGGGGAAGATATAATGAGAAAAGCTCACAAGTCAAGATAAGGACAGGGAGAGATCATTCAACAATTACCATCATGGGCAAAACAGACTCAAAAAGGAATAAAATTAATCTGATTTGTTAATCAAAACAGAGTAGGATAATGAGAAATGAAACCAGATCTTAAAACACCTCCCCTCACCCTTCCCTTTTTCCCAGGTTCAACTTTATGTCTCTACCCCATGCCCCTAAGTGGGGCAGGGGGATGGGGAATGGGGTTTGTGGTCAGTTCATCACACATTGTCTCTGCCGCACTCCTCCTCGCACCCTTCCCCTGCTCCAGCATGGAGTCCCACTCACAGGAGACAGTCCTTCACAAACTTCTCCAACATGAATCATTCCCATGCGCTGCAGTTCTTCATGAGCTGCCCCAGAGTGTGTCTCCTCCATGAGGAGCAGTCCTTCACAACCAGACTGCTCCAGCATGGTCCCCCATGGAGTCACAAGTCCCCCCCAAGAAATGTGCTCTGGCGTGGGCCCCTCTGTCCATGAGCTGCAGGTCCTGTCAGGAGCTTGATCTAGCATGGACTTCCCACTGGGTCACAGCCTCCTTCAGGTGTCTCTACCTGCTCCAGCATGGAATCCTCCAAGGGCTGCAGGTAGAATCTCTGCTTCCCATCACCTTCCCTGGGCTGCAGGGGGACACCTGCTTCACCACAGTCTTCTCCACAGGCTGCAGGGGAATCCCTCCTCCAGCGCCTGCAGCGCCTCCTCACCCCACTTCTTCACTGACCATGGTGTCTGCCATGTTTCTCACATCTTTCCCTTCCTTTCTCTGGCTACAGAAAATCCCCACCCCTGCCCCTTGGTTTGTGGGTTTTTTAAAATCTTAAATATGTTATCACAGAGGCGCTACCAGAATTGCTGATTGTTCGGCCTTGGGCAGCAGTGGGTCTGTATTGTCTCTGTCGGACCTAAGGGAAGCTTCCAGCAGCTTCTCACAGAAGCTATCCCTGTAGTCCCTGCCTCCTCCCTGCCAAAATCTTGCCACGTAAACCCAAAACATCTGCCCAGCAAGTCTGTACTTTGCCACCTGCCTTCAAATGAAGGGTCACCCTGGTCCTGCCAACTTTGATATTACAACACACAGAAAAAAGTTCAGGTTTAATTCCCCAAGCTGCCTCAACTCACGACATTATCTCTTATCCAGCACGCTCAATTACACTGAAGAAATCATGTTTAGCAGAAACACTGCAAATGTTGGAGTTGGCTGTGCAATCACCCAGCACCTCTCTGCATCTATTGCCCTTCAACTCTGTCATGGCACAGCCTGGTCCAGACCAGCTCCTGCTGGAAAACACCAGTCCTGAAAGCCGGTGTGGGACATGGGTATGGAAGCCTTGGGGAAATTTTCATGGCCTCCTGATTAGCTTTTCTCATCCCATGGATCTTCTCTAGTGGAGTGCAGGAGCTAATAATATTCCTCTGCTTCTCTTATATAGCATTTCCTCTTTATTTTAACTTTTACTTGTTGCATTACCAGCTGCTCCTTTGCCTCTGAGTGTCAAAAGAAGCCATAAATCAGCTTATGGTATTCATCGAATGGTGAAATCAGCACTTCCCTTCTGAAGGACTAGAAATTTAAATGCAGCTTCTAAATATATTTCTAGACTTGATTATTTTAGTTAACATTACAAAAATTTAAGAAACAACACAAATCCAGCTCTCCTTGGGGAAGGCACTACTGAGGTTTCCTCAAGAGTCCCAGTGGCTGATCAGCATGAGAGGAAAAAAGGCACAGATCCTGACCAGGGACGTGCTGGGCACCACCACCCTGCCCATGACAGGCAAAACCCTCCCCCAGTGCCACTGCACTCATGAAGACCCACTCATTGAGGAGATGGAGCTAAAGACTAGACTGGGCACAAGTGTACTGGGACCAAACCAGAATCAAGTCCTCCATATATCTCACCCTGACATGGTCCCGTATCACAATTCCTCAACACTGTACCTTTTTTTCCCCCTCTATTGGAGACAGAAGCCAGCACAGCTCTCAGATATGGAGAGCAAGCTTCCATGTCCAGTGCATCCCTGTCTGAGCACAGAGGCCAGGGCCAAGAAGCCTCAATACAAGATCCAAAAAACTCTTCCGCAATCTGCTCCATGTTTTTCTTCCCATGGCTATTTCCTAATAAAAAAAGTACCAATATAGGTGTATATTGCCTCTTAATATATGTGCAGTGATTGCACATTAAAACTGACAAATGATTATGAATGTATATGATTTTTCCTTATCAAATTGTCATGGAGCTGTTCTCGTAATATTTATATAAAAATACTTTGTCTAGATAACTTCCTGAAATATTTTCTCAGCAACAGTGACTAGATTTCAAACATCAGAACAAAATAAAGAATGATTGACCAAGGAGAGGGGAAAAAAAGAGTGCTAACTTTTTTTTTTTAAATTCAGCAGCTAATTTTGAACAACTGAAATAGAAGCTGCTTGCGTTCATCTAGGAAATACTAACAGGAGTAACTATTTGCTCTCTACTAGTGCTCTGTCTTTAGTTTCACATGAATGATAATCCAGGCTGCTTTTGCCTTAGGAGCCGGGGGTTATGTTTCCCACTGACCTTCTACAGAGGCTTCCAAAAATAGGGAACTCCAAGCACCCATGGAGCGCAGGCGGCTCTTCCTGCTTTGCACCAGGGATGCAAAGGATTTCAGCTTTCATTTCCTTAGATGCGTTGTCACCCTTTCTCTACAAAGATGACCACAAAAACAAAAACTAATGAAAGTCAAGTGCCTTTTTTTTTCTTTTACCCCGTTCTGTCAAACAAGTCACTTCCTTTTCTAAAGAAATAATTTTTATATACTTCCAGAAACACTCAGGAATGACATTTGGAGCTGTCAACTAAAAGATCCTTCTTGTAGATAGTTGCTTTCTCAAGATACATATATTTATTTTTAAAATTTAACAACTAAATTATAACAGCATTCATGGAAAATGCAAGTGTAAAAATTGACTGATACACTGCAGTCTTATTTTCTCCCTTTTGGAGATAGATAAAAGTGAACACCTGTGCAGCACGGACAGGACAAAATGAACTAATAGCATAAAAAATTGTGTGGTATTCCCTCTTCTACAGCTCCTTTCAGCTACAGTGTAAGTGGGAATACAGACAAGTCATTTTTTTTATGATGACTTAACCCCATACCACACGTTTTCGATTCTCAGCCAAAAGACCAAATAGCATTGTAGGTTTTTTTGTTTGGCTTTTAAAAAACCAAACAAAACCACACAACTCCCTGTTACCTTTCTTGAAAAGTAAAAGCCTTTTGCAAGGAATACTACAGTAAATTCAGCTTTGAAGCAACACTTTCTCACAAAGTTATTTCACATTTAATTTCAGGAATGAAGAGACGCGTCAGAAAGTCTTGGACGTTTCATTTTCCATTTATCACAGATCCCGCTTTGCCACATTTTTTTCACTCTTGCAATGTGCTTTTTGCTAAGGCACAATAGACTTCTTTTCAAGAAGAAATATTGTTTTAATTGTTTAGAATTTCATACACCATGCAGGTGTGAAAAGCTCCAGTGACTATTCCTCCAAGTGGTATAAATTTCAGTGGTAAAACACCACTAATTATCTAGGCATAAGTTACACTTTTCCCTTGTTTTATAAAAACACCAAACCCCATAAAGCCAGTCCTGCTGGGATTATGTGGCACTGACATTCTATATGGCAAGTTTCATGTTTTTATTTTCACAAAGAAACTTCACAAGCAATTTTATTCATATACCCGCTTCTTTAAGACACCCAACAAATAATGTTTTAAAATAACATAACTACTAAGAGCATGAAAATAAGTTTCAAGACACTAAGATCTACTTAGAAGTCATAGTTCAGCTACAGCACAGTGGTCTGTCAAAACCTCAGAAAATATCAGTTGCTCACAACTTTTTTTAGAGCCTCATTAAACTGCTTGTATCTCGCTCTACAAACCTGTGTGATGAAGCTATGAACAGTGCTGCAGTCATCTCCATTGCAGGTTGGCTTGGCACTACAGGTGAGCTACCTAAAAGAAGCCTTGGCTAATACCATGATGGTACTGGAGTGCATCAGGTATTTACTTTCGTGTTGCTATACAAGACTCTTGAGAGCCCAGGAACAAAATGAATCAGATGAGCAATACCTACAGCACTTTTTATTACCCCACTCACCTTAATTGTGAACACAGAATATTGGAAAGATCTATGAGATTGAGCTGATTTTATACATGATATGTAACAGCCAGGTCCCCATCCTTCTCACCTACCCCAATAAAGATTGGAACCCCTTTATTTTAGACAAGAATTAAAATTAAAATATTTTCAATTTTCTTCCTCAGATACCCAAACATTTTGGGTAACTGGCCACATTGTTGTTCAGTTTTACACCATTTTCCTTTTAAATTCCCCTAAAACTATTTCTAGCTTTGAGAATACTTATTCCCTGTCATTAATGGAAATTATTTCTCAGCTCCCTCCATCGTACCCGAGTGTGCTACCATTGTACAATAGGTTTTCCCAATAAAAATGTATCTACTAAATATCAGCTGCCTCTGAATCGTACTGCAAGATGTTGATTAGACACAAGGCAAGCTGTACCAGCCTGTGCATGCAACAGAGGCTGCTGCTAGGAAAAAATGGCAGTATTTGCTAAGTCATTTATCAGGACATGCACAGATTCCCATTACAGATACATTTGCATTTAATCCACTCCATGCATTTCAAGACAATATGAGTGTAACTCTCTTACCCAGTGTTTATCACAATTTTACAGAAAACATTGCTGCTGTTCTGATGAAAAAATATTTTAATGCTATTTCAGTTAAAATTATTTTTGAAATATTTTGGCAAAGCTTTTGCCTGAGGCTTGCTGCACATCAGGGTTGTGCTATTTCTGTTACCCGGATGTGGAAAGTATTGGTACCAAGAAGGTGCATATAAACACCAGTGTGTGCAAAGGTATTTTAAGATGATGAAAAAACCATCACTTCAAAATTAACACTAACAGAAATTAAATTACTTTTTTGTATAAAGTAAACAAGAATAGAAATATCAAGGCATGGAAAGATGCAGCTTCAGAAGAAACTTAATCCAAGCAGAGGATTAGACTCCCAAGGAAATTCTCTGTGAAAAGTCACTGACAGCAAGGGATAACTTCACATGTACCTTATCTCCACAACTCAGTGAAGTATTTGGCCTTGTCATGAAGACAGAGCTTGGTTCAAAAACAGTCTAACTGGCAGCATCTCACAAAGAATGTCATCATTATGCATAGACAATGTCAAGAGATTATGAATTTTGTCATGTTTTTATATAAAAAATAATCTGCAACTTTCTAAAAATGAAGCACTCAGACCACCTCATTTGCTAACAGGCTGTAGGGGGACCTCCTGTCACACTGAATCACAGAACCACAAGGTTGGAAAAGACCTTTAAGATCATCAGGTCCAACCATTCCCGTCCTACGCTAAACCATATCCCTAAGTACCTCATCTATCCTTTTTCTAAACACATCCAGGGAAGGTGACTCAACCTCCTCCCTGGGCAGCCTGTTCCAGGCCCTGACAACTCTTTCAGTGGAAAATTTTTCCTAACGTCTAATCTGAACCTGCCTTGGCACAGCTTTGTGCCATTTCCCCTTGTCCTATCACCTGTCACCTGGCTGAAGAGAAACCATCGCCCACCTCTCTACAACCTCCTTTCAGGTAACTATAGGTGGTGATAAGGTCTCCCCTCAGCCTCTTCTTCTCAAGACCAGCTCCCTCAGCTGGTCCTCATATGATTTGCCCTCCAGCCCCTTCACCAGCCTGGTTGCCTTTCTCTGGCAACTGCAGACGGCCTGTAACAGCTTGATGAGACAATGCTCTTAAACTTGGAAAGAGCAAACACGTTGCTGTTAGTTTCCTCGTGTTACTGGTGTTACCTAACAGGACTCAATGAACATCATCTCAAAAAAAGTTGTGTGGCTTTAATGATGTAGGTAAACAGAAGCGCAGCTCCTATCTACCCACAGGAATGATTCTACCAAAAACGTTACCTTTTCAATCCCCAAGACCAGTGCAATAAGCTGAGTTTCCACCACCATCTTATGCTTTCACAGAGTTTCACCAGCTTAGGCCTTCCAATTACAGTGTTAGAAAAACAGTTGCCAGTAACAATGTCTTTAGCAAAATGTCACTCCTTTTGCATAAATAGGTGCAGCACATAAGAAAACCCTGCAACAATAGCCTGGGTCCAGACCAGGTCTAAATATGTCATCAGTTTTTCTTCCAGGTCTCCTCAAACCCTTCACCCAAAACCCACATGGGCCAAACCCTGCCCCACACCACCAGCTACATATCCAGCACATTCATCCCAGGGCAGGGGGACCTTGCAAGCTGTAAACCGTCATGAGCTGTCAACAGCCTCAGCAAATCTCACAGACATCTGTGGCTTATCAAGACAGCAGCATTTTTCCTACATTAATCTCTGCTAGGCCTTGCCCAGCTTTCATTTCAAAAGACTTGGCATGGTATCTTAAAAAAAAAAAATTTAAAAAATTGCTCAATTTCTTCAGCTGCAGCTGGTTGGGAGAACTGCCTTTGAAATCTGAGCGTGTTGCAGAGATGTCGACATGCTCATTGCAGGCAGCTTGCAGCACAGGGGACACCACTGACTGCAAAATGCTCTTAGATGCTGCCCTTCTTTTGTGGGAGTTTTGGGGGGTGCTTTAAGAAGCTGTTATGTTGGGGGGGGGGTGTCATTTGAATACAGGTTGCTCATGTTGAACACTGTCCTCAAGCCATTGGTTCCCCCAGTAGCTCTCAAAAATCAGCTGGGTGCAGCACCCTTGTTCTGGTCACCAGTGAGACAGTTTGCACATTCTCCAGTGCCGGGATGGTGGCCAAAGGGAGGCAACAGCTTTCACTGCTGATGTCATGAAAGCCTAGGAAACCACTCTACTATGCTGTACATGTCCACCTGGGTCCTCCCACCCCCACTGGTCATCCCCCTTACCACAGCCCTGCCCACGGCATTGCCCCATTGCCCTGGCTGTGCCCTGGTGCTCGGGAACATCCCAGCCTCTGCAAACAAGTTCCCAAAGGACACATCATCTCACTGTGCCCTGGAGATGCTCCTGTTACCATTACATGTCAGTTCAAGTTACACCACATTTTAAGAGGCAATAAAACACCACACCACTCTTACTAGACATTGAAATTCATCGACAGAGATTAATTACAAGAGGTTAAACTGCTGTTGAGACCAAACAGTGCCAACCTTGTACACCTGCCTTGTAAAGCCTGCAGACTTCTCTCAGAGTTTCATGGAACAATTTGTGTTAGATCCAAAGCATCTCTTTGTGGACAGCAACCAGGTCTTACTTTTTTCTTTTCTTTTTAAAAATAACTCAAATGATCTCTTATGACCTTTTCATAAAAATCTTATGGCGTAAGCAGTAATTAGCATTCATTTTTAGTTAATATTTGCACAGCCTTATACACACACGAATGTAGCTGCCAGTGTCTCGGTTTATCTGTCAGTTTTCAGTGTCCCTGTGGAGTGCAGGTGGGGCAGGTAGACTGCTGTCTTTATGGGTCTAAACGCACAGGAGTGGCTCTGCTCCATACAGACAAAAGAAGGACTAATGGTGTTTATAGTTACAGCTCGTCTTCAGCTCCAGCTGTCTCAAAGCAGAGTGACATGAAACATGTAAGTTGGTTGCATTTCACCAGAGGATATCCATATGCTTTCATATCACATTAAAAATGTCAAAATATCTTTCTGTCCAGAGTGTGCATACCAGGGAAGGGGCAGAGCAGCATTTTCAATGTTGAGTGTGTGGTGCCTATCACCAGGCCAACTCCTCTCTGCCATGAGTGTTTCAAACATCCTTCCCTCTACAGCACAGCAATCTAAAAGCAGAAGGCTTAATGTAGTGTGTGTGAATATACATATATATATATATAAATATGAAAGAGACTAACCACTTCATCTGAATCAAAATACATTAAAAAATGTTATCAAACATTACATCAATCTTAACACATATGATCTTCTCTGGTCAAGAAAATGTTAAAACTTTAACTTCTAATTGCTGCAGAAATTCAACTAAACAAGTATATCATTAGTTTGTTCCAGAAAAGAACTAGTAGCTCACTTTGTCTTCATAGTGGTCTACATACATCTAAGGAAAGTTTTACTGTATTGTGGGTTTAAGGTTACTCACATTGAAGCAGGTTGGAAACAGCTTTATGTATCACTGAATGTCCAATGGCTCCACAAAATGAATGGGACACCAGGATGTTTGGGTCTTCACACAGGCAGGAAAAATTGTGACTAAAAATGGACCTATTATGATGTCTTTTTATATGAAGCATTTCAGCTGATTCATCCCAGTCCTGAAGTAGCTGAACATTTATAGCTCACTCACTGCCTCAAGGCAGGGTTGTAGTGAGGAGAGGTTGGAGTTCCATTAATTTTGACATAGGAATTTGTTATATTCAGAGACCAGGAATTTAATAAACCCGGGGTTTTATTAAGGGGACTGCCAGAAACAACCAACTGATATCTCAGGGGAACTGTGGTCTAGGCTTAACTCAGCCACAGTCAGAAAATTATAAATCTGCACCAATTATCCAACAATTACTCAGAAAACAAAACAAAATCTTCCCACTGGTCACATTTCTTTAAAAATTAGTTACATTGAAATCTAATGTGATGAGGATTCAAAAAGGCAAGGAACTTCAGCCCTCTACACTGAGTTTACAGAGCGCCCCACCTTCTCTGGGTGGCATTTCCAAAGTGTTCCATGACCATGCACTATTCTCTGGATTCCATAATATAAACCCAAGTGTTTAAATCTGATAATTCTAATATTTCATTTTCTGTCATAGGACAAAAAACGTATTTCTAAACTAAAGACCTGCTTCCCTCAGCTAAGTAGGTAGCTCCCCACTGATAAACCCTAAACAGTCTATTCTTAAAAGAAAAATTTGAAAGAATTACACCAAAATCAGTACAGTTACATTAATGCAAACACTAAGTTTAACCATGATTAACGCTTCACTCTAAGCACATGCATTTCTCTGAGCTACTGTAAATCTTTATGTACTGCCATTTTTTCCGATGTCCATACATGTCCAACCATAGTGATCCATCAGCTGTTTACCATGAATTGGAGACATTTCTATTTCTTATTTTAAATAGTCTTGCCAATGCAAAAAGGGACCTTGCTTGGCTTGCTCTTGTTGCAGTAAGATTTTATGTATATATAATTATATATACAAAATACATATTTGTATGACACTTAATGAAGTTACATGAGGACTTGGTGAAATGTGAATAATTTCAAACTGAAACGGTATTAACTGTTCAGGGTTTAAAAGCCTTCACATTTACCAGTAGCTTCTCAATGACCTTGTTCAGTTTCCTTGGCGCTGGGTTTGCCTGCCACCAACTAAACCAGTGAAAAAAATCAACATCTTTAATTTACATCTTTAATCAAAATTGGTTTTAGGACACGTTTAGTAGCTCTGCTTCTTGTTCACAATAGCATTTCCATAAAAATCAGGAAGATTGTTAAGCTGTTAGGCTCATGCTCCCTCCAGGCAACAGTTTCAGGCTCAATGCAAGCGTTTGCTTTTGTAACAATAACTTACAGCACTCCTCACTGCTCAATAACTCTCTCCAACCCTAATGCACTCTCAGAGCTCTGGAGCTCTTTACTGACATCATTGCTATAATGTCACTGATGCCACCAAAAAACCACTCCCATACAAAAGCAATACTTCCACATTTTCTTCAATTGTTCTGGGCCCCTTAAGGCCTCCTTGCTAATCTTCTCAGTCTCAAGTCTTTAACTCTGTCTGGTTTTACTTTTTATGTCTCCTACATGTCCCATCTATTTTTTACAAAAGTTTCTAATTAATTAAGAGCAGTAAAAAAGAACCATTTTACTGTTAGTTGTTTCTCTCCCAGAAAAAATGTTCTTTCCCCATGTTATATCATGACTGGCTATGCCCTACACCACTAAGACCAGTATGGATCAACTTCAAAGTGGGCTCCTACTGACATACTAATTCCCTATCACCTTAGAGATTTCACGTGCCAATTTCTTCAATAATTAGGCTCTGCTAGAAAAGAGGTGAAATTATTATTTTAATATTAGCCTTCCTTTTATCTTTGAAAAAGAGCATTTGTTTTGGCACTATCAAGACAAACCTTAATAAACTGACTGGCAAATAGTATGTTTAGCAATGAAAATGATACCCGGGCAGGGATTATATTGTAAGCAATAAGAGGGAATAGAGAGATTTAGGAAAGGATGTGATTTATAATGACTTTAAGGAGGATAAGCTTCTACATCTGCAATTGCTTGATTCTATAATATTTTAATTGATTATCAGAGGAACAGGTTTATTTTTTCATGTGAATAAAAGCTGTTTTAGTTTAACTTTTGTTTGCATTTATTTTGCAGCCTATATTAGCACGGATTTTTTTCATAAGTTTGGCTCCATCACGTTGTACTCATTCCACAGGCTTAGAAACCTAAATTAGCTGGGGCTGGGGGAGGGAGTGAGGAAAGCCTGGGGTTACACCTGTGACTCCACATAGTAGTGGAGGAGGTTTTGGGGATTTTAGATTAAAATCAGTATCACTCTGCACTGACTCACCTTCCTTGTCTTTAGTCTCTGCTGACAGGTTCCCCAGCAATCACTGTTCTCCCTTTCAGCCTAGTTTTCAGCTGTGTTGACAAATACACTGAAAAAAACCAACACAAAACCAAACTAAAACCCACATTCTCCTTGCAATTCAGGGAGGTACCTGAAGCCACCCAATGTACTTTTTTTGCACCCTGCTGAAGGCAACAGGTCCTAAGTTGGTAACTCTCACTTCACACTTTTCACTGAAACGGGGTAGAGCAACGTGCATGGGAGTGGCCAGAAGTGCCCATGTCAGAGCTGTACATTTACAAAATAACACATGTACTGGAGGGACACATCTACGCCTGTTTGTTACCCAGCACATATCAGGCCCCCAACATGCAAGGCAGGCAACCAACACATGCCATCTGCATCGTACCCAAAAAGGGCCTTTTTCTCTCCACTCACTGCAAGCTAACTTGGATATGGTCTGTGGGCATCCAGCATTAGGCCAGATGAATGACATGCTCTATCCTCTGCGTCAACTCAAAAGGTTAGGAATTTACAATTTTTACATTAAATAATCCAAATTAAGTTCAGAATAAAGGACGTTCTTTCCCACCTCTGCCACTACCCCATGAGATAAATAAATGATGAGGAGTAGCTACTCGATATGGTCAGAATGCTGCTCCGCTCCAGCCTCTGCCTGGCAGATCAGCAACATGAATATTAGGCACCTGTTCCTGAGGCTTACAAGAAAGGTTTATGCTTTTGTGCAGTCCTGCAACCTCGTTCAGTATTTGGAGATGGAGGCAATGCACCAGCACGGTTACTGTTGGGCTCAATCTCAAAGGTCTTTTCAACCTAAACGATTCTCAGATTCTACAAAGATTTGGGGTTCCTGAAGGTACCGATCAGGACGTGAGAAAACAAGTCCTGGGGCAGCCCCTGGGAAGGGGACAGAATCAGGCAATAGCTCAATGGCATTAAGTAAAAATACTAGAATAAACCATTTACATATTTTCTGTACCCATCTAACAAAACAACAGTAAAAATCTATGTCAGGAATGGCTTTTAAATCTAAGCAGTGATGACATTTAAGAACTTTTATCTCCTTGTCAAAAAAAAATGCAGTTTTTCATTTGCATGAAAATCAGGCCATATGAAGTTATTCCAGTCCATTTCCTAGCTGGCTTTTGCAACCAAGATTAAAAAAAAAAAATTTAAAAAAAACCCCAAACCACTTAAAAATTCTCAGAAACTTTTCAGTGCTGTTTCTCAACAGAAAGCCCTAAAAGCCAAGAGCCCTAGGAAAAATCTACTTCACTTTAATCAAGTATTTATGTGAGAGGGGACTTATTTTGGGAAACAAAACCCAAGGTCTACATGTAGACACTAAACTTCAAAGCAGTGAGCAATGCAGATATCCTAAATGAATAAGTAAATTAGTAAAATAAAGGTTCAGGTCAGGAGGGTTCCAACCGCAATGGCGAAAGTGAGAAAGGCTGCCATATGTAAGGCTACAAATTATTTCAGTGACATTTGCACACGTAGACCAGCCTACATGTCTGTCAATGTTTAACAGAATAATATGCTCTAAAAATTCAAGACTAAATGACTGCTTGCTTTTCACAGAATCACAGAATCATAGGGGTTGGAAGGGACCTCGAGAGATCATCGGGTCTGACCCCCCTGCCAAAGCAGCTCCCTAGCTCATATTGCAGATAGGCGTCCAGGCGGGTCTTGAATATCTCCAGAGAAGGAGACTCCACCACCTCCCTGGGCAGCCTGTCCCAGGGCTCTGTCACCCTCACTGTGTAAAAGTTCTTCCGCATGTTGGTGCGGAACTTCCTGTGCTCCAATTTGCAGCCATTGCCCCTTGTCTTGTCCCCACAGACCACTGAAAAGGGGTTGGCCAATTCCCCCTGCATCCCATACTTCAGATATTTATAAACATTAATTAGGTCCCCCCTCAGTCTTCTTTTCTCCAGGCTGAACAGTCCCAGCTCACTCAGCCTTCCCTCATACGGGAGATGTTCCAGGCCCTTAATCATCTTTGTAGCCCTTCTCTGGACTCTCTCCAGGAGATCCCTGTCTTTTTCATACCAGGGAGCCCAGAACTGGACACAATACTCCAGGTGGGGCCTGACCAGGGCAGAGTAGAGGGGGAGGATCACCTCCTTCGACCTGCTGGCCACACTCTTCCTGATGCATCCCAGGATCCCATTGGCCCTCTTAGCCACCAGGGCACACTGCTGGCTCATAGCCAACCTGTCATCAACCAGGACCCCCAGGTCCTTCTCCACAGAGCTCTTCTCCAGCAGGTCATCCCCCAGCCTGTACTGATATAGAAGGTTATTTTCTCTCCCTACAAATCTCACAACTCATATTGTGCAATTTTAAGGGGAAGGAAGTAAACCTTTGCTTTTAAAGGCTGCAGTTGAATGTGATTTACATACAGGCAAAACAATTGCTTTTATTAGAACTGTTGGGGAAAAAAAGATCAGGCAACTGTAGAGGAATTTTTTTTTAAGGGAGCAAACACCAAAGTAAAGTGAGGGCCATACCTTAAAATGTTTTGCAGCTTTTCAGCTTAGAAAGAAATCTGTCCCTGTGAAGATTAGTAAGGATTTTGCATGTTTCACCTGTATGAGACACTTGTAGAGTGCCTTCTGGCCCAAGGAAGACCTGTATTTTAGCGTACTGCACTGCCAGTTTTACCTTTCAACACTTGATGGAGCAGTTTCCCTGGAGTTCTGCTTTGCCAGGGTCCCACTCAAGTCTACCTTCACACTACTTCAATCCACCAGGCCTGTCTCCTACCAGCTTGCTCCCTTGGTGCCATTAACAACATGAGCCCAGGTCGAAAGCCTTCTGCAAAAGTGTCCTACCAAGTGTAACTTTACTCAAAAAGAAAGTCAAGAATGTCAGGAGTTTTACATTCCATTCATTAGCAATAGAAATGTTTTTTAAATGCTGAATTCCTCTGTTGTTTAAGTAGAGCCATTATAATATATTCTGATTTAGGGGAAAAAAGATATGTTATGCAGGTGTTAGAGAACAAGCCTTAGGGCTCTGTTCTGGAACATCTTCCAGAAGAGAAATTGGATGGCAGGCAGGCAGCCAGTATCCTCTAAAAAGAGACTAGTTTGCTCTTGCCCCAGTATAAGAAGAGACTTCAGCACAGACTTCCCTACTTGTATGAACACTGTCAAAAATCCATTTCTCTCTCACAGTAAGCTCCATAGGGAAAAAGAGAAAGAACCAAATTGACACAGATAGCTGCAGAAATGGACCAGACTGATTGACTGCATCTCAGCAATAAGAGACCTCACATTTCTTGTGAAATAAGGTTTCCATTTTATTAAAGATATACAGTTACAAGCTAACATAGAAATAAGAATACAGGATGTTGTTCCTAAAGCTTAGAAAAAGTCCTCTGTAATCAATATACTGGCAAATTACAACTTCAGCAGCAGCAGTTTGGCATCTGGCTTACTTCCTAATCCTTTAATCTTGTCTGCTACAACGAAGCCGATACTGCCAACAAATGCCATGCCATAAAAGGTGGGTATTCTCACATACTTTCCTATGCTTTGCATGATTAGAGCTTAAATCTACTCATCACAAACTTCCTGAATGATAATAGGATTTGGGCAAACAGTCAAGATTTCATAGTGACACTTGTGAACTGTAGCCCTGGGCTGAGAAGCACCCCTTTAAACATATCAAGAATCAAAGTGCCTTTTTCTCTCTTCTGTTTGCAAATGTTAGCAGTCTCAGCTTGTGAAAAGTGATTCTTACTCCGTATTTTTAGTTTAAGCTTTGTACAGCCCCAACAGTAACTGCTAATAGACGTGATACCATGTGAGACCCACAATTTGCAATCAAGCAGTCCAAGAACTGGGGAGACCCAGACACAAGATTACTGATCATGTGCCCGGATCTACTTTAAAGAAAGCTGCTGCAAGTCTCTTGTAGTCTTGTGCTGTAAGGAATCTATTACATATTTTGGTTAACAGAAAGACATCCTAGGAACAGGCTACGGTGAGGTAGGCCAAAATATTTTATTTTTCCACTGGAGTTGACATTCAAAACAAAAACAAAGTCAGGGACACACACACAAACCCCAAACCCAACTAAACTGTCACCTCTGTTTTGATTTCATTTGATGCAATTCCAAAGGAAAAACAAAAATGTGTAAGAGCAGCTGGAGAGAACAGAGGGGGAAAAGAGAGAGGCAGCCTTAATTTGGATGCAGAGTTGCTAAACTTAAGAGTCTTTGAAAATAAAAGTCAGAGAGACTTCCTCCTATCAATATTTTAGCCTGACACCTTGGGCCAAGTCCTCAACCAGCATAAATCACAGCAGCTTTGCTGAAGTTGTCTCTATTTATAACAGAAGAGGACCTGGCACTGCAATCATGCAGAAATTAAGACCTGGTTTCTACGTGTGCAACTCCTACCAAGTTTGCAGCTGAGAAGGGTACAGATGCAAACCTCACATGCTATCGCGGTGTCAAAAATCAGTCCCTACTTCTTCCTAAACCACACTTGGCTAGTCTGAAGAAAATGTTATCACTTCTTCCTCTGTCTTTTCACTGCAGCCCTGGAACTGCAGCCTCGCAAGGACACCTTCCAAAAAATTCCTCTATCTAAATAAAGGTTAGAAGTTACTCTTGCCCAAGATGACAGATGAGTCTCCTTCTCATCTGAGGCACGGTGTGACTAAGACAACAGGATTTTTTGTCCCTCATCACTCCAGGGCTTGGCTGGGCACAATATGATGTACGCCACTTCTATTAAGCTGGAAAGCACCCTATAAATTTGCTCATTTTATTTGTTTTCTTATTCAGCTTAAAGAAAAACAAAAATCCAAAACCCCCAGAACAAAAAACACACCGGTGGCAGCAACAGACCAGTGAACTTTAGAGTAAACAAAAGCAAGTTTCTTCTCCCATCGCTCTCCAAACCCCATCTTGACAACAGCAAACTCAGACCCTTGAAACTACTTGGTTTAAAGTGTTGCAGTGAAGCTAAAACCCAAGATCGTGATCTAGAAGCACACTCTGTCCCACCCTGTGGCAGGAGGGCAGCAACGTGCAGGCTTCCCACAGACTGTACATCCAGCCATCCTAAAATTCTTGATGTCATCCTGTCAAAATTGAATTGTTCCCAGCTTTACATCCTAACTTTTTACAGTACTTTTCCTGTGTTCTTAATGGATTTCCCTCTTCCAAACAAGAGCTGCTTTCAAGCTCATTACTGAGCAGAACTTACCTCAAAGGAGCTACATCAGGAAGGTAGTAGAAAATATGAAATCCTAATATAAATTGTATCTGGAAACTTTGCATGTAACAAGATGAAAATTTGTTATGGGAAATAGGCTGCTTCTGTTCAGCAACAACCTTGGCAGAGGGTTTTTTTTTCCCAGAAACCAAGTCCCACATTGCTATGTGACAAAAGTAAATAATGACTCATTAAGTGATCCTAAGAAGAAAAACTGAAGGCTTGCTCCTCTCAAAGGTATTTGCACTGGGAAATTTGATAATGTCACCAACCACAGCAGCAAACATTACTCGAAGATTTTCTCTCTTCATTGAGGGAGCCAACAGCATGCTGGAACCACTGCTCTACATGGTTTCACAGTCACCTTCATACAAAGCTTTCACCCTCCCCCCCATTCTCAGACAAAGGTTGATAGAGAAAGAGTCATACGTCAGACCATGTGAAGAATTCAACAGAAGTCCTGCCACAACTGGTCTTCTCATTGCCAGGCACACTGTACTTCAGAGCAACTCTCTCACTGGAAGGCTTATTTTAATTCTACTTGAGTTTGACTAAATAATTCAAAACCAATTCCTTTAGCACCCATGACTATAGTGCTCTCACAGCCCTTGTACCGAACTAAAAGACTTTCAGAGACAAAATTAATTTAAAAATAGAAAAGTACAATATAGGAAGCAGGATATGGAAATGCTTCATGAAATATCTGGTACTACACAGAAAACCCACCACAGAGCAGGGACTTGAAGCCAACTCCAAAAGCATACTTGAAAGTAAACAAGTTATTCTTCCCCTCCCTTTCACAACAGTTAAAGCATTACCAGATTAATCAGGCAACTCATTTACTCCTAAATTACCTCATCCATAGCAAACTGTCATGGTTATGAAGAGGGGAAGGTGGGTTGTCTTTCATTGGTAACGAACACTTTGACACTGTAAGGTTTCTTCAGTTTCATATTCTTAGCAACCTCTTTAGCATCTACAGGAATTGTGCCCTTTCATAGAGACCACAGTAACAGAGAGTCACATAAATTAGATTTAAAACTTGCAAAGTCCTATTTAAGAACAAATTAAACCCTTTTATGCAGTTAAAATTCATGTCATATTCAAACCTGGAACTTTAGTTGAGTCATTAAAATGTAAAAAAATCCCTAGATGTAGCTGTCTGCAGTAATAAGGGTGATTATGAAAGAGATTTATGTGAGAGGGGCCTGGGGGTCCTGGTGGACAGCAGGACTGTGAGCCAACAATGTGCCCTCGTGGCTCAGAAGGCTCATCCTGGGATGTATTAGAAGGGGTGTGGTTAGTAGGTCCTTCTCCCCTTCTTCTCTGCCCTGGTGAGACCACACCTGGAATATTGTGTCTAGCAGAGGGCCACCAAGATCATTAAGGGTGTGGAACACCTTCCTTATGAGGACAGGCTGAGGGAGCGAGGATTGTTTAGCTTGGAGAAGAGGAGACTGAGAGGTGATGTTATTAATGTCTATAAATATGCAAAGGGTGAGAATCAGGAGGACGGAGCCAGGCTTGTCTCAGTGATGGCCAGTGATAGGACAAGGGGCAACGGGTGCAAGCTGGAGCATAGGAAGTTCCATGTGAATATAAGGAGAAACTTTTTCACTGTGAGGGTGATGGAGCACTGGAACAGGCTGCCCAGAGAGGTTGTCGAGTCTCCTTCTCTGGAGACATTCAAAACCCACCTGGATGTGTTCCTGTGTGATTTAGTCTAGGTGATCCTGCTCTGGAGGTTGGACTAGATGAACTTTCGAGGTCCCTTCCAATTCCTAATGTTCCATGATTCTGTGATATATTTGCAGCTTGACTCCCCTCTGTTGACATTTACGTATTTTTAAATAAATTTTCATCCAACTAAGTATATATAATGAGCTCAGATACAACCTTTCTACAATGATTTCTTTACACTAAATTTACACTTCTTTTTCTTTTAGCAGTCATACCTTTCTGTGCACACTCCTTGGGTACACACTGGCATTGCAAGGTGCTTCCTCATCACTGGCTGCCCCTACCAGGAGTAGGAGCCAGTAGCTCCCCACATAATCCTGGCCATGCTGAGCCACAGGCCAGGTGCTATTGCAGCCCCAGCCTGTTCTCCTGAAACAAGACTTGAATACGTTAACTTTGGGGCAGTCCTCTTCATCCTCTTCAGTCTTCATTTGACAGTAGGATGGGGTTGTGTCTGATTAGGGCAAAACCATTCCATGCCCACCGAAGAGGATATATAACTACTAAGAGAGGATGGTGCTTCAAGTGCAATCCTGGGCTAGTGGTCATCTTGCAATCAACAGCAGCAGGTTGCTACTTTAGCTGCTTGCCACACAATGCTCTGGGCCTGGATAAACTTTGTCAAATATAAAACCTCTGTCTTTATCCAAATTTTACAAAAGGTGATAATTTTATATTTAGGACTGGTAAAACTTTTAAAGAAGATTTTTTTACATTCATATGCCACAAGGTTCCAAAACTTTCTGAAGTAATTTAGTTTCCATGACCAAAATAGATCCTGGAAGAGGACTCTCTTCTTTTCAATACCAAACTTCTTGACTTCTTTTCTTCCACAACTCATGACCACCTTGCCAATATTTAACATATGTTTGCACACTGTGTTTATTGCAAGAGGCAGACTGGTGGTGTTTTCCTCAGTTTATAAATATGGACATGCTCCTTAAGCCTTCCTGGTAATTCCAGAGGTACTGAGAGAGCAAGTTTTGTATCTACCTATAAAGCCTTAGGTCTGACATTCTAAATAATTTCAGTAAGAAAAAGCTATTGAATTTTTATAGTTTCAGTGCAGCAAGCACTATGGTGTCACACACAAATGTTTTCACCTTCTGGACTCTAGCTCAACCAAGCAGCTGCTTGGCATTCCTACAAGCGGCTGCAGTTTATTGCAACTTTTTCCTTAAGCTTACTCTCCTTTGCAGTCTCTAGATCACAAAAATCCTTCTGATAATTAAAGTGACCAAATTCTGAATGTTGCCAAGGCCACAATCTTATGTAAAAACCAAGTTGCTGCTCCTTGATAGCTCCCTGGCACTTTTACAAGTTGTCTTTATCACCTCTGCAACTTCTTACACATATTTAGGCTCAAATCAACTAGTGTCAGTACTGCAGACAATAACAACTGCTTCTTCACATATAAGATGCTCTTAAAAGCATTGGTGCTCTCCTCCACTTAGTGTGTAGGCAGTCATTTGCATACTGGAAATGCTTTACCGTTGGCAGTGAGTTTGAAGCAGTTCATTTCGTGGCAGTTGTAGTCTCAGCAAATATTTATAAAATTTTTTTAAAAAAAATTAGATGTTTCAGTACACTTGAAATTGGATAAAGCCACCACCTTTTTCCTTGTCAGTTACACACACAGGGTTTGTGGGTACTGCTCAGCTCTAAACGTTCCTAAACTCTCTCTCTTCTAATCCCCACCTTCTTCCCCACGGTTTACCCCTGCTTTCTCACATCTGCCTGACAATACTCAGGAGATTGTGGTGGGGCGGCGGGGGTGGGGAAAGTGTGCAGTAAAATTTTAAGATGCACTCAAAGGCAGAGCAGCGCTCTGTTGATGTACAGAGAGCCTTGACTCCAAAGTCATTATTCTCGTGAATAGCATACACATGTCAAAACTAACTGGCTGTGCCCATACTCACATCTCATTTGCAGCCAGTTTAGCACAAACTGGAGGGTACTTTGCTACCACTCCAGCACACAGAATCACAGAATCGTAGGGGTTGGAAGGGACCTTAAGAGATTATCGGGTCCAACCCCCCTGCCAAAGCAGCTCCCTAGCTCATATTGCACAGATAGGCATCCAGACGAGTCTTGAATATCTCCAGAGAAGGAGACTCCACCACCTCCCTGGGCAGCCTGTCCCAGGGCTCTGTCACCCTCACTGTGTAAAAGTTCTTCCGCATGTTGGTGCAGAACTTCCTGTGCTCCAATTTACAGCCATTGCCCCTTGTCCTGTCCCCACAGACTGCTGAAAAGGGGTTGGCCAATTCCCCCTGCATCCCATACTTCAGATATTTATAAACATTCATTAGGCCCCCCCTCAGTCTTCTTTTCTCCAGGCTGAACAGTCCCAGCTCACTCAGCCTTTCCTCACAGGGGAGATGTTCCAGGCCCTTAATCATCTTGGTAGCCCTTCTCTGGACTCTCTCCAGGAGATCCCTGTCTTTTTTATACCAGAAAGCGATGGCGAGTATCTCCAGCTCACTCTGCTATGCAGTCGCTCCAGACCCAATACCCCAACAATCCATACTGGTAAGAGGACAACCTTTATATGGGAGATGAACGGCTCTCGCTTGAAGAAGAGTAGGCACAGCCACCCACATTGAGCAGGTACCAACACCCAGCAACATTAAAGCTGAGCTTCTGACCACAGAAATTACTCTAGTTCAGCTGAGGTGCATGAACTGGTGACAATTATCTATCTCCACCTGACAACCTGCTCCAGAGGACATCCTGCAGTACCAAGTTAGATCAGCATATACACTTGAACCAACGTGGACTGTTTAAGAAAAAAGCTAAAAGGAACAATTCAAATTCTTATCAGAGGCAGCTTTGCTTAGAAATACCTAGTCAGGAAAGGTTAGCAGAAAGCTTGGGGTTGTCTCTGACAAAGACCCTACCAGAAGTGCTATTAAAGGTTAAACAATGAGCTTTCCGATACGTAATCCCTGACTTTCATCTGCAGATGGCTGTTTGAGTGGATTTTTCCTGAGCAGCTCAGGCATGCCCCTGCACTGCCTTTCTCCCAGCAAGCTGCCGTCCACTGCAGAGTAAGGGAAACCAGCTCAGCCCACAGCAGGGTGGAACTATTTTAAGTAATAGTGTCTGATACTAGAGGAGCATGAAATTCAGTCCTGCCATAGCTAAAATACCTAACATCTCCCCCCCCTAAAAAAAAAGCTATAGCAGAAACTCTCCAGAGCCTTATAAACTGAACTCTCGAGTTGTAAGCCAATAAAAGTTCTTTATCTTACCGCTTACAATTAAAAAAATTAAACAAAATATACCTATGCACAGGAACAGTCAGTGTTTTATCTATTTTACTTAAGGATTGAGTGCTAGAATTTTCTTGCCTCTATTCTAAGAGCTGTTAATGTGTATAGAAAAGCAGCCTACATAATGACAACATGTAATCAGCAGTACTGCTGGCTGATTTTACAAGGCAGCAGAAGATACAGGGGAGAAAATGCACTGCCACAATAAATACCTGTAGGTATACAGCCCCTCACTTTCTAAGATACAAACTCGGACCAAAGAGTCCCATTGATTTAGCTTTAGTCAAAATCTAAACCATACAGGATTGAATCCAGAGAAATTAAACTCAACTAAAAACACAGGGAAAGGAATAATAAGATCCATAATTCTTCTTAATACTATCTTTATCACCCCACATAAGCAGTGAAAAAAACCTGTATCAAAAAATGCTTAAAGCTTATGTCTACCAAGTTTCCCCCTTCCCAAGAAAGCCACAGGCTGCGCAATCACGAGCAGCCACACTCTAGCGTATTCCTCTTTTTTTGTTTTCTTTTTTTTAAAAACTATTTCACAACTGGAAAACCGAATTAAAATTGTAATTTAAAAGATGACCAAGAACTAAAAAAAAAAAAAATAAATTTGCTTAATCATGACTAATCCAGCACCTCTGTCCCAAAGCAATAAACTTTTAAGCCCCTCATCAATAGCATTTCCACAGAGACAGGAAAGTGGAGTGTCCCCTGTCTGCCTGAAGGCAGAGACAGCCAAAAAGGAGGTGACCAGGGCAGCAGCACCCCAAAGGGTCCCTTTTTCCTGGGGCAAGGCCAGAGGGGCAGCTCATGCCCCCAGCACATGGGCACCTCTGCCCATGTCATGAGCCCTGGGCTACAAGCTTTAGGAAGAGACCTCCTCAAGCTCAAGGCAGGCACAAAACCAGGCTTTGTTTGGATTTTTTTTTGTTTGTTTCTGGCCTTTTTCCTCCAGATTCTTGCATCATTCTTCCTGATTTAATACTCAATTTTAGTTCCCTGTGTCATGAATTATTGACACACTCAGTGCTTCCTTTACAAGGTAAACAATCTGTATAGTCTTTGCTAGCCTACTAATTTCCTTAACATATACTAAAATTTCTGATTAAATGCATTTCTCATTCACTGTAAATAACTGGAGCCTTTTTTTCAGAGCTGGTATTCAGCTGATGTTACTAATCATAATTTGTTGCACTTTTTTACTGCAAGCAGAATGCTTGGTCAATGTAATTGGATAGTTGTGGAGGAAAGGGCAGGCCTTTTGCTGGGGTAAGTTGTCAGAAATCTACTGAAAAGCACAGAACCCAAGCGAGACACCAGCTGAGCATTTGCCCTTAGACACAGAACCTAGCCATAAAATGTATAAATCATTTCACTGAATTGTTTCTTTGCATGATGCAGTTCTCAGTCTTAATACAAAATCAAATTTTAAAAGTAGATAAGGCTAATTTTGGCACATGGTGGAGAAGTAGCAACATTGACATGGCTCAACAGCTATTTGACAAACAGGTTAAAAGTGCAATGCAGAATAGGAGGGAAAGATAGACCCGTCTAATAGCGGGTCTATTAAAGGGTCCATGATATTATCTATTAAAGCAGACTTTTACTCCCATTTACAACTCAACTTGTCAATTAGTGGAAAAACAGACCTGAAAACTATACAGCCACTTCGGAAGTGAGGAACATCACTGCCTGGGTTGGTTATTCCTCTTTTGGAAAGCTGAAATGATGTCTGATCCTCTGAACAGAGTCAGGAGGCCTGTTCACAAAGGCCATGGCACAGGGCAGAAGCACCACTGTAACTCCAGGTTGCTGAAACCCTCGTATACTAATGTGAAAAATGTTGTTAGATACATATAACCCTGCCTTACTCAAATCTAAAATATCTCAGTCTAAAACTTGTATTGCTCTCAGGGGTAATACAGAAAGGCAGAAATACAAGCAATAACCAATGGAAGAGTTTTTCTGAATATTACTGTCAAGAGTTGCACTATTTTACAAGAGGAAAATAGCAGCACATGTCACTCCTACTGACTACAAATGAGGCATAAATTTAAGCCAGGTTAGGGCAGTGACACACCATGCTGAGCTTCAAAAAATTTTTTTGGCTTGTTTGCCTGTTCCTCACATTTCTCTCTTGTAAGGGCTCGAAGCCTGAACCCGTGAGCAGAATTTACCCTCCATGCCAGATTTAAGTGTCAAAGGCAAATACAAAAATAGTGTCAGCAGGAAAGCTGAGTGCACTGCTCCACAGGCAAGTGCTTAGCACAATAGCAAACAGTAATTTTGCTGTAATATTTTTTGGTCTTTAAAATTTCCACGTTTAATGGATAAACAATGAATAAGTGCACTTCAAAAGATCACAAAGGAGAAAGCTCTTCTTCAGAGTGAAAAAAGAAGCTTCAAAGTATACCTAAACACTGGTGGCACCTACCTATTCACTAAGGGATCAGGGGAAGACTTTGCCAGACGCTATACAGACACGTTTTCCTTACATCTCTTATGAATGAAGAAACCCTGTTTAAAAAAAGCAAGAACAGCTGTTAAGCTGAACACTGGGCTCTTTGAAAGTTATGTGACATCTTTAGAAGGAAAAAACTATAACTCTATCCACAGAAATGCGTTGCTTATATAAGTGATGAAATAGACAAAAGAGTTGAAGGATTATTTTTTTTAAAACTGCTTACACCATGACTAATGCAAGTCCTCTTTGGTTACTTTCCACTGAAACATCAGAGTGTAAAAATATTACCCACCTATTTGGTGTCTGTTGGAGTAAGTCACTTTGCCTGTGCCACACTATAAATAATGATATTAGTGGCAGGGAGTCAACTGCTCAAATACTAACAGATCCCCATCACTTTACTTGTCTGGGCAAGCAAATGCTTCAATGCCACACATCTTTTAAAAGAGCAACTGTTGTCCACTAAATCTTACACTTTGATTTTTGGCTTGTGTTGGGTATTTTTATTTGGTTCATTTTGTTTTGTTTTTTAACAGTTTCTGCTTTTCAAGAACGCGGAGGGAAGCACAAACTCCCATAAGAGGTAGGGCTTTTTTTAACCATTTCCTTTCCCTTCTGAAGGCTACTCTGAGCTTTCTACTTGTGTTTTGTTTCATAACATGCTTGCAACTGAATCGTAGGTAGAAATAATTTATTATACCAACTTTGTAATAAGAAGCAACCTAGAAGCTTGTCATTATAAGCACAACCAGGTCAAGCCCTACAAAATCAGGAAGCTTTGAAGAAGAAAAAAAATTTAAAAATGTAGAAACAGTCTCTCTTGCTCACCAGTTCTCTGATAATGGGAAGAAAAGGGTTTTAAAGGTGTCCTGCATAGCCTAGCATTCAACTTGGCTGTATGCTTAATTGAGAAGCTACCCAAATTAAAAGGAGTAAACTGTTATTCATTTGCAAAGTTAACTTGACAATGTTTTTGCCAAGATCAGCAATGTGATCCATCTATCTGGGAAGATGTGTGCAGTAAGAGCTTTCAGACCCCTTAGGGCATTGCTGTACTTCTGCTCTGAAGCACATAAGACACCTAGAAACTGCAGAGTGCTTGGTAACATTAATAGCGCACAAAGTTGTATGCAACCCATTTTAACGGCGTACTACAGCAACCCTGAGGGAAGCTGGATTGTGCTGAGCCAGAAGAGCACTCTGTGGCCAAATGCATTTAATAGAGCAACTCTGGTTCTGTAAGCTTTTGTTCTAATCAAGCATGTAGTATAAGGTCTGCAAAACCAGGACCTTTGCTGCTTTTTGAGTCTGTATTTTCTCTTCCTTGCATCCATGTCAAGCATCTGTATGAGACGAGCTTCACAGAGCAACCTCTTTAGTTAGGGGTGGCATCTGTTAACTGTACCCACTTACCCTGGGGAAAGCTGGTAACATTTTTCCCATGGCAATCACTAACCAGAATTTTGTAACAGGGATGTAGTTGTTTATAACTGGATAATTTGCCAGATCTAACAGAGGGACACAGTGTGAATGTTATACACACCTCAATGGGGGCATGTTCCCTATTTTTACTTGCAACCATTGCTAATTTCAGAAGAAAGGAACTCAGCAAAACACAGAAAAAAAACACCACACAAACCCAAACACACATTTTCACTATGTTGTGTGCTATAAATGCTTCTTGAACCACTACATCTCGAACAATAACCTTTGTTTGAGATCTGTTTAGAAGGGCTAACACATTTAATGGAAGATTCTCCATCTGAAGATTCAATTCATTCAAGAAAAAAAAGATAACTTACTGCACTTGTTTCAAGTCTTTCCTTCAAGGGGGAAAAAATGTTACCGTGAATTGTTTTCAGCCCCATCCTTATCCAGATTTCACTGTAAAGACTTGTTCCAGGGCAAGGACTTTATCCTCTTCCAGTCAACAGTCATGTTCCAGTCATGCAGCACTACTGCCACTTTTCTTTTGCTCAAACTTTCAGAAATGCTTTGGTTTATACCACTGTCTGAAAGTAGCACTTCATGCAGCACATGAAGTATACAAGTACGGAATAGATTTTTAAGGATCTAGCAAATATGACATTTGCTGGGAACTCTTTCTGGGTTCATACAGCTGGCTATTTTCTCATTGTCATCTATAAAGAGAGGAAAGCTGTTTGAAAATACAGCAAATCGTGAAGGGAATTCTTCCCATTCACATGCTGGATCTGCTATCTCATAAAGTCATTTCAGTTGGAAGGTCATCTAGTACATGGCCCCTGCCATGAGTAGGGACATCTCCAAATAGATCAGGGTACTCAGGGCACTGTGCAACCTGACCTTGACTCTTTCCAAGGATGAGGCACCTACTACCTCTCTGGGCAACCTGTTCCAGTGTTTCACCATCCTCATCATGAAGTATTTCTTCCTTATATCTAGCTGAATCAACCACCCTCTTTCAATTTAAAGCCAATACCCCTGGTCCTTAACTGTATCTCATCCCAGCATATCAAGCCATGTGTTACTTCAGTGTCAGTTCATGCAAAAATTGCCCCCATGGCGACAATATGCACATAAACCACACAGAAATACCAGATACTATATTAGAGGCAGGTAGTCTCAAAAGCAGTTTTGAATAGAGTCTGTGATCAAAATTAGAGCTAGAAACATGCAGGTTGCCCATGCTCCAGCAGAAAATTAGCATGAGGAAATCAGAGAAATCAACAAATACTGGGTACTCTTACCACAGGAAACAACGCAAGTCCCCGCTGGCAATTAGAACAAAACCCACAGCTAACCTGTTTTTTGTTAGCAATATTTAGTAGGGACCTACAGATATTTTATGTTGTAATTAAAATAATTCCAAATGAAGCCTTTTGTCCTATTGAAAGGGAATGCTTCTATTTTTTATTTTATATAAATTTATTTTGAGTTAAGCTTTGATTTACCTAAACCCTATTGGATTAAAAGTCTCCAGTTGCTCATTTTTCCACAGAACAAGGGGTGCCAAATTTGATTTGTCTAATTTATACTCTCCCCTCTGTTGTGGGTGAGGATACACTTACACTTCAAAGTCTTGAAGCTGTCAGCACTCATTGGATAAAGGAAAACAGTTTCTTTTTCAGGCTTCACTGTTAGAGCTATTTTTATTTCAGAAAGGATTTCCTTTTCATTCTATAGAGCAATTTGACTATTTAAAAAGCTATAAAATGGGCCCATTAACATGCTGGAATGACATGTGCATCAGCTTCATACTTCAACCCACCTGCCCCACCATACACATGCAAATGCAGTGTACAGGACAGATTCCACACAGCCTCCAATTAGTCCCCCTCTACTGTTCCTTCATTTGGCTCTGAATCCCTTCCTGAAACTGCCTAGTGCTGCAATATGATTAACGTATCACCTTAGCCATTGCTCAATATGATAGCAAAAACAACCACAAACAACCAAAACACCCCACAAAACACAGAAAAACTAGCTTATATCCAGAGAAATGACCTAACCTCATGAGGGATTTACTCAAAGCCACATAATTCCAGGGTCTTGAGCCGAGATCAGTTTTATGAAACAAGTTCATAATTTTAATTGGTATTAGTCTTTCAGAAAAAGAAGAGAAACATTCACTTTCTCCCTCAAGCAGAAAAAAATGAATTATTGAAGATTAAAAATTACATGAGTGAGAGATACCGGTTTCAGTTTTCATATTGAATTCAAACTGCTGATTTTGTTGTTTAAGCATCATTTATGAAAATTTGATAAGCCCTTTAAAAGACAGAGTTAAGGTGAAGTTACCACAATCACACAGCATTTTTACCATTAAGTTTCACAAGGGTACATTCATTTTTCCACTACCAAAGAGATTTTAGATATGTTGCTGATGACCTTACAATGTATTAATATTTATAAAAGAAATTAATGGAGCTCTTAATCAAATACTGCTTTAAATATCTAAAGGATCATGAAAAACGTTTTGAAATATAAGAAAATAAATGAGGTCCCTTTTGCCTTCTACTGGAAAATGTGGTAGTCTGAAGTGTGTCTATGCCTGCAAGATAAATTGAAAACAAATCCATTGGTTTCAACATACAACCATACATCCCCTGAATTTCAGAAGTGACTCCCCCTAATCAAGAGGCACTAAGTATTTTTGTGAAGAGAAAAAAAATAAAAGAGTCAGGCTCAGACCCATCTAGCCAGCAAATTGTAACCCCAGTCCATGTCATCTTCTGGAAAAGTAACTAGATATCTTCACTAGGGCAAGGAGAGATCATGTGTCATGGTCCATGACTTGTGAAAGTACTGATCTCTCCTTACAGCTGAAGTAGGCTGGATAACATTGGATGCCTTATTAAACATGGGTGTCTTCTCCCTGACCTGCATGGACCCACAGCAGTCACCCAGCATTAGGTCTGTCCTACAACTGCAGCTCTCTCACAAGGCTGATGCAGAGATGGGGCAAAGAAAAGGTTTACTCCATTACTGGTGCTGCCCCATGCATGCATTAGATGTTAGAAAAAAAATTTTACTGAAAGAGTTGTCAGGGCCTGGAACAGGCTGCCCAGGGAGGGGGTTGAGTCACCATCCCTGTATGTGTTTAAAAAAAGGGTAGATGAGGTACTTAGGGATATGGTTTAGCATAGGACAGGAACTGTGGGACTTGATGATCTTAAAGGTCTTTTCCAACTTTGTGATTCTGTGATCTTCCCAGGAAAAGCAATTCAATAACGTTATTTCAGCTCTCCTTTTTCCCCCAAATATACCTCTCCCCACCACTCACACTACCTACGGCAATACAGACTGCGTTCATGTCCATAGCACCTTCCACGGTTTGATACTGCAGCGAGACGGTTTACTCCTGTCGCTTGCTACAGAACCAGGGAGACAAAATACTAGAAATCGATAATAAACGAATGAGACCATACAGCACATTGGCCACTATTGATTTCCTCCACACATTGCCATCACTCACTTTGGGCAGTCAGAGGAAAAGCCACAGCCCCATTACACAAGTTACAAGACAAGACGCTAGGGAGACCGGTGATAGCTGTGAACTCTCTAGTCACTCACAAATCATTTCCACCTTGCCCTGCTACCTGTAAGCCCCTGGCTGTGAGACACTGCCACCCACAAAGCAGCATGGGCATTAGTCAGTTCTGCCCTGTACCCCATGAGCACTGATAGCACAGCCTGACTTCTGCAGCAGGAACCACCCGCTGCTTTTTATGCAATGCTCATATGGCTCCTGCCAGGCTATGTTGCACCTTCATATCCACCCTGCTCTGACCTCGAGTGAAGGGTGCAACATGCCACTCCAACAGCCAAAGCAACTCTGTCATAACCTGACCTCCACTCACTCCGCAGATGGCCCTGTGCAATCCCCAAAGTTACAGGGCTCCATCTGCTCAAGAACACCACCTGTGCACCCCACAAAGGCTGTTGGTGACTCCTCTTCCCTGGGAACACATGACAAACATGACCAAGTCCTTCCAGCACCAAACATCTCCCCAAAACCCAAACGAAGGAGGTCAATCTGAAAACCTACACTGAAATCAATTCTTTTCTCTTTGAGTTGTCATTTGTACTGGAGCAAAATGAAGGCCAAGAAATACCTATACAATACCCCATTTGTCACAATGTTGGTATATAAATGTTTTGGGTGTACACTGCACAATGTAGAAGGCAACACAGAAGTAAAACCAGTGCTTTTGTTCATAGGGAAGAGTAAATTGAAGAGGAGAAAAATCTACAGCACTTAGCAAACATTTACAAGACAAACAGGCAAAATTGCATGCTTCAGTCAAAAATGCAGCAATTCATTTCATCCCTACGTGTCTCAAAAATTTAGTTAAGCACAAAGTTTATAATATAACCTGGGAGAAAACATACTTGGTGGCATATGGGAGGGTAGCCAACTTGAATCCAAGAGCATTTAACATAGCTCCAAAAGGTAAAAGTTTTCATGAGTGCTATATCCACAGGCTAGCTACAAAGGTAGTTTTACCCAAGTGTATGCAGAGGTTACTTAACTGGACACGCAAATAACAATGAACTTAGTTATTTAACATCATTTTTTCCACTTTAGTTTTTATACTTGAGTCAACTAAGCAAAGGCTGTCTCTTCCCACAAGGTATTGTTTGAAATTTCTGCCATTTACCAGTGAAAGTACAGGTAAAGAACTGAAGGTATGGACAGCTTTTGTTTTTTACAATTGTCAGGCAGACCATGAACCATCACATAGTGAAGTTCGTTCTCACATTCATGAGCTTATTTCCACTGTACCACAAAAGTCTGGAATATCAGCTCTCACGTATCTGGAGGTGTATAAAGGGAGCAATCATCAGATAGGTGAATGTAAAAGTTTTGAATTGCCATCTTGAATACAATAGGAGCCTGCCACGTGCATGTGTAACACAGTATAACTTTTTGTGCATAACTTTTGACATCTTTTAATCATGCTGGAAGAAATTCTGACAGGGACATGTATATTCCAGCAGCTAAAGGGACACTGTGCCAACATGCCTCTTAGCAAGTGAAAAGAACACTAGTGTTTCTACATAGTCAAGGAAGGAAGGTAAAAATTTTAAAATTAATAAACTGATTTCAACAGGTGGAAAACATTAGCATTACGTTATGACTTCTGTTGAAAGATTAACCTTGTGTCTCAAGGGAACAGACAGTTCAAAAACAGGCTACTCAACCTACCTGGACATTTCTACATGAAACGAGGTGTAAAAGGCTACTCAACCTACCTGAACGTTTCTACATGAGCATTGAGCATCTGTACACCCCATTTGGGCAAAAGAATAGTAATAACATAGTTCAACAACATAAAAATAAACAGTCGTTATTTCTGCAATTACCTGTAAGAGTATAGAAAGAAGAAGAGCAGCTGATGTGAAGACCTAGAAGATTATTACATCCTTTAGTTAAAAATATCACAGGCAGTCAAGTGTAGCCACAATCAAGTCACCACTGATAGAGGTGGATCAGCAAAGAGGTCCAATATCGGGTCCTGACACAAGCTATCAAGGACTCTGCTCAAGTTATCCTGGCCACAGACTACCCTCATTAGCTCTTCAGGCAGCCACATACACTGGACAACACTCATCTATCACAGAGGTTAAACTGGCATTTGTAGGGGAGAAGAGCACCAGTGCTATTCAGGCACCACCAGATAAGAGGACCTGAGCTCCTGAGATCTATTCTGACAGCTGAAGTAGGAGAGGAATGAGGGATAAAGCATCACCATGCAAAGTACAATGACATATGTGAGAAGTTTTTAGAGCATCCAGAAGGGCCAGCGGTGGTTGTATTTGTATAAACCATTATTAGATGCTGCTCTATTTCAACCTATAAACAAACCAAAAGCTGCCACGTAACTTCTGTGGTCACACTGCCAGACCCAAGTCCAGGTAATGGCTAAACATGACAGCATAAGATGTATCCAGGACAATAATCAAGAATAATTTTTAAGAAGCCAGAAATCACTTTGATTTCTGATATTTTTAACAAAACCAGAGATAAAGAACTCAGAGAACTAACACTTCTCAATATTTGATAAAGCACAGAGTAAGGGAGCCATTGCATCTCAAGTTAATGCCACTGACTCACAATGTCAGCTCAATTTTATTTCTTGTACATGTAACTTATTCTCAATATGTGAAACTGGAGGAATATACAGAGGTGAAAAAGCCTCCACCTAAAAAACTTAAACCCCATTCCCCAAAATCTAGACCATAGAGCATCAGTACAGCACTACTTGATGCAAAAAGAAATTATGAAAAAGCCAAAAGGCATTACAACACTTTAATTTTTTCCCCCTTTTTGTTACTCAGGTCTATCAGGAAAGAGTAGCTTTACCGTACAATGCACCTCTAGTTATTCCTCTGACTTCTGAGTTATAAAAAACTGGATTTGTTCCTCTATGGATGTTAATCCTTAGAATATTGACTATCGTGTATTAATTAAAAATTAAGAAAGGACATTAAATATTAGTTAAGTATTAATTTTCTGACATTAAAATCTGTATTATCCTTAATTTAATTTACCAAAAATAATAAAAAACAGAGAGCCTTATTTTGGCAGCATATCATACTTTGGAATAATTTAATTAATCTGGTCTTAGTAAAATTTGGAATCAAAGTACAGCTGTTGAGACATAATGATTCTTGAATCCCTGGTATCACGCTGAAAACTTTTCCTTTCTCGCATTACTACAAGATGGTCCAACACTGGGGAAAGTTTAGAAAAATAGCATTGCAGTCAATTAGTATTTGTCAAAAGTGTTACTGCTCTTTAAAGTATTGATCATGGTGACTGAAATATGCTACCTTCCCTGGGCACACAGTTCACTGATTGAACCAGTCCCTGGTTTGTACGCCTTTTCTTCCAGCAAGAGCTGGATAGCAATTTCTAATGCAAAAATAAACGCTGAAGGGGTATTTCAGTCTGAGGCTGTTTTTCCCTCCTACTTAACATACCCAACATCCATCTTTTTGTTGCTGTTTGCTTGTGGCTGATGAAGTTTGACCCCAGCAATAACAATCCACACTGGAAGCTAAAAAAATCACCCAAAACACCCCACCCCACCACTGCCCACCTTTGCTTTACACTTTAATTCTCTGCACAACCCCTGCATTACAACTGCAGGCAGAAATGCATTTCCTTTACAGCAGCTTTGAAACAGCCTTCACAGTTTATCTTCACGTTAATTCTCTGCAGCTGTTGGGGATGGTGGCAGGCACCAGCCACACGCGGGACCCCGCCGCAGCGCCCCAGAAGCGTTTTGTCATTTCTGCCTTTCTCCCCCTAATCCCCTTTGCTGGCCGCAATCCGACCAACGCCTCGTGAAAAAACAGATGGCAGTAACCGATCTGATCCGTAATTGTGGCCAGTTAATAGCAGAGGATAAGAGTGAGATAAGGACCAAGCACTGGTGGCCAGCTGCTGCTGAGTTAACCCTTCCTGGCATTGCCTCGGTGGGGCTCTGCTGCTTTCAAAATCCCAGGGATGAGTTATGGTTATTTCCAGTTCCCTATTTTTGCTTTTTGCCATTTCAATCATTTCAGGGGTTTCGTGCCTATCAGGATAATGAATTTAAAGCCGGATTCTTCCTTTCCACCTTCCTATCAAGGATCTCAACAGCCTCTGCTGTCACTGAATTTCTTAGTGGAGCAGGTAACCCTTGCTTCATTTTAAACAGGGGCCAGAGAGGAAAAGAGAAGATAAATGACTTCTCCAAAAGCTCAGGACCAGATTTATGCTGTTATATATACAGCATAACATAGTTTAAGCTAAGGAGTTGCTCTGTTTTTCAGTCAATATAAATGTAAATTCCTTATGCCAAGCTACAAATTCAAGACTGAAAAAAGGGAAAAACATAACTGAAAAATAAACTTCAAAATAATGCACAGTCATTTAATACAAAAGCAAGCTCTGTCCTAAGTCAAGTGATTGAGATGTGGTGGCTTTATTTTCTAGTCATGTATTCCTACCCAATTAAAAAAAAACATAACATCACTTCATGAGGTACTTGTCACACATTGCTCATGTTGTCAACTTCTCACACCAGTAAAGAACTCCAACTATTGCTAAAATGTATTCAAAAAACTTCATGATGTTTATCTCCCATTCAAACTCATGGATACTTTATTGAAGCCAAAGCTTTGCAGGGGGAATCTTACTCAGAGCGGGGACAAGATGCTAAAGTTCCATTCACATAAAAACATAGTTTCAACTTTTTATGAAGGAGGAATATCTAATTTTACTTCAAAAAGTATTTAAGAACTTGCAGTGTTACTGATCCAGATGGTACAAACAGAAAGAGGTGAACTCAAATATAACCATTTTGGATTTGGGGTTTTTTGTGGTGGTGGTTTTTTTTGGGTTTTTTTGCAAAACAAAATGGTTTTAATAACTTACTCGAAGTTTTCCTTAACAGAAAATTTAATATTTTTGCTATAAACCGAAATAGCAATTTTCCAAACTCTTAAAAATCCTATTCAAAAACCCCAGTTTTTCCATTCTTCACAAGATTTGAGAGAGCCCTAACTCAGTTATGGTAAAGGACAGCACTGACCATATTCAACAGGAAATCCTCCTACGTACAGCTCAGGGTAAACACAGACCAGAGGCTTACAGAATTTGTATTCTAGTTAAAAATATTCCTGTTAAAAGAAAAAAGGAAGTAGTAGATATGAAGTAATTTCACTATATGTCATAATATGTCACACTTTCAAGTCTAAAGCCAGTGGTTTATCGAATTACTCCACCTTTTTAGCAAATGAGATTGAATCAGCATTGTTTTGCCTGTAGGCAGCCACTGAGAGCTTGCAGGTTGTATTCCAGTACTGGCTAGTACGCTGTAGGTGCACCCCTTAGGTAGCCAATGCCATTTTCACTGAGTTGTCTCAGCTCTGAATATAGTCTAAACCAGAAAGTTTAGAAAGACTAATAGATGGATTCCTTTGTATCCTCTCATACCATCTGTATTTCCCTACAAACAGGAGCACTTGCTTTTTCTGAGCATCAAGAGTGAAAGTTGACCCAAACGGACTTTCCATCTGCTGTTCTCTGACATGTATAAGGCAGGTGCACATCCTATCCTCTTATTGTTGCCATTATTCAGAAAGAGAACAGGTCACTATTTAATCACAAAGGACACCGTGTTACAATGTAAACCCATCACCTGAACAGCTTCAGTAGATACAGCAGCAGGAAATCGCAGGATTGTGCTGTGCAAGTCAAAGAGAACATATAGTGCACCACTATAAAAAGCACCAACTACTATTTTATCTACCATGCAACTACTCTTAATATTCCACCAAACATTTTCATTCTGTTCACAGAAAAACCTGTGAAGCTATTTCAGAGGCTTACACCTCTCCTGCTTAACAGGAAATTCCTTGAGGGTGTGTTGACATTGTGTCTGCTTGGGAGGCAGAAACATGATTTGTCCATTTTAGACCTCTATGACATTTGGGCATCCTGCACAAAGAGAGTCAAACAGACTCCAAGTTTATCCTGCAAGACAAGTGGAAGTGCAGAAATCTAAAACATTACATTTAGGGCACCACATAAAGCAAATACAGCAGTTTTGCATCTCTTAAGAGGTGTTCAAAAACTGCAGTAGATTTGGGTAACGATTGTTCTGCTTGCCAACTAGTAAGTAATTGCCAGTGTGGCTGTGTGTACTATTTCCCCCTCAACTCTCGTCAGGCCACTCAGACTTCTGTAAAATGCAGCTTTTTTCTTGAGCTATAAGTGAGAGCAGCAGTGAGTTTGGCCTCTAAGCTGTTAATGACTTTCTTTTCTGTTTTCCCTTTTACTTCTTTGTGGACCAAAGGTATCTGTTTCAGAGAATTGGGGTTTTCTTCTATTGATTAGGTAGATTTTTATTAGTAATTTTATTGACAGTCAGTTCCCAGATCGTAATTTTTAAGCTTGGCACTTCCACTGTGGTGGGTCCCTGCAGCAACGCAACAGGAAAAACATCTCCTTATCAACTAGTAAGCCCCATTCTGCAGTGCCATAGAGGCATTTCTTGGGTAGGACATTGCAATGACCATGGCTTGAACCACAAGGAGCGTATGAAGAATTCACCCAAGTACAGACTTTGGTGGGATTAAGCCAAGTACAAGACACCCCAGCAATGGGAGAGCAACCGCCACTTGATGCTGCATAGTGCAGGGATTGTAATGATTATACATTTTCTAATCCTGCTTCCTTCTGGTGAAACAATAGATTTACTATGACTTTATAGCCACCGTATGTCAATCAGTTGGGTTTCCATCACCAGCATTCCTCCCTCACCGCTGACATGTTGCTTCCACTTGGCCATAAGCCCCACGCTAAACCCTTTCGTGCCGTGGAGTTTGATTCAGGCAGGAGGAACAGCCCAGCTCACGTGTCCCCCCACGAGCGCAGAAGGCTGCGGGTGAACATCTTGTTTTTTCATTTGCTATAGACATTTGTTCTTGCAGCTGACCATGTGCAGGAGAATTTGCTCATGTTCCAGAAAAGGACAGCTGCACCACAAATTACCTTAAACCTCCTTGCTCCAGGGATTATCTGGGTACAGTGAAGTGTGTGTATCCTAGGGCAGGGGCCTTTTCTTACTATAAACAGAGTTATTAACCTCTTATTTACCAGAAGTATTTATAAACTCAACAGTGGAGACAGTCACATCTTTCTGGTAATCATTTTTTTGGATGGTCTGTCACTCTACACTCACAGGTTGATTTCCCATACTACTACTTAAATAGTTTTCCCTCAGCAGTTACATCTGCTACTAGCTACCTGTACTTAAGGGACAATGTAACCCTTTTGGGGGTGTGGGCATGCAAGACTGGGGGCTCTAGCTCCTCTTTGCTACATTCTCCTTTTTGGATCCTGCCACAGTAACCTCTCAGAGGTCTTCCCCCATCTTTACTGAAAAATCTCTATACAGATTATGCCATGCACTAATCTTGGCATTTACAAGAGGAACTACAGGAAAAGTAGGATCATCATTAAAATCAAAGACAATCGAAGGAAACATTTCCATCTTGAAATTTCTAAGCATCAGCTGACTACTGCTCAGCATCAGATGAGGAACCAGTCAAGGGACAAGCAAAGACAAAGCCATTGATACAGGTTCAAGATGACGACCAACTTTTCTCAAATATAAGTAATAATGAAGACATAACTATATGGACCTTCAAGACATAACAACATCCTGGCTATTTAAAATTCGTTCTCCTATATTTCTGTTTTTCTCCTTTTATTTTTTCCATTAACATAAACCTTTTGAGTATAAAGAGGCTTTTTTTACGTGTACTTCATGTGAAAACTTTTAGCCTCCCTTTAACTGACATCAGTGTACTACTTTTTGAATTCTGCTCTAAAACCAATACCCACACTTTGACACTGCAACAAATTCTCTGCTACAGCAAATAACCTCAGAGAAGTCCTATCCATTTCCAGCAGCAGAAGTCTTAGCTCAGTTCCCTCAAAATTGTTCTCCCTATTTAAATACAGGAGAGGTTGACGTATTTAGCATACACAAACACACTTGTTTTTATAAAACATCTATCTGCAAGTAATGAAGCTAAAACAAGACTGAAAAGAGAGCGACCTTAATAAGACCCCTCCGCTTAGAGAGCTCTCTGTTTTAACATCAGTGATGCCAACATTTGTGCAACTAAAAACATGTCTTCACAGTCTAACTTCAAATAGGAGTCAAGTGGAAATTTCATGCATTCTCCAACTCTTCATTTGTAACTGGATGCCAATTAAGAGTTTTGGAAACAGATGTCAATCAAAACCTGGACCATAAGAGATAACGTGCAAATACAAAAATACCAAAAAACACTGTGACCAATAACTGTTTCCTAAAAATAATTTTTAAGAGTTACTGCTTTGTTAGGCACAGCTGTCCAGCTGCCATAGTGCTCTAGTAGACACGCTGCTCGGCATGTTTAACAGGCCTGATGGCAGTATACTCTCATCTTTAGCCATTAACTGGCTACCTCAAGGCTTCAGCATGTAACTTAGCATTACACAAGGTGCAGCGTTACCTTTCACTGCAGTTCCCAGATACTAAACGAATTTACATCAGGCAGGAGACCTGCCAAAAAGGCAGAAAGCACCATGGACCCAGAGGTCAAGACCTCATGTGGCATTGCTGGCTTGATGGAAATTCTCAACATTTTTTGGAGAGTCTTCCCCGGAGTTGATCCAAAATTAAATCTTTCAAAATGTCTACAAGACGCAAAGTTGAACATAAGTTCCTATTTGAGGCATTCTTTTTAGTGTGCACATTAGTAAGTCAGATTATTTTAAAGACAGCTAGGATTTAATGTGTAGATCCATCAAGGACAAATACGGGATGTATTTAGGGAGACTTACTTATGTGCAGAAAACACACGAGCAACATCCTCAGCAAACCTAGAAATTAGATTACAGCTGCCAGGGTAAAAGTTAATAACAGATTTTTCTTTTTTTTTTTTTATATAGTACTCAGCTTCTTACCCATTGAAAATGCCCTCTAAATAGGTTTTCGGCATTCTTAATTGTAAGCTGCCCTGTTAAAAGTACTATGACCCTCCATGTTCAATAGGATAATGTGATTTGGAAATACATTTGTTGTTATATCTAGAGTTAAATGCTTCCTAGATCCAAATAATCTTGTATTTTTAGGTCACCCTTCCATTCACAATACTGAGTAGCAACACTCAGTTATTTACATATACTTCATAGTTTCAAGACCTTATCTAATAAAAGTAAAGATATCACTACACATTAATTTATCAACATTTTTGCAAGGACAAGCTATAGCATCTTTCTAAGAAGTGTTTCCATTTCTTGCAGAACTTTCACTCTGATTCCAAGTAGCATTATCACTGTGATGCTTTTATCTAGGATCTATATTGTATTACACTTCTAGAAGTCAAAGGTTAGCTATTGCTGGGAAAACTATGCCACGCAAATTCCTGAAGTGCACTGGCAGCCCACAGCCACATCAAGTCCAGTCTAAAAATAAGTCAATTTGCTCTGGTGCAGAAAGCAAAGTACCAATCATCTTCCTTCCACTGTTACCAAACAAGCCGGAATCACCATCCAAAAAAAAAGAGAAATCCTGGAAGGAATCAAACCACTGCTTTTTCTTAGAGTGGTAAGTATAGTAGTAGCCTCAAAGCATATCTGAAAATAAGATCTCATTTGTGCTTCTGAAATGAGATTCTCAGCCTCTTTTCATTTTATCACACAGTCCTCTCTCAGCATCTGAGGCTGGCTGTAGTCTACATGTAAAAGAACTTAAAAGATCACAAAAAACCCCAGTCTATCAAAGAAAGAGAAAATGGACCAGATTTTTAAAAGACCAAGGAATAAGCACATTTGTACTAGTATTCTTCATGTACTCATATGACCGAGAGAAAAATCTCTAACTTGCTCATCACTGCTTTCCACTACAGCATTTAGAGAAGTCCAACACACTGGGAGCTGCCAGCCCTGCAAGGATTTCTTCATAACATTTTCATTTGTTACTGGAAAGAATGGAATATTGTTATCTTCTGACCTGGTGCACACATACCCACCACCCTTGCCAAAACTGCCAACTTCTCTCTTCTACCAGCAGAGCAGAACACATCTACAAGGAGATCAAGCTGTATCTTATTCTGGCTTTCACCTTTTCAAGCCTTTTCCTCCTCAGTAAAGTTTCATTGGTCTAACATGGATTAGTCAGTTTTGTCCACCAGAAAAGTCTAATCCTTACTGATTAAGTAAAGTAGTATCTTAGAGTATAATGGATACATTCGAACTGGAAACAATGTGGACATCCAAAGAGTGCAATTAGTACTATATATTTTCAGACCAAGCACTACACTTACAGATGGTTCTGCTGGTGCTAGAAACACTCGATCTGCCCACAGTTTTCCCAAAGCCTGTGTACTAGAAAAAAACCCAAAAACATCTCAGGAGACAAGAGCATGTAATTTTGTCAGCTGGAATACCTCAGTTTTCTCTGTCCTCCACAAGAAAGGGCTCCCCCAACAGCTGGAACAGACTCCCCTTTCCATATATCTCCATTTCCTTATGGGGTCCCAAAGCAGGGAGGTGGCCAGAATGCTGGCCTGCTCCTGCAGGATTGGACAAGGCTCTGTTTCAGTAGGGAACATGGAATTTCCTCCACCCAAGACAGAAAGAGCTTATCAGCTGCAGGGAAATCACTGCACCTGAATGAGACAGGAAAGGTTTGGCTTCCTCAAAGTCTTGTGTGGTGAGCAACAGGGAAGTGATGGAGTTTTGGGGTTTTTTTGTTTGGTTTATGTTTTTTTCTTTCCTAGACACTTTAGAGGTGAGAAGAAAACTCAGGTGAGTTGTTCAACTGTGATGCCAAAGAGCCTGAAGTTAACACTTCAGATTAATTTATTTCATTAATAGTTTTATATTTAGAGAGCAGAAGCTATAGGGATATATATTGACTTTAATTCCCAGGAAGGAGCCACATGGCATCAGAATGTTTGTGGCATGCTTAGACAGCTCTGGAGGAAATCAGTGGTAGAGGCTCTTCACACACAGGGATCAGAGCCCCTGTCATGTCCCCCACAGTAACTGGGACAGCTATGGGCAGAATTCACCCTTCTGATTTCCCCATGGTTATAGCATCCATGTAATGCAGCAAAGCAGAAAAGGTGGCACCTACCTACTCCTTCCAGAAGAGTCGTTTGAAGACAGCCCGAAGTGCATCCTAAAGTCCATTTTGAAACATTCACCATTCAAGATGCAGTCCCACTTCTGCCATGAGCATCAGTCAGGACCCTCTTAGCTATAGGACCTTTGTGCAGAGCATGCAAGACGCTGCCAGGCTGCTCAATGATGGTAGCCCAGCTCAAACTTGCACAGTACATCCAGGACATTTCAAGAGAGATCGACTGAGGCCTCTTTTCCACTGCTTTCAAAGAGTAGATCAAATCAAAGCTCACAGTTCCATAGCGTTAATTACATTTTTTTATATTAAAACAATAAAATATGCTTGTTTTTTCTATCTTCTTTAACGTGCATTAAAGAAAGAAGATGGCATTACTGAACTGACTACAGTTTTTACACAAGTAAGGAACAAAACAACCCCTACTTGGATGCCTTTTCAGCTACAGATATCAAAGAAAGTGTAGCAGTTTTCTAAAGCATCCTTATTTTTCATGTGGCAAATATAAATGAGAGTCAAGCATCAGGAAAGATGCACAGAGTAGGTTGTATTTTTTATGGCATATAGTGTCAAGTGACACTGACACACATTGTCCAGGGGATGATCAACTATAAAGCATTTGAAATCACAAAAAAATATTCCTATCTAAAATAGCATCCCTCAGATTATATCTCCTTGCCATCATTAGTACTACAACAAAGACACGAACCCACACCATTTTAAAATGTCTAGACTCTCTGAAGAGGGGAAAAAAGAATAGGGCTGAAAGAGTTAAAGAGTTTATTGTGCTTTTACACACTTTAAGAGATCATCTTTCAACAATGGCAGTGAAATCAGCATGTAGCCCTAATTTTCTATGGTTGAACCTTGAACGTGAATCATTATATTACAATGTACTTATTGATTTCAACAGGAAGAGGATTAAGCCCAGAAAATCAGGTTAGCAACCTGAAACTGGACTGAGGAAAATGGAATTTTTCTGGTACTAAAACCCTCTTATGTTATGTAAAATACATTAGAATTTTAAATGTGAGATTTGGCCATTTGGAAAATATTCTTAACATCTCAAAATTCAGCAGAAATGTGACAAGGTCAGTGAACTGAAAATCTGATCACTAACCAGTACTTTGAATAAAAAACCCACGCTATTACTCCACGTATTACACAGTAAGATCTGACTTTACCTACTTGCACAGACAGATGTAAAGTGAAAGGTGTTTTAATGGAATATTCAACAGTCAGAAAGAGAAGACATCGGTGACCACCGAGTGCTGTTTTTTGGCAGCCAGTACCACATTACCACACTTCCATCGTGTGCACCTAATCAATGTACACATACAGAAAGTACATACAGTGTATATACACTTCAAGTACAACCAGAACATCAAACTTCTCAGCTACCTGTTCACTGGAATTACCCACCTGATTTAGCCACAGGTGCTGGCCCTTGCTCCCACTTTCCCTTCCCACCACCCCTTAAATTACTGGAGAGCAAGTAACACATTGCAGCTGCACAGCCATTAACCCTCTGTGCATTATTACTCCTTGCTAAAGCTGATGACATCAACTCCTGAAATAATTTACCGAGAACTCTCCCTTGTAAAACCCCCAGTTTTGGAAGTTTACAGTTTTGACAAGCACATAATTTGGACAGAAGTTTTCTGTTAGGGACATATTCCTCTCTAAGTTTGTTATGTATGCTGTTAAAGTGTTGAAGATCTTCGCTGAAACAGCTATTTCCTTGTCCTTCTAGTTTTTTTTTTTTTTTAAAAAAAAATAAAGCAAGCCTGTGGAGTCATCAACCTGGGAGTTTCCAGTCCTCACAGGCTTAGGAACAGAGACACCACAAGGACCAGCCTGAGCACAAAGATGGTCTCTTTGGCCTCTAAAAAAAAAAAAAAAAGTCACCTAGTTTGCCCAGATATAGTTGTTTCCCCCTCAGTCTAGTTCAGGCAATCCCAGCTCAGCTGCACTCCACCATCCTGCAGCTCATACACACCAACTGGACCATGAAGAAAACAAAACACCTGAGAGGAAGAGGGGGAGAGACAGGTTTGGGGCAGGAGGAGAAGACAAAGCTGGCAGTGACAAGGCAGGCTGCTCTGATTACTGGGGGCTTTTTTCCATTACCATCTGTACTGCCATGGCTTTCAGACAACCCATAAAGGGGATTAAATAAAAAAGTTTAAAAAAAGAAAATAAAAATAAAGTGAGGTTTTTTTTTTTTTTTTTAACATGTGTATAACGCCCCAGCACATCTCTTTGCCTTGCCTGGGCTTTTCTAACCTCTGCTGTCATTGGCAGTCCAGCCAACTGGGATTGTGGCACCATGGTTTAAGCAGATCTGTGGCTTGCAGCAGGAGAATTGGGAAGCAGCTTGAACGCTGGCACAAGCACCTTTCTTTCAAATTATTTAGAAGAGATTTTGACCAAATTCCACATCCAACAAATGTTTCTTAAAATGCTGTGGATAAGGATTTTCTTACACAGAGAATAGCAGTATCTTATTTTAGAAAGCAAGCTGCAGGCATCTTCAGCTACTTTGAACTTCCAAAGACCCAGTAACAAAAACAGACTCCGTAAGCAATGAGCAAGTCACATACTTCAGTGAGTAAGCACACAGTGCACTGAAATCTTTAACTTCCTGCAAACACTGAAATCAGACTTAGGTGTGTCAGAGAAGAGGGAAATAATTTTGTAAAACTTTAGCAAGAGTCCAGGGATACATGGTAACACATGGGCAGTATTGCTCTGGAGGCACCATCTCATTTCCCTTTGAAGTAGTTTAGGACAAATATAAAGGGCTGATAAAACGGCTTGAACTAGAATATGGAAATACTGGAAGTGACAAACCTTTCATCAAGCAAAATAAAAAAATGCAGCAAGGATGGGAAATTAATCCAAATTCGCAGTCACAAGATATATGACTCCCCCTATTCTGCCTCCCCAGCTGCCTCCTCCTGCTACCTGCACACTGGTAGCATTTACTACCACCATTTGCTTCAATCTGCCCTCAGTGGGTCACAGACTCTTCCTGGTCATCACCATGACTTGTGTCCAGCGAAGTGGCTCTCTAGTGGCCCTCACACAGGGGCAGAAAAAATCCTATTCAGTTTCACTCCAGGAGCGCTTCGCTGAAGCTACAGATCAAGAGCAATAGATCTGTGGGATTCATACTGCCTTGGCACACACAAGGGGGATGGCACAAGCCCAAAGGAAAGCTACTGGAGACAAAAAGATTTCTTGTTAAGCTTCAAATTCTATCTTGTATGGGACCTCATGGCATGGAGTTGTTTAGGGTAAATTGCAGACTAAGGTAAATCCGGACAAATACTTCAATTCTGTTTTTAATCATGCCTTTGTTAATTAAGTTCATTTCATGGCCACTTGGGAACAAGCACTTTGCACTGAATTCAAAAGTAAAAAACTGCTTTACAGATATAAGTAATCACACCCATCAAGTAACTAAGTCTTTCCAAAGTTAAATTAACTACACAACCAGCAAAATCACAATTTTCTTCAAATTTTGGCTCTCCAGGTACAAGGTGACATGTTTCCAAAGCCCTAGGGCACCATGTCTCCCTTAGGAGCTGACAGAGGGCAGTACCAGATGAACCTCAGAGGAGGCAAAGCCATGAGCACTCCAGCCCCCAGCACCTCTGTGCTAGTTCCAACACTGGCCAGAATGGAGCAGGGAAACAAGCATGGATCAGGAACGTTGAGTCCCAACTTTGGGCACCTATAGCCAAAAGGAAGCTTGGTGTAGAGGGCAGAATATTCAAGTTCCACAGAGGTACGGAAAGGTTACATCTCTTCTTTGAGTCCAATAAACACCCACTGCCTACCAGCAGCGTGGCTTCCACTCGAGGTAAAAGGCAGCAATAATGGAGTTTGCCACCAATTATTCAGTCATGCATGAAGTGGAGCATCTGAAAAATGTTGCTGCATTCTGGAAACACACTGCTTTTATTTGATAGTGCTGTATAAGCATCAAACTATTTTGTTTTAAAAGCCATGGTTAATTTATGAATGAAACTGTGCAAGAGGGATTTAGTAAGAGATCCATAGCAAGTGTTCAGCGGTCTGGATGTTGCCTGCCACCAGGGTAGCATGAAATCATTTGATAATTAAACCATGGCCATGCAGGATTAGCATACCATAAAAATATAGGGCTGCATTATTGTTATTTATATAACAGATGGACATTTAAAAAGGTTGTGCATTTTTAATGAATGCAACGTCACGCCAGTGCTGACAGAAGATTTAGAAGTGCTACAATATGACCAAACCTAAAGTCGAAAAATGCTACCTTCCTCCTTCCTTCTCCCCGTTCCTCCTCCAGTCATGGATCCAAGAAACAAACAGGCAATAGTTTTGTGAATTTAATTCCAGAGATCAGCTTGAGTACGGTATTTATAGGGCAATAGGTTATATTTTCTTACATTTCATGTCCACTGTAGGTAGTTATAAGAGTCCCGTTACCAGAGCTACCTGAAGGGTCCACACTCCTCCATTGGCCTCATAACACCTAGATAAAAAAGACTACTAAAAATATGGTAAAGTGCTAAGACTACATTTTGAAAGCACAATACTTTGCAATGCTTGTGAAATTTTATATTAAATACAGGTTTGCAGAATATTTTTTATTTGAAAAACAAAAAAAACCAGGAGAGAGACCTCATAGTAAAATATCAATTCCTGATACTGTAAAGAAGATCAGAAAAATCACATCCTTGCACTAACTGTTATCTATCTATCTGCCCTTTTATTAGGGTTTTCTTCTAAAAATTTTTCACACAGAGCACTTGGTATTCCAGGAAAATACATACAAGAGTGTGATATGAACTTGTCCTCCCTTTTCACAAGGTTGGTCCTGCCCCAAGGGCAATCCTGTCAGACCAGCAGTGGAAAAACATTTTTGAACAGCCACCTTCAGGAACAGCACTGGGAGAGGCCAGGGGGATTTCCAGGTGGTGAGCCTGAAAGGAGTACAGGTGAGGGGAAGCTATTTACCAAACTGAGCATAACCACTGCATCAGCAAAACCTGTCTCCAGCACACTCTAGCTGCCTGCACAAGACATGGCTTTAATGAGGATTACAGTGAACCTATGCATAACAATAAATGTTACCAACAGCCAGGGCCTGTTCTTCTCCCATAAACTGAAAGTCACCTAACTGCAAATCCACGTTTCCTCACAGCACCCAATTCGCCTGTCAAATTAATTATGAGTGAATATCATTGGAAGTTTTATAATGAGTCATAAGAGATGGGCTACTCTGCTATAACAGTAGGCTAGCCCACCACTATAACTGCCTAAAAACATAAATTTCATGGGCAAAATCCTAAATCACCTTTTTTATTTCAAAACCACCAATTTAAAACTTCTCCCTTCTTGCAATTTCCTTAAGAGCAAGAGGCTGGAAAGAGAAAGCTGAGCTATGCAAGCTACCAGTCAAAGACAAAAATATGACCTTCACAGGCTACTGACCGGGTCATCTGGCACCCTTTAATCAGTCCAACAATATTTAATAGTCATACAGTGAGCATTTGCCGCTCACTTAAACAGCTTTGCTTGGGCAGGGTGGAGTTCTTTGCAAGGGGGGATGAAGGGTAATATAGCAGCTCACATTTCCTAATAGGAAATAGAGGAGCACAGCACATTATTAGCAATATCTCTTGTTTTAAAGATGAACCCACCACCCTGCATACAGCCAGCTTAGAGATCAGGCCTATTAGGCACCTTGAAGCCCCCATCTCAACAGGTCCTTTGCTGCTTTTTCGCCTCCTTAGTAAGATAACACATCAACATGGAGCTCAGTAGGGAATGTGGTCTAGAAGAGACAGTTGGGAGATTAATAACAGAGATCAAGAACAAACATGCTCTTGACATTAGGCACTACTCCGGCTACTCTGCCTTTGATATTTCATGCTTAAGATCAGACTTTGGCATTATTAATCAAAAAGAAATTTTATTAAATTGGTCTGGTATAGAGGTTTTTTTCTTCCAATCTTCTACTACACAAGGCACATGTTGGCTAAATCTTACGTATCCAGTTCATGAACTAACATCAGCCTTGACAAAAACCAAAGAGCAAACCTGATGCTCCTTTCAAGCATGTAACTGACGTCAAAATTTGCTCCTGGGCAATTATTTTTTTTGTTTTGTTTTGTTTTTTGTTTATATACAAATCAAACACTAAAGGTCTGAGCATTAAAAAGCCTCTCTACTGCTACAAACACCACGCCAGACACTCTAACGAGCTAAAGCACAAAGATATTTCATAGGTGGTTTCATAAATTTCTAAAGACTCACGTTAAAGATCTTGGAAGCTAAAAGCCTAGAAAGCAAGCTCACAAATGACCTGCAAGACTCAAGCCAACACTAACATGATAAAAAGTCTATAGACAGAAGTACTTTAAATTCACTCACCTTATAGATCCTTTCCAGCTAATATAACATCTTGTCATGGCAATAAAAGCATCTCAACTTCCCAAATTGAGCTGCACCTTTTATCTCAAAGATTTGGCTGATGATGACACCTTTCTTCAGCTCTAGAGATACAAGGATAGTTTAGGTATAGCTTTCATAAGAAATGAGCATACTTGAAGACATACAGAAAAAACTGTGCAAGACAAATTACATCACATTCAGCTTCATGCAAATCAGATATTACCATTCATCAGATTATATGAGGAGGTCAGATAAGATACACCATATCAGAGTGGCTGAATTTTCAAGCCGGTCAAGATATCTTTAACCATTAATGGTGAATTTCATTCCAACTGATTCTAACAATCTGAAAGCAAGGTGCTTAACCACATTTTGCCATCCAGGTTGTTTCTACAGTGAAAAGATGGTACATCTGGATCATGATTCATCACATCAATTTTAGTTTAGGTTGGGATATCACTCTCTAAGTGCCCCCCTCTTTCTTCAGTGACGGATGGAACCTGAACACCTGAGTTAGATATCTATGTTTTAAACAGCCAAAGTCAGCTGACATGATCAAAGCCTTGGTCCATACAGAAAATGGAACCAAAGAGATGGCAATCTGTCAGGTACTCTTTCTAAAGAGGTTAGATGTCTTCATCACACTGAGAGGGGATTTTTCAAAAAAAATCACCATCTGCATAGCAGCTGTGACCTTATCTTAATTATTCATGGCTAGCCACTTGCATTGAAGGAAAGATGATGGTGTGGGCAGAACTAAGAGTATGAATGAAATTTTTTGAATCGTTTTGGTTTGACTTCGTGGGCTACATGAGAGGCCGTCTGAGAAGACGCACATTACTTAACTTGCGACTAATAGTTTGCATTAAACTGCAAACAGATGCCAGTATTTCAGATTAACTTACCAAAACACCAGGCAGCACTATCACTAATTAGAGGAAGCATTACTCAGGAGGCTGTTATCCTGAGACCAGATCATATACTAATAACCCAGACAGTGAGAGTTTAGATAGCACAATTGATGTAATTATATTTCTTTTTAAAGGCTTTTCTTAATGACCAATATCCATCATGCTCAAGGCTCCAGCTGCCAAATATTTTCTATTTTCCTGCTAATCATGTCTGGGAAAGCTTGCTAAAGGTGATGTCAGTAAAGCATTTTTTAACAAGAGGTAACAATCAGCACCACAACAAGCAAGCAAAGTTTCCGTACTTAAATAACTAAATATTTTATTCAAAAAATTAAAATAATTCATCATTGGAAAGATTTTAAATCCTGCTTTTAACAAAACACAAGCCTAGGATATTTCTGAACCTACATTAGGACTCACTTCTGTGGAGAAATTCCACATATGCAGACACATGTGAGAAGAACATGGTCGTCAGGCGTGGAGTAGAGTTTTGTTTTGAGACATATGAAAAAAATATAGATCAGGCCTCCGTTTCAAGAGGTTCACTCCCACAGCATTTTTATTCACATTAAACAAACAAAAATGTTATTTACTGTGATGTTAGAGATCAAGAAGAAAACTATAAAAATCCACCCTAAAGAGAGTTCTTAAAAATTTGGATTTGGTTTCTTTTATTCAGGATAAACCACTTTACCACAGCAGCCCTGCAGAGCAGCAGTCACAAGATGTCTGCCAGAAGAGCCCCAACAGCATTCATATGCTTAGAGGAATCACTTAAGTACCATTTTTGAGTTTGATCTATATTAATCAGCCTCTAGAAATCCATTTGTGCAGACAGCCTTGAAGCTGACAAGAAAACTGACAGGACATTAGTAGCTATGTTTTTCTCCTAGCAGTTAACTGTGTCAATTTTACAGAAATGAGGCAGGTGTGCTCTTCAGCCAAGAGCCACCTCTCACAGCAGACCTGAGGAATTAATTCAACATGGTTGTACAAACACAAAGGTTTCGAACACCACTAGTATTTTTATTTGTTTGCTGCTTTCTCTACCTGGAAATCAGCTTTTACAGAATCAAAAATTACCTTCTCAAATCTTTCTCACAGCCACACTGAGCTAGGCACAATGGAAGGGATGAAGAGCCCCTGCCAAAGCCTCTGAGACCTCATACCTCCTGTCCTTCACTTTACACAGCATATGCTGTATCAACCCAACAGTCCTCTTTTCTAAAATAAGGGGCTTATAACAGCACTCACCATATGCACACTGCCCCCTCCACATTGCTTTTATCCCCTGGACACACAGGCCAGCAGACACGCCACCTCCGCTTTAATGCAGCCCAAACAGGCCTCAGCTGGTGCAAACTGGCTTTTTAGCTGGATGGGCGCAGGTGCCTCTTGCAGAGACAGTGGGGGCATGGCAACACTACAGGTGTTTTCTCCAGCTCTCTGGCCAAGTTTGCAAGGAAGCAAAATCTCTCTGCTCGAGCCTTCACCCTCACTGCTGCCCCAGGAGTCACCCAGCTGAGGTGGCTCTCCAAAAGAGTACCCAGTATCTTCTGGATAGGTAACTACTTTATTTCTCTTCTAAAACCAGTTTTGTTTTGGGATTTCCTCCCCCCCACCCCCATTTAGAACCCTCAGAAAGAGTGTTCTACAAATTACCACAAGGAACATTGGTTGATGTCAGTGAAGGATCCAGTCACAGATTTGTCTCTAAAGTGTGTGTAGTGTGCTGCTGCATCAGGAGCAGCCATAACACCAGAGCACATCATGGCAGCAATGATTTTAGAAAGCAAGCTTCCCTCCAGTAACTTGTTTTAGGCACTGAAAGCAGGATTTAACTTTTTCCACTGTGAGAACTTACATAAAGGCTCCAATATTTTCTTAGCTCCAAGTGCATGTGTGTCTTTAAGGGTAATAAAGACACAAATAAGGCTGTGATAGTAAAATGCATGTATTCTAAAGAGCATAGCCTCAGTGCTGTACACCATTCATATTATACCTATATAATCAAACCAAATGCCTTCTGCGTGGGAGACCCAGATGAAGCCCATGGCTTGCTGAGGTCCCTTTGGTTTCCAGAGACATGGAAGTACAAATAAGGCAAAATCTTTTTCCAGCTGAGCTGCTTTGTGCAAACACAGTGCAGGATAAATACATGGTAAGGGCCCAGGTTGCTTTGAGCTAACCACAGACAGGCTAAGCACCCATGAAGGAGTTTAACATGGAGGCAGGGATAAAAGTAGCTTTCTCCTGTCAAGCCATAGGCAGCTTGGATCTTTCCCCTTGTTTCTCTCAACATAAGCATATTGTTTACAAAATCAGAAGAAAGGACTTAACACAACTTTTATTATTTTACTTCTGAAGTAGAAGGAGCAGCAGTCTTTTGTTATGCTTATTGGATACACTATAGTCTTCTCTCTACTCTCAGTGCCAGTATTAACTTGCTCTTCAACCATGGCTTTCAGATAACCACTTTGTGCTGCTGGAAGCAATGAGCACTTTGCCATTAGTTCAAGTGGCAAAAAGAGGGACCATACCAGAGCTGAGGGCAGCACGGTGGCTGACCTAATTCCTGCTCTTCTTCAGTTCCCTATGTTGTTAGTTGGCACTTCACAACAAATATCATCTTGCTTGAGAGCAAGCAAAACATTTTTTAATTAATTCTTACCCTCTAGGATGGCATCTGACAGTTGATACTAAGGGAGGCTGAACCTCACCTTTGCAAGTACCAAAGCTTGAATTTTAGGCACTTGGGTTCAAAGACTTGTAAACAGCACTTTTTTCCTGCTCCTCAGTCCATTGATTCCCAAAGGATGCACTCCTCCCAAATTCTTTCATTCCTCACTATTCAGAAGACATCTTAGAACAAGGAGTGTCTAAATGGGTAGGGACTGCACATACTACAGTGAGATCTTATCTAGCCCCAAGTAGTGATATGTGTAATCATGTCACAATAACTATATTATAGCAAAATGCCTACAATCAATCCGTTTTTCCAGAACAAACAGTCTGTCTGACTTTCAGTGTCAGAAATGTGTTGTTATACTTTGATGAGCAACAGTTTTCAAATTATTGTTCTGAATAAAGTGACATAATTGACTTTGCATTTTTGATGAAAGTGAACTGTGATAGAACCAGAAAAAGATCTATATTTTCATAAACCCATATGCAGGTCTTCCTTGATATGGCTTTAGGTTATTAGTACTAGTACTAGCAGCAAACCTTAAAATTAACCATGTGCACTGCTGAAAAAGAAATTAGTAAACACCATGAGTTAAATCACTTTATACTAAGCAGCTTTAACAATGATAGCAAAATTAATTGTAACAAAATAATACTTCCTGTTGTTTATTAGATAATATAAGAATGAAATATACAGTACACAAAATTAATATAAAAATGTTCACATAATTGATTCTAACAACGTTTTTCTTTGGATTAACTGCAGATAAGCAGGTTTTTAAGAAGTTATGCTGAGATGTATTTTCTATTATAGGATCTGAAGTGTATCATACTGTGCTGTCTACAAGTTTAATCTACAGAATGAAAGTAGTGAATTTATGCTGGATCTTGGTGGCGTCTGTTGGAAAAGAACAGCAACATCAGCTTAGAAGAGAAAGATGTTAGTTCATTACAATAAAATGCTAATTTTCATAAGCATAATTTCTTTTGAAATTTCAAACCTTACAATTGTACATTTTCAATATCCAATCCTTGCCATAAAAAGTTTCATGCTACTATACTGGTGACAAAGATTTTCAACTTTGTTTTTCTTTTTAGATGGATATGTAACCCTAGTTTTCCTTTTCCTGATGAATTTTCATATCTTTAAAATTAATGTTGAACAAAGTTCATTCTCCTAAAGAAACACTTGAAATATGGTGTATACTTCTAAACTGAGTGTTTTCATTTTTAGGTATATGTACATAAAGGAATGTAAAATAGTTTCAATTTGTTAAGTCTGTGTATTTTCAGTTTATGTCATATTGGTTAGCAGAAAGATAAAGTGACTATACTAATGACTGATCTAGATAGCCTAAAAACAGTCTATCTGTTCCATCCATTACATTATGCCATAACGCTTTTCACTACAATACAAAATACTCTAGAAAAAAAGAAATCATTACCAGAGAATATAACATACAGTTATCAGTGCTGAATACACCTATTTAATTGACTTTCTCTACGTGTTCTGCTTTATAAAAGGAATATGATTTAAACTGAAAATTCTTCTTGTATTATCCAAACAATTTTTCTTAATAGACACTGAATGTACTTGCACAATTGCAATGCATTCAAAATAGTGAACTGCTGCCAGATAAGCTGGTTAATGATTTAAAACAGGAATGGGTGCCTGACAAAATGTGGGCTAGCCTTCTAGAACAAGACAGATGGTGTTCTTGCTCGAGGTGTCTCTAATGTAAATCACTAATTCACCTTTTAACTTGGCACATATCACAAGAACTCTTAAAACAATTCCTGTGAAGTGAACGTGAAGACAAATCAAAAAATCAAATGCCACAAAACCATTCTTCAGAAATTTAGAAAGTAACATTTTTTTAAAAAAATCTCATAGTATTAAACCAGTAAAATTCAGTGCATTGGGGAAGTATTTGTCATAGATAAACTATTCAAATTAGCTTATGCTGGGAACCGCTGGACTTGCTGCTTTCTTTCCTTTTATGTTTAAGACCACTGGCAAGAACAATCTGTAGGCTCTTGGATTGAATAGCTGACCCAGGTTGAATTACTAGTGCAATACAATTGCACAGTTCGTCTCTGCAGTCCAAGCTCCCTGCAGCATTTGCAGAATCTTGCATAGGTGTTGATGTTGTAGTTGTAAATGCTTGCAGAGGGGCACTTTCCATCACACGAAACAATGTTCACCTGGTAACAAACATGAAAAATAGTCAGAAAATTGGAACAGCTAGAAAAGAGAGTCAGGGGTTCTCACATCCAAATATATTAGGCACTCAAATCCAATGGCAAAGCAATGAAATATTTAAAAGTATTTGCTCTAGCCCCTTGTGAAATTCTACTATGTCTGAGTAATAAACTCTGAAGCATGTTGCCCAGACAAGTCTTAATTTTTATCTTCCTGAGATTAATGATGACTTTCTGTCAATTTCAGTAACAGTAGATTTTAGCCATTACAGACACAAAGAAACAATTTCAGCTTTGAATTTTACAGTATTTGTAACAGCCTACAGTGTTAATTTCAGTGATGCACTGATGCAGTGTTGCTATACTGGTATCAGTCAGGAGTAAATAAGAAATCAATCCTTTGGCAAGCCAAGGAGAATTATTACTAATGATACCACAACTGTATTACAGACTGTAACAGAAACAGCCATATAAACTGATAATTTTTTCAGATTTAATAGACAGGATTTGCATTTCTGTTCAGTGAGACGCTGAGTCTAGATTTCCTGGCTGCTCAACAGTTTACTCTGCAAAACATACTCTCAGAGTCATTTTAGAGGTTACAGCTGTTTCCCTATACTCTTTTATTACAGCTTTTCCAGGCGCTCTTACACATCTCACGAGACGTCTGTCTGCACCCTTGCTGCTGCTCTCACTGCCCAGCAGGACATTGTTGGTGTCCTCCTACAGTAAATCCTTCAGTAGGCACACAAATAGTGCCTCATTCTTCCTACACATTTCACAGTACGCTCATGTCTTAAAAAACCCCTTCAGGACCCAAGATTCCTTTCTTCATGAAGTTGGCATTTAAATACTTACCCTAGACAGATGGAAACTTAAACACATCTGCAGCCATTTTAACTGTAGTATATCATTGGCAAGATTTGGTTCTATCAGTTAATTTGCATATAATAATTGCATTATAGGGTGAACCGAGACCTTGGATTTGCACTAAATCAACATGTGCCTAAATGCACACAAAGGCAGAAGTCACATCCTGCTTTTTCTAATTGCTTGAGAAAATAATTGCTGAGGATGTAGGGAAACATAAAAACAGCTCTATGAAATTAGAAACCTCGGTCTCAGAGACACACAGACATTAGCCTTGTGGAATTTGTGTTCGCTTTCTTCCTCCTTTTGATTTCTCATATTTTTTCCCTTCTATTAAAAGAAACCATGATAGTGATTTACTTACTGGTGTGTTACTCCTGCAGTCATTCTTGCGGATAGTCATCCTAACGGTCACCTTTTTACAGAATTTTCCATCTTCCTTACCTGCAAAATGGGAATTGATTGAAAAATATCAGCTCAAAATTCTAAACATTTCAGAGACAAGAACATTCCTGAATGTTTTATGGGGTCAAGAGACACAAGGAAGAAAACGCCCAATATATCACTGCACATACAAAACCTTGGTGAAGTGATACTCACTGTACATTGTATCCTTTTAAAGTGATTCTATTTCATACATTCAAGCACGTCTCCTCATATCTCCACTAACAATTATAAAAGGTTCATTCTTCACTCAGAAGCCTTTTAAGAGTAAGTCCACTGTGGTTAAAAAAATTTTGTAAAACTGATCAACCACTCTTGTGAGAAGAATTACTAATAATGCATAAAATGCATTTTCTATGAAATAACTTTAACACTTTAAGAGCAGCAATTGCATTCCAGTGGAATAAGCAAAGTTTAAAATGAACACTTAAAAGCAGAATCTGATGAAGAATAGGGCTTCAGGGGCTTTACATTTCTGTATGCTTTCTATCAAATAAGAAAATGAACACCAGTGAAAAAATTTAATTTTTTATTGATATTTTTGTTAGCATTATTTCCACAATTTTTCTCACAGAAGTATGTACAAAGTATGTGGATGGAATAAAAAAGATAAAAAGAAAATTTGTAGTTAAATAAGAGGAGTTAAACTTAATTTAAGAAGGTAATCTTGAACTTTTGAAGAAAAGAAAAGAAGTTCAGTATAAAGGTCAGTTGTTAGAGATCAGAAAGTACAGTATCTTCTTACGATGGTCCTCTCTATGCCGAAGAAACTGCATCACTCTGCAGACCTGTAAGAGAAATGAATAATCCATTCCATTACAACAGCTTTCACAGTTTCACAGCAGATTTTACACCCCATGATGCTGTCCCACACGACTCTCCACTTACAGAGCTGCAGCCAAGAAATCCAAAGATGTTGACGAAATGTGAATACTGTGAGTTCCAGAAAAGCAAGGGCAATGAAAGACTCATTCGCCTGACCAATACCCAATACTGAACTGTAACTGCAGTTAATTACATCTGGATGTACAATGTCCAGTTCTTTGCTCTAATCACTGTCAAATCAGATAATACTGCTTCTCAGAGAGAAACGTTTTGTGGCTTTTCTGTTGTTTTTTTGTTGGTTTTGTTTTGTTTTGTTTTTAACCCTATAAACCTGCTACTGTTTCTAGACATAGATGAAGTTTCTAGAATATGAAAGGACAACAGTGAATCTTTGTGGAAGCAAATAATTACTGCTTAACTATCACTGAATTATACTTGCTTAGGAAAAAAAGTTAATTGAGAAATGAAGAAAAAATAATTGGTTTTAAAAATAAAAAACTCACCATTGTTTCATGTCTGTCAGAGCTGTATTTACTTCCTTTCTTCGTCTACATTTTACTTGGTGTGCAGGATGGAGAATCCAGAGCAGCTGCAGCTATAACTTCATCCAGGGTATAGTGAGAGTACATCATATCTCAAAGAAATGAATTTATAATGTATTTCTTGCATATACTTTAATGTCCGGTGGCTTTAAATGAGCTCTAAAACATGATATACTTTTCCATGACCAACTTTAAATCATGTGACCATCTTCTATGTGTTGTGTTATGAGATTCCTTTTTACAGTCTGTATGGTCAAAAATCCTTGCTTGATTTTAGGTTCTCACATAACACCTCTGTCATTTAAAATGATGTCAATATGAAATATAGATTTCAATGTAGTACTTCTAGAGTCATGAGCGTAATTTATTGAAGGATATATCAATCAGTGGTTTACAAAATTACAGTCAACAAAATTTCTCTTACAAAAATAGAGCGATGTTTCCACAAAATAAATGTCAAAATAATTGCATTCATATCATGGTACAATTAAAAAAATTATCATGCTTTGTTGAAAGCAAACTCTCAATTTTCATGCAGTAAACACATTTTTCTGCATTTTCAGTATACTCTCCTAACTACAGATAGGAAAGAAATTGCTTGCTACTCCTACTGTATATGCCACTGGAAGCAAAACTATATGATATATCATCTGCAAATGTTTTCCTATAATAAGCTTTAACAAGCAAAGCCATTAGTCTCTATGTTCTAAAGCACTGTAACCAATGGAATTAGCTTATATTTTTTAATGTATAAATTTTATACATGCAGCAAGCTAAACACTATGCAAGTGCTTTCTACCAACAGTACATTGTTGGCTAACAACAATGCACTGCCCACTCAGTGCAAAATGAAAATCAGAAGAAAACCAAAATGTGAGCCACCCTGAACCACGAGCAGTTATACTACACTGCAGCTTTTGGCATAATTGGGTAACATGAGGCCTGATGCTCCTATCAGGGAGTACATCGTTGGAAATCAACAATGAAGCTGTTTGGGTTGGTCCTACTTATTTGCAGGAAAATGTACCTGTGTTACAGCTAGCATAAGCTGTAGTAGTGACTGGGCTAACAGAGAATGGGAAGAGCACTGACACTGAAGAACCTGGTAAGAATATTACATATTGAACAGAGTACATGTTACAGAGGATTCCCTATCAGTATGAAGCATTTTGGAGTTGTTAGATCCAGCATATTTGAGAAAAGAATTCAACTTTAAAATGTCTGTATATTGCAGGATCACAAAATGGCTGAGGTTAGAAGGGACCTCTGGAGATCATCTGGTCCCAGCTCAAGCAGGGATCACTGTGCCAGCAGTTCAGGACCATGTCCAGGTACTACTTGCATTGCTAAGCCTAATGTCAAACCAGGAAGCATCCAAACTATGTTTATATAATTAAGAGATCCTGGTACCCTAAATTAAAATTGTCCTTTGGGGTTTCAAGAAAGAAATAATATCATTTCATCTGAGAAGTGTTTGTAAAAACTCTCTATGTTTTGATGGAATTCTTGTGACTTAATTTTCAAATATGACTTAAAGAAAAAATTACAAAGGTGTCTAATGATAAAGTACTTCAACAGAAAACAACCTGATAACCCTTTTCATAAAACTCACACTGTTACAGTTCACTAACAGCTCTCATGCTAGTTCTGTTCAGAGTCAGAATGAACTACATGATTCAGAGGTACTATGGTGTCTATAAACAGGTGTGAAATCCAAACTGTATGAATCTACTTGTAAATGCATCTCAGAAGTCACTGGCTTTTTCAAGGGTTTAATTTTACTTTGTGATGCCTGCCCCAGATTAATGACTGACTGTCTTAATTATTTAAGAATGTGGTTATGATCTTTCTCTAAGGATAGTAGCAAGATCATCTACCTTGCTGAAATGGATTTTTAACGGTCTTAAATTGTTTGTTCAGAAGATAGCTAATAGAGCTACTAAGGCACTGAAGGGTAATGTCAGTTAATCAACAACTAATCTCAAAGAACCTGTGGAGAATAGGCTACAGAACTAGGGCAAGGGATTGAAACACAGTTTGATCAGAGTGAAAAAGCATGAAGAGATATCACCATTCCTGTGCAGTGATTAGGAGCAGGGAAAAAACCAGATAAATCTTCCACAGTTTCAACAACTTTTGTACTACAAAATGTAATTTGTAATGAGTAACACCAAGCAGTGCCTCCCACTTTGCAACATATATCCTACTGTAGTAATTGTGCACGTGGTACTGTACCTGGTAGTCACGATTGTTCAAATCCCACCCAGCAGGAAATATTTGCAGTTTACTCCAGCTTTCTCTCACATTTTACTTTCTACTACCTTTAGCCTTCAGGCCACTATTCCTGCCACTTATGCAAATGAAGTGAGATTTTTACACCTTTTAAAGATAATATGACACTGGCCAGTATGAAATCTCCTTTTCTGTTACTTATAATATTGTCAGCTTCAAGTATTTGAGTTCAAATTCTTCAGATTAGGTGCCTGCCTCAGGCCAAGTTCTCCATGAAATTGGCCAGAATTTTTCAGCTATCTACCAGAGTGCTAAGAGAAAACATACCTAGGTCTTGATTTACATTAACAATTAGCATATTTCAAACCTATTCTGTAGAAAATGATTTTCTGTTTTCCAGAGAACCTTTAATAGCTCTCAAAGAAGTAAAAACATATCCTGGTAATCAAGTAAGTGGGATTTTTTAACTGTAAGGTCTTTTGAAAGATCATGCCTGAAAACATCTGAACAATGTCTGTAAATGGAAGCTAAGAATATTATTACAATCAGTTAATTATTTACAGTATTAACTTATAAATTGCATAGGTCAATCTTCACTTTTACTAAATATGAAGATATGAATGTAGATGAAGAACGTTTTAAGGTGCCTTCCAAAACATATTAATATTTTGAGTTTTACATTAAAACTACAAAAAAATCAGGATAGTAATTTTAGTAAAGGGAAGGAGTAAACCTTTCAATGTTGAACTACTTGCTTCTGATTTAACTCCACTAGTTTCACCAGCATTCACATGAAAAAAAAAACTGGAAGAAATGCAGGCTTTAAGATCAGTGAATCAAGCTTTCATGTAGGAAAGCTAAAGTAACAAGAAACCAGAGATACATGTGAGGCAGGAAGTGTCATTAATCACTTACATGTTTTGCAGCATCCTTCTAAGAATGGTACAACATAGCCTCCAACCTGGCCAAGAGACAAATGGAAAGATTTTTTTTTTTTTCAAATATTAATTCCGATATATCATTACTATTAGAAATATCTTCTAGATAAAGCTCTGCAAAATTATTCAGGCAAATGAAGCACTCTGATGAACAGGTGAAGGTTTGGCTGTAAGTGATCAAACTTGCCTGTTTTAACACAAGTGCATATATTAAAGTGGTTGTCACTGAATATCACTATACATCACCAGCCACCAAAATGCCACATTCGGAGAGGTAATGACTATATTAAGTGTTACTCCAGCATGTGTTACCTAAAGTAAGCCCGTGGCTTCTTGCAGAGGACATACTGACAATCACAAAAAAATGATTTTGAATTTAAAGCAGGAAAAATATCTCATCTAAATGAGAAGCCACCCGCTCCCCATATTGGAGTATCGTGGCAGTCTTCAGTGCTGTAAGCATGCAGCCTTCCTTAGAGTACTGTGGGAAGAAGTGCAGCTTTTTAAAAAGCTCTCTCAGGATTACATTGAAGTAGAGTCTCAAAAGCTGTGAAGATTTATATCTCTGCCTTAACTTTTTTAGTTTGCCTAGAACAGCTAAACGCTTTTCACCAGCTTTGTAGCCAAGGCTCTCTCTGAAGAACCAATCCATCGCAAGGGAGAACTACAACCACCTAGTTCCTTTAGGATTGTTCCCTGTTTGTGTACCATAATTCATTAAGGAAAGTATCCTCCCATCCACATGTAAATGTGAATTACAGAGAGCAATATGAAATTGCTCCCCAGATACATTTCCTGGCACTTAGTCTAATTTAATTTTGCAAATTCAAATAGAGCTTTTGCTTCTCCAAAACTAGTCCACAAAACCTTATGCTCACAGTAGAAAAGATCATCATGCTCGATCTTTCCTTTTCTTTAATGTTTTTGACCACTATGATGAATCAAATCATTATATGCAGAAAATCAAGTCCAACCCAGAAAAGCATCCAAGTTCAGACAGCTGTATGAGGACAAGTTTGATATTACAAGTTTCTATGAAAAAAATTAAAATAATTCCAAGAACAGGAAGAGTTCTCTCCATCTCCGTAGCTGGACAGTCTGGTGGCACAATATATGTGCACAGTTAGAGCTTTTCACCTTCAAGTGTCTGGACAAAAATGCAGGCATTGCAAGAATTTATTTCTCCCTTCTTAAGTTAAAAATGTCTTTTGTCAGTGTGAATCTTTTCATGCAAACAAAATCATAGCTGGAATGCAAACAGTGAATTGACAACTGACCTTCACACACTCAGTTTCATTAAAGGGTGGGCAGCCAACTGAAGAGGAAACCAGAACTGGTCCTATTGCTGTGATAGTGCATTCGTATCTGATGCAGTTTGAAATCCAAACAGTACCAGGCTGTTAAAAATTGTAAATCAGAGTCTTTACTCAGCAGCTCAGAAAAAACAGTATTATAACTATTTATTATAAAATTCCATTTAAAGTTAACTCATCTGAATCAAAAGTAGTACTTACATCAAAATATAATTTAGACAAACGCTAAAGTTCTGTTTAAGTACAGAGCTTAAGTCCACTAAACATGTAATGTTAAGCAAGTTCTAGAATAGTCAAGTTGTCGATAATTCTCTGATATCCCTTAATCCCTTACTCTTTGTAGACAGCTATGTGAATGAAACAAGAAATTAATGTTGTCTACATGCAAATAAATCTGCTCTTTGCACATTTTATATGGCAATGTGTATGTAGTAGCTCACTTTTTTTGTTTACTTCTGAAACTTTTGAGAGAGCAAGATGCATAAATTTACCTTAAAATTGGAAACTGTGCCATTGTTGAAAGTGTGGAGACAAGACAAGTTCTTACAGCTACCACAGCAAGTTGTTAAATCTTTTGGAGGCTGATAGACTTGGTTCTGCCAAAATCAAACAGATTATTCCTTGCATGAGACGATCTTGCAGCACAACATTTTAGAACTGTAATAGCCAGATTTGTTCGGGTATCTTATTGTAGGGATTTTAAAAAATACTTTCAAAACTACATAGCTTACATTTGAATACATTGTACATTCATGAAGCTTTGTAAAAAGACCTTTGATCTAATTGAAATAAATGAGAAGTTCCAACTCTGAGAGAATGAACTGGCCTTTCTACCATTTTCAAATGCAAGTCTGACAGCTTATCTCAACCACCACTGAAATTTCAAGGTTTTACACACTAGACACAGTATGTACATTATTAGAAAAGGTACTATATGTAATATTCTCATGGTAATGTATCATACTTTGTAAAAAGACATGGTATGATTTATTTTATAAAATGGCTTGCACCACAATTAGAATTATTCTTCCATTAATAATTATTCTCTTCCCAATTCTTATTCTAATATGCTGACAGGTGTTTGTATCAGTTTCACATAATACAGTTATACAGGGATGCAAAGTGCCAGTATGCTATTAGCCCAGGATGGCAGTATTCTGTGTACATGTGTTAGCATAAGATTTACATGGGGGAAGGAGTGGGAAATAGTGAAGGGAGTGAGACTTCTATAACCTTGTATCAGAAGTGCGGTAGCACATTGTTAGAGATGCTGATGGTTACTTGATTTCTTTTTCCTATGACTGTAATCAACTCAAAATCCAACAAAATGCAGTTAGTCAAACCGGCCACAGTATACATATCTAAAATTCCGAATTTCTTACAGCTTTGCACTTGACAGCACAATTGATTGAAGACGTGTTTATCTGGTAGTATTTCGTGGAGGGATCAACAATATTAGTACAATGAGAAATATGGCAAATGCCATCAGCGCTGTGTTCTACAATTTTCTGTCCAGGAAGCAGTACACCTCTCTCATTACTCAGGCAAACTTTGTCTCTTACTACAAGAAAACACAAAATAAACAGCATGCTCAGAACAAGGAGCTTGGTATCAAAACCATTAAAAAATGTTTCAAACACTAAAGCAGGAATGGAAAAAGCTGCTCTACCCCTTTAAGAATTATAAGTCAGATTTTCAAATATAGATTTTTTAATGGTAGTCTAATGCCTCACCACAATTGCTAAATTATTTCAAATATACCATGCGTGAAATGTAATACATATGTAATACTCTATGATTTGCAACACCAAAATGACAGAGCAGTCTCTTCACTGATTTGATTTATAAGGCTACTTTATAGCCTTATAAAACATACTGATTTGTTTAATAAGGCTACTTTAGAATAAGAAATGCACCTCAGAAATATCTATTTCTCCCCACGGATTACTGAGGGCACAGAGGATAACTAGCTCAGAAGTCTACATCATTGTTGTAGAAATCTAGGTAAGGACAATCCCAACTATTTGGCAATTGGTGCCCTACAGGAATGAATTTTTCCTGGCTTTCCTCAGACTCTATTGGGCATGCTCTAAGATGCATTTACATGGTGCTGAATGCTCTCCTTGATCTTGTAAAGCACATAAGCACACCTACCAGCTCCTGAGAAGTCACGTAATGGGTTAGTGGGACTCTTCTTTACGTGCACATTGAGTGTGTGTTCTAGTTTCTTGCTGGAGTTCTCACTCCAGCTCAGTAATATGGAGGCTACTTAGTCAACACCACCCAACTTTCCAAAGACTCTTGGCTGCTATTTCCCTTCACAGACCTGCTGCAGGAACTAACAGAATATAAGGACGGGCCCTAATCAACAGAGTATTTAGTGAAGAGTCTTATCTTCTTACTTTTTCTTACACCATTTATGAACTATATTAGTCCATTCTTTGCAGTGCCATGCTCAATGTGAACATCCAATTTACAATTCCTAATTTACCTTAGCACTGGAAATAATATTTCTTTGAATGAAATTCTTTTCTGACTTACCACATTTGTACTTAACACAGTTACAGATATTTTCTGTACTGTTCTGAAACTGTTCATCTATCTGAAGTTTCTGCCCCTAAGTGTATAAAAGCAGAAAAGAGAGAGAAGTGAAACGACAGTGTTTTCTTAGCTGTACGATGTTTTCTATTGAACACCTTTCCTTCAGGACTCAAGTAGCAGTATCTCTTGCTCCTAGAAACCTACTCTGAATTCACTTTCGTCACCCACAGGGATATTTAATTTAGTAATAGCCAAATGGGAGGGCTTTTTTTTTACACCTGAAAAATGGGAATGGTGGTTTGGTGTCAGTAGAGCAGGCACTCAGGACAGAAAAGACTAAGGCAGACCAACAATGAAATGCAATGGCCGGCCTTTGTACAGAAATCTCCATGCAGTGTGGAATGCATTCATTCAGGGAATACCTTAATGGATATAAATAGCATAGCACAGATATAATTTTTAATTTTGCCTTTTATTGTTTATATGTATTCCCAGAGCTTCATCTGTGAAATGAAAGTACTAACAAGAAGTTCACTTACAAAGCAGTTTGAAGTTTCTCTATAAAAAATAAGCACTGTTTCAAATTCCTTCCTAGGACTAAAAATTTTTATAAGTTATTGCAATATTATTTTATGGGTAAAATAATGACAAGCAACATCAAAGCATACCCAGTACTGAGAGCCTAACCCAGCAACACTAATAAGCATTTTTGTAATGCAGAACAGGTCACAATGAAATACAGTTTAAAAGTCCTGTCTCATTAGCATGGTATATGTTAACACGTTCACTATAACAAATATTAAAAAAACACTGATGCCTTAAAGTATTTAGTTCTGACAATTCAAAACCCAAATTTTATCCTTGGGTTCATGAAAGCAGTTCCACTCTTCAAATACTTCAGGACACGTTACAGTCATAAACTCCCCATCCCCTCCCCTCTCTATAAATTCTATACGGCATTTTATCCTGCAAGATATTTAAACTTAATCAGCTGCTTAATAATGGATATATCTTATTGTAGAGCATTTTTTTAAAAGATAATGACATGGCATTTCATATTTCACTGATAAAGCTACTAGCAAGATACTAATAAATAGATTTGCTAATAAATTGTTACAAGAATACAGAAAGAGAAGAGAAATTTCATACCAGTTTGCACTGAGGTTTGGGGATCGTTTCACATGCACATTCTAAAACAGAATACAATTACAGCAATAATAGTTTAGATATATGCTATTTGCTTAAAATAGAGCATCAGAGATTATGGAAATTCCAGATTTACAAGTTATCACTGAAGGAATTCTGCTGGCTTTTGAAATATAGCCATCTGGGGAGTCCAGAGTTATGTTTGATATCTATTGCATCATGACCATCTTTATTTATTATAATTTACAGCACTATCAACTGCAGTACACCTGAATAGGTTAAAAAAAGAAAAATATGATCATTCTAGCCACTAGCCTCCTTGCAGTGATGACAATCATTACAATCATTATAAAGCAATGGAGAATTATGTATGATACCCTTCCATCTTTATAAACTGGCAAATTTCTGTCCTGGGAACTTTGTCTTTTTTGTAAGCCAGAAATAATTTACTAACTCTAACAAAATTTTCAAGATTTTCTAGTCAACCTTTTTGGACAGGGAAATTCTACAGTATGCTGTCACCCTTGTGAAGCAAGAAAAAACAAAGCAGGCAGGTTAAAAAGTTCTGTACCATGAGATGACTCTTCTATATCATTTGTTCATGAGCAGATCACAATGGTATAGTTGGCTTAAACCAAACTTAAACCCAAGAAGCCAAAGTTCTTGTCAGTGTCTTATTGTCCAAGGAAACCAAAATGAAAATCAGTCATTTTACCACATGTCCGAAAGGGGCAGCAGTTCTCTGGACTCCATACCTCCACCAAAGACATGCCCAGCATACATTTGAAATCAGGACAACGATGTATTTCACAAACTGAAATGAAGGAAAACAAAGTCCAGTAAACATAAGGTTGTCATATTTTGATGAACTGAAATATGACTCAAGAGGTAGTAAATGACTTATAATAAATACTTTTAGAAAACACCTTTTACTTGAAAAGACTAATAATCAAAATTTCATTGATAGCCATCAGGTAATAGTAGCATGGAATACAACAACTCTATGCAAACATTTAACACAGTTATAATAAACCTCCAGAATTTGGGGCCTGAAATTACTCATTTTTCTCCATGTTATATGTATCCAGTTAATGCTTGAGGCCCATGAAGTTTTCAAAGTAAAGACGATTTGTTCAGGACTACGGATGATAGCTTCCTTATACGCACAAGTGGAACCGCATCACTAATCCACTTCTTTTGGCACTGAACATCCACACTACATAATTCAACATGTTCTTTGTTTCTAAAATATCAAAATAAAGTCAAACTTACTACACTGGTATGTAGGGCAACACCTCTCTGTAGTGTTGCCATCCACAATAAGAACTTCTCCTTCTTGACATTTGGGTATTTGATCAGAGCAAGCCCCGCATGCTGGGGAAAATAATTATTTAAATCTAAAACACAGGAAGACATTTACTACTGCCTATGAAACATGCCCATAAATTTCTCACAAACACATATGAAAGAACAGAGAAATTCTGCATTCGTTCCTTATAGTCCCTATACAAGAGGCTAATTTTCAGTGCAGTTTGCCTTCTCTTTGTATCCTGTTATAAAGAATGAATATACTTTTTCTAAACCAGATCAAACCCCAGGATTTTCTCTCCTTTTCTGTTATGAAAAATGTTGATAGACTTCCTCTCCTACCAAGTTACTCTGTTGTAGTCGGGAATATTCATCTGCTCAAATTGTAACTTGTATGGATTTACAGTCCCTTTCAAAGGGCATCTCCAGTGATCCCTGTGTTATCCTCCCACCTGAACCCGTATGAAAACTACAATAGGTGCTTTTTGGCATGTACAGTGCAGAGACTCATTATATCAAAAGAGAGAAAAAACCATGCTGTGGAGACAGTGAGAAGAACCAGTCACTGCACATCACTACCACACGATCAAAGTGACCCCCCGATTATTGTAAATAACAGAAGTGTAATTGAAGTTTTCTATTAACTCTTAAATATTTGCACATAGAAACAGCTCAAATTTTTCCTATTACAGACAACTTGTCCTTCGTTTCACAGATATCTGTGAGAGTAAATTCAACAGGACCTCGGTATCACAAATCATACAGAAAACAACCTTATTGTAACATTGGAGCTCCTATAGTCATGTCAAAAACTACAATTTTATTATTAAATAAAATCAAAAAGAACATCAAAAGAACTGAACAAATCTGCATAATACTTTCATATGGGTTATTTACCATTGAATAAGGTGGACGATAGCTGAGACAAGAGGATATAGGGAGCAAGAGCACATATAAATTCAGTCTTCTTTCAGATTAAATATTCATGCAGTTAGTTGACACACTGTACATGGACAGCCTCTCAAAAGTACTCAACTCCCTCACCCATGGACACCACCACTACTCCTCTATATGACCCAAGAACACCACTCAGCCTCACAAAGCTGTTTTGTGACTTGTGATAGTTGTTAACATTTCTTATGATTTGTAAACTTCATGCCCAAATTTTTAACCACTTTCAACCCTTACAGCAAAAGGAAGTACAACGAGCCTTCATTGGCAAGATAATAGTAGACATCACTGCATATGCAGAAACACTTATAGTCTCAAACAGCCAAGATATACTGTACCACATATATAGGAAATGCAGCAGGTACTCTCCACCTGAGCCGCAATTAGTGTTTGATCATCTTGACAGCTTGGCACCTGCTCCACTGGTTCACATTTTGCTGGATCACACTCTGAAAAAAGTACATCTGATTACTTTCTTTGTACAAAGTAGAGCATTCCTCCATTTTTACGCTGTATCTCTAAGAAAAGGCAGGGCAGAGAATACTACAAGACAGTTTAGAAAAACTTCTACCATTTTTCACAAGAAAGCAATGACACAGTCTCGCCTGACCATTAAACACAAGACTCCTTTGTCATCATACCTGCTCAAACCGAGACACAGACTGACCCATAGCTTTTTGATGAAAAAGAATTTTGTAAATGGGCATACTAAAAAGATGTTGTCATTTTTTTTTTTTTCTTCAAAGCTGATCTATTTAGTTTACTAAATGTCTTTTACGGGTTGAAATTTTTTACCTTTTCAGCTGAAACCTACCACAAACATAGTTGGGACAACAGGATTCTTCACTGTAGTAACTGACCAGTTTTTCCAAGCCATTGCACTCAGGGATTAGGGGTTCACAGAGGCTGTGATTACAAACTGTTGCATAAAGGGAAAGAAAAAAAATGAAGAAAAAAATAAAGATGAAGGAGAAAAAAAACCCCAAATCATTCTAAACTATCTTATGCATTTATAAGTTGAGTAGAGCAGTGGCAAGTACTATTTGCAGTTTGATACCCCAAATCTCCAAATAACAACATGCATGTAAAACTACAGCAAACTAGCAAAACCTGAGGCAATATTCAGAATTGCCTGGCATTTTCAACACTTTTGATGGAGGCAAAGTTAAACCAGACCTGAGTCCTTGTGAAAATTAAAATCAAAAATAAAAAATGTTCCCAAGGACAACTCAATGCAACTTCATCTCCGGTGGTCAAAACATGAAGACTGTTTACAATTTCCTTTTGAAGACAGACATTCTGAGCTAAGTAAGGATTAAAGAGTTCACTTTTTAAACCTTTTTTTAATTTTTTTTACTACTTATGTTGTAAATTAAACAATAAACTGATCTTTTTTTCTAGTAATGTAATTTATTTGTGTTCAGACATTAAAAATAAATCAGTAGCCTTTACAGCTGAGAGAAGCAGAATTCATATGCAAATAAAGACAGCTATTTCAGTCCTTACAACCTCCTGTCCCCTCCTCCTACCTCTCCCCCTAACTCTGCTGGATACTGAGCCAAATAATATCAAGTTTCTATGGTTTTCTACATAATCTGTAAAATCAAGCTGAAGTAATTTCCATTCACTTCGAAAGTAGGATGTGTAACAGGAAAACAAACCTGAAAGGGTATCTGCATATATATATATATATATCCAGTTGGCAGTATTCATAGGCATTAAGGTGTACTTACTACAGATCTTCTGAGGACAACATGTCTGATCACCAGGAACAAGTAAGGCCACTTCTGCAAATCGCTGACAGTCTATATCTTGGGCATCTGAACAGCTGTACTCCACTGGAATAATGGTCTCACTGTCAACACATTTTTGCATGCAGCATCCACTCAAAGAAGTCTTCCAGATCTCACCTACTGCACGAGGTGCTCCTGAGCTGTCTGTACAAGCTAGATCAGGACAACAGAAAGCAGAAGTAATTCCTTTGTACTCCAAATTTTGATCATAATTTTCTTCCACAGCAGGTGTGTAACTCTGAAGCATAAAAATCCCAGATTCTTAAAGGCATCACCTATCCCCATCACCCCACAAAAAAGTGAAAGAGGAGACAGTCTGAGACTGAGTTTGTATGGGAAAGCAAGACACTCAACACCCTCCAGAGGGTCAGGGCCTCCACTTTGTTGTGTGTCTACTGCAAGGCTACTCACTTAAAATCCCAGTCCAATCCTTTTTTTTTTTTAAAGCAGTAATCTGAAGTTATTTTTTGTATTTCACACATGGAAAAACTCTTCATAATTTGCAGTGTTTTATGTAATCTGATTTATAATAATCTAGATCTTTTGGGTTTGTGGTCTTAGTGTTAAGTATTGGTCTCCAATTTGGTGTGCTCAGACAGAATTGTAATGAAAATAAATATCAATGCTGGCAGAGAGAATATATAGATGCATTATTCAAAGTGTGCAATTAACCGTTGCTGCATGTCTTCTGAATGCCATTTAGTATCAATAGGTTTGGACCCCTTAGCAAAGGGCAAGGTTAAAAGGAGGCCAACACTAACATGCCTGTAATACTAGAATACAATCATAAGCACAATCTCCCATTTTGAAGATCATACTCCAGCTGAGAGAAGGGGAGCAAAATTCTATGCCACAGGGACATTCACTGCTTGCTCACCTGTACAGTTAGCATTTACTGAATACCTGGAGTCCTCAACTGAATGATGTATATAGAGCCCACACGACATCAGGCCAGAACTCTACTTGCTTCCAATGAAGTATCTAAACACCAACTTGCAGCTAACAAAGAAAATCACATGCAAACATACCACATTTTTCTTCAGGAATACAGACAGCAGTGTGAACTCGGTGAAGGATGGTTCCTCCAGCACAGATGCAGCCTTCTGTCAACACTGAGCAGGAGTCTGAGTCCAGAGAAGCAACCTCGTTATTCTGACAACTGTCTGCAACCTCACAGGCAGCTATACAAGCCTGATAGGAGAAGTTTTCAGAGCAGGGGAAGGCTAGGAGAGAAATAAATAAATCAGTCATTCTGAAGTTGCAATCACATGAGGCAGTGCTTAAGAGAAGACGTTGTCTTCTTGTCAAATTCCTGTGCTTGCCTACTCAGTAAGATCTACCAACCACTGAGACAGACCAGTTAACTTCTACATGACAAATTCAAAGAAAACAAGTTGCAAGCACTTTTACTTCATAGTAATATTTTCATCAGGGTTTGGTTTGCATTTTGGTAGTAGAGATATCAAACAGTGTTGACACAAATGAATCTAAAACATTCAAAAGCATTTGTATGCACTACACAGATTAATAGTGTTCTGAATCATCATGAAAACTTTGGAGCAGCTAAAGAAAATGTAGTGATTACTAAAGGGCAAAGCTTTGTCAATGATAAAAATGTAAATGTACAGGGAAATTAACAACTTTTTTATGTGCAATAACGAAGAATGGGATGACTTTGTTACTATATTTAATAGATATCCACATTAATTACTCTCTGTATGTGTCTATTAATTTTAAGTCAATAAACTTAAACCTAACATTCTTCATACTGCTAATGTAAATTCTTTGGCATGTTATGGGTGCATGCAGGAGTACATCTCATTTTATTTTAACTTCTACTGTTAAAAACTTAACATGATCTTTCATTGGTTCAAAAGAGTGATTAAAGCTGCATAATACGGCACACTGAATGACTACAAATGCCAAGTGTGGTTCTGTGAACTACCAAACTATAGGATCCTTATCATGTAATGTTACCAAGATCATACAGCAACACCATCTGGAATCAAGGGACTGAGACACAAGTTCAGTTCACAAAGAGACTGTACCCTCAAAATGAAAAAAATGTTCCAGTTTAGGCTTTAGGCAGATTATTTTATTCAGCTTTATTCAGAGAAAATGGTCATAAAGCTTCACAGGAAATAAAGCTGGGGGGAGAGCCCTGTAAATAGAGGAACTCAGGCTTTTAAAAACCAGTCTACAGCATATCAACAGTGCCCACAAAATCCAGATCTGGACATCATGGCCCCCTTTCACTAGGCGCACACCACCAGAGGTCACTGTGGTATAAAAAGGAGCGTGATGTGTGATGGATGGAATACCTATTTTTATAGATATATTTTGTAAGACCTCTTTGTAAGTAGTTATTTGCTAGTAAAATCCATACAAACTGAAGACTTTTTTTACTGACTGTTTTGAAGCTTTAGACTCCATGATTATTATTTTCAGGGCATGTCTCAGTTTTGCATAGCTGGGTGCTGGGAGAGAACGGGGTTGCAGAAAATGGCTGCTGGAAGGAGCTGCTGGAATGCTCTGCAGGCCCCAGACAGTAAACATCATCCAATTCAAGGCCAAAGTTGCTGCTGACCAGGGCCGAGCCAATTGGTGATGGTCACAGCGCCTCTGGGAATCACATATAGGAGAAAAAAAATGCAGGCAGCGGCATTTTTGCCACCGGAGAAAGGAGTGAGAAGATGTAACGAGCTGTGCAGACACCAAGGCCGGGGAGGGCAGGGGAGGAGGTGCCCCAGGTGCCAGAGAGAAAAATGCCCCTGCAGCCCGTGGAGAAACCCATGGTAGAGCGGGTGTCCCCCCCTCCCAGCCCATGGAAAAGGCCGAAACCCCACCTGTAGCCCGTGGAGGGGCTCCACACTGGATGGAGCAAGTGGAGACATAAAGAAGATGCTGTGACCCTACGTTGGGATAAGCCCCTGCCAGCACTTGCAGCCCGTGAAGAGAAACAGAGACACAGAGATGAGCGAGAGAGAGTTTTGCGCCGAAACAGGTTTGCTGGGGGGGGCTGGTGACCCCATGGAGGACTGGAACTGACACTGTGATTTATTACTGCCTGCCATAGCAGTGATCCACAGCAGGGCAGCTGATGAAGAGATAAAGCCCTGTGGGAAAGAACTCATGTTGGAGAAGTTCGTGGAGGACTGTCTCCCGTGGGTGGGACCCCACGGTGCAGCAGGGGGAGGGTGTGGAATGAATGACCCGCCCCGGCCGAGAAGGAAACCAACTTGCAAGGAAATGACTGAAGCCCCCATTTTCCCAGTCCCTGCCCACCCCATGCCACGATGAGGGGGGGAAGAAGGGAGTGAAATCATGACTAGAGTGAAGTCTGCTAAGAAGGGAGCAAGGTGAGGGAGGTGGAGGTGTTTTAAGATCTGGAAAAGGAAAACAGCTCATGAAGAAGTAACAGAGAACCCCATTTCCCCAGTCCCTGCTCCCCCCTGCCCCCCATGCAACAATGGGAGGGAAGAAGGGAGATCATGACTAAAGGGAAGTCTGCTGAGAATGGAGGGGTGGGGGGGAAGGTGCTACTGAGAACTCCATTTCCCCAGTCCCTGCTCGCCCTGTGCCACAACAGGAGGGAAGAAGGGAGCAAAATCCTGACTAAAGTTTGCTAAGAAGGGAGGGGTGGGGGAAGTTGTTTTAAGATCTGGTTGCGCTTCTTATTTTCTGACTCTGGGTTTCACTGTGTGTGTAATAAATTAGATCGTTTTCTTTCCTTCACTCTGTGTTGAGTCTGTTTTGCCCATGTCATTGGTGATGATCTCTCCCTCTCCTTACATTGACTCCTAAGCCTCTCAATATATATTTCCTCCCCTGTCCAACTACAAAGGGGAGTGATAGATCAACTTTGGTGGGTGTCTGGCCTCCAGCCAGGGCTAAACCCCCACAGGGCATTACTACATGCCTGCACGAAGCCTGTACACAGGTACACCCTTTAAATCACTTCAAAAAGAGACATCACTTATGATTTCTATGTACAGTGAGTTCCCTTAATTTTGGGGATCATGCTTCATCAATAAGACTTTTCCTTCCCAAGCACCAAAACTACAATCCTCCCTATGCTATCACTGCATAGGGCTTTTCCTAGGCAATCACTGACAGCAGAAAGAGATGCTGTCATCCAAATTTTCTATTTGCTCTGCTGACAAGTGCAGATCCCATTTGGCCGTACATTTTAGTATATCACTATGTGAGATGTCTTCTGCCAGGACACTACAGCTCTCGGGTTTTACTCTGTACTTTGCATCTATTCTCGAATGTGTTTCATTTCTCTAATCCTTTCTCCAAAGACACAGCTTTCTGGAGCAGCACCAAGTAGACATCACCAATTCAAAGTACCACAGAACTTTCTGTGGCTTCCTCCCTTCCTTAAGCAATTCTGTTGTGTCTTGGTTTTATCAGAGGAAAGTGGTTAAGAGAAATGAATGCTACATTGCAAGTGAGATTTGACTTTTACAATCAAGCACACTACAAGCCAGAGGTAGACCACTGAGCAAGGTTCTTTAACTCAGCATTTTCATCTGTGAAATTACTATAATGATCCTGACTCCCCTTTTGCACACTGCTTTGAATTGTATCATAAAAAATACTGAATTTATTATCTCAATAACGACTTTCAAAGTATGTGAGGACTCAAGGACCATTGGTAGTTTCAACTTACAGTAATACTGATGTTAGGAAAACTTTGTGTCTGTGAACTCTATTGGTACAGATACATGCAGAATACTTACGGCAGTAATCAGGGCTCCTCCATTCTATACAAATATTAAATTTATTGCACATTGCCACATAGGCAGCTAGTGAAATGCATGGATTTTGAATGTATTCAATGTCTTGAACCCATATATTACAGAATAGCTCAGGTGGAACCTAATAAAGAAAAAAAATAAACACTGCATTTTATCAGAGACACCCTGTTACATAGGAAAAAGCTTGATCTTTCTAAATACCCACTACAAACAATGAAGGCAAACATTCTCAGTTCACAGTAAGCAAAAGGCCACCAGCCTTCATCGGTCTACAAAGAGATTCTACTAGTATTTAAAAGTAAGGCTTCCTAAATATTGAAAAAGTAGAAGGCATTCTTATATTCCTCAGTTTCATCTCTGAAGTGCCAAGGCAATAGCTAATACAGTATTTGCAATAGAAGACATGATTACTGATAACTCACTTGAGCACTTTATTTGCACACTGTGATTTTATTAGCTGCTTTAGTGTTGCTTCTAATGGTCTATTCTACCCTCTCATCTAAGCTGGAACTCCTTGTCTCTACAGCCCTTAAAAATGCAGGCTCTCAGATTACCTATTGTGACTTGGAACTTGTTAAATTACTGAATGCTTAAGGATTAATGAAATCCTAAAACTTTTATTTTACTTTGTTCTTCTTCATACTGATAACAGTTGAATTAGATGAAACCAATTTATAAATTGGGTGGTATTGTCAAACCTAGCAGATATATACTATGAATTCTGAAAGCATTAGCTGCTTATGGCAACTCTCCTATCAAGCTGCCACACTCTTCCATTATTTCATTCCATAGCTGTGTTACATATATTTTCACATTAATAAAATTATCAAGTATAAAACATTATATCAGAACTTCCTCTGTCTCAAAACATAAGCTTACAAAATAGTTAACATACATAAGGATGACAGCTGCTGAAGGTCTGGTTCAAAACCAGTCTTAAGCACTCTGAGCAGTCCATGACTGAACAATTAGTTTCCTGATGCCTGTATTCTCCAACATACTTTAATGTGTCTGGCACTTGCCAGCTGTCTATAAAAGTTGATGGAGCATCACTTTTGCTTAAAGCTGTCCTGTTGGGTAGCATCAGATCATTTTCCAAGCTTCTATCACAAAAACCTCAAGAAAAAAAAAGCAGGTTAACATTGCATGGTTCATTCTGAAGAATGCCTGAAGTGGCATATTCAAACAAGTAAAAAAAGCTTTAAAAAATCCTTATGCAACATGACAGTATCACAACCCATAACAGATGTAGAAAGTTTCTGGTGGGTCAGAACACACAAAATTGAGACAAATGCATCTATCAGACATATGCATTTATGAATTAAGATGGGTGAAAGGAAGTCTATTACATATCGAAGAGCCATTCAAAGCCCAGCTACAGCACACAAGCTTCACTCCTCAGTTCCACAAGAACTAAAAATTTTTAAAAAGGGTAAAAAGCACCTCCAAGGATAGCAACAAATGAAAATGGTAAATGTTATAAGAAAGGGAAACTACCATAAAGTGCTAAGATGCTTATCTAATGCTGTACTGTTTTACTCATGTTTCTAAATAGTCTTAACCATCTCCTGGCTTAAGGTACTTTTATGGTGTAGCTTTTGGCACTTCCACATACACTTACATTATCCTTCAACAGGAAAACCACAAACCTTTTCTACATTTGCTTCTCAGAAGGCAATACCACATTTTATTTCTGTTTAAATTGAAGTAGTTGGCAATTTCTAAACACTTTGGAGCAAAGGAAGCAATGTTACACACAGAGAGTGATTTTGGTCAACACGAACATCCAAGTGCTACAGCATTCTCCCCTGGAAGGTCCTTCAGCAGCCACCAGGTACAAAAAAAGCAGAATAATGGATCAGTCCCCATTCACTGTTGCAAATTACAATTTCTGAAACTAGCATGTTTTTTCTGATGTCTCCACAAACTTGCATGACAATTCTAAATCTTTATCTGTTCAAAAACTCTTTTGTAGATTTAACCCTTTTCTAGATAACTGGTTTGTTTTACCATTTTTCAGCATTCTTGACAATGAGCGCAAGCCATGGTTAATCAGTGATACAGCAACAGGCAATGACAAAAGCAACTTTTGAAATTCTAACCATTATTCAGTCAAAAATGGTTCTGGTTGAACTTTTTGGGGTTGTCTATGCAACACAAATAGAAAAAGTACTTCATGGTTCTGAAAGACTTCAAATGCTTGCTGTCATGTCTGGGATATGTTTTTCCACTTCTCTTCCACACTGACAAGGACATTTAACAGAGCAAAACTAAGGTTTCATATGTGGCTTTGAGGGATCTGGCTGCAGCTAAAGCTGACATGCTTGTACTCTCTTTCACCAGTTTTGCTATAGAGATGCCCATGCTTCCTTCCCACACTCATCTCCCACAACTCATCAGCAGTTGCCACGTTCGCCTGATCCTTCCACTTAAAAAGACTCTGTTGTCTCTGACAGATCCTTCCTTTGCTTGTGCTACAAAACTGTAATGGTGCCTTCAGTTTTATCATTTTCACCAGGCTGAGGAATCAGGATCTACCAATACTTCAATTCAGCCAAAAGAGATATGAGAAAGCTCAAATACAAGAAGTAGGCTTAACATAGAAAACATAGGAGACCAGGGGAGACAAATTTGCACTAAAACCAGCTCATTTAAACCAGGCTCTGGTAAATTGCAGAGAGCACTGTACAGGCAGAATTATGCAGAGAATCCAGGTCAGATGAACACCAGAAAAATACAGCACACACTCTGAAAATGTTGTACCATCCACAGAACTGTCTTGTCAGCTAGTTAAAGTGCCTTGTAAACAAGGAACAGAATGTTCCCAATTCTCCCTATCACAGCAACCAAACAGGTTAAGCAAAAGGGACTTTCAGGATAGCTTCAATCAGGCATACTAGAAATTACAGACTTCACTTTCTTGTTCCTGTTTTACAACAGCAATTAGCCAAACAGATCAATATTGATGTAGAAAAAAAATGTTAGGGCAAATTACAGATTATAAGAATCCAATTTCCAAGTTGCAGCAATTTCAAACTCTCTTTCCTTTCTAGAAGCACATTACTGTCTGCAGGACTTGGAACTGGACTCAGCTATCACTGGTATTTGATACTGAGCTACAGGCATTTGCCCTTTCTGAAACTGGAAAGATATTCACTGTAATTATATGAACTCTGTAACCCTGGTTTCCAGCTCCAATTTACAGCAGATAAATTTACAGATTCAGGTGTCATAGTAGGGATTTACAGCAACAAATACATGTTTGCAAAGGCTACAGCACCAACAGTTTAGTCAAAGCTGTGTTTTGAGAAGGAAAGTACTATGTGAAATTATTGAGCAGAACTATCAGAGTGCAACATTACAGTTATTTAACTTATTATTATTAATAAGAAATTAAAAAATTCCCTCTGAACCATTTCCTCTACCAGATAATTAAGATTAGTTCTCTCAAGTTAACATTTCCTCTGAATTCTGACCTTTAGAAACTGAAAATAGCACATATCGTTTCCTATCAGATGGATATCACTCAGTCTGTAAATGACCTTATTTAACATTATGGATTTATGCCTGATTTACTTATTTGGATTTGCTTAGAGCAGTCATGCTTGTGATTCAAACAGGTTACATTCAGAAGCAACGCTATAGGTAAAAAGCTGTTACATCAATAGGTATCAAACAATTTCAGCAATTAACAAAATTAATAATAATTTAATTTTAATAGTATCTTAAACTTTGCAAAGACCTGCAATAACTCTTTCAGCCCAGATCCTGCAAAAGATAATTTATAGTCAGGAAAAAGTGCCTCCCTAGAAAAGCATTTGAATGCATTTCTTGCACTACTATACTTACCACATAGTCCCAAAGCTCTTGGTTCTCTGGTACTATTAAACTCAATAATCATCACACCTGTGTTGTGAAACCACTGAATTCTGATTTTTGTTGGGGTCTCAACTGCATACTTGAAGCCTGAATCCTCAACTTTGTATCCATATTTTCTAACAGTAGGCCAAGCAAATCTTGAATTTACTGTTATCTAAAATACACACAGAAAAGATGTTAAAAGTCAGGTACCAAATGCTGTAGATAGAAGAACTAAGGCCAGATTTTTGACAGCTTAGGAGTCTAACTCATAACTAAATTCAAAATAAGTCATGTTCACTTCCACAAAGTTATCTGCACTACAGAGACTAACAGTGTATGTGCCTTGCTCTATGACTTAACTCATTAACTGTCCTTTCATCACACTTTTAGTCTTTTAATTTACAAGTAGTTTACTAAATTAAAAAGCTGTAACAATGAATTTCCTACTCTACAGTATGCACGAGGAGGCAGCTGGTTACAGAAGATGCTATCTAAAAGGCAAAGAAAAACATCCTCAAATTACTTACTTTCCTACTTAAACGATTGATAATAATTTGGTTTGAAAAATAAGTTAAATTCAACATCGCCAGGCACAAAGAAGTTGAATTTGAATTACTCTGTGGAGAAAACAAAAATACATAAACCACAGTCATGATGTGATCTTTATACATTAGCTGCTTATTGTGTTTAGGTACTGGGGCACCAAGGATTTGAAGGAGGGGTTGTGTATATTTGTAAGAGGAAAATGGGTGCTGGTTGTAGTTTCAAGTCTGGACTGCTAAGTTCACCTGGATAGCATTCTTGCAAAATAAGCAAATATTATTTCATTGTGTTTAGCAACTGTGTTGTATTACCCAATCTTGAAATTACAACAAAAATTCAAGTTTTCCAGGGAAAAAAAGATGTGGCAGACTAGCTATATTTTGGGCACCAATAAATATGAAATATATATCTGAAGGCAAGCAAGAACAAAACTGGGAGTGACTGACCTGTAAGATACATGAACAGTACAGAAGTAATGGATCAGAAATGTATCCATACTTGCTGAGCAAAACAGAAAAACACTGAATGCTACCAAAAAAACCCCAAATCTGAAAATCATCAACAGATCTCCTTTTCCATGTAAATCACATTGAGCTTCTGGAACTAACTTCCATAACAAACTACTTGGGACCTACATTTGTGATGGACATTTATATGGACATCAAAATCACGTAGCTTTCAAAGAACAGACTAGACTTTAAGTAGTTTTGTAAAGGCTCACAAGAAATGAACTCTTCTTGGTGTGAAGCCAGTCTACACCACCCATTAGGCAGGATAGACATTAGGATTTCTCTCTTCCCTCTCTGAAACAAGTATTTGCCTGTCAGAGACTTGGAATGCACAGGGTGGTCAAATCTAGCCTCACAATCCTACGATCTTTATGGTTCTGAAGGTTGGTGCTTCCAGTGCAAACTTCTCAGAAGGAACTATACATATAAAGTCAGGTGATAAAGGTGCTATATAATTCATAAGTATTGTAAAGGGGAAGTACAGTTCATAGATATTAAAGAAAGTGAATAATTAACCACAATTAGGCAGTATTACTATGTCCTTCCTTTAAAGATCCATCTTACTAGTAGTACCAAACACCTTTTGTTAGCTGAGAAACGTTAGTTACCATTCTACAGTCAAGGACATGGATGGATATAGTTTCTTCTTGAGTTTGACTAACAATGTAGGATGCTTCCTTGAATAAAGCCAAATGATTTCCATCGTAGGTTACAATACTCAGATCAGAGAAAATTGTGCAACGACCTAAGAAAAACAAAAATAAGTTAAATGTTTTTTAATTTATTTTGGAGTTTCTGTAAACACATAAAGGTAAACCAACATTTTTTAATAGGATTAACTAGTTTACTGGAAATTTTATATGTATGCATATATTTTCAGCTATTTTTGATACCATTGCATGTCTATAAATGGATAGCAGACTCAAATCCTGCATATTTCACAGTGGGACAATCAGGTAAGAATCTTGGGTCCCTTCTAGTTTTGTTCCTAAGGTTCACATTGGAAGTTTCCTTCTTCTCAGTCTTAATGCTAAAGTTTGTGTTTGAAAGGGCCTGCAGTTCTACTCCTAGTTACTTGAAACTCTAGAGCATAAGCAGCAATTTCCATTCCTCATCTTTTTCATCCTTTCTTTTCTATTATGGACTTAACTGAATTTTTTTTAAGATTTGGATTCTTCCTGCCCAATGCTAGGTCACTGATGGGAGTGACTACGTGTAGTTATGCTTCCAGAGTCCCCAAGCTATTAACAGAGGGTGAACCAAAAATTCCACTGACTATATTGACTACGCATCCTCTGCGTAGACAGCAGACAACAAGAGAGATCTAAGTCACACCTAGACATATCCACTGCAGATGCCTAAAACCAGGTTAAAAATGGATATCCTACATTAAAGGCACATTTTTATTTCATTTTCTGGATGTAGAACTAGAATCATAAATTGTGTTAAACAGAGTAACGCATAGCATATGCATCTTCTTTATCTATGCCACAGTACAGAAGTGTCAGTTCTTAGCCTTCTTACATATACATTAAATTGTTACTTAAATTAACTTCAAAAGTACTGCAGGATTGACACTTACATGCACATTCCCACTTTGGGCAGCATTTGTCACCATTCGTTTGAGTAGCAAATCCTAAAACTCCACAGCTGGGTTGAGTTGCATTATACGGGCAGTTCTGTGACTTATTAACTTGGATCAGTTGTCCATCCAAGCAAATATATTTTATACACTCATTCTCTGTGATTGGCTAAGGCATGTTTAATAAAAGACATAGGTTATCACAATAATATAGAGTATTTGATCAAAAAAGGGCTCACATTCTTCAGGTACAGAATACTTATAAAGCTCTGTGACAGTGATAGAAGCTACTTGTGAAGAGCACGTTGAGAATGAAGAGCAAATAGGGATAAGGTGCAAATAGGAATAACAACAGGGACCTAGAGAAAGATACCTTTAAGGAGGGCAACGTCACAAAAATTGCCATTGAATAATACAGAGCACCATATTTTGCCAAAAAAGCATTCTTGTAACAGTCACTCTCAGAAAACTGAGGCACAAACCAGTGTATTACAGCACTTAAGAAAACCATTAGGGGCAATAAAATCATTAAAATTGAGAAAAATATTAGAGTAGATAATTGAGAAAATAGGGCTAATATTATAAAATTGAGAAAAGTAATAGGGCTTCCTGTTTAATACCAATATGTTTTTAAATCCTAGGGATCAAACTACGGTTCACAATTTTTTTATGTGTGTGTAAAAGTAATGAAGATGTGTTCAAAACCAAACAGATAAATATTGATAGTTACTCACTGTACAAGTTTGAACTGTTGCTGTTTCTCTAGGCAGCATAAAAGCTGATACTGTGACTCCTGACACGGCTTCAGTTGTTGCCTGTCCATCAGAAAATGTTGTAGTTAGGCCATAAAGTGATTTGGTGGATAAATAGGCAAACGAGGATGTGTCATTTGGATGGTCAGATGTTAGCAGTGAGCTCACAGAAGTTGTTTGCACCTCAGTTGGTATTTCAAGTTTTGGAGTTTGAGTAGTACTGGGGGATGATGTAGCTATAGAAGAAAAAGGTTTTGGTTCAGAGGATGAATGTATAGAGGACAATACTGATACACTTACATTAGAAGGAACTGCAGTTGTGTTTGTGAAATATGAAGAGTAAAACATCTGTGCTGTTTCTGGGGTAACAGCAGCACCTTGAGTATGGATGGCTTGGATTTCTGTTGTTAATTCCAGCTCTTTAGATTTTGTTGTATCAAGGGACAGGGCTCCTTTTGCTTCTGGAGTAACAGAAAAATAAGTGGGCTTCACAGAGCTTGCGATGGATTCTGCTACTGCTTCCACTTTATCTAACGTTGCTGGTAGAATACTGATGTTTTGCCCCCTACTACTTATCATTGAAGAGGCTGAAGCTGCAGTTGATGAATGGGCCATAGTTGACAACATTGTACTTACTGGAAGTGTGGGACTGTAGGGGGTGGTTGAAAGCATGACTTGCTCAGGCACCACCACAGTTCTGCCTGTACTACTTTTGCTTGTTAACATGGATGGCCCACCCCCCATCACAGTGAGAATTTCTGTTGTTTCTGGTAGCAAAACCAATGAAGAGGTTGACTTAGATTCTGGTGAAGCTGTAGTTGTTTCAAGTTTTTGACTTGAATCAAGTGATTGTGTAAATGAGGCCTGCCTTGTGAATTTTAGGCCAGTTCCTGCCTTTTCTGTGGAAAAAGGCGGCAGACTTTCTTTTTTAACTGTTGCTAAAGAAGACAAAGCTGCAAACACTTCTGGTGAGGAAGGGAGACTTCTGGTGCCAAAAATCAAGTCAGCTGTTGTTCTAGTTGGGTCTGTAGACTGCAAAATAGAGGAAGTTCTTGATACATATGGCTGTGTGACTGAATCAGTTAAATGCAACTCTTTTTCAGTTGGTAAAAGAACTTGTGTAGGACCTACTGAGGTAGGCAACAAACTTGAATGAATGCCTTCGGGTAGTGAGGTGATTAAGGGGTACGAGGAAGTCAATTCTGTCGCTTTAGCTGTGGAACCAGGGGATTTTGTTTCTGCAGGAGACTGGTAAATTGGGGTACTGCTTTGGCTTGTCAACAAAGGCTCAGACGCCCAATGACCAAGTTCCATAGTCTTCTGAGTAGCAACATGTGGTATAGCCATAGCCTTTGTGGTCTGTTCTGAAATTTTATCTCCTGAAGATGGAGGAAAGGATGGCTGAGCTATAACTGCTGTAAGTTTTTCCACACCTGTTGTACTTGGGGCTGTAGATTTCAATGCTGCAGAAGCTATTTTAGTTTCTACTGGATACTTCAGTGTGGTTGGTACTTCTGGTATTATTTGTGTTAAAGAAGGTGAAGAAACCAATTTATCTGCTAGATATTGAGAGGTGGAAAAAGTGTAAGTCTTTGTAACTGGAAGTACAACTGAAGGGGACGAGGTTGATTTTTCTTCAGCTGCCATTACTTTTTTGGTTGTTATGAGCTGACTGCTGAATTCAGAGGATGAGGAGAATGTGGCATAAGTTATATTTAAAATGGCTTTGCCTGGTATTTTGTCATGTGATACTGTTGTTGTTGGATTTGATTGTTCTGTTACAGTGGATAAAGTAGAGAAAGTCAGGACTGGAGAGATGTCTTCTGTCTGAGAGACAGATTTTCCTACAGTTCTTGGATGTAAAGACATTGTTTCATGGGGTGTATGCACAGGACTGAGAATTGTTAGTGATGCTTCTTTTCCATATGAGGGTAGTGAAGGAAGAGAAATGTTCAAAGATGATAGAGAACTCAAAGGCGAAGAAGGGAAAGCGGATGGCTTTTGAGTAGAAATGCTAGTAATTCTTTCCACTTGCAATTTATCAGGCTGTGTTGTCAACAATGTTGTTTCAGTTGCACCAAGGAAAGCAAGTGGAGATTCACTGATGGATGTTCTTTGAGCTGACTCTCTTTCTGTAGCTACGAAAGGAACTCTGGTGGTTTCTTTTGATGAGAGAGACGTTTTCATTGCTGCTGTGGTAACACTACCTGAATATCCTGATGTGCTTGTCTTCACTGTACTTGAAATCAGAGTTGACTTGTATTTGGTAGATGTTTTTCCAGAAAAAAATGTTGACTTTGCTGCTAATTCAAAAGGGGATGTTATTTTGGATGTTACCTCAACAGAAAAAGGTGTCACTCTGACAGTCTTAGCCACAGCAGGATATTTAGTGTATAATGTAGTCAGGAATTCTGTTGTGTTTAGAACAATATGTGAGGGATATCCCGTAGTGGAAACTGTTTTAAATGTTTTTTTTAATTCACCCAAAGCTGGGGAAGCAGGAACAGGAACAGAAGCTGAAGGGCTCTTTGTAGAAAGAATGACAGATTTTTCAGTTGTAGAACTAGGTTGTAGTGAATATGGAGGGAAAAGTGAACTTGCTGTATGCACCACATGAGGAGTTGTTTTGGAAGGTTCTTTTTCAGGAGCTGTAAATAACAGAGTTGTTTCTGACGACCTCTCTTGAGTTTGCAGAGTTGTTAACTTTGGACCTAGAGTTGTAGTGAAAGGTACCTCTGCAGTACCAGTCAGATGTTGAACCATTTCAACAGGAAGTTCTGTATCTGTAATCGTCTTTCCTAATAGAATAGTTGGTGTGGATATTGGTGAAAATGTTGTCTTCATGCTTTGTTCAGTTGTAACAATTGCTGCTTTTGTTGTTGCTGAAGACACTGGTTTTAACACAGACGAAGTAGTGATCAGAGGAGAAAATGATGTTAACGTAACATTAGCTACTGTGGTAAAAGACTGTCCTGTGCTTACTTTTGTCGCTTCTGAAGTTCCTGTTAGGTTTACTAGTGGTGTATATGAAGGCATGCCCAGAGGTGTTAACATGGAAAATGGGGGCAGATACGCAGTAGTCTTTTCTGTTATTGATTCAAATGAACCGGGTGTAAAAGTTGTAAGACCTTCTGGTTTCACTTGTGCTTCTTTTGTGGGAAGTGTTCTTGTAGTTATTTCTGGTATTTCCACCACCTTAGTTTTGACTGGAAATTCTGTTGTTCCAAGTATAAATCGTGTTCCAGTAAAAATAAAAGTAGAAGCTGGTTTGATTTCTGACTCCGTGCTTGTAGTCACTCTCTGTGTAACAGCTACCATCGGAGGGCCCGTAGCCCTCAATAGTTTAGTGGAGCCACTACTGATTGGTTGTATCTTTGTTTCTGCACTGACAGTAGATGGAAACAAGGGAGAAATATCAAGAGAAGACAAGCTTATATTAGATTTTGTTGTCCCAGATAATGCTCTAGTGATTCTGTCAGATGTTATTTCTGTTGACTGTGAAGAAATACTTGATGTTAAAGTTATTGTAGGAAGTGTTGTATTAGATGTAACAGATGAAAATTCAGTTTTTTCTCTAGTTGTAGGGAGTTGCAATTTTGAAGCAAGTGTTGTTTCCATGTCCTTTGTTTGTGGTGGAGGAAATGATGTTACCACTTCACTGACCACTGCCAAACTTGAAGTTACGTGTGAACCTGCTGGTGTGTGAATGCTGGGTGGCAAAGGTGGACTGTCATCTGCAGGTTCAATGCCTGAAATCAGACAAGTAAATAGTAGTCTGAAATTTCTGAATAATCATGGAGGAAGCAGATCTAAATAGAAGTTATGTTAACTCACATAATTCTGATCTTTTCATGTGCCTTTAAACCTCTAAAATTCATAGACAAATTTAAAAAATATTTCGTTAAATCATTTGCTGAACATCTAACGTTACTGAAACATTTTATCAGGAAAGAGCATCTTTCTTAGTTTGAAGTTTGTCTCAGCTGTTTGAGAAGTGAAATTATTTTAACTAAAATGATGCTTAGTAAGCTCAAGATTCAAGGTTATAGTTACACAAATTCAATCACTGATATTGGAAAGTTTGACTAAATAACTAAGAAATTAAATTTTCAAACATACAGTCTTCAAAATACACGCATCTTTGAGTGATTTCATCCAGCAACATATTGAGAGGACAAGCAGGGATGCATCCTTCCACTCTAAAAGAAAAACAATTAGTGTTAACTAATTGAACATTGTTTAGTGGATTGAGCATTTCATTTTAGGAAAGCACAATTTAAAGTAGTTTTAAGCAGACAGTCTTATTCTATCAAATCTCATTACCTCAGTTTACTCCTTCAAAATGTCATTGCCACGGCTTCTACTCTCACTCAGATCTAAGCTAAAGCATGAACTCCACAACACACAGCCTTTGAAACAAGCATTCAATAGTGAATGCTATTGCTTAAGAACATTTTAGCACACTAAAATCTAAATGCCAGTTTTACTAGACTCAGTGCAAATTCCCCATGGAAGGAAAAGGCAGATACAGCTGTTGCAATACCATGAAAAGTAGAGGCACAACTACCTGACACGAACTTGTAATTGCTTCTCTCCATAATACTTCGTAATACCCTCTAGCTCAGAAACTTAAAATATACTGTTGATTTCTCTGATGTTACTTACCTAACAACTGAAATGTCACTTTCTCTTAGCTACCACAGCATGTTTTGCTCCTTTTCTTTTCCCCTTCACTTACCTCCTCATTCAAGAACACAATCATGCAATACTGAGCATACATCTGGTCCCTCATATTCTTACTATGATGCATAAGTATATTATCCAAATTACATACTTTTCCATAAAAGTAAAGATACTTACTTTGGTACTGCCTGGCATGTTTTTCCCAAAGGGTCCCTGCATGTCTTGAAACAAGGGCTTGTACAGGCATCATAATGCCATTCACATGCAGAACGGGACAGAAATTTGACATCTGAAAGGCAGTCAAGATCTGTTATTTTCATATATTTCTAGAAACAGACTCAGATACATGTCACTAAGAGGCATACTTTAAATTCACTGCAGTTCTAAATCTCTGTTTCTACTAGCATACTCTACAAATAAAATTGGTAACGCTTTAATGATCTTTAGAGCATAGAAACAGAAACAGTTTCTGTTTACATGGAGTATATTAAAGAGTGTTTTGCTCTTTATAGTATAACACAGGGCATTGAATTAGCCACATTTACTGCATATTGCAGTCACTTGAAAAGAAAGCCAGAAATTTAGAATATTGTTTTTAAGTTTTAACTATATAACTAATGACAGTATATGTTTGTTTATTAAAAACAAATAAACAAAATTAAGATTATGTTGAATCACTACTATTATTGCTATTAGAATGAAAATAAAAAACACTGGTTAGATACACGCATGCTCTCTGTAACATATCATAACACTTGTTTACTTCATGTGTAAAATTTGCTGATACAGCACAAAGTTGTATATAATTTGTATGATACAGCCGTATTTTAAAAGACAAAACAAGCACCATTCCAAATAAAGTAAGCTGAAATTATGCCAATTTAGGCTCTTTAAAGTATATCTTAACAGTTGCTCTTCTCAAAAGCAGTGTAAGATACCCACTCCAAGAGAAATTAATTCAAACCTCAAAACATTTTCAATTTGAAATTCTAAGTGCTCTTACAATGAAAAAAGAAATTCATACAAGATGAGATACTTAAGTCTGACAAAACTGAACTCAACACATATCCTTCACCAGACAAAATGGTATAAATAATGAAACACTGCCAAATTTAAAAAGCACCCAAAAAACAACAAACCACAAATAAGAAGGAGACACCCTCCAAACCACCTTCAGAGTATCTATGCAGACAGTGTTTATTTAAAGACTCCAAATTCACTTACTTGAAATGTAAAGTACAAATTCAGATAGAGGAAGTTAAACTTCAAAGTGAGAACAAACAGAAATAATGATCAACTATACTTCCAGTGCTTATTTAATTATGCAGGAACTTTACAAAATTAAAAAAGAAACACTTAAATCTAAAACAAATTTGTGACAGTCATCATGTGGGTGACATGCACTTGCATGATCAAATGCAGCAGCACGCTTTCTTTTTCACTACAGCCCTGCCCCATCTGCACACAGAATAGTTTACCACCCAATGCTAGATTAGCCCCATGGCTCTTCCAATGCCTGCATGACTTACACGGTATACCTGAATTTCAATATACCTGAATGTCAGCACCTGAACCACAACAGCCCACCTCAGTTCTTTCCTGTAGTTGCCAGTGCAGAGCAGTGACACTTTCCTTACAGAAGGCCACCCTAATGACATTGGTACCCTGTAAATTGGTAAACCTAATCTTAGAGCTGTCTTGTTCAGAGCCTACTACCAAGAGTAGCTGCTCTTAAACAATGTTTACATTAATGACCAAAAAAGAAAATGCTTACTACTTGAAAAAAGTTTTTTTTTTTTTTTGTGTTTTGAAGTCTTTATGCTTTTAAGTTTTGCTGATCTTTGCTTGAGGGAGATGCAGAGAGTAACTCTTTTACATCTTCCTGGAGACATTCAAATTTTCCATTAAGATCATAAGAAATTGTTCTTCCTGCAATTTCAGGACATCGGCACTTACGGGGAATTATATCTCTGCCACTATTAACCATTGATGTTTTTAATTTTAATGGAAGAAATTCTCTTAAATCAAAGGTATAATTCAAACTCAGACAAAGAATGTGTGTTGCCATCTAGTGTTATCCTTTTTACATGCCACTCTACCCAAGGACATATCTTGTCACAGCTTTTGAAAACATGACTCTCAATGACAGTAACAAATTCCCATAAAAGGCTTAGTGCATGTCACAATTCTTCGGTGACTCCTTCTAGTGACACCACCTTAAGTTGCTTAAATCTAATGGAGGAAAATATTTCCATACATTTGGCTGATATATATGGGGGTTTGTATGTACTTACATGCCAGAGTGGCAAGGTTTAAGGACAAAAGAATATATATGAGAAAAGACAGAACATATCAGAGACCTTTTGGCACAGGCAACCTGAAACAGTAGTATTAATCAGCAATAACACTCTATCTAAGTGGAATCTAGGCAATTCCATTCATCAGACTATCCCAGATGAACTACAGAGACAGATCTGTAAATTTTAATGCTTGCCACAAACCTCACTGGTAATCACAGAAGTTTCAAACGCAATAAAAGGACAAGCTTTGCAGAAGACATACTGTAACTCAACAAAGAATGTTAGGTTCTCAGTTTATCAGAACAGTGATCATGAATTAATACGTCCAGGCACTGGGATTAACATACCGTCTCCCATTCTCCAAAGAAACTTAGAATTTTATGAAATGATTGCCATATTTCCCTCAAGCTTTCCTACAGATTACGTTCACAGAGTATGCTGGTATTGCACGTGTTGCACATTTCAACATAAAGGCATAGCGTTTGTTGAGTGGTTCATAAACACCACTTTCAGTCAAGAATGAAAGTGGTCAAGTCAAGTCAGTCACGCTTGTCTGCAAATTTTCCTCTCTACTTCTGTAGAAAGAAGTATGGACAGCAGATGGATTCGTGAACCTGGTCATAAAAAATGTTTTCAAGGAAGATCTGTAGAACCAGTGCACATGTAATTTTCCAGTAAAGAGGTTTTACAGAACTGAGTATGCCAGGCTAAGCTATATTAAGATTTTTTTTTAGTGTGTAAATTACATAGAAGAGCAGACCAAATCACTACAGGAAGAATTTAATATATTGTGTGAATCTGTTTCCAGTATCTCAGAAGTTTTCAGTGCATCTCAGAAAACCCATCAGTCACAGTGAGGCCTGTGCTTTCTTATGAATTATCGGAAAACGCCTTTCCAGCTTCAGGTGGATGTCAGCAGTTCAGTCATTCATCATCAGGTTTTCGCTATTGGCAGTACCACCTCTGGAATGCCTGAACAGCCCAAGGACCTAGCTGATTGACTGTACAAGCCACTGAAGAAAAACCCTGCAAGATGCAGCTCCGGCTGATAAAGTTTAGACTAAACCGAGATTAGACAGAAAATGAAGAAAAGGAGAAATAGATACACAAAGCCATGTTCTGAACTAACATGAATTCAAGACTAAGCCAAGAAAACAACAAACTATTCCTATACCTAGGTAAAATAATAGATGATTTTGTTTCTTTTTTAGTACATACTATGAACCAATATCCACAATCATTAGGGGAGATAAGGAAAAGCACTAACAAAGTGCTTTAAACCCATTCAAGTACCCCTTTCCCTATGCTGAAGGAAATATTCCTTCCAATCTCTTTATTGATTTCAGGTATTAATTTCCATGCAAGACTAACCTCTTAGCTTTACTATTATTACAATATTGCTACTCCTGCGAGAGAAGCTACTGTAGCTCAGAAACTGTGGATTTCACCAGTGTCATGGCACAAGTTCCTTATGCTAGCCAGGATGCTAACCAACCACCTCCACCACATGCTTCCCATTTTTTTAATACTTAAATACCCCCTCCAGCAATCAGCAATACAAGCTTACTTAACTACGTGCAACAGTACAGTCCACTCACAACAAAGGAATGATACACAGTTTACAGACAATGAGTCAGGCTTCTTCTATCAGGCATGTGTTCCTCAAAAGGATTTGTCATGGCATTTGAAAATAACTTTGTGTCTCCTGGTGAAATCTACCAGCATTTGTTGCTGTTCAGTGACACAGCAAATCCATCACAAAATGGTAAATTATGCCCTGGATGACAGTCACTCCAGTTGACATGCCTGCTGATCCCACAGCTCTTTTACTAAGAAGGAGATGAGTATATCAACACATTACAGTTCTGCAGAAAGTTTTTGTATGAATGCAGGTAAAAAGAAAGAAGAAAAAAAGCTATTCCCCAACTCCATTGTTTTCTCATTTGCTTGGACATCAGAGAAGTGGTTTGTTCCTTGTACCTTATGATTTTAATTCTTTCTGGCTTTCAGAAATAATTCTGCAGTTATGAGAACAGTTGCTACTATTTAACGAAGAATTTAAATTTTTTTATCACTGCCAGACTGTGCTGTTCTGTTAAGTCAGAACTACCTTTCTTAGTTCCTAGGGCACTTTTCTGTGTGTTCACAATTCCTACTGTTCACAAGTCCATCCTGCATTTTTTTTTCCTATGTTTTTAACCTCACAGAGACAAGATTTGCCATAGTCAGAATCTTTATATTATTAATAGCTTCATTTTTTGCTCAAGAAAATGGCTATTTGCTTAAAAAAACCCTAAACTTAAAACTTTAAATGTTCTAATGTTAATAAAAGGCTATATTTAAAATAAAGGTTTTTAAAGTAATTTAAAAAGCAAGTATGTGGATTTTCATTCTCACCTGATGCTTTTTTCTGGTTTTCTACTTTACCCAAAGATTTCAAAAAATTGATCAGAAACAACAATTGCCATAGAATTAGGTCTATTTATAATGCAGCAAAACTCTGCTTAGTAACGTAGATTGCCTATCTCCTCAGCTACAAGTTTAGAAACATGAAACCCTATCTACCTACTTAACACAAACCACTAACAAACTCTTCCCATGACTTCTAAGTTTCTGTAACAAGACATGTAAGTAAGTACCACTGGAAAAATTGAACTTTCTGCACAGCTAAAGCATCACTCAAAGGCAAACATAATTATCTATTAGTTTACTATTACAATGTTAGAATCCTATATAATCTTTTTATCGTAACTATTTAATCTTCTCCTATTTAGTCAGTCAAATGTTTGTGGTATCAAAGACAGACGTTATACTTGATTTTAAAGGTCTTTTCCAATCAAAATGATTTTATGATTCTATGGATTCCACAGTAATGTCAGTCTGACTCCAAGAGCTACCAAGCAGATATGTTCTGTGACATACTTGGGATTTGCAGGTACAACAGCAGTTGCTCAGCATTATCCTATCCAAGGCCCCACATCATGATCTTTTGGATTGACAAAGCATATGACTTCCAATTAAACTTAAGAGAAACGCATAGAGGACATTCAATAAAATTAATTCTACTGATGGAAATGGATAAATTTGAAGAATATAGTCAATGATACCACTTAAAATGCAAGATGCTTCTGTAAAAAATGTTTTTCATTAAAATTAATTTAATTTTCAGTTTTGTACTATATTTCTGAATGTTTCAGTTAATCAAGAGAGAAATATTAAAAGCAACAAAAATGCCCTGTGACAAAGTTAAAAAAAGTTAAAAAAAATAGTATATGCATGCTGCCCAGTAGTGTGTAAGTGCATCTCGCTGTTTTAATTTTAGCTGAAAATTCGGAGACAGGCCTTATATTTAGAGCAAGTTAGCTGTTAGAACACATAACTAAGATCATTAAGAACTCTACTGCAGGATTTGTATAAAGTCACATTTTTTGTAACTTGTATACAAAACTAACTCATGGTGATCTTAAAAAGGTAAAGTATATTATGGTAGTTCTGTGAAAGGTAAAAGGCAAGTAGCTTGAGCACATTCTTTTTAAAAAGGGTAAGAAAACCACAGCTATATCCATGAAAAGATCATCAGTTCCCTGCATACACTGATTTCCCAATAATTTCAAATATGAATTGATCCCTTTTACATGACACCACTGCTGTTTGTTCATCTGGTAAGACTATTCTTTCTTTTGCCTGAATGCATACCAATCCACTGGCAGTAAAAACGCCTCCATAGAATGTAAAATGTGTTTTCTTTAGAGTAAGTATATTCTCAAATTCAAAGGCAGTTATCAACTCAAATGTTTGTGGGACCAGGACAGCAGACACATCTAAGTGTAATGAGGATAACCCAATTTAAAAGCTGAAGTGACTTCTCATGGAAAATACTTTGCAGTGTTAGCCCATCATATCTGTGCAATTTATAGTCAAAGTATTTCAATGTGACAATATTTATTGCTATGAAACTGGAAAAAGTGACTCGTCAGTTGACTTGAAGCAAACATGTATCTATTGCTGTGGTCATCAGGTCGTTTAAAATTATTCCTTTTGAATGTGCGTCACAGCACATGAAGAAATCTCATGAGGAACTTTCTGGCCAAGGGGATTTACTGGGCCTATTATTCTGCTCCCGATATTTATCATCTGATTCTGCAGGAATAGCTGTTCCCGGTTCAAAGGTTTCTGATCTAATATGCAAAGCATTTACAATAGTCAGCAGGAAACTCAATACGTTTTTGCCTGTGCACTCTGGGGCTGGTGTAACTTTTCCATTAACTTAAACAAATGCTGCTGTATTTTTAGACCATGTAATTACCCTACATCAGCAGGCTGGCCCTTGTGAAAGTACACTGGAGAAAGATTCGAGCCCTGTGTTTCTCTGCTTATAAAACTCTGAAACCCAAGCCCTCGGATGTGGTGATTAATGAAATGCCTCTTGATCATTTGATCTCATCCCACTTGCTGAGGTAAATTGTTTTAGTTTTCCATTGACATAGATAGGATTTTTGGTATAATGACTGGAGAGTAAAGACTTCACACTTGAAAAGATATACCATTCTGTGTTAATGGATGACCACTGAGAATTGGAACATGTTTTAACCTTCTTCATTCATCCCTCAAAGATAAAAGACTAAGGAGATATTTTTGTTATGGTCAAAACAAGTTCCGTGCTTGAAATGCAGTACAAACATCCTGGTAATATCATTAGCTCTGTAATTCTGCTGTTCAAAAACCTCAGCAGCTCTGTGATTACAAGCATTTGTCAAGAGGCAACAGGCATTTGGCAATGACAAAATCTGTCATTTTTTCTGAAGTTGGAGTGTGCCAGTCAACAGCTGCATTAGGCTGTCAGCATAATGCACCGCAAAACATCGGCAGATTCACAATGCCACCATTAACACTTTAATTCAATGTTTTGATAACAAGAAGCTCCATCAGGCATACAGTTGGCCTCTTCTATCACAGAAGTCAGCGCCGCTTCAAATTTGTCTGTGCTGAGATTCAAAATGGTCACCAAAAAACATAGCCAGGCCACGCTTCATTTGTTGCAAAACAAATTTCGGTTTCAGAGAATGAAGAACTGATTTCCCAAAATGTTATTGCCAAGAATACATAGCAATAAATAAATTGGTAATGCACTTGGAATTACATCACGTTAAAAAGCTTTAGAACATAAACACTGGTAGGGATTTTAGTATTTTATACACCACACAGGCCAGTGGTTTCAGCAAGACGCAATTGTCACTGAAGTTCATGAAGTCATCTAAATGCATTTGATATATCTGATGTGTGAGGACAGGCAACCACTAAAATAAATGGTGGTTTCACAAATAATCTGCTTTGCTTCATTTTGTAGGCCAATCTAACCCTTACATTTTGTTCTTGACCCATCACAACACATGGTTCCCCAGAATATGTGAAAATAGTTACTTTTATTAGTTATTCTCCTTACTAATTTAAATAAAAGCAAGAGTGAAGGAGCACTGATTTTTTTAATCTGTTTTAATTATTGATTTTCTTTAATCTCTCTGGTAGGTAGAAGTACTCTCACAGCAGTGTACATTGTACTGCAAAACCAGTTGGCAAATACAGCAAATTTGTGTATTAAGCTATTTAATGGCTTTTAACCAAAAACCCCAGAATGTCATCCTCATTTACAATGCTCAGGAAAGAAGATTTTGAGCCTGTATAGCACAGATTCTGCACAGCTCCCAGTGATTTAGGGGAGAAGTAAGCAATCACTTCACTTCTGAAAATATCAATTCCATTTAGCCTGGATTTTGACAGGAATCAAACAGCTCTTCATAAAATACAACTTTTAATTACCTACCTACAAGTTTAAAAAGTGTAGACAGTCTGAACTTCTCTGAATGATGGTACTTCAAAAGCTCAACTGAAGAGGCTGAGATGTGGATGAAGTATCCTGGTTTTGCAAATGACTCAAAGGAGCTGTATCCTGAGAGCCATGTATTCTTGTGAATGACAAATGTAGATCTGTTGTGAAATGCTTCTCTTTTTTCCCATTTAGAAAGAACAAGGGTATTATTGGAGGTAAGCTGAAGAAAATAATTTGGTCTCTCAGCCATTTCAAATGAAATCAAGTTGGAATCTGAAAGAAAAAAAAAAACCCAAACAAGAGAGAACTCACTCACTTGATATATGCATAATAAACTAAGCTCATTCTGATTCAACAAAAACATGAGTAATGAAAACTGAATTTGTCTTATCAATCAAAACAGCCTGAATCTGGTAAGAAAATATACTGCAAGTGGATTTCAGAGTGTTAGATTGTGATGGTTATTGAGTTTTCTAAATATCCTACAGAATTCAACAGGAATACAAGCAGATTAAGATATTTTCCCACAACAAGATAAAGGAATATAGCCCTGCAGTCAACCAGAATTTCAATTTACAGCCTTCACTAAGCCATTTATTTAATAAAAATTTAAAATTCATCTAACTAGCTGTGCAAAGAACATTTGCCATCAGGACTTTATAGCTTAAGACCCCTCAATTTCATTAAAAATAAATTACAAAAATATATTTTGCATTCAGATCCAGCTTACACCTTTCTGTCAAATCTCTAAGCAGTCAGCCCTCTAGCCCTTCCCCTAAAAATGTTCACAGCCATGTCTGTTTTCTGATCAACATATGCACATACCTTACCCTGAAAACAGGACTGCTGATTTCAAGCAAGCCTTTGCACAACGAATGACAGAGTGGCAGATCTTGAGCCTGTTACCAAAATCCGTTTCTCATGGAATTATCTAATTCTGTTTTGCAGTAAACTGTTATTTTTTTGAAAATAGCCACTAAGCTACTGAAAAAATCAACTAACCCACCAGGCCTGGGTACCATTGCTTGAAAAAAATGAATGCATAGAAGCAGATAATCTCCATTAAACTGATATACTATCCTGTTCTGGTACAATACTTATGGAAAACCAACTTGTTTTCTAAGCATATAAGTTTTAATTAATCTGAAAAACAGAGTGGCATTGGTGAATATCTTTTTATTAATCGCCTGTAGCAAGTAGCTACAAATAAGTAACACTGAATAGTCAGTGCAATTTAGAATACCTGCTATATAGGCAGCCAGTATATCAATGCCCAAAATTTCCCATTGACTATGATTTGAAACTGATGAAACACAACCATTTTTCTGTGGTATGCAAGAATCAAGAATGAAGATACATAAATGAAGATGTGGATATGAAAAGTATGATATTGATTGTATTAGGTCATCCACAGCCAAATGGTGAAAAGGCATTTGCTCAAATTGGACTACAAAGCACAAATTCCATTTGCCAGGTTAAATTCTGAGCAAGAATTCCAAATTCAAATTGAATGCAATGTACAAGTGTCTCAAAACTCTGACTACTAAAAGAAATCTGGTCCTGGATATTCTGTTACATGAGTTCTCGTGTCAGTTCTACAGACAGCAGTATTACTAATCAAATGCTTGTCATTTTTTCAACTGAGCCACCTCTCTTTGTGTAATCAAAGAAGACAGCCACCTTCAGGCTGTGCAAACAGCTAAAAGGGGACTCCGGGCAGCAAAACTGTATTAAGACTCAAGTGGGCATTAAATGCTCTGTGGCCATTAAATTGGTGTATGCAGACAACCCTGGCATTTAGTCAGTATCTCAAGGTGCTTAATATATTCTTGCAAGCTTTCTCCACCTGTCTGAAGGTGTGTAAGACTTCTTTCATCTGCTGAATAAGCAATACATTCCTTCAGTGGAAACTTAAGTTGGGACCTGAAGGAGACAAATTTGCAGCATAAACCCTTACAAAGCTCAGGTTAGTGCCAATGGGCATCTCTGTACAAGTGGGCAGACAACACGAGATGGTGGCAGAGCAAGTGAACTAAGGACTACTTCACTTGTATCATTTCTCTCCCATTCTTCCCATGTCCCAGTTCTGCCAGAGGAAAGGTGAGGGGGGAACAACAGATACCTGGGGCACTGTTTCAGTGCTTCTAAATGTTGGGGCAGAAGAGGCTGTTTATTTTAAATTAAAAGTATCTGTTATAAAGCTACAATCACCTAAGTAAAAGCAAACAAATGAAAATTTGAGTACAGAACATGAAGGTGCACGATCAGCTGATCAACCAAAAAGATTTTTTGACCCAGGTCTATTCTTAAATGTAGGATCATATTCAAAGGCAGAATTTGCTCTGCCTTAAGCCCCTAGGTTACATTGACTTTACCATGTGCTTTGGGTTTATAAAGTCCTGAAGTCAGCATAAAGCTCACTGCATGACCAGGAACAAAATCGTCTTCTCTCACTGGAAAAACACCACCATTCACCAGCTTCACTGCCATTACAAATTCTGCATCCAAATAGCTGACCAGTTTGTATGGGCCCTTTCCCAGAGCTGTTGAGAAAAACAAACAGAATTACTTTTCAAGTCAAGTGTCCCAAATGTATTACGATACAGCATATAAACACCTCTCCACCCTGACTATAGCTCTTTGTGCCATGTACTAAACTATGACAACCAAAACAAAGCCAAACTCTTTTAGAAAATACCTGTTTTGAAAACTGTCCAAAATACCTAGTTTTAATTTTCCAGAATATGTTCTCTTTTTCCTCTCCCTCATTCTTCACTTGATTAAAGTTAGCTGACGACTCAGTTGTTTGATTTAGGCGTCAGTGTTCTACAGACCACCCTGGGATCCCTCTAAATTGTTTATTTGTATGGTTGAATGTATTATACACTTCTTCAAATTCTTTAAAACCTGTTTTATTAGTGTCCAAAATATGAGGCATTTTGCAGGGAATAAAAGGGGTTTTGTCATCAAGTATCAAAGAACTTGAACTGTATAGATACAAATGTAACCACTGGGAAGTGAGACGGGAAGAAATCAGCATCATAAGCAAAGGAATGGCCATACTTTACCTATGAATAAAAAAATCCAAAAGCACATGAAGTTATTTCACAAAACTTACAATGTCACACCACCTTGCTTAGTGCTAATTTCTCTGCAGAAAAGTATTTTAAAGTTTATTTTATAATGTTATTGGAAATTATTTTTGTAAACTTCTCTGTTAAAGCCAGGCATTTCAGACCACGCATGAGCAATTCATCTCACTACCATTTTACCCACAAGCCAGGATGCAGCAAGCAAACATCTAAGGTAGAAGTGTCCCAGATTTTCTCAGCTGATCGTTGCAGCTAATAACACTCATCCTTAAATCTGTTCCAACAGATTAGAAGTTCGGACTGAAATTTGCAGCCTCCCCTCATATTCTGGTTCTCCCTAATCTTGAAAATTATTATTAAGAGTTTTGAAACCTTACGGAGGCTGCACTGCATCCCGATTTTTAGATTCTAATGGCATAAATAGGTGGCCAGCTAGGACACAAGCCCATGCCTAGCTAAGCATGTGCAGTGATACCTGGCTACCTTCAGTGCAGGGAGTCAAATCATATTTTAAAAATTGGTGTTCTGGAAACGTTACTATATGATTAAGTCTTATATCTCAGGGCCATGCAAAACTTGAGAAGCCACAGCTACCAGCTGGGAACTTCCCCTTACTAAAGGCAAAAGGCTTCTGTTGCCCCTGCTTCTAGTAGAATGGGAACTTTTTTACTCCAATTCATGATAAAGTTACATAAAGAAAACCTCTCCGGCCTAAGACAATTTGTCTCTACAACTAAGTAATTCTGGGGAATGCTACTATATTTGAGGTAAAGAAAATATCCAGCTTAGAGATTATTTTTTTCCCCCATTAACAGCTCTGAAACTTCCTATGTTGAATAACAATGGGTTGGATTAGCAAACAGTAGGAAGATATGAAGTGAGAAGTATACAATAACCATATTTATTACAAGCTGGTCACATGCCCAAGTTTCCACTATTTCAACCAGTTTCTGTCAGTGAGAATTCAGTAACAAGTAAACCCAATAACACACTTTAAATGCATGTTATCATCTAACTTCACTTCACAGATGTTTACTACCACAGATGTTAGAGACTTTCACTCTCTTACAACTGCAATAAGATTATCTAGTATCAGACTGCACTTCAATTATCAAATAAAACAAACCAAAAAGGAAATGTAAAACCACAATCACCTCTTATATGCAACTGCTCTTTATTTGAATTAACTTAAAGGCTTAAATTGTAATTTAGAAAAAAAATCCACTGCATTAGCAATTTGACCCTACTCAAAATCTTTTCAACAGTCAGGGTATCAGAAAAATCTAAGTTTCTTGGCTGTATCATTTGGGCCTAGCATGTTGCATAAGTCTCTTCTAATTTAAACTCTCTGAGTGCCTCCAAGATCTTTTGGGGAGTGAGCTGCAGCAATGCGGAGTCTTACAGAAGACCAAACTATCACAAACCATCTGGATAGACAGGTTTCTACATAAGCCTGACAAAAGAGTTACAGAATAAATAACAGGAGTCCTGACCATTCCCCACATCAGGTTGACTTGAGGTGTTTGTAAATATGCCATGTCTAGCCATGCAGACAATCAAAATACAACTTTAAAATTGTCTGAATATGTATTCCACTGTTGGCACAACAGTACAGCACCTAGTGCAGATACAAGGTTTACTCCAGCACCTTCAACAAGTTTTGCATGTCTCTCTCAGAGCCACTCTAATGCAGCAGCAAGACTTGTTCCTCAGCAACTTAAAGCTAGGTCGGACATACCTAAATGAGTTATCTCCATTTAGGTACAAAATTGTTGAGGTATCTTAATTGTTAGCTCCCTCTTGAGGCTGCACAGGAGATCATGATTGGTTTAACAGGCCATTGGGTATCAGTTTTGAACTGCAGATTGCCTTAGGCACGTAGTGACACTAGTACTATGGGGTTGAATAGTCTATTAATTACTTAATGACTGAATTGTTTAATCATGATCCATAAATGCAAGGAAAAAAGGTTAAATACATTATTGGGAAATGCCCAGGAGTAAAAAAGTTTATGAAATTAAAAGCCTTTGATAAAGCGAAATAAACCACTAAACCAGAGTCATGTCTATTATAATAATGTATAAATTTGCAACTGTTTTCATTAAAATAATTATTTTTATACAAAGCAAAAATATTTAGATAAAGAAACCAAATATTCTATTGACATTTTATCAGCATATTTAGGACTTACCTTTGTTGAAATAGTCACAATCATAAGCTAAAAAATAAAAATAAAAGAAATGCAGTTAGAAGAATTCCACAGATAAACAGTTTTTCTATTTCCCTGCACAACTAAAGGGTGAGCGAGCCAAGTGCTTGGCCAAGTTAGTTTACATACAAAAATTTTTTTTAAATTGCTAAATATTTACTTTACTTCTTTAAATAAAATACTAATTTAAACTACACTGATTTAAATAAAATATCGTTTTCTAGCAGGAAAGACTAAGCTTACATACCTACAGCTGTCTTTTTGTGACCTCTAGTGGTTAAGACTAAACTTTGCTGTCTTTTCCATGCTCACAAAGCAAATGTACTATTTCTATCAAAAATGAGGAGTAACCTCTTGCTCTGTGGCAAGTTTCCTGTGTGACTGAGGAAGCTGCATACTCTCCCTGTGCAACCACAAAGTTAGAAAAAATGGAGGGAACGAAGCATTTTTCTATCTTCCACTTTTTTGTCACAACCTGGGGAAAATAGCTACCTTCTGTTAAGCATGTGCACTAGGTGCCACAGAAAAAGGCCTCAGGTTGTTTTACAGCTTCTAAGCACTGTTGAATTGTGATGCTATTGACAAAGTCCTGCTTAAAAACCGACTTTTTTCTTTAGAAGACCTTCACATTTCACACCTGCTCTGGGGGTGGGCAGCTCTAATGCAGCTATCATTTCCTACACCCTGTTGAGAACTGAAGATGGAAATTACTGGAGTTAACTTTAACTTTGTTTTGAGGGATGAATGCTATATCCTAATACAGACTTTCTGTGACTTTTCCTTCTACATCACAGGACAAGGAATTGAAAATAGAAGAGTGCCACTCACAAATACAGAAAGCAGCACATAATCCAGGTAGGCAAAATGAACACAGAGGGCAGTGAGAAGCACACACTCATCTTCCTACCAGTGTGGTTAGTGAGTCAATTCATGACCTGAGCCAACTTAATGTGATGGATTTTTCAGGCCTGGGGCTCATGTACAGAGACAATGACAGACACTGGCAACTCTAGTTAAATAAACTTACGACAAATTCTAGGGGATCTCCAGTCTACAGCAACTCCATGCTGGCAGCACTGATGGGCGTATGCTGATACACTGGTACAGAAACACTCACAGTCACCTCCTTGGTTACAACCACATGTATCTGTCAAGCAGTTGGAGTAAAACCAGGTGACATCAATCTGGAAATAGAAATATCACATAAAAAATATTCAAAGAGACACTAGTAACAATCACCTCAATACAAAGTTATGACTCTTTCAAAATTTTAAATGCTTCCTGAAACACAAGAAAATGTTTATGACAAAACAGCATAAAATTTAGAGGTGAATTTATAATTTTTCCCTTAATTATTTTTTTGAAATCTCAAGTGACAACGTTTCAAAGAAAATTTGCTTAGTGAATTGTTACACATTCTGCATGGATTCACACTCAAGTAATACTTACACACTTAGGAGAAACTTTATTACTACCTATGTTAAATAGTGGACTAAAGTGAGATTGCATTAATACAACTTTAACATCAGTGCCCCCTATCTCACAAAATAATATATGAAGCAACCTTGCAAGATTCCTGATTGTCTTTCTTATGAAATCTCCTTTCTCCCTAACACCCTTTGAGCCATGCAACGCAGTCTCAGTACCTGATCATTCTGGGATATATATAGTTTTCCACATATGACCTAGCTCTAGAAATCATTTCTCCCTCATTCTCCCAGTGAACCAGAGCCTGTTGACTGTCAGAACATGCTGTATAGCTCATTTGTTTCCTTAGGTGGTTTCCTGAGTGAGGAAATACATGATTTTTATAGGAATGAGTTCCTGACATCCAATACTGCCTAAAACCAACTGTCAATTTATTTAAATATGTTTGAAAAATGTGCATCCTATATAATATTTTTGAGCAAAATAAGGCTCAGTGATTATGCTTACGCAAGCAGTGTTTGGGATGCAAAAAAAAGGAACACAAATTGGAAGTCTATCTGTATTAATTACAAAGGAGACTAATAAGAGGCTTCCTATCCAGGTCAACTAAGTAAAGACAGTCCTTATAGAATGACAGAATTTTTTAGGTTGGAAAAGACCTTTAAGATCACTGCTAAGCCCACCACTAAACCACATCCCTAAGCACCTTTTAAATGTCTCCAGCGATGGCAATTAAAACACTTCCCTGGGCAGCCTGGAACAGGCTTGATAACCATTTTGATGAAAAAATTTTTCAAGTTCCAGACAATTAAAACACTCCCTAACATACAGGACTAGCCCACCTCCTCTCTTTTCTCTCCTGTTCCTCCAGAAGACTTTATGGCCATCCATTACAGTTGTGCAAGTCATCCCACCACATTTCAGTGATGGCAACTGTATCACAGGTTTCCCGTTCCACAATGGCTTCCAGCTCCTCCTGTTTGTTGCCAATACTGCATGCATTGGCGTAGATGCACTCCAGTTGAACTATGGATCCCACCACCTTTTCTGTGAGGGAAATGCTAATTCCTTTGTGACCTTTATAACAGGTCCACTTAAACATTCACATTTTAGAGTCTGAATAGTTATGGGTTATAATTTCTTTGCCTTGTCTTTTGTTATAATAGAAAAAAAATATTTTATGGAATACAAGATGAAGATTTAAAGTGATGTGAGTTGAAGAGTAAAGTTTCTCTCCAGTGATATGTTCACTTTCACATCTTTCTGTATGCAACCACAACTCACCACTGGATGGCAAGCTTCAAATGCTTCACTTAACAGGATTCCACATTCCCTCTTGGCAAATGGCTCTCTAAGGGGATTCAAACTGCATGGATTTCGAATGTCTGAGCTGTCAACACACTTAACCAGAAAGCAAAATCAAGGTGAGAAACTTGTTTCATAATCACTTTGTGTTTGAACTTCCAAAGCACAGGGGTTTTTTGTTCTTTAGAGGAGGTGTAAAGCACAAAATAAATGCATAATTTATGAAACTAAGGGCACACTAAGATATGGAATTAAAAGTGATGGTCATCTGGAGAAAAGTACAAAATCTGAAGTGTTTCATTTGTCTGAGAGCAGCAGAACACACACATACATACACATAGGTCTAAACAGAGACACCATGCAGGCCCAATCCTTCAGTACAATGAAGTTCACTCAGATTATGTACATTAGAAGTGTCAGAAATCATATCTTTTTACTCTAAGTACTGGGAAGGAACACTTCTATGAGCACCACTAGACATGTGACATTAAAGAAGTTCAATATGTCACTTTAGAGCATATGGAAAGAATATTATTTCTTTTGACTGCTGTGGTTTCACAGGTCAGTATTTCCCAGCTAAGAAAGATAAGCTAAACTGACAACATGGTCTGCAATGAACACACAATTCTTTCATTAAATCAAAGAATTACTACATTACTCTTCAAACAGTGTCTTAAAAAAAGACTCACTTGTAGATTCAGAATATTGCATAGCATTTTCTCTACATTATACTGCTGCACACAAAAAAAGTGATTATTTTCTTCTCCTTATTGGACTATATCTGTAAGAACCACTGATATTGCTGTTTACATTACTGCCTGATTGATACTTCCAGGAATGAACTTCTGAGTTCATATTTGGTAAATTATATGATGTAACAGCAAAAAAATCTACTAGCAAACACATTCTTTTTACTGTGTACCTCTACCGCTGTCCAGCTGTTCCCAAACTCTTGTGAGTTGGTAAGTTCAAAATTATCTGGAGTCCTCAACTCATTTACTGTCTTCAAATCAAAATTTCCACATAATCCAGCTAATTTACCCTGGGGGAAACAAAAAAGAAAAAAAAAAAATATTTGCACACATAAAACCCCCATATTTCCATATTTCCAGGTGATACAAAACACTACCACCCAGGAACCTTTTCAAAACCTGCTTCTTAAAATTCCTAGCTTCGGTCGCTAAATTATAAATTTGTCAGGGTTTGATCTTTTCAGCTAAATTTCAGACAAAAAAGTACAGCTCTTTGTGATAAAGCTATGGAAAATATTTTGACAACATTAATATTATTCTCTTTCAATTAAGTATCTCCAAGCTTTTGATAAAGAAGCTGATCTTTTGTTCAGAGAAGTGACCTGCGTGCTAGCTATTTACATTTTTTATGCTTCAGGCAACTAATACCTGCTCCAGTCATATGAGGAATGACTACTGGAGGAGAATGTTGCCTCAAAAGTTTTTTTTTTTCTCTTATTACTGAAGTTAGGCAGTAAATAGCAACTGGGGAAAAAAGTAAATGGGGATGAATTTTTAATTGACAAGGTAGTTGAATGCTTCTCTCCTTGACTATGGCACTGAGCTCCTACATGAATTCTGACACATTGTCTAATCTTTGAATAAGGATAATGTATCTTACTTAAGACTTAAAAAAATACCTGAAAAGAATGGCAATGAGAGTGTTGCCTTCCACTTACCTGCCACTGATGACCCATCTGTACATGAACCGTTGTTCTCTGATCCCAAAGAATGGTGATGTGCTCATCAGGAAAATGAACAACAGTGAAAAATCCAGCTTTCCATAACTGCAGCTTTTGTAGTTTGTCTATGTAACTAGAAAAGCTCTGTTCAAAATGAAACAAAATAATATATTCATAAAATTGTCATTTGACAGGAAATGAAAACCTAAATAAAATTAACACCATGGCTCTCAGAAGTCCAAAAAGTGACAGAAGGCCACACAGGGGCAAATGTTTAAACAAAATTGGTCTGGACTTTGATTGTGAACTGTGCTGTATTTTTACAGTTTTCCCATTTTTAAAATTGATTTTTTATCACATTCACAGGGTGTGTAATGGCAACTGGAGTGACAATTAAAATATTATCAGTTCATCCAGGAGGTAAAAAACTACTCTTAAGGTTCACAGTTATGATTTTTTGCTTACTTATATACCATTGCATTCAGGGGGTCTTAGCCACATGTTTTTTTGGGTTTTTTTGATTATGGATGAATATAAAGATGCATAGAGCATCCTCTTCAAATAAGGAATTGTCTACATACATCCAGAGGTTGCCATTTTATTTACATGAAGCATTCTCCTCTACATCTAACAACAGATTACAAATTATTTGTAGCATGGACTAAGATGTCTAGTGTAATTATAACATACCTCATGCAAAGAGACACAATTTCCTTTGTATATCAATCTATAAACTGTGAATTTTACCATGTATATCAAAATTACTAAAACCCCTAAATATTTACATGAATAGAGTTCACTGTTTGGTCAAAACAAAAATGAAATTCAGGCTGTGGAGGATATTTCAGAGACAGCTATTAATATTCCTCCAATACATTCCAGACCAGACTAAACTCTTAGTTCTGGAAGAATTAATAGGAAAACTCTCACTGACTTAAAAATATCTGTATCTTTCCTAAAACACTGAACAGGAATTAAATCTGAAAGAAAAGAAAACTGAATAACAATCATCTCTTCTTTTTGTGAAATATGGACAAGATTTTGTTAAGTTTTCCATGGAACAATCCAGATGTGATCAGCATTCATGCTAAAGTTATTTATGCCTTTGCTACTTAAGTGGCACAGTTAAGTTTGTGCTAACAAAAGGAAAAAACACACAGGGAAGTACAAATGCTACCTTTTGATTGGTGATAAATACTGAAACTTACCGGATTTCCAGTTTCATCATCAAATATTAAATAAGATTTTCCAACATTAATGAAAACATTTTTTCTGCAAATGACTCCAGTATTAAAGCAGTTAATATTCTCTATAACAACAGAAAAACCGGTTGAAGCAGTACCCTGGAAAAAAAAAAAAACCAAAAAAACAAAACACTGTAAAATATACTAATATACACATGTATATTGTTACATAGTTCAATTATCAGAAAACTCTCTGTATAATCATTACAGCATAGATGATTCTAAGTCTAAGCAACATCGAAGATTAAAAAACAATACACAGAACTCAAGAAAACATACAGATTAGAAATAAGTAGAAGGGTAGTTAGTTTTAACCATGTATGTTTTATGTCTGGTTTTCGGAGGCTTTACAAAAAAGTCTCACCTTTACTAGGTAAACCTTACAAGTTCCAACAAAGTCAAACGTTAGTCCATCAAACGTCCTGTAATGCCGATCCCCATATGCAGTACACATTGACGGGCAAGGACGGAAGGTGCATTGAAACGATCCCCGCTGGCAAACGCTGAAAAATGTATGACCAATAATGGTAATATCAACTGTACCCACAGACAAATGATTACAGCTACTGCACTGAGAAGCAAAAAAGTCATGCAAGCATGACAGCATTTCAAAATGCTTCTGTCCACAGTTAACTAGAAGCAACACATGCAAATTGATTCTCTTGGGGGGGCGGTAAATACATCTTGAATTCATACAGTCTGTTTCCTCCTGTTTGAATGTATAGGTTACAGAACATATAGACACTGACATACCATTCCTTTTGTTGAAACAACAAAGCAAAAAATGCTACCAAAGTAATATAATTTATTCTGTAGTAACTCACATCACCAATCAATATCATGTCCCATGGATAAAGCTTTCTGTTTCGGCATCTCATAGAACATTTGTTTCTATACCAGCTGAAAATTAGTATCAACATGCACTGTATTCTATTCCTACAGTCTTTATTCACACTCTGCTTGAGTAACAATTTCACAGAAGTATGAAAGAAAAAATTGAGTAACACTATTTAGGTGCTTAGGTTCCTTAAAAGAACCACAATTTGGGTTGTCGGGCAGATGCCTAGTTATTTTCATCCCCAAGCCCTATTCTAACAGTTTAGGAGCTTCCAGTTCTGTCTATGGCCACCTTATGCACCGAAATACGTTTGCCACATGTACAGTGAAGTAACTGTTCAGAGCTTTCTGAATTACCTTTGCTTTCTAATTGCCTAACAGCAAGGCTTTGTAGCAGTGGATACTATATCTCTTTCTGTACCATCATCTTGCAATCTAAATGTTTTCATAAATTATGTAAGGTTTATAAATAATGGGTAGAATTTAATTTCCAGTATCCACAAGTAATTTTTAAAATCTTGGGGTTTATATTTCTAAATCACTGGGAGAGTTAAAAAACCTTCCCTCAATGAAGACAGCAGAGCTGGTACCATGGTATAGCTTTGCTACAGGCATATTTTATAAATAGAGGTTAAACTAAATATGTGATGTAATTCTGGTACATAACTAAGTTTATTTTCAAAAGTATTGAATTTTTAGTTTCTTGATTAAATGAATGTCTTGTATTTTACAACTGAAGTATTAATCTGACTTACTGTCCTGGGTTTGGCTAGGATACAGTTAACTTTCTTTCTAGTTGCTAGTGTAGTGCTGTGTTTGCCATTTAGGATGAGACCAATGTTGATGGCACATTAAAGTTTTTAAGTTGCTTCCCAGCAGTCAATGACTTTTCAGCTTTTCCTTGTGCCTTACTAATGAGAAGATGGGGGCACCAAGGAAGCCAGGAGGGGACACAGCCAGGACAGATGACCCAAACTAACCAAAGGCTGTATTCCATACTAGTGATGTCATGCTCAGCATAAAGGGGGCTGGTGGGGAAGGAGTACATGGCTCCAGGACACACGGCTTGGGGACGGTCTGGCTTCTTAGCTATTTGGTCTAAGAAACTGCATTGTGTATCTCTAGTTTTATATATTTTGCTATAAAGTCCTGTTGCTGTTATTTCTCTCTCCCTTTACTGTCCCAGTAGACTGTCCTTATCCCTACCCATGAGATTTGCCTTTGTCTTTCCTTTTCTTCCCCCATTTTTCCCACTGGGGAGTGGATGGGAAGGGGAGAGGGAAGCAAGCTCAGCCAGTGGCTGGGGCAAAACTACAACACTTACATAAATATTTCATAACTCACTAGCACCAAGCATTTGAAGTTTCTTGCCAGTGTAATTTTTCCTTTTCGTATCAGATCATATATGACAGGGTCAGGACACCACTATTTTCAAAAGAGCAGCATTACCCAAAAATTCTAGGCGGCTCCAATTACCATTAGCATCATGTTTCCTTCTATTCTCTTACCGTATAACGTGCACCAACCTGAAGTAATTTTCCAAGACTCCACTTATCCCATCATTGATTTGGCCCACTGCTTGTGTTTTGTATAACTACACATATAAATGCACTACACACATGGCTAAAATAACAGTATGACATCTGAAAAGTGCTCTACCAAAGATCAAGTAGGTGGCAGTAGGACTCACCCTGCTAAATCCAGTCACCTCAAAGTGTACCTAAGGCAGGAACCTAATAAAGCTGATGGAGAGGGAGCAAATAGAAGAAATTGTATTTGGACTGAAAAAATAAGTGCTGCTTCTCATGCTCTCTGTGAGACATTAGGTTTTAGCTGTACTCTTGGCCTATTCTAAACCTCTTCCAATTGCTGATCTGTTAAGGGTTCATGCAGAAACATTTCTTAATGTGTAAATTATAGGGAGCTCCTTTACATACTTTTTTTTCCAGGAGTCTTAACACATTTACAGTCAGAAAGAAGGGGTTAAGAGATACACAATGTTTTCGAAGTCCTCTTCACCAGTCTTGTTTCACAGCAAACTAACATTTAGGTATCAGAATCTAGAGAGTCCTAGTTGGAAAAACAGAACTACAAGCACCTTCTTAAGTTTGACTGGCTTTTTTAGAAAAGTATTTCCAAGTAGTATTTGTTTAAGAATGCAGAAGGCCCAATTCAGCTGCCCTCAGAGTGTAACCACATTTGCTCAATGGTCTTCATGTCTGACAGCTAACTGCACCACCCATCTTGCCTTGTACAACACAGCAGCAAAATGCCGCTCTCATAGCTTCAGTTAGTGTAATAACCTTTTGTGTTTAATCTCAGCAGCACGGGTGAGAATTTCACGCAGATGCAATGAAAACCAAACTTAGGAAACCTGTAACTTCAGTTCAGCCAGATCCCAGAGCTTCAGTTGAAAGTTCCTGGCACTGGTAGTTTTGTCAATTTAAGAAATTTGCCATTTTACTATTCGACAGACAAATCAGATGAACATGTTGCTAATACTCCATCAGATATGAATATTATATTTACTATCGCCACACACTATTACTGAGCTCTAAGTAACACTGAAGTCTTTATAACTGCCATTACTGCTAAGTGGGTTTGTCTGCACAGGAATATTCTCATGCTTCACACAAGCAAAACCTCACATTTCCCTTGACATATCAAATACACTCCTGCATACACACATAGCAGTATCAGAGACTTTCTACACTCTGTATCAAGCAGAGCTTGCTGCAGACTTCCTGTCTTTCAGTGGACAACTAATTGCCAAAAAAGCCATAATCACTGGTCTGACTTTGCTTCTGGATGTGGAAGACTAGAAAAGCCATGACAACCTTAAGGATTTGTACATGAATTAATGGGCCTGGCCTCAGGGGGTAAAAATTAAAAAAAAAGACAGAAGGCTAAATATCCAGTGTCTTTCTGCCTGCACTGCTGCTGCCTTTGGTGAAGTCTCATACAGATTAAATGGGATGTAATAGTTCTTTCTGATGCAAGCAATCCCACACCAGGTCCAATTGGAGAGGCCTTTGGAAATAAGGGGGTGAATAACCCGGGTCGCTTTACCTGCCTGCCCAGTGGAGATGGCTTGTAAGTCGCTTCACCAGTCGACCAAAGGGCTACAAATATCTTCTAGAGCAGATATTGAGGACCTGACAAGAGGCAGAGGTAGGCAGTCAGCACAAGGCTGGAGCAGGCAATGACATCCAGACAAGGCAATGATTAGTGCTGACTGGACAAGCCTTCACCATGCTAGCCTATACTGAGCTGTGCAGGCCAGGAGCAGTAGTTTACCAGGTGACACCAGTTAAATGTTCCTGGTAAGCTAGAAGAATGGGCAAAAGAGAGGAACTGGAGAAGCTAGAGGCTACACCACTACCACAGCATCTTGATGCTTGACAATACAGCTGATTTTCTGAAGCTCTGGTAAGACAAATAGTGCTGCTTAGTGCCAGCTTCCGACACCCAACAGCGGTCAGAGAAGAACACAGATGGAGACCACCATGAAACAAACTTGTTTCAATATCACACAGATGTGATATATTTTCACATCTTAGGTCTTGTGAAGCTTATAGAAATGGTAGTGTACCATGGTCTACTGAAAGTGCTCCAAAGGAAACTTTGCAGAGTAACATAGCTATAGGGTACGTGCTGCATTTACAACACTGGAGAGTAAAAGGAACAGGTTTCTGCATATGTATGAGTGATTGTATCAATCCTTGTCTATTAGAACTCTTCCTTTAAATGTCAATTTATTCATCAGTTACTTTATCCATACACAAAATTAGCAACCAATGTATCTGTTGTTACGCTCAGTAGATTATGTTGCTCAGTACTCTCCTTAGTTTATCAGTGTGTGTATACTTATGGCCACAGGGTTACATTTTAGGTCCTTAGACGGCTCAGATTCTATGCTAAAGACGAAAATGAATAAGTAAAAAGCTTTGACAAATATCACTCAGGAGTACTATTTGAAGTATTTTACCTGTGCTTTAGGAACACTGACCATGAATTATTAATTTATATTACCTTAATTAAAAGATTTTTCTAAATCAAGCTGTTTTATAAAAAGATAAATTCCTAATAGCTGTTATGTAAAAGCTCCTTGAGACAAGAAACCCTAAGAAAAAAAGTAATTTTAGTACTACTTTGAACAAACGTAAATACAAAATTAGGGTGATTTACCATGATCTGGAGTGGAATTTATTATTCTGAAACAGGAAGGATTCATCAAAAAATTAATAACTAAAATTAAATTATCACCTAAGCAGATCTCTGCTTACCATGTATGACAGGAAGAAATTACTTTGTCACCCGGGAAGTATTCCTTTCCTTTCCATGAGCATGGACATTCATCTGCGTCCAAGCACACATCCCCATGTTTAACAAGACTATAAAAAAAGAATTAAAAAAAAAAATACACACTCAGCAGAATTATACCTGGTATCTAGATACAAAAATAGTCTCCTAAACTTTTAAATTATTAGCATTAATATTATTGAAAAACAAGTATTTTTCATAGTCTGAAATTGAAATGACACGCTTATTAATAACTATATATGAGCAATTTGGCTATTTCCTTTCACTAGTACCTTAATATTTTATCTTTAGTAAGCACTAGCACTTTGGGCACTAGCCCTTAAAACATTCACCATATGAAGGTTTATCCATTAACATACAAATTCTTATGTCAATAAAACGGAGATTTTCCAGACCCCCTCTGAATTTCACAACATTTCTTGTAACTCAGCCAATTAAATTCTGCTTAACTAAGTGAAGAGATCTTCCAAGATATGTAGGAGCCATTATGTTGAGCTCTAGTGGTATGTGCTTTCACAATCAAATATCAGTGGCAGTTTTGTTCTAAAAATTAATTTTCAAAATGAGGATTTCTTCTTGTTTTCTTCCTCATCTCATTTACAGAACTCTAATTTACTTCACAGTTTTCCTATAGCTGCAGTTAAACCTCTTACTTCGTGAATAATTCAATATCAAAAGAACGATCCTGTTTGCATGAAATTAATTGACTGTATTTCTGTACAACTGGCTCCTTCATGCAACCAGTCACAAATATAGTTAACTCTATTGGCAGAAATATCCTTGTAGCCTTCAAAAGAGATTTTCATGAGAACAGAGACAGCCCTATGCATAGCTATTTACAGTTCACGACTAATGCTGTCAAGTTGTGCATAGAATCACAACTCCTAGAATAACAGATAAAAACTGAAAACTCAAAAAAATGTGAAAAAGATTCTATTAACAGACTCCTTTCCCAGCAAGGCTAAATTACATGGCTGCTCTAAAATTAATATTTGTGGCATTTATTAATATCCAGAAAAAATATATGAGAGAGTTAGATAAAAAGAGACCTCAGATACTACAAATAAATCTCAGGAAATATACCAGAAATACTGAATGATTTTATTTAAAAAGCTATCATTTCACTAAGCCAGAGAAAGCTGTATTTCTTCTGAAGTCTGATTCATTTTTTAAAGAGTACCTTAATACTATTGCATAAGCAAACAGATATCAGTACAGAACCTAGAGGCCCAGCAACATATAGAAGTAACACCTTCAATGACAAATCGATCTACCGAATAATTGTGAAACAAACTCTTGATAAGCTACAGCAGTGTCTTTCACTAACAGCTGCAGCTCTGACTTGTTTTGTTATCTGAGTTTGTTCAGGATTCTGTTTGATACAACATTAAGAAGCTCGAGCAACTAACATGCTAGTGATTTAGTCTCACAGGCATTACACAACCTACAAATATCCTTATTTCTAAATGCTACGTTTTGAAGTGTTTTTCTATTGGCCAAGAAACTCTTAAAATGCACTGATAACCTTTTCCTTTTTCCAAGTTTGTTTAGAATTCCAGTACCTTTCTGTAGTAATACAAATTTTATATAGGTTTTCCTGTGTTCCTAAAAGTTTTCTGAAGAACACAGATTTGATGTTCTGATGTTTAGCAATGTCATTTGGGCAAGACACTGCACCATAGACAAGAGATCTATGTTGGTGTATGATGTGAGGTACAGGGTGATGACAAGTGTTTTGTTTCCCTGGTATCTAAAAGGAAAGATTTTATCATGGAACATTTTATTTAGGCATACTAATGAACCAGTAATTTCTGTAGTATGACTTAGATTCTTCTTGAGCATGCTACTTATCAGATGGAAATTTACAACTCTGTAGCTCTTCTTAATAGAAATGTGCAGTCTTCATAAAACCCCCTCCCCATGAAATTGAAAAACTGTAATTTTCCTCCAGTCTACCTGAAGTGTTCTTTGTAATCCATACTTATTTCAAGTATTGTGTCACTTGAAGACAATCAACTGAAAGACTGAAATTCCCACTGATTTAAAGCTCCTCAGAAATGAATGGGGCACATTCAGACACAAAGGGCATCACACAGACAAAGTAACACTAAATGTATTTTTTATCTCATGTTATTACCCTGGCAAAAACAGGTGATAACAGCTTTCTCTCTTGTAAAGCCAGACACATGGATAGATTTCAATGATCTAAGAATTCACCACAAATACCCTACAGAGAGATCTTGCACAGCTCCCCTTTGAAGTATCAGACAGTCTTCTTGACACCTATGCTTGCTGTCCATCCTACAGTGAACTGGAAAAACACAATGATAGCTATCACACTTCCAGCTGAACATTTGATTTCATTACTATCTCATTACTGTCTATAGTTTTGTTCATTCACATACATGTAAGTATATAAATAGTCTCGGTAAAAGCATCAATTTGAAGCAATGCATCTCCTGTGAGTCAACACTTCTTTGCTTCTGCAAAGGCCACAAATCAGGACCTGAACACTAAAAAATAGCTCTCTAGCAGCCTCCACCAGAGCAGTTTTCAATGGGTTGTGTATCATGTGGCTCTTTCTCCTCCCCTGGGCAACTGACTACTGCCAACACATTTATGCAGCCATGAACACTTGTGCTCCAATGCCTGCTCTCTGGGGTTTCACAAACCTTTCTACAAAGGTCTGTGAGAGAGTTTGAGTAAAAAAGAATTAAATAAGTAGCAGATAACATTTCCAGTTCTGGAATTCTGCCTCCCCCATGGACTTCCCTAACCAGAAAATTTAAACAATTTTTTAAAAACCAGCAGATGTTGGTAAGATCCCTGTTATCAACACTTTATGGCTTCATTACAGTTCATTCACTGTTTAGAGTTACTACATTCCTGTCTAGCAATTCCTTACTCATTTGGGGAACAACTCCCGTACTGAATTTTCAGTCCTTTATCATTTTTGTGTGCCTCCTACAAAAACGTACAGGGAATACTTGCCAATCCCTTACAGAGATATCTGGCATTTCAATATGGAGTTTGTTCATTCCTCAAGCCCCAAGGATTACATGAATCCTTCACACTACAACTGGATGAGACAAGAACAGCAAGGAAACAGAAAAACTATATACATTATATATAAAGTACAGGTTTTTATACTGTACACTATATAAAGCATAGAATAGCGAAATCCAACTCATGCTGCAGTCAAGGGTGAAACCAGAGAGGGAAGTGAAACAATACAAGTAAGTTTCTTCAGGAAAGTTACCTTTTCTTGACAGCAACAGTAACAGCAGGTTATAAGGAACAATGAGCAGAAGCTGGCTGTTTCAGAGACCGCTATCAGTGTGACTGGACATTGGAAAACTAATGGAATAGGACAGGGACAAACTAGCAGAGGTCCATTTGTGGTAAGCACATTGCATTGTATGCGGAAATATATGAAGATTCTACTGTTTCTTCTCTCTTTCTGTTTCCTCTACAGCCTGATTAAAGGCTCTGTATCAAATCACACACATTTTATATAGTCAAAGAAGGAAAAATCATCTGAATCATAGCAATCCAGAAGCAGAAATGAAATTCAAAGATTGAACTGGTAAAACTGTTTTGTAAACAGAATATTGCTTACTTTTCCTGTATTCCATGCTGCATTCCAGAAATTGCCATTTAAATAGTGACAGATGAAAAACAGTGAAAAAACAAATAAAGTCTTAAAAATCACTAAATGTCAGCAAAGCAGAGTGGAACAAAATTAGAATGTGTGTTTCTGGAGAATTAGTATTCTACCTCAATCAGTTCTAAGGAAAAGCATATGATCATAATTTTTATACTGTAACCCATAGAATGGGAATGATCTGTAAATGTCAATATTTACAGCAGTTACTTGCATCTGATTTATTCACCACAGACTAAAACGGATGTCAAATGAATCACACTCAGAGACATCTGCTACTTTTCACTATGATGTACTAATTTTGTATTTAATTACATTTCATGCAGGTTTCGCTAGAATGTACTCCAAGTGTAACAAAGAAGGAATGCTGGAAGTAGTGAAGTATTTGGAAGAGTAGTTCACTCTCCAGATACTAGAAAAGTACACTGCAAAATATATTGCCCTCTTAAAATCATAACACTGCTTTCTGAATACAGGTTCTTTCCCTCTCTTTGTGTTATCTCTTTCATGGAATCACTGAAGAATAATCATCCCACTGAAGAGACTGGTAAAATCCCTTCTGAAAAAAGTAGCTTCCTATACAGGTTTCTAAATTGTGGCATATTCACTGTCCTACAAGTTTTGGGTTTTGTTGAGTTTTTTTCTCATTGTTTTACCTAAAACAACCAAAACTAATCGAAATATTAAACTGATTTCATTATTGCTTAAATCTTAGCTTACAGATAATGAAAGAAGCTAAACTGAAGCAAAATCTGAAATTATTTCAGGTAAAGAACTAACATCAAGCTCAAAGAAATTCCATGGCTGTTCTACACTTGTAAAGTGGACAATGCCACCTCAGTCGGAGTCCACACAACTTAGCTAGTTCACCAGAGGATCTGGCTTTTATTCTACTTTTGAGTAGGTTCTCAAGGCAGAAACAGTAATTTTAGAGCAACTACTCAAAACGTTCAAGCAATATGCTTAAGATACTAAATACCATAAAAGCAAATATTACTTAAACACATAACTGCTAGTTTTGTATTAAAAAAATCTCAGCAATGCTGGATTTCAAAGGGCATGTAGTGATAGGACAAGGGGTAATGGAATTAAGCTGAAGGAGGATAGATTTAGATAGGATATTAGGAAGAAAATCTTCTCTATGAGGGTGGTGAGGCCCTGGCACAGGCTGCCCAGAGAATCTGTGGCTGCCCCATCCCTGCAGTGTTCAAGGCCAGGTTGGATGGGGCTTTGGGAAACCTGGGTAGAGAGTCCTGCCTGGGCCTGTGGCAGCGGTTGGAACTAGATGATCTTGAAGGTCCCTTCCAACTCAAATGATTCAATGGCTCTACGAAAACACATCAGCTCATCTGCACATTTTCAACATAAGTGGCTGAGAATTAAAATATCATTTTCAGGGAGAGAATACCAATAATGCTGCCTAAGAATGAAGAAATAAGCCTCCCTCAATGAAATGTTCAAACAAGAGGCTAGATATCTGAAAAAGCTATCCAGGTAAACACAATTATACTGTAGTACAGGGATTGGATCAAGTAATTTCAATGCCCTTTCTATATTCCTGTTATTTTATTATTTTGACGTATTAGGCCTTTGGTTACACCTGTGTCTTCATTTACTATTTCTTATTCCTTCAATTCTCCATGTCATTATGCGGGAAACCTTCACAAGTTGGATGATCTCCCCTTGACACCTCAAATTTTCCAAGTAGACATGTGGCATGTCCTCAGCTGAATTAGTTACACAATCACTACTGCAGTTAGTAATCTATGCTTGTGCACCAAAAGATGCAAATCTGTCCGTACTCACCCCTGTGGGCAGACACAACCTGAAACACAAGGAAGGTGTGCTGGGAAAGTGAGGTTTAGCAGCTGATTCTCACAAGTTCTCTCTCTGCTGAGTTCAGGATCAATTTGTTGATTACTGCAGTTAATATAAATTTGTCCAACTGGGCAGCTGTGTGCTGGGGAAAAAATTGGCAAGCACATCAGTCCTCACAACTGAAATTTTGTATTCCATAAAAGTGATTTTGATTGAGAATATGTAACACAGAAGTGTTCCTTCCAATTGCCTGTCTCTCCTGAGCACATTTAGCTTCATAGAACTGCTAAAAATCTCATACAAAATATTGAAATGAATATATTAATTTAGTAAGGAACATAACTTTCTAACCAGTCAGGAATCAGCCCTCCAAAACTGAAACAGAGAAACAGAAATCAGCAGAAAGCAAAAACATTTCAAGAAAATATCTGAGAGCTGGATACAACTTTTCATGCTGGAATGACTATGAACAAGCCAACTCTACTGCACAATTGCTTTTGGGTTGTGCTGAGCATACTGTGCACGTGCAACAGAAATGCCCAAAGTGGTGACAGGGACAGAGGTTCTAGATAATGGTCAGATCAGTACAACCATCACCTCCAAGTGCACAGGGAGCAGATTTCTGCTAAAGACCAAAGAGCTGGCAGTGCTAGAACTGAACCTACATAAAACAAACCAGCTTCATAACACAGTACGGACAATAATACTTTATGGCATATAAAATATACTGTAATAGAAAAAGCAAATATACTGTAATAGAAAAAGCACTTGTTACATTCTTTTTCTTAAGTATGACAAAAGAAATATTTTTTCCCATTTCAGTCACTCAAGGTTTGTGAAGGGAAATAAAAAATATCCAAGTAAATACTGTCAGTGTTTAGTTCCTACAACTGTTTTATGGGGCAAAGCTAACCTCTATTTGTCCTACTCAAGTTCTGCTGTTTGTCATGCAGCTAAGCTTGCTTACATAAGCAATCAAAAAAAAACCCACCAAGAAACATATTTTAAAGCACTGGGAAAAATCTTGCTCAGATTTAACAGCATTTTGGACAGTTATGCTGCTGCTTTGTACCAGCCTTACTTTCAAGGCAAATACATAATTCCTAAATTATGCATCCCCTCCTGCAAGCTATACATTTATACATATTGCACAGTTTTCTACTACAGATGAGGGGTTCCTCAGAGTTGGAGGATACATATTAATTTGACTTCAAGTATTTTCCCCCCCCCCCCCCTCTCTCTCTCCTCACTCACCTACTATGTTGTTCTCACAATTCATTACTCCATCCCTGCAATGGCTGCAATAAAAATACATTAAGATGCAATGAGAGTCAAGAAGATCTGGAATACTGATGTTTTCTGTTTAATAATGAAGCACCAGCATGCATTAATACAAAATAACTGTATAAATGTTTACACAGAACATTAGGACTGGGGATAAAACGTGCATTGCCTTAACTAAAAATATATATATTACAATTCCAATTTTTGCATTCTCCATAACATTACCATGAGCTAAAAAGCCTGAGTTGACATAAAAATACATCTTTATAGTGCTCCCAAAGACATCAGTGCAGTAAGAATCAATCAAGCCCAGTAATGTAACAGAACCATCATCATCTGAAACAAAACTGCAACGAGCTACAGCAGCAAACTCAAACCCTAAACACACATACATATATATTACAGCAAGCTCTGGGTACGTACTCCCATATGAACACTCTTAATACTACTATAAATTCTCCGTTTTCCTCACCATCAGCTTAGAACTCCACTGAAAAGCTGGTTCTTAGTTTATGTGAAAAAGTTGACAATATCAACAAGGTCTTCAGTTATCCCACAGCTGAAGGTAAAGACCCACTCTTGAAGATAACACAGCCACAATTGTGACTGCAACAATTTTTTGTACAGAACTGGAACGACGTTTCCCCAAGCAAAACACAGTAACAGTGGATTGACAAAAGTCTTTTCACAACTGCTCCTAACATGGATCATAGACAAAATATCTATCTGAAAACATCTCACAATATCATGAATTTCTATCTCAGTTATAACAAAACGAACATTTCTCTTATTACAGTGTTCTTGGGTCACAGAAGGAAACTGAGGCAGTTGCTAGTTTCTATGCTCATGCTGTCTCAAACTAATTTTGCTTCAGCAATATTATAGGAATCAGCAATATCAACCTAATGTAACTATTATCAGAACCAACAGCTTATAATCAGAACCTTAAAAAACCCCACCCAAACAATTTTCTGCTAATCAATATTCAAAATAAAAATTTTAGGTTAGCATATCATAAAGCTTGCACTATGCATACCCATTCATATATGCAAAACATTACACAAACAGGAACAGACAGAACGTGTTTCTCCTACGTGACAGTTGAGCAAAGAAACAAGAAAATTTCAATAAAACTTGACCCTAACAAGATACTCTATGCAGGGAAGCACTAAGCAGCATGATACCAGCTGCTCCTGTCTAATTCCAGCCAAAACAGTCTAATAATTCTATAAAATCGTGGCAAATCTGATAGCAAATCATCATCAGAGAAAAAAGTAGCAGTGTTCGCTTCATTTCAGGTTCTGTGCTTTACTAGTGAACATGAGCCCATGAACTCCAGCACTATTATCCCATTCTTTTGCCATGGCTAACACATCCCCAGTACACCTACTGCTAGTCAGCAGAATCATAAAAACACCAATACAACAACAAAAAACCCCAGTAGGCTAGCCACAATGATTTGACAGAGCTCTTAAACAGAGTCAGGGGAAAATAAACCCAAGTTTTTATCTCACCATTTGCCCAAAGATGTCATGACGTTTTCTCCAGGGGGATAATCAATTCCTTGAAAGTAACAAGGACATTCATTTCTGGATTAGAGGAAAAAGCACGTAACCATGAGTAACTCAAACTTAAGGAAGAAAAAATTCCTATGCATACTGCTGTATAACTCAAGCGCATTCCAAACCAAATCAGTAACAAAGCAAGACCTCTACTCAACAAGAGATGACTTTTGTATCTCTTGTATGCCAAAAAACAGGCAATATGTAGCAACTAGATTTAGTGATGTATATGTAATATACGTGTATATATAGTATAATTCTAAGATCCCACCATGAATAATGTCTACATGTTTGTAGCTTTTCACTCTAAGTTGGAAATGCAGTGCTTTAAGATAATGTGTGACTATTAGAACTGCAACTTTACCTACCTCTGTACACATTGTTCAGTCTTGGAATGCAAATACATTCCAGAGGGACAAGCACAGCCTTCAACGCAATCACTACTGCATGTCTCTGGCATAGACAGTGCTTGGCAGGTTCTACCACAGGTAGACACACAAGTACTGTACTCCTTTGTATCTTCACATGAAAGAGCTGTCCAGATGAAACAAATCTCTCAAATTACAGTGCAGGAGACACAAGTACATCCCAACAATTTTCTGATAAACATCTCTATCCTTTCATTCCCAATCACATTAAATTCCACTAAAATTGCTATCTTGGCACCACGTTGTGTAAACTACACAGATGTAAATCTGCAGTAATAATGAGTACAATAAAGTCCATGCAGTTAATACAGATCTACACTGGGGGAACAGAACAGTTGAAGCTTTTTTCCCCTCTAACTCTGAAAACACCTGGCTCTTGTACATGGGTTTTGGGAAATAGAAAACATCTTAAAGAAAACATTAAAAGCAAAAAATAAAGCATTTGTACTCTGCAGATGAAATTTTCACATATATCCTATAAAGCCTCACTACAAAAAAACCTTGCAGTTCATGAAATACTAAAATGGATACACATTTTACACCATACAAGCATGATTTTTTAAAATATATTCTAATAAAATTATACATGCTTCTGAAAAAGCAAAGTATAATGAAATTGTTTGAATGCTTCAGTAACAGTGGACACAGCCATTCATGGCTGTAAGCAAGCAAGTCCTCTGTAAACACAAGGACTACAGCTTGACATACTTAAACTGGACCAACTTTCCAAAATCCTCTTCACCATGCATTACAACACAGATAATTACATGTGATGAAAATCACCAGGTGTTAAATTCTGGAACACTCCTTAGAACTAAGAGAGTTTATGAAGCCAAACCTACAGAAGAGAAGCATCAGGGGTGTCAATTTAGGGTTGTTTTACAGGGTTTCAATTCTATAATTACACGTCCTATCAACACCTTTTGTATCACTGAAGTTTATATGAACTAAAGAATTTAATATTATCATCCCACTCCTCCACTTGTGAGGCATTATAGAGCAGATAATAGATGTTACTTTTGCTCTATATATCCTATCTCTATTCTTCCGGACACTCTGTATTTATTTCAGTGTCACTGACAGTAAGAGAATAAGCTAAAAGAGATTTTTCAGACAGAAGTTGACAATAATTCAGCTACAACTGCTAAGTACATCGCCATCACTTTTCATGTCATTATGAGGAAAACAAAAACTATGCAGCTCATGAATAATATGGGTACAAGATATTCAAAACCATGTAAGAGACATACACATATCTTTAATTCTGTATACATTTGAAGCTCTCCAACTACCTCAAAAATAAAGATCTCTGCATTGCTTAAGTCGAAAGAACTAAAGGAAGCCAGCTACAAGAATGATCTCAAACCACTGGTAATAACTCAGCCTTGATCAAAGAAGAACCTTGCCCTATATACACACACCAAAAAAATTGCACTAGAATTAATCCTCTTCTCATTTAAAAGATTATTTTCATTTAAATTTATTTTCTGTCATTCTAAAGTCCTCAATCAGTAATTATTTAAGACTGGAAGTGATAAACAACTCACCGCACTCTGGGACACCTCCTCTGAAATCTATTACAACTCCAAATCGTCGGCAGTGATGAGCATAATGGGCCAAAGCAGAGCAAAAACAGATCTGTCCGCATTTGCAAGTGTCTCTTCTGCACTGCTCAAAATAGGGAACGGGACTCAAATAGGGGTAGCATGGAGCAAAAAGGTCTTTCGTAAGGACGCTACAAGCTTCCGCTGCATAAGAGGCTATACAAATACAGATTAAACACTGTTTCAGTAAGGGGCTTTTAAAAACTGATCATGGTTACACACTATCACTATATATATATATATATATATATCTTTCTACCTTTGATGTGTATACAACCGCATGGAAGGACAGAAAAGAAGTTAGCTGCTCACAGTTTTTAACTTGCTGTGGAAATGGTTTTAAGGTATTTGTAAAACTTCACAATAAGCAGACAGTGCCTACATACAGTACCCTACCTTTAAACCAATTCATGGATGTGGGTTAGGTAACAGGTGCTACAGACTACTCACTGACTTTCATAAAAATACAGGATTACATGTATCTCCAGTTTAAGCCATTCCCAGTAACTACTTTCAACAGGTCAGTATTTTGAGGAATATTCTGTTGTTACCCATCATTTCAGTTGTATAAGGCTGCAAGCACTCTCAGAGCTACTCGCTTGGGGTAGCACTAATGCACAGGAGAACAAGGGCAGCATCAAATAGTTACATGAGCTCCAAACACAGCAGTCATCTGAATATCCTTATTCTGAGTGCATTAAATAATTGTGCAATAGCAGTGAAAAGAAGTAATATGCTATATTAGCATACCCAGAAAGAGTTATGTTTCTATTTCCCACAAAGTAAGAGTGGCATAGACTTGGGCTTCAGAATTAATTTTCCAGAATTTCTGACTTCCTGTACTGGCTGCTTTTTTCTACATTCATGTTCAAACCCACCACCAAGAATGCAGCTTCTTAGTGCTGCATATTAATACTCAGAAGACAGGATGATACATCAGGAAATGTGATGATTTCCTAGCACTGCTGAAATTACAGGCAAAACCTTAATAAAAATTTTACCTCTGTATGTTGTCTAGAATCATGTAGAGTTCAAGACAATAAACAGTAGGAATTGTGAAACAGATATAACTGTTTTTCTACAAAGTCCATCGTTATATTAAAGGATGCCTTCGTGACCATCTATGGTCCTCATGGCAACAGCCACATCAGCATCATTTCTCAACTGTGCCCTTTCCGCTAAATCTAACTGCTGGCAATGCATAAGTATCTTTCTCCTACACATTCTCCTCCATAGCAGACAACTAAATCAAATGTTTCATTTATTCATTTAAAAAACCGAATGCTGCAACACTTTCAATTCTCTATCTTATCTAGCAGCATCACCAGCATTAGACATACTGCCAACCTTTAACATGTCTCTATCTTTACAAACTGTAATTGCAGACCAATAATAAACCTGTGGTAGTTCAAGTACCTCTGCATGTATCAGAAAATACTTACGCAATACACTGTACAATTTGTTAGAGGATTGAACTCAACAAACGCTACCTATAAAGAATCTTTTTTTCTGTGGGTAGGACTGGTTATTACTTAATTGGCAGATACAGTCAGTAGAAATTCATTTGTCAATAACAGTAGACCTTCACTGCCCACCTGCCTGCAGATGAATATCACAAGGATCCATTTGCAAACGATCATGCACTAGAATGCATGCTGATGAAGTTTTCCATGTGTTTCCAAACAGCTCCGGGGTGCTTTCAGTTACTCCAACAGGAGATCTTTTACAAAAGAGAAGTCAGTCACAAAGATACAGTGAATTTACAGAACAGTGTCTACCACCCCCCTTCAGCAGAGCTGATTCAAGCTCCTCCTTCCACCGCTCCACATTCTCAGGCAGTCTCATAAAGCACTGTCATCTTTGGTTTCAGGTCTCATCTCTTTCTTTCCAGGCAAAGGCCCAGAAAAGAAAGAGAAGATCTGCTTTAGAGGCATTAGATACTCTGTAAGGAAGGACAGATCAAAACAGACAAAGTTCCATTTTCACAAGAGAGGAGGGAGCACCACTGCCTGAATCTGCACTCTCTTATTCATACATCTGACTCTTCAGTGATAGCTGATCCATCTCTCTCGCTCCTCTACCTATGATTTCCTGTCTGTTCCTCAATAGCTGACTTGCCAGGCTCTCTAGTCTCTGCAAAAAAGGGGAAAGAACAGAAGTCCAAGATACAGCGATATAACTGTAAGGTGTGAGACAGCAGAAGCTGAAAGATATAAAGACTTTGGAAAAAAAAAATAACCAAGGCCCATTAATATTGTATAGGGAGAATGACTGAAACCATGCATTTACTTATGAGATGTTAAATTGTAGAAAAAGATTGCATTAGGCATACAATCAGTTTTATTGCTTCTGGTTAAGCAACCAGGGAAGGAGGCACTGTAAAAGACAGTACTGTATGGCAAGTCTCCCAAATCTGTGGGCCAAGCATTTTGTGTACATCTCAAGATGGTTGTACGTTATGATAACTGCCATGTCTCAGCACAATTAGTAAGTTTCTATAGTTTAAGGGCTTTTTTCACAAATATCAACTTCTGAACTTGTTATCAAATGAGAAATCATTCAAAGGTTGCCATCAAAAATTCTCTACAAAACTAATTTACTTCAAACAGAAAAATATTTCAAATAGTTTTACATAAGGATCTCAATGGCAACATATTTCCTAGCCTCATTTTAAATCCTATTCTGACAATACTTAAGACCGAATGTGTTCAAAAATCCACTAGAATATTTTTGTGTGTTTTTAAATGGGAATTATTATGGAACGTTTTCCTATTTTTCTGTTAGTTTTTATTTTAAAAATTCCACCTGTTTTGAGAGAAAGATGTTATCTTTTTGTCCTCCTGGTCAAAGAAATATTATGTATACTCTAAATTCTTGTTCTCTTCCTCCCACTTCCATTAAGGCTGCTCAATCTTCTGGAAGCCAATCTTCTTTAGTATCTATAGGAAATAAGCTGCAAAGAAGCTGGACAAACAACAGTCTTGACTATGGTGCTCAGGGAGCTCTGACCACCTTTCACTGAACTGCAACAAAGTGAACCTCAGGCAACAGCCAATTCCTTCTGCTAGCCTGCAGACGCTGAACAATGGAGGCTCTGTGCAGAGAACAGATCAGAACTTGCAGAAGAAAATAGGAGTTGGAGAGAGACAAAGAGGCTTGCAGGGATGCAGAAAGTGGCCACTCTGTATCCTAGACATAACTTTTCAGATAAACTAGCACTTTTGAGTCAAATATATTTCACTGTATTTTTTCACTAAAATACTTTAATCAGGATCTAGCTTGACATCCTATTGTTGAAGCTACATATTTTCTGTTAGCAAGCTAAAACACAAAATTTCAAAACAAATTATTCCTGGTATCTATCCCACTCAGTTTCAGTACACACTTCATCTACCATTCTAACTGTAGACATTCATATACTGGCAAATAGAAATCTTGCAGCTATTCATACAAAAAATCATCCTCCATATTTCCATTGAATGTTCCACAAAGGCCCATGGTATCATCCTTCCACCGTCCATCAGCTTGAAGGTAAAGCCTTAGTCCTTCTCTGTCATACAGTATCTGTAATCCAATGTGTGTCTTTACTTGAAGAAATACAGAGGAAATTTTCCGTATTTCAAAGAACTCTGGTGAGTAAAAAAAGAGATTGTTGAAAGGCAAAGGAAACCTGCTTGCGATGTGCATTGCTTCTTGTCATTTCATTGTTGTTGTTTTATATTAAAGTTACTTTTTTTCATATTAAGGTCCTATTTTCCCATAATCATTGAGTTCTCACAAAAGTTAACACTGATTCAGATCTTAAAGAAGAAAACAAGAACCTTATGATAATTACCAAACTTTATAAAAATGCCTTAGGTCTCACTGAAATATTCATAAATGTTAACTAAAAGCAAATCATTTAAAGATACAAACATTGCAGATAACATTGCAGGCCATTTATTCAGACAACCTAATCCTAACACCAGCAATATGCTGCTTGTATGAAAGCCTATTTTTGCTATGATTCAAGGCCCCACAGACATCAAATGTACTAATGCTTTGTGTGTAAAGTTCTCACTGAAGCTAACACTGAAGCTCACAGAACAGAGTCCCATTTGTAGAGTACTTGGTAATAATTTCCAAAGGGAGAGATTTAAAAACTCACTGAAGCCAAAAGAAACAAAAAAATTTGGTCTGAAAATCTGTAGCTTATCTGTAAGGGGAAAGAGGGCTCCTTCTGCTTATACTTACTGAAGTTGCTTATGAAAAAAGGAAAAGAAATTCTTCAGTCAAGAATCAGAGAAAAGAATATCCCCTCAGAAAAGAGCCAGCCTTCTAAATGTGAGGGATGGCATTTGGCCTTTAGTTAAACAGAGAACATACTCGATATAAAAGACACTAGCCCAATACAGCTACTGTATAACTCCTACCATCAATGTAAAAAGCATATCAATAGTTTATCTTTCACAAATTCCAATGTTGATATTAACAATATACCATGCTTATATATTATTCCTTACCATCTGCATAAGGCAGGTTAATTTTGTATTGGTCATATACCAAAACATCTCCTGAATGAGTCAGAGTCACTTGCCTCTTGGGGTCCTGCTTAACAATAAGGCTAATTGATTGGATACAGGATCCATCTTGGTTCTACAAGTAAGAGCAAAATAAAATGAAAAATTAAGAACAGTGAATGTTGAATAATAGTGCAAGTAAAGCTATAATTAATAGGGAATTAAAATTTTTCAGTTGTATCTTGCTTCATAGCAAAGCACACTTGAAAAACAGCCTTAGAGCTAAATAAGAAAACTTAGTATTTCAAATTATTTCACACCTATGTTTAAATATAACTGTAATCTATGAAAATACAGCTCAAAAGTAGGATTTGGAAAGAGAGGCTTGAATAATTCTTACATAGCTTAGCACAGTCCCCCCTGCAATTCATGAGACTGTCTGATTAAAGACCCACTGAGGCTGAGTTAATTCCCACAAACAAGACTGCATTATCCACACAGCAGTGCACAGAGATCCAAATTTGTACTTTAAATGTTCTGATATATAATCTATATAATATATATATTCTGATATACATATATAAAGTGTTCAGGTTCTTTTAAAGCATATTTAAATATAAAATTATTTTAAAAGCAAACAATAATGAAAGAGAGAAGCATCCTTTGAATCATTATTTAAATTAGCATTAAGTTAATTATTCTCAGGGTGGAGTATGTTCATAAGCTCCCTTTTAATGAATATTGATGAAAGAAAGGCAGCATCTCGTCAGCATAAAATATCACTACATTCAACTGGCCCAACTTGCTTGTTGTTACTACCATTGCTTATTCTTATTTCCATTTTGGCTCTCTTATCAAGTCAAAATGTCACATAGAAAAAACAAGGAAAGGAATACTCTCTTTCGGTCTAAATGAAAAATACCCACCCTGTTCAGTGGCACTTGTCACCATTACCAACAGCAGCTAATCAATTGAAATCCTAAAGTCACATAGTATTGAGACTTGTGCTAAAGTTTCATGACCAAGAAGCTACCTGGCCCACACAACAAAATTTCACAACAGCTCAAATATGAAGAATTGAATTCAAGTTAACTGCTTTAAGCAAAACATAAGTCAACTATATTAGGCTTGTTCCACATTAGCTAGACTGGAGGTTTTTTCATTCATTATTCTGGTACATTATTTTAAAGTTTCTAAGAACTCATTAGGACTTATGCTGACATATAAGCAGAATCATTTTTAAACCTTTAGCCACTTGTTTTAACTTTAATTCTTTTTAGAAGAGGGTGATTCCCACACAAGACATGAAAGCCCACATTTTATATATTTTAGCCTGAAGAAACATCCAAACATTAAAAAAAGCTTTTGAGAAGGTTTAAGAAAAGTCTTCGAGTCTTGAAACTGGTTGGTACCTAACTTAAGTCCCAAACTACTACATATTCCTGCATGGTTTATGTTACTGTAGTGACCTTCAACTAGACACCACACCACAGATGGAAAGCAGCACGAGTCTGAGGCCTAGTGACTACACAAAGGTTTCAAGATATCACAGTAACGAATACGCATGTACTAAATAACATGGCAAGTAGCCAGAGAGACGATTAATACTAGTCACTTCTTACAAACATTTCCAAACCAGGAGTTCTGCCTTTCAGAATAACTACAGGTCCTTTGGATTTCAATGCCAATCGGGAGAGAATCATCATTAAAGCATGCTTATTAATCACATAAGATTATCAGATTTTTCTCTCAGTAGAATGAATTTGGTAACTGCTGAATTTTTTAGAAAGAAAACTGTTCCATCACTGAGAATCAGGCACAGAGGTGAATAGTACCATTCACAGGGCAAACAGATCAGGATGCTCAGTTCCAACACTGACACTTTTATCCAGCTCTCACCAACCTTCACCAGGACTTGCCTAATACAGGGCAAATGTTGCCCTGCTCATTAAAAACAATTACTAGAGCTGCAAGGATCTCTGAATGCTACGATGTGGCTTTGACAGATGCTGAACTAGCACAGAGCAGATCATCTGTGAGTTCTTCGAGTACCACTGACACAAAAGTACACACAGTGGTCGGTAAACATTCAAAGCCACATTCAGAATTTCCCTGTATCTAATGGTGTAATAGTAATCTTTCACCAACAGTTGAAATGATAAAATGAAACTTAAAACATAGCAAATTATAAAAATAACTGGAGATATTTCATTGGCTCAACCAGCTCTCCCAGACTGACAGTGAAGACAGACACTTGCATTGTGAAGCCATACTCTTGTAGTTTATCTAGTCATCTTGTCTCTTTAAGAAATTTGGTTTCTCTGCATATCATTCAGCAACAGTTGCTATAAATTGACAATTTGTCGACCTTTTAAGAAGATGAAAATAAAAGAACACCAGGTGGTACACATAGCAGACCAGAGCCAAGAGAATAATCCTCTGTAGTATATACATTACTACACGATATTCACAAAAGCTTTATTATTCCTTCATGCTGAAACTAAAGAAGAAATTCTGCCTGACAATTATTCTCTGTTCCAGTGAACCGTTTCTTTCACATCACTGTCCCTGCCAACCTTCAGCAGGTGTTTCCATAGGAATGGCTATTTCTCTCACTAGACACTTAAAAAACCCCAAAGCACCCACGCTATATTCAGAAGACCTTATCATAAAAACTACAGAGCCAGTGAGGCTGTCACCTGAAACTCAGATAAGGTTAAGCTGTGCTGATCACTTGACTGGTTCTCCTTCCAAAAAGTGCTTAAGCAAAATTTCACATCGTTTTGAAATAACTTGTCGCCTGATGACTGTTTATGTCACCAGCCCTAAGGCTCTACATGACTGGATTCTTTGTGATTCTGAGAGCTAAAATCTCTCAAGGTATTTTCTTTCTACATTTTTTAATCTGCTTGAATGAGATGGGATTGATAAATTGTGGTTTTTTCATTTTTTTTAAAGCACAGAAAACCTCAACCCATCAAGAAATAGGAGATTCTGAACTACAAATCTTTTAGCTTCCCATTTCAATTCATTAATTCTTATAAATGGGAAAAAGATAATGGGTGGTGCCTAGGGAACTGTAGAGCAGATCTTCTGCCAAGTGGTACCAGCTAGTTGTTAGTTAAGACACTAGAATAGCTGCACTGAAGCCCCACATTCTTGTGTTTTAGTACTCAAACTGTTCTCACTACCCCCTCACCACTTGTACACTGATAATTACATTAGCATCACATAACTCTGGAACACACCACGTAAGTCTCTGATCACACACCTGGCTGTTAATATCCAGAAAGCTTCACTCAAACCTCTGTAAAAGTCCATAGCTATTAGGGACTAATCGGGGTAGCTTTGTTAAAGTTCAGGTGAAATATGAAGCCAAACATGTAGTAAATGCCTACAGACTTGGACAGAGACACATTAACCAAAGTCCCTAAGTCAGGATGAAGAAGATGTAAGAATTCATATCTCTGCAATGTCAAGAGTGCTGCAGAAAGGCAACTAATTTGATTATCACTTTCCCCAACAAAAGTATCTCCACCACAACTAAACCAAAAAGCATGTTTCTGTCTTACTCAGAGGTAAATGTTCTGTGACACAAAAGGGAGAAAGGCCCACAATAGAGATGCTGCAAGGTACCACAGTAGATATGTGCTGCAGTCATCTTGTCCAATGATGGGGTTTTCAGCAGATCCATCTGAGAGGTATCTCAAGGTAAGAAATAAATCATGTCTCAACAAGTTGCCTAGAGTGTCTCTTTGGGAAATCCCCTTTGCTTATCTTCAGCAATACAGTACTGGACACAGCTTCAATAGACAACCACCTTTCTCAAGCTTCTGGGACTCTGCAAATGTCTGAGAATATTGACCAGACTGGTCTATTGAATCAGAAAGGTCTGACTGAACAGACTTAAACCTATGTTAAATACCTATTTTTTTTTTTTTCCCTTCACAGCTCGTTGGGGTTTGTTTTCTTCTAGATGATGATACTGACTTAACTTCTCAGGAACTTAAGGTTAGCACAGAATGAAGCCAATGAAACTCATTAAAAACAAAATAAGCCAGGTGTGCACAAGATCTCATTTCACAGCCTTCACTAACTCTTCTAACTCAGGGAGCAAGAGGCTATTAGAACATGATAGAGAAGTTGTATTCACAACACAGGAATCCAACTTTTTCAACACTGATAACGCTTCCATGCCATCACATACCTCACCTGATATCCTGATACTTTTCTCCTAGGAACTATAGCAGAGATAGAAGGACATTTAGTTGCAGATCATCCAGTTGGAAAACATATTTGGCTTCTATCCAGCTAAGCTATTTTTCTTACCTCTCAACTTTTATCACTGAGATGAGAAGTGGGCTCCACGTACTCAGTCTCTCATCTCTTACCTGGATTAAAAATAAACCATTTCTACTATAATAAACTCATCAGTGCTACTTCAATATGACTTCCTTCTGCTTAAAGGTCTTCTCTGTCATACAGAAAAGTAGGTTTTAGTGCACAAGGGCAAAAATACTTTACTGAAATACGCCTTTAGAAAGTGTGGCATGACAACTGTCTTGGGTTTGGCAAGGATAGAGGTAATTTTCTTTCTAGTATAGCTAGTGTAGTGCTGAAGTTTTCAGTTGTTTCCAAGAAGTCAGCAGCTTTTCATTCTGCCTTGCTAAGGAGAAGATGGGGACACCAAGGAAGCCAGGAGGAGGACACAGCCAGGACAGGTGACCCAAACTAACCAAAGGCTGTATTCCATACCTGTGATGTCATGCTCAGCATAAAGGGATGCAGTATGGGGAGGACCACACAGCTCCAGGACGCGCGGTTTGGGGATGGTCCAGCTTTGGGTTGCCTCTGAGCTGTATGTCTGGGAAACTGCATTGTGTATCACCAGTTTTAGGTATTTTGCTATAATGTTCTGTTATTTTTATTTCTCCCTCCCTTTGCTGTCCCAGTAAACTACTTTTATCTCAGCCCACAAAGTTTGTCTTAGTTTTAACCTCCCTTCACTGTGCCCTCCTACACAAAAAGTCACCTTTAAATCTACATACACTTAAAATATTGCTCATCAATATTGCTCCTAGGTAAAAATTATTACACAAGACCATTGGAGACAGAACTTTAATCTGGCCAAGCTTAACAGATTTAAGTTTAACGTCTTGCTCCTTCAGCAAGTTCAGCAGCTCAGTCAGTAGGCATCCACAGTAGCATCATGACTCTAAATAAATGTTGGTCAAATTCTGCCCTTACATATATATGTAGAACTCAAAGTCAGTGACAAAAGCCTGACTCCAGAAAACAACTCAACTCAGTCAACCTCAGTTCTCTCACCACTTACACATATTTAAGATTTATTCTAATTTGAGTTAATGTCCTTAAAATTACAAGGCCTGTCAAGACTGCAATAGGAATGAAGTGCTATAATTACTATCTTAGCAGTGTTCTATACCTCACATGTACAGTAACACATGCTCAGAAATCCACATACACGGCAACAAAGGAAAAAGGAGGGTCTTGGATATACAGTGACTTCTGCGTATAGCATCAGAAACTTTCGAAGTAGGAGCACACTTAGTATCATCGAACAAGTTTGGCTGAAATCAGTTATAAAGGGTACCAGTTTAACAACAGTAACACCGCTACATACAAATACCCAAACCTGAGAGAGCTGTCCCAAACACGATCCAAAGTTTTTCATGTAAATGTTAGAAGTAAATTTCAAGCTTCAAGAAGAAAGCTGAAAGAGAACCTACATCCAAGGCACCAAAAAAGTCATTCTTCCTTCAAGCAGTAGGCTTATTTTTGGCTGGCTGCAAACCCAAAAACCACGTAGTCTGAAAGCTCAAGAAAACAAGCCATCATCCAGGGTTTGCTGCATGAACCACCCTGGTGCTACTGGATGAACAATGAATCAGAACACTAGCAAAATCTTTCCTGTTTATTGCAAGCAAATGTGAAAATTTGCATAGTATTCCTCTGCACTGTTGTTGTTCAACTAATTCATACTTAAGGAAAATTGTTGCTACTGATTAATCAATAGGCTCAATCACAGGTAGCTTTCTTTTTTTAAGCACTCCCTCCCAATTAGCAAACTCTTCAGGATATAAACAGCAGAAGAAGGTCCTAAGTCTTACCTGTCCACAAGGAGCATTTTGCAAGGATATGGTAAATGCTCCAGACGTACGGCTTTTTGCTAGAATATATTGGCAGGTAGCTGGGAAAGTGTATTTGCGCCCATCAAAGGTCATGAAGTGAATGTCTCCTGAAACCGAGCATTCAGCTGACAAACATAACAAATACTGGATTTAAGCATGTAGAAATGTAGAAAAGAGTTTACTGTCCACAGTTATTACTCTGAGTACAGAGTTTGTACACTCTGATACATGCTAGAATTCATAAAACTGTATTCATATTATAACCAGGTACTGGGAATGTGGTTAGGAACTGAATCTTATCCTTGCTTTTGATAAGGAGTTCCTACCTGATGCCAGTCCAGGTTACCTAAACAATTAGCAGTTACATGTGTGATCCTTCAATTCTGGGTATTTGATTGTGACTCCAACAACTGATTTGCAGAAACATTCAGCACTCCCACAATTAATTGATAACTCAGACTACTGCTTGAACCTACTGGCAACTATAAGAACTATGAAGCCATGTGTACCTTTAACATGCAAAATCCTCTTGACCTTAATGACAAGAATGATCAGATAAGTGCCCTCTACCAGAGACATTATGGTCATATATAGGGAGACATATTACTAAGCTAAGCTACAATGCAAATGCCTGCTATTCAGACCATTTTAATATTTAATCTACTGTGTGCAGACATGTGTTTAGATGCAGCTAGAAATGCAAATACAAAATATATCATGAAATATTACATTAAGATCTAACAATAATAGTTTACCCCAAGTAAAAATTCAATTATTAAAAAAATCGAAGTATTCAGGACTTTCATATACCTGGACACGTAAGATTTGTACAAATCCACTTTCCTCCAATGCAAGTGCTGAAATAAAAACAAAAGTGTTTCATACTTTTTTCATTTTTTTTGTGAAATATGTATGTCTGTCCTTCAGTTGTTTTTTCTGGATTTCTTCTATATGAAATGAGGATGAAGTGGTCTGAGTCTCACAAAAGGGTGCAACACTGTTACCACAGTCACTAGAGTGCCTGGAAGCTGTGGCAAGTGCTTGTTATCAGGATATGACCAGATGAAATTTCATCTATGATTCAGTAACAATTTTCTTTCTTGTTAGTTCCTTGATAACCACTATAAAAGGTTAAGGATGATTAAAATGGAAAAGAATAAACACAAGCAGTTTGAATCTCATTACTTTAAAAAAATAGAAACATGTGAAAAAGTTGTACATCTGCAAGCCCATCTGTTTTATTTAAGTTGATTCAATAAAAGGCATTATCTCTTCATACAAACTTTTCTTTCCAGTGTATAAAATTAACCTAGAAATTCCCAAAACAGCAGTTTAGTGTCATAATGACTTTAGACTTTGTTTCCAAGTGAGACAACAGAAACGGGAGATGAAGTAACTCTCCTGTCAAAATTTCAAATTCTAGATTCCTTTTAGTTTGAGGAAGAGTTCAAGGTGAAAAGAATACTAAACATTATGGTATTCTCTGCATTATGTCATTTGCTCTTCCACATCAACGGCTCTACAGTTTCTTTTATCTTTACTTTCATTGCAAAACATATGGAACAACAGGGTTTGTATGTAGAAACAGTGAGGACTCAGCAACTTTAATTTTTGACTGAAATATGCCTTGAAGAAGTTGTCCCTCATGACCATGAAAAGATTACATACACAGCATAAAAAGAAGACTTACTAACCAGTTATTGCATTCCTCATAAACCACTGAGCCAATTTTAAAGAAACTACCGTGGTAGTCACAGGGACAGTCCATAGGCTTGACACACAATTCATTTTCATAAATTAAGCCTAGAAAAAAAAAAAAAAACAAGAAAAAAAGTGAAAAAGTGAAATAGCTGTACAAACAGCAGATGGAGCACTAACAAGCATACACAAGAACACCACAAATACTCATGCAGACTATTTGGTAGCAATCTTTGCAGAACAAGTATAAAGTTGAACTATATTAAATAAATTATATTACATGGCCAAGTCCCTAAACTGCTTGATATATGCTAACCACAGTATGAATAACAAGTATTTAGTACTGGGAGAGGGGAGGAGGTGAAATACAAACATCAAAATATGCTGCTATGAGAAACTTTGGCTTCCTTTTTAAAAACCTTTGCTTCTGTTTTAAGGCACTGTTTAATCTTCATTCCACTAACAATTTCTTGCTTTGTGGTTTTGTTTGATTCATTTTGGATACAGTTATTCCATTATCAGATTGCCAGAAGCTAAAATCTTTACTAGCCCATAAAAGATAAAACAGGTGACAAAGATGATTATACTTGTAAACCATTGGGGTACATATAAGAGTCATAAGAAATGGAAAGGAATTCTTTACTGAAGATGGTGAGGCACTGAAACTGGTTGCCCAGAGCAGCTGTGGCTGCTCCCCCATGGCAAGTGACTGGAACTAGATTTTTGGGGTCCTTTCCAACCCAAAACATTCTATGATCCTGTAACTTTCTCTGTCAGAATTATGAACTCAAGAGAAGCCTCTAACAAGGGGAAAACCGGTAAAAATATATCTTGTTAATAAGGGTAAAATGTTGCTATAGGCCACCTTGCCAGGACCATACAACAGTGTAAGAATCTCAGTATAAAACCTGTTTCCAACCACATGAATAAGTTCTAATCACATCACGTTTTTGAGCTCTAAGCACCTGACATTGTAGACATTCTTTTTTAAAAAAATATATTAAAAAACCAAACAAACCCAATCAAACCAAATATCCAATACCAAACAAAAATCCCCAATGAAACAACCCACCAAAATAACTCAAAGCCCCAAGCAGCAACCACTAGTCAGGAGATTGGCTGCCCTGTGAGCAACAGAGAAAAACCTCATTTTCCCGCAAACTGTGGAGCTCTGTGGCTAGAATGTGGTGAATCTGTGCTGAAACCTATTCTGGTTTGTTAGAGGGAGAAAAAGGTTTGTCTGTTACAAGGAAAACAGAGTCATTCATCTAGACTTTGTTGGCACTGCATTTATAAAGAGCTCCTGTGAACGCCCTAATCTAGTTGGGCCATATAGGTATGTGAAGTAGGGGGAGAACAATCTGAATGTTGTATGGAATCAAATAATATATATTGGAGAAACAAAACTCACCATCTGGACAGTAGCATCCATCAATACAGGAAAGCCCACTGTCAATACACTGTGATTGTTGATGACATGAAACAGGGCAACAGTTGATACATTCATTGTAGGTCAAGGGTTCAGCACAGGTTATCACTAAAAATCAGAAACAGGTAGAGTAATGAAAAGGTATTGTTCTGCCTTCTCAAGGCTTAAACACTTTGCATACTTTTTTTTCAGGTATTTACATTTTGGTAAGTCAACTAAGTATCTGTTGTCTAGAACAACGAAACAGTTACTTTTATAACACACACACACAGAGACAGAATATATATATATATTCATATTCTGTCTGTCAAAGGTGCATTGAGAAGGAATAATCTTAAATTATACCAGGGGAGACTTAGTGCAACTTTCTCACAGCAGAGCTATTTAGATACTCAGACCAGCATAAGAAGTGGTAGAAACATTAAGAAACATTTTTGGAAACAAGAGGGAAACCTTCTGTGATGAATGACAAGATAGGTTTGTCCCTGTTTTCCAGACAGGCAAATTATATTACCATTTTCAAACTTACTTTCTGTGACTTAAAAGATGAAGACTTAGGCAAATGTAATTAAAATGTATTTTTAACACTCATGACACACATTTTATACATCAGAAAGTTATGACAACTTTGACAGTATTTGAAAGAGTAGCTCTATGGAAAAACAAACAGTTAACCATCTTAAAGAATCTCTGATGTTTTAGTAAGAAAGTTTTTAAAGGACATTCTAGTAAGTTTAGTGATTTAAATACATTCAGTACACTTTACACATATAAAAAGAAATTCCATTGCATTTATGTAGCCTTGAAGTGAGACCATAGTTATGTTTTCATTAAGAACTATATGAGTTCAAAACAGGAGGAAGGACAAAGAAGTAAAACTATGAAGGCATGAAGAGAACTCTTTCCAAAATACAACTACTAAGCAGTATTTTCCAAGCATGAAAGCATCTGCATACCACACTGCTGAAAGTACATTCGCCATCCATGAAGTGGCTTTCCTGCTTGGGCACATGCTCTGGCATATTCAGTTAATGCTCGACACCAAGTTGCATTATCAACTGCTGACCTTACACAAATAAAAATGGACATATTATTTTCTACCTACATTCAAACATCTACTTTAATAGCATTCTAAGGCACTGTGTTGTTTCAGTAAGTCTTCAATGGATAAGGCATTCTGCCACAATTGAGGACAGGTCATCAGCACATTTGACACCTGACACGAATGTCCTGAATAAATCCATGAAAGCCAGAGATACAGCAGAGATGCGAATAAAGACCTTGATTTTTACAAGAGGAGTAACATCCTTCAGAAAGTTCACTAAAAGAACATGTAAGACTCTACCAGCAAGTCAACACGGTACAAGAAATGGAAATAACCTTCTCCTGTCCTGCCTGTTAATTTAAGTAGTCAAAACTGCTTGGACAAGGAGCAGAGCAAGTTGTGAAATAATAGCGTTCATTCAAATAGCAATCAATTTCCTCTTTTCATTGGATTGACACGGCTTGCAGATGCCAAACTGGTCTATTTACTATTACTTTTCAATAAGGTTAGAAATACTAATGATGTTGCGCCCTCAGAATAATATTCAAAGGAAGGTACACTAACAAATTATGAAAATATCTGGGCCTGATTTTGGTCATTCTTATACAAAACAAAACAAAAAACAAATGAGTAATTCCACAGAAATTTCTGGCAGTAAAACTTGAAGAAAGCAAGATGATAAAAGAATGTTAGATAAAAACTGATACGCATGAAAAGATACACACTGGTTAACATTTACAATTCATTCTCACAATAGAAGGGCAATGCTTTTTATAATAGCTTTGGAATTACCCAAAAACATTCACTTACATGCAAAGATCATTGGTGCAGCTTGCCATAAAAGGAAAAGGACTCACATATTCATGACATTGTTCAAATGGGGGATGTAACAGGATATTACACAGAGTATATGCCCTCTGAAATGAATGAGAGAGCTGTTGTGAAGAGGTTTTAAGAAATAAACCTAAGCAGAATAGAATAATATGGAAAATCAGAACAGACACATCAGACTGTGACTAGGAATCACTTTCAAAACTAGAAGCAGGGGGAGCAATGTATTGCCCCATGCCAGACTATTCATAACATGGATTTTTTTTGTTATCCCAGGTCATACCAATGGTAATAAAACATATCCCTTCCCTCAGAAAGGCAGAAACCATGTTGCAGTTAAGCCCAGATGACCTGAAATAGTCTTCCTTTTAGTCAAATTACACAGTAAAAGACAACAGAAATAAAACATGCCTGGCATCAACTTTATTTTCAAGATATGAAATACTTTGAAACTATCACTTAAAAGGAAAAACTACTTTAACCTGACAGACAAAAGTAACAATAATTCATATTTTTAACATTGGCAAGTTACTTCTCATTCTGGTTTTGTCTCCCTGCCTCTTTCTAACCTTCCCAAGGGAAGGAACAGGAACAAGCTCTAGCAAGTATTCCTACTTTACAAGTATTCACTCATTTAGTCCCGGATTGAAACACTTCTATTGTCTGCTATCAGTCAGTATAACATTTGAAAAAATAATGAATTAAATTGCAAACTCATACACAACAACAGCATGAGGGGAAAGAGGAAGAGACAAAGGAAGCTCTGATGCAGCAATCATTTTAATCCACCTCAAACCTCCCCCATCCACCAAAAACCCAACAGAGAATATTTCTAGTATCCTTCAAAGTATTAAGTGAAATTCTCACTCCAATTAGAATCATCAACTATTGTAATAATCCTTCTGTGTTGATCCAAACCTGTAGAGAATCATGGCTTTGTGTCAGGCAGGGAGGTACACTGAGAAAAGGTTTATCCCAATTTGGTGTTCCTTGTGGAGGATTTTCCTGCCAACTCTCTACGAATTCTGTTACATCATTTGTCAGTTTTCCTAAACAAGACACACAGAGTCACAGAGTGCCCTGGAAGAACAAAGTTTTATAGGCTTTCCCAGGAAAACATCTCAATAATCAAAACATCACAGCAAGCAGGGAGTGGCAAACCCTTCCTACAACTAAACAAATCAGCTGTTTGTCTGAAGACAATCTGTTCCTTTTAAGAAACTAAAATACTTTTTAAAGTTACTATAGTAGGAAGACTTTAGAATGGCAGAAAGCAGTTTGCTTATGCGATTTGGAAACAAAGAGCTTTAGGAAGCAGGACTGTGCCTGCTGCAGTCCTTCAATAGAATAAAGGGAGGAAAAAAGGCTGTAATAAACTGTATATACATAGGTCTATGCTGTTACTTTGTATGAAACTTCCACCAGAATCTAAAACCCAAGACAGATGAGACATTCCCGGGGTCCCTGCAAGGGTACAAAATGATTGTATACATTAACCAAGTAAAGGTGTAACTTTTTCATAGAAGTAGAAACATCCACACTCCTTTAAACTAGCTAAGAAAGGTCTAACCCATCACAGAGAAATGGGCACATTGATCACTACTTGGATTACCCAGAAATGTATATCTTACCATATCTTTATTACTACTGCTCCCTAAGCTAATTGGATAAAGCTAGTATGCAGTGTATTAACCTGTGCTACAATCACAGCTTTATGTGACAGATATCCTGAGAAATGTGAGAGGGTAGAAGAAAGTCTCTGAAGGCAATGAGAACAATGAGCTATTGATCTTGGTATTTTTTTTAAGCATTTTGATTTAATGAGCAAACTATTCAATGGGTTAAGAGCTGATATTAGCACAGGGTTGATGCTTTCTAAAATGGAATGACACACACAACAGCAGAAACCTACTCTTAGTACCTAGTACTCTACAGAAGTGCCCTTGAAGAGGAGGAGCAAAGAGTTAACAGCCAGAAGCAATGATTTCCAGAAGTTTTTGTCATGTAACTTGAGATACCTTTCAAGGGGTCTGATTTTTATCCCTGGTTCTTTTTATTTTATAGACGTCTTCACTCAGTATTTACTGAAAGCCAAGACTCTTGGAAGGATCTCAAGCTGGTATCCAAGGATCACTGGTCACTTCTAAAAGTGTTAGCATAAATGAAGTGCCTGATCAAATGAGACTGGGAATTCTTCATTGCTTTGATTTGCTAATTAAAATTAAATTTTATTTCCAATTGCAGTATCTCAGGCTTCCACAGGCTCCTAAATAAAATTGCTAAAGGAGTGAACATTTAAAAGTAGATTTTACCTTTCAAGTCCTAGGAAGCTGAAGTACAAATATCAATGTAGGTAATAAGACAGTGTACTCCCATGCTTTTTAAAGCTCTCCCTCCCCAGATCCCGATCTATATTAAACTGTCTCTCTTCACTAAGAGTATAATCTACCAGAAGTATTCCTGTATCGTAGTTTCCTTTTCAAAAGTCACCCATTCTATACTCAATTAGCATTACAATAAAAAAATTAAGCAAAGTGACATTTCATTCACCAGCAAGAAACCCCACATGTTAACATAAGAGCAAGTATTTTAAGTACTCACCATAACTAGTTTCAAGATCATCCTGCAGGACAGCATTATTGTTTCCACACAGTCCATGTGTTTTGCCCAGGTATTCTGGTGCCATTTTGATATACACTGCAGACATACCATCCCAAGCCAGAGTAAAAGCGTACTGGTGCCTGACTAGGAAATATCCAGCTAGCTTCTGGATGTGTAAGTTTCCAATAATATAAGGTAACTGTACTCTGAGAAATGAAACAAAATCAAAAACAACTTTACTTGAGAAAGTCAACAGTTAGGCTTTTTGATACTATGTACCACTCACCTAGACATCATCTTCCTCAGATACTACTCTGCACATGAGGAATAACTTTTATAGCTGTGGCTTGGACAGCTGTTTTTTTAAGCTACTAAACAGTAAGTGATCCAGTTTACATATCTTATCAAATCAGTATCATGAGATTAGTTCCTGTGTAACTACAGCATCAGAAACATGAGTGTAATTACCCGAATCCTTTATATGTGACTTCACTGCTCAACTTTATCTGCTCAGCTCCAGAAAAGAATAAACTAATGGACCTTTTACAGGAGTAGGGAGAAGAATAGCACTCAGGATCATTATTCACCTGCAACATAAAATTGCTAGTGTCAAAGTCAAGATTTTAATCAAACTCTCTGCAAACCATGTTACATAACTAATACTACCAAGCTCACCCACAGCATATGAGCAAGTAGTTTGTTCCCACTCTTTCCCAAACACCTGAACACAATTAGCACTCTTCTAGAGTATCTTTCCCCAGCAGCAACAGATTTTGAAAGTACACAGATCAGCTTCCTTCCAGCTGTTTGCATTTTGTGCTGTAGTAGCTGGTAGCCCACATTACATTAGAATTACAGCCAGATTACATTCTAGAGCCCCATACTGTCATTGCAAATTATGTTTAATCTCTAAATATGAAAGCATTATTAACAAGTGCAATAACAGCTAAAAGGAACATAGAAGTACAGTCCCCTACCTGTATGGAAAAACTCTGTTCATCTAATTCGGTATGTCTCACAAGCACATATGTGGATTTCCCAGAAAAATAATAATAGAGTCCATCGAAAGTTTCAAAATTATATTGACCCCATGTTCTGCATATATGATCTCTTTCAGCACCTGTATTATGCACTAAGAAAAAGAGGGTCAACTTCAGAAGTATCACTGGTATTTGGATGCAGTCTGTAGTTGAGATGTATATATTTGGTACAGTATGAAATATCACCACAGAAAAGAGGGAAAAATATCAGGGCATGAAGGAACCTTTTGGCAGAGGGTAGTCATTCATGTAACTGTGAGAACCCAACTTCAATCCCAGAAATCCAGTTAATTTACTTTCTTTACACACCTGTCTGGCATCTTGGTCCAGTTGCATTAAATCTACTGCAGTTGCAGAGTTCTCTGTAGACACACTCACCTCCATTAAAACAAGTAAACGAATCTGGGTGGGAGAAAAAAAAAGGCATATTAAAAATTAATCAGGATAATTTTTATTGTCAGGCCTCAGGAAACTCCATAAATGACATGACATGCTGGCTTAGCATGTAAATGCCCAAGAGAATGCCATAGGCTTCACAAACAAGGAGCACTGCAAAAGCTTCACCTCAGGAAATACACCTAGAGGAAGTAAGTCTATTGCACATTTAGAGAAGTCAAATCAAAATGACTGATATCTGTTAGCCTGACAAGTTTTAGTCCCATAAGCAATGAACAGAGGAACTCAACAAGTATCGCACAAGAAAAAAGCAGGGTTTCTATATCCTTACATAAAACATTGCTACAAATAACACTGTATGAGTAAGATCTACCAGGATGGAAGCACGCTGCCCGAGAAATACAAATATTGAGATCCCAGTTGTAAATCTTTCAGCTGTCTGCCCTCCTTCCATCTTACAACTTCTAAGTATACCAACTACTAACAGTACTCAATAGAGTACTATGCAATCATAGTCATCTTTGTGTTTGGAAAACAGAAACTGAGATTGTATTTGTTGCAGACAAGTTGTTCAGAGAAGCTCTTTCAGAAGAGACAAACTGAACACTCAGCCTTCTTGTCTTCTTTTTGCGAACATATAATTCTTGAAAAATTATCTTATATATGAATTTTTTAAGTGCTGTCCTGAAAACCAGAATTCACAGAAAGAGATCTTTACTCCCATTTCAGTAAAACCTTTGCTTATGAAATATTACTTAAATACACAAGAGTCCTAAAATACTGAGATTACCTTACAGGCTTTTGAGAAAGCTTTGCTCAAAAGCATTTGAAGGCAAAATAAAGCCTGATGCAGGCAAAAATAAAGCAAGGTTCACTTCTGACAATCCAAGTAAATACTACAATTGTCTTGACATAATCACTCTTCAGAGGATCATCACTAGCAATAGAAGCACTATTACGGAAGTCAGTGAGTCATACACTCTTAAGAGCTTTAAATATGATAAAATAATCCAAAAGCAAGACACATGCAGGTCCCCTAACCAAAAGCAAATAAACTTCTGTTAAGAGTCAGAAACAGTATTTTTACCAAGATGCTACAAAGCGTCTCCAGCTTCCTTTTAAGCTGCTACTAGCTTCAGCAAGGCTTCCAGTGCCACTTAAAAACCTCACCTGGTTTGCAAGCATATCTACCACATACAAATTGCTTTCAGATGTACACATCAAGTAATTTGCAGCCCACATTTAATTCACATGTAAACTCTTGTCAGAATTCAGAGATTAAATACTCTTAAGACTCACTTTTGTGAGACTACCTCAAACATCATCACCAGCTGTTTTACAAAAGCATGGTCAACATAGAAGTTTACTGAGGAAAGGTCATATTTAAAGTTCCTTCTACTTTGTGAGATCCTAGAGACTTTTAAGAAAGAGGATCTGTGCTCACAACTGGCTACAATGATAGAATGAGGAAAATGTCAAGAAACTTACGGTGTACCATAATTAACCACAAAGCAATTTATATGTTCACCTACTTTAGGCCACGTGATTTTACAAAATACTATCTTCAGTTACAAGTTAACAGAACCCTTGCTTACCAAATTCTACCAAAATTTGTCAGTTTATAGTTAATTGGTGTTTATAAGGCCATTTCCATTTGCAAAGTTATATATATAAATTGCTTACAGAAAGAATTTCAAGATATGTGAATATTAGATTCCTTTGTTTTAAACACAAACACACATACCCTGTCCCTCAAAAACAAAAAAAGCCACACTGAAAAGAACAAAGCAGATAAGGCAAGCAGACAAAGTTAAACAGAATGCTCCTTTCCCTACACAGCCAGCATGAGTTCAATTTAAAAACTAATACAGGCACCATGTATTTATTCTGACCAAGCCATCTCATTTACATACTCACAGTGGCCAATCTTGTCACTAATGTAAAAGCCTTATTCCTCTTGTCAAGAGGCAGACATTGATCTCTTTCATCTGGAGTGGTGCAAGGCCCATGTAATCAGAGCTCAGGTCTCTGTTCTTTGCTTCTCTAAGATTATGCCCTATTGCCTGTCCAATTACAATAATCTGCAATTAGACTGCAAGTCATGTTCCTCTTAGCTGTAGAAGTCAGCCCCCTTTTGATGTTTCGGGTTGAATGATTCCCTTTAAGCATGGCTCAGGTAACCCGCTTCAAGCCACGCTTGTTCAGAATCTGCATGCAGTTTCTGATGCTTACTATTACTGGGAAGGAACCCCCTCACTCCCTTAAAGGGAGAAAGGGAGTTAGTCAAATCTGAATTGGAAGTCAAATGACTTGATGATGAGCATTTTCTTCTTTGTGAAGTTCTGTCTGTGCACAGTGTGGTAGGTTGACTCTGGCTGGAAACCAGGTGCCCACTCCATCATTCCCCCTCCTCAGCTGGACAGGGAAAATATAACAAAAGGCTCATGGGTCAAGGTAAGGACAGGGAGATCACTCACCAATTAACATCACAGGCAAAACAGACTCAACTTGGAGAAATTAATTTATTGCAAATCAAATGAGTAATGAGAAAAATTAAAATCTTAAAACACCTTCCCTCCCTACCCCTTCTACCTAAGTTCAACTTCACTCCCAATTTTCTCTCCCTCCTCCCCCTCTACAGCACAGGGGAACAGGGAATAGGGGCCGTGGTCAGTTCATCACAGTCTCTGCTGCAACTTCCTCCTCAGGGGGAAGATTCCTCACACTCTTCCCCTGCTCCAGCATGGGTCCCTTCCATGGGCTACAGTCCTTCAGGACTGGAGTGGTCCAGTGTGGTTCCCCCACAGGGTCACAAGTCCTGCCAGCAAACCTGCTACTGTGTTGGCTCCTGTCTTGGGGTCACAGGTCCTAACAGGGCCCTGCTCAAGTGTGGCTTTTCCACAGGGTCCTTTGGGCATACCCCTGCCATAGCAAGGGGTCCTCCATGGGCTGCAGGGGAAGCTCAGCTCCAGCGCCTGCAGCATCTCTTCCTTCTCTGACCATAGTGTCAGAGTTGTTTCTCTCTCATATTCTCGCTCCTTTCTCCAAATATTGCTGTTGCCCAGGAGTTCGTTCTTCCCTTATAAAATACGTTATCCCAGAGGTGTTACTACTATCTCTAACAGACTCAGCCTTTGTCAGCAGCAGGTCTGTCTTGAAACAAGTTGTCATTGGCTCTATTGGACATAGAAGAAACTTCTAGCAGCTTCTCACAGAAGCCACACCTGTAGCATCCACTCTCCCCTCACCACCAAAACCTTGCTACACAAACCCAATACAACATGAAAAACATAGTTCCTGTATTGGCTTATATCACTGTACTACCTTTCCTTACACTGCGCAGAAGAGCTCTGTGTACAAAGATCAGTTATCCTTAACCAGGTAATGAGAGGAATAATGGTGATTCAGACCACGTTTAGTGATCTTACTACTGCAAGCCATGCAGCCTCCTTTAATTGTCCAATTCTGCTCAATTAACACAAAAAGAATTCCTCAGGCATCTGGAATAAACATGCTATAACAAATGGTTTACTCTGATCATATAATCACATCACAAGTTTATATCTCTCCTAGGACATGAGAAACACCAACACCTACAGAAAGGGCCTAAACATGGAGACTAAGCAAAAGTTACAATTAGGAAAGGCTATATAAGAATATTGTGTCCTGTTTTACCTGAAAGTGACCTCTATTACAAAGTCCTTAGCTCCTCTCTTTCTTTTGACATTGTGCCAGTTGAATGCATTGGTTTGGAATCTGAAATTGAAAACTGGTGAGACTTTCCTAGCAGAAAGTAGCAGGCCTAAGTAACATGATTCGACTTGCATAAGTAATAACAGAATTTCTAACCAGGGATGCCATTAAAACCTAAAAGTCACTCTGATAATATGACTATTGTTGCCATGAAGAAACTGGTCTCAAATTGCTTCTTTATTGAACAGGGTGAAGACTTGAGATAATCTTTAACACAAGTTTGACAACTTCTCCTCTCACTGCTTAAATACTCTAACCATCTGGTAATTATTGAATAGGCTGCAATCTCACTCAATATGTGGGTAGGGTTATTTTAGTCCCTTGGGCTCCTGGACCTCTGTTTAGTTCATCCCACTTAATTCTTCAGTGTCAGGCAGAGGGAGCCTTCAGGCCAGATCTGGTAACCCATAAGCAGTAGCAGAAGCTTACATCCATTATCTATCACAGCCTTTGAAAAAGTGAGACTGCAATCTAACCTGTTTACATTTCATTACAAGTGTTTGAGACCAGTGTCCAAGTTTTACCAGGGTGACTACTGCTGTTGCTCTCCAGAAAGAGATGCTTTAATAGCATAACATAGGCCTAACAGAAAGAAGCTCCAAAATCCATTTTGAAATACAGTACAATCCCACCCAACTTTGGTTCGCTTTTCAAATGTTCTTCACCTAGGCTCCAAGGACAAGTTCTGCCAATTTCATACATTGTTTAAAGGTATCTTCAAAGTAAGCATTTTTTAAAAGTATTTATATATTTGGTGGCGTTTTTATCTAGGATATTGTACCAACTTAGTTTTCATACATTACTACTTTTCTAGTAGGTACTTAGCATCTCAAATTTCTTTCAGTTGCAAATCAGTTATATGTACAGGTTTGCTCACCCATTATTTGTTCTATCTTCTAACATGTTTATTCAGAATAAAGGAAGTATAGCTGAAGGCAATATATATGATACTGAAGGGTTTCAGCATCAAGTGAGACACAGTCTCACTGAAGAATCGCTCTCCTCTTGGAGCACAAAGAGATAACTGCAAAGAAAGCACATCTGTGTCCCACACAATATTTAAGATACCAAGTCAGAGACATCTAAATTAAAGTATTTTCTGAAAAGTAAAAGCAAGCCAACACATTGAAGAATACGAGTTCTCATGACTGCTCAAATTACCATGCATATGAGCTTGGAAAAACTTGATTTTGGTTTAGCTATCATCTGAATCCAGATGCTCCTACTGAATTTTTACCTCACTGTAATACACCTTTATCATCAATACATTAGGTAATTCTAGGAGATTTGTGACTGGTGTGCACCACCCCGTGGTTATCTTTCTGTAAAATATAAAGCACTTCCTAGTGCTCAAATTCTGTATTTCATTAATGTTGAAGACATCCCATGAAAAATTTGTTTACTGCAAAACACTGAAGACAGGTTTCCTTTCAGAATATTTTTTATTATATTCACTTGGACAGAAAAGTTGAAGTATGCAAGATTAATTTAGAGATGTGAAAGTGATCAAGCTTTACTGAAGGCAGGTAGGTACAAGGTCCAGCCCATTTTCTCAGTTCTTATGATTCTGCCTATTGACCAACTGTGGCCCAAACAGTTTGAGAGCTCGAGAGTGTCATTTGCAGAAATAGACTTTATAGTTTTCAGGATTCTTTACAAGATTATACACATTTGAAAAGCTTTAAGCAAGTGTGGAAAAACAGTCTGCCTGAAGGTTATCAAGCTACTAAAAAGATCAATTATTTAAAAATCAGCAAATTTTATTCTGAAGAGTAAAACCAAAGCAGTTTGGGATAAAAATTTGCAAGAAACAGCATCTAGGATCTAAAGCCATGCATAAAAGCTATGCTTAAAATGGAATATTTAAACTTTTGCTGTCAACATTCTTGAAATCCAATATTTTGTAACCCTGCATGATTTCTATTCCATGCTTTCTCTCTCAGGTATCCTTTTGACTATGGCAAAACTAATATAACATTTCTTGCATTATAAAAATGAACTTTTAGATTAAAAGATTATCTTTATAATGCAAGAAACATATGTTGTATTAGCTCTTATACTTCAACTTCATAGTCTTTTAAAGCATCCACCTGTAATGGCAAAAGTTTTCTGTGACATACAGGTTTCAAAGCGTGCAATACACTGCCCTGAAATGAGGACAAAGATCTCATTACACAAGGATGTAAAATTTTCCTTTTCAAGAGACTGAGGTGAATGAGTAGGATGCAATTTTGATCCTTCAATACTAAGAGCCTTTCACTTAGCTGCTGATTTTCTCCACTGGTGCATCAGCACACACCCTGTAACAGACAAGTATCTTTTATAGTAATAGTGTCCTTAAACATTAAGGACATGCCTGCTGCAGCGTTTCAACACAATATAATTTGAAGTGTTCAACCTGTTAAGAGTTTTCAGCAGTAGTCTGAACTTACTTCCCAAAAGAACCTTTTTGCCTCTCCTGGGTTCTTAATACACTTTGGCTCTGGAGGGTTTTTTGTTTATTTAGTTTGCATGAAAAACCAAGCTTTGTGGAAAGAAGTTACAAGTTCCACAGCTATGTAAACTGCATGTCAGCCACAGTCAATTACTCTGATAAACCTTTCAGAACTCAAATCCCATAGTCTCTGAATATAAAAGCCTAACATAAGAATTTATCACTTCATATAGTACAAGTAAGTGCCAACTTTTTATTCTGCAACATCTAAGACATTACAGTGCTTTCTAAACTTCTTTCAGTTGACTAATACAACACAAAGGTAGACATCTACTGCACAAAAAATCATGCACCCACCATGCAAAAATGCCATGTAAAGCATGTTGCTTTATCCATATATACAGAGTTATAGGAAGGAAGAAAATTTATTACAACAAGAATTGACTATAATAGGATGAACTATAAGTCTGGTATAATTACAGTTTTCTAAGGAAGTCATAGAATAGTTTTCATAGAAACATCAATAAACTAAAGAAGCTGATAACCTACCTTGCTGGTTCCTACTAAACAAATAAAGCTTCACCATTTCATATATCCCCAGATTGGAGAAAATCCCAGTCCATGAGCTATAGCAATTTGCGTCTCTTCAAATAGTAAGGGTCAACACAAAACTACTGTTTTAAGCATTTAGAGCATGTTACTGCAACTCTCACACAAAGCAGATCAGGTTGTTCTTTTGTTTTGTTTTTAATGTGTCTTTTGCACACAGACATCAATGGATTCCATTTCCCACACAGAGTTTACTGGGAGTACATTTTTTAAAGAGAGTTTAATAACCACGATTTTCTTTGCCTTCAAGTATAAGCAATCATCAATATTTTTTTTAAAGCATATCTAGAACAACACTGCATCACCAAAGCCAGTACAGAAGAAATGGAAAATCCTTATGAAATACTTTTGTCCCATAGAAATATGAATTAGAAAAACCAGGAAGTTTATCCTATTATTTCTACAGTGGACAATGAAACCTAATTATTTCCATCATAACTACATCCTCTATAAAAGCTTAGGCATATGATGAGTTAGTATAAGACACTTGTTACCCATTTCATTTTGCCTCCTTCCAGATTCATTCTTCCTTTTCTTATTAGGCCTGTTTAAGCAGCAATTAACTTTAACATAATTCTCAAAAATGGTGTATGTGCAAGTAGCACAATGCATCTTAAAAGTTATTTTAGCTGGTTGCCCTGAAGTAGAACACAAAATCCACTGGTTCCATTAAAGGAATTTTCATTTAGCAAAAAACAAACCCAGGGAACCAATCAATTATTATGGCAACAAATAAGTGTTCTTTGGTTTTGGGGTTTTTTCAATAGAGGTAAGAACTACTATTTTGTCAATAATCTCGCACAGACCTTAAAAGCAGAGACAGTTTTACAGGTATAAACTGTTAAATCTGTAAACCAAATTGGAGATGACAACCCTAATCTCAGCTGTTGGTATCCATGCCACACATCAGTCCTGCATTTTGGGTGCTATAAAACCATGGGGATGCAAACACAGACTATTCATTATTAGATAGGTCCCACGTCCAGTGCAAGGCTGACTGAAGAGAAACTAGAGGTTTCACATCATTAACTAAAATTACTCTGAATTACTTTGCCTCATGTTTATTCTTTGTACAAGACAAGCATCATACAGGCTCTATAGAAAAGCTAACGCAGAAGATCTTTACCACTGACCAAAGAGATTTAAGGCTGTCCACTGCTGAAAATAAGATGGACCAAAAAAGCCAAGATGCAAAATCCTCAGGTAAACACTCACCACTGCAAGCTGGTGGCTAAGAGTACCTCAGCCTCCTAATCTGCAAATTGCATGCATAAAAAGCATCCATATATCACCTCAGCAAAAAAAGTAATAACAAAAACCTCCATGCACAGAAGGGATAAGGACAAGTAATTTAATGGCATCTAGACAGCAATCCAAACTTTTAGGTATATCACTATAAGCATAGATTGTCCTGCTGAAAGCTCGTTGGTAGAAAAAAATGCAGAGACAGTCTTTCAAATGATCCAACTAGAACCAGGTGTAAACTTAAAGCTAGGTCAACCTCCTTTGAGATGAATTAAGGTAGAGCTCCCTTAGCCCAAAGGTCTGCATTAGTTATTTTAGTTTTTTTCTTCCTAAAAATAATTATGCAGAACATACCAGACAATTGAAGTTATTTCATATAAAACCATAAATAACTTACTAGATGGTCCACATCTCATACTGTGAAGTCTTCTGTTCCAAGATAAGGATATTGTAGTAGATGAAGCATTATAAGCTGCCACTGCAGACTCCTTTCAGAAAGAACAAAGAAATCAGCAATTATAACCAAGACACTTGAAAAATCTCTTCACTGTCCATCAGTAAGTTTACCATTTTAGTAAGCTCACTGCTTCATATTGTTCTAGTAAAAAGTAACCAAAAAACACCACTGTAAAGTAAAAAAATGTAATCTCACTACTCGAGGATCAAATAGAAGAGCAAAATAAATTATGCCTGATGACAGAAAGCAGATTTTAGGTCAGTTAAACCAAAATGCCTAAAACTGTATATCCAAACACTGGCCTTTGTGCCCTTCTCCATTCACCTTCTACTCTTAATTACAGCCCCTATACCATCAGATATATTTAACATAAGTCTTGCTACATTCGGCTCCGTTTGAAATTTTTATCAAGTAGTTATTTAAAATAAAGTATATGCATGCAGAAATCAATAAACACCCCCATAATAACTAACAAAATGTCTTGTAGTGTCCTAAGTTCACACTGTTCTCCAAGAATCTGATTCAAAACCCAGTGAAATCAACATTTGCTTTGTAACAGTTTGGTTTGGGTTTTTCTAATTATAAGCATATAAATTCAAACACAGATTAGTTTTGAAAACATTTCCTAAAATCTTCTTAACCTTTTCACATTGTTCTAAGATTCAAAAATATTTTATGACAGAATAAAGCTTTATTTTTTTTTCCTTTCTTATAAGCACTTCTGCCTTTAACAGCAACAAGGTATCTTGAGTTCTCTTGTGTGAATTATCAATGTTATAGTGAATGAAGCTTTCTTTTCCCTCCAATAAATTGCCCTTTGGTGTAACAGTGTTTCTAGTCTATTACACTTTGTAACAATTTTTATAAATTTGTATGTCATAATACCATTGACTCCCCCCTCATTCTTGCCATTTTCATCTGTTTATCCTATTTCCACTTCATTCTCCCTCTACTCTTTCCAAACTCAAATTATGCTTGGCAAGGGAGAGTGGGATGGAGGATTAGAATCCACAGGTTAATTGGTAATAGCTTAAAACTATTATCATAGTTACTAATCACCCAATAGCTTCTAGGTAAATCGGAGGGACAGCATTTTGCATCATTTCACGCAGGGATCGTGGATAGTTCAAATGTGTTACCATGTAGTTCTATACAATTTTATGGCAAGTGCAAAATTTTAGCACTTTACTAAAAATTTATGGTACAAAATTGGTTATTTAAAAAGATGCCATAGATAGTATTTTGGAAAGATGCAGCCTTGAATGCCCAGGTTCAAGGAAACTGATGAATACAGGCACCCCATCTTAAAGGGAGAGTTTCAATTGGACAGCACCTGAGTATGTACAACTTGTTTAATATTCTCCACATTTTTTCTTTGAGAGGAAATAGCATCCAGGACAATTTACATATTACTCAAAATAATTTCCATAACAGGTCTTGTAGAAAACATGTTATAAGAACATAATATTAGCTTGTGGTTTTAGTGGACACAAAGCAGCCAGTCCTGCAAAACATACTATCACACCAAAGCAGTTTTAGGTGTCTTAAAGAGTTTTTCAAAACCTAAATACTTACATTTCCTTTTAAAAAACCCAAACACCAGCAATACATAAAACCTCAAAAGTCAATTCAGCCTATATAACCTACTTGACAAACTAGAAGAGCAGACCTGCTTATCCAAATTACACAAGTCCCTGGATATTTTACCACGATGCAGTTGCAGGGCCATGCTTATGTTAGGTAGAAGTACACCTCCTAGCTAGCATGCCTTTGTTAAAACCACATTGCCTTCTCTATAGCCTCCTATCTTCATTCTAGAACTGCTTACACCTAGGCTGAGTAATATTTTTCTCCATTTAACATGAGCTTTTTAATCCTCATAAGCCAATGGCTTCTGATAATGTTTTTCCTTATTATCAGATAATCTAATTATATTTACCTAGTTTATTTAATACAGTAACACAAACATTGCAGACGTTATCTCTTCACTTCATGAAGAGCAGCAGCTATAGACTTTAAAAATATTTTAATGACACATTCATTATAGTTTTCATTATGGGAAATTCAGTGACAAATACGCTATCTGTTAACATAGCTACGATGCATGATGCATACAAATAACTGAACAAAATATTTCCAAATGAGCATTATAAATATCATCAACTATGTCTACATAATTTTACTTAAGGACTTGGTTAGATTTATTACATTTAATTTTCATGCCCTAGAATTTTGTCATTCAAGTCTCTTGGTCCTGTACACAACTCTGCTAGGTATTTTTAAAATAATAGGTGTACCTACTTAGACTTTTAACTGAAAACTGATCTTGGAGGCTACATCATTAAATAAGTCTTCAAGGACATAAAAGTCTGCTGAGGTTTTAACCACCATCACTTAGCGTTGCTTTACCTCTTCCACTTCAGCGAATTTATCAAAAGCAGTAACACACAAGAAAATTAGTTAGTGTTACTTTTTGACAGGTCCAAGGACTAGAACAACTACTTTTCTGGTTCTTACCCTTTTTAATCTCACATTGAATTTATTCTTTTTCCATTCTCTTAAGCCTATTTCTTACTGAAGTTTCTACTTATTAGGCTAGCACAGAAGGAAACAAAGAGCCTATTACTGTATCTTTAATTCGGGGAGGGGGGGGGCGGGGGGAGGGAGGCACGCCACACCTCAATCCACATGTACTCGTTCTTATTGGTGGTTGCTTTTGTTACCTGTTTGCAGTTATGTGACACATTTTTCTCTCTGCTGAGCTTCTCCCAGAAAGAGTAGGGAGAAAGCAGAAAGGTGACTCCTCTGCAATGCCACGAACAAGGGCGACAAAGCAACATTTCCTTTTCCCACCCGCAAACAGGGGAGCAAGAACAATACACTCTAATTACATTTCAGCAACACATGATAAATTATTAAGTCCCATTGCAAGACAAGCCCCATCCAAAAACCAGTACTGAGCTGTAGCGATGTGATCCTGTCTCCTCATTTACTTTTCCTGAGACCTGAAAAGTCTCCCACAAAGTGATTCTTGCTGGATGAACCAGACCAGACTTCAGCTTTCCTTGGAACAAAGACACTTCATGGTACATATACCTTTCCTGAACAAGTTGAAGCTCTAGCTACTGTCTCCCCTCCTTACAGTGTAAAGCCAAAATTTTCTTTCATTCATAACTGACGCTCCTTACGGCTGGGACAAAGCACACATTCAACACTGCTTGAAGAAGCAGTCCTTAATAATCACAATGGGTAAAACAGCTATCAGAAATACTGATGGCATCACTGCAGCGTACAGATACGACCACCAGAACTCCCGTTCCTCAGACCAGCGCCGCCAACCACCCCTCAACGAGGGTCTCGCCAGGCGACGGCGCAGCGCGGGAAAGCCAGGCACCATATTAGGTTGCGAGCGATGGCATCGCGTCCACTTTTAAGCGCTGGCCACACGGCGATTCGAGGCAGCCGAACCTCCGAGAGGGGCTGCTCTCCCTCAGGGGTAGGGGTATAAGCCGCACGGCGCGGCGGCTTCGTCTCCCCGAGACGCCGCAGATCTCTCCCGAGCACCTTGCCCCCACCGCGCCCGCCCGCCGCCCCTCACAGCGGCCGGCCCGCGTTCCCTACCTCCATCACCGCAGGGAGGTCGCCCCCTCTCCGAGGTCCCACGGCGCTGCTTCGGCTGAGAGCAAGAGAATAAGGCAGGGTTTGCTCGGAGCGGGCAGTTTACCCCGCCCGGCCCGCCGAGTATCGCGGCGGCAAGGAGCCGCGCAGTGCCGAGGCTAGCTCTTACCTGGGGAGCGGAAGATCGCCGCCGACGGGGACCTGTGCCCGGGCACCCCACGGAGACAGAGCTGGAAAGCAAAACCACCAGGTTAGTGACGGCTGGGACTGTCCTATACTCCCTCCCGTCCCATCCCTGCGCTCTGCCTGGTGAGAGGCTCACCCGGCAGCAGCCAGGCGCACAGCAGCGCCCCGAGGAGGAGCCGGGCTTCCATGCGGGCTAGACAGGCAGCAGCCGCTTTCCCACGGAGATAGGGCCTTCAGCACCGGCCGTTACATGCACCCTAGGCTCATCCCGCCCTTTAGGGCGGGGCGGAAGGGAGGGAGGTTGATCAGCATCCCGCCCGCCCTCCACCCCTGGCCCTTCCCCGAGCACCCACCCCAGACATCAACCTTCATCCTACAGTGGGACTCCCGGCCCTAGGCCGGCCACTGCCCCTACAGCTCGGTAGCTCCAGCCCCACTCTCGCTTCTCCTTGATCTCCCTGTGCCGGCACTGAACTCTCCCGCTCCACGTGTTTATTTCCACTTCTCGCCTTTCTGGGGTTTGGGAAATGATTAATGTCACCGCCTGGCAGCAGGAGCTGAAACTCTCGCAGAAGGGTGCGGTGTAAGGCTGCACCCCGGCTCTAAGGCGATCAAACCTGGGGCTTTGCCTTTGCTCCTAGGGAATGTCGCACGACTGAAAACTGCCAGTGTAAGCCTCGAAAAGCTGGAATCAAAGCTCAAAATCATTGAATCGCCAGCTTGCAGAGAGCTGCCGGCTTGTGCTGTGAGGCAGCAAAAGGTGTCTATGCTTAACACGAAGTGTTGGCTCCGATCCACTGAAACAGGTGTCAGAATTTGAGTAATTTCAGGGAATGCAGCATTTAGCTAATGTGTATGGATTATTTTCATAGCTTCTGATAGCTTTTAAAAATGTAAATTCACACTAGAATTTGGAGCCGTGTACCCTTTTTCACGTTGGTTTGCTTGGGTTTTTTTCTTGTGATAAAACTTGCTGGTTTACCTTCCGGTTTTTTTTTTTCTTCCCCTTTTCTCTTCCTATTGCTGTCAAATTTTTTTCTGTTCTTTTCCCTTCCCCATCTGCTGCTGCTGCCCCTCTCCCTGTCATTGTTCAGGTTTGTGTATCTTATAACAGAAGCTTTAGAAGCTGCCCATACCAGGTGAGAAACTGTCTCAGATGAAAAGGACCTTTTCTGACTGCTTTTGGAAGTCTGTTAACAGTAAGTCATTAAAAAGATCTCTTTTCTACCTTTGTAATTTCTCCCTGTGGATTGTGTTTCTTGCTGCAACAAGTGTTTCATTTCTAATGAAATGACCAAAAACTAGTGATGTTTTCACTAAGAATTCTGTTCTCTCCTGTAAACGGTGGAGGGAGAATGCGCACGAGAGAAAAGAGAGACACAAAAGATATTATTTCACATCAGCACAGTCTTTTCCCAATAACACCAGACAGATTTTTTGAATTATGTGTTAGTCTCAGCCTGTAGCAAAGCCCATCTACTCTGAATGCACCACAAACTTGGCTTTGGTATGCCTTCTCTGATCCAGATTCCAGTAATGGAACTAGACAAAGTAGATCAAAAGCAACAGGAATCAGTTTACACAACACACATTTTAATGTATTTCTTTGCCTACTAAACGAGCTGCCCACTTTATTAATTTTCCCTTAATGACACAAGTAGCAAACAATAACTGAAACTAGTTTAAAGGTAATTTAGGTGCAATTTTATTTCCTGCTATGAAGGGTTTAATTATCCCAAATTAATAAACAGTCCTAATTGTGCCATCTTTTAATATAATATACTTTAAGTAATGGATGCTTCAGAACCATCTCATAAATTTTCTGATTGTCAAACTTCCAGTTTTGGAGCTTGGAATAGTTTTGTGGGTTTCTTTTCTTTGTATTTATGCACAATAGAGCACAGGAATTCATGTAACAGAGCAGACTAACAGCCCACCAATTTGTTATCCTTTCTGTGGTGTGTCTGTTGCCTGATGATTCAGAGCAATTTTCACATCACCAAAGGAAATTAATTCCACAATATTTTACTACATGGAGGAGTTTCTGACTTTGGGAAAAATATCAATCTTATAAAAATGTACATAACTTTGAAATGTACATAACTTTCAGCTTGTGATAGAATAGTAAAGTATTCTAGAAATGATTGATAGATATCAATGACGTTATAGCCTGTACGTAAATTTAAAGAAAACATATATGGTATTTTATGTCCCCTTTAAATTTCACATATCTCCTTACTTCTCTCTTCAAATATAAGGCAGTTTTGTATATCACAGGAAAGAAATTCTGTAGTTGTGTGTCTAATGCTTAGATAGAATAGCTTTTCAATATTTTGAGGTGCTGCACCTTATCTTAGGTGGAAGACAAATGATTTCTGTACTAGTAGCTGCACTTCCAGGATAAAATAGTTTTAGGAAAACAGTTTCGGTGTTTGTACACAGGCTTAAAATTTCCTCTTATTCCTGCCACTTCATATAAGAAATGGGTAGTGTGTATACCAACAAAATGTTCCAATACAGCAAAGCCATCTTCTGAAAAGAGTAAGAGCAATTCCTAAAGGAGCTGCTGTAGCTTATGAGGGTTATCACACAGAAATAATTAAAGAGATTCCAGTTTGTACTTGGCGGTAGGGATTTTTTTATCATGCCTTTATATGTATTCATGCAAGTTTCCACACTGTTGGAAGGAGAAGCAGGTAAGCTACCTGTGCTTAAGTAAACACTGTTCTCTCCGGAGTTATGTGGGTAAAGCTGATTCTGCAGGGAGGCTAAAGGACATAAGTTAGCAGGTTCCTTCCACTTGCTTCCAGCCTTGGTTACAGAACTCTTTAGTATCATGTACTACTACATTAGGGGATGTTGGTGAAGGCAAAATTGCCTCAGAGAGATTAGTCTGAAACAGGGTTCTTTTCAGGTATGCTGAGCTTAATTCCTATGCAGCTATTCACAGCAGACATGTCAGAGGCTACACTTGTAAGCAACAATATTCTGTGAATGGAAAAGGCAGGTGGAAGTTTGACTCGGACAGAGATACATCAGGTTTACCCTGCTTACATAAAAGTAAAAAGACTATTTGCAGTAGAGCAATTTTTTGAATCAACTTCCTTTTTTTCCCTCCTAGGTATTCGCATGCTTTAAATTTCACATCGTCGTGCTTTTCTTAGATGTAGGGATAGTGACATGCAAACCCACAAGTACAAGAGAGAAGTTTGGATGTCAGCTCCGTGATGTATGAGAGACACCAGTTGCAAACTGCCCTGGGCAAAGGCGGTCGGTGCAAGGCCAGGTAACGCACTGGGGAAGGGGGCGGCTTTTGTTTTTTTCTTCCTCTTTTGCTTAAACAGCCAAAGCCTGGGGTGGCAGGGAAGTTGTCGCTGCGCGGCGGCTGGTACCGCTAACGCAGTGAGGTAGGGGAGCGGCAGCGGCGGCGGCGGCCGGGGATGCTGTAGGCGGCGGCGGGCAGGAGCAACGCGCGCGCCTCCCACCGCTCTGGGCGCGGCTTCGCCGGCGCAGCCGCTCCGCACAGCGCCCGCACCTCGCGCACCTCCCGCACCCCGCGCACCTCCCGCACCATGGAGCGTCGGGTCGCCCGTGAGTTCCGGCACAAGGTAAGAGAGCGGAGCCCGCAGACACCGCGGTCGCTTCAGTGGGCGAGCACGGGTTGTGGGGTGGAGCCGCTTCCCCCGCGGCCTGTGAGGGGGGCGAAGGTCCGGGCTGGGGCACGGCTCCTGGTGCCGGGAAGGCCCCAGGCGCGCTGCTGGCGCTGACCGCGTCTGGACGCTGCCAGAGTGACCGACGGGGAAGGAAGAAGCTCGGGGAACTTGGTGCTGCCAAGCCAACGCCGTGGAAAATCTGGAGGCAGCCTCCTGTGAAAGGGTGGTTGTTAAACCCCTTGAAAGGGAGGAATTGAAGAGGAAGAGCGTTCCCCGGTGTATGAGCTTTTTCAGGGCTTGATACAACTTGTTTTATTTTAATGCGATGTAAAAAATGTTACACCCAGTTCAGGGAGGCAAAGGTGCAGGTGCTGAAGTCCAGGCCCAGGCAGTTCCCCTGGCAGCCGTGCGCGCTGCCGGCTGCGCTCCGAAGACTGCGGTTCCACCTTAACATTCACGAGTGCAATTGTGTGTGTGCAGTCATGTGCAAATACACTTGATACATGGAGCGGCTCGGTCTGCCTGGCACGTCGTTTTGTCATTTACCCAGCTAAATAAGTGCTCAGCAGAGTTCAAAATTGTACGAGCAAAGCTCAAAACGTTCTGTTTAGAGAAGGAAGGAGAAGAAATTTACACATTTAAGAGATGTTTTTCCATAGCCATTTAAGACTCTCAGACTAAAACTTTCAGTACTCTTCAGTGGTTCTTTTTTCTTTTTTGGAAAGGGTTGGTAGGTTTTTTAGGTTCAGCTAGGGAATGGAGTTGCTTTGAAGTAGTCTAATGTTGTGTTGTATAGAAGTATCACCTGGGAATAAAACCTGCTAATAAAGATTTTTTTATAATGACGTAGAAGGGCTGCAAAAAACCCCACCTATATGACAAACTGAAGTTCAAAAACATTAAGGACCTAGATATTCTGTAGTGATGACTACACAATTTCTGCCTTGCTACCTGTTACTGTATAACTCAACAGTGGGTTATGCAACATAGCTATAAAAACTCTGGTTCCTAGGCAGATGGGTACCATCTTGAACTTTAAACCTTTTCTTTTTCATTGCTGCTATAATTCATAAATCATTATAGTCTCACCTCTGATAACGTAAGACTTACTGACAGTGTTTGTTGGTGCAAATAAGTAGGATGCATGTCTGAGTGAAAACTTTATCTGAGTAAGATGATACTGGAACAGGTCTTTTCTTTAAATTATTTTGTAGCATCCTGCTTCAGGTGGGAATTTTAATGTCTTGGATACTAACCTTTTCTATGTCAAAACAGGGAAAATACTCAGCCACAGGATCTGATTTTCCTCAATCATTTGCTGCTTTCATATTATTTTTATTCTTAATAATTTTAATCAGTTCTCCCTATTAAGCAAACAACAATGCAAAATATCTAATATACACAAATACATTGTCCAGTTCTTTCATTTCCCTCAATAATTTTTCAAAGCTCGTATAGCTTAAATGTAACAATATTATTCTTTGAAAACTGACAGGTTGGGCTAGTGCTACAGTAGTACATTACTGTAATCTGAACTTTTTCCACGCCAGAAAGTGCTTTTTATCCCCACAACTTCAATTTTCCTGAATAAACTTATATAGACTCGTGTCCAGATTTTACTTCTCTTTTGTATGTAAATATGGGTTTTGTGATGACTCTGTATTAATTTATATGAAAACCAGTGCAATTTATATAGTGACAAATAGAGCATAAGCGACTGTTTATTTATGTTCTAGGATTAGAAATTATACAATTGCTATGAAGATACCCTTAAATAATCACAGAAAGGTTTAAGTTGGAAGCAACCTGTGGAGGTCACCTGCTCCAACCCCTGGCTCAAGCAGAGTCACCTAAAAAGAGGTTGCCCAGGACTCTGTCCAGATGTGGGGGTTTTAATATTCTTGGTGTAAAAGCTGTGAAATCATCTATCTCCACAGCTTTTTCTCAAGAAACAGAGAGATACTGTAATACTTCTCTGATCCAAGTTACACCATGTCACCACCATTTAAAATTTTTTTTTCCTTACATGTGGAGACATGATCTTTTAGGATTTAGGAAATTTGAGTCAGCTCTTAGAAGCTTCTGATAAGCATAGTTAATGTGTATGTCTAAAGTAAGACTCTGTCACAAGGATTTAATGAATTAGGAAAATGGGAAGAGGTGCAGGTGGCTACAGTGAATTGGCAACTGCTGGAATAGAAGGCAGCAGGAGGATAATGACCTCATTAGAGAGATGATTCAGAAAGATTAACCCAGCTGTAATGTTCTGAACAGATAAGAATTCACTTGGGTGTTTACCTTTGTTGAAGGATAAGGCAGTTGTAGGGTGAGGACTCAAACAGGAAGAAAATGTTTTGTGAGAAGAGGTAGAGTTTAGATATGGTTCTCCACTTCCTGAGAAGGAAGGGGAAGTACATCTAGCTAGTTTCTCAGGAAAAAAAATGTGATGTTTTCCCTGGTTGCTTTCCCAGTTAGGAGGACAGATGACGATGGGTTTGGTTTTTGATATGTAGAATTGATGTGCTTAAACACTTCATGTTAATCATGAGATGCTGTTCGTATACAGTACCTTAGCTAGGACTAAGGATTTAGTTCTGTGCTCTAGAACCAAAGTTGATTTATATGTTGTGTTTTTCTTGATGGGGAAGGTGAAAAATAGGTGTTAGTTTTGTGTATAGAGTACGTCTGTGAACACTATTGGTGAACTTGTTGCTTTTGATTGCAAACATTTTATTTCCTTTTAAGTAGACTTTGAAATTGACTGTGAATTTGGTTTACTCAGTAGTATTACTGTCAAACAATCTTGTCCTCTGTGTAGCTTCTTAGCCTTTAGCAATTTTGAAAGTGTTTGTTTTTTTTAGGGGAGCCAAATAATAGAAAATGACCTGTATGTGGAGTCTTGTTGGTTTTAGAGAGGCAAAAGGGACAAAGCAAATATGAAGTACGTATTTAGCTTAAATTATAATGCAAAGCATTGCAAAGCTAGAAAGAAAGGGTCTTTCTTTAAGTATGCAAATTAGTCCTCAGACTTCTTGTCACAGTAATATTAGCCTTTAGGTCAAGATGTAAATTATTTTCCTAAACATTAAGCTTGAACAAATGTAAAACTAACGTGATGTGACCTCTCACTGCAAGTAAGGTCAGCAGGGGTCTTGCTGTCACTGAATATAAGTTGAACTCATATGAGAATTCTTGGGTTTGTTATTTGTTGGGGTTTTTTTGCATTATTTTACTGTAGTTATCCAAGAGCCAGCATAGTAATATGACACTGGTTTAAGTAAGCCTACTATTAGTGTGTGTAGGGGGGAAGAATAGCCAGCAAGTTCTGTCAGTTGAGAGCTAGAGCAAAGAGGAACAGTAGTGTAGCAGTTTGCATAATGTTGTAAGCGAGATCCTGAAATCAGTGGTTTGCACGACAGAACGTAGACTGTAATCATCTTGGTGTGGTGGTTTCATCAGTGACAGTATGTGCTATGTTAATGAATGGCCAAAAAGATTTCTGAAAACATTTATTCAACAGTACAGTGATTATCAGGTAAGGCAAATATCCTATTGTATTAATGAGGAGAAATCTAGCATACAGAATGCATCTGTATTTACTATCTTCTCCAGTTGTTGCAGTAGTAGCTTTAGAAAGTCTTGTTACAAGTTTCACATTGTGGTAATGCTGTATTGCAAAAATGTGTTTACCTTTTTTTTTTTTCAAAAATGTAATTCCATACTGAAGTCTTTGCTCTATGGCTTAAGAACTTATGAGAGTCTTTATGTTCAATGTTTGCAGATATTTAGTCAGAGGTTTACAATGATGTGCTTTGGTTTTCAGGTTAATCTACTAATTGACAATGAAGCAGAGAAGGATTACCTTTATGATGTGCTGCGGATGTACCACCAGTAAGATCTAACTTTATATATGCTTGTGCAAAATTTTACTAATGTTTTTAAATGTGAAGAGTTAATATTCAAGATTTTAAGTTGGTTTTCTATATACTACTACAAAAGTAGTTGAATTATTAGATTTTTATTCTCTTTAATGAAGTCTTATAACTAAACAGCGTAATTGCAGACAAGGAAGGAGCATGTCTATAATCATCCTTAAAGTTACTTCGGGTTTTGACTTGGCAAAAAGAATTTGGTGGATTTATATGGGGTGGGGGAAGGGGGAATAAAACACTTGGATGATGAAACTTCTTAGGAACAGAAAGAGAGCATTGATCAAATTAATTAGTATTTCCAAATAATGGTTATTTATTTGCAGCAGAGGTTTTAATCAAGTTTGCTTTTCAAAGATTTTTGCTATCTATTCAGATAAGAAATTGTTTGCAAATGTTATCTGAAAGCTGAAAAAAACAGCCTGGGAATCTGGCATGTTTAACAACTCTGGCTTATTGTGACATAATGGGAAAAAAATGGTAAGGTGATAGGCCTGTTACCAGTCCATTTACTGAACTGATTTAAACCGCCGTTGCTTAGGACCTATATCATTGCAAAGATCAGCATCTGATCCATTGTTTTTCAAAGAAGATGAGAATGTATTTTCCACTCATCATGGACAAGTGGCTCTGATAGACATTGTTTCCATTCATATCTTAATAGAGTCTCAGCAGAGTGAAATGTAGATGTTTCCATCAGATGTTTGCACTGAGCTATAGTTATGGATGTATTCAGCAGCATATCTGATTCAGTTTCACTTGGCTCTGGCTAATTGCTTCTCCTTTCATAAAGCCTGTTGTTTGGAAAGCTGGTTGATTCAGTAGCTCTTAATTATTTAAAATCTTCTTGCAGTTACAAAATTAACAATGCATATAGTAACTTTTCTCCAATTTCTGAAATTGCAATGACTTGAGCAAAACTTCCAATATCTCTGTGAACATATGTTGTTGATATATTGATTTTTGGAATACATCTGTTACAGGGCAAATATGTGTCTGATTGCTACTGGAATTAACATTTAATGTCTGTTACGCTGTGATGAGTCTTGCCAAAAGTATTTGGCTTCTAACCCTGTGTAATATACATTCCTGATTTGTAGTTTCAGTTCATATTCCTCAGAAATGTTATATGACTTAAATGTAAATTATAAGAGGAACCAGCAAATAATATAGACAAAGTTTAATTGGATGCTGTGTAGCTCTGCTGAACCTTAGGGACCTGTTCCTCTGCTCTTGCAGCTGGGTGGTAAATTGCGTTTTCTAGATCTGTAGCTATCAGTGCTGACAACATCAAGGAGACTTCTTTGCATAGCTCTAGTAAAACAGATATTCATTGTAGTTTAACTTCTGTAGGTTTCATTTATTGATTGATGCCCCTTCAGTTTTGAATTGGAGGAAAAAAAACCCCAACAACTTAAGTCTCTGCTCTAGCCACTGAGCATCATGGTGTCTTTTGCCTGGATCAAAGCAATTTGTTAGTCCCTAAGATCAGGAGAGGAAGGAGCTTGTAGCCTAGAATCACTTAGAAGAATTGCTGTATAGTAAGAAAACAAAAAAAAATAAATCTAGTAGACCGGTATAGCTGACCAGGAAAGTTATTTTCAAAAAGTTCCATCAGTCTTTTGGAGACTCTGAAATTCAAGTTGTCATCTATAAAAATGATGTGCATAACCTTAAAAGATAAATGCAAAAGGAGATTTCAGTTATTTTGGAGGTAGTTGTTACTCCTCTTTGCTTACAGTAAGCTTGTGCTCTCAGAGGCTGCTGTTTTGGTTTTTTTGTTAAACCAGTATCTGTGTACATTTCATTCAACCTAGTAGAAAAGTTAACATTCCATAACAGCAAGTTATTAAATGATACTTTGTGTTGGTGTGTTAATTACCTGTGCCTTTTTTTTCACTGTGTTTTTGTAGATCTATGAATCTCCCGGTGCTTGTGGGGGACCTAAAACTTGTGATTAATGAACCAAGCAGATTGCCTCTATTTGATGCTATCTGCCCACTTATCCCATTAAAACACCAGGTGGAATATGATCAGCTTACACCCAAAAGATCAAGGTAAGAGAATGTAGAACAATGCTGCTTACCTTAGAAAAGCACAAAATACTGAGTTCTCAGGTAAATTCCAAGGAAAGTATGAGTCACCTGTATAGAGCTGGGCATAATTTTTCACTTTTGTTCGATTTGCTAGAAGTACAGTCTTAACCTACCTGAAATTGTTTGCTAGATAGTTTAATCTAGTAAAAGTAGTGGAAGGGAGTCAAAATCAATACTTTCCAGTTGAAACAACCTGTTCTCATTTTCTCCTCCATTTTATGATTAAGAAAAAAATCTTATAGCTCTGACCCTCCTGAAGCAGACAGCTTAAATGGTTGCAGATGTCTCTTCTTAGCTAAAGCCATCAAGTATTTTTTTTTTTTAACACACATTGGTCCAATCTTCAGTAAATTTGCTTTTTTCATGCTTAAATGTTACAGGAGAAAAATAACATCTAACTTCCATCTGAAGCATTATTGCCATAAAGTGTTATGCAGCTGAATAGTCAAGTATCTTCTATTTTTGCAGAAAGCTGAAAGAGGTGAGACTGGATCGTTTGCATCCAGAAGGACTTGGAATAAGTGTGAGAGGTGGAGTGGAATTTAGCTGTGGCCTCTTCATCTCCCAGCTAGTTAAAGGAGGACAGGCAGACAATGTTGGACTTCAGGTAATAAAAATGTCAGAGCTGTTGTGCTGCAAAAATGCATTTTGCTACAATGTTAGGGAAGTAGGCAGTAAGAATTGTTCTTTAATATTTAGAAAAAGCTATTGCTAAGGTGCTTTTTATCACTTGTAATAAAATTCATAGCATATGTAGGTTGATGCCATGGTAAACACGATTATACCAATGGTGAATCAAGTTATTAAAACTGTTCTTTTTTTTCTTTTTTAATGATATGTAAACTTTTTTTTCCTATTCTAGTATATAACAAGTTTTGAAGATAAAAGGGCTTTCTAGAGTGTTTAAACTTAATGAGTAGCAACAATTAAGCAGGTAGAAAGGAAGATCTTCTTTCCACCTGTAAGCAGGTGGAAAGAAAGATCTCTAACTGGACTGTGGAAAAGTCTTTTAAGTTGCCAACTTGTGATTAAATGTAGAACAGTATATAAATACTAAAAGTGATAATTCTGCCTTGCACAGATATAATCTGTGTGATGGAGTGTCTATTTGTTTTATGCAATGGAAGTATCCATTGTGCATCCTTTGTACTACAGAGAATTGCACTTCCAGTGATTAAGTTTTAGATATGTGAATTGTAACAAGGTTGGCAAAAATAATTTTTTTTTCTCCTAGATCAGTACTTAGCAATTTGCACTGATAAAGTTTTGGATCTTTGGGTTTTTGAATGTGTCTTTTCTTGCTTGCATATATCTTAGTGAAGAGGTGAGTGAGCAACAGCTGTGGCAAATGTCTGCACCTTTCTGTGCTTTCAAAGGTGATAAGGTGTATTAAAGGTCTCCATTTCTGAGTAGAAAGGCTGATATGCCTGGCTAATTTCAATTTGTTGCCTATGAATAGTTGCTGAATTGATGTTTAAGGGTTGTATTTAATAGAAGTCCAAAATCTATTAGACTGGCATAATTCATTACAGTTTTAAACTAGTGTGTTTTGTAGATATGCTTCAGTGTAACCCCATGACTCAAATAATATTTAAAAAAAAAAAGCTCTATTAACAGTGCTACTGGAAGGATGTCCATTTTCATTGTTTTCTCAGCAGTGCCTTTTGGCATACTGGCTTTCTGTAACTGAGGCCATTATACTATGAGTTGGTGAAAGTGATTAGGATTGTCAAGGGTCTTTGTGCTGGGTTGTACAAACTGTACTGCAACTCAGATCGTGACTAGAATTTGGTAGGGAAAGTAAGGACAATAAGGAGGGGAAATATGCTTGAGACAGATTATGAATTTGTTAGACTGTATGTATTAATATGAACATATAGTGCTTTGAAGCTCATATAACCTTCTGACTTTTAGTTTTTTGTATGTTAAAGCTCAGCCTAAAGTGCCTTCAGAATAGGTAGCACTAGGCACTTTCTGAACCCCACTGAATAACAGGAGCTGACAGGCAGCCCATTGTTCTAAATTGCTGTCTTGCAGTAATGCCAGGTGCTTCTGAAATTTCACCTGCCTGCTTTATTTAACTAAATCTCTACACATTTTCTATCCCAAAAATGCTGTCTGAGAGAGGTATAATGACCTTCTATTATATTATCAGTTTTACATCCTGCTGCTTTAAAAGAAGAAAAAATCTAATCAATTTTGCATGCTTTCTCCTTGAAGTAGTTTTGAAGTGACACTAAAATGACTGAATAATCATGACGGCTCATTGAGATATTTGTAGTTTTGACCCTCTTTTTTTTAACTACAGCTTATCTGAAAGGCAAGTATTTTGTCTTTTCATAAAGAATTTTTTTTTTCCTCTCCTCTTCTTTCTGAAACTTTATGTCTCTGGGGATTCTGCTGAATACAATGAGATGGAGATTGCTATGAATGATGAAAGTGGAAGAAGTAAACAAAATGAGAAATTTGAAACAGTGGTGATGTTATGTGAAACCCCCTCCATTTCCTGGAAGCACTAAATACATTTCTCATATTAAAAGTTACAAGTAATAGGCATTTTACTGGGCAAAGATAGGTTTAAAGCTTTTCTTTTCAAGTCTGCACTCTTCCTGGTTGATAGGGGAAGTGGAAACAGTGACATATAATAGCAAAAGAATTGTTACTATCCTGTTGTGCTCGGTCCTGCAGACTTTCATCTCAAGAGCTTCTGATTCAGAAGGTAGGTATACAGTGATACCAATACAAAAGTAACAATACATTAAACCAACCACTTGTTACTTTGGTATATGGATACATTTTTTGCAGGCAAAGCTGTTTGAGGTGTCCTAAAGAGAAGCAGTTTGTTACATGTCTATATGTCTTCTGTAGTTCAAACTAGAATGGGGTGTATCTGAAGCACCACCAGTAATATGTTGTCATTCAGTAAAAGAAGTGTCATTAGGATGAGGGAAGAGTACTAGACTGCCTTTGCATTTTGTTTCTGATGCTCAGCAGAGATGTGTTAGAAGTACCTATATGGGAAAAGCTTATTCCCATATGGGAGGAAAAAATAAAATATGCTCTTGGATACTTGGAGACTTGCTTACTGAATGATGGCACCCTCAGAGCAACACCAGTTCTGCTGGTACAGAAGCTATATGGATACTCACAAATGGCACTGCCGTTTGCAGTGCTAACCCTTGGATGCATCTCTGTTTTGGCACAGCAGTTAATAACAGGAGGTTGTTACCCTTTTCAAAAGCTAAGTTTGTGCAAACCCCAGCTCTGTGGTCTGTTATGACTTGTATGATATGGAGGATGTGAGTAGGGATGGATCTTGAACTAACCTAAAACCACACAGAAAATCCCAACAACAAAAATATATAAGATAAACAGAAAAGTCTAGGTAGATCAAATGAGGTTGGCATTGCAAATTTAAATATTTATGCACAAACTTTGTCTGGATTACTCACTTGCAAAAATACCCAGAGTCCAGAGGTGGGAATGGAGCAAGCAAGCTTTTTGAGCATTTTACTATTGAGGAACTCAATCTTCCTTTGAAAAGCAGAGCTCACTTGCTTTCATACCATTTCCAAGAATAACCATCATGATCCTAAATAGGTTGCGAGTCTCTATGGCGTATAGAGGATATTGAGTCTTTATGCAGTGTGGCAAATCTGACTTATTTCTGAGTTTTGTCACTTGGCACTACAGTCATATTTCCAATGCTAATCTAGGTCCTAAAAATTCATTATTTACAATGGATTTCCTGAAGCACTGTGGGCAGAGGAACAGCTCTAGACTGAATTCTTGGGTTTGGGGTGGGGAACTAGCTTAGAATTTAGCAGCGTCTTTGTGAGGGAAAGTGGGAGTGCAATGGCACGGCTGTGAGGCCTGTGGGGCGGGTGGGTGGGTGGATGGATGGATGTGGCTTTGAATGTTTGTAGCAAGTTGGTTGGGTGTTCTGTCATAGCAAGTGGGGGTGACACTAAACTGCAGAATCCATGTGCTTATCCTGCTCTGATTCTGCATTTTTGCCACAGGTTGTAGTTCAAAAGTCTTCTCTACTGACCTGCTTCTGTTCCTATTAAGGATCATATTAAAAATCTGAGTGGTTTAAACGAGAACATTCAAGCTCTTAGGAGTGCTGTAAATTGCAGGCAGGCCATCGCCCTGGGTGAGATTTTCGGGTGTCCAGCAGGTGGAGCAGAAGCCCCACTGATTAGGGGCTGGGGGCCACACTTTTTCCCTCTGAAAATGCGTTCTCTCCTGCGTGACAGGTACATGCTTTGTAGTCTTCCGATGCTGTATTGTATCAGTTAAAAGTCTTTAGATTCAATGGAGAAGAAACTGCACGGGATGCGCTATGCTGATAAGGTGACCATGTTAGTGTTTTGTGTGCTACTGCTGCGTGTATGGCACTTCCCAGAAGCAGTAGATAGTGTTTGTGAAACAAGTCAAAAATAAAAGTCTGTTGTGGGGGTCATGTTGGTTTTGGTGGACTGTTTGGGTTTGCCTTTTTATCTGGAGAGATCACAGTAGGAAGATTTGATAATTCTTACTACATATGAAAAAGAGCAGAGGCAGTGGATGATGGCATGCCCAATGTGCCTATCACCAAGGTGAGGGAAGTTCATAAGATCAAGTTTAGTTTCCTGATGACTGAAATAGCTAAGCAGGTATCTTGGAGAATGTATGGTTTAAAAAAAAAAGGGGGGGGGGGGGGGGGAAATGTACTGTGAAGTATACAGGAAGAAAGTTACTCCAAAATTATGTAAATTGAAAGATGTAGGCTTGTATGCCACAAGTGGCCTTAACTACAAGGCATTAATTTTTATGCTTTCTATTAGGTATTGTTTGTAAAAAATATTATTGGACCATTAACTTGCCCTTTTGGTGTTAAATATTAACCTCAAACAAATACAGGTAAATATTATCTGGATGTTACCTGATATTCAAATAAGCATTCAGGGTTCAACATTATCAAACCTTTGCATCACAATAATTGCTAGATTGCATAATTGCTTATAAACTTTTCATGTTAATTCACTATTTATATCTTCCTATACCTTTCACTTTTGAGGTTGGAGATGAGATAGTTCGTATCAATGGATATTCTATTTCATCATGCACACATGAAGAAGTCATAAATCTCATTCGTACAAAGAAAATTGTGTCCATAAAAGTTAGACGTAAGTAACATCAAAGAAACACCACTATCACTAAAGATTGCTGTGAATAGATTGATAGTGATCTGTAAAAAGTGTTACTTCACATGTTATTTTTTTCTTTTTCAGATGTTGGCATGATACCTGTCAAAAGGTAATGTTATTTAATTTGAAAATAATTTGTTATTCATTTTTACATAGCCTGTTCTATAGCTGAATAACCTCGGTGTTTATGTTTGAAAATGTGCGAATGGGCATCTCCATAGCTGATTAAAATGGCACATCCCTTGTGATAAACGCATAGGTGTCTTGTTTGATGAATCTGAAGTTGCCTGCTTAAGTGAACAGATTTCTATTTCCTCATTATTCACAAATGTTACCTGGAAATTTCATTATCAATGCACCTAGCTTAGCAGAGAGCTCCACTGCTTCCCTGTGTACTTAACATTTGAGGATTTCTTCAAAGCTTAGAAAAATTTCAAATTATTCTCTTCCAATTTTTGTGGAAGATTTGAAACTTTAAGTGGAATATTTGAGAGATGTTAATGATGGGAGGTGTGTCTCTACATAGACACTTACATAGGCTGTTCAAGTCACCATGGTTATTTTCATAGTTTTTCTTAGTTTCCCAAAAGTGTTCTACTTGAGATTTTTCTCACTTTATGTTTGACCAGCTTTACTAGCCTAAATAATTGTATGCTTGTTTGGTGTTCTAATTATATTGCTGAAAAACAACCAGTGGTTGTGAGTGGTGTCCAAAGGAACTTGTGGATGCAGAAGAAAATGCCACATTGCAAAGTAGTTTCTTGAATAAATTCATATTTATTTTGTCACCATTACTTTTTCCTTCCAGTTCAGCAGATGAACCCCTTAAATGGCAATATGTGGACCAATTTGTGTCAGGCTCTGGGGTAAGAGATTTTTGTTAAGATATCTTCTAAGAAATCCGTAATTGTTCTGAAACACTTTTGCCTCAGAGCTTATCATAGAAGTTACTGCATCATAGAACTATATACAGTATCTTGTTGCAAGTCTTCTGGGAGAAACCTTTTTTTTGTGATATGAAACGGTTCTAGAATAATGAGATAAGGAAAGGGCATGATCCAAATAAAATATTTTGTACTCATTAATTGGTACTTTATTTTGCTTGAGCTTATTACCTTACCAGGCTGTAGTTCTACTGTGTAAGCCTTTAACGGATTTTTAGGCCTATTTTAGCTGTATTAGCGGAGGAATGACAGATAAGAATGCAAGTGACTGCAGTGGGTTGCAGCACTGAAAAGAGAGATCACAATCACTTGAATTGCTTTCAGGAGGAAAGACTTAGTTAAATTGTAAGCACTATCATATATTTTTCCAGATCTTTTGTCAAGGAACATCTAAATAATTATTTTGTCATATCACTTTCCCCTTGGCTATTTAAATTATCTTCTCTGAATAGAAAGATGAAGTCAGTCTTTCACCTCAGCTATGCAGCTACACTGAAATGACTGTACTTCACATTCATCTCCAGTAGGATCTTGCACAGGAATCGTAGCTTGATATTGGCAGGCTTTGGTCCTAACTTGATGTGGCTTTATAGTAGCCTTGGTACAGCTTCAACACAGAGTAACATTTGCAGCGTTCCTTAATCCTCCCTACAGGAAGGGAAGGGCAGTGTTGCTGGTCTTGCCTCTTCTGGAGGGAGAGACAACAGAGAGAAGAAAGTCTTCATTAGCTTGATTGGTACAAAAGGCATGGGATGCAGGTGGGTACATGCTTCCTGTTATGTCACTGATTTAAGTGGGATATCCAAGGCAGTTATTGCAAGTTTCAGCACTGACCAGTGTCAGGTTTGCTCCCTGAACAGATATTTTGGGGTAGAATGGATATTGTAGGATTTCTTATATATTTAGGAATATGTAGTTGAAGTCAAGATTGAGATGCACAGAATATTTTCTAAAGGATACATTTTCTCTCATGTTGTTTGGAAGATCTAAAGGTTTTTTAAAAAATTATCTGCAAGCCAGGAGGGATGGATCAACATCACCTGCTGGATATATTATCTACTAAATTCAGTGATGTGTTTGGGCCCAGATTAGACTGCAGCTTAAAGTTTCCAAGCTGGATGTTGGCCACTGGTTGAAAGATCCTTCTTTCTTCTAATAAATAATCCTGAAAAATAACATTGTATTGTACATATAGTAGACTTGGGTTTCTTTTACTTATTGTACATATAGTATAGTTCACTGAGGAAAAAGCAGAAGGAATGAGTAATGCTTCATTGTGTTAGGTGCTTGCTTTATGATGTCATTAGTGTCCCAGTCCATTACACAGTGTAGGTCAGTATACTATGCTAGTTTCAACGTCTAAGAAAAATATTAAAGCTTCTGAATTTTTCCATTTAACTTTTTCTTAAATTGCAGTTTTGTCGTGTAAAGATAGATTGTGTGTGTACTGGAAAATTTTGCTGTTTGTTTCAGTGTAGGCTAATGCCATAAAAACATTCTTAATTCAAAAAGAATTATGAGAAAACAGGAAACAAATTTTGAGAAAACTACTAAGACTTCTCATTGTATTACACTGTATTTTTTTATTAATATTATTCTGTAAATGTTTGGGTTTTATATTACACCAGCATTTCCAGTGGTCCAACACAAAAACCAGGCATTTTTATCAGCAATGTTAAGCCAGGTTCTCTGTCAGCAGAAGTGGGCTTAGAGGTAAGTGTGCCACCTTCCAAGGTAGGTGTTGCAAAGAAATCTTGTTTGGTACTTACTACTTCAGGGTTTCTGGATCACTGTAAATTCACTAGCTGTGGTTTGGTTTTGTTGTTCTGGTTTGGTATTTTCCATGGCAAAGAAATACTATGTGGTTACATTTCAAATTAGTGAGTTTTCTAAATTTTAAGAACATGAAAAGTGCCCTCCTGGGTCCGACCAACAGGCCATCGAGCTCAGTATTCAGACCTCAACAGTGGCAATAAGAAATGCTCATATGGGAGAATGTTCAGGCCTGGCCAGTTGCTGGTCTTTTCCTCTTGTAGTCTGCCAGGTCCTATGATTATTATATTAAAAAATGTTAGTGTATCTTTTTCTGTTTTCATTTCATATATGTACTAATTTAGCATCTGTACTAAAGTTTGGATTAACTCCTTTAGGTTGGTGATCAGATTGTTGAGGTAAATGGAGTGGACTTTTCTAATGTGGATCATAAGGAGGTAAGATCAAGTCTTCCTAATTCCCAGAATACTTGTCAGCTTATTAAGCATCTGATTTCTGGCTATGTTGATGTTTTGATATCGGGCTACTCAACAGAAGAGGCTGCCTATTGGACATAGGAATTTGAAGATTTGAATTCCTACCACCTAGTTTAGTTCAAGCTGGTCTTCTGCAAATTTAGCCTTGACAACCAGCATCTTTCTTCCTGGGGGGCCTTTTATCACTTAATTCAATCTGATTTTTGTTTTGCTTTCATTTGCAGGCTGTCAGAGTGCTCAAAAGTAGTCGTACTTTGACTATCTCTGTGGTAGCAGGCGCTGTAAGTAGTATATTTATGAAAATTACTATGTGGGTAAATAAATGGTGAAAATAAATAGTTAAAAATAAAGCTGTGTTTCATTTTAATATCTATACCACTAAATCCTATCAAACCAGGGCAGTTTTAAGTGGCTTTTGATTATTTCTATGATAACTATCTGCAGTATTCTCAAATAAAACGAAATTTCATGTCTGTGGGCCAGTGCAAAACCATTCCCTTGACAAGGAATAGAAATTAATTTAGTTGTAATAGTTTCTCATGTTTGAGAGCTTCTGTTCTAATACAGCTGCTGCGGAAACATGAAAGGTGAATAGGATTGGAGTTAATGAATTTTTCCTCATGAATAGCTGATGTCTTAGTCTTATTTCAGATTAATTCCTTGTGCAACTGTTTCTCATCTCTTTAGTGTATCAACATACTGAAAATTGTTCAGTTTTCCATTTCCACTGCTTTGTACAGCAGAACTATGTGTCTTTAGAGCCCAATATAAAGCTAGCTAAAATTTATTAAATCTTTCCACTGACTTCAATGTGGCTTTAAATAAATGTTTTAATGTTTTTTGCTCCTTTAATCCTTAGTGAAATGTATAGTTGTAACCAAGAGGATACCCAAGTTGTATAGACCAATGAAAAACTGTGTTTTCTAACTGCCTTGCAACTGAATTAAATAGGGAAAACAAGATTTATTAAATCATTTAAGCTACTTCCTAAGGGTTGATGTATACTGTGTAGCTATATTAAAGAATTCAGTTTCATTAAACTACTCTTATAGTGTAGATGCAGTTTTCTGAAGACATTTTATTCATTGTTTAAGCAAATGCTCCAGACTAGTTGATTAAGCTCCAGGATCTCAACATTCTGAGGACTTGGTTTCAATGCCCAGATATGTTACTAACTCTTAGAAAAGATGTGATCTGTTCTGGCATGTACCACTGGAACTCCATCCTTAAAATGGTGAATTTTTGCTGTGGAACTCTTCTGCTCCATCCTACTTGACCTTGCATGGGCCTCCTTTCCTCAGTACACAGCTTTGTACCAAACAAGAGGTTGCGAAAGGCAACAGCTTCTTTACTTCTGTTTTTTCAGTCAGCAAAGACCATGGTGCAAAGGCATTCTTCATTGCCAGCTTTCATTTGAGCTGTTACTCGCAGCCTTAGAAACATGAAAAATTCTGCCTTCCTAGTTAACGTGAGATTTTAATTTCATTAATGAAATTAAAATAAATGTTATCAAAGCATTCCACAAATACCTTTCTTGAATGGAAAATAGTGCTGATGTCTTAACTGTAAAGTAAATGGAACAGGAACAAAACCAACTGAAACGCATCAACTGTTTAATCTTTTGGCAATGTATGCTCCCTGTGTTTGAGTTACCTGAATGATGGTACATTTCCACAGCAGCCACAAGAGTACTAAAACACAAGTACTGTGTAGCTGTTTTTCCACATTGGTATTAATTCATTGCGCTGCTTAGATTTCAAGAAAATACTATCTGGTGTTTCTTCTGGGTGACATAGTCGGATGTATGTCCTTTGCACAACCTTTGCACTGATGTTGCTGACTTTAGTAGTTGCTTGCCTTTTCTGAGGTGTTTAGCTTATCATAACTACAACAGTGAAACTGGAGTAGTTCTTTAGAATGAAATGGTTAGATCTTTCAGTATTTTTCAGAAAGCATTTCTCAGAAAAAGCAATATGAGGAAATGCTAATAGTAATCGATTTCAATTATTTCCTAGAAGATCTATGTCCATGAGACCTTTTTGCAACTGACTTGAGTGACGGTTCTGATTGCAGGGAAAGGAGCTGTTCATGACTGAAGAAGAAAGGCAAAGAGAGGCTCGTCTTCGTGAGCAAGAACGCCAGGAGTTAATGCATCAGAAGCGACTTGCTCTGGAGACTAACAAAATCATCAAAGAGCAGCAAGAGAAAGAGAGATTGTAAGGACTCTATGTAGGACAGTCTGACATGTTTAGCTTTGATTTAGAAAGGACATGGAAGACAGAAGAACTTTGAGAAGATTCCTAACTTAGATTAAGTTAATCTTGCTGTTACAGAGTTTCTGTTCATAAACTCTTATCCTGTGATGCTCTTGACATAATGGAATTTCAAAGCTTTATGTCGTTCAAACACATCATGAGTAAGAAGGGGTATTTTGTTCCTTGACTGTCATGCCCCCTGTGGTTCAATGTGATATTAGTTATTTTTCTGATGCCATCCTCCTATACTTAATTTTTAGCAGAACAGTTATAGATTTTATACTCTTACAGTAACACTCTATGCAACTGTCCCAGGAGGAGACAGTAACTTAGAGTTAAATAGATTATTGCCCTTATTATACAGATGGTCATGAATGTCCTCGGGGTTCCTACAAAAGTATATTGAACCCGTGGTATCTTAAAGATGTCACTTAAAACGAAGCATTTTTTTCCCCAGTGCAGAGGTATTTACTGTCTATAACCTTTGCTAACTATACACTGACGCACTTCATGCAAGTTCTTACTCAAGAAATATTATTTTTATCATTGTGTCCTAATTCTTTTTTCTTTTTTCTTTTTTTTTTTTTTTTTTCAATAGAAGAAAACTGGAGATTTCCCAGAAGGCTGCAGAGGAAGAAGAGAGATATCGCAGAGAAATAGAGCAGTAAGTAAAAACCTACACAGGCAACCTGAAAAAGAGCCCTTATATATTAAGCCTGTCTGAAAAGGTTATGCATATTCTTTTCTAATAACATGTGTATTTCCATTTAGTTAAATGTGGAGTCCAATGCATGTGAGTAAGTACACCACAGTAATAGGAAACTGATCTTAAAATCAGCACCTGGAAAGCATGAGGGTTATGGTGATAATAAAGTCAATGTGAAATTTGAGTGCTTGTTTTAAAAAGGAATTATTATATATGTATAAAGAAAATTAAGTCTAAGTTCTGCATCTCAGAACTTGTTTACTCTGTCACTGAGCAGCTACATTTAATTCAAACAGAAAAAAATAATGAATGCTGTAAGGAAATGAACCAGGGAAGAAACAGAAGAATGACTAGATCTGGAAAACATTTCCACTTAGTTTATACTTTAAAAAGTATTCAGGTAGTTTATGATTTGTAACAGAGTGTACACAGTATGGTATTTAGTAGCCTTTTTAGTCTAGCAGATAGTTCTGAAAACAAAAGCTGTATAGACAAATCCAGTATTTTAAAAATTATTTTCAAGATCTATTATGTTTTTTAAAATCTGTGATTTCAGAAACTGGAGATATTTAAAGATTGTAGCATAATAAAGTCAGTGCTATAAATGTAACTTACATTTATATATATGTATGCTTAACTTAAGCATTGTTTGACATATTGGAATTTAAAATCAACCAGTATAACAGTAATTAATTTCTCAATTTAATATTGAGCTATTGCATGAAAGATAGAGTGAAGTTGCACAATATCTATTTTGATACAACCTTTTAGAGCTAAGATTGACCCTGAGATATTCAACTTCACAACTTTGATGCGTTTAACAGTTTTTAATTCATATTAATTCACTTAAGTTACCTTTCACGTACCTGCATTAGCTAAAATTCTCTGACAGAAAGTGCAGGGATTTCTCAGTCTTTGAGGTGCACAAAGAAATGCATTCCCCAGCTGTCAGAAAAGTAAAGTATTCTGACAATTGTGCTGTGGGCTGCACTGCAGCCTGTGGATGAGTTCTTACACGTTTTGCTTTCCTAAATCTTGGGGAATAGATAACATCCTGTTCTTTATTGAGGTCTGCTGTAAAATTCCCTCAATAGCCATGAAAAGCTGCTATAAAAGAAAACCATTGCAGGTGAAGAATAATTCTGTTCTCCAAATCCAGATTGCCCATCAGTTATAATGAATGTTCAATATCTGCAGTATCCTTCTAAACTAAGTGCATCTCTACTCTCTTTTTGAGGCCTTTCATGATTAGGCTGCCTTAAGTACCAGAATCAATAGCCAAGAATCTTGGTGACAGCCAAGAATTGATTTTGGATGACTTAAAGGCACCACATATGGAGCTGCAAGCTATTAGGTTATACAGCAGTTCTCTTGTGACCTACTTGGGATTTGCTGAGTTTTCCTTCAGTGCTTTTTTTTTTTTTTTTTTTTTAATCATGGTGCCTTTCTAGGTAAATTACTTGGTTTATGAAATCCTTAGTCCTGAAGCATGACAGTTGTTTTTTTGTTGTGTTTTGTGTTTTTGGTTTTTTTCACTGGAATGGTGAATTTATTGTGGTTTGTGTCTCAGCTCGAATTTTAGTGTAGTCTAGGACAGTATGTTTAGGAAGCAATCATAAAAATGGAGATAAGATATAGCAATAAGATGTGCTTTTTAGGTCTAATTAACCATTGTAACATCTCATTTAGGCATGTGGTACATGATCTGTCACTTAGTATTTTCATTGAAACACACTGTTTTTATAAAGGATACTTCCCAGTTCTAAAAACGGAAAGTTATTAGGTGAGACATGATTGTTGGCTTCAGTTAAGGTGACAGTATTCTAATGTGTCACTCTGGGCTTAATATCTGTGCAAGTGTTTATATAACTGGCCTTCGAAGTCGCAATATTAAATAAGAATACTTTGCTCAGTTACATTATATTCTGCAATTTATTTTGGTGGTTTAATAAATGAAAGTTGGATTGATGAAAGGAATTACCTTTGGGGGAAGGGGCAATTTATTATCTTATATTAAAGAGGCAAAACCAAACATACTGAACAGTAACTAATTGTAATGAATTTATATTGATGCTGTTGTTTTTATACTCAGAATGCCTCACTGTGTGGTTTTTTTTTTCCCTATAGGATAACAGCGGAGGAAGAGAAATTTAAAAAGGAGTGGGAAGAAGATTGGGGTCCTAAGGAACCCCCCAAATCTCTAAAAACTGTAACTGCAGAAGTGCACGCTGCCCCTCGTTCCAAACACAAAAGTAAGTAATTGATTTCAGTCTGCTTCCTAGTGAAAGTATTTGTTTCAAACACATCACTGAGCTGTATGGAATATGTCACAGTTTTGCATCCAAGCCAAGTTAGCTATGACTTAGTTATTTTCAGAAGGCTGGAAGCATATGATAAGAGCTATTGAATTAGCCTATCTTACAGGTACTTTAGCTTGGAAAATCAACATCTATTTAAACAATCATGGCTTTTAACAATCAGCAACAGGAGGAAAAATAATTTTTAAAAAAAGCTCACCAAGATACTGAAGTATCGATCTCTCCAGCTTGGGGTTTTGATGCATTGCTTTCCATGTTATTTCTGTTCAGTGTTTTTGCTTGTCAGGCCTTTCAAAGTAATTCTTCCATCAATATACCTGCACTGATATCCACTGTCAAAGTAGTGCTGTGTTTCTGTGGGTTTTATGGCATATGTTTTTATGTCTGCGTGGATAAGCTGATATTCAAATGCTAAGTTATATACACATCAGAGTTTTCACCTTTAGTGAAGAATATATTACAGTAATAAATAACATTTTAAGTTTTATGGACATTTGGCTTTGCAGCCCCCTGTTCTCTAACAGCACCCAGCTACGCAAAACTGAGACACTGGGTTTTGTTAATTATGAAAATAAAGGTGTGAAAATGAGGGACAAGTGTCTGCTTTTAAAAATTGCAGTTAAATTTGAGCTTTCTGCGTTAATCATATAAACAAATAATTTAATGCCATTTTTATATGTGAGAAGAGATCTTGGGAGAGGGAGTGTTTGAAGGTAGAAAACCAGTGCGAGATTTGTAGTCTCATTTGGCGTGAATGAATGCACTTTGTATTATTCCTATTGTTTCTTTTTTTTTTTTTTCTTTACTCTAAATCAGTGTATTGTGAAGGGTGAAAATTAGGGTTTTGAGTATTTTTATCTGCTTCTAACTAGAAAATACAGACATGAAATCCCTGCTTTTGGCCTGGAGGAAATTAATATAATGTTTAATTTTCAGAAAACTCTAAAGATGTCTTTCCCTCATCTCTTCAGCAGGACCTTGCTCCTTTCTTACTTTGGCACTCTTTGGGAGCTTTAGGAATGTCATGAAGCTTCCCTGCTTTTCTTCCATAAGGAGGCGTAAACAAGTTAATTGAGTAAAAAACTATATTTTTTGATCACATTCAATATATTTAAAAGTAGTAATTGTTCAGAAAAAAAACCCAGTATGATGGTAGATAAAAAAGAGAAAAATTAAAGATTTTGAAGAGTCAGTGATTTATTTTTAAGTGTTTTTCCTAGATATTGACAAAACTGTTTCTTGCCAGCATCCCTTTCACATCTAATTTATTCCTTCTCAGGCTAAAGTATTTACCACATCGTTTTTCTGTATAAGACTTTCTTCAGTTCATGCTCTTTTGACTGTTATGTTGAAAATGAAATTATAATAGCATAATGATATTTACAACTGCTAAAAATTAGCATCTTAAGAGCATGGGTAACAAAACATATAAGCACATAGTAAGTAAAAGCACATAGTCAGAACTTCTGAATCAATTCCTAGTCACCTAATCGTGAGATAGCTAGGTGTGTTTCTAAGAATTTGCAAAACTCAGCCATACCTCCCTGAGGTGCTGTGTATAGTAGATCTGTTAATATCTTAAGCGATCTGTCAGAGTGGGGAAAAAATAATCATGCTTTTTCACTTGTGGGTTACTTGTAGACTTTTAAGCACCTCCTCTTTTTTTTTTTTTTTCTTCTATTCTCCCCATCCCCATCGTTTTCCTTACTGAATCTCTCTCTTCTTCCTCCCCTGTGCTCCTTTTTCCTGTCTCTTTTCTCTTTTCATTGTTGCAGCAAATCTTTCAAAAACAGGCTATAGTCTGCACAGCCTGAAAATTGATTTGCTATCACTGGGCAGTCTGCTTTAGAATTATTCGAGAGACTGAAGACGCACTCTTTGTGCACTGCAACTTTTATGTGATGAATTGCCCTGAAGTGTAATTGTCCAAAGGAACTTAAGGTGCTTGGAGCTTAATCTGCAGTTAAGAAGCTAAGTTGGGAGCTATGGATAGTATGTGGAGAGTGTATTAAAATAGTATTAGAGAAAGGGAAAAAAAAAGAAGAGGAAAGTGCTTGTGGAGAATGTTTTGCACAACTTAAGGGAGATCTGGGTCAGTTCCTAAGCTGGTTCCATCATTTTGGGGAAGTCACTTTTAATAGATGAGACACTGAGATTGGGAAATACCTCTTCTGCAACCATCTTTTATCCATTTAGTTTTCTGATTCTTCAGGGCAGTGTTTTCTCTGTACAGCATTTATTCCAGTGACAGCACACAGAAGGCTGATGTTTCTTTTGAAGTCAAATATCCCAAAACTAATGATGATTTAATTACAGGAGCAGCCACCTATCTCTGCAGGCTTCCTTTCATAGAAGAGCAGACTCATTTGCTGTATGCAGATTCTAACCACTCTTCAGGGTTGAAAGTTGATGGAAATCAGTTTTATTTAGCAGGACCACAGGTTGTGGGGTTGCGTGTTTGGGGGGGGGCAACTGTATGTTTTGGTTGGTTTGTTGGGGTTTTTTTTGGGGGAGGTGTTGCTTCAACTATGTGGAAGAATATTCTGATGCTAACTTATTTTTATTTCATAGAAACTTCTAGTTGCACATTGCTGATCTCCTTTTTCTTCATTTCATGGGAACCTCCAGTTAGACTGTCATTTCTATCTCCTCATTCCTTTCCTCCTTTGTTTCTCGAGTAGATTTAAAGGGAGTTGGACATGACCAACTTGAAACAGATGACATGGATGAAGTGATCATGAAGCAGGACAAACAGGTTTGCTGTGCAGTCTTAACTTCCTATCCTGATTCAGATTCTTCCTGTGTTTCTCTTCCTCCTGACAGTCAGTCTTGACACTGAACTGACAATTTGGTTTTGCCAGGGCGATATTTGTGGTCCTTGGGTAAATGATAAAAGGCTATGACACTGTTCTCGATTGGTTTCTAAAGATACCTTGATCCAAATACAAAATCTGTCAATCCTACAGAAAGGTTGATTGTATTGAGACCTCTGTGTGTTATCAGTGTTTCTTACATAAAAGTAAGGATAATTAATTTTTAAATGTTTTTACTTAGCAATGTGTTAATACTTATGCATTTGTCAAAAAATTTTTTTTCCTAGGAAATGGAACTTTTCTTGTCTCCTTAAACACCACTGTGTTCTGCCACAAGCCTGAATAATTTTGAATACCTGTTTCATTTTAAGGAAGGTTGTTAAAACTAGTGTGAAATACAACAGACACCATAGAATCTTAGCAATGCACATGGCTTTATGGTTCTGTATGAAGATTACTCGTGGCATTTGCTTTTCTTAATGTAAAATGCGCATCAATAAAATGAGAGGAACTTGTAGCACCAAGGATCAAGAAGTCATCTAAGAAATTGTCATGTAATATCAAGCTTTCTGTGTTGCGCCTTTAAATAAATTTTAATCAGTTATATGTATCAGCACAAAATGGTCTGAATCTGAACCAGACCTTGACTTTTCTTTAAAAAAAGCAACTTTTCCTTTACCTTTTTGTAGCTTTTGGATGGTTTTATCGGTATGAAGGAAAATTTCCCACAATACGCAAGGTACAAAGTTTGATGTGTGAATTTGCTGTGCATTTCAATTTTAATTTTCTTCTTATTATCTGTTATTGCTAGACATTCTTTATAGTAAAATTACTTTTAATGTGTGCACAAATTAAGATACCTTTGGGATGCATCTGTCTAAGAGCTTGTCCTTTTGAATATTTTGAACTTTCCGAGTCCTGCCAATTGCAGTGGGAAGTATTTGTCAATAACTTTGCAGGTCAGTCCAGGTGGGCAGTGTTCTCCAAAAGTCCTCAGAATAATGTATTTTTAAAAACAAACAAAAAAAAGTAGAGGCAAAAATTCAACGGGAACCAAGTATGCAATTCCCATTTATACCTTGGCAAATCTTTCAGTAAGAGGAGTGTTGAAGGCAAAAGGCTTTTAGGCACGTACATCATACAGAATACTCAAAACCAATTAACAAAACTTTAAGCTTGATAGAATACTTTTACATCTGTAGAGTTGCTTCTAAAGTATTGCAATTCAAATGAGGGTTTCAAATAATACTTTCTTCCTGCTATTGCTTTTGTGCGTTTATTTCTTTCAACGTATATTAGCCCTATATAGAGGGTGTGTGGTTGTGTGGTGTGGTTTTGGTTTGTTTTCATTTTTTGTTTTTTTGGAGTTTTTTTGTGATGGCTGATAGTACTAAACTGGGATAGTTAGGAGAGTTCATGTGTCTGTGTCCTGAGAACTCAAGGCTTCCAAGGAGGTCAGTTTTGTATCTGACGGGTGAAGTATCTGTCTCGCCATTTAGGGCCATTGCTTTAACCTTCTGTGTGGACACAAAATGCCTATTTTCCTTAATAGAGAATAGTAAATGCCAGTACACTCCAATACCATTTTGTACTGCTAGTGACTGTAAATCATCTTGTGTGAAAGGCAGCAGTTAGGATATCTATCTGAAAAGTATAAATACACTCTATGAAAACTCATTCTTTTCACACAAGTACGTGGTCTTCCGATGGCAATGGTAGTTTAGAGAACTTCCGAATACCTTTTCATATAGTAATGAAGATCTTGCCCTCTTCCTGTTGAACCCTACTACACTGCGAACTAGAAGCTTAGCAAGCTGTATTTTAAATGTTTTTCTTTTATAATGATTTTAAAATCTGGAAACTATGAATTTTCATCCTACGCCAAATTGCTAATTGCTTTCTTGTTTTGTTTTAAAACCCCAAATTTTACTCTGTACTAAAAATGTCTTAGGAAGTAAACTGAATCCATGGGGAAAAATGGATGGAAAGGATGACTCATCCTGTTGTATCTGAATGCAGTGAATGCAACGAAGATTATCTGATATATGTTCATATTCTGGAACATTTTGGCATGCATACTTCTTAGTGTGCCTCTTAAATTCAGTAATTTTTCAACTGTTGATACCTAACAGGTTGACCTGGTAAATACCACATTTAGTAGATGCACTAAATGTGTCTTATACTATTTTATCCTATAGCAAATTATAAGCAATCGTTATTAAGGTAAAAACTAATTAGCCTTGGATAAAATCTGCCCACAGAAATATGTTTCTCTTAAAACATTAGTGCAAAATGATAATTTTATTTTTTTACTTAAAATTTTTAAAATCTGGTCTCTGATTACTGATTTTTTTTTTTTTTTTTTATTATTATTTTTTCTTTCCCCAACACCACCCCCACTTAACCATGAAGCAACAGACAACATCCCACTAAACTCAGAAGTATAAAGTTCCAGTTAACTACTTGACTGGAGAAATTACTTTTGTAGCTGCCAGGGAAAATGTCTGTTTTACAAGGTTTTATCATCAATATTATATATAAAGGGTCGAAGGAAGACAAATAATGCTATGTAAGGTGTAGCTTTGAATCCTAAAACCACTGTGAAAAGTCAGTAGCTGGGGATAATAAACAGAGCAAGATCAAACCTAAGGGTTAGCCTCTCTGAGCACTAGCAGCAACTGCCAAGAAGTGGCCAGCTGCTCCTCCCTCTTGCAAAAAGAGAGCATGGGCTTTCAAATATGAATTGGGCCCTAACAGTACACATGGGAGAGGATAGCAGAAATGTGGCGTATAATTGAAGTAGACGTAAGGAGCAGAATGTGTATTGAAGGCAACAGGAACAGAGGCTCTAAAAAGACTATGTAGTTTTGCTCTTTGGTTGCACTCTACATGTAAAATTTTAGAGTTGCTTTGTGCAGTATTAGTTCACTCAAGTAGTTACTTGGTCTTCATGATGCAGTGTTCTTTCCTGTGAGCAATTCAATTTCTGTACTGCTCTAAGCCTTTTCCTTGTAATTGGTTATTTTAGTTGAATTAAGGCATGCAAAACTGGCCTTAGGACATATCCATGTTTTATGCACAGAATATTTGTATCTACCTATACATGAGCATCTGTCAGCTGGAAGCAGTTTTGTATTTATATAAAAGTGCCAGAACAGAAAGATGGAAAATCAAGACTACCCAAAACTGTTTGAATATTCACAGCTTTATAGTGGGCCCGTGTGCCCTAATGTTGTAACTTTTGCAGGGGAGCAAAAAAGTTGAACTGTCCAGTCTTGTCCTACTCATGTTGCTGTGCACAGGCCCTGCATAAGTCCCTGTAATTTGCTGGGGAAATTGACTTGAGTTTCTCTTTTAAAAGACTGTCCCCATACTTGTACAGATTGTAATTGAATTTTCAAGGCAAGTACTCATACTGAACTTAAAGTTTGCAGTGTTGTTAGCTGATGTAAAAATCTGTTTAACTAAAAAAAGAAAAAACAAACCAAATAAAGCCACAATCACAACCACCAAAACTTCCCAGAAAGGAAAAGAGCGAAAGAAGTCAAAAAGTGACAGTCTGTGTGAACAGAAGAAGAATAAAAAGGAAATGGAGTTTGAGCAAAAACTTGCCAAAGAGAAAGAAGGAATGTTGGAGAAAGAAAAACAGCTGAAAATAAATCGTCTCGTGCAAGAGGTATGTTGCATTATTCTATGAAGTGCAAAATTATATCGAAAGAAAATGAGCTGAATCTTTAACCAAATTATCTTAGCAGGACACTTGTTTAATTATGTCAGAGAGTGAGGTTTAAAAAAACTGCTGTTGCATTGCAGAGCTCTGTTCCCAAGTTGGCTTGTTCCTACATTTGGGTTTTGCCCAAATGAGGATACCTCTGCAGTTAGTGAGTGTCCATGTGACATTACGAATTTAATGAGACAGCAAAATAGGAAATTTTTCTTAGTTTTAGAATTAATTATAATTTTAATTGAAATGACTTTCCATACTTTGAAAACATATTTGTATTGTAACTATACCTAAAACCTTTTATCATGCACTGATGTTATGGTTAAGGTATCTGAAACAGAACGAGAAGACCTGGAAGAATCAGAAAAGGTGCAACACTGGGTGGAAAGACTTTGTCAGACACGGTTAGAACAGATTTCCTCTGTGGAGAATGAGTCTCCTGAGGTAAAAATACTGGCTTATCCATATACTGTGTGGTCTCTAGTTATCTCGCTAGTTGTCTCCTAAAAGCAAGAGTTTTCACCAGAGAAAAAGTTGTCGTTGTCTTCTTTCCCTCTCAGCTATCATTCTAAGGGGGGGGGGGGGGAAGTAATTTGTGAATTGCTATCTATAGCATTTGATGTTCCTTTTGTTTTACAGAAATCATTATATTGTTTTTTATGAACTGGTTTTATTTTATCCTTTTCAAGTATGTTATCACCACAAAATTAGCGACTTTATTGGCTTGTGAGCTGTTGGGACTAGGTGGGAAATGCTACCAGTAATAAAACTGGGACTAGAATACCCAACCATATTTATAGTATCCTATGCAAAAAAAAAATTTCTCTGATGATCAGCTCTTGGATCCTTTCTTGTATTGCATGAAGTAAAGGTAAAATTTAAGAAAATTACAAAAAGATAAGAAACTCCAAATGAATTTGGTTCAGTTTTGTATTTGAAATAGTCCTCTTAAATGACAGGATTTGCAGATAGTGGTTGTGCCTTAGAGCCTGATGGTTCTGTATGTGGAGTGAGGCTTTCCCACCATCTTGCTGCTCTGGCTGTCCTCCAAAAACAGCTGCTTTCAAGAGGAACACTGCAATCTGCTGAACTCCCCTGGGATGCCCGAGAAATTGCAACCACAAAAAGGACCCTTGGGGAACACTCTCTCACGTGAATTTCCTTCAGGTCAATGTGGAGCAGCTCTAGGGGAAAAAAAAGCTGATCTTCTGTTCTTCCTGGCTCAGACTTGGATCCATGTGGCTCTTCAGTGCAGGTCTCTAGGACAGTGGAATCATTATACTGAACTTTTTCTCACTACCTAAATTTGTCTGTATTCTGCTAGATCTTTGTACCCCTTACTTTTCTAAGTGAGAAGGAACATTACAGATAGCAATCACTGCTGTGTTTTCAAAGCGCTACCCTGATTTAAGACAAGTACTCTGGGTTGTATTTGGTCCATCAATTTTTCTATTACACTGTATTTAAATATTCTATTACAACTCTTCTACAAAACTACTTGAGCAGTTAAACTCATGTAAAACACAAAGCTAGAATGCTTCTGAGGGATAAATGCAACTGAACAATACTCAGGTAGTTCAGGCTTGAAACATTAGTTGGGTACAAGGGCTGTCAAGATATCTTGACATCTGCCAAAGAAATACTTTTTTCTTAACTAGGAGGTGAGTATGGCAGATAAAGAGATCCCAAAGAATGTAATTTAAGAGAAGTATTGTCATATCAGATGCATGTGTCTGTAGGACAGCTCATATCTCTAATGTTTCCTCAGCTGAGTCTACAGAATGGTAAAATGGGGGGGAAAAAGTATGAACTAGATTTTCCAAAATACTTCAGTTGGATCACTGATAAAATAATTATTAGTGACTCTTAGCATACGTAGGATCCTTTTTCACGCACACAAACTTATATTTTTGGAAGAACTGCTCATTATGTTCAAAATTTTAGTCCCACAATGCATCTGTGGTTGATTAACAGAGTTTAAAAGGTCCAGAACCTTCTGATGGTCTGGATTTCATAGCATAATAAACTTTTTGTTTTGATAGCTACTTAAACTTACTCCTCTTGTATTACTACTGTCTGGCTATGTTTACACCACACTTCAGCCCTTCTCCCTTTTTTTTTTTTTTTAATGGCATGGAATTTCAGAGCCTGTCTTTGATTATTTTCTTTTTGTATAACCTCTTTGCCAGGGAGCAATTCTTCCTTTCTCTTTCTAAGATCTAGAGGCAAGAGTTGGGTTATCTGTGGTGTGTCCTATGATTTTATCTTCTGAAGACTCCAAGCAGGTTTGGCTTTTTGTTTGGGTTTTTTTCTGGTGATGGGGTTTTTTTTTTGGATTTCAGGTTTTTTGTCATCCCCTCCTGCAACAGCCAAGGATAGTCACAACACTCAATTTAAAAAAAAGAGAAACTGGAATGATAGGAAGTGCCAGTTAGGCTGAGTGAATATTTTTTTTTTTTTTTTTTTTTTTAACATCTGCTGTTAATTTCTCCAGAGCTGTTGTGGGCAGATGAACTGTTAAGGCAGACTTCTGTTCTGTTGCATGTAGTTGGCAAGTGGACGACCTTCTGCTTCTCCTTCTGCCACATCAATGCGGCGTTTTGCCGGTGGCCTGCAGCTTCATACCACAGATCTTGATGATATAAACTTAGATGAAGTTGACAAGCCTAAACAACGTGTGGCACCACCTCTGCCACCACCACCCACTATTACTCCAGCAGCATCAGCTCATCCACTTCCTACACCAAACGTTCCGCTTTCAAGAGGTCCAGCCCTAGCAGTGACACCAGCTTCACAGGTGACCTCGTGACCTGTTTGAATGCATGTGCCTTGACTGTGTCCCTGCCTGGCTTCCCTTCCCCGCTTCATCACTCACTTTATCCACTGGATCTACCCACCTCCCATATGCAATGTTAAAAGAAGGAATGAGATGGTTTCATTGTTTCATAGCAGTAAATGCAGTCCAGAGGTAGCTTCTAATTTTTTTTTAAATTAAGTCGAGAGGGTTTTGCTCTTCACCCCTGTGTACATGGTAACCCTACCACATGCAGCTCTCTCTGGCAGAATGTACCAGTTAAAAAGACAGTTTGGAGTTGAGTGTTTAAAGATTAAAAAAAAAATGCAATGGCAGGTGGTAGATTTAATTCATATTTTTTGAGAAAAAATATTTGTTTAGTGAAAATTGCATGTGAAAGTGTTTTAAATATGTAATCAAATTGCTTTGTTAGATGAGAGGGGAGAGAATAAAGAAAATTAGTGTAAAATCAGAAGCTCAAACTTTTAAAACATCAACACAGTATAAATTGCCAGTAGAATACTTTTAAATGAACTAGAGTTAGTAATCTGGTATTACTTTTTTTTGGATACACACAAGTTAGGAATTTGTTTGAGAAAATATACTGGCTTTCTCTTTATTACAATCTCAGTCCAAAAGAAAACCAAATATAAGAAATCTTGTGCCTGAACTCAGTTGAGGAAAGAAATGGCAACTGTTTCATCATAATATCCATTTCTAAGCACTGTAGTGGGATTCATGTACTTTTTTTTCTGGCAAAAAAACTTCCTTTTTTTCAAACAGCAGAAGAGGATCCCATACAGTCACTTCCCTAAGCAGTTTTCTGCATGGATTGACTGACTGCACTGTTGGGGTTTGGTTTTTGGTTTGATTGGGTTTTTTTTGCATGTGTACTTGGAAATCCTAGGCTTTGCTTTTGCATGACTCTGGTTAGGGTGGGGAAGGATATGCAAATTAATCCGTGGAACCTGGAAGAATATTTCTATGTGAATAATTGCCCTAATATGAACTACAAATCTCTTCTTATAAATTTATGTAGACTTCTAGTAGTGCTTGATCTATGTGGTTTACATGTTTGAAGTGCCATGAATATGCTAGATGCACTGAAACAGAAATGTCAGATGTTTTTATTAATAACAGATTCTCCAAGTTATTTGCAAAATAAAAATTATGTGAAATGACGTAAGTGTTCAAAATACTAGCATATACAGAGGAGAAAAGCATTCTCCTATTGCTGAAAGAAACTATCCAGATAAAAGCAGTAACGTAGGAACTGTCCCCAAACCCATATATTAGAATATACGTTTCTGACAGTTTGTCACTGCTGGAACCATTAAAGAAGAGAGGTTAATAATTAAAGAAAAATGCATCAGGCAACAACAAAAAACCCCTAGCCTTCAAAAATAAGCCCTTTTTCACTAAATACAGTTATTATATATGAGGAAAGAACTGAGCTCTTGGTAAGGTATTAATATGGAGCCAGAGCTGCTTTGTTTATAAGTAGATTACCCAGTATTCCTGATGTGGTTTTAGACATAGAAATAAAATCAGAAGCTCAACAATTTATCCTTACTGCTCTTTAAAAAGTTGGGTTTTAATACCACAGAGAAGCAGCAGCAGTGCATTAATTGACTTCAGTGAAAAAAGAGCTTGTGTTTATTCCTTGTAAAGCCAAAAATAAGACAACTGTTATTGTCCCAGAGTTTTTTTCAAAAAGTTTATTATTCAAATCTTTATGTTGCTAAATTTTTTCCCAGCTTGGACAAATTCCTGACAAAAGGAATAAAATCCTGTCAAATATTTTCTTAATAACTAAGTATTAAAGTATCTCAGAGAAATTGATCTGTTTCTCAAAATTATTAACTATATACTTTATCTGGACCCCGTACTAAGTCTGTTACTGTTTAGGTTGTACGAAACACCTCCCACGTTGGCAAAGTATCTTCTGTGTCAAGCAATCCACTGGTATGTCATGTACTGTTAATAATGACTGTAGTTTTTATGAACTTTCCATGTAATGGTAGTATCAAGTGTTTGACTCTGCATGGATGACTTATTCAAAATTCAACACTTGCATTCATGTTATAGAGTACTTAATACCAGGCAGTGGAAGTGACTCCTAATAGTCCAAGGACTTCATATTTCAACACTCAACAGCATACAGTCCATGTTTGTCCATTGTTCTGTATGCCTCGGAGCATATACTTTTTTCTTCTGTCAAGACAGACAGAAGGAACAAGGACCAAACTATTTTTTTTAAATATAAAGGGTGCTAAGAACCAAAATTTCTTCTCAGAAGAACCAACGTTTGTTTGATAACTCTTTGCACTGATGTCACTTCAGGATGGCAAGATGTCAGATTTCCCCACTCTGAGGCATTTTAGAAAAATCGGTTTCTAAATTGTGTGACTCCAGAAGAAATCGTCTAGTTCCAGGATAACTTTAATAAGTTGGTATCTGTGAACCTGCTGATTCTTTTAAGACCGGAAAGTTTAGTGATAGAACATGTTTTGTAGTGTAGACCAGCATTAGTTGAGGGATATCCATGGGGACTTTCAATGATCTGGTTCCAAAACTTTTTTCTTAAATTATTTTAAAATGGAAAGAGGAAGGAAAAAAACAACAAAACAATCCCAAAACAAAACCCCAAAAATTCCTCTATTAAAAAGAAAAGTTTCCTAACCAATTTGCTGGATTTTATTCAAATAATTTCAGAGGATACAGCTTGTACTATATGAATTATATCTGGGATACATCACATTTCCTATGAGAAACATTGACAAGAGTGTTCCGAGAGTTGCTGGGGTTAAGTCAAAAACTGAACCCACAGGGCTCAGTTTTGAACTCTTAACTAAAACTATGCTTGACGTCAGTGGGAGTTTTGCCTGAGTAAGAAGTGTACAATCGGGTTAGTACGTGCTGAATGATGAGGTCTCAGACGTCTACAGATGTATCTGTAGAGTCAAGGGTAGGCAATTAGCGTAACTAACTCTTGCATTTAGGTCTGGATAAGTTAACTTGAATTTTGTAATGGAAAGCTGATTGCTGTAGTCATGGTGTATTTCATCTTAAAACATTTATTTAGCCATAGATTAGTTAAAATCTCATTTCAGGCTGTCTATGTTTTTACACTCAACTTCAGCATTTTTTCCCTGTAGTTTGTCATTCAGTTCATTGCCTTTACAGAATATGCCAAAAGCCTGGTGGATAAATTTTCAAGAATCTTGCTGGCAAAGTCAGTTTAGAGGAAAAAAACTACCGTTTAATTGCAAAAGAAATTATTTTTTGGCTTGTTAACTTTGGAAGTCTTAAAATAATTCTGTAAGCCCTGTGTTGTATTAGTGCCATTAATTACCATCAATTATGTGTATTGAGGCATCTTGGCAACATGATGGATTTGCACAAATTATGTTGTGAATTGTAATTTTCTTAACCCCATAGCAACTTGCTCCAAGTCCACCTACCCAACGGCATCCAGGGGTACCAATAGTCTCTAAACCAGTCATGCTGCATCCTGACCCAAACTTTATGGTCAGGCCAACAATCAAATCAGAGGCTCTGGTAAGCCTTTCAATGTTCTTTTTCGGAGTGCTGCAGTACTGTGGGATTTGTTGTTGACTTGTCTTCAAAGGATTAATGTTTGTTTTCTACTTACTAAAATTAATGTAGTTTTTCAAATGATCGCTAGTGGTAAGTACAAAATTATATTTTTCCATTTTTTCATGATCTAAAAGTCACTCTTTAGTGACAGCTTTTGTACTGGGGCATGTAATTCCAGAGAAGCATGTAGCCTTGGACTGTAGATCTTATTTTTCACTTATTCACATGCTGGTTTGTATTTTTGTGAATTCTGAATTCCTTTGTCAGAAATTAAATAGTAAAAGTTAGATACACTGTATTTTTCATTTGTACTTGAAATGTAGATAAATGTAGAGAAGGTTAGTTCCTTGTTATGTTTTAGACTCCAGCACATTGGTCATGCGGTGCTACTGCAAAGTTGACTCAGATTCTCTTTGTTACTTATTTTCCATTTTTGTCTGAAAGCTATATGAAGAAAAACCCTTTAGGCTAAACATTTTGTGACCAACTATGTAGCATTTTTGGGTGTGGTGGTATATGAGGGAATGTTGTTCTTGACTGCTAACAATTAGCTTGAGAAATTGGCAATAAGATCTGGCTCCATAGGGAAATTTCTTCTGATTTGTTATGCCATCATGCACATTTTCCAGATCACAAATCTGCTAAAATGTTTCAGATGTCAATCATCATTCCCAAGCTGCCTTATATTAGTTAGAAGATTATAATTTCAAGGAGGAGCAATATTCTGAATGGATTTTGAGAGAAACATGAGTTTATAAATTAATTGGTTTTGTAGACTTGTTACCTCTTACTTCCTTTTATGACATAATGTGGTGAAGGGTATTCATCCTGGCTGCAACGAAGGCACAGCAGCTTGTGGAGTAAGACTCCATGGATACCGAAGTAAAGAGGGAGACTACTTCTATTAGTTTAAAAAATGAAAAGGCTGCTGTATGACAAGCAGATGGGGAGGTACCTGCATATCTCTAGAAGTGTATAAGAATTCCAATTCGATTTCATGTGGAAGGAATTATTTTTATTTGGGGGTGGGAAGGGGTGAGGATTGTTCCTTATTTAAGTCAGTGATTCATATGTAGGATACACTCACCTTCTCTTAGCAAAGGGAGTATCACCAAGAGCAAGGTATCTACCCTATTTCTTGTCTTGCTAGACTTTACGAATCTGTGGAACTCCAGTCTTTATGTCTTGATATGACATAATGTGCATAATTCTTCCTACTTTACTTTTATCTGAATTTTGTTGTCCTGAGTACCAAACTCTGGAAACTGATACTGCTGGTTTTATTTGACTGAAACAGAGAATCAAGTAAACCTATACTCAAGCAATTTACTAGCAAAGATGATGAAAATCATGAACAAAATAAAATAACAATGCAAGAATGGGTACAACATTCCTGTTATATGGAAGGTAGTTGGGCTAGATAGGAACAGTCAGGTCTCTATTGTGACTTCAGTCTTCATATTAACTGAATTCTGATCAGAACTCCCAGGGTGTTTTAACAGTTGATGACGAATAGGGAAGTGATGGGTGATGATTGAACTTTTGAGTGTGACCTTGCATGCCGAGGGCTGCTCTGGGTCAGAGTTAGTGTGAACTGATTGTCTCTACTCTGCTAGAGTTAATTGAAATACAGTTGTGACAAAGCAAAATAAATTTTATCTCAGAAAACAGGAGAGGCTAGTTATGATTTAGTGGTGGGGTTTTCAGAGAAGCAAAACCAACATGAACAGTAGTCCCTGCTCCCCCAACTACCACAAGCATCCTGTTGTGGGAGTTAAAAGCAGTGATGTACTTGCTGTTTCCACTGAAGACTTTTCCCTTCCTCACTCCTTTGTGGTTGCGTGCAACATTTCTCAAAGGAAGAATTCATGTTTAAGCATTTTGAAGCCTGAATCTGCAGGGCTGCAGTCAAGGCACCTCAGACAGGTATTTATATACTATATAGTAAGGTGTGCAAAGAGTAGGAATTTCAGATATTCTTGGCCATCTGTGTTTGCTTCCTTTTCATTTTTTTTCCTAAGTGACTGGAGAGGGGCTGAAGAGTTTTGTGGAAAGTCTTGACAGACTTGCCCGGAACTCCTTCAAAACAAAACTGTGTGTGTTAGTTAAACACAGACCACAAATCTTTCATTAGCTCAGGAATAGATATATTTTTTCACTTAATAGTATGGCTATAGGACATTGATTATAATCAGTAGTGAAACTAATATATAGTAATTTTCTTTAAAGCAAATTGATTTTGAAAATGTAGATACCATAGTTTAGTTTGTAGAAAGCTGTTCTAATTTCAGAAGACCTGATCTGTGACCTGATTTTGGTCCAGGAATTTGAGTGGAGGATGGAGAGTTATGAAGAGTGTTTTGGATAGGGCTGTTTAATCCCATTTTCTTTTTGAAATTTTTTTTAACTTAATAAGAGTGTCTGTATTTTAAGTGATTTTTGACTGCAGTATACCATTTTGTTAATGCACTGGAAGTGAAAGAAAACAAGAATCAATATGGAACTAAAATCATTGAAGTCCAACACAATAAAATAAAATTCAGCAGCAATTAATAAATAATGTGAAAATACTCGTAGGTATCAAAATTGAAGCAATGCCACTCAGAAATAAGTTAAATTCAGGAGGAATTTTCTTTGTGTAGTGTGAACCTGTAGTAGTAATTGGTATTAAGGAATTACTTCTTTCAGGATAAGTCCAAATACACCTATCTTTTCTTTCAGCTTAATCAACTTCATGAGGAATTTAATGATGGAATTCATCCTCTAGTATAAGATATCCATAAGAGAGCAAATCTTAAACGTATAATGTATTTATTGTTAGTTTTCAGTATTTTGGAAATGACTTGTCTAACACTTTTTTAGATGTGTTTTCAATTATTTTTTCAAAAATCATGGAGAATAGATCCCAGCACTGTTGTTTAGAAATCAGGGATGAAAGGAGCCATGGAAATTAATTTTTTTTTTTTTTAATTCATGTGGTATGGAAAGCTGCATCTTTTATTTATGTAGTTTCTGTAGAATTCTTTCAGTACTATTTCATTCTGTGTGTACTCTCATTTTGAAATGGTATAGGGAAAAAGCAGTAATACATTCAAGTATGATTAAGTCCCTAGAAGAGCAAACAAAAGCAGTGAGATTATTTGTGAGGAGGTGACACTTACTTACAGCAAAAAGTTAATATCTGGTTTGGCAATTTTCTTTGTTTTGCAGCCACAAGAGATGTTTAAAAGGATGGTGGTTTACAATTCATCATTTAGATCTAACAAAAAACAAGTAAAACAATGTTTTCCATGTTTTGTGTGGTATTTCTTGTTTTGACTGATCATACACTTAAAACTTTCCTTTCTCATCCTGCTGTTGGTTTCTAAAACAGAGGGTGCAGGGCAGCCCTAGTGCATGAGAACTGCTATTCTTTGTAAATTTTCAGTGTGTGCCTGTGGCTCCTACTCTAGTCTAGACAGATGAAGAATGAGTGGATAGTAAAACTTTCAGCTTGAACAATCTATGACTACTTGTAGGGTTAGTGCAACCTTTAAGATAGTTGGACACAAATAACTAATCTGATACAGGCTTTTTTATTATTATTCCTAACATTTCCTTGTTTCTTTTAGTCTCCAGTGGCAATGCTTTCAGTAATAAAATATTTTCTTAGTTTAACAAATAGAGCTATTATCATGACATAGTTATTGGTATGAAATCAGAGGTACTGGTACTGGAGAGCACTTAGAGTCTGTCTGTATTGTGTAGGATTTTTCTGCTGTATTACTACTTCTATTGCTTTCCTTTATCATAATGATGAAGCTTTTATCTCTTCCTCTTTGGTTGACTGGTGGTTCAGTAGATGGTCCCTTGGAGTGAACTTCGTACTTAACTGCTCTGCTCTTCTTAAGACGTACCAGTTTCTGTGTAAAACGCTACAATTGGATGCATTGCCATGTTATACAAAAATGTTGGTGCACAGTTGTGAGCTCACAGTGGGACCTTTTAAGTGGTAAACCAATAAGATGAACAATGATTTAATTTTTATTATTCTTTTTATTAGTGTCAGTCTAGATCTAGAAGGAAAGACTGGATTTGTCTGATATAAACCAAACTGAGATTTTTCAGATGCTGTTGAATGTATATGAAACAGTTGTGTTCTCAGTAAATGTTTTTTGGAAAATTTTGTTACATCTGTTCACAGGTTTCTCATCTAATTCTTCTTTTTTGTTTATTTCAGTCCAGTTTCAGTTGCTATTGAATACTGATACTAGAAACTTCAGTGGGCAGAACCATTGGCCTAGGTGCTTGTGATTTGTTCAGGGCTTTATTTATTTTTGTTATTTAAATTTAATTTAAATTATTTGTTATTTAAATTTCATCTAGAAGTTCAGACAGTCATTTTCAGTGCAATCAAATATTTTAATGTCCGACATTCTACTTAAGTTCAATCCAATGAATGTTATTGTAAACCAAGAATTAGAATGGTCTTAGCTCTTTTTCCTGAGATGTCCTGAGTAGTGGGAGGGTAGGCTTAGCACTGTGGTTTCCACTCAGTGGCTTGGTTCCTAAGGACCTGCTGGGATACGGAGGGTACTCTGCTCTCTGAATATGTGATGCCATTTCTGGGAAGATTTATTACAGTTCAGGGGATGTCTTCATTGTATTGTTGCTGTGTTTGTACATTACTGGATCCAGATCATATCACTTTTACTTGCAAGGTTTTTGTTGTGGGATTTTTAGGGCTCTTTCCTGTTGGAGAAAATTTTCCTGGGAAAATAATTTTTAAAGTGCAACATCTGTTTTTCACAAGGGCAACCTGGGACAAAGAGAGTTCAATGACTTCCTTTAGATTACATAATGAGTAATTGACTTGGCTGAGATTGGAGTTCTTTCCTCTAAGTTGCTTCCTCCAAGACCATAGATGTCTACTTCAGCCATGTTTCCAAAGGTCAATACAAATTCAGCTGTTCAAACTATTACTTATTTGGGTAGCTATCATTGTAAAATGTTTCTCTTATAGCTTTTTAAAAACACTTCATAATACACTTTGTAAATGAATGATTGATAGGGTTTTTCCCTCCAAAATTAAATTCTACCCCCGATGCAATCTCTGATCAAATTCACATTTATTTAGTTCCTCAAAGGTAGCAGTTAACAAATGTAACACAACCTATACTAATTTAAATCACAGAATCGTAGGGGTTGGAAGGGACCTCGAGAGATCATCGGGTCCAACCCCCCTGCCAAAGCAGCTCCCTAGCTCATATTGCACAGATAGGCGTCCAGATGAGTCTTGAATATCTCCAGAGAAGGAGACTCCACCACCTCCCTGGGCAGCCTGTCCCAGGGCTCTGTCACCCTCACTGTGTAAAAGTTCTTCCGCATGTTGGTGAGGAACTTCCTGTGCTCCCATTTGCAGCCACTGCCCCTTGTCCTGTCTCCACAGACTACTGAAAAGGGGTTGGCCAATTCCCCCTGCATCCCATACTTAAGATATTTATAAACATTAATTAGGTCCCCCCTCAGTCTTTTCTCCAGGCTGAACAGCCCCAGCTCACTCAGCCTTTCCTCAAAGGGGAGATGTTCCAGGCCCTTAATCATCTTCATAGCCCTTCTCTGGGCTCTCTCAAGGAGTTCCCTGTCTTTTTTATACCAGGGAGCCCAGAACTGGACACAATACTCCAGGTGGGGCCTGACCAGGGCAGAGTAGAGGGGGAGGATCACCTCCTTACCTGCTGGCCACACTCTTCCTGATGCATCCCAGGATCCCATTGGCCCTCTTAGCCACCAGGGCACACTGCTGGCTCATAGCCAACCTGTCATCAACCAGGACCCCCAGGTCCTTCTCCACAGAGCTCTTCTCCAGCAGGTCATCCCCCAGCCTGTACTGATACAGACGGTTATTCCTCCCCAGGTGCAAGACTTTACACTTGCTTTTATTAAACCTCATCTGGTTTCTCCCTGCCCAGTTTTCCAGCCTGTCCAGGTCTCTCTGGATGGCAGCGCAGTGTTCCTGCGTGTCAGCCACCCCTCCCAGCTTTGTATCATCAGCATACTTGCTGAGGGTGGATGCTATTCCCTCATCAGGGTCGTTGATGAAGATATTAAACAGGACTGGACCCAACACTGAGCCCTGGGGAACACCGCTAGTCACAGGCCTCCATTCAGATTTTGTTCCACTGATCACGACCCTCTGAGCCCGGTCAGACAGCCAGTTCTCAACCCACCTCACTGTCCACTCATCTATCCCATGATCTCTCAGCTTTTCTATCAGGATGTCATGGGAGACAGTATCGAAAGCCTTGCTGAAGTCAAGGTAGACGACATCCACTGCTCTCCCTCCATCTACCCAGCCGGTGATGAGATCATAGAAGGCTATGAGATTGGTCGAGCATGATCTCCCCTTGGTGAATCCATGCTGACTACTCCTCATGACCTCCTTCTCTTCCAGTTGCTTGGTAATGGCATCCAGAACAAGCTGTTCCATAACCTTTCCAGGGACAGAAGTGAGGCTGACTGGCCTATAATTGTTAGGGTCCTCCTTCTTGCCCTTTTTGAAGACTGGAGTGATATTGGCTATCTTCCAATCCTCAGGCACTTCTGTTCTCCAAGAGATGTCGAAGATGATAGCAAGTGGCTCCGCAATCACTTCCACCAGCTCCCTCAGCACACGTGGATGTATCCCATCCGGGCCCATGGATTTGTTTGCATTAGTCCCTTTGAGCTGCTCCTGGACCACCCCTACCTCAACTAGAGGGAAGCTCTTCATTCCACAAACACTCCTACTTTCATCCAGGATCTGCGGGTTCCGAGGGGCCTTTGGAGTGAAGACTGAGGTACAGAAGGCATTCAGTATTTCCACCTTCTCATCATCACCCGATACCAGGACACCCGCCTCATTCATCAAGGGACCTACATTATCCCTGATCATGCTCTTAGTATTCACATATCTGAAAAAACTCTTTTTATTATCCTTTATATCCCTTGCCAGTTTCATCTCCAAGCAGGCTTTAGCCTTTCTAGTCGCGTCCCTACAGGCGCTGACAACATCCCTATAATCCTCCCAGGTGCACAGACCCAGTTTCCATAGTTCATAAACCCTCTGCTTCCCTTTGAGTTTACACATTAGCTCTCTGCTCATCCACACAGGTCTGCTGCCTCTCTTTCCCAATTTCTTACTCAAAGAGATGCACCTATCCTGTGCTTGGAAGAAGTGCTGTTTAAATGCTAGCCAGCTCTCACAGGCTCCCTTGCCTTCTAACAGCGTAGCCCACGGGATAGCTCCTAATAGGTTGCGGAAGAGATCAAAGTTAGCTCTTTCAAAATTCAGGGTAGCTATCCTGCTTTTTGGCTTGCTTCTTCCACTCAGGATCTTGAACTGGATCATTTCGTGGTTGCTTTGTCCTAAGCTGCCCCTGACCTTCACCTCCCTGATGAGCCCGTCCTTGTTAGTAAGAACAAGGTCCAGCACTCGCCCTCCCCTTGTAGGTTCCTGCACCATCTGTAGCAGGAAATTGTCCTCAACATACTGCAGAAATTGTCTGGACTGCATACAACTGGCCGTGTTGCTTGCCCAGCAAATATCTGGGTACTTGAAGTCCCCCATAAGGACCAGGGCCTGGGATCTCGAGGCTACTTCTAGTTGCTCATAGAAAGCACTATCAACCCGCTCCTCTTGATCAGGGGGCCTATAGCACACACCCACAACAGTGTCACTCATACTAGCGCGACTCTTGATTCTTACCCACAAGCACTCGACTGATGGGTCATCTTTCCCCAGGTGGAGCTCAATACATTCAAGCTGCTCTCTAACATAAAGAGCAACTCCTCCACCTCGCCTCCCTAGCCTGTCTTTCCTGAAAAGCACATAGCCATCCATGACAGCATGCCAGTCATCCAGGCTGTCCCACCACGTCTCTGTGATCGCAATGAGATCGTGGCCCTGTGACCGCACAAAGATCTCTCATTCTTCCTGCTTGTTTCCCATGCTGCGTGCATTTGTATAAAGGCATTTTAGTGGGGCAGCAGGTGCAGGTATCCTCAGCAGATCACCGCGAGATTTCCAACAATAGTGGCTCCACTGAGGAGTCCTCGGGGCAATCCCCAGAATTTTCCCCACTATCACATGGAACAACATCCCCAAGTCCGTCACTGTGCTGCTGGCATTTACCTTCTTCCACTGCCGACTCACATTGTGTCTCCCAAAGCCCATGCCTAACCCCAAGAGCCATCATAATATCCCCTCCCCCCTTCCTAACTAGTTTAAAGCACGCTCAATGAGCCCTGCCATGTCCTGGGCAAGGATTCGCTTACCCCTATGGGACAGGTGAGCCCCATCAGCAGTCATCATGCCAGGATGCATAATGCACCTAGTAACTCTTAATCCTCTTCAAGAAACCACCACCCAAACCCCATTGATTCCAAATTCCTGACTCAGGAACTCTCATCTTTGCAGAAAAGGTAACTCCAGTTTTTCCCTGTAGTGTTTGCCTGACAAAGGTAGGCATTAAGTTTTGAAAGTTTAAGGGGTGGGGGCCCTCTAAAAGCTTAAAATTTGCTCTACCTGTCTTACCCTTTTCAGATGTTCTTGGACAAAAGTTTTAAGTCCTCCACAGAATGATATGAAAACAAAATAATTTTTTGGCCTGCATTCACTTGTGGTATGGAGCCAAGTCCTTGAAGCTCCATGGAAAGAAGGAGAGAAGGGGGCTGGAAGAGGATCCTAAAACCCTGAAGATGTGAAGTAGTGTTGTTGCCTGTCAGCACAGGCAAAAACAATCAGAGCTTATCATTTCTACCTGTATTACTGCCCAATTTGGTGATAGTCCCAAGAAAGGTTGATCTGAAGAGTGTGTCAGAACATACCTGTCCATGATACTTTCAAAATTTGTTTCAGTTCTGTCAGAGGAACTGTGGAACTGACAGAATGCTAAACCCTCCTGAAAACTGCTCCATAGCATGACCAGCTGAAACTGCTAATCTATCACAAGGTTTTAAAATGTCTTCTGACTGTCAGGACAGACTATTTCCTATCTTCCTGTGCTTTTCTCTATTTACTATCTTCTTTCATAGCTTACAGAATTTTATGTGCTCTTATTAATAAATAAAATGGAGTTTGTATTAAGTGTGTGCATGAGCCTGATGTTTTTACAATTAAGTATGGTTTTCTTTTCAGGGCTTCCAGAAATATTTGGAAGATTTTGATCCATATTCAATGGTAAGGAGAGAATTCAAATCTCTCTCATTGTTTAATATGAAATACACTGGGAAAAACACATCCTTGATTTTAAGGGCTGTAAGATTCTTGTTTGTTGGTTTGCTGGGGTTTGCATATTTGTCTTTCTAGTCATGTTGAAGGGCGGCTTTCTAAGAGGAAAAGATAATCTGGTGTTCTGATCTTCCTCAAACACTATTTTGGAGGAGGGAAAGGTCCCTTTTCTCCCATAAACTACATAGATCAGCCTAATTGTTTTGCACATTCAAGGTGGAAATGACTAACCATTATATCTTTTCATAGTTTACCCCAGAACAGATTATGGGAAAAGATGTACGGCTATTACGAATTAAAAAGGTAAACACTATACTATTTGATTGATCTTTAAAGGGTTCGTGTAAGCATTTCAAGTACAGTCCCATTTACTGGGAAGAAGGAAAGATTAATTTCCTATTGATTTCAAAAATTAACGGTCTTTTCTGAACAAAAACTCTTTTTGAATAGGAAGGATCATTAGACCTTGCAGTTGAGGGAGGAATTGATTCTCCAGTTGGAAAGATAGTCGTGTCTGCCATATATGATGGTGGTGCTGCAGACAAACATGGTGAGTAACAAAAGGAACATTTGAATTCTGCTGCAAAATGGCTCTTCATGCTGGATGAGAGTTGTTAGCTGACTTTATAGCTATGCCTGTTACTTAAGAGGCACACTCTAAGTGTCCAAGGCAGACAAGTTCTGTCTCGGCTCTAAAGACAGCTCAGAGAGAGGTTCAAGGTTTGAAGGGTGATGGTTAAATTAATAATTATTTCATTTTTATAGTGTTAAAGAAGAAATGGTCACTGCTGCTGTATTTTTATCATAACATGGTTTTCAATAACGTGGCCTGAAAATGTGGAGTTGATCTCTTAATAAAGAATCCCCTTTTCCCAGTCTGATATTAGAACAAAACAAAAGAACACCCAACAAACCAACCAATCCAACAAAAAAACCACAATCCAACCCCCCCCAAAAAGACCCCAAACGAAACCAAACCAACACTTCATTCTCTGGGGTATTCTGTTAATTAAGGAAAGCAGAATATGGTCTCTATTTCACAATTTCCAAGCAATTACATCTGTAGTACTTTCATATGCACTGGACTAGGGATATGGTATGCTACACTAATCAGTTTTGTTCTTGATACTATTTTCAATAGTAATTTGTTTTTTAAAACACCTGGCTTTACTCCTGAAATCCTACTAAAGACCAGAGCCTTCTGGCTAACAGCTTAGCTTTCTGGAAGGCACAAGAATGTGCATACCAACACTTTCAGGCTTTGCTCCTGGTGGCCAGCATCTCTCATCCTTTCCTTGAGAACCCTGGTGATGACCAGGTAGATGGATGGGACAATACCTCCTTATGTTTCTTTGCTGACCTTGTCCCAACCTGCACCTAAGTTGAAGTCACTCTTGCTGTGCAAACATCTTTGCCACTTATTTCTCAAATTTCTCTTTAACTCCTCACAGTTGTTGAAGCTCTCCTATAGCTAAAGTTTTCCCCTTACCATCTGTGATTTCCAGTTCCATTCTCTTTGAATCCAGTTAGATAACTGTGATTCATTCCAGATTAGAAAGTCAAAATCAGTTTGAAGGACTAAACAGTATACATACTCTTGCCAAGAAATGAAAGTCCTGCAAACTCTTGACAAATGCCACTTACACATTCATTTTATTTAAGTAATGCTGCCTTTTTCACAGTAGTAACAGGCTACGATCAACCACAGTTTGTAAGCTGTATAGATGGATTACCCAGGCAGGTTAAGTGCTACAATGGAAAATCTTATTGAACTAGTTTCTTGCTGGTCATGATCAATAAGAGATTAGCGTGGCTTTTCCATGCCTAAAAATTCCTTTTGCTTTTGTCTGTAGCAACCTTTCTTGTCCATATCAATTTTATTGTAAGCCTTCACACCTAGTGAAGACACTTTTTGTTAGACTCAGTGCTGTATAAATGTGGGACAAAGAAGACTAGCAACATTTTTTTGCTTATGTGTATGTAAACCATGTTGGTCTCTTCACCAGGAGGCATAGTGAAAGGGGATGAAATACTAGCTGTAAATGGCAAGATACTAATTGACAGCAGGCTGGCAGAAGCACAGGCAACTCTAGCAAAAGCTTGGAATGTGGGTGGGGTAAGTAACGTGGAATACTTTTTCTTTCTACCTACAATGCTCATATTAACACATACTTTTCTTTCATGACACTGTCACTGCAACACAAATAAGATTGCAGACACCAAAAGTATGCCAGGTGCTACCAAACTAAGCTGAAATCAGCAGAAGGTATTGGTTATGTAGTGTCTGAACATCCTGCGTGTCATTTACTGTGAAAGTTCATGGCGTTTAGCTACTTGTGAAGTTCAGTATTTTAAACACGTAACATTCTGCGTGTTTATAGTACATTTATCTGTAGAATCACTCTTTGATCCTGAAAAATTACTTGCAAACTGATTGGAATTTTATGATAATAGCTTGCCTTATCTTCGATGTCTTAATGTACAAGTAACATTGCGCTTCATCTACAGTGAGTGTGTTCTCATCAAGAACTGTATTATTTACTAAGGTAACCAAATACAGGAATATTTTTAGAATAATTATTTTTAAAAGCTTGTTGCGAGACCAGTAGGTTTTTCTTTAATTTTGGGGTACAAATCAAACAGCACAATCTTTAAATGGTCTTCCTATGGAAGTCTTTAACAGTGATCTTTCTGTTGCTCCCTGTGGTTTTCCAGGAATAGATTGCCTTCTTGATTCTCTATCTGATATTCCATGGTGGTCCACTAACCATCTCTAAAAGCAGTATTTAGCAGCACATGTTTGCTTATGCATTTCTTTTTCAGGATTGGATTGACTTAGTCATTGCAGCATCACCCCCCAAGGAATATGATGATGAAATGTAAGTGCATAAGCTTTCTTTCTGAGGGATTAAAAGTCTAGTAACAATGTCTGATTAAAAAATAAAATTAAATTAACTGTATAGCCTATTTAAATTATTTACTTCTTGTGGACTGTGTAACCTTCTGCATCATGTGTTTTCTAATGTGGTACCTATAAGTAGCTGTCGTGCATCAGCAGTGGTTCCCAGACTTCAAAATGGTGATTCTCAGAACTGGTGTATGTGACTGCACACTCTTAATTTTGGTTTAAACTTTGAGAATTTTGGGTGTGGGTTTGTTTTGGTTTTAGAAATGGATAACTTTTAAAATTCAGTCTAGACCATTTACTGTGGTCCCATGGATCATAATTTGGGGAAATAAATGCCCTTAAGAATTCTTCACCATAACCAGATATTTCATTCTGATTTGTGGTTGATTTGGGTGTTTTTTAGTTAGATTACAGATACTTTTCTTGTCTAAGCCAACCTAAGTGTTACATTTTCAGAAGAGCTAAGTGATTTGGGTGTCTTGGCAATTTGTGACAGAATCTTTTTTTCATAAGATAATCAGCATAGGTGTGAAATAGAAAAATCCCTGGCTTAGTGTGACAGAGGTATCAAGTCAATACAACTTGCATTACTTTGGTCTTGCTTTTGAAAATGTTTGTCCAATGTTTTCTAGCTTGACTGAAGGAAAAGATTTGAACTTATCCTTGCTACAAACTATAATGGCAGAGGAAAGTTTTATAATCACTGTTAAACCAGACTCTTGTTCTATGTAGAAGACTAGTGTTAGTTGCTGTAAATCAGTACAGTCTTACTGGCTAACACCAACTGAGGATTGCTGTAAAATTGTGTTTTATACCTGTGCATAAACAAACATGCAAGGAAATAACTGTCACTGTTATTTTTGTTTTCGTATCCTGTATATGTAGCCCTACTATTCCCTCATCAACAGTCAGTCCCAACACACAGAGAAAGGTTTTTGAAGGCAGTGCACCTGTGTACAGACAAGGGTATCTCCTGCAGCTGTAGCCACTGCAGTGTTCCCTCACGGTGAATAGCCAGGCCTGGGTTAACATGACTGTCCAGTGTGAGGCTGCGTTATTTTTTCAGCATGTGCCTACCTGCTCATTGCATGCCATGCTTGCTTTTGTTCCTGGCATGCTGGAGTGTTCTTTGGGCTTTTGCCATGCCTGTCCTATTAAAACACAAGCATTTAGTTTTTACTTCCTAATGTCCCTTAGAGGTCCTCTGCAGAATTGGTTTATCAGATGCCAGACTATAAAATATATACCCCCTGCCTAAACAAGTAGGATTAATCTATATCTTTTTTCCTTATCTGTGGACTACTGCTGTGGCTTTTTAATTCATTAGTATATAAGCAACTGCAAATTGCTTCATTGTTAAGGCTTGTCCAAAGAACAAGTTCCCATTTGGTTTGGTTTTCACTGAAGTTTACCTGTGCTAATTTTCACTGTACAATGGGTTTGTCCCAAAATTATCATCGTGTCAGAAACACAGTTTATGATGTTTGGTTTCTCTCTGTTGTAATTACTGTAAGTTCAGTCATAGATCTCTAGAACAACCAAAGTAAGATTTCTTGTTGCATGTGGTCATTTGTGGTCACTTCAATCTTTACTTTCAATACAAATCAAAAAGAATCAACTGAGATCTAGTTATATAAAACTGGGCTTACTGGACAGACTAAAATTGCACTACAGCTAACAGCATCTGTTTCACTATCTTTTTCTTTTTTCTGTAGGACTTTTTTTTGAAGAAGTCGACACTGGAGAAATGAACTCTTCCCCCTGAAGAAAGCTGCTGCTCTGTAAATTAGTAGGAAATTAATAACCACATGAAATGCATCTGGTTTTGAAAGAAATGTAAACAATCAGACCTGTAAATTGAACTAGAGACTTCAGATTCTTCAGGTAATTTGAATAATTTCAGATCATTCTGTAGACACAAAGAAAGAAATTTTTGCAAGATTATCAAGAAGGACAGCTAGCAAGCATAGTTTGGTCTGTAGGAACTTCATCTATTCATTGCTATTTTGGGGGACCAAATTTTGAAAATGATCTTCCAGTTTTCCTGGAAATAGACACCAATATGACAAATGAAGAAAGAACACAGATGTCTGTTCCCACATGCAACACTTGCGATTACACGTTCACAGGCCATTTTGGGTGTGAAAAGGATTATATTTTTGCTCAGTACATAGTGATTTTTCTATGGGGAAATGGAAATGTATATAGGTAACTTCTGTTCTCACTCATATTCTTGTAGCTCTCTTAATGCCCATTTCTGTTGCTTGGTTGTGAGTTGTTTTGAGTATAAAAATCCTGCCAGTGGAAGGACCAGTTATAACAGGAGCACTAGCAGTATAAGGAATCATTTCATTGATGCTGATATAGTATAAAGAATCTTCTCTACCAGCAAAGTAAATAGCTAACAACTAGTCCAGATAAAAGCATTATGTGTAGTCACAGTTGTACTACAGAGTATTTGTATTGGTGGCAAAAATGATTCCCTTGTATTGTCATGGGTACAAAATTTGTGTGTTTCACAGTCTGCAGTTATGTACTTGGTTCTCAGTGTGGCTGTTTATGTAATTAAACTGTCAGGAAGTCATGAAGGATAACATTTTGTTCTTGGAGACTATACGTTTAAATAAATTCATCAAGACCATAAAATCTATACTAACCTGACTTTAAATAAATATGATTACAGTTGTAGGATTAGGACATAACATGATAATTTAAAGAAATTACTTAGAAATGTCATGTCTGTTCGTCTTCTGTGTACCTGCCAGTTTGTATTCTGTTTTTCATACTGTTTAAATTCTTCTTACCTGGACTAATGAAAGCCAGTTTATAGTTCTTTGGCATAAGAAGTTTCCATTGAAGTCTTGCCTCTTCAAGGTTTGGAAACCCTCCTTCTGTAACACAGACAAATAACAGTTACATTCCTGAGAACTCTGTACCTATACAAAGATGACTAATTATGTTGACTTGCTTCATTTGCAATATTATTCCTGTATGCCAGTTAATGTGCCTGGCAGGGTACACATGTTAAAGCGTTTAGAATTTTTAATTCACAACTAATCCAGAAATAAAACTGCACTTGCCAAACGGAAGAAGTCTGGTTTCCTCTTTGTCTTTGTGTTTGTACATTGTAGTAATAGTTAATCTGCTAAAGTACACAGATTTCTGTGTACCCATTTGCAACAGAATGCCACCTTTGTGGAATTCAAAACAAAATTCCCTCTGAACAGCAGGGAATTGTCACTTAGCTGAGCTGTGCAATATTTTACCAAGGCTTTTATGGGCAAATTTGTCCACTTAATGATTGGCAAGCCACTGAGTGCAGCTGCTCGGTTTTTTTGTTGTTTGTGGGTTTTTTTCTTTTTGCTAGGTCTTTGGGTCTATCTACCCAGAGCTGTAGACTTTCTAACCAACAGACAAGCCAAATGCATCAAGATTAGCACCAAAGGGAAAATTGCAGCAGGATGTATTCCTCCTGCAGCTATGGTTCCCAGTTGCCTACATACTGCAACCATCTGGACTGGATGACAATGCAGAGAGATGAGTGATGCTATCAAATGTTCTCTTAAGAGATGCTCTGATGTTATATATGAGCAAATAGTGCCACAGTAATGAACTTCAGCCTGCAATCAGTGCTTAATTGTGCTAATCACTCTCAGCATACAAAGAAATATAACACAGAAAATGTAAAAGGTTGAATATTAGAAATATTTTTGCTGGTGGGTTTTTTATTTCAGAGACAAAAGGAGCACAGAAGACTGAGCTGGGAAATCTGTGGGAGTACCAACAGTTGAGTTGTAGCCTTGCTTCTTAGTCACAAATCTATCTTCTCCCCATCTACCCTGTTGATTTGCTTGGATACAGCTTAAAATGCTTGAGAGGCAGTTGAGTAAATAGTTACTGCTCATTACTTCATGTATATAAGAAAGTGTTACTTTGTGTGTTTAACCTTTGTTAGGACGGCAAAGTTGCTTTAGTCAAGGTAAGGAGTTGGTGTCACAAAAAAAGGCTGACACTCCTGAAATCTTAAAATGATCTTAAGCTATTAGTCAGGTAGTTTTTTACACTGGCTTTCAGTGCTGTGGGACTGGGTCACATCTTTCATTTGCCAGCTAGCTCAAGGAGTTGGAAAAAGCTATGAGAACATAGTTGTCAATCAACTTCCCTTTCAGTTACTTTGGTGTGTGTAAGCAGAGTGTCCCCGATGCAAATCATTTCAACAGACACCCATTTGAGTTGTTACTGCATTGTTTTCTGGTGGCTGTAATAGTCACTACGTGTGCCCACACCTCAGCCCTGTTCAATCTATCTGGCTGTGAAAAGATAACAGTAGGGTAAACCGTACTTCCTCTCTCTTTTTTTTAAATCAATGCATAGTTCCCTTTGGGAGTATGGAAACTCTGACCTGAGGCACAAAGCAGGAAGAAGTCCAAGTACTTCACTGACAGGATTCCGAATGGTTCAAACCGCATTTAACATAAGATGGCTTTTTGGTTTTCATTTGCTGTACTCTCAGAGGGAATATATCTAGTTTCTCAGAGCTGTTTGTTTTGTTAAGACCGCTAAAACCCACTATCTCTCTCTATGGGATAATAACCCAGAGGAAGAGTTTCTCATAGCTGTTAACAATCATTCTTACTCTCTCAGGAATTTCTTGGCTGTGTTAGTCACAGCGTTGTCTCCAGCATACCCTCACAGTTGCTGAACTGGAGCATGAATTACATTAGAGACTTGTGACTTTCACATCTGCTCTGAGCCTGTGCGTGCCTGCATGCAGGCAACAAAATATGAAGCCTTGTGGATCAGAACTGTGACGTGCATTACAGGATAGGAAATACCATTGTTTATTACTCATGTATATTAGCATTGGGAAGTCTTTGATCTATTTATTACTGCTATTCTACCACTTTAAGAACTCATAATTTAGCAGTTATATATCCTAGTGTATGAATGGCATCTTTTAAAATGGCAAGTATGTTTCAAATAAGTTTTTATTTTGTTTTAAAAAATGCTCTATTCATAAACAAAAGCATATACCTAAAGGAAGGGTGTATGTGTGTACACACACCAATAAGATTTTTTAAAATCACTTCAATTTGAGTAGTGCATGTACAAATAATCTCAGCACCTCACAAATAGGAGATTTAACTTCTGAATACAAATACGTTGTTAGAAACCCTCTTGCCTTAGAAACATGACTGAAAACCATGCCTTCACGTCAAAGGATGTATATTTGGTTTTAAGGTACACAATGGCTGTTGTGTTTTCTGCATGCTTTAGCTGAATGTTGACTTTTACAAAGCACAGTCAGGCTCAGGGCAGCTGAAGAACTCTTAGGCACCTTTCACCAAAATAAATGTCTCCCTGGGATCTGTGCTGATGTGAACTGTCATCTTTATCCTACCTAAGGACCAGGTCTAGTGTAGAGAATCCAGTACCTTACCTGTGCAGAGCTAACCCTTAGGATTATAATTCAGATAAATCTAAGCTAGTAAGTGTTTGATCATGCCACTGATTTTTGTCCTCCAGTGTTTTACTGCCCATGGGGTTTTTTTCCATTCTTCTCAGGTGTTTTCTGGTCTTTTCTGACTTTTAGAAATTCCTGGAGCAGATTCTAAAATTTCCTTCTTGAAGACTTGAAATCTGAGGAGGCTCCAGGGGGGTGCTCACAAGTCAGGCAAATTACTGACATGAAGATTAACTAGGATGTATTCTTTCCTTCTTCCTAAGGAAGGTGGCAAGAAGTCTGACACTGCTGGAATACTGGGAGCTTCTGCTGGAATACTTCTTCCTCTATTGCTAGCTCTGCATTTGCTGTATTATTGAAAGAAGCAGAAGATAGTACAGCACTTTGGGGCTTAGGGTCTGTCTATATTTACGTGGAGACTATTTGGATTATTTTTGGTCTTTTCTGAAAGCATTTAAGATGAAAGAGGAAGTGGGGACAGACATAGGAAAAGCAATCAATAAGGTTTCTGTTCTCTAGAAAGGAGCTTTTTGAAATGTGAAGCGTCTTCAGCTTTAAGAGGATGATGAATTACAGGTAAGTTTGTTCTCTGGACTGTGTTGCTGGGTATGTATGATAATGTCCAAAAGAAGGTGCTAAATTATTGGTGTAACAACCACTGAAAGGAAGTTTTAAGGAATTAACTTTGAACAAGTACATTGCAGACTGGCAGCTCAACTCTGTCTACATGGAAAATCTGAGGAGTCTGTACTGCAGATACCTGCTTTGTTCAGTATCTTAAACCTTGCTGCATGATTAGCAACTTCCCACTTATAAGGTAACCATAGGATATAAAACAAGCAAAGCTGTGATCCACCAAAGCACTTAAGTACATGCTTAAGTTTAAGCATATGAACCAGTCCCATTGACATAGGTTGAGTTCAGTAATACTACTCAGGCTTAAGTACTTCACTGGATTGGGGCCTGAAGTCAAAATCTGAAGGCAAAGGATGCCTTAACCCTGGAGATGCTTCTTATGGAAATTGTTATTGTTACTGTTGAGGTTCCAGTATTCCTATTGAAAGGTCATTTTCTCACATAATCTTTAAATGTTATTCCCCTGCTACCCCCCAGTGCCTTTGGGGGTTTTTTTTTGGTTGTCCTCTTATCTTTTCTCACCATTTTGCTTGCAGACATCAGTAGAACTCATTAGTCTTCAATAGCTCTAACAGAGTTTGTTTATATGGCATTTGAAAGAAAGTTTGGGAGAGAGAGAGAGACTGAGACACTCCCAACATAAACTGAACAAACAGCTTTTTTGAGGGCAAGGACTCTTCTAGAAATAAGGAAGTGTGGGGGGAAAGTTGGTAATGGTTATTTTTTATGTAAAGCTACCCCACCCCACAAAAAAAAAAAATAAGAGAGAAAAAGTAATTGAAGCTGAGCTTTGTGTTCTCTTCCTTCTGGCTGTACTCTAAGCAGTTCTGGATGCTTCAGCAAGAGGGGCTGAGATTCCATGTTCACATTGGGCACAGCTTGTGACTTTTGAGCATCAATGACACCTGACAGAGTGTAAATAAGATTACACAGAAACCACTAGATTGCAAATACTGTACACCATATTAATCTCTGATTAAAATCTTTTGATAAGTATTTCCTTGACAGGGTGAAATAGCTTTTCAGAGTTATGCTTTGAAACTGAGTAGATTATGATTTTTCAAGTAACAATGGGGATTTTTTGTTACCTGCTTTCCCCTCCCAGCATTAAAATGTGACACTTTCAGTGAGATACCCATGAGGGCTTTCTGATCAGCAGCAATTCCAATAGCAAGGAAGAACAGAGAGGGAGAGAGATGCATGTTTCCGTGGTGAAGACGATCTTGCAATGTGAAGTATCAACCTGGTAGGACAGAAGAAATGACATGCTGTTCTTTAGTGACAGGCAGTTCCATCTTAGTGCAAAGGAGCGACATGCATAACAGGAATAAAAATTTGATGAGTTCTTCAAGCTGGGTGAGAGAATTCCCGTTCAGAGCAATCGTGTGTAACAGATATCAAGCTGTTCACGCAGAGGTGGTAGCTAATTAAGAGAATAGATTGAGGTTTGTCCATTGGGCTCCTGACTCCAGGTTGCTTTTTATTCACACAGGAGAAGGCAGCTTTCCCATTACATCTCTCATACATCTGAGTGGGTGGAAATTTTCTATTTTCAAATAAAACAGCATTGTTGTAAAGAAGTCAGTGCATGTAGCATGCTGTGGACTACAAATCATGCAATTTATCAAGACACAAAGTCCACATTGAGAGGACAACTACAGAAACACATCTATTCTCTATCCAACATAAGAATTTCTAAACAGTGATTTCAGAGTGAACAGGTGGGTACAATGTAGTTTATAATGTTGCTTTTCTTAGACTAGAGCATTTGATTGCAACAAATTTCTGTAACATTCATAGGACAAATTAAAACTGAGTGAGAGAGCATATTTTCTGGTTGGACTGTTCACAGGCTAAAGCTATTTGAGTGTATGAAGTTGCCTGGCTTGTAATGATTTATCCTAGGTTGTACTGCTTCAGGAATGCTGTTTTTGATTTATTTTTTTTTAACTATGTCAATATTAACATTTCTACACCCCTAGCAGACAAACAGATGCAGAGACCTTTTTTTTTTTTGTTCCTGTTGTGTTATTAAATTACTCCATGAATTATATACCTTCTCAATGATAAAATTACCCAGTATTGCCTTTTCTAATGGTGTATTTAAGCCCCTGTGTATGTGGATCGATATGTTTAAAATACCCTAGTAAATAGATGGAGAAAAGTGGCTAGATTTATAAATGACACAAAGGGACAAAACGCTTACCTTACTCTACACTGGGACAATGCAAGTGACTTTTATATAAAGCATATCACCATTTTTCTAGAAAGTAGGTTACACCCAAGGATTAAATCTCAGCTATTCTTTCTTTTTTTGATGTTGTCTCTTAATCATGTAGTCAGATGTGTTCCCAGCAGTGGAAGAGAGATGAGTTTTTATCTAATTCTAGCATGATCCAGTCCTTATCTTATAGTACCTTGAACCTTCATGGCCCAAAATACAAATAAATGAGGAAATGGCCAGTGCTCATTTTATGATGCTCTATCTGAAAGAACAGGCAGTTTGGCATTTGTTAAAGAAGCCCTGACCAGTTTCAGGATTGAGAACATGTAGAAAGCAGTCTTTCTGCCCAGTTATGTTGAGCATGTGCTGAGGATGTATCCCTGGCACGCATGAGAAAATCATCACTTGACACTGTTTTCCAGTTGGATGTGGTTGTTCTTGTCATCTCCACTGCGTTGCTGTTAGGCTGTAGATGAGAAACAGACAGCAACTGATTGTACATGAAAAAGTTCTGTGACTGAGCCTCAGCGCATGACATCCCCGCTTCACGTTCGTGCTGCTAAAGTGCAGACATGCAGAAAGTTTCCTCTAGCTTGTATTACCCTCTTATCACAGAAGACAAATATGGCCTGAGGAAAGCATTAGGAGACAGTCTACTTACAACCAGGAGAAAAAGAGAGAATTGGGAATAATTCCATGTAGGAGGGAAGCTGGGAGCCTGAGAATTCTGCCCTGCATGGGGGTTCTGATACATCCGCTTGTGGTACCAGGTGGGCAGACAGAGTGTTTGTGCCTGCACACAGCTGCCCAGGTGCCTCCTGAGGAGCCATGGCCTTGTGCTGAGAAGTATCTGGGACTGTGTAAGGCATCAGGCTCCTACCAAGGAGACCCTGCCAGCTATTTCACTCAAACTCTTTACTGACTAATTCCTGTAAAGTAAGGCATTTCTCTTTGCCATGTTTTACAAATCGGGGTCATAGGCTATTTACTCTAAAAATTATAAAAGTGAAAAAAATGCTCATTCATGTTACCTACCAATTCTTGTTATATCCTCGGTGTGATTTTTAGCTCTATCAGGCATAATTGTGTGCAACTTTGAAGGTCTCTTAGTTTTAGCACACTGAATATTGAACACTGTGCTCATGAGTCAGGGTGGTTTTCTTAACTAATGCTACAGAGCACAACAGTGGAACGTACCTTGTTATGAAAACATTCAATTTTAAGGAAGTAGACCACCCCCCCCCCCCCCGAAAATCTTCAGCAACATAAGAATAGCACTTCCTTTATAAGAAGAGCTGTACAGTACAAAGCATTATCTTTAGCACGTGTTAGCACCAGTCAACAAAAATTTAATGTGCGTGCTGCAGGGGAGCATTACTTTTGAAGGAAAAGGGTTTATTTGTGCCAGGGGCAGGGAGGGATGTAACTTTCCAACTCTTTTTAACCAAAAGAGTTTATTTAGAGTTTTAAAATTACAATGTGGGCTTTCATATTTAAGTGCATAATATACCTACCACTAGCTTGTACTTTCCTGAGAACAGTTCTTATAGAGTTCTACAGGTGCCTTATATCCTGTAGTGAAGTGAATACCTACAGTTGTTTCCTACCACTTGTGTGATAATAGTGTACCGAAGTGACACAGGCATCAGACTCCTGATAGCTTAAATATAGTGCCACCTCTAAATCTTTTTTTTTCCCAAGAAATTTCCCAAACAGGAATAAAATTAGCTGTAGTATTTTGTTTTAAATGCTGCTGAAATGAATCTCTATGCTATTTTTAACACATTGCCTGCCACGCTAAGTTTAGAAGGATGCTGTAGCTATACAAAGCCCTTGTTTCTGTTACTTGCCTTTAAAAAATGAACTTGTAAATGGACTGTATAACACATGAAAAATAACCTGAATGTTCATTACTCCCAACCACCCCTTACTTCAGCCACTTAAAAAAATTTCTAGTTGTAAACATGGGGTAAGAGTTCAAAATATCAGGGTAGAATCATTCCCTGAGTTAAGTCCTTTCTGTTGTTCACCGCATGAAGGACCTGTGGCATGAACTTGAACAGCTGAGGTCTCAAGAACAAAACTCTGTTGATCAGGGCCTGATAGCCTGGCCGCTCTCAGTGAAGCCAGTTTTTGGTCTACTCATAAGATTACCATCGTGTTATGTGCTGGGAAGTTGCTTTTGCTCTTATTTAGAATTCTTCCCTTTCTTCTTTGGACAAAAATTCTAATTTAATGTGACCCAAACTTACAAATAGTTTTAGCTCCCTTGATGCTGCATCATTTCACCCAGTTCAAGGGTGGGGGTTTTTTTTATAGTGCACATTGATTTGAGGGTTTGATATTCAGTTTGACTGATTTATTCTTGTTACAAATTTGTGGGCATGATCTATGGACATGTAATATTATAATAATAATAATTCTCCTGCTAGAGAGGGCGAAGAGTAACACCAAGTTTACTGGAGAGAACTGCGAAGCTGTCTTTTTTTTTTTTTTTTCTTTTTTTTCCCTTTTTACAGAAGCTACTTGATTCCTCATAAATACTGACAATATAAATAATCCCTACCCCAAGTAGAAGATCTCTGGTTGGTTTGAAGGCTGAGGCTGTGGACCATTTGCCATAAGTGAGAACATCCAGGATTTACTGCTGCCGTGTTACAGTGTCACAGACTACAGTTAGTCCCACGCAAAGCTCCCATACCTACAAATGCAGGTACACTGCTTTGTTCTGCACAAAGCTGTATTATTAGAAGAGATCATGAGCTTCAGGTTAAAATCATCATGGAAAAAATGAAAAATTTTCAGGGAAAAAAGTTCCCACTGGCTATGAGTTCAGTTACTAAGTAGAAATTTAGTAAGCTAATTTTCCTTATATTTTGTATGGTTATTGATTGTTTTAATTCCTTTGGGCCTGAAAATCTCAAATGTAGCCTGCATATGGGCTGAACTCAAGAAGAAAGCTTCCTGAAAAAAGGTCCTTGACAATTAATTAGTTAAATGATAAATCACAACAGGGAATAAACAGTCTTGGCTGCACAAGACATAGCTTTTTGTGCATACTCATGATTTTCTATTCTGAAAAGGAAAGATTGTAGCTTATTTTGATTATAATAATCTTCAATAAACAATTCAAATCTTATTTTTCAGTCTAGTTTCTGGCTTTGGAAGAGTTCCTAAAAAGGCCAGTGACTTTTAGCCCTGTTATCTTTTAAAAATGAATGCTGGTTATGTGTTTATTTGATAGTGCATGTGATTCTTGTAATATAAACAGGGAAAATAATATTTTATATACAAGAGTCCATGTGCAAGGCAAGCACCATAAAGGCACTTAACTGAATCAAGTAACTAAAATAGCCATTGCTGAAGGATACCACGCTGGGGCCAGCACGCGTGTTGTTCATTGGCATGAGTTAGTCCACAGTGCTCTTATTCTCCTGAGGAAAACACAACACTTGTACTACAAGTACTACACACAGAGTACTCAAAATATTAACCTTTTAAATGCTGGAAAATAAACTAAGGTACAATGTGACCAGCGAGAACATGGGGAAGATGGTAGGAGTGCATCTATGTACAATGACAGGAGCGAATAGGAAGTTGGTGGAGGCCTGATTTGTCAAAAGTGACCACTGCTTTGGTTGCCTCAGCATTTCTCAGTTTAAAATCTTTTCAAGCGTTGAGCACCAACAAAGCTAACGGAAGCTGGGGTGATTAGTTACTTTCCAGAATATTTATAGGATGAATCAGACCTGTAGATGTGGAGTAAGTCAGTCAGCAGGTAATAGGAAAAGCAAACTTACTGAAAAATTGCTGCTGCTCCTGGGGTAAGACGTGGATGTCTAGAGGAGAGAGAACTGATGAGTGTGACAGTAGCGCCACTGTCTAGTGAGAGCGGGATACTGTCACGCAAGAAAAGCACTGTACCTGGAGCATATTGTCCTGGTGAAGAATCCTGGAGGAGGACAGTGGAACACCAGGTGTATTCTTAGGTCATGCTGGTAAGGGAGATGGCCTGTAGCCCTCCAGTTGATTAACCATACATTTTTCCAGGTATTGCCAACTGTGTGTTTGTTTAACGCTTCAAAACAGAGCGAGTGAAGAGAAGAGCAAGTTTTTTCCCTGGTTTTCAAATTTCATGTGGTATGGTCAAGCCAAGCTGTATTGAACTAGAAAGATAGTGTTCAGCTGAGAAACTAGTTCAAAGCAAGCATAACTGCCTGAATTCTCTGCTGTATGTTGGGAAATGTGCTACATAAAATGGCTTAATGATAGAGGTCATGTGTGTAGCTGAAGCCAAGGGTGCCCGAAGAGTATTCAAGACTTAAGTGTTGTTTGTCCTACAATGAGACAGTTGTGGCTTTCTTAATCATAGGTGATTCAAGGAGAATGGTATTCTGTGAAGATCAGATGGAGAGAAGCAGCACTGATAACCATCCTTGCTGTGTAAAGTATGGGAAACAAATGTTTGAATCAGTAAGATGTATGCTGCTATTTCTGATGAAATAAGTGGAGTTGCCATTCATTATTTTCATTTAAAGATAAGCTGTTCTAATCTAAAACTATTGCCTAGGTATTTGCATGAAGATGATTGTCCAAGAAAGAGCTTGTGTTTTGTTTCCACTCTAAAATAGATCTACCTACTCATAAGTCTTTTTTCTTCATTTTTAATGAGGGACAATAATTAAAAGTTAATAAGGTTTATTCAGAGAAACCCAGCTGGTTTTGTCAACCTCTGCACTATTATGCTTATTGCACTATTTTTAATAGTACTACATCAGACAATTTTTTACATGTACAAAATGATAGCATGGAGTTCTGTGTTTCACAAGAATAAAATAACAATTTTATGTGGAGGTGATTTCCTCCATTTATTTTTTTGTCTTCTCAGCCTTTCCCATTCACAGAAATTGCTTTCCTTCTCTACCTCCAAGAGTGGAATTTAAGCAAGTCACAGACCAGTGCATCCTTTTTAGCAAACTCTAACTCTCAATAAGGATTTGTGTTATCACATTTTTTTTCCAATTAACACTTCCTCTTAGTACTTTGTCCCATTAATGACTTTAAAATACACAGGAAAGTGAAATTTTCCTGCTCGACACCCATCAGAACTTTAAAAAGTTGGGGGGAGTGTGTGTGTGTGTGTGTGTGTGTGTTTCTAGATGCAAGCAGAAGCCTGCAGAGCCTTCCATTGTAGCAAAACACAATTTTTAGTGATAGACCACTTCCCCTACAGAGGAGTGTTGAGCAAGAGAGATCAGTGCAAAACAGCCAAATAAGAAGAGTGAGAAACAGATGGCAAAGGTAGGAAAGAAAAATTAAAGTTTCCACTTGAATGAATATTCTAATCTGTTAAAAACAGCTATCAGGTTTTTAATTCTGAAGTGCCAGTATTTTACTGCAAATACCAAAACCTATCTGCATCCTCTAGACAAACTCAAATTCCAAGGCAAGCACAAAAAAGTGATGTTTCCCTGGATTGAAAATACTGCTCTTATCTGTCCAGAATTCAATTTCAAACAATCAAGGTGCTTCCAAAATCTTTCCAGTCACCTATTGAATATGCTGGTGGCCGCCAGAATCTAACTTGGTTTCTCATTGCTAATATATGCACTGAAACAATAAACTGACTTCTTGTGATATGGAAATATTTAGAAAAGAGTGAAGAAAACAAGATGTAACAGGACTTGTTTTAAAAGTTAGCTAGTATTTGCAACATACAGATAAACACAGCTTTATATCTGTTGGTTTCATATTGTTCTTTGCCTTTTCTGTACTTCTGTAAGAGCAGAATTACTTCTCAAGCTTTACAAAAATGAAGTCTTCAGAAAAAGCTTATTCATCTGTGATATGCGCCAGAGTCAACTGGACACAGGACTAGCAAAGACAGGCTACGTAAGTAGATTCAGTCCTGTGATAGAGTCATAGAATGCTTTGGGTTGGAAGGGACCTCAAAGATCATCATGTTTGTCGCTAAGAATGCTTGGAGTACCAATTTCCATTTACCACATTTTTTTATTCCCATCAGTGTGGAGTTTTTTTTTAGTATTTCATTAGGGCAGTTAATTGTAATCCAAGACTCTTTCCATCCATCACCTTTCTATTCAGGTTGCCTGCACATTTCTGACTCAACTTCAGCTCTGTGGTGGGTGCACATCTGTTCTAGGTCCTGCACTGAGACCATTCATTTTAAACCACCATGTTAACTGTGTAATCTTGGCTGCACTTGAAAACCATTGAGAAGATAAATTTCAAATTCCAAAGTGTGAAGTGTGGCATCTCCTGATGTTTTGCTGTTTGAGACATACATTTTTAAAAACATTGTGATTGACACCTTGTAGTAAAGGAAGATGGTCTCAAGGTTTGGAGACCGTGCAGACGTTGAGGATGTAAGCTTAGTTCTCAGACTCCTTCGGAGACCTTGGCAGACTTCAATTTTTCTCTTGGTTCTCTGTCCACGGTGAAGGTGATGGTTCCTTTCCCAAAACTTACTGCATGTTTTCAGTCTCTAGAGTGTCAACTGTCAGTTGTTCTTCGCTGGTATTCATTTATCTGCAATGTAGAGCCCTTGTGTTACTTGGGGCTTTGGAAATACTTAAATATAAATTATTTTAAAATTTGTATTTATACAATGTAAAATATGTAAACTGCACATACTGCTCGTTAAATAACTATTAGGATAACAGAGATGAGCTTAACCAGAAGCTTGAATGAACTCTGGGTTCTGTCCAAAATTTTAAATAGTCTTTCCAGTGTGGGTGTAGCTTCAACATTTGAAAATATATATGCATGCAATTTGGCTTGGGGTTTGGCTTTTAATTATTATTATTAATCACGCTGCTGTAGCCCCAGAAGACTCTATATAGGAAATGATATGCTGCATGCAGAGAATTACTTTTTCTTTCACCCTGTCTGACAGCAAGATCAATAAAAGCAGTGTGACAAAACTAATTTTCAAGACTATTAGTGGAGCTGTCTGTCCTACAAATCAAATGCTCTCTCTTGCATTGAGCATCCACAGCTTGATCACTAAAGGGAAAAAGAGGGAATTCTTTCTTTTATGGGGTCATTTCCCTAAGAGGCATTTAAAAAATATTGTAGCTTTAGCAATTTGAAGGCTTAAGCCTGGATATGTGGTCATTATTGTTTTGCATTTCTGTTTGTAGGATGTGGCAAGTTGTTTTAAGTAGTCAGTTAAACAATGGATTAGCAGGAGTGGGAGTGAAATGAGCCCCAATGTATAGGATTTGGTTACGTATCTTGATGTTGAGTATTTCATGTCTATATACCAGAGGTTCTTGAATCATAGGCTTTGGCTCAACCTGTGCTTGGAAGTGTAAGCCAGGTACAAATTTCTGACATTTTACATATTAGTACTATTCCTCTGCATGAAGGCATGTGATTGGAGCTTTTGGTTGGCTTTGGCTCAGCTGGCCCTAACATCTACTCAAGACAGAAATGGTTGGAATGTTTGATGTATAGGTTATTTTGGTATACATTAAATTGCTTAGGGAGTGATGTGGAAGCCCCTCAGTTTAATGGTCTGATTCTCAGACTGCAGCAGTCTCAGTGGGGAAAAAGTTAGGCTTGAACTCGTTTTAGGGGTAAAAAGAAGGGAAAGCAGGAATGTGATAACTGTTCAGGGTATGATGTTCAAGTCTCCTTTGACGACAGAGGTACTGCTGTTTACGTGACTTAATCTAATAATATCTTCATCACGGTGGAGAAGAAAGCGCAAGGCTGACAAGGTTAAAAAAACACACCACTCGTAACCCCAGCTCCTCCGTCATCACCACTTCGGTGCTTTTGTTTTTGTGAATATTCTGCCTTATTAGCGATGCATAAAATGCAGAGCCCCAGGAACCCCGGAACGCTGTTTCGTGCTGCTCTGAGGTAACCGGGGGCTGTCACAGTGCTATGGCCCCGGTCTCTAGCCGTGTCAGGGAAGGGACACCCCTTTCTCCGCTCCCGGACTCAATCTCTACCGGACGCTCCGTGAGCCCCCGGGACCTCGCCCGGCTCCGTCCGCGGCTGAAGCCGAGCAGCGGCACCTTGGCGCTCCCAGCCCCCTCACCCCTGTCTCGCCCGGCCGGGTAGGACCCGTGGGGCGGGGCGGGGCCGCGAGGGGCGGGGCGGAGCCTCAGGGCGGGGCCGACCGCCGGGGCCGGTCCGCCGCCGCTCGCCGGCAGGTGCGGGCAGAGCCGCCGCCGCGCAGTCCGCACGGCCCCGCCTGGATGTGCGCGGAGGCGGCGCCCGGCTGCGCGCAGGGTCCCGCCATGGCCCTGGCTTTCTGCGGCGACGAGGACAACTCTACCGCCTACAACGTGGACCACGGCGTGCTCAACAACGGCTGCTTCGTGGACGCGCTTAACGTGGTGCCGCACGTCTTCCTGCTCTTCATCACCTTCCCCATCCTCTTCATCGGTGAGCGCTCGCGGGGCTCCCTCTGCCTTGCCGTGTGCCGCCCCCCTTCCCTTCTGACACCCCCGTCCTCGCCTTGCCTTGCCGTGTCCCCGCCCCCGGCTCGCTTTGTCGTGCCGTGGGCTTGCCTCCCCCGCTGCGTCGCGTGTGCCGTGTTTCCCCACCTTTGCCTTGCCTTCTTGCCTTGCTGTGCGCCTTCCCGCCCCCACGCTTGCTTGGCCTTGCCTCGCCCTCTGTGCCGTGCGGGGAGGCGGGAAGCTGGAAGGGTGTTAGGACGCAGTGCAAGCTCCGGGGATGCTCCTGTGACCGCCTCTCCCGAATTTGGCTGCCCACACAGCCCGCTATCCGGGCTTCTCTCCGCTCCCGACCGCGGTGCCCGTTTCTCTCTGACGGGGGCTTTCCGAGGCGGGGCAGCCCTCGGGTGAACCCCTGTTAGGCAGGGGCTGGATGGATGCTGGAGGAGGCTGCGGGATTTGCCTGCAGGTTTTAAGTAGCAGCGCGGGAAGTAAAAATTATTAAAACCCCCAGAAAACCTATTGCAACCCAGAAAGCCTGGCAAGTAACCCTCACGTTATCAAATAACAGTCCCTGCAATTCCTGAAGAGTTATGGCAGCCGGACGGCCCTCCTCATTACTGATAATAACTAGGATGGATGCCCGGCTGCTGTAACTCTTGCCGTATCTGCAGCAGATATTATTTGATAACATAAAACTGAGGTTACCGGTAGGTGGCCCGGTGGTTTAATACATGCGGCTGTCACTCCTTCGAGTACCGTGCTGCTCAGCCTGGTCTCTCCCTTAGATAGCCATGGCATGAGCTGTGTGATTTAACGCTCACTTCTCTTGCAGCTGGTAAAAAGTCTGGGGCTGACATAACAGCACAGCTGTAAAAATGGGGTCAGCTGGAGAACTCCGTAGGCTAATATGTTGTTCGTCTGGCTTTTCTCAGTATTGCAAATTTTCATCTAGATCAAAAGAATGAATTACTTTAAAAAGATAATTGTAAGTTAAAGCATAAATTATTTAATTCAGTGTATTGAAGAAAAACTAGCGTATGCACTGCAGTGTTTGTGCGTATTTGTCAAAATGTTTGTTTGCTGTTCACTTAAGCTGCTGTTATATTTGAAACTAAGGCATGTAATTACTTGATAGTAAGTTGCTGAAAGTATAGGGATTTAAGGCTGTGTTCTGACTGTGGTGTTGATTTTATTCAGTATGAAATGAAGTAATGAGAGCACAGTTCCGAAAATGATTATATGCACATCTAACAACACAGGTGTGTCAACTTCAGTACAGTAGTTTGTTACACACATGCTTTTCTGTATGTAGGAGCTTTGTATGTCACTCTTGTTGTTAAGCAAGCTCTTCACAATATTCTTTTCCTCTTTAGGATGGGGAAGTCAGAGTTCCAAAGTACATATACATCATAGCACATGGCTTCATTTTCCTGGCCACAATCTACGCTGGATACTGACTTTTATCCTCTTGTTTGTGCTGGTGTGTGAAATTGCAGAGGGCATAGTGTCTGATGGGTAAGTGTATGCCTGTCTTCTAATAATACTGAGCGTTTTAAAGATTTCGGGGTAGGTATTTTGTCTCTGTCTCAATTCTCATCTAGAGCATATTCCTTGTGGTTATAAACATATAATCTGTATTCTTGGTGATTAACCCACTGACCTTGTATCAAAAATTCCACAGACCTTGCCAAGTGTGTGCATACATACAACTGACCTTAATAATTTTCAGTTCAGTTTAATGAAATTATCCTTCCAAAGAATAATCTTGGATAAATCCTATCAACTCAAGCAGATGGTGACAATTTTGTGATATGTTTTATGTCCAGGGACCCAGTCCCACAGCCCTCACTTGGGCAGAACTCCTATGTGTGCAGTATGTCATACCATTCCCCCACAAACTGAGTTCTGTTCATCTTATGGCCCAGTAGATCCACTCCTTTTATTCTCACTCACCCCGCAGGGTTTCTTCTGATGTTTGTGCAGTGCATCTCATCCGTTACCTTGAGCAGAGCAGCTTACTCTATATGAGCATGATCCATCATTTGTTACTCAACTTAGGATGGCTTTAAACAATAATCTGTATGGAAGATATATTTCAAGTGAAACAAGTGGTACAGGAGAGTGATTTATCATGGGAAAAAAGCTGATGTTGTATAACAATGATTATGAGCATCTTCCTCCAAAGAAAGTCCTGATTTTCTTAACTATTATGAACTTGTGACCCAAGGATTGTAAAGTTGAAGTTAAATAGAGCAAAATGTCTCTGTTTAGTCATCTGTATAACAACTATCCATCAAACAGTGTGAAAGGCACCGCAGTATTCTGCTGTAGAAGCTGATATCATCATTATTATAACTTCTCTTAAACATATAAATAGGATGTTTCTTGGTGCCAGTTTTTTTTTAAAAAAGAATTTCTCATGCTTATTTAGAGTTATCAGGGTGTGGGATGCTCAAAGCAAAATCTCCTGCCTTGATTTCTCTGTTTTATTTTGTTCTTTAGCAATCTCTCTCATTGTGTTCACTTGCTTTTTGACTTGACTCAGAACACTGCTGTTAAGAAATAAGCGTCACCTGATGAGAATCGAAGCTCCTAGCTATACTGGGGGAGTGCCATCCCACAGTCGTGCCTCCTGAGCACTCAGCAGGCTAGCAAGTGCTACAGTGAATAAAAGCAGATTTTGAGACTCATGAGCTTTCTTAGACCGAAATGTCGTGTTGGTAAGCCCTTCTGAGAGCAATTGGGTGTCAGAGGCTTTGGCACCTCAGCAATACACGCTGCGTGTCGGAGACAGGGTTATATAGGGGAATTCCAGCAACTTCGGTCTGCGAAATAAATAAATTTAAGAAAACCTCCCACTCCTGCAGTGTAACCTACTGAAGCTGAGGCTGCCTGAAGAAATCTGTTCCTGTTGCTTTTTTTTTTTCTTTGCTGAGAATTGAGCCCTGTTGTACAAAATGCCCTGGCATTGCTAGGAATTCAGAGGCTGAGGAAGCTTTACTCATTTTGCTGTATACACATAGAACTCACTGTCAATGAGACAACTTGAGTGTTTATGGCACAGGTTGTCAGCACAGTTCCAGCCAGCTCTGCCAAGTTCATCATGATGTCCACGTGAGCAAGGGTTTTTCTTTCCTGGTACAGGTCCAGGAAGGGGTCCTTCTGAGGTCCTAAGGTTCTGTTATACATTTGGGATGTTCTGCTCTCGGGCATGTGATGTCCCACAATGATCTCCAGCTCCCTGATAGCACTGCCCCTTTTTTGGTTCTCAAAACTACATGAAAGTAGCTTTTGTTGCAGCAAGAATAGACCTAGATGTGCTCATTTATTTTTGCTGAGGTTCAGAGAACAAAGTGTGACTTTCCCTGCGTGTTTGTGCCCTGAAGGCTTCTTTGTGCCTCTTCTCCTGGAGTTGTTGAGTTGTACCTTCTGATAACACAGGATGCTCCATTACTTTTGTCAAAGGTGAGAAGGAGAAGATGGCAAGTAAGAGGAAAGAAGGTAAACACATGATTCTGCCCCCCTCTGCACAAACCAAGGACATTGCCCAACAATTCCCATATTCCCAAAGGACTGTAGCTGGCAGCACCCTCTCTGCTGCTACTTGAAGCAAAGTGTCAGGAGAGTTTTGCTTTATAGAACAAAACTTCAGGATATATAATCCTGGGTTAGGTTTTATGTGTTGGCTTGCAGTCACTGAAACCACTGAATGAAAATGAAACATTTCCACAAAATATTTCTGTTGAAAATCTTAAATTGTGTTGTCAGTTGGTCTTATCTACATATTTTGATGGACAGCTCCCAAACTAGTTTAACTTAAATTAACTTTTCTCATTTTGGAGCTGAGCTGCTTCTCCTAATTTAAACAATGTTCCAATTGATTTCAGCAGGAAATAGGAATACACACATTTCATTTTCAGCACAGGGGAGGAATCTAAAATCCAACTGTGTGATCTAGGATCATAAATCCAATAGAAAACTTGAGAGCTTTAATCCATAACTCATTCTAGAAAAGCCTACACTGGGGCTGTGTATAGGATACAATTCATAAATTAGAAGGGAAATATTTAAATAGGTAAGAGGTTTTGGGTTTAATGGACTTCCACTTTTTTCTTTTTCAGGGTTTCAGAGTCACGCCACTTACACCTGTACATGCCAGCTGGGATGGCATTCTTGGCAGCCATCACATCGGTTGTCTATTACCATAACATTGAAACATCCAATTTCCCCAAGCTGTTAATTGGTATGTCTCATAACTTAATATGACATGGAAGTGTGACACTGGTGCTGTGTGTCTGCTCATTCTGTGGCATGTCATTGCAGCTCCATGCTAGTTTGGAGGGATAAAGCTACATGTATATTCTGTTCTGCTGGTTGTCATTACCATACTTGGGTCTGAAACAGTTTGTGGCTTTCAGCGCTTTTAACTTACAGTATTATGTATGTTGTTCTTGGCCAAAGGCTCCTCTAGGAAAAACTGGCTTTGTGGGAAAAGTAGCACTTTAAATTCTTAACTCTAAAAGCTGTCCAAATCTCATTGCTTGTCAGCATGTTGCATTTAAGCATGATACAAGATTGAAGCCATCTTCGTGTGTGTGATCTATAGAAATACACAGGGAGACAGGGGGAAATGAATGACATCACTGACTTTCAGTATGACCCTGGATTTATTTCTTTGCCTGCTTGTTCTTGCTTGTTGTTCCTAAACCTCCCTTTGTAATCTGCTTTAAGACCTTTTGAATATATAATGCTAAGTATAAGAACTACTAGTATACTGTATTTTTTTGTCTGCAAGACTGTAAATAAACTGTAGCTACCTCCAGAAAAGCCATTACTGCTGATCATGCAGTTGGTGATGTGTTCTCTAGTGTTTAAGTAGATTGTGAACTGTGGATGCCTACGTATTTAGTCATCCTGTTAGCTGTGATTTCTTTGGTGGTCCTGGCTCATCAAATTTTGCTTGAGCTGGTTTTCTGTATTAATGGATTCCGCTAAGGTTTGTCTTCTATCATTGTAGCTCTGTGTATCAAAGTTCTGTTCTAGTTTTCGTTAAGTGGTGAGAAGTCAGTAAGAAGGATTTGAGAAAGTTTTTAAATATTGAGGGTTGTTTTGAACTGCATGTCATGGTAAGCAAGTATCTTCTTCTGCAGAAGAAGCCTGTAACTCCCGTTAATAAATAAAGTCACCTCTCTTCAAAAACTAGAGATTTCTATCCAGGCTTGGCAGCATTTATGTCTTCTCATTTGAGACTACTTTTTTTCTTGTACCTTTCTTTTAAGTAGGATCTTTTTTGCTTTTTATAACTGGGGGGATTATTTAGTTAGTTTTTTAGTAAGTCAACACAGTCTATTTAATACCTTCTCAAAGGACTTGGTGTTATGTCTCAGGAAAGCGTTGCTAGCCCATTACAATCACCTGTGGAAAGCAAGCAGTGATTTTCATGGTGGTGGTGTTATTACTTCATATGTATAATGCAGTGTTTAATAATTCAGTATTGCTACCACATTCCTGCTGTTAAGGGAAGCACAAATTTACAGCTGGTCATTGATTACCCATTTCTGCATAATCCCTTCTCTGTAGAGATTTCTCATTTATGATAATTTTGTTCAGTATTTAGAGTTGTTGGTGCTGGATTAAGCTCTGGACGATATTGAATATTAAACAGTTATACCAATGAATACCAACACTAAAGTGTTATTGGTATAAATGTTAATAATTATGAATTTTCATTTTGCAAGAATTTCCAGGGAATAGATTCCTTTGGAAAATTTAATCTTAATAGCTAACTCTCAGGCAAAAAAAACCCCAAAAATCAGACTACCACAGTTTTTCCCACTTAGTTGGTCTGATTTGAATTTCAATCCAACATCTTCACAAGCTGAGGGTCCTTGATTTCATTTTTGTGTTTGTTTTTCTTTTCATTGTCCTGTGTTTGTGGGAGAACCTAAGTCACATTTCTGGAATTCTCCATCCTTGTTCTTGACTGCACAGATTTATTGTTATCTGTGGGGATCATCATCTTTCAATGCTTAATTGCAACTACTCCGTATTGACAACTAGGACGAGGTGATGATAACTTTATGCAAATTAGCCCAGTATGAGATAGTTAAATTACACCTAAACTCCGCTATGAACCCACTGGAGTGCAATGTGGCCATGAAGCAGCTTGCTTGTAGAGCCCAGCACGAATGAGGTAAATGGGAACCATGAGGAAAAGCTTAAGTTGGTGATAAATTTTTTGCTGAGTGTATGAGAAAGGAAACCAAAAGAGGGTTCTTCAGTAGTAAAACATTTTAGAGGAGATGTAATATTACATGCACAGAGATAAAGTAAATGGCCTGATGTGGCACCTTCTGCTGCTTTTGAGCACTGATGAAATTCCACCTAAGTGCGGGACATCATCTGTGCCAGGTGTACGATCAGTACTTAACTGCAAGAGTGTCTTGCCATATAAAGTGAAAGCTAGTAGAGCCTTACCCAAAATTTACAAAGTCCAGTAGGGAAACTGTCATTGATGTAGTCCCAGAAAACCCTTAATGGTCTGTTCATTAATTCTGAATTGGATAAAATTTGTAGTCCTGTGATATGGGGGGTGGGTGGGTGTGTGTGTGTGTTGGTTTTTTTAATCTCTTCACTCTACCTTAAAGAAACCAAGTCAACTTGTAGTTCCTCAAGAGTTGGATATCATAACAGACCTGGGGATTAACATGTTCCCTTGGCGTATGCAAGGCACAGATGCAAAGTCCCTGTACTGGTCCTGACTTTCAGCTATATGCCCAGGTTGTTGGCTATTTTTAAGTAGTCATTTGTCTGTCTTATCAAAAAAAATTGACAAAGTTAGGAATATATATTTTCTGAAACTAACAATTGAGTCCAGGATCCCAGTTGAATGTCCAAGCTATTGGAACACTTTGGTCTGAATCTGCTTTTCCCTGTATGTATTTGGCCTGCAATAATATTTCATCAAACATAACTTCGCTGGTGTAGCACTGTTCACCAGGTGACTCTGGTAATAATGCTAATTTTGGTGCTTTTCACACAGTGTTGCAGAATGGGTGTGTTAACAGTTGTACGGTTTAGCAGGACATATTTTAGAATAGCTTTTGTACTGAATTGGAAAATCTGCTAGCCTTCTCAACAGTCAAAATAAGTAATTGAATGCTAACATCTGATCACACTGCTTTTTAAATTAGTATTTATTTTATAGCTAAAGAAACCTTAAAAAATAAACAGTAGGAGAAAATGATGAAATATTGATAGGACTTTGAGGGATTTTTTTGAAAAGGATAGTAGTATAGGAACATATGAATTTTTTAATAAAGTTGTCCTTTTTTTAACCAGTCATAATTATAAGACTTTCTTACCAATCTTGACAGTAATCTGGATTTCTGATTTAAATTTCTTGTACATTGCCATTGTTGTTAATTCCATTTGAATTAGTTTACTGCTTAAAGTGGAACTTCCTTTCATCAATAATATTTATTGCTTAGTACACAAATTTCCTTCCAAACAGAACCAAGCTAGTTAATAAATCACATCCAGTTAAGCACATGATTTTGTAAAAATCTTGTGCTTAATCCAGTAAAAAACAGAACAATTTGAGTTCCACATTGCTTAATTTGCAGTGGTCTGGCGCCAGGTAAGAATCTACACCCTGGTGTTGTGGATTGAAGTCACTTACAAAGCCCAAGGAAAATGGAGATCCTTTAGGCTGCAGGCATCTAGAAGAGATCTAAAGCAATCAGGGAAATGAAAGCATGGCATGCCACTATGGTCTGATCAATAGGCAGTTCAGGACAGTAGAAGTTCTTTGTGATAATTTCTAGAAATCTCAGCCGGTATACACTCACCAGCCAGACTGTATAAACACAGCTTAAAAGAAAGACCCATAACTGTATTTTCCAAGGAGCCTTATCTTGAGCAGCCTGTGAACACGTGCCAGATTGGATTATATACACTTATATTCAAAGGTGAGAAGGTAAATAGGTTAAAATGTTTCTAGAAGGTATAACAGTGGGAGGTCAGTTATCACCTGAAGATATTGCGTTAGGCACTTTCTAATGCTGCTCGGGTAAAACATAAGTTTGTGCAAGTTCCTGATGATTATCCATATTTGTAATTTAGACTTATGTTTTGTAATGATTCAGTTGAAGACTTTCTCTGGTGCGAGGCACTCCAAAAAGATATGCACGTTTTTCTTGGCAGAGTGCATTCCAGCTGTTGCATCGTGGCAGATAGAGCAACAATGAGAGAGTCATATAAAAGAATATAACCCTAGAAAGGTATTTGTTTAAGAATGGAGAACAGGATCTGGCTTATGGTGTGTTGAATGGTGTGGGGTGTTTCCAAATCATCAAGCTTACTGCAGGGATTATCAATAACTGACAGTAGTGCTTTTACACAAGAAGTTCAGTAGAACTTTAAAACGTTTAAGTTGCTTTCTATGGATGCCAGGACATCCTTCCTTGAGGTGCCTGTGTATCTGCATTATTAAGTGCATATATGGCATTTGCATTGAACAATAGAGCAGCAGCGGTTTGGAGAAAATATTTTAACATCTGTTCCTGCATACATTGCAGAGATCTGCAGGGGGAATTAGATCAATTTCCCTTCAAGACAAAGTCATGGCAGTCTTGTAGCATTAACCAAATTTGAAGAGCGTCAGTCACAGCCACCATCATTCATGGGGTGATGCCCTCCCTTGAACTCAGCTTGCTCTTGCGTGTTTACAACAGATGGAAATTTTCTTCAGCAGAATTAACTTTGTGAAACTTTCCAAATATCACTAAATCTAATAGGAAAGGAATTTTGCACTAACATTGTCTTAGTATTTTCATGATCGTAGAACTGAGTTAGGCTCCTGTTTGGATATCAGAAAGGCCACTCTCTCGTTTTCAATGTTCTTGTTGTATTCTTTCTGAATGAATATTTAATACTGCTGTTGTATATTTTTGCAACTGTGGAGTTGATTTAACTTTTTTTTTTCTCCCTACAGCATTGCTGTTCTATTGGACTTTAGCTTTCATAACGAAAACCATCAAATTTGTGAAATTCTGTGATAATGGAGTTGGATTTTCTCAGCTTCGATTCTGCCTCACAGGACTCCTGGTTGTTTTATATGGAATGCTACTAGCTGTAGAAATCAACGTCATCAGGGTGAGGGTAAGTTAGTATCATAAAAATCTTCTCTCTTTTGTTGTTTGGGGTTTATTTTGTGGGTTTTGGGGTGTCTTTTCCCCTTTCTGGGTACTTAGTGTGAAATACTTTCTAAAGGAGAGGGGAAAAAAAGTCATTTAGAAATATTATTTGAGAATCAAAGGTTAACACAGCTTTATTAGACCAGATGATTCCATAATTTAAAAAAAAAGCCAGACTCCATTGTAGTTAAATTGAGATGAATTTCATCTGTCCAAGTTTGTTTTAAAAATATCTCTGAGTCACAGTTTCAGTCATCAGAAACAAGTATTTCTGATGCAAGGGAAGACTGGGTGAAAGGAATAGGCTGCTCTATCGGGGAATATCTTAAGACATACAAATAACATACTACGTTTTCTGGGAGACAAGCAAATTAAGTTATTTACTAAGGCAACTGGAGTTGCTATCTCACCTCCCAGATATATATCTATATTTAATTTTGGAGGTTTTTTTCTCCTCTGGCATCTGCAGTCATGATCCAAAGTGGGAAATGGCTTTGGAAACTGCTGGACAGATACATGCCAAAGTTCTTCCCTTCACCCATCCCTCACTTAATAGTGTGCAAAAATTAAGCTTAGTCTCTGGAGGGAAAGAAACTTTTTCATGCAAATTTTCTTACTCCTTCCCTCACATTAGTATGTGAACTCTTTCCAGCAATGCATTCAGCAATGTTGAGCTGCATCAGAGAGACTTGCTCATAAACCTCCTCACATAGAACTGCCTAATTAAATGAGAACTAATCACTGTGGAATCATAGGTCACAAATAATAACAAATGGTCACTGCTTATTGTAATTTTTATTTTATGCTCTATTTCTTTGGTTTTAATCATTAAAGGATGCATAGAATGAATTTGTCATCAGCATGGGTTTTTTTACTGCCTAACTTATCTGTTGTAGAGTTTGGAGAGCCAGGTTTGTTGCTGCAGCTGCTGAAGGAAGGATTGGCAGCCATGGAGAGCTGGCCACTGCTGGGGAGGAGGATGGATGAAGGGGGGTGGAAGAAAATAAAACATGAGTCCTCTATGCTAGCAGAAACAGCAGGCATTGGCCTCACCTTTTCCTCCTGCCTTTCCTCATCTTCTTCTGGAGGACATAAGACTGACTTGCTTGACTTTCAACCCCAACTATACTTCCTCTGTTCCTTCTACTGTGCCCATTGTTCCTCTGGATGGCTTTTCATAACCAGAAGTCCTACTAAGGCTAATAGGATTTCGGTACAGTAATGAGTAGAGGTTGAATAAAATATGTGATAGAGTACTTTTCAGAAAGGAAAGGCATACTTTTAAGAGGCTTGGCTACTCATTTCCGAAAAGGAGCCATGTCTGAACATCTTGACAACAGAAAATCAGCAGTCTACCCTTGCTCTTTTACCATTTAAACCAATGGAAACAATTGTTGATGCTCTCTAGGTCAGTGGTTTCCCCGACCGATTCAGGACAGCACAGGTAGCTCTGTCTTCTGGGCTAACTAAATGTGAGATGGTAAGGTATCAATGTGATATTAGCTTAGGCACAGCCCTGAAGCTATGTCTGGAACTCAGAGCAAGAGGCTGGGGCTATACTATTTGATATGTAAGCTGTTTGGTTTTGTTGTTCTGGTTTTCTTTTAACAAGTATGCAAATTTGTGCCTCATAAACAAAGTAATAGTAAATTCCTTGGGTACTTCTGAGAAATGAGACTGATTCATTATCTGCTATGTCCTTTATCCCTTGTCTATTCTGTGTGGAATTTTACTTTCTATGCATTTACTGTGATTCTTTTGGTATTTTTTTTAATATCAGAGGTATGTTTTCTTCAAAACTCCTAAAGAAGTTAAACCTCCTGAGGATCTCCAGGATCTTGGTGTTCGATTCCTACAGCCATTTGTAAATCTGCTCTCCAAGGGAACATACTGGTGGATGAATACTTTTATCAAGACTGCCCATAAAAAACCGATAGACTTGAAAACCATAGGCAAGCTTCCCATTGCAATGAGAGCTCTGACCAATTACATTCGCCTTAATGAGGCTTTTGAAGCACAGAAGGTATGCAAAGTGTGGACTTATATCCACCTGCTTTCTCAGTTTCTCGCTACTTTTGATGCTATGAGCATGATACAAAATTGTGTCAGCAGACAGGATGCAACTGAAGTCTCCATTAGCGTAGCTTTCCGTGCACAAACAGATCACATACTCACTTGGGCTTCATACAACTAATGAAGTTTCTCTACCTAAACATGCATGTCAAGCACATTACTGGTTAAAAGCATGTAAAATCCTTATGGCCTCTATTTTGATACGGAAAATAATTATGGACTATATTCACTGAACACTATTATCATTCTTCCTAATAAGAACCTGGAATCATTCAGTTACAGAGTCAATATTAATGAGGCCTTGCAGGACTATTTTTTCCATGTTATTTCAGTTATAGTTGGTCTGTAGGAGAATTCAGGGCTGAAACTACCTCATCTCAGATTCTGCTTGAGTCCTGGTGGGACTTGAGTGTATTCAGGATTTTAAGAGAAGCCTTCAGCACCCAGTCTAAAAAGAGTGTAGGTTTCCAGTATTTATTCTCATGAACACAAAACCTGTCAGTTCCCTCCCTCTTTTCCCTCTTCTTTTTGGTTTGTTGAGTTCTTTTCTTTACTTTTCCCCAGAAAGCCACAAACACCACACTTATTTGATCCCTATCAAGGGTAGGAAAGAAATAATTGTTCTTTGGTGGAGGATACTACAAATTAATGCTATAAAACTAATACTATAAAGTCTATAAAAATGAAATAGTAACTGTAGTCCCTGTGCTTTTCTAGCTCAAAGATTGCAACTGGTTTTCAATGAATTAAAGCAGGGATAAAAATACCAATAATTTATCAGACCTGAGGCTAATACAGGAAATAATCCTTACTAATGTTTTAATTCTAAACAGAACAAAAGGTCATCATCTCCACAAGGATCCAGGTCAATATGGCGTGCTCTATGCTGTGCTTTTGGAAGACCCTTACTTCTCAGTAGCACGTTTCGTATTCTGGCTGACTTGCTTGGATTTGCTGGTCCACTCTGCATCTCTGGGATTGTTCACAATGTTGGAAAAGGAAATAACACCATCCGCCCACAGGTACTGTCAAAATGTCATAGAAATAAAGGAGTCAAAGAAAGCCTAACGCGATGACTATGTATTATTTTGTCTCAGTAAAGAAAGTGACTCTGCAATGTAACTTTCTGAATGCTGGAAATGATGGTCTGTATGTACTGCTGAATATCCACTTTTATACCTTGACAGGGAGCAAAATACCCACAGGCTTTCCTTCTGAAAAATAGCCTCATTCAGGGTAGTGCTGAAACATATCCAGAATCCCACTAGTATCGTAAGGATTTTAGGTACAGTCTTGAGTAGAGATTGAATCAAGTATGTGACTGAGGGCTTTGTGCAAAGGAAAAAGTGTATTTTTAATAGGCCTGGCTTTTCATTTCTGAAAATGAGTGATGTCTAAGAGGATTAAAGCAGGCTTTTGCCATCACAGTGAAATGCCAAGTAATTTAGCTGTGACAAAGAAATTCTGCTAGTGTCTTTGAGGAGGTTGGTTTTGGAAGATCAGCTGAAACATATTTTTAAAGGATGCTACTTAAATGAATGTTGCCCAAGAAGAAACAGACATACTTCTTGATTAACTAAAAAAACACCAAACCAAACAAAAAAACCCACTTCCCTTTACCCCCCCACCCCAACTCAGGAAGCATCTTGTTAAAAGATGAGGTCATTCAGACTCCATTTCTGTGAGAAAGATCACTTTATTTTTGCAGCTCACTTATTATTTGATATAAGACTCTATTTCCAAAGTCTGTTGACACTAATGGAACTATACCCATTCACTCAAGTACACTTTGGATTAGGTCCACTGTAAATATTGAAATACATTAGATGCACTGCAGAAAATTTAACAAAGGCCTCAGGCTAAAATTAATTGTTTATCCATTTTGCAATCCTTGTCCTAATATTTGGAAACTTTAATATAGCAAGTACATTCAATGGAAACCAGTTAAAGCAGGAAATGAAAAAATTAAGACTACAGGGCTATGTTGCTGCAAAGTACTGTGGAAGCTTTTGAGCTGCTGCTTGATAATTTGTTTGGATCAGTTTCAGCTGAAATCATACCAAAGTGCTATTTTTGGATTATCTTACTTAATTTTCCTATTGAAGTATCAGCAAGTGTTTCTCTCTGAAAAAATGCTCAGGGCTGGTCAAGTTAGACCCTAAACAGAGCCTCATCCAGGCTTGACATCCTCATTGCATCTAGCTAAGCAGTAGCCTCATCCTTAGCATTTATACTGTTTGGGGATCACCTAACAGCAGTATTCACTGATGGTGACAGTCCACAAGCAACACTTAAGGGTGTATTTTACCTTTGCTATAAGGTCTCCAAGAAGTTTTTCCTTCTGTTTTGACCAGGGTTATACACACTAGTTTTTTGTTAAGAGGCAAATTACCTTTACATTTGAAAACTGCTGTTATAGGATTAGATGAAATATCTTTCTGAAATCTATGAAGGCTTTCTGCTCAAACTGTCTGTAAGCAGACTGGGGTTTTCAAAAAAACACCCACATTTATGCCCATACCTAGCCAACTGGGTGTACTTTGGAAAGCAACTGCCAGTCTACTGCTAGGTATGTTGTATCCTTGCTTACAATGAGTAAAAAAAGGACAACCTTGCTTTATAGATTGCTTGTTCCTATGTAGGTGTGGGGTACAAGAGGGTGAGGCTGTCTTGTGAAGGCAAAAATAAATTTTGGGGAAACACTATTTGTGTCTGATGTGCTGCTGAGTTTAAGGTTGTTGGAAAGAATTTCCATACAATAGGACAGAGCTGAACAAGCAAAATAAGCTATGAGTAGAACTGAGAGCATCTTTTAGCCTCCCTTAGAGTGACATTTCTTCATTTTAAATAGTTTAGATTGAAGAGATGATGTAATGAGTCAACTGTATCCTTCAAACAGAAATTCCGTTTGTGAAACTGAAGGCAGAGAGATGAATCCTAATTTAAAATATTTTCTGTATTCTTCAGGCCCTTTGTGACAGATAGAAAATACCATGGAGCTGGAACTCTGTCACATGGGTGTCACAGGCAGAATTAACTGCTTTAGTTAGTCCCACAGTTACTCAGAACATGACAGTGTCTTAAATTCTGTCACGCTCTTCATGTTTATTTATAACTCCAGTATCAATATTTATTGCCACCCTGGAATGTTCTTATGACATGAATTTCTCTGAGTGTTAATCATGTCACACTGAAGAAGAGGCTGACAGAATGATAACCTTTATATTTTGCTGGTAGCATCTTCCACATTATAACGTTAGGATTAGCAGTTCCAGTATTAGGAATATCTGTTGATCTAACACATTCAAATGATACACCAAACCTACAGAATCATTATTTTAAAAGCTCTACAAGTCATAGGTCCCAGTGTAGCAGAGGGCCCAGTATTGACATTTAAGACTGTCTGTGAGTCTTTAAGCATTTAAATATTGACCTTTTGCTCAGCCTTTGGGTTAGAGCCTACTGGCCCTTTTTAAAAGTGGTGTTAACCTGAAGTGGTCAGGAGAGTGGGATGCTGAATGGCCCCAAAGCCATTTCTGAAAACATCTGCCTAGTTCCATCAACTCCCCAAACAAGGTTATTTGCCTTATATGAAAAATGTTCAGTAGATATTTAGTTATTTCCTTGTGTTTCCTGCAGGCTGACAAGAGTACTTAGAGAATTATTGTAGTTTGAGCACATGGATGCTCAGGACTTTGTGAACTGTAATGGCCTGGTACTGCATCTGTGCCTTGGCAAATATCTTTAGTGCTTTCACCAAGTGTGTGCGCGATGTTTATGTATATATGTGTAAGTCCTCCTTTTCTCTCAGGTTGAGTCCTAGAAGAAATAACTAGAGTATTCATGTCATTTTTGCTCCTTGTTTATCTATTGTATAATGTTTTGATGTGAATCAACACCACACCAAAATCTCATTGCTGGAATAGCATGATTTGTCAAAACACGGTTGTGTAAAAAATGGTTTTCTTTTACGTACGGTAAAAAGTGGTATCAGCTGCAGTAATTAGCAGTGCTGGCCAGATGTCTGTGTCGGACAGCACTGAGTTGTGCTGCTTCTGTTACTGCTTTTGATATAATACAGCAGGATTTTCCCAGCCTTGTATGTTGTTCTAGCTTTGCCTTCATAAGAAGCTTTTTTTTTTCCCTTCCCAGTTTTTAATGTGTTAGAGATAAGACGTTTTTTCCTGGAAGACCCTCTATTGAAATAAAAAGAAATGCCTGTGAAGAATCACTAAGATCAATAGCTGACCTGAGAAAGGGTAACCCAAAGGAAAGTTTCACTGTTGCAAGTTAACAGTGAAACCATTGCAACTTAAATGAGGTGAAAATACCACAAATATACAAGATCCTGGAAGAAATTCTTTCCTGTGAGTTTGGTGATGCACTGGCCCAGGTTGGCCAGAGAAGCTGTGGCTGCCCCCTCCCTGGCAGTGTTCAAGGCCAGGTTGGATGGGGCTTTGGGGAGCCTGGTCTAGGGTAGGGTGTCCCTGCCCATGGCAGGGGGCGGCAACTAGATGGGCTTTGGGGTCCCTTCCAACCCGAAGCATTGTATGATTAAATTAATTTGTAGGAGGTAATGGCTATAATTAAAAATGCTAAACAAACCTATTGGGTGCTGCAAATCAAAATAATATGCTTAGTTCTAGGAGTCAGAAAGATGTGTTCTTGGTGAGTTGTAAACGTCACTTCAGTGTTCAGTAATCTGAGGTGATAAAATGATGAGATTAATTTATCTGAAAGGACATGAACTAGTCCCTTCTGACAATGGGTAGTGTATATATTTTAGCAAATGGAGTTACTGAAAGTGTCCTGGAGTTTTGGAAGGATATCAGAAATCCTATAAATGTCATTCTGCATTTAAATAAAGCTTACTGAGTTGGCACATCATATGACTATTTCCTTGAATTGATAAACTGTGAGGTTTCAGATCAGATTTAGAACACTTTGACAGTAATAAACTGTGGTTATTTCTGCTTATTAATTATGCAAAACTGTAATTAAATTACCATTGCACCTGATTTCTAACTTTCTTTTTTCTTATAGACTAAAATTCTAGGTGTTTTCTTTATTTCGTCTCAAGAGTTCCTGTCCAATGCTTATGTTTTGGCTGTACTCTTATTTTTTGCCCTTCTATTGCAAAGGACGTTTCTCCAAGCATCATACTATGTTGCTATTGAAACAGGAATCAACTTGAGAGGTGCAATACAGGTAGCCAATATATCATTAATTAATCTGTCTTTATACAATCATGTGTATTTTTAAATACAAATTATAATTGTAGAAATTAAATTCAGAAATACTTCTCTCCTGCAATGTATTGAACATAAATTTGCCATTAAAGATTCTGTTAACTTAGACCTGTGTCTAAGGCCTCTTTCCGCTACATCTCATTTGATGATTTCATATAAACATGTATTGGTTATATCTACTTTGTGTCTTATTTCCTTTGAGCATGAATTTCCTGACAGCAAAACAGAGTGTAACTTTTGAAAAAAAAAATGAGGTTCTGAACTGTACCTCTCCTGTCTCAAAGGCATGATTTTGTAAGATCCCATGCAAATAATAAAGCTTTAAAGGTGTCTTGAAAATATACATTGGACAAAAGGATAGACTGTATAGTCTATGCATGGAGTAGTGTCTCATTCCATCGGTCATGCCACTCTGCATTGCAGGGCCAGTAATTACTGAATGTGAGATTGGTAGAATGGAGTCTGTAATCATTGTGTAACTGTGAACAGCAGATCAAAGGTTTATGTAGTATACAAAGATCTCTGTCTGGAAATGAGAGGATGGGGTGTAAGATTACAATGTGATATTGCCAAATGCACTGGCTGAAACCTACCCTCTGACAGCTTGAAAGCCAGCCTCAGAAGTTACACTATTTATCCACTGAACTACACAGATCCTGTGAGAGTTTGTGTGATAGATGGATGCTTTCAATAGCAGAATAATTGTTTAATCCTCTTTTGATCTTACACTTGGAAGCACTTGTCAGCTGCTGGACTTCTGGATTTCATCCATTGCTTTTCCCTTATATAGAGTAGAAAAATCCTAAAGAAATAAAAATTTGTCCCAAATTACATATTTAAAGGTTGCATGTCTTGTATCAAGCAGAAGTGCTGCAATGAACTGAGAAATACATGGACCACAGCAAGTGTAAAAGGGGAATTACTGCAAAATAGTGCCACATTTCTCTAACAAAGTTGACGGGAAAGCTTTGTGTTCTCTGTGCTGGATATTACACAGAGGCCTAGATAATGCCAGCAGTCACACCATGCAAAGTGGTAAATGTCTAGCCATCACTCTAAGCAGCAGAATTAGTGTTATTTGCACTTTCTGTGCCAGTAGTTCTATAACAATCTTTTCCCTATAATTTTTCGATTTACTTTAAACCTTTTATCTTTCAATCTATTCAATGTGCCCCAGATGATTTTATGCTTCATGATGGACAGTTGGCACTTGATCTAGAGGCACTTAGTGAATCAGGGTGCCTCCTGTTGGCTAAGTCTTCTGACTGACTGCTAAGCATCACTGTGCAGCCTCCTACCAAACCAGCTGCAAAAAGTACGCTTTCATTCTTGTGCGTCAAGTTGGTTTTATACATGGTGCTTGATTCTGCACTGAGGCAACTACTTAATTCAGTAGAGCATAAGACCTGTTCCATTAGTTCTCTGGGAACTTAACTTTGTAATGGGACTGAGCCAAAATGAACATTCTCAGCCAGGAACAAGATTCTGAGCTTGGATAGGACCTGAATCAATTGCTAGAGAAAAATAACAAAGATTATAACATAGTGACTATTATATATAGAATTTATTAACATATAATTATTAGCACTAGTTACAGCATATTACTCCATAGCGAAGCTGGATGTATAAATCTTAGTTGCTAATGTGGTTTTTTGGCCTGTTGGATAGAAAAGGTTTCGTTCTCTTACCTAGCCACAGGGTTGCAGAAAGGGGGTAAGTCAATCAGTCTGTACGTAATTGCACTGTGCTTTTGGTGACTGAACTGTAAGACAGTAACTTAAAATTTTTCATCATAACACAGAAGGCCAAACTTGGCTCTTCATTCAAGTTTCTGGGAGTGTTGGCTTTCCTCAGCATGCTGGACTATGCCTGTGACTTAGATGGAACTAGAAATCTTATTTTATTTCTGTATACTAACACCTTTTGATGTCTCTTCCAGACAAAAATATACAATAAAATTATGCAGCTTTCAACCTCTAATATGTCTATGGGGGAGATGACCGCAGGCCAGATCTGTAACTTGGTTGCCATAGACACAAATCAGCTGATGTGGTTCTTCTTCCTCTGCCCTAACCTTTGGGCTATGCCAGTACAGGTAAGGAGACTGAACGTGCTTTTGTTATTAATGTGCATCAGTCTGTAGTGATTGGTTGCTTATGAATTTTATGGAGGTAGAGATACTTTGCTTATGAATCTTATGAAAGTAGAGATACTAATGAAGGTAAGGAATAACTTGAAATAAGATTCAAGCTGTTAATATCTAGAAGTGTATTAATACATTCCACAATTGGGAGAGGACTGTGGGTATTTAGGATTGTATTAGGATATTGACTGCTGCCAAACATGCTTTGCATTTGTAGGAAGAATTTATAGGGTACAGCGGGTTACATTATTCCATTGTATTCATTTAATACATCGGGGAGTTAATTGGAATGTATTGCAAACATTTGTCTTCTGAATCTTAGCAGAAGCAAGAGAAGCAGCAGTTTATTAAAAATAGGATTGCTTAGAAATGATCCTTTGGACAACAACTAAAGCTACTGCTTCCTCATTGTCCTGGTTTCAGCTACGATGAAGTTAATTTTTTTTTAGCAGTGGATGGAATGCCATGTTTGGGTGTTAGGAATGGATGACAAATGTATGACAAATTGTAGCGCATGAAATTCCACAGATTCAGTTGTTATATGGAATGGTTGTGCTGCTCTATTCTCTCTGGTGTTATTGGTCTCCTGTCTCTAAACACCAGTCATCTCTTCAATCTCCTTTCCCACATGTATGAAACAGAACAGATCGCTGTTCTGAGTCACGCTCAATCTCCTGGTGCTCCTGGTTCCCTGGTCTCCTGTAGCTTTGTGGCATGTGTAATGCCCAATGAAATACAACTGTGTCTTAGGAAGTCTTTAAGATGAAGAAAACAGTCCTGCCTCAGAGGGAACTTTCACAATTGATTTAAATTCATCTTAAGTGTGTTCCCTTACTGAAACAGGAGTTCATATGCTATATCAAATATGGATGTTCTTCCAGCCCTATAAATTGTACATTGTGTCATGTGGGCTTGTGGAGCTACCACAAAACGAAATCTGATGAAAACTAGTCTTTTCTCAGTGAGGTAGTGTTCCTCTGAGTCTGTGAAGTGGTGAATCTCACTGAACGTCCGTGAGGTTAAGTTTAAACTACTAAGAGAGTAGAGCAGACACCAGAGGAGTTGGAGGTCAGAGCAATCTCAGTACAGCCTGTGTATCATTTCCCAAAGTTCCCGCTTACTGAAACAATGGAAAAGGGCAAACATTTAGTTGGGAAGATAAACAAAATCACAGAACCCTCTTGCATTTCCATTTAGGAATTTCCTGAGAAAACTTAGGGCAAAGCATATAGTTCTACCTGATGTTAATACAGTACCCTGAAATTCTGCTTTCTTCCAGCTATTCGGTATGTTTTTGTTGAGAGTGCATCAATGTTAACAGTAAATAGAAACAAAAGAGTCAGCAGAGTTTCAATTCACTCGTAATTTTCTAAAACTATCATTTAGTTTCAAAAACAGGATGAAAACTCCATTGCATTTGTGTCACAAAGCTGGTCTAAATTCCAGCATTCCACAGAGGCTGATTTGGCTGGTGTGGAAATCAGAAAGCTGCAGGTAGTTCTCCGAGCAGCTTTGCGTTTTGGGTTGCCTGTTCTTGCCCAAAAATGAAAACAATTTCATGAGACTGTATATGGACTGCAACTGGCAGATCATGCTTCCAATCAGTCTCTAACATGGCTTTGGGAGTGTTGCTTAGGAGTTCCTGGGTCCATCAACATCTGATACTAGTGATTTTCTTCTCTAAGATGCTGAGCGTGTAAGAATACTATATTGAAAAGTAGGGGATGGGGAAGAAAAGCCAGCCTTTTGGGTGATTATATACATTATATAAATGTCCTTCAAAGAATAAAGTGCTAGACTGCTGGCTGTCAGAGATCTGGGTTCTTTTCAGACAGCAAATTAGAACTGAGAGGATTTTGTAGTTGTTCCTGTCAAAAACAAGAGGTTTGGTCAAGCTGCTACTGATCAGATGAGCAAGTCCTCCTTTGTGATGGTCTTAAAACCATTTGATTGTATGGTAAAACAGATTATCTTCCTAACCTGGGAAAAAACCCTGGTTTAATTATTTTCACTGGATTTATCTTTTTTTTCCTCACAGAGGAAAGTACTGGGGAGAGGCAGTACAGGTCCTTCATTGTCATGGAGTTCTTGAATGCATCTTGCATGGTCTCATTCTTTGGGGAATATTTGTTCTCTGGAAAACCAGTTAGTATTCTCTTGAAAGACACTGTGAGTCTTTGCATTTTTACTAAATGCATTTGAAACCTCCTAAGTTACCATATGTGTCTGCTGGTGTCTCTGTGGTAGTGAGGGTTAGATTGCTTCTGAGACTGCGTAGGACCTGGAGGAAGGAGAAATCTGTCTGAATCTCTGGCAAAACTCTTGCAAACTCCAGTGAGAGTTGTGTAAAGCCTCAAGTCAGGATAGTGAGTATGTTAAGGTGTAAGCAGGTGACAGCTTACTAACTGATGACTTCTTAACTGCTTTCATGCCTGGGGCTTTTATTTACATGTGAGCTCTATGTATCTATAAATACCAAGATTTAAAAAGATTGCAGTCGTGTTTATTTAGGTCATGGTGTGGCTGCATTCATACACTGCAAATGCATTTATCTCTTTCTTGTGCAGGAGTAACTGCACTGGGGTATAGCCTGGTTTTCCTTCTCCACTCTGGAGAAGCTTATATGCTAGTTAAAAACATTTTACTTTGTAGAATTAAAAATGGTGATGAATATAACAATTACCAGCAGGATTTTTTCAGAAAGAAATGTGACTTATTTTTAGCATCGGGATGGTTTCCCTGAAAATTATGGGATGGGGGAAATGAGAACGGGATTATTTTAAAGTGCATGGAAAAAAATATCAAGGAATATATGCTAATGTTGATTTCTAATTACAAGAAAGAAGACAACTACCATGAAAAGAAACTGATATGAAATGTCATACGAAATATGGTTACAGGTTGGCTGTTTGTTAGTAATAATTTGGATATCGGGGTAATTTTTATCCCTCTACTAGAAGCCCCCTGCAGTAAGAAGTCAGTGGCTAAAATGGTATTGCTGAAGGAGCTCTCAGACATTAAGAAGAGTCCACTCCTTTAACGATAAGGTTTAGGGTCCAGTTATCTCTGAGGCTTAGTCTCCATTGTAAGTCTGTATGGCAGGCTGTGTAAGAGGTACCAATTTTACATGCACTTCTGAGGTTACTCTGGCATATGTGTAGGTAGTGCTTTAGTGCAACCGAGAATTAAACTGATTTCATTGCAGACTCTGTAACAACATTTTCCTCTGATGTGCCAGAAGTCATGGGCGCATAAAGATTTCCTGACTGTCTTCTGAAAATATGATTACATTTACATTATAATTCACCCTCAGTGAATGCTCCTTGGCAGATGAGGACAATCAGTGTCAAAGCATGCTCCTGTTTGGGGATGGTGCACACATTGCAAGGCACAAATCAGTGACTCGTATTGGTCAAAAAGGCTTCTTCAAAACATGTTTCCACAGCATTCATTCAATACCTTGGTTTATGAGGCAGTGAAAGCCATTACTGGGTGCCTGAGAGATGGCTAATAAAAAGTTTCATAAGCTTCATTATTATTTAAAACAGATTTTTAATTGTTTTGTTGCTCTTAGTGTAACAATCAGCATTTCAGTATCTGCTGTGGATTGTGTAATAGCCATTCAAAACCAGTTAGGTTTTCTGTACAGTCCAGATAATTTGAGCCCCATCTTTGCCCTGACTGGAGTCAATAGGAGCTTTATCATTGCCTTAAGTTACCATTTGAAGGCCATTGAAATCAATGAAAAGACACTTGGGGATGCCCATCAATTGAAAGACACACTCAGTAGGTTTGGCTCAAACCCTGGGAGCAAAATGAGGCCCTGTAAATGTTCACTGGTCCTGTCTGTCGTCGTGGTGTCCATGTCCCAACCACCACCCCTGCCCCCCCGCCTCCATTTTATAAACACCCTTGTTTGATTTCATTGTGAATATTAAAAAAACCTGTATTCTCATATCTCTAGTTCATTGGCAGCGATAGCTTACAGTTGTAATGAAAGGACATTTGTCCAGAAATAAAGCTGTTTCTGGCTGGAAGTATTTGCTAGCTTCAATAAATGATGAAGACAAAACAATCAGATCTATTGGTGAGCTTCTTGCTTGTGATATATATCTCTGACAGGTAAGAGCTTGGGAATTGATGAAAGGGAAGCAAAAAATTTAATTGTACAGTTATTTTTAAAAATATGATCATTATCTTCTCAGAAATATTAATGAGAGCCTTCCCATCTGTCAGATACTGCCCTCCAGACTTTGAGACATAATCTACGTATTGTTTATTCTTCACTGTGTAATGTGCAGTATGATAAATATAGAATTACTTGCAAGAATGCTTATAGATTTCAGCACTTTTCAGATCTAAGTATTCACATACTTAAATTGATAATGTATTTTTTCATCCTGTACACACTGATTATATTTTAAAAGTTTTTATTATTGCAATATAAAGATGATGAGACTAGGATAACTTTTAATCAATTGAAAACATAGTATTTTCATCACAAAGATTGATCCTTTCAGCTGCCAGGTTTGAGGGCAAAGCAGCTGTGAGCTAGCAGTTCCCTCTGGTCCAACATCTGGAATACCTTTCCCCTGGTCTGTGTGAGAAGCTGAGGTTGTTTCTAGAACTGGGTCGCTCCCATAATGCCCTTTGATAATCAACTGGCAGTGGGGGAAAGCAGGGGGTCAGTGTTCCGCACTGACTTTGCATTTTTGAACATCTCTTCAGTGTGCACTGTTCAACACTTCCCTGTGTTTTGAATGCCTGTGCGGTCTGTCCATGAAGAAGTGTTGTTAAAGACCAAGCCCATTTTCATGTTTTGGAGGGGAGCTCTGCAAGGCTACCTGACATGTAAGAGCCCTTACATGTACTCTTCGGCTTCATACACCCATGAACATTCTGACTTCAGATGGAAGAAGATTGCTCACTTGCTTGTCACTAAAAGATTTTTTATTTACAATTTAATCTTTGCTCTTACTAGATTCCTGGTGTGTATACAATAGGACTTTAATGTTACTGCGTGCTTCTGAAGTAAATACTGTGACTCATTTTGAGTCATGTTTTAGTTTAGTTTGTCTATAGAGAGGCATCAAAGGATTGTTAAGAGAGGGGGGAAAAAAATCTGTGTATTCTCTTCACGTGCCTTAAATTCATGAAAATGTCAAGATGGAAATGTGGAAACCAAGGACTCTGTTTTCTTCATTGAAAGCCAATTCCCATAAATACATGTGGGAACGGACAGATGTGTGACTACTGAGCTTCAAAATGATGGAATAGTGTTTCTGTGAGAGCTATGAGACTATACAAATCTAGCAAGAGTAGTAGATAATACTTCAAGGAAATTTCCAATTATTTTTTTAATTAAGGGAAATGATTAAATTAACTTTCTACCACTATGTCTTCTGATTAATTTATTAGCTTATACTGATAAATATAGAGAGTATAGATGTTTAGGAGTCAGTCATTAGAATAGTGCTAATTAACATTGGTAGCTTGTGTATCTTGTTTGCATTTATTTAGTTGCTTACAGTATCCCTTCTCATCCTGACCTTGGCTTTCTCTCTAGGTACGTATTTATACAAAGACAAACCTTTTCCTTGTTTAAGCTTTCTTTAACCTTATGTTAACAAACCTTTTAATCATCGCCAGTCTGGACTGTGCAGCCTTAAAACAGTTCTTTGCAAGCTTATGTTAGGGTTTATTTGAAATGGATGTTCTTAGTGATATGATTATGATGATCCTTTTTTTAATATACTGGTCAGCAATAATGTCATATTAACATTTGCAAGATGAATTGGTTTTTTAATAATATTTCATATTGGTTTCTATAGTAAGCAAAGAAGCATTTCTTCTTGTGAAAGTCCTGGTGCCGTAAACTAGTGAGTTCCAATTTAACTGGGAGATGTAATTTCTTCCCCAGTGTAAAAATGATTAAATGTCAAAGAAAGAAAACAAATAAAATGTGTTAGTCAAAGAAAATGCATACTGTGTCATCTGACCAATAGGAAAAAATGTTTAATAGTGACTTCAGATGGAAAATCTCATTGTGTTACTTGGAAGCATTTTGAAATAACTTTAAAATTTTATTTAAATATTTTAAATAAATTTATTTTTAAATGGAGTTATTGTATGTAGCTGTGAGAATTTCATTATAGAAGATACACAAGTCTGTACAGCGTTCTACTGTTCATAATGGGGAGTCTGTGAAACAGAAACACACAGAATCCCCAAGTTGGGAAGGAACACCTAGGCATGGGTGCATCTGCTACTCTGACAGAATATCATGACTGATCAAACCCCACCATGCCAACGATGCAGAATGCACAGCATTTGGGGTGGGGTTAGCTGTAGTGACTGCTTCTGAATGTGCTGTCCAGTTAGACTGTGACTGTGCATACCCAAAGTGATGTAATCCCAAACCTTCCCCTCACTTTCTCGTCTTCCAACAGATAATTGTAGGAGTTCTTCTGCTCTACTACCTTCTTGGAATCAGTGCCTTAATTGGAGCAGCAGTAATCATAGTCCTTGCACCTGTTCAGTACTTTGTAGCGACCAAACTCTCACAGGCCCAGAGAAGCACATTGGTAAGTAACTTCAAACTTGTACAAGGTATAAACATCACCTCTGTGTTTGGAGTGGCAAAGCTAACTGTGGACACTGACCAAGAACTGATTCTCAAATGTGGGTAATGATCAAGAGTGTGAAAACACAATCAGTGGAAGCAGTAAATATGTGGTTTTGGGGGGTTATATTTTTCAACAAGTATGTGTTTCTCTAGGAGCAGAAATCCTTAAGATCTTTCTAACTTGCAAATGGCCTTGTGCAGTCAGGTGACACACAAATAAATGAATTGTGCAGGGCAAGCTGTCCAAGGGGGAAGGAAGTAGGAACACTGCATGCAAATGCAGACCCTCAGATACATCACAGCTGTGGAAATCTATCCAAGTGATGGATTTAAATAAGCTATGGACTGTCCTAACTCCTGCAGCATTTTCCTCAGCTGAGGAGCCTGGAGATCTGCTCAGTCACAGGCTGTTCCTTGGTCCTTCACTTGACTTGTCTATAATTGGAATCACCTTCATCACTGCCGAGAAAGTTACCTTGGTTCACTGGAATTACCATGGCCGGCTGCAGTGAACCTTCTCCCAACTTTCAGCAACTGTTGTGCTGCCAAGAAAGGCTTTATGGCTAATGGAGCCAGACAGCTTGCTGAAACCTCTTCTACCACAAATCATCTGTGGTAATGAGACATATTTGTGTACCTTCCTGTGTGAAAAGTCATGCCTTCACATCAACAATGTACACCCTTCTAGAAATGCAGACAGCATTCATACCCGTAGCATCCAAGCAGATGATCAGCATCACCTAGAAATTCCTGCAGATGGGAGCAGCACATTTCATGCTAGAACTATCCCACTCTGCAACATAGCGCAGTGCAAAGATTCTCGAGCCAGCCTGAAAACTGGAAGCAGCATAACTTGCAGTTACGCTTTACTGGGAGTATAACTTTATCAGTGTAGTACTGTGCCTGAGCCACCTGGCCCTGCTCAGCTTAAGGTTCCCTAAAGGATCACAGTTTCTTGCTGATGTGGCCTTACTGCTTTGAAGCCTGGCGCCTTTGTTTCCAAATCACGTTGACTGGGCAGAGCCATGTGCCCAGTCACACCTTGTCTGCATGTTCTGCCCTGTGCGTGTTGTCAGTGTGCCTGGTGAACATCCAGCCCATATGCTGCGCAGCAGAAGTCATGAGGGGCTGCCTTGCAAGTGAGCAGGAAGCTGGCTGACTAATATTTTCAGTACAAGCTCTGTGATTTAGGAGTGCAAACCAGCAGCCTTCGCTTGAGCTCTAGGGAAGCTCACCTTTGTGAACAACAACAAAGCATCTGCATGGACAGGACAAGTAAAGTATACCTGACTGGTTACAGGGGGCTACGTAAGATTTCTGTGGAAAATTTTATGGGCAACAGGCACTTCAACTATACTCTTTAAGTAAATGTGCATGTGAATGTTGCAGGAGTACTCCAACGAGAGACTGAAGAAGACAAACGAGATGCTTCGAGGCATTAAGCTCCTTAAACTCTATGCTTGGGAACACATCTTTCACAGCAGCGTAGAGGAAACCAGACAAAAAGAAATGACTAGCCTCAAGTCTTTTGCCCTTTATACCTCCATATCTAGTAAGTGTCTTCATTCTAATCCACCGTTCAGCCAAAGTGTTGTGGCATTATTAGCTACTAACGAGTTTACCATTCCTCTGTTGAGATTGTTTCAGTTGCTTTAGGCTCTGATCCGCACTCCTCGCTTTCCATTTAGTCAGACTTTCCATTTAATTCAGTAGAATTTTGCCTGTATGGGAAACACACCTAAAAGGGAAAGACAAGATTAATGCTTCATAGCATTAACGATTCTGGAGAAAAGCTCTTAAGGGTCAAACGTTTCACAGGCTTCCTTTAGCTGACAATATTCTCCTCTATAACATAGCATTCAGGAAGAAGCCCCTGTTAATGTTTTACATTTTGGGGTTTTTTTTTCTCCTGCATTTTACACTATACAGTGTATCATACTATGTGACAGGAATTGTCTTTGCATTGAAGCACCAACAGATGCTACTTACACTTTCTTACTCAAAATTTGGGTTTCTTACAAGAATAAGTGAATCTTAAGGTTGTTTCTATATCCTGGAAAGGAAAACTGTGAGAACCCTGGCAATTTCATATCCAGATCCCTTTGTCTTATGTTACCTTTTGAGCTGCTCTAAGGCATTTATCATCCTTTTAAAAATACCTAGGGCAAATGGAACTCTGTATTTGAGGCAATCATATACACCACCTACATGACTGCTACTGTAACACTTAAAAAATTATTAGTAAAGTTGTACTGAAGAATGCTGTTCTCATAATGTGCAAGATATTAATGAAATGGAAAGTTTTAGTGAGATGTGTTCAAATGCCACAAATAACCTGAACCAAATACTTTCTCAATTAATAAGGAAGACTACTCCTTAGGAAAATAACTTCCCATCTGGTTAGTATTATTTTATTTCATTTGCCCAAAAGCTGTGCAGCTGACTTTCTTCCCTGCCAAACCATCACCTAGGTAATGGCCTCTGAGGGAAAAGTCCTGATCCCACTGAATTGAACTGACATTAGGTTGAGGTTTTCCTTGACTGCTGAGATCAGAATTTCCCTCTGGGGATCCTGAGCTCTCTCTGCTTTTCTGAGAGTAGTTTCTGTTCTGACATAAACCAGAATTTAGCTGCAGTAGATTGTATGGACGGAAACTGTCCTACACCCACATCTACACAGATGGGCTCCCTGTGTTTGCACTGCTTTGTGTGGCATTAAAATCTATTTGTACTCAGAGCCACAGGTTCAGCTGTAGGACTGAAGGAGCTGTGGAGGCTTATCTGATTTTAAATCCTCACAGTATCAATTTGTAACAGCTAGGAAAAGGTGTGTTTATCCTGGGAGCACTGACATTTCTGTAACAACATAGTGACATAGATAATGTGTATTATTTTAAAAAACTCTAAATATTTACTGATGCTTCCTGAAAATTTCCAAGTTTGCACCTGCATTCTTGCTTTGTGTTATGAGCGATATTTATGTGCACATAAGACACAGTAGATCCGTTGCTTGTCTGGGGTAAACCAGTGCAGCCTTTGATGTTGGCTATCGTTTTGGCTTATAAGGAATTCCTATATTTTCAGCCTAAGAGGAGTTTCTTACACCCTTTGTCTTCAGCAGAAATTACACTGATCTCTACAAACTTGACTAAAAGGGAAGGTAGATATAGGAGAACTTGCCTTTTTTCTTGCTGTAGGTATAATTAGAATGACAGGTATAATCAGACCCCAGAGCATGTTTGCTGATATAGTGAACATATGATTTTGGTTTCTTAAGAAAAAGTAATTTAAGATTTCATGTGCTATTGATCAAGAGGAAGGCAGGTACTTCCTAGAACAATAAGAAAGAATAAAGGAAATTTTTTATATATAGTTTTTTAAACATACAGTTTTGAATAGACTCTGGAATTCTCTTCTAAATACACGTAGCTATTAATGCAAATGAAGGTATGTGGTTGGAGCTACTTTGATTCATGAGGAATAGATTTGCATTGGATTACAGTAAATATACCTACAAGTTTCAGGGCAGTGTTGGCTAGACAGCAAGAAAATTCCATTTCAAGACCACATGGAAACTGGATCTCAACTGCCTCGCCCCTGTGTCTGGATCCAGTTTGTATGTCTATGGAATTGTTCATATCATAGGGGTTGGAAGGGACCTCAGAGATCATCGGGTCCAACCCCCCTGCCAAAGCAGACTCCCTAACTCATATTGCATATGTACTACAAGAGCTATTAGAGAAAGAAACTCTTTCTGGAATTTTAATGAAATGTACCCACCAGAATCAAAGCTGGTCTGCAAAGTTGGTTAGTAACACCTTCTGAGTTTCAGCAGTGAATTCTTTAATTGTAGATTCCTATGTGATGTTGTCCATACTGGCTAATAAGATTACCCTATGTTCGGTTTTACAAGATTTAGTAGGCACTATATATTCAGGAAAGGCAGAGAAAGGAAGGAGTGTTTTTCTTGTTTCTGTGATTTTTTTTTTGTTTAATCTTTCAGAAGGAAAGTAACTCCAGACACAAGAAAATAACAATAATTACTATCCTAAAATATTCAGGATGACTGAAAACATTTTTCCCAGTTTTCAGTCTGCATTTTTTGATAACAAAGTACTTCTGACTGAGTCTGATTAAACCAAAACTCTTAGCTGCAAAATAAATTTATTTTAGAAAATGTTTTATTGTTTTGGATACTTGCATATTTGAAAAAATAAATTAAACAGCCCCCCAATTCCAATGGCTCAATAGCCTTTACTTGTTTTACTTGAACAAAGATGTTTGGAGTCCTTTGATGTGCTTGTCTCATAATAGCAAAATTCAGATCGACCTCTTGTGAGCCATCAAATGACCCCAAACTGCAGTGTGCTACAGTATATTTAATCCATCCAGCTCCATACTTGACAGGTATGATCTCGCAGCATAGGCAGTAGAAAAGTATAATCCATCTCTGAAGTTTATCAGCTTTGTTAGATTCACTCATGAACATCATCCATGAGGCAAACGCATGCACTGCGGCAGTCTCAAAGGCGAATTGCAAACGCAAGGATTTAATAGAACTAAGAAGTCCCTAGCTGCAGGCAGCAAGCTTCCCTGAACATCTGCTATACCTGGCAGGAAAAAAAGGACAGGTATTGTTTAAAGAAAAAAGTGGTGGCTCGCCTCTTTCTTTGCCACTATATGTGTACTGATCTTTTAGTTCTATTTTAGCTATGCCTTCTATATGCTTTCTCTGTATTGTTTACTTCATTAAATAAAGTTGAGTGAAGGTCAAAATGAAAAGGTGATGATTCAGTAATGGCCTCAGCTTGTGACAGAGAGGACAAATGTGTGGGGTAATATCATAGCTCTGGTTCTGACTCAACCTCCCAGATGGATAACTGGTTATTATTGCACTCCTAACCTGATGTAAAAGAGATCCCTATACAGAAATGGTATTTGCTTGCTTCTCCCTGTCCATCTGTTTAATAACCCCTGAACGCTATAGTGTATAAGCTGCTATACTGAGGGAATCTAGGGCACCAAGGCAGACACTGTTTGAGGTCAGAGAGGAAGCTGGTTCATCATTTGCATTTTAATAACTCAAGGCCCAGCTGAAATGCAATCTCTACCACATTTAGGTACCCTTAGAACCTGCATCGATCTCCTGAGGACGTTCACAAAGTAACAAAGCAGGCATAGGAATAAATTAAGTTAGCGATACGGTGCAGGGTTGCCGATCTTCCCTTACCCTTTGAACCGCATCCTGAAACCTGAGGGCCCCACAAAGCCCTGTACCTCAGAACTGGTGTCTCAGAAGCAGGTTACAGCTTGACGTTCGTGCCAGCAGCTCTCCAGGAGGTGCTGCAGGATGGGGCAGAGCGCGCTGTGCAGCCTCTTCAGGGTCATCCATCCTCCCACTGTTGGGTATTCAAGTCACCCACCAGACCTGGTACTAGCTTGGCCTTTCTGCTCATTATGAGACAGAGGCCTGCGGAAGAGACACAGCAGAGGGTGTACTGCTGTGTTCATCTATCCTGACGTCATGAAGTAAACTGTAGGCATTTTCAAATGGTGTGCTGACGTGTGTAGTTGCACATTTTTTCCTGTATTAAGCATAGAAAATACCACTGTAAACTACTGCTAGTAGTATTGTAACATTTAGCATGCCTGAATGGAAATTCTTTCTAAATGTTCCTACATGTTTTCCTTCACAGTCTTTATGAATGCAGCAATACCAATTGCAGCTGTACTTATAGTAAGTATGCACTTTTCTAAGTAGTGTTAATTACAATTACTGCATTTTCAAGTATAAGTGATGTGGAAATGAAGAAGGAGGAGGACAGGATGCAAACCTGCTACACATTTGCAATTTTTCTGGGAGAGAATGGAAAATGCCCACTTGTCGTCTGGGACCAGCCGCAGCCTGGAGTATGCAGCACTCCCCGAAGCTGCCAAGAGAGTGTAAATTAAGATTCTTATGAAATGCTTATGAAATATGAACTCTTTGTGCTTTTTCTTCTTTATGACAAAACGCTGATGACGATGTCTGTCTCTTTGTAGACATTTGTGGTCCATGCTCATCTGACAAGAAAGGCTGACTTCTCCCCATCCGTGGCATTTGCCTCCATCTCCCTGTTTCACATTCTTGTGTCTCCGTTGTTCCTGCTCTCCAGTGTGGTTAGATCCACTGTCAAAGCGTTAGTAAGGTGAGAACTGTAAAAAATGTGTCATTTCTGCCACATCTCTGACTTTGAGAATGTGTCTGTTGCTCATTTTCCAATTGCAAGTTTAGAAATAGTGTTGCAGTTGTTTATCTGTTGTTGTTGTTATAAATTGCTTCCCAACTTTCTACGTCGCATGGTTCCCTTGGTTGTAGCATGTGGGAAAACTTGCTGAAGATTTCATTTTGTAAATCACCCAAATGTTTCCCTCCACCAAGCACGTAGAAGGGAAAAGAGTTAATCAGAGAAGCACCTGCGCTGCGGCCTGTATCTCTTGGGCTGTGCTCAGCCTCCAGCGCTCTGCCTGAGAGGTTTCCTCTTGGTGGGTAATTAAAGAAATAAACAAAACCCAATAAAAAACACTGTTAAGTGTGAGAATAAGTTAATGATTAAATGTCTACCCCTGACTTGATGAATTTTTACTTTCTTATATGTTTGAGTGTTCAAAAACTGACATAACCATGAAAACTGCTGTTTCACTGAGGGTTTTGAATATTGACAAATTTGTGTAAAAATGTCTTAATGCTGTTCATGTGCAGTGCAACTCTACCTGTCTGATAGGGGAGGAAGAGAGTTTGGGCTTCTGACTTTATTAGTATCTCTTTTTGACCTCCAATATAACTCTGAAAAGCTTGTCTTAACTATGGGATGGATACTGGACAACAGCCCTTGCTTAACTGCTTTTGTGTCGTGTTGCCTATGGAAAAGAGACTACAGCAGGAGGCTGAGCTTGCCCTTGCTGTTTCAAAATTCCCTGACAGTGCAAAGTCACAGCTGTGTCCTCTCTCCTAACAAGTGCAAAGTCTGGGAGTGTCAGCGCTGGAATTAAATGTTTTGCGGCCACTGTGGTGGTCCCTAGAGTCACAGCAAATTGTCTTGTGAAGTTTGCAGCCAGCAAATACCTGGGGGCCTCAACTGGCACTGGTAATGGGCATGCATTTTGGCTTCTCTAAGGATTTCTATGTAAATTGTGTGTCTGTTAAGACTGCAGGAATAATTCTAAAGCGATTGATATCAACCAACTATTAATGGTTGCTAGCTGGGAGCTCTTCATGAGTTTTCTGTAGTTATCTTATAGATAGCAGGCTATTGTCCTGCCATTTCCAGTGCAGACAGGAATCCCCCAGTTCAAACTCTGTTACAGAGGTGCTGTGACCCTGGCTGCCTGTATCACAGGAACCCAGGTAGCATTCCAGAATGTATTGCTCCATAGTGATGTTGGTGCTTCTCTAGATGTGGCTTCCCAGTACCCCATCCTTCAGTGTAATATTTTGGAAGCATGTGCCAGATATTTTTGACCCTTGCAAACACATGCTTGCTTAAATACTTCAGTAAATGTGAAAAAGCAGACAACTATTAGAAAGCTGTGTTTGTATCAGTTGACTACAACTAGCATTTACTCGCTATAACTGCATCCTGCTGTTACACCTTCCTCCTAATGTAGCTGATTGGTAAGATCAAGTAAAGGTAACCTCCATTGACATAGTTGTACTTCAGCTTTCTTTAGGCTGAGATATTCTAACTGGCTTTAGCAAGAACAGCTTCCTCTGTAGTGGCAAAAGGGAGCTAATTGAAGCAGGAGATTATCCAGCAGTGAAACCAGCACGTAAAGGGTTCTGAGAGGGTGTCGCTGGCTTTGCATCTCAGGCACTTGACAACCCATGCTCTGTTAACATTGGTTACAGTCTCTGATGCCAGATGCTATTAAGGACAGTACTCTCCACAAATAAACTTGCCAGCATCTTTAATCATTTCACATGTGCCTGACTGCAAAGCATCCTCATAGATTGTCACTGACATGATCAGAACAGCAATGTGATTGATTCCAATGCTAAAACAGATTTAAAGCTTCTGTTCCACATAGGGTCCCTGCAAACTTCCCAAGTTATGGGATGAGGGTGTTTGCTTCTGAGAGGAGGAGCTATTGACAGTCTTTAGGAAGGTGAGAAATTTTGTTATCTCTGAAAAGGGTTTTTTTTAATATGTAGAGTGTTTGTGCCATTGAAAATTAAAACTGAGCAGCCAATTGATGTATTTCTTAAATGTGAGGTCTTCAAGGACAAAGGGTACAGTGTACAATTTTCCATCAGCAAAGGTCAAGTAGCAAGAGTGGCATTATGTATCTTGCTGGGTTTAATATGAAACCGCTTTTTCAGTCAGCTGTGCAAATAACCACGTTTTAATCAATAGGTCTATTCTCTGGCTTAAAAATAAGCTCCCCCGTGGAGATACTGGAACACTAGTGAGATTGCCATGTCAGCGAGAGCTCTGCAGAGAACATGTTTTTTTTATTCTTTAAGAGCATAGAATGGTGTGGCATCCTGAAATATGAGTTACTGCTTCTAACAAAAGGTTTTCTCACAGCTCTACTGTGTTTCCTCAGTAACTGCCAAAGAAGCAGCGATTCCAGAATTAAGCAGGGCGTTGGGCAGAGGGGTTAGAGGAGGAGGTCTTGACAGTACAGCCACCTTGATACCCAGCCAGAGAGCAAAGAGCAAAAATCAAACTATTGAATGGCTTAAAGACATGGTCTTGTTTGGGTATGCACAGTCCAGCAATATGCTTGCCATCTTCTCTTCCTTCCCCTCTAGACCCTAGAGCAGATAGACTAGGAGACCTCTCTATCTGCTCTTTATACCTTCAGAACAATTATTCAAATGTCAGGGTAATTTTCCTATAGAGAGTGCAGGTGCAGCTGCATGCCAGCTCCATAAAGGCAGCATCTAAACCATCATCTGATCCTTTTAAAGGCATTTAAAATGTTCTCTAAACCTTGTTCCTAGCCTGTTTTACAAAGCTTTGTACAAATAAATATCTCTAGTGATGGGGCTTCTGATTTCTTCCTTTGAGATAACAGGCCTTCCCATTGAGGAATTTTGGCCCAATGTTGAGCCAGACATAGTTATTACTCCTCTTGTCCCAGGCCAAATAGTTGTTCTCCCCCTTTTTGGTTGTTTAGTTTGTAGTACCTGCTCAAGCTAAATTCACCCCACTGCATACCTCTTAGTCCCCAGGTGCCCTGAGCAAGTGGGCAGGTTGACAGAAACTGTAGAACCAGTTGTCTCCTCAGGAGTCCTCAGGTGGGTTTGATCTCTACTTGCAGGACGAGTGGTAACTGTACGCGGAGTCTGCGGTCCTGTAGTGCCTTGGTCCAAGCACTGTTTTAGCACCAGTAGGGTATCTCATGAGGTTCTTAGAGAAAACTAAGGCTCCCCATGAAGATGAAATCCCAGGCAGTGGAATGGAAAATAAATGTTGGGGGGTTAATTTTTAATTTTTTTAAGAATTGCATGCTAACAGCCACCTATCACTATGCTACAATGGCATTGTTTACCTGTTTCTCTTTAGTTAGCCTAAGGCTAAATATTGAAATCTCTTTTTTCAGTCCTTGTCCATAAATTTATTTTTAGAAACTTAAGGCCTTCTGGCACTTTATCATTTTGGAGACTGATAGTTCACTTATTTCCAGCTAATTTAGCCCCTTTGATGTGGAGATCATGATTAAGTCCACTTCCTTTACAAATTTCATTTTCTGTCACTGTGAGTAGATTAGACATACATTTTATAAAGTCAGGTACAGAAGTAAAATTGATGTCATGATCTGTTAAATGTCATAATAAAGGCACATTATCCCTTAGCTAATTAAATCTTAAGCAACTTGTAAAGATTTTCTGCCTCCTCTTTTGTGCCTGGTTGTCAGTATTCCTTTTTGCATCTCATCTGTTCAACACTGTTCTGTTCAGGTAGGTATATTCCTTTATCACGTTACCTCACACGCTTTGTATTTCGTCACAGCTGGTTGCGTTTCACTCACGGTGTACGGATTTCATCAGACTGCTGGTGTGCATAAGACTGTTCAGTAGCACTGAGTGTGCAACACTTCAGTTACATAAATTACATTAATTCTACTTCAGTACATGCCTTCAAAACAAGCTGCTGTTGCAGCTGGTCTGCATCCCACCAAATGCCTGAAAAAATCTTTTGTGCGATGTCTCAAGTGGTATCAGGGAATACAAGACTTGAGGAGCCTCTGCACAAACCATTAAAGTACCGTAGCTGTTGAGAGACAGCAGGGCAGGCTTTGTTGTTTTATCAGCTTCTTGTTGCACACTTTCATCTGCCTGTAACAAAATGAAAACAAGCTGTGTTACAGACAGCAGGTAAAATACTACAGGGGATGCTCTGTAACAACCATTGCAGTGAACAAAAGTTTTGCATTCCAGGTGCAATTATGATTTTTTCCCTTTCAGTGTGCAGAAACTGAGTGAATTCCTGTCAAGTGAAGAAATTGGAGAAGAGCATGATAAATCTTCAGAGCTAAGAAGTGCAGATAATCACAGCAAATACCAGGCAGTAGTGAGTAATACTGTTTAATTGCGGGCGAAGTGGCTGGAGTAATTTGTACCCGGAATGTTTTATATATTTTTTTTTTCCATTACCTACTGATTATTTCTTGCAATTGCAAAAATTCTTTTTAAATATCCTGATCTGCATTGGTCATGGCTTCTTGTGCTTAGGACGTTTTGCTGGTACTGCCACCAATTACTGTGTATTTCCATCTTTCTGATTTTGCCCAGCCACTCAAGGTTGTTAACCGCAAGAGGCCTGCCAGGGAGGACTGGAACAATTACAGCTCTCACATGAGAAGACCGATTAACATCACAGAAGCAGATGATTTTTGTGTAAAGGTGATATGAAGGTCACTCTAATAACACTGTTACTATAGCTCACTAATAGTCAATTTTGTATTCTGATGGCAGTTTCAAATTCAAGAGCCAGCATTTGATGTGAACTGTCAGACACTTGTGCTCATGGCAGAGATTAACCTCCACCTTTCTGTTCTATTGCTTCCATTTTAAGAACTGACTAGCGACCTCTGCAATGTGACTAGCTGTGTATATCCCCCTAGATTTTGCTCAGCAATTTTCCATTTGAAGTATTTAATTCATTAGCCCTGTTCTCACAATAAAAATTTCCAACTTAAAACAGCCCAGTTTGGAAGGGACCTTGAAAGATTATCTGATCCAACCCTTTACACATGCAAGGCTCTGTCTCCCATTTTCAGTGCCTCTACAGAAAAACAGTATGAAAAAAATTGAAAGGAATTTGGTTTAGAAGTTTCTAAAATAATCTTGTCATAGGTCTTGCCTTCCTCTTTTGGAATTCCTAGTAGCCTTTCAAGATGATGTTGAAAACAAAGCCCCAAAGATCTAACTTCTTTGGGGAAAAAACAAATTACCTGTGCCACTTTGAAGACTGCTTTTGAGTTGCTGTAGAAGTGACCAGAAGTAATAAAAATTGCAATGGCTGTATGAGAGATGACACTGTTTATTTAAGAAGTCTGCCATTACATTTCATTTCTGGCACAAAAGAATGAATAATTCAGTTTCATGGGACTAAGTAGGACAACTGGTAGTGCTTTCAGGTGTTTTTAGAGGCTGTCATTCTTGAATAGACTTAGAGGAAAATAAAAGCAACAAATATGTGAGAGAGGGAGTGACAACAAAAGAGTTTCTCAAAGGAGAGGCCAGAACAGTGACCTCTGCAAGGCCTTGACTAGAAAGCCAGGACCAGCCATAATCTTTGGCTCCATCTACTGACATTGACACCTTGGTCACAGAGCTCCAGTGGTTTCTAAGTACTGTCTGGCTGCATCCGGTCGCTCATGAAGGGGCATTTTTTGAGAGAGGGTCCTCTGGCTGCCTTCAGTAATCCAGAGGGAGGAACACTGCACTTTCTTTTGCTCTTTTTTTTTCCCCAGGTTGTTTCCAAGATAAGAGTATCACTTTTCTCCAGGGTAGGATAAAAATGTCCCATTCCTCTCCTCTCCGATCAAAAATCCATGGAAATTTCCATTTAAAGTCCCAAGCAGGCTTTGTTCCTTGGGTTTAGTCTTTTTTTTGGTGAAAAAAATTCTGTATCTAGCAAAGCCTAGGTTATCTGAGAATCATATCAGAAATGCAAAGGAAAATACTGTAATAGGCAGCAACACGTAATACCTGTGGAAAGTGATGCAGATCTGCTTGGAATTTGGGCCGCGTAGTTGCTGTATATGCTGCAGTGGGTCTAGTGGCATTCACTGCTCTGCTGGTAGCAAACCACAACCTTGTATATCATTTAATTGTGTCAGAATAGTTTCATTTATTTCATGTCCCCACCTTACAAATAACAAACCAGCAGCCCTAAACAGCAAATTCCTTTTCCTTAGGAGTGTTCCATCACTTTCTAATTGTTGTGCCTGTTTGAGTTCAGAGGTTCTTGCAAAGCCTTTACAAAATGCAACCACTTGGAGGTCTGTTCCCTGCACTGAGCAAGGGCTAACTCTGTTCCTACACTCAGTGTAATGAAATCAGAGCAAGTGTCTCTGATGCTGAAAAAAGAAGTCAGCTCTAAAGCTGGTTTTCTGTGTCTTATTTCTCTCCGTCTTGATATAGATCACAAATGGATTTTTCACTTGGACGCCTGAAGGTCCTCCAGCATTGTCCAACATTGATATCCGAATTCCTCAAGGTACAAAATTACATCAGATATACACAATGAGATGTTTTTCCATGAGCATTTGGTAAATCAGAAGCTTATATATACCTTCTTCTCCCACAGGTCAGCTAACAATGATTGTAGGACAAGTTGGCTGCGGTAAGTCATCTCTCTTGCTAGCCATACTTGGTGAGATGCAGAAGATCTCAGGGAACGTATCCTGGAGCAGGTAGTGCTATTTAAAAATTCAAGCTTGAGTTGAGTTATAATGTAGGAAAAAAAGCCAAAATCTGTCCTATGAACCATTTTGTGGAGTCAGGGATTTTGCAGGTGTACAGTCAAAATACAAAGCTTACCATAAGTGGTAGAGGAGCACATCAGAAAGAACACCCAGCCAGGGTGAAAGAAGCTGACAATTCCATTGAAAGGAATCGATAACCATACCTGGGCATTCTGCATACCAGCAGCATAACCTGAGCAAAATCATAACCAATTTGGAATCTGAATTCATTAGCTTGAGGTGTTGTGCTGCTACAGAATGGCATTTGCACCTTCAGGACTGAGCTCATGTCTTTGAATGAAACTATAAAGAGCTACTGGCTCACTAGTAGTTGTCCCTGGCTGTGCTTCTAAGATGTGTGCTCCATCCCAGCACGGGTCTAGTGCCCGAGAAACCAAAGAGATTTTTGTAAGCGGTGGTGACCTCAGGGTATGCTCCCAGTGTACCCTGCCTGATTTGACAAGAGGGTAATGCTCTTCCCCCTTTTCCCAAGGGGACACAGCAGCTGCACTCTGACAGCCAGATAGAGATTATACTTCTGTCTTACTTTTGTACTGGCCATGAAGGGAGGAAAGAACCTGCTACCCAACTCCAGCAGCTGTACTGTTAGGGCTTGGTGTCTTGGCCCTCAGATGAAGTGACAGGTGGTATGATATATTGCAATTCCTGTATGTGGTTTCCAGTAAGTTACTGCCATCTCTAGTACACTGTCTGATCAATGATGTGAACGTTTTTGGCTTGTTTATTTTACAGTACTAGATTTCCTAGTCATACAGGCTACACTTTGCCTTGTGGGATAGAATTATTGTAGGTCAAGCTTGACAAATTGTAGAAGAACCTAGAGAAACAATTTTATTTCCAGCTGATCTAGGAAGGAACAACAGTGCAACTGTAAATCAAATCCGCTCACTCTGATGGACAGAGGGTCATTGTTACACAGTGGTTCTGCACTAATTTTGTGAAACAATTGTCATGAATTCACTGAGTGTTTTTAGAGGGATAGTATTTATATCCAGCCTTCATGCACAAGCCAGGCACACTACTCAGAATTACACACACTATAATAGCAATAGTACAAGGAAGGAAGGTTCTCTATTTTAGAGGTGGGGGAAATGGAACATAGGAAGGGTGACCCTTTCAGCTCGTGAAGGAGACAAGAACAGAAGCCAAAGTTGCAGAATGTGGTGATCTGTCCACTAAACATAATTGCCTAAGCAGAAAATCATGAGTATGGTGAGGAACCAAACAGAGTCCCTACAGCTTTATTAGGTGAACTAATTTTATTTCAGCAAGGCTGTAATTTTTTACAGATGACATAATGTGATTAAGACGTGTAATTTGAATGTCTGATACTAAACTAAAACAGATGACATGATGGTTCTGATCAGACTGTGTTTTTAAATAGCACTTGTTCAGAAGTATGTGCTTCATGAGAGTGTAAAGGTCAGAACTGGTTTTCATGTCTTCTATATGTGCCAAAGTATCACAAGGTAAAATTCAGTTGTTATCACATTTGCTTTGCTATCTGTCAGATATGTATAAAGGGGCTGGTGGCTGAAACAATCTTAGCACTGTGTAAGTGCTGGCTGCACTGGGACAGATTATCTTTTGTCTCGTCTTTCAGGGCTGCTACTTTGTGTGCTGCTCTAATCAGAATGATAGATGTGGTCAGTGCAGGCTGTACACCTGTAGTGTAAAGCTGTCAGATGAAAGCTCCCTTAATTTGATCAGAAAATACTAATGCCTGACCAGGTACATGCAACATTATCCCAGGTTCAGGGAGAGTAGTCTTATCAAGCATTCACCAGAGCTCCTAGCTTTAGCTCAGGTGATAAAATGTGTCACCAAGACCAGATCCTTGGTACAGCTCTTTCTTGGGGATGAAATGAATGCTTGGCTTCCATCATCCACCACAGAATAGTCTTGAATTATTTCATTGCAAATTTCACTCCCCTTCCCTTCCTCCAAGGTCACAGCTATGAAGATGAAGAATATATCCTGCTGACATGTCACTCAGTGCTCAGGAAATCTGGATTCTATTCCTGGCCCTTCCCTTGCTCTAATGGATAACCTTACACAAGTCATTTCCCTCCTCTGTGCTTCCATGCTCTCTTGATAAAACAGCATTAGCTGCATATCATCTTTATTTGCTTCCTATAAAAATATTTGTTTAAAAACCTTAAAAATAAATGTAATTTATTCCTGGGCTAAGATTCAGCTAACCAGAAGTGCACACTGGCCCATTTGTGATTTTATTTTGTGCTACGGGGGTTGTACCTGGAAGATCCAGCTCAGATGACCGCCCCTTGTCCAAAGCAGGCTGAGAGCTTCTCAGCATAAATATTTTATAATATGGTTAGAGATTAACAAAAACAGAGAAATCATTATCTACATTCTGAACAGATGGTAAATGGTATTGATTTGACTGGTTATTGAGTAAATAATTATAGTATATATTTCTATATATACTATATACATCATGCTAATTTCTTCTGGGCATTTCTTCTAACTTCTTCTTTCTTTGACTTTCTTTGATTTTACTTAGGCCTAGTCCGAGTCCATGGAGTGGTTTATAGTATAAGTCTTTTTGGAGTAAATAATATCAGAAATTTGACTTAAATGAGATATAATTTGCTCAAACAGAGTTATATCATTTGTTTCTAAACAAGGCATATATATATATATATATATACATATATATATACTCCCACGTGAATCTAGAGTCCTTATAATGTGAAGAAACTGCTAGACTGGTTAAGCTTTTTTAGATGTTATTTTTATGCCTAAAAAGTACATAAATTTTTATAAATATGTGTTTACTGGAGTTTTCAGAAACATCCAGGTACTTAATTCTATTTTATTTAAATTGGAAATAGAGATTTGTATAAATATGTGTTTACTGGAGTTTTCAGAAACATCCAGGTACTTAGTTCTATTTTATTTAAATTGGAAATAGAGATTTGAAGGCTTGAAAATCTCAGTAGCACATATTTGCATCTTTGAAAACTTACATCTAGACCTCATTATCAAACATACATTACTTTGACATTTCAACACGGGTAGAAGATAAAAACATCCTTATTCCAGGAGTGTGCAGGGAAAGGGGGAAAGGAGGGATGAAGCCAAGTCGAAGTGGGAAAAAGGAGGTTGAAATGGCTGAGCTAAAGCTCAAAATTGGGAATTAATTTTTCCAGCTGCAGAACAGAAACACAGACCAGGGAACTGAGCTACTAATACCTGCATAGGAAAACTGTGGCACCTGTGGCTGTATAGCAGCAAAAGGCCATGGTTACTGGAGGAAGCGGGGACATTGCTGAGCACTGCCACACCTCGTGTTACTCTGAGGATCTTTCGTGCCCTGGGAGCATGGCACTTTGCCCTGTTCTCTGAGCAGAAACTGGAGCAAAGTTGCACACCTGCAGTAAGCAGAGGTAGACGGTCGTCACGAATGACCCTGGCTGATCTTTGCTTCTTGAGCTATGTTGATGGATTACATGAGCTGCAGAGTTTTCTGCCTGTCTTTCAGGCTGGTGTAGAAGAGCACAGATACTACATCTTGCAACTCATCAGGGTGTTCTATGGCCTTTTTCAGGGTAGTTGGTGGAGCAGGAACTGATGTTTGTTGTTCAGGGTCTTTGCGTTGTGTCAGCCCCTTGATAGTTTCTGTAAAGAATGTGTTGCTGCTTAATGATATGCAACAGGTTCATGGGTGTTTGGAGAGGGTGCTGCTGTGCTCACACAGTCACCGAAGACCAGTGGAGTGTGAGATAACTGTGGAAAACCTGTGCTCAGTACACTGCCCTTGGCACTAACGGTACAAGTGGCTGTTTGGCACTCTCAGATTCTACAGTAAATTGAGTTTAGCTGTGGTCATTGCTTACTATGCATGAACCTTTTGGAAGTCTCTTAAACTGACCTTTGATATGTCAGATACAGTTTTCTTCCCTGGATATAATGATGTTGGTATATAGTTAACGAGACTGTTCTCTTTAAAGCATGAAAAACTTTGTTCCTCCTTGATTTTGTTCATACCACTAGACATGCAGATTTTTCACTCTTTTCAATGGAACTGAATTTAGCATCAGTAATAAGTGTGGCCAGTCATCCTGTCAAAACAACTCTGAACAACTTGGTACACATTCAAAAATAGCAAAACCAAAACGTGTCCATCCCTCAGACCTGCCCACACTTAGCTGTACGGGCACATCCCCCCAAGGATAGGGCTGATACAGAACGCAGCATGTTGCAAGTCAACTGAAGGTGAGAACTGGGGTTCTAACTAACCCATTATATGATGCAAAGGTGCAGTTACTGATGTGGAAAAACACGGTATCAACAGTTAGCATTTTGTTTTTCCCTGAAAATGTCCTTTTTTTTAATGAAACTGCAATCTTGTCACACTTGGACTTTGCAGTTCTGTTGGCACCTCCAGGACAGACTGAAGGTGATTTTATTTGTAGAGTCAACTTAAATGTGTGTAAGGAAAAAAAGAAATCAAATCTGTCACCAAATTTTTTTTTTACTTCTAAAATCAAGTCAGTTTGTGTAGAAGGAACAGATGCTGCACTGCAGCTCTGTGATAAATAATGTTTGCAGTCTGTGCACTAAGTGGAATTTAATAGTTTTTCTTTCTGGGGCAGATTGCCTGTGCTTACTTGAGTAAACAGTCTTTGTTTTCTATTTGTGATGCAGCTGTACTTCTGACAGTGAGACGGGGGAAGATGTCAGGTATGGTATTGTATGCAATTATTGGTCTTCCTATTAAATTGACTGCAATAGAAGGAACCTAAGGAACCTAAGGTTTCTACAATCTATATGCTTAAGATTTCAGAGTCCAAATTCTGAAAATCAGTGGAACTTTTGGTGTATTAATTAGCTTAGACATGATTTTTGAAACCACTTACATGACTTAGGAAAATAAGAGCCGGGTTTCCTTTATGAAATCATTGCTGTTGGGCAATTTTGAAAACTGTGTCCTAACTTCCCTGTATGTCTTTGAAAATCCTTCTCTTAAATTCTGCACCACATTATTCTCTAATGCTACTCATTAAAAAATAGCATCAAGTATTGTTTTAAAGGTTTCACATATTAAAGCAAATTCTCCTCATGACACTCCTCTTCATTTTTTTTACACCCTAAGTTTATTTTCACACCCAACATTCTCCAGGCGCACACAAACTGAGAAATGTGGGGACTAGCAGATTAGTCCATCTGTTGGCAAGGGATCCTTGCATGGAAATTATTTTTACCTGATTAACAGAACTCAGCTTCCATTTTAACAATATCTACCAAATCAAATGAGAGCAAAGCTTTCTGACATGGTTGTTGTTTTAGTGTGCCACACAAGCCTCTAGAGTGGTACATCTTGTCAGAGTGACAATCCTATCCCTGCTGAGGTCAGTGAAATTTGGTTCTGAAATCAGCAGAGGAAAATATCATATGATGTTGCTTTTCTTTACTTATGCTAAACTGTGTGTCTTCTACTGACCAGAACATTTTGTTGGTTCTGTGATGCACCAACTATTCCACTGCCTTTTCTCTAGATTTATGAGCCTCTTCTCTCCCACTTACCTTATTTCTCAGACTTGTTACCTGTCTGTCAGACCGAGTCCTGTACAGTACATAATATAAGAGGGAGTTTTATGTATGTAATGACTCATGATAAAGGATACTAAGAAGTCTCCTGGCTCTTTCTGTATATAAGAGCAGCTGCAGTTTATGGGCCAAGTTAAAGAGATACCATTTGAACCCATTAAGATGCAAGAGAATTCTGATCAGAATTAGACATTCATGTGTTTGAAGCTGTTATGGGCACGGACAGCAAGCAGTGACATTACATGCATAATGGTATGGCAAACATTAAAACATAGGAAATAATATTAGACTGTATGAAACAATTGCCTACATGATCAGAGGTTCTGGGAATCCTAGTTCTGTTGGGTAGGTGCTGTAGGAAAATGTCTGGTGGGTTTTTTTCCACCAGCATCCTGTAGAACTTTTTTAGTGTATTCTCAGAAGAGAGTATTTTGAGCCAAAGTCTCATGAGGTCTTGAGCATTTCTCATAAGTGTTGAGAACCTTCTACAAGGTTTAGCATTTCTCAAAACCCAAGCTTTAATCATACCTTTTTTAGGTCAATATCATGTAGTACAGAATTTTAGTATACTTGAGAGAGTTTTATTTCTGTAATGCAATCGTTTTGTGGTATTTCTAATTGTAGCACAGTGATAGTGCTTTAAAGTGTTATTTGCATTGTCTAAAATCATTAATTTTTTTTTTAAACTTCCCTGTGTTTTTTTTCTGCAGCCCAGAGAAAGAATCTCCTGTTGACACAGAATTCAGGTACATCACTTTAAAAACTAGTGGGAAGCTTCAGAGGTCCCTTCCAACCTCAGTCGTTCTGTGACTCTGTGAATGTTCTTCACAAGTGTCTGCACTTACGAGTTGTTCCCCCTTAGAAGGCCAGGGGCTGTCTCTGTCTGCAGCTACCGCAAGGTTTAGAGTTAAAAACAAGCAAGTGACTCTTGCAGGGTAGTAAAGGCAAAAAAGTGCACTCCTGAGTACTCAGGACTGGCAATGTCAGAATGATCTGTGACTCACTGCCAGGCTGAAAATAATGGAAGTGTATATTTTTGTTCATGTAGTAATGGTATAGGACAGGACACACATTTCTCTTATGTCTGGAGAAATTTGATTTTGAGTTGTTGACTGATAGAAATTCATTAATTGTGCAAAATAACCAAGAGAAAACTTTAGTCAACAATCCAAAACACAGAGGAAAGACTGCAATTATTTCCTCTACCGTTACAACTCTGTTACATTTTAAGTGCATCAATTATTTAAAATTTCTATTTAGACTTGGTAGGCTTATTAAGGCACTGAGATTCATATATGATTGTCTCCTAACTAGTCTTACTTTCAGTGACCTTGAATGTATACTGAGCCAACTGTATTTAACAAAAAGAAATGTGAAAATAGAGTAATAACTTTAACCAGTCAACTTTGAAAATGTTGTTTCTGATTCTAAATTAATGAACAGGCTTGATGCTAACTCCAGGGAGCTCAAGGAAGATTTTCACTATTTATTTTGTAAGGTTGGATTTTGCTGTCTACCTCTTTGTGATAATTGAGAGGTTATGGTTAGTCTATCTTGTGTTATAAGAGAAAAAAAATTACACACTGTTGATGAAAATGCATATTTATTTATGCAGTCTGGGGGTAGGAAGTGCAGTTACTTCCACCTGCAGAATAAATTCCTCATGTCTTTGTCTGCTAAACCAGTTGTTTGCATTCAGTCTTTCAAGTGTGAAGCTGTGGGTAGGTTGGAGGCAGCTTTCAGAGGAAGCCTTGCATTCTCCATTTCAGAATGTTTTGTTCTCTGCATTTTCAGTCACATTTCTCACAGTTTCAGTAAAAGTTTTGCTTGCTTGCTTGCCTCTTTGTTGTAAGAAGCACTGTGGACATTCAGTAGATTCCTCAGACGATCAAGTAGTTGCAAACTTTATTGCTTATGTTGAAGTATGATTTGCCCTGATAAGTCATCCTAGTATCAATTTGCAATTAATTTACATCTGTTTACTAAATTCTAAATCTGAAATGAATTTTGACAAGCTCATTGTTTGTTCCCAAATTCCCTGCAGTAGTTCATTCTCACTGATGGGCTAAAAGCAGAATGGAAGTCAAACATGAAAGGTGTTCCCAGGGATCATGCTTATTCTCAGCATGGAGTGTTGGCAGTGCCTGTATCTTCACTGAACAAAACACCACTTTTTACAGAAGTTGTAAAAACCTTTTCCTCAAAACATTGCTACTATTTTTCAAGAAGAAAATTAGAAGTAACTTTTAAATCCCATTGAGAACTAAGAGCAGCAAAAGCATGGTTTCAAGCAATGAAAAGGAGGGGAAGGGGATACATGTTGATTGTGGAATGCTCAGAGCAATTTTTTCTCAATCATTGGGATGAGAATTTCATAACTGAAAAAATGGTTCCCTTTTGAGGCAGAACTGAATGCTCTTTGAATTAGATTTTGAGGCTGTGCTGCTGCTTAGGGGATTATTTTCAGTCTTTTTTTTTCTTTCTCTTTTTCTTTATTTTGTTCCTGTTTCATTTTTCAATAAAGAGAATTCATAAAACAGAATTAAACTCTAATGAGCCACCAGACATTTGAACTGGGAGGCACATTAGCAGGGTAGTGTAACTGTGTGCTCTTTCAGGTCATCAAAGAAAATTGGATCCTATAATGACTTCTAAGCAAGTTTGGTGAAAGTCTGAAAAAATAAGCGGGGCAAGTGACCTTACCTCCTGATAAAAAGAGATAAAGCACGTGGTGTATTTTGGCAGCTGATGGTTTGAACTGCATTCAGGTCCAACTTGAAAGAGGCTGCTGTAATGGCTGTCTAGCAGACAAACGCGAGGTGTGGGTGAGAGGTCCCGTCTTCTGATTGGATTAGCTGATATAGCAGGAAAGAAAATAGATATGCTTTTCAGTGTATGATCCCCCTTTTGGCCCTTTTCTGGACAAATGGTGCTATGCCAATGAGTTTTCCAAGAGTAACAGTTGCTTTAATAAAAAATGCGGCCTTTCTCGCAGCTCTGCCTTTCTGAGGTCTTAGTGCACAACAGCCACAAACTGCTTCACTAGCAGGCAGATACTTTTATCTTTAAATAGTAGTAGTAATAATAACAATGCTAATAATAATCCTTATGAAATGAAATATGCATGGTGAGATCCAGTTGAGAAAACCTTCTGATGGTACGTTATGTGAGCAGTGCCACAGGGGAAAATTTAGCAAATGTTTTCACTCTGAGTTCTCTTTTCTTGTCTTTATAGGCATAGAAAGATTTTACCCATGGCTGCCCATTTGTTTTATGACTCGAGTTGTCTTCTTAAAATGGGGAAGATAAGGGGGGTGGGGTGTTAAATTGCCTTTTTGCATGTGTGTAGTTGTTATTTTTTTAAACCACCTTAAAACCATCTTTTTAGAACATCCCTCCTGAAATGTTGTTGCCTAACTAGTGTTTTGCTACATGTTTTTTAATTAGTGTATCCAAACAGAGCTGAGATTCAATCTTTGGTAATTTTCTTCCTGCTATCTGCACTGCTCGAGGCAGCAGTACTGAGCCAGCCTTACCAAAACCCACCTCACAGCAGAAAAAGAGGGAACAAACTGAAATTCAGTTAGGTTAACGATTTCAGTATTATTTTGGAAATTTAACGTCCTATGTGTTTGCTTGATGCTACTGATTGTCCTAAAGAACAGAAATGAAAGACTGTTTTTGAAGACTTATTACACGATTCCTCCTTTACAAGAAACTGTTTTCCAGAAATGCGTACTGCACGGGTAAGCTGGGAACTCTCTTGGGTTTTCTTTCAGGAAAAGAGGATCAGTAGCATATGCATCACAGAAGCCTTGGTTGCTCAATGCCACAGTGGAAGAGAATATCACATTTGAAAGCCCTTTTAACAAACAGAGGTAACATGTTTCAGCACTGTTACATGCTTTACTCCCCTTTTTGATAAACAGTAGAGTTGCACCAGCCTCAGTTCAGGCATCCCCAGGTCCCACCTCCCTCCAGTAACTCCCTCTAGTACTGCTCCACCTGAACATGACAAAAGACCTTGAAGTCCACGGGGTCCCCCTTTGACCGTGCTTTTTGTGATGGACATATGGGACAGAGTTCAGACTCACTTGGACTTAACTGTAGAAGTGTATTCATTCCAAGATTCATCTTTGTGCAGCATGCTGTATTCCCTTCCTGTACCTAATTGATTACTTTAACTGTCTTAGAAGGACATTAGCTGTTTGGGAGATGGAATGTTGTTTATTACAGTTTCAATGCTTGGTATGTCATGAAGGATTAATGAGCTGCCTCTTTGTTCAGAATAAATGCCCAGCAAACATTCTAAAATACTTAAGTTAATTGCTGGTATTCCATCCCTCCCTGCCCTTAAAAGAAGTAAGTGGTTGGCGATGCATTCACATCCTACACACTTTTTTTGTTTCTGCAATCCTTGGATATTGAAACAAGAAACAAAGCCCTGGGCATGACAAAAAGTTAAATGCTAAGCAATAACAACCAAGTTGCGCTTGCTTTGCCTGGTTTTAACAATTAAATATTTTTATGAAGCTGACCTAAGATGCTTTTTCTTAGCTGAAATGTTATTTACTTGCTTGTGATTGCAAGAGACTCCATTAGAACAATTAGCAGCTACCAAATTCGTTTTCCACTGTGTGATTTTTCCAGGTGGTTGATTTTTGTTCTCTCTCTGCAGGTAGGAAATGTGCTTCTCTAGCAGTATCTGTGTGGATTTTGCATTACCTTTTTTGTTTCCGCAGGTACAAAGCAGTAATTGATGCTTGTTCCCTCCAGCCTGATATTGACATTCTCCCTCATGGAGACCAAACCCAGATTGGAGAGAGGGTCAGTAAACAGCTACAGCCTTCTGTTTTTGTTTTAAATATAGAGAGGGGTGTTTTATTATTTTGTTGTGTTCTTAAAATCTTACTGGTTATTTGGCAACAAAGGTAATCTTTTAGTTAAGTGTACGTTTGGGTCATTAGTCTGAAAGCTTGTTGCTCAGTAAACATGGAAACCCTGTCATTTATGTGAGATGCGATGATTTAAATGTGCTGCTATCAGAATGTTTGACTACTTCTGCGGCCGCTATCTTGGCTATCCTGACTTCACAGTGCATTTTTTGGTTTCTTTAGGAGTAGCACTAAAATAAATGACTCATAGGTTTTTAGAGCATCTTCAAAGGGCAGGTATTTGAAAAAATTAGAATGGCAAACTAAGCTTTATCACATCAGGGGAGATTGGGGAGTGACAAGAAAGGAAACAGAAGTCACAAATTTACAATTAATAAACAATTTACTTTGGCACATACTGGCACTGTCACAAACACACACACAAAAAACCCCAAAACAACAACAAACCAGCCCCCAGAAGGATACCTCTAAGGATCCATTTCCATGCCTAATCTCCACACTGGCTATCACGTTAATTTGAACTGGATTAGTTCCTAACCTAATTCAGGGTTTTTTGACAGGAGGAGGGAAGTGGAGGGGAAGGAGAAGGTTGGGCAGCAGTACCAGCTCATGAGTGCTTCAGGGGTTTGTGGAGCTGCGGTAGGATCTCAGGAAGGATAAGTAACTCAAGGCAGGGTGGTAGCAGGGGACTAAGGGTTGAAAACAAGTACAATAGCAACCAGGTAATGTTTGCCTCAGAACGTTCTGATGTCCCAGCTAGCAATTACTGGTTATAGTATAAAATGGAGCTGATATGGTATGAGAGTGTATGATTATAAAAATAAATAAAACCCGGGACAGAGCCAGACTCATAAGACCAACATTTGAGTATAAGTCTGGTTTAGACTGCCTGCAGAATATCCATGCCACCTACACCATTATGTCACCACAAACAGTTAGACATTTCCTGCCCCTCTGGTATGTATGGAGTATGGCTCCAGACAGAATGCTCTGGCTGTGCTAACAATCTGTGTGCTGTGTCCCAGCTGAACTGCAGGCCCACACTTTTGAAAATTTTCTCTGGGTTTCTTTGTCCAGAAAGTCTCTGTGGATAGTCTGATCAAAAGATGAATATTCAATTGATATTTTCATAACTGTCTGATTGTTTTCATCCTGCTTATCACCAGGGTATTAATCTGTCTGGAGGCCAGCGCCAACGCATCAGTGTGGCAAGAGCACTTTACCAGCAGACAAATGTCGTGTTCCTGGTGAGTAGGTGCCATTATGTTTGTGCTGCAAACAGAAGTACGAGATGGGAGCATTTAGAGTATTTCATGGGTAATGCACAGAGAACATTGTACTTCACTGAGCTAAGCCAAATGTGTTTTGTTTATTTTATATCCATTGTTAGCTATCCTGCAGGTAAGAAGCATTTTCTACATGTACAGATGGACAGATAGGTATTAGGATACAAAATCAAATGCTGATGCTTTCCCTCTCAGTCTATTGAAATTTCTTTTTGACTCTTGTGTTTATCTTTGGTACTTAGAAATGTAATACTCGTCTGTATTCATGAAATTCCTAAGCTGTCTCAGGCCTAAAATTAATGTTGTCCTGTATCTGGGGTGTTTCCTTTCTGCAGTAAACTAAGCTGTCTTCCCACCCTGAGCTGCCTGTCATATATCCTGTCCCAACTATATCAGAAGCACTATGGAGAAAGGAGTGAGAGCAGGCTCTAAAAACTTAGTAGGTGGGAAAACAGATGCATCCTATACAGTCACTAGTAGTGAGCTTTTTGCCTTACCAGCTTAGGACTTCCTTCTTAAGCTCAGCTTTCGAGGAGCTTTGAAACCAGCTGTTATGTCAGTGAGATGTGAGTCACATGGGATTAGAAAAGCTGTGCTCATTAGAGATCAGCCCTAAAAGTCTGGGAGGTTACTTAGACCTTTCCCTGTAATTAGGCTGATCCATGTGTGCTTGCTTCATGTCTAGGGCACTTCCAGGCAATGACCAGAATGCGGAAGAGTAGAAAGCAGTGGCCAGGCACTGCAAATCGGCATTGGGCTGTCACTTGGTTTTGTTGCTTTTGTCCTTTCCTGCAGGAAACTCCGTAACCTCCTAATAGCAGGTTCTCTTATGGTTTGTAATGTAGAAACAACTACAAATTAACTTTTTTCCAGTTACTAATCTTTCAGAAATAATCAGGAATCCTGTATGTTAGTATTTGCAAACACACAGTTCTTTTAAGACTGCCTTTATAAACAAATGCTTATGAAACTTCTCTCACGAGCCTGTACCTCATCAACAATAACCTTTGATATTCTCTAAACTTCTTGGGATCATTGCAGATATGGAAACAGTCATGTGATAATTCGTTACGTATGCTGTCCTTAGTTACATTCATTCACTCAGCATGCTTTGTTTGTTGCATGTTGGACTAGGCCTGTAGCATTAACTCATTTGTTCACGTGTATTTAATCAAAGCATCGTTATATACGGTGAGTGCTGCCTTAACGAACAGCCTCACCTGACTCCTCAGTGCAATGTCATGTTCTGTGGACTGGCATTCACAGTTTGCAGAGGTGCAGCATTGCATAGGAAGTGGCTGTGGCCAAATGCAGCGCTCAGAGTGGTGTTAAGGTCTCTGCCAGGGCAGGAGTGCAGCAGTAAAGCTGCCAGCATACACCCTTGCTCAGGGACCACAGCGCACACCAGCTGCACACAGGTTTTTAAGGATAAATTCTGTATTGCAGTCAAAAGTTACTGTGTTTCACTTTTTAAGTGCTCTACCTTATGATGTTTATTTCAGATTTTTTTGGTTTTGTAGCTACTTGAAAGCAGAAACACTGAAGTATCTAATGCAGTCACAGTGTAAGTTGTGGCAAAATTGAAGGGAATAAAAGTGCAAATAGATTTTGTAAAGCAGTCACCTTTTCACTTACAAGTCTCCCTAACAAACTGGTGGCAATGATGTTGCTCAGAGAAAGGAGAATTAATCCAAATTCAATCCTGCTTTATCAGCAAACATCTGGACAGAAGAAAACAAAATTTTGCTTTTAAGAAATCCTGTTTTGTGTAATATAATAGTATGAAATAGTAATACTAAGCAAATCTTACATCCAGTGTTAGTAGTGCAAACAGAAAGATTTGTAATTCCATATAAATAGAATTAAGCAAACAAGTCCCCCAAAAGCCAGCACAGATTAGTTTAAGCCTAATTACATGTAATTTCTTGACTCAATAAGATAATTTAGGTTGTAAATCAAGCTTCAAAGCAGAGTCATCGAACTGATGAGTATTTCTCCTTTTGTGATTCTTTGTTAATAGTTTTGATTTATAGATTTTAAACAAAAAAATCAGAAGGCGATTATGTGCAAGGGAAATAAAAATGTGCTCTTTGTCACTGTCCCTGCAGCAGATTGTGTAATATATGCCATAGTCATACATTCCTGCGCTGTCTTGAGCCTGACAGAAACAATGTACTGCAGTTATGTAGGCTACAAGACACATCTGTTAGGAGAGGAGCAGTTCCCAGAAAGCCTTAGGAAATCATAGCATTTACACAGCTGACTTTACCATATATCTGAGTACTCACTGCAGAAAGACAATCCAAGGTTTGTTACTATGTAATTAAAGAAAAACATTCCTCAGAACAATTTTGTTCTTCTGATGGCCTCTCTTGATTGTCTGTATGGATCTAACTGGTTTTATTGGTATTAAAATCTGTCACTTTCCTTAAATCCTGTAAGTGCTGGCTCCAAAACCCAACCTCTTTTCCTCATGACAGGATGATCCATTTTCAGCACTGGATATCCACCTAAGTGACCATCTCATGCAAGAAGGGATCCTGAAAATGCTACGGGAAGACAAGCGGACTGTAGTCCTAGTAACTCACAAGCTGCAGTACTTACCCCATGCAGACTGGGTAAGAAAGGTCTTCCCAGTTTTTCTGTGGAGGCAAGAATGTGTTGACAGTTCTTGCTTCTAATAAGGCTTTTCACCAAGTGGTAGTTTAGTTCGAGGAGATGACGTAAAGATCTTTTGAAAATTAGCCAGTGAGTTTTGGGATTTCCCCATTAGAACACCTAAATAGGTTGGATTTTCATAGAACTGATAATTAATGTTCTCATGAAAGCAGGCTGTGTTTAAAACACACTGTGTATCCAAAACCATTAGTTATATTGGAAAATGTTTGGTTTTTTGATCTCAAAACAGTGAAATGTTTGACTGACATATTTGCATGTGTCTGGGGTATTACTAGGAATTTGTCTGTACTGGCACAGAACATGGTGTTTTTATGGATACTGAGGTGCATGGAAATACAAGGAAAAAACAATATTTCCTTGTGATTAGTACTAGCACATAAAAATTAAGAAATGTGTCGTATTTGATTGTTTTGTTAGTTTGCTTTGTTATATCTTGTAATTTACAGAAAAAAATCATGGTATGTTTTCTCTAAGTTTGTAATTGCAGCTCTCAAAGGTGACGCAAATCAAGTAGGACAAGGAGGTTTGTTTAAGATTTTAGTTTGTTTAGTTCATTGGTTCACACTAGCTTTGCACTTAGTTCTCCTACAGTTACTGAGCTACAACATCACAGGTCTTGTCCATGAAGATTGATGACTGCAGCTATGTCTCCTAGCAGGACTTCTCTCTCAGTTGCAGCTTACTCAGACTACAGCAGTGTCTGTCTCAAGAAATAATCATATTTCAGCTGCTTTCTGTTCATACTGCCTTGCTATGCAGTTGTAGATAGCCATTAATCTTGTTCTGATTATTTTTTTGGTGGGCAGCGTTCATCTTTTCTGGTGTTTGCTGTGACCTTGTCCCTCAGTTGTATACCTTTCAGACTGCTCTAGTCAACACAGTTCTGATTTTCCAGTTAGTGTTTCTAAGGACACGGGAATTATTTGCCTTTTTATCCTTCCCTATGAGGTCCCTCTTAGCTGCTTCTTTTTCAGTTGCTATATACTGGCTTTTTTGTTTTAGTATGCCAAGACATGGCCTTGTATCAATGTATTTTTTTAAACTTTCTTTATGAATGTCAGACCCATTTCTATGTGTTTGTGTTTTATGAGATGGTCTATGAGAATTATTTTATATTTATTGTATCCTAACTGGGTCTTGGTAATGTTTTATGAAATATACTGTTATAAACAGAGTAGGGATTTGTATTATTTAATTTTATAATGTAAAAAAAAAATTAATAAATAGTTCAGGGATTTTTACTAAACACAGGTCTCATTAAACCTTAGCAAGTGCTACCCAACAGAGTACATCAGGAATATTTATTTTATTTCGAAATTTAAAATAAAAATATAATTTGAAATATATCTGATGGCCCTCTTAAATCTCTGTAGCAAAACCCTCAGAGGAATTCAAGGTCCAGCACAATTACAGGTTTCTTGAATGAATTTACTGCAAAAAGATCATTGTTTGCTTTCTTTTTTCCTTTCTCTGGTGTAAATTCTTAACAATAAGTGGAATAGATTATTTCCCCACCCCCTGCCCATGGAAATTTCTGAGTTTCCAGGGAGAGAGAAAACTAAATACTGCATTAACTATTTTCTAATGATGTCACGTGGGTTTACAATCCACACGCCTCATTTTCCAATTGTCCTTGTCAGATCTAAAGTGAAGGTAGTTACACTGTGTATATAACGTAGTTACACTGATATAACCCTGGAAACCCCACCCTTCTGATTTAGGCTTGCATAATTTTTTTTCCAAACCATGTCTGTTATTTATGCTTTTAAAAGCTTTAGGCATTCAAATTCCCCAGCTTTTCCTTATCAGCTCCATGATATCAAACAGACGTGGAGCCAGCATGCTCATACCTAATTGCCTGGATGAGGGCAAAGCATGCTGTGAACAGTGTGTTGCTAAAAGCCTTTTCCTTTTAGGAGGTAAGAGAACTCTAAAACCTTATCTTGTTAATGACTTGTATTTAGGAAGAGTAATACAATCTCCTGTCTGCTGACAGGGACCCCATTCTTTCTTACCTAAAAACTGTCTTCTTTCTGAAAGCATGAAGTATAGGAAGTTTCTGGTTTTGCAGCATCTTGAGTAAAGGCAATAGAGCAGAGAGATAAATTCATTGTCTTTTTAAAAGACAGATTTATTCGCAGAAATATCCCCTATTTAAGAGAAAATCCTGTCCAGGCACAGCAGCACAGCTTTAAAATAAATAGACATGCATGGCTATTTATCTCACCACTTGGGTTTCTAAACTTTTCAGATAATTGCCATGAAAGATGGTAACATCCAGAGAGAAGGAACACTCAAGGACATTCAGAAATCGGAGACTGAGCTCTTTGAACACTGGAAGACGTTAATGAATCGACAAGACCAAGAGCTGGAGAAGGTTTATGATGGGCAGGGCAATTGGCAGTTGGGGGGAGGGGTTTAGGTTGAAAGCATTAGCAAGGATTAACAAGCTGAGTGTGATTCCTAACTTAGTATGAATGTAGTATTACTATTAACCATTATTACTGATCTATTAAGAGAAGTTCCAGTAGCTGGACATGTCATATTTCCTTGATACTGTTGCCTCTGATCCATTGTTGTTACTGAAGCCCAATCAAAATTTTTTTGCCTAAGGAAGGCAAGGGGGCATTTTAGGGGAAGAGCGAAGAGCATTGGTATTGTGCAATGCTGACAACTGCTTCTGTAAATGTGCCTGGATTTACTCATTGCATTGGGTAGAATTTTTTTCAGATGGGCATTTATCAACCCCTCTAGAACATTAACACATTTTGTCTTTAATATTACAACACAGGAGGTATGAGATATTATTCTTAGTTCTTTTGAATTCAGGGATACCTGTCTCAAGTGACGATTCCAGAATGGTTGGGATGGACAACCTGAAATAAATGTCAGATACATGATTTATGTCCATTGGTTTTACACAGAGGTAGCAAATCAGTCACTTATGACTGCCTGCTGTAAGATTCTTTTCTTTTCTTTGATGTTCTGACTGGAAACAAATTTTGTCACAGCTAGTAATTTTTTATTAATTCTCTGGTTGAAAACACACAAGCTATCCCTTTTTTTAGGAGACTATTATTGAAAGAAAAACTGTTTTGGAAAGAACAAATCTCCGGAGGACTATGTATTCCCGTGAAGCTCTGCTGAAAGATGATGAAGAGGATGAAGGTAAAAGGGGACCCTTTGAGCCCAGTACCACTACATTACTGTTTCACAGTTAAATTATTTTAGAAATAATTAACATAATTAAAACTGTCAAGAGAATAACCATTTTTCATGTGTGTTGTGATTTGTAAAAGGGCTGTTTCCATTCAGTTTACTGCTGGACTATGATGATTTCAAGTATCCAGAAGTCATAGCTTCCTCCAAACCTATGAGGGTTTTTCCTTATATTTGAACATCATTTGATAACGAAAGACAAATAATACTGAGTAACTACACTAGATTACCTGTCAATAGCTAAGCACACTTGTTTGAGGTTTTAACTTGGAAAAAAATTACAATTTTTATTAAGCCAGTGCTTTCTGGGTTGCAACAACATGGTTGAAGACATTGATTGCCTAGTGCTAAGGTGGTTTTTGTATCTTTTCAGCAAGCATGACAAATAACTTCAGTTGTTATGCATGCCTGAGCAAGTAATTTCACCTTAAATTTCACTCATACCCTGTATAAGACGACCTGTTTTGTAGCTGCTACTTGGCAGTCCCTGTGAAAGGTGTACACAGGTTAAGTCATTGTGGCTGTACTTTTTTTCATGTGCACTGCAGAAGAAGTAACAGAAAGCGATGATGAAGACAACCTGTCTTCAGTGCTGCACCAGAGAGCAAAGATGCCTTGGAGAGCCTGTGGAAAGTACCTCAGTGCAGCAGGAATCCTTCTCCTGCCACTTCTGGTTCTGTCTCAGCTGCTGAAGCACACGGTGATGGTGGCCATCGACTACTGCCTGGCGTGCTGGACCTCAGATGCCATTTCTGTGAAGACAGAGGTAGACCCGAGAAACTGCTCTCACTGTGAGGTATGCAATGCTTCACTCACCTTCCACTTACTACTTAACTGGTGTGATCTCCCACTATCGAGTTCTGTGTGATGTGCTATATTTCTACTAGCAGAGCCACTCCAGAGCATTTTGAGGGTTAATGCATTTTCAGCACACAGTGCAATAAAACTAACAGGTTTGTGCATTGTTGTTTTCCTTTTGCTAGTTCTGTTGTACTTTCATGTCATAGTTAATATGCCTAAACCTTGGTCCCCAATGTAATTTTAATATCAATAGTTCTTTTTTCTTTTTCCTGTACTGTTGTGTTCTGACTGCAAGTAGCTCTTCCAAGTTTTGTAACACATGGTTTGTAACCAGGTTGGGATTTTTTTTATGATGAGCACGCTTTTTTGGTTGATTTTTATGTGAATCCCACATGGAAGTGACCACAGCATGTATAAAGCAGTAATGGAGGGATTTTCTTAGAACTCAGATTGTTCTCTTTGTTGGGATTCAGTACCTACAAATACTCTGCATGAATGTTTGGGAGGTGCATGTATGATTTCACTGAGTCATGCTTTCTTCTCTAAAAGATGCATTAGTGATGCAGGATTTTAATATTAAATTTGTATTTCAAAATAAAAACTATTATATTTGGCTCTTACTTAAAAAGTGGACCAAAACAACAAGCCATAAAAAATGCTGTGAAGCTGGGTTTTTCCTTCAGATTAAATTATCAAATTTATCTTTTCAGGGTTTTTCATAGTATTCTCTTCTTTGAAATTTCTGATTAATCTCTTGTTTTTGTGCAAGCACTCCTCTCTCCAAAGGATAATAAATTGTGACTTAAGATGATTGAAAATCATTGGCAGTTTAATTTAGGGAGAAAAAAGGATTTAGTCCTTACATTTTTTCAGTCCTGTGTTTGTGTTTTTACAATAAATTTTAAGCAAAATTTACAGTGAATAATTTTCTTCTATCCTTTCTTTGTTTCATAGGATTTCAACCATTCTCCATATTCAAAAGTTTTCAGCATTCTCTGCTGTCTTGGGATTGTATTGTGTCTGGTCACATCAATAGCAGTAGAGTGGACCGGCTTGAAAGTCACCAAAAAGCTACACTCTTCTTTACTGAATAAAATTATTTTGGCTCCAATGAGGTATTCCTCTGATTGTAATCCAGACTGGGTTGTAGTCATGTTGTGCTTCTTCCTTTAAGGCAGTCTGCTAAGCACAGTTTTTTAGTACAAAGTGACTGTGAATCACATTTTTTTAAGTGCCATTGAAAATCACTGATTTTTGAAAATGATACCCAGGCTGCTCAGGATCCTAGATACAAGCCAAGCACCTCTCCTGCTTGACTGCAATTTTAGAATTTACTTTGTTGCATGTTTAGTTTCTTTTAATTAGGGAGAAAAGACACCTATTGATATGTTGTACAGTGCAGTCCATTCATAGCATGCATCATCACCTTAATTATTGGAAATATTTACTGTCAGGCAGCGATTTTTGTCACCCTGTGAAAGATAATGAGCTGAGACAAGTGCCATCATAGGCATCGTTGGAGCACACTGGGATGCCCATATACCAGTAAAGGCCTTTGTTGTCCTGCATAAGTTTTCTTTCTAATGTGTGAAAGGAATGTTGTAGCATGATTCAACGCTGCAGATGTTACTGAACATTAGGAAAAATAACTTCTTATTTTCAAGTTAATTATATTTGACCCAGAAATCATGGAGAAATAACATACATGGAAAACCTCGAGTATTTTTTTCATGATAGAATTAGACTTCAGGTTCAACATGAGTTAAGGGATGGTTAACAATTAGTTAGCAATTACTTGCATTTTTCATTAATTAAAGAGGCCTCAAATTGCAAATCCAAAAGGAATTTAAAAATATAATCATGTGATTTGCATGGCTTGGGCAGTAGAGGGAGCTGAGGACATACTGGCTGTTGTTGGGTTACATTCAAGACTGCCATTTTATTGGAAAGCCATGGTTATGGGGAAAGATGGGAAACTTCACTGTGGTTATTTCCTTGTGTCTGTGATATAGTACCTATCTTAAGGAAGACAAAAAAAAAATTAAGAGTTTCTAGTACCAGTATTGTAATCTTTCCCATTCCTTGTCTCATTTTAGGTTTTTTGAAACAACACCTCTGGGAAGTATATTGAACAGATTTTCAGCTGACTGCAATACCATTGACCAGGTACTGAATACAAGCTCCCAAGTTATCCTATCTTTCCCAGTCTGAAAGACTGCTTTTTTCATTTAGTACAGAGTAATTTAGACAAAGTTTACTGATGATCTATAATTTTGACTACTTATCAATTTGCATCGTGATTTTCAAGGTTCAGAATAATTCTTCATCTTAAATGCATATTGAAAAAACCATCATCTGATTAAGATGCCCTGCATAGAAAAAGGACGTGACATTAGATCAACAATGATATGTTATGGAAGATTCTGTATTCTTGTTCTTCTTTATCTATACAGCACATTCCAGCTACCCTGGAGTGCTTGAGTCGTTCCACTTTGCTGTGTGTATCTGCTCTTGCTGTCATCTCGTATGTCACACCGATGTTTCTCATTGCCCTGGTTCCCCTTGCAATCATGTGTTACTTCATCCAGAAGTACTTCCGAGTCGCATCGCGGTAAGAGCATAAACCAGGATCATTCTGGCAATAAAAATGTCTTTCTGCAGGACACGGTTGCATTGCAGAATTGCAGGGCTGGGGAGCTTCATGTTTAAATTTGGTCCTGTCAAAGCCTCAGCCCTGTCTGGAAGTGAGCCAAATCCACTACAGTGAAAATGTGACATTTTACAAGTGCCATTGCCTGCAGCTCTTCAAGCAGAACTAATGGGAGGCATGAGCAGAAGTCTTTGTCCCTGATTAGTTTCCTAGAGTTCACAGGAGACAAAAAAACAACTAGATTCTCTCCTCCCCGAAGGCTGCATGCTGGGAATGTCCAAAAAAATGTAGCGATAGAAGAGGGAAACTGACATTTATCCAGGTGGCAGTGGACACCTATAAAGCCACGGAGAGGCTGGAGAATGCAGTATAGCCATGGTGGTACTGCTACCTATTAGGGATCCAACATGCACAAGCATCCCCTCTTGTTCTAGGTGCTATTTAGTTTCTAATAATGTAAAAAATTGTAGTCATATCTGCTGGTTTTCTCCTCCTTCAGTAATACAGCTTCCCCTTGCCCTTGGAACTCAAGAAGCATTTGCAACAAGGCTGCATTTATTGCTTCATGTATGCACGGATCAAAGGGGAGTCTGCAAACGATTCCTGCTGGAAGGAACTGAGACTATTCACCCCACATGTGCTTCCACTGATCTGATGACTAAACATGAGATTGAGAAGCACAACCTAATGACAAGTATGGGCTCTCATGTAGTGAGCGTATGAGTTCTGCAGCTAGCTCAGTGAAAAGTTCTGCTGTCATCTGGTGATAGGGTAGAAATGAAGTTGTATTTTGCCTTCTGCTTATCTGGAACTCTTACTTGTGATATTCCATTAAATTTATATTCACATAGAGCCAGAATGGTGTTTAAATGAATAAACAATTGTGTATAAGAAATAGGAATATAAGAGAACAGAGGGAATGCAGTGAAGGGGAAAAACCCTGCTCAGGACTCCAGCCCCGTTTGTATTGAAATATTAAAAGAAAAATTCTCTTGGGGTCTTCATTCCCTGCTCAGGGACACGCAACACTGCTTTGCAATCTATCTGAACCTTACATGTATAATTATTGTGATGATATTCCCTGGGCCTCTTTCAAGATAATAACTGAAAAAAAAAAAAAAAAAACCCTCTGGCTTTTTACAAAATTCTTTTTGTAACCCTCTCCAGGGACCTGCAGCAGCTGGATGACAGCACTCAGCTACCACTGCTCTCCCATTTTTCAGAGACTGTTGAAGGTCTTACCACCATCCGGGCCTTCAGGTATAGTTTTTTAAAAAAACATGCACTACCTGGCTTTTGAATATCTATCTCTGATTTTCTTCTGCAATTGTACACTTGTGTTATTTGAATCACCTAGAAGGTCCAGAGTCCCCAAAATTCTGGCAAGAGGGAACTCCAAAACACTGGGGAACTTGAAGCATTTTGCATTTGAAGGAGTTACTGTAGAAGAACAAGCTAGTGCAGGTCAGCTGTCCTGCAGTTAGTCCTCATAAGCTTAAATGCAGCCTGAAATAAACTGGTGGGCAAATGTGATTTAAGAAGCTGAATTAGCCAGCAGTTACCACAGCATGCCGTGTAGCTGACTGGGTGCTTGGACAGTTTCCATGGAACAACTAATAAGCACTAACTTGTTATGCCAGAGTAATCTGTGTGAGTTGATGTCCTGGTAAGATAAACTGCACGCTAGTGATTTCAGAGGAGACAATAGCACCCTAAGTTATTTTTCAGGTTGGTCTCTGAAAAGATGGTTGTTTCTACTGATTTTGAAAATACTCAAGCTGGAGACAAAGTCTTTCATCACCTGTTTTGATTCATTTTTCCATCCCATAAGCTCACAGGAGCAGCCCAGGAATACCTGATAACGTGCCTGGGTTGTGTATCTGTGTTACAGAAATGGCAGTCACATTGAGGTAGCAGTACCAATAAAACTGCTGCTGAGCCTACAAGCTGCTTTCCCTATGCTACTGCTATTCCTCTCTTTTCCCAGTTGTTTCAAATGTGGTCAAGTGTCTTCCCCACCCACCTCATCTGCACGTCTACATGTTTTTTCAGTTAATTATACTGTTCCCATTCTATCTTTGAAAAGGTAGTGCTTGTTCCTCCTAACCTATAATGTTAATTTTTTAATAGAAGTAATGCACAAAGTCAACTTTTCTTAAACTGTTCTGAATGGAATATAAATAGCTCAATGAAAAAACAACCAATTTAAGAGTTTGTTTCTTTGAGACTGAAGGTAGCTTCCCAAAGAGTGGTAGAACAATGTAGTATTTTCCATTATTAATTACTGTTACTGGATATTTGATTCATTAAGTGTTCTCTGGTTTGTAGCTATGCTTGTGTTCAGTTTTAAGAAAAATCATTTTCTCTTTTAATGGTTATTTTTATTAATTTATCCATATATTCTTCTACTTTATCAAGAGGATCTTTAGAGTATTATGGCTGTGTATTTTCAGGGATTGATACAATAAAAAATATTCCATGCCATCTAGCTAATACTTTCAGTCATTTGGAGCATTCCCTCTTGATTCTTCCTGTCACCTTACAATTAATTCCTCTGTCAAAGGATTGTGTCTGGTGACTCCTTTCTCTTAAATCCCGCGGTAACTGACGTGTGTCTGAGCCAACAGCCATGTGCGTTCACAGAGTTCTGTATTCCATCTGCCTGCCAGCCTCCCGCATCAGCTGGTGACCTAGCTATTTTTGGGACTGTGTAGCTTTACAGCTGCCTAACATATTAGCAGGAGAGGAGTTAGGACTTGCTAGCTTGAGCATCTCTAAAAATAACAATTCAGGACTAGTCATAAAGTTAGGAGGTGCCGGTTTTTCCTGGAGTGTCATTGCCCTTGGTAACTCTCCATCCCGCACCTACTCAGAATGCATGAGACAAGAAATGTGCAAAAAAAATCCAGGGGGAGACCAGAAAGACAGCTACTGCTGCAGCTATAAATATACCTTCAGCAGATGCCCTGACCTGATTTTTATGGTTTGCTATCTGGCACTTCAGATAGCGTTGGTGCTAAATGATCAATAAAAGGTAAACGTGAAGTCTTCTGCAAAGACTGCTCCATATACTGAGAGGCCTGGTAATCTGGAGACACTTTCAGAACAGAAATTCTTATATTTCTTCAGTACTCTACCAACAGTGCTAACTTTGGTGCCCTCCCCATTTGTGCCTATTCATGAGGCATATCTGCATCACATAATACATCATGGTATACAAATATGGAAAGCGTGACTGAATTTGTTCCAAAAGCAGTACAGTCATCTTTCTGTGGTAGGGCACTGAGGCTAGTTTAGTCCCAAGGAAGAGCAGAGCTCACTAGCTCTGACACTGCATGACACTATTGCTGGCCTTCAGGAACAACCTGAAAGCCTATGCAAACACAGCAACACACTCGGAGCCAGCCCAAACCATTCTCCTTTGCACGCAGCAGATATATCTCTTATGTCTTGGCACATGCCTGTGTTGTGAACAACTAAATTATTTCCACAAAGTGGTACTTATTTCTTTTCCTCAAAAGCATAAATGATTTATGTAAAGTCATAACTTAATTATACTGTACTCAGAAGGAGGATAATCTGCAGTGAACAAATTTGGAAGCTTCTTTAAGCCATGTACTTCATAATTAAATAAAGCAAACATATCTTTCTTTCATATCAGTATAAGGAGAGCCAAGCTGCAACCGTAATAGCTAAGAATATAAATAGGGCACAGTTTTATAGGGGAAGATTAGCAAGTTTTGTAAACTTGCTGCTGTAATAAAGGGGAATAAAGGCAAGCTTGGGGTGCTTGAACAAGACCTTCAACCTTCAAGCTTCTGTTACTACCCTAGAAAAGGCTTTTGTGCCCTACTTCTTTATTATTAGACATAATTATTGGTACACTTTATTATTAGCATCACATTAATTTACACCTATGCAAATAAATATGCCCAGCTAAGAGGGGTGACTGGTTGACTTGCACTCTTGCCAAGACCCAGTCTGAATAGGTGTAGTAGGGAATCATCTCTATCTGGTGAATTCAAGGCAGAATTCACTGGCGCCACTACTCTGAGTGGGTGCAGATCCACTATAATAAAGTATAAATAGACCTATTTGCCATTAATCTTGTTTTGCATTCTGTTGCTGATTCATTTGGAGGGGAACACAGTTCTTTCCAGTCTGTTACTTTTTGTTGCACTATGTGCTTGGACTTTTGTTTTCCAAAGTGCTTCATTTCTTTAGTGGTAAGGACAACTGTCTAACACTGGAACCACCATGGCTGTGAAGGTACTTGGAATTTCTGCTTTAGAAATGGTTGTAATTTCTAGGTACTACAGTAATATAAATGTTACAAGTTGCGCTTACATGACTGAAGAACTGCATTCCACAGTACTAATACTTTTCACAAGTACACGCATGTATTATTTTTCTCTCATATATTTTGAATTATTTTTAGTTTCAGATTTGTCTCTCTTAGTGTTGTCATATAATAAAATACATTTAGAAAATACCCAGCATGATCCAGAAGTCCCACACAGACTTTCCTTAGTGCAGTGACATCCATTTACTCTTGGAGATACTTTACAAATACAGTTTGCATGTGTCTAATACAAGTCGACAGATGATGTAACTCTAAATAGGCTGATTTAGAGCCCATGTTCAGCTTCCTATGAGCGTATAGCCCCTGAAATTAAATTTTACTTTTCATTTTTCAAAGATCCCAAGGCCTGACCTTTTTTTCCTCTTCTTTTTTCTTTTTTGCTTTTGGTTTTTTCCTTTCCTTTTTTTTTTCCCTTTTCTTTTTCCTTGTTTAGGTATGAAGCCAAATTTCGACAAAAGCTTCTTGAATACACAGATTCCAACAACATTGCTTCCCTTTTCCTTACAGCTGCCAATCGCTGGCTGGAAGTCCGCATGGCAAGTACATTGCTTCTGTGTATACACAGAGAATTTATTTGACTTCATTCCAGGCAATCTGATGAGGCATCCAACAGTTGTCCAGCCTCACGTGGATTTCAAAGCTCTACCTTTACCCTTTATATGTATATCTCTCTATCTGTAATGAACACATGCCTAACCCATCCTGGAAACTAAATGGAGTATAAATTTTCCCCATAGCCTGCAGCTGTTTCCCCAAGACAAGAATAGGTTTTATAGGTCACGTTGGCTCCTCTGTGTGTGAAGGGTGATCAGAGCTGGTGGTCAAGCTGTGACACCACCCAGGATGCCTTTATGGGACTATGTTAGTGCTGGCAGGCCTTTACTGTGTGCCTTCTCTTTTAATGAGCAGAAGGGTGTAGACAGGTTTCTGCCTGGTTTTAAGTAATCTAAAGAATACCAAAGATATTCAGGTGCTCATTTCCTTAGAGTGCTCAGTAAAGCGTCCTGGCATGAGAAATTATTTATTAAAAAATAATTCCCTAAGAAGCAAATCAAGGAATTTTATGCTGTGGATGGATGGTGATATTTCTGTCAAGCTTTGTTAGACACAGGTGTAGTATCGCCTTTTCTATATGCTAAGTTAACTTACATTTCATGTCACACTCTATACCTGCGTTTTAGACTCCACCGTAGCTGGAGTAGCTAATTCCAGGTAGCTTTTGCTACTTAAATTCAGATATTGCCTATAACTTAAGTAAAATGTTATTACCCTTTAATATGAACATCTGAAGTCCCTAATTCTGATCAATGCTTACATCACTAAGCAGTACATAGATGAGTGACAGTTTCCCTCCTATAGAGTTAATGTTCTAGTCTGTTACATAATTTTACTCAAAGATTTTCTGTGGGAGGTCAAATCACTCATAATTTAAATGAAAGCATCAGAAGCCCATCATGGGTGGACACAGTCCTACTAATAGATACATGCAGTGCAAGAACAGCGTGTTTGAACAAATATGGATGTTCAGTCATCAGCTGCAGAGAGGATCTACTCACAGAGAGGATCACGTAAGCATTTCCCTCCTATCTCAGGTAACATCAGCTGTGTGATTTCAGCCACCTCCATTACATGTTTAAGGTATTTGTGTTGACTTCTCCAGAAGAAGATTAGGAGTACTGGTACAACTCCTGTGTACAACCTCACTTCCAAACAGCACGGCCATGTTGAAGGCAATGAGAATGGTTTCATAGGCAGGATCTGTATGGAGTTACATGCTGGTTTATGCCTGTATTTCAGACTGTGCAATGGGTTTGTTATTTGGTATCTAAAGTTATGAGAATGTTTTCATCATTTGTAGACTTATAGTGATGTAGTTTATTCATATTCCTTCAGGAGTACATTGGAGCATGTGTGGTACTCATAGCAGCTGTCACTTCTATTACCAGTTGCCTGTATAGTAAACTCTCTTCAGGACTTGTAGGCTTGGGACTAACCTATGCTCTTATGGTAAGAATCTCAGGACCTTTTTTGTCTCTTCCAAACATGTTTTTGTAATTCTTCAGGGCACAAAGATGAACAGGAAGATTGAAGGTGTCTGTACATCTATAGTGGGTACTGTAACATCCCTGAAAACACATGTTAACTTCAGTTCACGTTCAGTGGTTGACATATTTGAGTGTATGCTTTCTTCCATTTTTAGATAAAGTATTTATTGAAGTGTTAGTTCAAATATGTCAACAAAACATGACCAAGTTGCATCATATTTTTATATTGCCTTCCATTGTGAAGAATCTCTTTTCAGTGCATCAATTGTACTTGCTTCATACATTGTTCCATAGACTGTCAAACCTTACGTTACCAAGATGTCTTTTCACCTGTCTACTGCTTCCTTCCCTTTCTCCTGTTGGTGTAGATCAGATCTCCATAGCACCAAAGTATCTATGCACTGGAGTTAGGAACTTTAATGTTTACTCCTTGTTGTCACGCTGTTGATGCGTACCGTACAGTTCATTCGCAATTTCAGTTTATTAAGGCTGAAAAAATGCTACTGTGGAGAACTATAAACTGCATGCTGGTCAAATGATGCAAACTACTAAAAATCTGGAATTTAGTAGTGTATTTGCTTTACATCAGGTGTCTAACTATCTGAATTGGATGGTCCGTAACCTGGCTGACATGGAGATCCAGCTGGGTGCGGTGAAAAGAATCAATGGCCTTCTCAAAACAGAAGCTGAAAATTACGAAGGGCTCCTTTGTAAGTGCAGTTTTGTTCAGCATGCAGAAAGAGCTTGCTGAAATTTTAACGATTTTGCACTGTATTACCATGAAAAATGTGGTAAATAGCTTAAAGAGCTGCTGAATTTATTATGAGAGCGTTAGTTGTTTGGGTTTTCTATCCTGTCCTCCTGTTACAGCTTCCTCACAGATTCCCCAGAACTGGCCAGACAGAGGGGAGATCCAAATCCAGAACCTCTGTGTCCGATATGACAGCAACCTAAAGCCAGTGCTAAAGCATGTCAATGCCCACATCTCTCCAGGACAAAAGGTAAAAAGCCCCCAGTGATTCTGAGAAGCTCTTTAGCACATCATAGAAAACAGAGTTGAAAAAACATACCACAGTACGTTTTGATGACAGAATTAGAGAATTTTTGCTCTAAAGAATGTAGTGCACTGGGAAGGAGCCTATGGGTGTCTTTGTTTGGTTTGTTTAGGCACATGTTAAGAGTGAGAATTGATAACTACTCACTGCTCCTTAGTATCCTGGTGCCCTCTGTGCCAAAAGAAGCCACAGCGACCCCTTACTGTGTTAGACCTCCTTTCCATCATTCTAATGTGGCCCTCTTGGCTTTATTCCCACAGCTGCTCTTCTGCTTCACTGTGTCTTTTCTCTTTGTTGTTTTCTTTCCTCCTTAGTCCTGTCTGCCTATGTCCTTCCTGCTAAATGAGGCCACCTCGGGATACCAGCCTTAAGTGCTGGCCAGCCCTCCCTCTGCTCCTGTGTCACTCTCCTGTTGTTCTTGTATATAGGGCTTGATTCATCCCTAAATGCTTAGACCCCTAAAGACAAAGAGTGAACTTAGGGACTCTGTTATGGCCAGTTTGGTTTAGAACAGATCCTCCATCCCCCATCCACTGATCTGAAGTGTCAAATACAGATGTCCATTTCCACTCATGTGCTAATTCATCTGCTTTCTGTGTCACAGATCGGGATCTGCGGCCGAACAGGCAGTGGAAAATCCTCCTTCTCTCTTGCATTTTTCAGAATGGTTGACACTTTTGAGGGTAAGGTTACACTTTTTCATAGCGGTTGAGCTTAACTCCTGAGGATGCTTTAATAGCCCTTTCCTTAGGAGCAGCAGCTGTGAAGTGCAGTTATTCAATCTGGCCTTGTTTAAATACATCATCATCTGTCACCTAACAGCTGTGCCATTGATAAGCTGGATCAATAAAAATTCTACTTGAGAGAAATCAAAGTTCAGGAGTGACAGAGGACAGCCTTTTGTGCTCTTAAATCACAACAGGAGCAAAGCATAAAATGGGAAAGTGTTCATGTACAATGGAAGATCACACAGAAGGCACAGATAGGACCTGCTGGGCCCAGAAAACTCAGCCACTGGGGACTGCAGTTTGGCCTGCTGCCCCGGAATTGCTGCTGTATTTCCTGCTGTGTGTGCCACATCCATTTGCCTTCCTTTGCATCTCAAACTTTAGCCTCAATTTTCCAGCCACATTGCCCACCGAACCCTGAATGCTGAGCCAGACTGTTGTACTTGGAGATCAAATTTCCAAGTGCTCAGTAGTAATTTGGATTTCTTAAAGGCTTGTTCCCCCTGGTAACTAGTCCCTGGTTGAATTAACCTCTGGCCATGATGTTTGATAGATGCTTATAATGGTCAAGTAAAGTGTCTAATAATTTGTAAAGTACTACAGGCATACTTTGCATGCTTCCCAGCTGAGGCTTGTTCTCAAAAGAATTGTGCTTGCTGCTTATTCGCTAACGAAACAAGTTTTGATTAAGGATTCAAGGCCTGTTCCTGCTGTGCTGTATTGCATGTTGAAAGTGAGCCGTGTGTTTGCTTGCTTGCAGCTGTGTGGCATGATAAACAGTCTAGCAAGCTGTTTTCTTTTGAATAGGAAGGATTATCATCGATGGCATAGATATTGCAAAGCTCCCCTTGCAGACGTTGAGATCCAGGCTGTCAATCATTCTCCAAGATCCCATTTTATTCAGCGGAACAATCAGGTAAGCACTAAATACCAGCAATAAAAACTATATAATGATTTATATGTCATTATATATTGTAATTATAGTATATAATGACTTTTACAGAACTGCTGATAGCTAATGGCTCAATTCTGGTCTCAGTTGGAGTAGGGAGGATCACTGCCTTCTGTCTGTGCTTTTCACCCACCCCTGCCAAACTACAGCTTCCCAGTGTCTGAGCCTGGTCAGCATGCTGTCGTTAGAAGGCATCCTGTGCCTCGGGAGTTGGGAAAGTCACTATTTGTTTCTCCAGGATCGATTAATCAGTTTAGCTCACTGATCAAATGCCCATAATCACCCAGCCCTTCTTGAATCCTTCTTACTCCTACATCTGTTTTCATTTGTCTGCCTTAAAAAAAAAATTTAAAAAATAGAGAATAATACATTAATGTAGAAAAAGAAGTAGTAATAGAACAATGTGAGAAGTACTGAGAGGACCATTTTAGTCTGGAGCCTATACCCATATTGCTTTTCTAGTCTCTGAGTCATTCTTTCTTCTGTGAGATCAAACACCCCCTTGAGAAGATGATGCAGCAGTAACAGTGGCAAAAAGCTCCACAGTTTCCAACAAATGTCCTTCCATCTATCTTTGGTCTTTACCTTAGAAAGGTACAGTACAATCCTCAGTGCCGAGTTACATCACCTACAGTTATGGTTTTTACATAAATGTCATTGGAGTTCACTGAAAATGATACAGGTTTCTGTGGTTTGCTGACTTCACACTCATACAAATCCCACAATTGTCTCCTGAACTTGCCTGAATAAAGCATGATTCATTCGAGTCAGAAGACGAGGTGACTGTACACCTTTTATTAATTAACCTATTAAAAATGTATTTAGGCCATTATTGGTCATTCACAGTACATACTGTGGGAGTTAAAAGTAAAAATAAGTGTCATGTACCATTGAATCTTTTATTTCTGGTTATCATTCTATATATTAAAGTAAGGATCACATTTGTTGTTACCATTTCTGGGCTTCAGCAATCTAAAATAACATTCATCTGTTCACAGAACCGAGATTTGTTTGCTTGTAGTGAAGACTTGCGTTTCATAATTCAGTATGAAGCTTGATACTTTTGTTTAGCATTTCTGTAACAGTAAAGAACAAGACCTTGGATTTAAAAGGAGAGAAAGAAGAACTTTGGCTTTTGTTAAAACATTAAAGTTAATTAAAACTGATAATATTCGCAGCTTTTTTCCTTCAGTTTATCTAGTGAAACATGAGAATTTCTTTATTCAGAACAAAAGAACCTCTAAAAGCATAAAGCTGTCTGTAAAACAGGAAGCTTTTCCCTTTCTGCTCAGCTGAGAGTGTCATAGTTTGTTCTTAAATCATACTAATATAGATGTTGACCAAGTCTGCAAAATTCAGTAGACCTATACTAATGAAAAATCAGAATCAGGCCCAAATCTTTAGTATATGATTCTGATTGTTTTCAGGTTTGTTTCTAAGTGCACTAAAAAAAGAAATATATTGCAGAAGTTTATGTTGACTGATATTCTTGAATTGCATGTAACTGTAGGTTTAACCTGGACCCTGAGAAGAAGTGCACTGACAGCATGCTGTGGGAAGCACTGGAAATAGCACAGCTCAAGCATGTGGTGAAAGCACTCCCTGGGGGCCTAGGTAATAAGATTTCCTTGTTGAGAAGATTGCTGCGTCACATTTACTATTTATTAAAAAGGTAGTTGCTGAGAAAAAAAAGCTTTTTTTATGTTTATGGAAGGTGACAAAAAGTGCTTGCCTGCAAGCAAAGGTTATATGCCCATCTGACTCCTCACCAACTACACCTGTGGGCCAGAATCCTATTTCTATTCAAGTCAATGGTAAAATTATTACTTGATTCATTATGAACCATTGAGGTTTACAAGTCTTGTGAATTCAAAGAAGATGTCAACAAAACACGTATTATCTAGAATGCATTCTTTTGCATTTTCCATTAGTTTTGTCCAGGGAGGAAGATCTCAAAAGCTTAAAGATGTTAATCATTTGGCCATGAAACAAACCAAACAGAAAATCCCTTAAAAGTATTAAGTTATACAGCCTTAGGGTAAAGAAATGATGGATGCTACTTTGATAAGGGGATGTAGTGTCCTACAACGTATGTGTTCCAGAGAAAACTTGCTCTGAAACATCCTTAGCTTCAACCAGACAGCTGTTCATTCACTCCCTGCCCCACCAGTGGGATGGGGAAGAGAATTGAAAAGAAAAAAAAAAAAAAAAAAAAAAAAAGAAAAAAAGTAAAACTTCTGGGTTGAGATAGACAGTTTAATAGGACAGAAAAGGAAGCCAATAATAATTATTATCATGCTTAAAGAATGTACAGAAGGGATGCATGGCACAATTGCTCACCACCCAAAACCAATATTAAGCTAGTTCATGAGCCAAACTGCCTCCTGGCCCACTCCCAAGTCACATATGGAATATGACATTGTACGGTATGGAATATCCCTTTAGCCAGTTTGGGTTGGATGTTGTGGCTGTGTCCCCTCCCAGCTTCTCTAGCACCCTTCACCTTCTTATTGACTGCTAGGCAACAACTAAAAAAATAGTGTTATCAGCATTATTCTCCTAGTAAATCCTAAACACAGCACTTTACCAGCTACTAGAAAGAAAATTAACTCTTACCTCAACCAAACTCAGGACAGATGTCTAATAGATTCAAAGAACATAGTAAGACAGATGTACAGATTGTTTTGAACAGTGGAAGTAAACAGGCAAAATTGGGTCACTAGCATCTGTAGACCTAGGAAATGTTACTCTGAAAATGTTTATACTGAAGTGAGATAACATTATTTTCCAATCATATGCTCTGCTCTGATTTGACCATCTCATACACCCAGATGTGCACACCCCATAAATGCTGTTTTTGCTATATCATTTCCAGATGCCATAGTCACAGAAGGGGGTGAAAACTTTAGCCAGGGCCAGAGACAGCTGTTCTGCCTAGCAAGGGCTTTTGTGCGGAAGACAAGCATCTTCATCATGGATGAAGCCACAGCATCTATTGACATGGCAACAGTGAGTTTGGAGTGTTCCTGGTTTTTTTATTTTCCTTAAGGTGTCAAATGCTAATATGCAAAGGAAAGATGGAAAGCAATTCCATCTAGTCTGATATGCTTGCACCATATTTAGTGCAGACATATTTGCAAGTCTGGGTAGTTATGACTCACTGCTAATTAATCTAAAGAGCTTTTAAATCATTTGACTAGGGGTTTAGTACCTATTCCAGCATTACTTGCATTAGGAAAATGAAGCATGTTATTTTCATTGGCAGTTTGATTTCCTGAAGTAAACAGAGCTTTGGAGGGTCAGCTGGGATGGTCAGTAAAAGGGTAAATCGGGAAGCAGACCGATTTCCCCAACATGGTGGACAGGACAAGTCATGAGGTCAGAAGGCTGGAAAGTAGAGTCAAGGAAATAATCCAGTACACCTTTTCTATGTTTCTGTTTAATTGCCTGAAATTGCTAGACAGAGCTTTAACCACACAATAATAGTGCACTGGCTGGATATTAGCCAAATAGAACAGTACATTCTTAGGGGGCATTTTGTATGCTATGTTGTTATGAGAAATGTTTCATTCTTTATTATTCTATGACTAATGGAGTGGTTCATTTTAATAGCAACAATATTTTAATTTTGTAAAATGTTAGTGTGTTGGGTGTCAGTAAGGTTGGTAATTATACTGTACACAGCCCAGTTAAAATATATTTTTAGTTTTGATGCACTGAAGATATAGTTCCTCCCTTGAGATAAATACCTGAAAAACAGATAATAGCAAATAAAGTTTACCTGTGCTAGTGACATTTCCTGGCAGAGTTTGGTGCACAACAGCATGCTTCCTAAATAGCAAAGGATAAGTGCTTGTTGAGTGAGACTATATATGTTAAGATCATCTTAAATATCATCTCAGCTGTTAAATATACCAATTACAGCACACTCCCTTGCTTATCCCTGCCACCCCTTGGTGTTAGATGTCCCTAATATGCAGGGACATTCCTGGACTTCCAGCAAGATGAAGAATGCACTGCAGAGGCGCCAGCATGCAGGCAGACTTGCAAGCACCCTGAATTCACCTTTGATTTCCTCACCGTAAAGCTGTGGTCAAGACAGCAGGGTTAGGGAGCCAGAGCAGAGCTCTCACGTGTGCTGAGGCTCAGAGGCCATGGGGGTGGCAGAAATGAGCAGGGCTGTGTAACTGCAGACCAGGCTCTGACTTGATACTGCCATGTAATTATTCTTTCTTATCTGCAACGAAGGATCAATAAAAGCATGGAATAATTAGTGATTATTTAAGCCTTCTTACTGTCTGTGTATCCATCATGTAACTTCCGTTGTTTGAAAAGCAACCTGTTTTTCTTTACGCAGGAGAACATCCTCCAGAAGGTGGTCATGACTGCGTTTGCTGACCGTACTGTGGTTACAATAGCAGTAAGTAGTCTCCGAGTTGCTACATCAGTCAGTTCTTGTCAGAGTCTATGGATGTGTTAATTTGGTCATTACTTTTTTTTTAATACAGTGTTTAACTGTAAGATTTCTTGTCCACTTGGAACTACTTTCTTATTTAAACACATAACAACACCTTCTGAAATTTGTGGTGTGATGCTAAGATTGATTGCCTGTAAAGGCATGTAATCTAAGCATGCAGTCTATTTTCTACTACCCATTTTAGCTTAATTTAAAACATAATAAGGCTCTGCCTACTGTAAAATCTAAGAAGTTTCATCAAGCTACAGTAATCATTTAACTAAGGACAATTAAAATTGTGTGCTCAGTCTGCCACCAAAGCAATTTTGTTTCAGAATTTAAACAAATAAATTAAAATCTTACTAAAATTTAAAAATAAACATTCCATCCCTGTTGACATTGATGGAACTTAAGGTTTCATATTCTTGAAGTGATTATACAAAAATTTTGAGTGCATATATAATGAAATTGTTTATGAAAGATTTTACTTGAATTAAAGCAGATGGCTCAACAGATGTCAGAAGCAATACATATCTTTCAGTCCTTTATTTTCTAAAAATACACCTATTTCAGGGAAGTGAAATAAGTCATTATGCTTCTTAACATCAAAAAATTAAACACAAGTCAAGAAATCTATGCAGAGGAATCTTACAGTATCTTTTTCTTGTCACCCAGCAAATACTGTAGTATCCATTCAATGTGTCATTATTAAAAAAAAAAAAGCAAAGGAATCATAAGCATAAAATTTCCTGATTTCTCTGCATGAGAATTCTGAGTTGTGCTGCATTTTGCATTATGTATCTTTTCAGTTTGGGAGGGATAGACTGAGCAAGTTTAATTACTTTTTCACTCACACTTTTAAACTGCACAGTTCAAATGAACAGCATTGGGGAATGAACTTACTTTGAATGTTTTTAATTCCAAATGTAAATGTGGTTTACAGCAGGTGTGCTTGTATTCAAAACACTCTGTAATAGAAAGATAACATGGGTGTAGTGGAGGATTTTTTTTGCTTTTGTTTGTTGGTTTGTGGGGGTTTTTTCATATAAAGTCATATATTCATCATTTGTGCTTAGGAAGAATAGGAAGAGTATAGTATTGGGTCTATATTATCATCTATGTCACTTTATCAAGATGGAATCACTGATTCTGTAGACTGAAAGGGCAAGGGCAGCAAGTAGAACTGGAACGTGGCATTTCAGTCCCCTCCCCCTGCCTGTAGCCTGGATATCACATGAGGACTACAGCACAGATGAGATTTGTAGGCACTATCAGTCATTATTTCAAGGAACATCTGGCTAGGAAGCCACAGAATGGGTTTGGGACTGAGGGGGGCAAAGATCTAATGAGGAACCTTATGGGTGAAGACTGACTGTGTAAAGGGACTGCAGTATTCTGAGATGAAATATCCCTGCAGGAGTAATGCAGACCAAAAAAAGTCAGTGCAGTTACAGTGAACTTCAAAAAGCAGAATTCTGTAAAGTAAGGAAGCTTCCTAAAAATAAACCCCAAAAACAAATGGGAGGAGCAGAAGCTGAAAGAGGAAGCAAAGAAAATTTATATCTAAAGGGATCAAGGAAATTGCTGAATAATTGTATTTAAAAAATCCCAAACCAGTGCATGCTATTTACTAAAAAATGTTTGAGCAAGGATATATGGAAAGAAGCTGGCATGGCTAAGCAAATAAAAAAAATACTAATAGAAACAAGAAGACAGTCTTGTTAAAAGCTGAACTCATAGACAAATAAAGAAAACATCATTGATCATAAGTTCTGGCATGTTACATGCGAAAATGCAGTAAGGCAGGGAAAAAAAGTGAGAGCAGTTTCTGGAAGGTATCGAAACAAATGATGAATGCATCAATCCCTGAATCACCAGGAGCAAGAAGTCTGTCAAACTATGGGGCCATTTCATGATCAATACAGGAAAGGAATGCTCAGGAATAATAATGGTATTGCAGGAAAGCACAGTTAATTATTTTCAGTATTCACTGTGGAAATAAAAAAACAGGGAAGTTTCTTCCTAATAAAATTAATCCAATGTTAGGCCTTACTAGGGGAAGGGAAGAGAATAAAAAAGAAAACATCACTGTATAAATCCATAGTTTGCACATACCTTGAATATTATCTGTAGTTCCAGTTTCCTCATCCCCAGAATGACACATTACAACTGAAAAATGTTGAAAAGCACAAGGATAATGGGAGGTGGAGCTGCTCCTTATGGGGAGCAGCTGAGGCCTCTTCTGCCTGGAAGAAGGATCATGAGGCAAGAGGCATTAGATGGAAGCTCTGAGCAGCAAGGGGTACTTGTTCACACAGTGGGGAGCAAACCTGGAAAAATCTTTTCCAAAGGACGTGGATGAAAACCATTCATGAAAGCTCAAGAAAGACACGGGCAGTGCCTTAGAAGAGAGATCTACTCGGTTTTATATATTGACAGACCACAGCTCAGGAACCCCTCTGATCTAGACATAGTCCAGGGCTGAGAAAGTACCTGTGTGCAGTACCACACTCACTTGGCCTGTTCCCACTTTTTCTGGCTACCTTCTTGCAGCAATGTTTGGTGCCAGGACTCTGGGCTGGGGACACTGTAGTCTGAACTCATATGATTCATACTCATTGTACTATGTGCAATTTAGGTACTTGAGTACCCACATGGGTTACTTCCGTGTGTTTATCTGTGGTATTTTCACAGTAAATTAGGATGAGAAGTAGGGTAAGTAGCCTTATTCAATCTCGAACTTGACAAGAGAATGAATTTCTGGAAGTCTGTCTTATCCTGGAATATATTTGATAGATAAACTGAACTGGTATTTTCTTTATTTGGTTTTCAGCACCGCGTGCACACAATCCTCAATGCAGATTTGGTTATTGTAATGAAGAGAGGGGTTATTTTGGAATATGACAAGCCTGAGGTTCTGCTAGAACAAGAAGACAGTGTTTTTGCTTCTTTTGTACAAGCAGATAAGTAATAAAAATGAAGCATTTTAAAGTACAATTGTATTATTTTCTAAAAATGTAAAATATCTGTAAATAAATCTTGTTTCATAATAAAGTGAGGTTTTCCTTTTTTAATAGAATGAGCTCTTTTTCTTTACCTGAAACATTAATGAATTAGCCATGTACCTTCTTTTTTTGTATGCTACTATTGTTTGCTACCAAAGAATCATGAAATATGGTTGAAACAAACTACATGGGTGAAATATGACAGGGTACACATCAAACAAACATAGCCAGCATGAAGTGTCTATGTAACTCTTAATTAAGTCTCCTGTCCTTTTATGAACATTTTTTTTATGCGTTATAGCCCTACTGTAGATAATGTTGATGACTGACTAAACGCGGAAGGAAAAATTATACACCAAAGGCATTTCTCAAAACCTTGTATCTCTTTTTAATTATCTAACTGTAGAGCTTTAATATCTAAATATAAAATCTACAAAACGTTTTTTTATATTGTGGTTTATTAATAGTGCCTGTGTGTCTTGGTCTTTGCTTTAATGCCTTTTAGAAATTAATCACAAAAGTCTTCCTTAGGCTGCCTCACCTCTACCCCCATTGAATCATATTATACTTATTCCAAATGGGATGGAGCCAGGCTCCCTCCCGAACTGTGAGGAAGCTAAAAGGAGGCAGGTTGTGATAAAGTATCAGTGTTTAATGCATGCTGTTTCCAGACCAGTACAGACATACCAATTAATCTGGAAATTTTCTCTCCATATCTGGCAAACAAACAGTATTAAACCTTCCACTGTAGTTCAGAGCCATAAGAGCTTGACTCTGTCTCCTAGTTTCACGTATTTTGCCCAGTCAACTCTGTCTCTAGATTCACTGTGACCTTTACCAATAAATTATGTATACTTAAGGGAACTTGTAACTACTGAAATTACTCTAATTGGGCTGGACAACTACTTAATCCTGCCCTATCCATTCATTGTGGATTCATTGTTCCAAGACTTACTAATAGCTAAGGTGTTTAGAACTCAGTGACCCTCTGGAATGCTATAATTAATTTTTCACCATAATTCTTTTTATAGAAACTTTGGCTTTACATCTATTTTTGTCCTCTTCCCTTTTTGAAGAAAAAGTGGGAAAACTCCTTTCTCATTTTTAATTTCTTTAGCCTGTTCAATTAATGTGAAATTATTTTTTTTAAAGATATTATTTCCTAGAAAAAGACATCTCATTGTTCTAATGGGATATGTGATATTTTTAATGCATTATTTCCCTTCAAGCTCTGCATCAGAGAGCAAGGAAAATCTAACTGTTGTTGCTGCTAAAGTAGTGTTACCACAGCGGATTATTTGCAGCATCTGCCTGCTGTTATTTGTGCAATACCTGAGGACATTAAACTAGGTCCAGAGATCATATAACCAACAGGAGAGTGCAGGATGAGCAATGGTAAAAGCGGGGAAGTAGAACACCATTATGCAGATGAAATGCATGAGCTCTGTCATTGCCTACTACAGCTGAAGAGAAAGAATGGACAGTTGGGAGGTATCTCCTCCTCCAAGGAATCATTATGCTGGGCAGAGTCAAAGAAAAAAAAGTTGCAGAACTATTGGTGTGTTTTCACCCTGGGATACCAGGCATCTAATAGCGCTAAGAGAGAAGAAATGGGAGACAGGTGACTGTCCTTCCAGGGTTGTAGAAGGGCACAGTGACCACAGAGCAGGTTTTCACTACAGCTACTGTACATGCTTTTCTGGCTGCTCAGCACAGGTCTAAGGCAGGCTCTTACCCTGTGAAGGCTTAGGACAACATCACTGTTCAGGCCATCTCTAACTCATTCTGCAAAGAGACATCCTCAGAAACTTTGTAACCATCTGTGGAAGAGCCTATAAATTCTAATGACTAGAGGAAAGATACTGACAAGTCTGGTTTTGGATACTTCTAATAAAGTGCCTGGGATTTGACCCTGCAATTTGGACTAGCTCCTATTCCATAAACTTTTGACAACCTTCCCTGGAAAGGAATGCAAGGGAGTAAACGATACAGCGTATCAGTCTTGCAGTGTTAAGAAGTAAGAACTCAAAGGACAAGTGTCATACATCCCCATTTTAAGTGGGGCTATATTTCACAAAGCAGCACCACAGGAGAGTAGGGCGAGTTGGTTTAAATCTATAGATATATTCATATCTATCTTTTTAATGCCACCACACTGCTGGATAAATGTCTGAACAAGGATGTCTCTTATCCACCACTTAAAATGCGTTGAGGAAATGTGAAGTATATTTTCTATCTAGTCTTGTTTCTATGGGGCCGAATGTCAGGGAGTTTCTGCCCCTTAATTCCCAAGGGTTAGAGTCTCACAACAGTGACCAGAAACAGTATCTAAGAAAATTATTCTATGGCAGGAGGCTCACTGCTGTTATCTGGGTCGTTAAACCTTTTGCCTCATGACAGGTATTCCAGAAGTTGCTATTGAATCAGGGTTACAAATTAATTTTGCATGGCAGTGAAGCATTACTAAGCTAAATGCAGTACTAAAATGTGTGCAAGAGACAGCTAGAGAGCACCATGTAAAGCTGCTGAGGGGAGCTGCCACATTCAGACTTTCATTTCTCCTCTGGGATGGGACTCAGCTCAGTGCCAGCGGTGTTAGTGGGATAGGCTGCCCATGGAGATGCAACCAGGGTCTGTTATTTTGATTGTTTTCTACAAGTGCTCCCACTATGCAAAATCCTTTATAGTATTTATCCCCCTGTTTCTGTGGAAGTGCAGCGGGCCTTCTACACCAGCTCTCAACTCAGCTCTGCTCATGCCTTCCCCTGTGGCATTGCATAACCAACTCTGATCTTTTTTCTTTTGTCCACCCACTCATACAGTAAGGTGATTTGTGAGGCTTAATTCACTTAGGCTAACACTGTGTAGCCTTTGAAAGCTCTGCTTTTAAAGGCAGAATACCACCATGGTGCCACCTCAGTTTTAAATTTAAACGGTTATAGTAGTATCTTCTTTTATAGTCATTAAAATTATGATAAGTCGGGGGGGTGTTGAAATGTAAAGCCTATTTTGTGTGGGTGGAAAAGCTTATCCCTTATGGTTCAATACTAGAGCGGGATTGTTCATTCCTGTGAGTCCAGTTTGTTTAGCAGCTCTTAAGAGTCACTGAAAAACTCTGACACTTTTAAGTATCTGTCACTTGATCCACAAAGACAGGGCTTCTTTTTATTCTGCTCTAGAAATTCTTCAGCAGAAGTCACCTGCTTTGCTGTCCCATCTCAGCCAACAAGTGTTCAGAGGTGAAGGAAAGGAAGTGGCAAATGACAGTCCCAATGAAGAGCTGGAGTGGAAACAAGGAAACACCCTTCTATAGAGTTCAAGATTTCCTAAAACCAGCATGGTGAGCATGTTCATGCAACATCCCTTGCTGTAATTAGCTCCATGGGTCATTCCTAGCACCAGACTATGAAGCAATTTACCTTTCACTTTAACGTGCTCCTCCCAGACACATTTTTTTCATTCTACATTCATGTGGTTACCGCCCTCTGGAGGAGAAGGGATGGGATAATGCAGTTAGAAATGAGTAGGGAGAAATGGCCCAAAAGGCACGACTGCCCTTTGAATACTTATGTCTATCTCTGCAAGAGTGTGAAATGTTGCTCAGGATCTGCACAGAATTACAGAGCCTCCTTATGCTCATTTCAAAACACTGGAAGTAACTACAAGCTGCCATCAGCTGGAGAAACACACCTTTGATGACTACATCTTCAAAATACTTCATCCATTTGTGGAGTTTTTTTTAATGTATAGAAAAAAAGCATAAAAACCAAAATATTTTTAAATTTAAATTGTATATGTAAATCATGTACTTGAAGTGTAGCTACAGGTGACGTTGACAGCAAGCACGAAACATCATCTAGCAGTTGAAGTGATACAGAGAAAGGGGAAGGATCATTGGCTAAGCTCAGCCATCTGGCAGCCAGGGACCACAGCAGTTTGTCATTATTTTAGTTTTATTTACCAAAGCAGCAAGAAAGGCAACCCGGAATGAGAAAAAACATGGAATATTGGGAAACAGACCCCTCTGGAAGGAATGGATGTGTCTAAGGACACATTACTATTCAAACATACAATGTAGAAATAGTCTAAAGTAATATTACTAATTTAATTACAAGACCTATAATGACTGCTCAGAGAGCTCAGCATAATTACTTTAAAAAAAATACTCTGAAACCCCTAAGTGGGCCACGGTAAGTAGCTGTAGGTGGTGAAAGTTAATCTCAACCCCAGTTGGCTGGCTCCCAAACACCAACTGGGCAATTGCCTTGCCCACGCAAACAATGTCAATAATTGCTTACTTACAGTATGTACCAAAGCACTTAGAGCCAAAACTGAAGGGAAAGTCCACGGACACATACAATTATAAAAACAATCATAAATCCATAGCACCCTTATCCCTAATATCCTAGGATGCTTTAGCAACGCTACAACTTTAGTGTCTAAACTGAAATATTTTTAATGAGAGTAAGTAAACACAAGAAAATTGCTATTTAAACAGTAGAGCAGCCACATCAGAGTGGTTTTAAATAATGCACCTTGTCACAAAGATACATGCTTATACACATGCAGATGTATGCATTTATACGCACACAGATGTCATACTGCCACACACAAGTTGTGGCTTCCTGCCTCCTTTTGTTGCCTCTTCTAACGATTTTGCTGTCTGTAGCGAAGTTGATGTCACTGTGGGTTAGCCATTTGCAGATGGACCATTCATTACAACATATACTGGTATTTGGACAGCGGACATCTTCCTGAGCAGACCCAGCATACATCGTTTCATGAGGTCCTTCTTTAGGAGAAATCCTTCCTTAGTCAAAGCTAAATACCTCTGGTAAGTTTTCTACATGGGGATGAGCCCCCTTAGTTCCAGGTGTCTGTTAAACCATCACATCCTTGGTCTTGGCCTCTTCAAACAAATTTCCTACCACTGCCTGCCAGATTCACTAGATTAATGCAGTGCCATTTTGTTTCCTATTGCATGAAATAAGCGCACAACCCAAAACCACACCATCCCGTGAAATAGCCACTGTTAATGATGCCAGCTACTGTCAGCAAATTCGTCCTCGACCAAACGCTTACCGAAAGCAGCTCTGGGGACAGCGGCTCGCTCCCAGCACCGCGGCCTGAAACCCGAGCTCCCCCCTCCCCAGAAAATGAAAACAAAAAACCAAAACTGGGGTTAATAAAGGGAAAGAAACGCACCCAGCGCAGTCCGCGCTTCGGCTTCCCCCTTCCCTTCCCACAGGGCGACACGGAGGAGCGGCGCTCAGCGGCTTTTAACCGCCTTCCCTCGCGCCCGTAGCTAAACGGAGGCGCGCGCAGTTCCGCGGAGGCGCGCGCCGCTCCTCCACGCGCGCACACACACACACACCCGAGCGCGAGAACGACTCAGCCCCTGGTCCCTTCGCTTCGGGCTCGCCGAAGGGCCGGGACCGGCTCGGGACCGCAGCATCGAGACCGGGAACGGCCGCGCCCGGCCCTACTCGCCGGGAGCACCCTGTGTGTCCGACACTGGCCGCTCCCGGCCTCGGCCGCGCCGCCTGGTGGCCGCCGCGGCCCACACCACCTCCCCGCCGCCGCGCAGCCGGGGCCGGCTACGGCGGGGGCTGCGGCGGCGCCGTGCACCCGTTCGGCCCCCGCGGCGCGACCGTCCCCCCCTTCCCCGCTCCCGCCCCCGGCGGAGCGGCGGCTGCATGGGGCGGTGCTGAACGGCGGAGCGGCGGTGGCGGCGGGGAGCCATGCTGTCGAGGAAGGGGATCATCCCCGAGGAATACGTGCTGACCCGGCTGGCGGAGGATGTGCCGGATCATGCCCGGTACCGAGCACGGGAGCGGCGGGCGCGTTTTGTGGGCAAGAATGGTGCCTGCAATGTGGCCCATAAAAACATCCGGGAGCAGGGACGCTTCCTCCAGGACGTCTTCACCACTCTGGTGGACCTCAAGTGGCCCCACACGCTGCTTATCTTCACCATGTCCTTCCTCTGCAGCTGGCTGCTCTTTGGCATGGTCTGGTGGCTCATTGCCTTCGCCCACGGAGACCTGGACCACAGCACACGGCTGCAGCGTGACCCCGCAGAGGGGGCGTCGGGGGCTCCCGGCAGCTTTGTGCCCTGTGTGACCAGTATCCACTCCTTCACCTCTGCCTTCCTCTTCTCTATCGAAGTGCAGGTGACGATCGGCTTTGGGGGACGCATGGTGACAGAGGAGTGCCCAGCTGCCATCCTGGTGCTGATTGTGCAGAACATTGTGGGGCTAGTGATCAATGCCATCATGCTGGGTTGCATCTTCATGAAGACCTCACAGGCCCACCGCCGGGCTGAAACCCTCATCTTCAGCAAGCACGCAGTCATCGCCCTGAGGGAGGGCAAGCTCTGCTTCATGCTCCGGGTGGGTGACCTCCGGAAGAGCATGATCATCAGTGCCACTATCCGCATGCAGGTGGTGAAGAAGACTGCTAGCCTGGAGGGGGAGGTGGTACCCCTCAACCAGATTGACATCCAGATGGAGAACCCTGTTGGGGGCAACAGCATCTTCCTGGTGTCCCCACTCATCATCTACCACGTGATAGACAAGAACAGCCCACTCTACGATATCTCCCCCCTGAACCTTCACCACCATGAGGACCTGGAGATCATTGTCATCTTGGAAGGGGTAGTGGAGACCACTGGCATCACCACTCAAGCTAGAACCTCCTACCTGGCAGATGAAATCCTCTGGGGCCAAAGGTTTGTGCCCATTGTGGCAGAGGAAGATGGGAGATACTCTGTGGACTACTCTAAATTTGGCAACACAGTGAAAGTGCCCACCCCCTCGTGCACTGCTAGGCAGTTGGAAGAAGACAAGAGCATTATGGACACCATGCCATTGTCCCCTAAAGGCACAATAAGAAAGAGGTCTGTCAAGCTAAAGCCCAAGTTTACCATAAGCGATGAGCCTTCCTGATGCCTTTTGACTAGGAAACTGTTAGGGCTTTTTGTCTGAAAGATCTCATAAACTCAAAACACTGAGGTGGCCTCTTACTTTTTTTTTAAATTCATGTTGGTAGCACAAGGTATGTTCTGCTGTTATTTATTGTGGGATAAATCTAAAGCTAATTATATTTTTTTAAAGGTGTGAGAGATTTTAAGCAGCACTGGGAGTAGGAAAATCATGGGCTGCAGCTTTAAATTTCAATTCAGACTGTCCTATTTAATTGTACGATCATTTTGCATTGATTAATCTGCAGGTAATGACATATTTTCTCAAAAAAACCCCATATATTTATCTTCAGAGATTGCAGTACTTAGGGTCTTGCAGTGTCCTAAAGTCAGTAGTTTTTAACTGGGTTTTTTTTCTAACTTAATCAATATAGCAAATGAAATATTAATAATTAATAAAGTAGGCTGGATTTCAATTATAACAAAAAGGTCAAGCAATGCTACATATGGCAGAAGACCAGATCTGGAAGTGTATGTGTATTATACTCTATGTCTCAAAGAAATTAACTGCCAGATTTGTTTTATCCATATTGTATTGTATGGAGCCACTCCTACCACTTGCAATATGAAATGTATTTGAATATTTACTATTGTTTATTTGAAACCCCTTTACACTTCCAAAATAAAACATTCGGGAATACTTTTTTTGATTGTACATTTCTGATAGTAAGCAGTTTTGCCTTTGAAAAGAATGGCAGATAGGATACCACTGAGATGAACTATAGATAGGAGAAATTCAACATTCTAATTTCTAAATGAAGTGAAGCAACACACACACACACACAGAGATGGCAATAGGATACCCAGTAAAAAAAAAAATCTCTAGGTCAGAGCAAATTCTGTTAGATAATCAGGGAATATAAATAGAATTAGATATTTTAAATGAAAACTGCTTAGGTTATATTTGTGTGCAGTAGGCAAAACCCTTCACTCCTTCCTGTTTTGTAAAAGAAGAGGAGGGTTTTGTGCTTGGGGAAAGGAGGGATGTGTAAGACAGTGTGGTCACTTCTGAGATGGGGAAACAATTCCCTTTCTGTTTACAACCTGATCTCTCTACGTGCCTGCCTCGGTTCTTAGCTGAATTCAAGATCAGGCATTTACCAGCAAACACGAAGGAGCCATGTTCACCCCCTCTGGTTTCACTGTGACAACAGGGGTGATTCCCTGGATCACACTGCTGCTAATTCTCTCTGGGCAGATCAGTAGCAGGAGCAATTTTATTTCTAAGCAGTGTCGTTGGGAGATAGCAACATTGCTAAGTATGGTGTGTATTAACAGGGCAAACTGCCACTCAAGCAAAAAAAGATAATGTCCAAATAAAACCTGAGTAAGCATTACAGAACTGATCCAACACCTGGCTACACAAGCTGTGCAGAGAGACACAAAGTTGCTTTCGAACGTAAGTATTTAAGGGGCTTCTGATATTAAGGTCTTGCATGTTTCGTAGTTCACAACAGACACCTGAAATGATTTATGTTGGCATTAATATGGCAATTTTTTGATGCCTTGTCTGTGTTACAATATGACAAACTCGTTCAAAAGTGTGACAAAACTTCCATATTGACTATGGAATTTTCAGGCATCTATACTGAAATGAAATCATGTCAGGGTAAAATCAGAGGTTGTTTTAAAATTATAAAATCGTAGTTATATTTTCAGTATTTATGTATTTCAGTTTTATGAAGACATATCAGAATTATCATACTGCCAGTTAAGATAAATTCCAATTCACTTTCCAAATTCTCAATACTCAGCTGCAAACAGCTCTAAAAATGCAGCAAGTGTTTCACAATGAAAAGACAAGTCAAACTAGTGTTAACAAGTAATCGGGAAAGAACATTTGGAGAGGCATATTTTACATTTGTAATCATAAAAAACCCTATTATTTTTAAATAGGGAATGATTCAACACCTTTAGTGATAATTCTTTCTTTCTGTAAGACTGAGTTTAATTGTCACATTATTTTCCAGCTTTCCCTTTTAGTGCCTTTGTTGCATACCCCAGAGGGGCACTCCGAGTAGAGCTATTGGCATCTCCTTAGACACCTTTGTTCCTTTGAAAGTTCATTGTTCTTTATCACCTGTCACAGTACTACTGCTCTGTTCTTACAAGAGCCATTGATAAAACAGCAGTTAGCTTTCCAGTGACTTGACATCGGTGGCTCCTCCTTCGCTTTGTAATGCTTTATTTCAATGTGTCAGATGCACCTTAAGGTTCTCCCCTAAACTCTCTTCAGCGCTGGTCGCATTTTAAAGCTCTTATCAAGATTTGACCTAAATGTGAAGCAATTTCAGCTGCACTACCATGCAACTATTTTCAGAAACTGATGCAGGCCTCTTTTTCCCTCAGGGAAGTCAGAAAGGTAGAAAATCCTCTTTGTTCTGTGTGAGATGGGAGGGAAGGGATGGGAGGAAACAGCTTGCATTTGCTGGGCCGCTTTCAGGACCGCCTTTTATGTCACTTCTTTTACAACAATTTCTGACGTCTTGCAATAAAGAGGCCCCATAATACACAGCAGGATATTATGGCAGGAGGAAGGCAGGATTTGTACAACTAAAATCACTGTAATGAATTATTTCAATCGAAGTGTTGGTGATTTTGACTCTCGGGATTCTTGTAATTTAAAATTCTTTTGTTCTTTCCCCACTTAAAATATTTAAAAGCATTTCAGGGGCAACACAAGGAAGGATAAATGTATTTATTTTGTACTAGGGTTACTTCATTCTGTCACTTGCAATGTATTTGGGAACACAAATATCAGAAGTTGTTCTTAAAGCTGTGCTGACCGCCCCCACTCAGCAGGAAGGTTCTGAAGAAGGCGTCAGTGCTGTCGTTTGACGTAGAAAAGTCCTCATTCTTAGCAATGAGCAAACGCTGCATGTTCCATAGTTGAAGTGCAAAGTAAGTGGGCTTTTGAACTTTCTGTTTCAGCCTACATCTGCTTTTTGATAGGTAGTATCACAGCTGGGGTCCTGCTGAGGAGAAGGGGGGAGTGTGCTGTGGCTCCCACCGCCACTACCTCTCCACGTGGCCTCTGCACAGAAACCAGTGTCAGGGAAGCTGGGGGCTAAATGCTTGGGGCTTCCCCTGGCAGAGGAGAGGATGTGGGAAGCATATGTGGGAAATTTTCAGTTTTGTAGTGACCCATTGCTGAATTTAGGGTGTGATGGAACTGACTGTGTCCATGGGAATTGCCTTCCCTGTGTTTCAGAGTCCAGAGACTGTTACCAGTTTATACTCATGGTTCACACTGTTTAGTGCATTCAGATTGAAGTTTTTAAAGCGGTTTGTATGGGCAGAAAGATCGCAGAGCCTAGGAATCTGAGACTGGAGAACACTTATGTTATAAGCCATAGTTTTAAAATACTTTGTAGTGACTGCTGATGAGAACATAGCCACAGGCCGTATCAGCTTCATGTTGTTTTTCCTAATGAAATCAAGGGACATATGTATGCAAAATTAGAGTGTAACCAGGTCTGACTTTTTCTCCTTATCCCCCAAGGCACGTGTTAAGCATGATATTAGAGCAGTGTACTTCAGTAGGACAATGTCCCTGTAAATCAGATACAAACCAGAAGTGAACTGAATATTAAGGCAAAAGAGGGCCAGAGACACACAGTAAATACATTCAAAATTCACAAGTGACAAAGTGGGAGGAGAATGTCAAGAAGTCATAAACTATTTTCTTTCTGAAGCCCTTCACACCAGCAAAGGTGTGATGACGCTGAAATGAGAGATCAGAGACCTAAAAAGCAGATATGAGAGGCTGGTATAGAAGTCTTTAACGAGGCCAGGGCTTACACGCTAGCATAGATTAGCACCAGGGTCAATGTCAAATTTCAGCCTGCCCTGTAAGGTGAGACTGCAGGATGGACATGATCAGCATTGCTCAATCCAGTGGGTAAATACTGCTGCGTATTGAGCGAGGTACAAGTCATAACAGAGCCCAGTTAGGAGGGCTTTGTAGGATCTGATTCTTGCGGTTAGTTATTAATAGTTAGTAATACCAAGCTAATGAATAATTAAAAGTCGTTTGGAAACTGAATTAGTTTCTTTATGTTTTCCTTCCTCTTCCTTTCTTCATCTGTACATTGGTTACCCCTAAGGGGAAAAGCTAGCACAGAGTGTTTTGATTTGGGATGAAACACAAAAGTACTTTGGGAAATAAAGTACAAAAATAAATAGATGTTAGAAACACAAAAATCCCCTGTGAAAGTGCCAAGCTTGAAACTTTCACAGTGATTCCTTGTAGAAAGCCTGGAAATACCTATTCCTATGAACTGGATATTAATAAACTAGCATAGATTGTACCCTGGGTTTCACTTTGCAGGTCCCTGTGGAAAAGAAAGTGGCTTTGCTCTTTAAGTTTGGGTTGAGGGAGGAGACTAGACGATTCAAAATCACTACATTTTAGGCTCCCTTGTTACACCTTTATCTGTCCCCGTGCTCAAAGTGCTGCCACTAAAAATGGGCAGGATTGATACCCTTTACAGTGCATATTTCTGTGTTATCCTGCATTCATCCAGGGCTATCTGCCCCATTCCAAGGTGACTATCTCAAACCCAAAAGCCCTGCCCCAAGGTTCCTGGAAGGCAGTAGAAAAGCTACTACCCATCATGTCTTTTTGATTCAAAGACATTATCTGTGAACCCGCTGAAAGCCTGTGCTGCAGCAGAAAGAGGGATTTAAACAGCCCTGCAGACCTTACTGAAGTAAAGATGCTGTTTGAGATGTGAAGACCTGTGTGTGAAGGGGGCCTTGGCTAAGCTGGACAAGAGCGGGTGGTGGGACGTGTGCTCAACGTGGCTGGTGACTGCCTGTAACAAATGACTCAGTGTACTATTTTTGATTCAGCAACAGGAGAAAGATATGTGATACAAACCTCCACACCCTCCAAGGAGAACTATTAAAAGAGCAGAAGACGTTCTTGAGAGGCTGCAGATACTACTGCCTACATCCTACTCTTAGCACTGCTGGGTGCCTACAGAGGACTATGCTGCATGTTTTTCTGGGTTGTCCCCTTATTTTAATATATAATGTGACTTTAAAGAATCATCACAGGGGAATGACTCAGTTTAAAAGTAATTTTCAAAAATCAGAATCCACAGCCCATCTTCACCACTTGCCCCTGTCAGTCTTTGTACCTGATTTACTTAATGAATTTAAATGCAGACAGCAACTTTATGAGAGTTGTTCCCTCACTGTAAAGCTGAGCATGTTTAAATAATCAGCCCCATCTGAACTGGAGGGGCCCAGAGACCTCATGATAGTGGCCTTGCAGAGGAGCAAGTCACCTCTTTCCTCTCCTCACAGGAGCTGTACCCTGCCCTATCCTATCCTGTCTGTGTGCTCTGGTGCTGTCGGGGTGGTGAGGCTCCGAGCTGTGAATAGGGCAGCTGGGTACTACAGTGGGAGGGAGGAGCCACCCTTTTCCTTCCCTGGCTGTTCCTTGTTTATTTGCTATTTTAAGTGGCAAATACCTGCTTATTATTTTTGGTTTATGTTTTCTTTGCCCAAGAGAAGGTAGGCACCGTGTATACATATCATTGTTGCCACTACAGTCATAATAATATTACTGAACTGAGATTGCCAGTGAGCACCAGTGCTAGCAACAGGACACCTTGACTTCAGTGAGCTTCAGATCAGGCCCCCATGTTAAATCCTGGTCCTTTAAATCCAAGGGAGCTTGCCAGGGAGTTCATTAGCACCAGCATTTCCCTCTTAGGGTTGAATGTTGGTAGGTTAATAGGGTAGGCAGCTGGTCCAAACTCTCTGAAGGTGTTTTTGCTGTAACAGTGATGCTGTTCCCTGTGTGTTATGTTAAAAGTTTCCTTCTGCTTCAGCATCTCCTGGGGAATTCTTCCTGTGTCTTGTGAGTAAAAATCTTGGTTTATTTTCTTTTCTTTAGTGTGAGAGAATATGGCCCCTGTGCATATTGTATAATCCTGTGTGCTGAAGTGTTTGAATGACTTGAGATTAGCTTGTCCTGTTTATTGAGCCCTTGCAAGCAATGAGGACAATATTTTCTGAGCCCTGCCTTTGTTCCAGATGCATTTTTCATATGTTGGTAGCTCTACTTTGGCTTTGAGACTTGAGGGGGGAAAAATGTTAGCAATGTAATGCTTCTTTTGTAGGAAGGGTGGAGATGAGCAGGAAGATTGGAGTGTTCCTCTTGCAAAATATATGGAGTGCTCAGGGAGCAGCTTCTTTATGTAAAATGATGGCGAATTTTGACCTTGAGGGTAAAGATGGTTCACTATGCAGCTATCCCAAGTGATGTTATAGAAGATTATCAGCGCTCTGGGGGTGTGCTGACCACTGAATACATGAGGGTGGCTTTATTTGAAAAAACGGCTGGCTTCCACAACCATGGTTGGTTAAATGCTTGTTGAGGCTTTATCTAGAAATATCTGTAGTAAATAGATAGTTTTCCAAAGGCAATATCTATCTTTAGTAGTGTCTCATAGGAAGTAGCCATTGTTTTCTCACAGATTTTCTTCTCTCAGGTATTGTCTGGACATCCATACCTGAAATGCTTACACTTAAAATCCACCTGCTTTACTAAATGGATGCCTTAGACAGGGATACTTGATCACTCAGTTTGAACAGTTGTTCATTTGTGGTTCCTATTTTAATTTCAACAAAGTTGTTAGTCCTTTGATTATTTTTTTCCCTACTTACTTTATTCATTACTTTACACAGCCTGAAAAGTTTGTCACTTCTATTGTGTCCTTGAACAGGATCTCTTTAAGGGGAAAAAAAATTGTTCTGCAATATGCCACAGCCCATGACCTACAATCAAACTCTTAAATTATAGTACTGCCATTCAAGTTATTTCAATGATATCACAAGTGTTTCTACTATTATGTGTAGATCTGTCCAGGGAAGTGGAGCTTGAGTAAATTTTAAATTGTAGGTTTCCTCAAAAATTTAATCTTCAGTAGAAACTTCAAATTTGATCCTACTTTCTTAGCTCTGCATTTCTGGTTTGCAGGTCACACAGGAGATGAAAACAGATCCATCCTCATAGTCTGTATTTGCTAATTCTCCCTCTATTTGGAATAATCCCTTAAATTCACCCTGTTTCTGTTCCTTCCAGATACACAGCACTGAAGCTTCCCATCTGCAGTACCCTTTGGATGTGCAGTGAAGTGCTTTCTTTTCAAAGTGGTAACTGCTTCTTGGTTAGACAGACCAGAATCCTTGCTTTGATTTTTTTTTTTTCAGAGAGAAGACGATAAAGGTCTCTGCACCAAAGCCACTCCATAAATGAGTCATGTTGGCTGAGCGGTTTGTGTTCTACTATCAAAGCTGTAATTTTCACATTTCACTGATGTCCCACAACCCTAAATAATCACCTGAAGAGACCAGTATAGATGTAAGACTCCTTGCTTGCTAATTCCTCTTGTTTGGACTTGGCCTTCCACAGGCCTGGTGTGAAACCATTGCCTGTTCAGAAACTTCTTCTGTATCTCTGGGAATCTCTGTCTAGGCTGCCAGGGATGCCTCGCTGCCTACTTCAGGTGACTTCTTTAGCAAAAAAGGTCTTTGTTAATACTAGTAGTTGTTTAAACTTGGGGACACCTTCTTTGGTGATGATGGACAATATCCATCCTGACTCCTTTTTCACCTGCTACACACACATTGCTGATCCCAAACCTAGAGTCCTGTAGGAGATACAAGGTGTGCAGCTGCTGCATAAGCCATCCTGTCACTTACACCTTCCAGTGATGCTTGCCCGGTGAGGTGACAGTCATGCTCAGTAATGATATTGCCAGAATGGTCTTTATAGTTTTGGCCTGTTTTAAAACTTATACTTGAAGGGTTGTGTGTGGCTCTGATTTGCAGAGACAGTTTATTAGCAGCCCTGTTAAGTTCTTCTGCAAAGTGGGAAGAAATAATAGTATTTTCAATATTAACAATCTTATACTGACCTATCATAAAGTGACTTTATGTATCCATAGAAAAATCCACAATCTTGCAGTAAAAGGTATTGCTAAACTTATACCAGTCCACAAAATTTTTAGTAGCATGTTTTCATTACCCGATATTCAGTCATCTCTGGTTTTCATGTTGAATTTCAGAGAAACTACTTCAAAGTCTACTAAATTCAACTGTTGTCGTCTTATTGACTTCACAACATCTGGATGCGGTTCAGAGGATGCCTGACTATGTGCTGGCCTTCATATTTCATTCATTTTTTGTGGAACAGTTTAAATAAAACAGTTGATCAGCAGTAGTTGTGAGGTTTCATTTGATCTTTAGTGAGTTTTTGAGGAAAAGTTCTATTAGTTTATTTGTAAAGTTTAGTTTAGCTATACTATAGCTTATTCAGTTCATAACTGTGGAATGAAAAATTTGATAGTTTCCATGTTATTCTGACATATAGAAATACTTCCTTAAAGATATAATACTGTTCAGGTAAGACTGTAATACCTCTAATAACTATGTGGGGTGTCTTATCCCATTATCCATCCACACTAAAAGAAGCTTCAGTACTTGCAGACTAGTATCCAAATTTAAACTAACTTTTAAGAGATAACAAATAATAATAAAACAATACAGTTAACCTGCAAACTCAAGTTGAAAGGCTTATTCTACAGTGTTGAGTTGCTGGATGGAAAGCCTCACATCTTAATATTTTAACATTGTCAGGTGCCTTTGGAGAGAAGGTTGTTTGCTCATAAAAATATAATCCATTTTCTCCAGTGTTAGTTTTAATGACTTGGTTGGCTTCAGGTAACTCTGTCCAGTCTTTTTGGCTCTGATATCTGTATACAGCACTTGATGATACCAAGTACAAAATTTGATATTGAAAGTTCAAGATGGTCTTATGGACTGTGATTTGTGTAGGAGTATCTCTTGTCCTGGGAAACTGTGCCAAGAGTGGTTTATTGCAGAAGAAACACTTGTAACAAAAGAAAAAAGCATATACCTGCTTTACTTTTGAGTGTTCTGTGCCTGGACTCAATAAGACACTGCGCTTGCATATGTATGTACATAGTGTGTCTTACTGCATATATTAAAGGAGAGAAATTTCACTTCTTGGGTTTTTTTCTGGCAGCAGGAACAAGAACGAATTATGAGTCCTAGCAATGTGGTGGGAATTAAGCACTTGTCTTGAGCAGCTCGCTAGTTGTTTTCAGCCCATTCACCTTTGCTTCCACCAACTAAAATATTCTGTTACTCTGCTACAAAATAAAAGAAGATCTATTGTTTAAGGACAAACTAGTTAAGAAGTGAAACCCACACAAGGGTTTGATGCTAACATTCCTTAAGTATGAAATATTAAAATCTGTATTGCTTTCTTGCAGCTGGAATTTTACAGCAGAGTAAAAATTTACATCTTGTGGTTCAGAGGGGAGAGGGATAGTGAAATCGTTCCTGTCAGATGTGATCTCCGGGAAGCAAGCTGGTTGTGGAATGGCTGGATTAAAGATAATAGAGCTTCAATTTTTGGCTTTTATTTTTTTACCTGCCAATTTACTTTTTAGGAAATTTCATAGTGGGGAATATAACATTCTTCATTCATTTCAAATATAACAATTCAAGGAAAGCAAAAATCCAAGTTGAATTCAACCTTCATTTCTACCAGTTTCTTGGAACTTTTGTAGACACTCTCAGTAGCAAAAATAACATTCCAAGAGAGTATATCTACTAGAGTACTGTGTAGACTATTTCAACAGAAATAGTCTCCTGGAGCTGAATCATTTTTGCACAGTGACTCCTATGTTACACCCTCCAGTCCCAAACAACTCTGTACACCTGAAACGGAACTCTTTTCCCCCTCAACTTACATCAAATAGTGCTTTGTACTGCCCTTAAAGTGAAGGGACACGTAGATGTGTTATTTCTAAGGCTTCCAGGTATGTATAACTCTCTTGTGACGGGTTTCTCCAGGCTTTGTACATTACTTTGAAAGCTTTTTTTTTTTTTTTTTTTTGCAAACATGAAAGCTGTAGGTGCTATCTGATGCATCTGATGCAGAGTCTGTAGATAGAAACAGTTGTCCAAGCAGCACAGTAGCGCTTAGCTGATGTTATCCTTGATTGTATCTTCCTCCCGTAACCGCTGGATTTGTGTTGCTTCAGGGCAGAAATCATTTACTCTACAGACACGGAGAGATGATACAGCATTTGCAAATGCTAGATAAGCAGATTGAGACGTGAAAAGGAAGTCAAGTAAACTTAATTATTTAGCTCTTTATAGCCTTGGTATTTATATATTTGGTTATTTATACAGGAAGCAAGAGTGATCCAGTCTCTGTAAGGAATATAATAGCTATGAGAAATAATGTTCTGTTGAGACCTTAAACACAACAAACCTCTACTGCTTTGGCTATGGAAATATACTTATTTATAATTCCTTAGTACCTATCCAGATACAGGGCTTCTGTAACAAATGTAGCATGCTTCATGTTTAATATTTTATTAAATAACCCTTGGCTTATGACATTCCCAGCTTCCCTTTGCTAGGCTTTCTCATGGTCCCTCAACAAGTACACCAGCACAGTTTAAAAGGTGGTGAGTTATGGTGTACAAGTGTTTTCCGTGCTGCAGGAGGAACATGGAAAGTCTATTTACTTTCTTGTAAAGTGCCAGTGTCCTATCCAAAAATACCTTCGTTGGAAAATTAGGCTCCCTGGTTTCCAGTTGGGTAGGCAGGAATACAGATGCCATGGGCACTTTGAAATTCTCAAGCAAACGCTGTCTCTCAAGCTGTATCTAGACTTTCAGACAGATTTAGATCTGTTACCTTGAACATTTTTTGCATGCATTGGCTTGCAGGCGCAGCGCTGTGTAGGTGTCTCACGTTGGGACAAATAATCAGATCTGGGGGGGGATTCTTTTTTTTTTTAACTTTCTTAAGAAAGTTTATGACAAACCCAAATCTTATCAGGAGCAGTACTTGTGCTGCTCCTTAGGTTCAACCCTCTCAAAACTCTCTGTTTCTGATCTAAGCATATAAAGCTGGATGTCCAGGATGCAGCTGCACAGATCTTGCTCTGGAGAAGAGTCCAACTCAGGTTTAAAGGCAATATGTCCTTTCCTCTTGAAACCATCTGGAAAGTATAAGCATACTACCCATAGAACACAGGATAAAAGGCTCACCTTGTAAATTGAGAGAATAGGACTGTGCTGTGTGGCCATGTAAATGTAGTTGGGTTTTCTTTGCAATACAGTTTTCTCTCCATCATCAAGAGATCTGAGAACCACTCATCATCCTTATACCTTAAGAGTTTGATTCCTTCCTGAAAGAAGGAATGGGGTCTGCAAGTGAGCAGCAACACAGCACTTGGCACGTCTGTTAAACATTGCATTGTACCCAGTGCTGGTAGGGCTGGAAAGCGAATCACCAGACTACTTTACATTTTATCAGTGTATGATATAGAACTGCAAGGTGGGAGTTTCCCTCCTTCCCCAGATACTGAGCACTGAGTAAGATTTAGGAAAATGCTTGTATACTCACAGATTGTGAGGGTCTGGGAGAGAAGTCACCAGCTGTTGGAGAACTGAGTGTAGCAGTTCAGACAGCTACTCAGAGAAAATATGTGGTATTGCAAAGAGCAATTCTGTCTGACCACATGAAAGTGACTGGATTCACATCAGGGTGTCTGGGTTAGAAGAAATGACTGTCAGCTCTGGAGGCAAAAGAGCACCCATCCTTGTAAGAGAGAGATGAAAATTTGTGAGTTTTAAAGAGGGAACTTTTGCTTTGAATAACAATCTGTTTTGGCACCAACCATAGCCCTACCAACAGTTACTGTCTTCCAGAAATTAAACCATACCCTCACTGCATGGTAAAGCAGTTTGTTTACCTATGACAGTAGTGTCCACTCAGGATGATGCCGCTCAAGAGTGTCATGAATTATGTTGATGGGAAGCTCTGCCCTGGTGTGCTTGTGTATGTTTGGAGGCATGAACAGTGCGTGGAGCCATGACAGTGCCGTTCTTTTCTATGTGCACCTGCAACTGAAAAACTTTCAGATCCCCCAGGTCCTTTAGCAGAATTGCTTTCTCTTCTATTGCAGCATTACGTGGTGAGTTACGGTGCATGGTACTCAGGAGAAAGGTGTACCTTTCTCTGGTGAGTCAAACTGCATCTTTTCTGTTAGTCCTTTGTGGCGGCGTATTCAGTGCATTGCATCTCAGCCCAGCACTATTTTTTCACTATTTCATAACTACTATGTTGCAATTTTTTTTTTTAAACAAACAAATAAAAGCTATGTGTATATTTGGTGCAACACTGATGCACCACTAGCTTTGTGCTGAGGAGACCAAGGGACATCTGAAACACTTAGGACATGTCTAGACTGAAAGGCGAGGAAGGGTGAGCTATGATGACACCAAGAGAAACTGAATTTGACACTGAGAGAAACTGAATTTGCTGACTGGGGATCCCTGGCCCTCAGTGAGGTGAGTGTGGTGTGGGCAGTTGGAGCCTCCGGTTCCAGCCTGAATCCAGCCAGCACAGCGCAGGGCTGTGATTCTGTGTAAAAGCACAGTCAGCTTAGCAATACCCAGCCTGCCTGCAGCCACTGAGGTACCAAATGAAAATATTGCTTTTAAGCAAATGGGGGTGAAAGCATGTGAGGAATGCTTTTGGCAACACTGGCTAAAGATCACAGTAGCAGTAAGGAGTATTCCAGTGCTGGCTGTAGTCACTCATCCCTCCTATGACCCTTCGTACAAAAGCATTGGCAAAAATAGCTTTCAATGTAGAAATTGTAGTACAGTCAAAACAGAAATTTTAATGCTTGAAATCATTTATGTGGTTTGCAGGGCTTAATGTACAGGAAAGGAGCCAGCCCAACCAAAAGAGAGGCAGCTCTTAATCCAAAGACTGAGCCAAGTAAAATGCAACTTGGGAGCTGTAAATAATTAATAGATAAATTAATAAAGACTGTTCTGATGACACTGTAATTACCTGGAGATGGAACTAAATCTACCCATTGGGAAGATGACTGGCTGGTTATTTTTTCTTGTCTGAGTATTGCAAACACAGTAGAAAGTTAAAATACAGGTACTTATTTAGATTATGAATAGCATATGTGATTTAAGTTCTTGATACCTTTATACTACTTGGTCAGCACAAATGTGTGAACACTTAGAGCACTTAATCTTCCCCTTTTCTTGTTAAAAATGAAAATGCATAGAAACAAGATATTTAGACTAAGAATTACAAAACTGTTGTAGTTGAAAATTAGTGGTAGCTTTATGTGTCATAAGTAGTGTAACACTGAAAACAGAAAATTAACCCAGGCATACAGGGAAACTCTGACCAAAAGCTTAAGGCATGCCTGGATGACAATACCCTATTCTTTTCTCCCAGTTCTCATATCTAACATCGTGGTTTTTATCAGTTTTCTTGCCTAGTCACTGGTGACTGTGTTTTCCTGGGAGCTTCAGGGACTGAATGAACGAACAACATCTCTAAGCTGACACTGATATCTGCAGTTTTACCTTAGAGTTCCTGGGGGGAAGGAAGCTGATACAAAACAACTTACCAACGATCTCCAAAGAACCTGTTCTTGAGCAGTATCAGGAGTTGATTGGTTGGGGTTGGTTTTTTTTTCCACTAACATGTAGTGTCCTACTCCAGGAGGACTGTCGTTTCCAGTTATACATGTAAAGAGTATCTCTTCCTGGTCAGTGTCTAGGGGCTTGAAATATCAAGTGATTCTGATATTGTTGTTATCCAGCTGTGGTGTGCTGTACATAGGAGATGAAGCACAGTGCGGAGGTGTCTGTTCAGAAAAAGCATTGTTGTTTTAGTGCTCGTTTGTACTTTGAGACACTCTTCCATAAGGAAACAGCATAACGTAAGAAATGCGTTCTTGTCAAAGAAAGAAAAGAGAAAAAGCCCGTTTGAAATATGGCAGTTGTTACTTGGCTTTTGAGGGATCGTTCAGTTTCCACCATCCTATTTTATTACGCCACCTCTGCCTCTTAACGAGCTCTTTAAAGTGCTCAGTAATCCTCGTCTGAGGCTCCCTCTAGTGAAGAAACAGCATGCAGCAGCATGTGCTGACGATGTGAAAAATGGTGTGTTGTAACGACTCTGTTACTCTCTATGGTACTAAATGCACTGGCAAGGTCTGCACAGCCTGTAAAATGGGCTGACGTGGGCTCAGGATCTTCGCTCCTTGCTAACTGAGGTACCTCGTGCCTTTCTGTGACTGGAAATTCCCATCCATACGTGTTTGCATAGGATTCTACTCTGTGGATGAATAACTAACTCATCCTCTCCTCCTAGATGGGCTCTGAATTCATGCAGCGAGGTAGCTGGGTATGAAGTACAGTGGAGGTGAGGGGCTGCCTGCACCTCCATCCTATTTTCTCCACTGTCACTGGCAGGGAGCTCAAAAATTGCAGTGCCTGTTCCCAGTGTAATATTAACAGCAATGATAAGCTCGTGGGACAGGGTGTGAAGTGAGATGTTAGAGGGGAAATGCTGTGTAATCTGTGCACCATCACCTTCTGTGAGACAGAAATGGCTCTATGGGCAGTTTTTAATAAGGAACCGGCTGTGAGCTATTGGGTGTTAAGGAAATGCACCCATGAGTACAAACTGCTTGCAACAGAGGCTGAATAGCAGTCGCTGTGCAGGCATTCAGACTAACAGCTCCTTGAACTGATGGGAAAGGTGCAAAGAATGCAGAGGTCAGCTTGGTAGTGCTGCTCTATCCTGGGCTTGTCACTGAAAAAAAGACCAGGGTTAGAAACTGGTGTAGCTCTGAAAAAAAATCACCTCATTGATGCTGTACTACGTAAGGAAGTGCACAGGCTGTTATCTGGCATAGTATTGGATAGTATTAAGTGTTTCTATTAAATACAAAGTGGTTCTGGCAAGATAATTTTTAAGGCATTAGAAAACTGAGGGTAACTGTAGATGGTTTTGATGTTTGCTACATGTGGGTGTGTAAATAATAGGAATCAGGTGAGTTCCCTCTTTTCCATTATGCAAGAAAGAAAAACTTTTTTAGAAATTTAAGTAAGCTACATAGTGTTGCTGTTTTCAGACTGGACTCTCATTTCACTAACATGGTACCACTACCTCTTAATTTCAGTAGCAGATACTTGAGGATGTAAACAATAAAGTACCTCTGGGAGCAGCCTTAGTGACAGCTCTGGGCAGCTGCTATCTACTTCTGCGTAAATTAGAGGGACGATCCATAGCTCAGAGCTTTGCTGCTTTGCAAAATGCCATTTTCTTAATCAAGATGCATTTACAAAATGGAAAAACCTAATGTGGCTGGATACGGCATCATGTCCTGTTCATCTCAAATGGACACATGGCCATTCTGACATCCTGAAATAGCTGACACCTGCTTGGAGGGCATAATCTGTGAGCAAAGCAACCCATGGTGCAAAAGCTGTTACTGAACTTGTGGGGGCTTCACCTTCTCTGGGCTTTCTGGTTTGCACCTGAGCAAGTCAAGGAAGTGTGTGGTGTTGTCAAGACTCTGTAATGCTGTTGCAGAAGCATTTCAGCTACTTGGATGCCCAATTTTCCATATTCATAAAAATAGAAAGCCAAGTAGCTAATTGCAGTGAGGCAGCTGGTGTCAAGGAAGAACACGAGATACTTGTGTCTCTTTCTAAATTCCTTTTCAAATCTTTCCAGAAAGCGAAAGTAGAGGCCAAACAGGAACAGCCTCTAAGCAGAACTATGAAGTTATGCATATAGTTAGGACCTCTTGCCTCTTTCCCACCCATTAAAATAAAACACTAGACATTTCTTGCTGCACTGAGTTTCAGTTTAATCCAGTTAAAAACTAGTCTATACAAAGTACGGAGCAGGGCGTTGTTTTTTTCTATGCATATTGCACTGGAGGATATGAATTTGTACAACGTTGATGAAATCTTATCCCTTCATCCTCCTATTGAAATCCCAGCCAAATACAAAACCAAATCTCTGCATCTTTGTCTTGGAACTGGTGTCTGCAGGAAGTTACATTCATTTAGGAGGTGATTACAAAAAAACTGAAAAGCAGAGTACAGGTGAAAGCACTGGAGCCTTTGATATTCCAGTTCCCTATTTATCCGTGATTATAGCTCCCTACTTCCTCACTTAGCTGCAAGCTTAATCTTTTTTTTCAACTTTAAAAAGCTCCTGAGAAATCAGTACCATGGCAGAAACATGCTTTTAGTGGCTAATACTTTTAGTCTCTTTTATGGCAGAGAGAACCCAATTAAAAGACATCAGCATTGAAAACAACAAACACATTAAAAAGCAATAAATCTGCTAAATGCTTCATGTGGAAGCATGACTTTAGCACACTGGATAACCTCGAAGGCAGATGTTCCTCATTAAAATCACACTTCAGAATTGATCCACAGTAATAGTCTGCTGACTTTATTACATTCACACAGAGACCTTTTTTAGCCTGGGCATGAAGAATGATACCTTTCCTCTACAGAGGAGGAGATGGACATTATTGGGTAAACATAGTCTGTCAATAGACCAGACCTGATGGACCAACTTTTGAAAGAAGAGCCATGCAAACGTGGCTATCCTTGTGGATGTGTGACACAGTACCCATGCATATGAGGCATTTTTTAATTAGGTGGACAAGCATAGAGTTGTAATTTGGGCTCGTCTCAAAAACTTTTAGGCAATAAACTTAAGATGTGCTGAGTAGGAATTCAAAAACTTGAGCATAATTGAGGACTGAGGCTCTGACTTGCACATAATTTAGGGCAAATAATTGTCAGTTTGACTAAACCTTGATTATCTTAGAGATAAGCCTGATCACCAATTCTAAGGTTTAAAACCCTGTTTCCCCTTCTAAAAAAGAAAAAAAAGTCTGTAGTATATTGCTAATCTTCAAGCCTACTAATTAAATTAACACTGACAATATTTAGGTATTGGATGAAGGAATAATGTGCACTGTTTTTCACTGAACATGCCTCAGTGGCTAGCTGAAGTGCAAAACGAGAAACTTCTAATTCATGATGGAACAAGTGAAGACTCTGGCTTCTCACAAGCAGCTTCCTCAGTCACTGCTGAACTCACTACACAGCAGTGTACAGAAGCGGAGTTCAGCACCCAAGTTACAACAGTTCTTTACAAAACTCTGGACACTTCAAAGTAAATGGGGATATAGTGCCCATCTCCAACAGCAGGGAGAATCAGGATCCTACAATTAAAATGTAGGAGGTTGCACTGAAAAGCTTGAGCATTACATTACAAGGCGTGTCATTACACACAATGACATTTATTAGGAGGCAGATGGAGCCTGAAGGAATGACTTACTGGTAGAAATATCTTCACACAGAAAGGTTCAGTCCTTGATTCTCTACGAATAACTGTGGTTGTATCATTTGTTCTCTGCAAACTTTCATGTGGGATGGGGAGAAGACAAAAAAAATTTCCCCTCACCTTTTCCGTAACACTGGAATAATTCCCCCTTTGTTTCTCTCCTCATTGCGTTGCCCGTTATCAGGCCACAAGCCCAAAGCCAGGGCTGTGCACTGAGAAACTGTTAGTCTGGATGTGGCTCTAGCTGTGCCTGGGCCTCTTAGCAAACAGATGAAGTTGTTGAAAGGTATTTTAGTCTCCTGACAAAGATGAAAGCAAATTGATGTTACACTTGCATGGAAATGACAAACAGTGGAGACGTTCAATTAAAATGTTAACCACTTGCATGAAGAACAGAAAGAACAAAGGTAAAATAAATCAAATTTGTTTGCAGACGACACTAAACTAGGAGGAAGTGTTGATCTGCCTGAGGGTAGGGAGGCTCTTCAGAGGGATCTGAACAGACTGGACCAATGGGCTGAGACCAATGGGATGAAGTTTAACAAGACCAAGTGTAGAGTGCTGCACATGGGACATAACAACCCCATGCAGCGCTACAGGCTTGAGGGAGACTGGCTAGAGAGCTGTCAGGCAGAGAAGGACCTGGGGGTGTTGGTTGACTGCAGGCTGAATATGAGTCAGCAGTGTGCCCAGGGGGCCAAGAAGGCCAATGGCATCTTGGCTTGTATCAAAAACAGTGTGGCCAGTAGGACTAGGGAGGTGACTGTGCCCCTGTACTCAGCATTGGTGAGGCCGCACCTCGAGTGCTGTGTCCAGTTCTGGGCTCCTCACCATAAGAAGGACATGGAGGTCCTGGAGCGAGTCCAGAGAAGGGCAACCAGGCTGGGGAAGGGGCTGGCGGGCAAATCCTATGAGGAGCGTCTGAGGGAGCTGGGGCTGTTTAGCTTAGAGAAGAGGAGGCTGAGGGGAGACATTATCACCACCTACAACTACCTGAAGGGAGGTTACAGGGAGGTAGGCGATGGTCTCTTCAGCCAGGTGACAGGTGATAGGACAAGGGGGAATGGCATGAAGCTGTGCCAGGGCAGGTTTAGATTGGACATTAGAAAAAAATTTTTTACTGAAAGAGTTGTCAGGGCCTGGAACAGGCTGCCCAGGGAGGGGGTCGAGTCACCTTCCCTGGATGTGTTTAAAAAAAGGGTAGATGAGGTACTTAGGGGTATGGTTTAGCTTAGGATGGGAATGGTTGAACTTGATCTTCAAAGGTCTTTTCCAACCTTGTGATTATGTGATTCTGTTTGTGTGGTATAAATGAAGGAAATGTGATATGACAACTAACAAGATGAAACAGATAAGGAAACCTAATCTGTTCCAGCAGTGAGTTCTGTTATACTGTGTGAGAACAAGAAAGTACTCAGGCCTGATGCAAGGAGCCTTAAACATGGAAGGAACAGAGCCAGCTTCTATCAACCCAAGTTCTGCAGTGAGAAACTTCCCAAATGTCAACACAGAACATTAGTAATTGGCTCCTGTCACTTTTTTTTTGAGTTTTTGAGTAAAATTTTTGAGTCTTATTCTGAAAGGAACATCTTTCTGTAACAGAGATTTGCCTCTTATTCTTTGCTCAAAACCCAACTGATCTCCTTTAATGGCACTGTCAGCAGTTAGCCAGAGAACAGGAAGGTAATGTAAAGGATGCTTGCCAAGGGGAGGGTGTGTGTATCAGTTCAAAGCCAGCATTGTATAATCAGAATAATCCATATTTTAAAAAAACCCAAACAATACAACCAAACAAAGCCATAAAAACCCAAGCAAACAAACAAAAAAACCCTAACAATGTTTATACTTTAGGATACTTTCAGTCTGAAATGAATGACAAGCAAGGACAATCACACAACTTTTTGACAGCATAGCAAAACCCACAGGAGAATTACATTATTCTCATAAAATTTTGGCTTACTATCTTAGGGATCTGTCCTGGTTCCATACCAAAATAATACAATCAAGTAGCATCTCTGTTTTAGGACGCTTCATAAGCTTCCACCAACTGCTGAAAGACTAGTAAGAGTTAATAGCGAGACTCTTACCAAGTCAAAAATTTATGTCTAAGTGTTGCAGTTTTGTGTAGCTGTGCTGCTGAGATGACTTTTGTAAGCACCAGTTACAGCTTTCTGCAAGCCCCAGACTGTAAACATCGGCCAATTCAAGGCCAAAGTTGCTGCTGACCAGGGCTGAGCCAATCAGAGATGGTCACAGCACCTCTGTGAATCACATATAGGAGAAAAAAAGAAAAAAAAACTGCTGGCAGGCGCACTTTGCCACTGGAGAGGAGAGTGAGATGTAACAAGCTGCACAGACACCAAGGCCAGGCCCAAAGAAGAGTGGGGGGGGGGGCGGGAAGAATGTAGAAAGAGAGATTCCCCTGCAGCTCGTGGTGAAGACCATGGTGGAGCAGGTGTCCCCTCACAGCCCATGGATGAGGACAGGGAGCAGAGACATCTATGGCCTGTGAGGAGATTGATCCACGCCACAGCAGGTTTTCCAGGGGACTTGTGACTTTGCAGGGAACCAGGCCGGGGGAGTCTGGGCCCGAACATCAGCACCCTGTGGAGGGGAGTCCTGCTGAGAGGCCTGTGGTGAGGAGATGACTCCCCGATAGAGAGGATTCATGCTGCAGAAGTTCTTGGATGCGACTCTCGCGTGGGTGGGACCCCACGGCACCGCAGCGGAAGAGTGTGTGTGTGGAATGCCCTCCCCCCCAGCTGAGATGGAAGACAACTAGGGCAGAACAGACTGAAAACCCCCATTCCCTGCCCCTCCCTGTGCTGTGATGGGAGGGAAGCGAATTTATGATCAAAGTCAAGTGTGCAAAGAGGCAAGGGGTGGGGGGAAAAGTAGAAGTGTTAAGATCTGGGGAAGGAAAGCAGCTTGTGAGGAACCGCCAGAACCCCATTCCGTGCTCCTCCCCACGTGATGGGGGGGGGAAGAAGGGAGTAAAATCATGATGCGGTTGAAGTTTGCTAAGAAGGGGAGGGGTGGGGGGAAGGTGCTTTAAGACCTGGCTGCTTCTCTTTTTTATCTCTGCTCCGGTTCACTGGGTGTATTAGTTGTTGTAATAAATCACTTTTCTTTCTTTCATTCTGTGCCGAGTCTGTTTTGCCCATTGCACTAATTGGAGAGCGATCCCTCTGTCCTTGAGATCTCAAGTCCTAAGCCTCCCAATATCTATTTTCTCCCCTTTTCGGCTGAAAGGGGGAGTAAGCGAGCAGCTTGGTGGGCATTTGGCCTCCAGCCAGGGCCAAACCACCACACTGAGAAAAGCTTTCTTAAGCATGTGGTGCATTTTGAAAAATCCGTTATTATCATAGGAGGTAGGAGAATTTGTACAGAAAAAGACAATGAGCCTTGTTCTGTTCTGCACAATGATTCCATCAACATAAAAAGCTTATTTGACATGCAAAATTTTGAGATTAGCTGGCACCTGATGAAAGAAACGGACAAAAAAGTACTGTCCCAAGAGCCAGATGAGTATTCAGCTCCTACAAAGAGTTAATCTCAACAAGGAGGACGGTTCAGATCAATACACCAGAAGTACATTATTCCTCTTGAAGGCTTACAGTGAAATTCTTAGGCTTCTGTAAACATTAAAAATAGTCAGTTTCACATAATTCTTTGCTGTGTTTAGATTTTTGAAAGTGCAAATTTGTCTGTGATTACAAGTTTGGTTTTATTTGGTCTCAAAGAAGAAAGGGTTTGGTAGTACTGGAAATGGTAGGCCTTCTCGATGGTCTTTGTTTCCCCATGTTTTGCTTCTCAGCACTTCTGGAAAGAGCTTCTACATAAAACTAGACCTAACTTGGCATTCAGGCCAATTCCCTGCTCCTCTCTGAGAAGATTCCAATTTGTGCCTAAACACAGAATAGCAGATGTCTCTCCCCTTTTTCTAAGAGAAGAGTTCAACATCTCAGTCCCCTGGCCATAAAAACCTTTTGTATTAATAGTTTCCTTTATTCCCTCCTCCATTGTAGCCTCTAAATGTTCCCCTTGTGTTTCTCAGTGATGCACTGGAGAGAAAATTAGTTTAATTTCCGATTCATATCTGATTGATACTTCACTTCTAACATGCCAAATGGTTTTACAGTCTGGGGAAAAACATGGGGCGTTTATGTTTCACTCTGATTTCCTGCCCTCCCTCCCCACCCCCCTCCCCTTTTAATAAAGATGCTATAAAGTTGAGGCACAAGTGGTTAAGGGTGAACTTGATCAGTTCTAGAAGCTGGTTCCTGGACATGTCCTGGTGGTAAAGGCTGATCACCTCCTGCAGGATGCTTTGGTGCATCTCCAACTTTGTGTTCCCCAGCTGTAAAACAAGAACAGAACCATTTGTAACTTCTTAATGAAATCGGCCCCAAATGTGAATAGGCTCTACAGGAAAGTTTCTAATGTAGTGGTAATCAAACAAAACCTTTTGGGTTTTTTGGTCATTCAGCCTGGAGAAGGCTATGGGGGAGACCTTACAGTGGCCTTCCAGTACCTGAAGGGGGGGGTCTACAATGAAGCTAGGAAGGGACATTTTAGAAGGGCATGTAGTGATAGCATGATGGGGAATGGTTTTAAATTAGAAGGGGGTAGATTTAGATTGAATATCAGGAAGACAGTCTTTGTTATGAGGGTTGTGAGACACTGGATTGGGTTGCCCGGGGAGGTGGTGGCTACTCACTCCCTGGCAGTGTTCAAGGCCAGGTTGGATGGGGCATTGAGCAGCTTGTCTAGTGAGATGTGTCCCTGCCCATAGCAGGGGGTTGGAACTTGACAGTATTACCAACCCTATCCATTCTATGATTCTTTTCATTTTTTATTTATAAGTGGAATCAAGGATTTTGCATTATTACAACACTATCTTCTTCTGAGGGTGCTGAAGCAATTGGTTGTTCATACTGTTTAAAACTAATTTGTTGTGTCACTTAGTGCCAACTGCTGGTAAAATTGCCACAGGGGACAGACTTGGTGAAAGTTTAGATTTGTCCTGCAGTGTGAGACCGGTAATGCAGCCATTGAACACCAGACAAACCTGGTCACTCATATGTCCCTGTTCTCTAGATGCTCAGAAACCCTAGATACCTATATTTTTAGACTGATAGGTACATCACAATCCCATTCCCCAGCCATCTGATGCCTTGAGTTAGAACTCTTATTTTTTTACTATGAATTTAAAGGCATTGAGATCTCAGGAATACCTTTGAAGAGATCCATACTTCCCCTCTTAAAGACAATTTAGTGAACCTCTCTGCAGAGGTCACTGAAATGGCATTATATTAACAGTTTCAGCAGGAAATACAGGGTTTTCTTGAGATCTAAAAAGTTTATCTATGCAGAAAGACACATACGGGGTTGGAATTTCAGTTCTCCAGCTGGTCCTGCAGGAGGATTTCCTTGCTGTAGTTTCTTTTGTTCCATCTGTTTTACAACCTGGTGAAATAAAATAGCACCCATGAAAAACTTAAATCTGTCAACTTTCTCTGGTGTGACATAAATGAATACACTTAAAACAAATTTTGCAGTCATTATGTAGTCTTTGATAATGGCTGTATTATTGAGTTGAGATGCTTGTATTGTTTGCTACAATGCTGAATGCTAGATTATGTTTTGCTGTGGTACCACTGGTTTAGAATTCAGCTGGGTCTCATGAGAAATCAAGGTAAAGAACACTCTAGAGCTGGGGATTGTCACATACAAGGATGCAGAGGTAAAAAACCAAAACTGTCCTCATAAGTGTACCTGCTGAAGCTCTTGTTTCTGAGCCTGAAGCTGGTCATGCTGCCTCTGTAGCTCTTCCTTCTGCTTCTGAAGATCTTCTGCCTTCTTTCGAAGTTCATCTTCCTGCTGAGAAATATGACTTTCAAATTCCTTCAGCTCGTCCTCAGTGAAGAGCTGCTGTTGATCTAGTGTCTGCAAGAAAATACCAGAAACATGACTATATGTTTATGAATGTATATGCAGAATGCATATATAGTTTTATCATCTTCCCACTGAAGTTTTTATTAGCTGTGTTGTACAGTTCACTAAACAACCCTCAGTTTTCATCAAAATACCCAAACATAACATTGTAAAGGATTAGGACACTTAGTGTAAGAAATAGCAAAATATGTTTCTCAGCAAAAATTCTACTACAGATTTAGAGGTAGAAGAAAAAAATTTCTCTTGGTTCCAGATGAGCTCTGATCTTCCCTTTAAATTGATTCATAAACAAAATGTCCATTTTCCCATTGAAGCACATGTGGGAAAAACTCTTCTAGAATCCACAGGGTGGTGCAAGATCTTTTCTGTTTGTGCATGGACCATGAAGATTACATCTGCCTTACATTATCTGCTACATTTTGTACATTACATCCAGCTAAGACACTTAACCACACACATACCAAAGCAGAACTGAAAAAGCCCAAGGGTCAGAGACATGCCATTTGGCTGTCTGGTGGAAGTGATGGCAATAGCAGGGTACGTTGCACTTGGAAGATGTTCTTATTACCTCCCAGCTGTCTGGCTCCAAAAATTCCTTCTTCTCTGTAGCTCGCAGGAACTCTTCCAAAGTCACTAGCCGGTCCTTGTTGACATCAACCTATTTGAAGTAAAAAATTAACCTTACCATAAAGGACAGGTTTTGGTGGAGCTAATGTTTAATTTCATTATACAAATACCTTCAAATATAACCATTTTATTTTTAAACTGTCCCATTTTCAAGGGAGCACCTACAACATCTTCTGAAAACCTCTCTCACAAGCTTATATAGCTTAACAAAAATAGAAATAAAAAGTAAATCTTCATATTTTACTTCAAAAGTCATTGGCTTTACTGGAAATGTTATTTGTGGTCACAGCCCCAGCACTAATAGTGGTATGCATGATTTTTTTGAGGAAAAATTTCTGGTAATAATTTTGCAACTGTGAGTCAGAGTAGTCTTCACTATTGGATGGGGAGGTTTTAAAACATTAAAAAACCCAAACCCAACTCAGCTGTGTCAGAATTCTTTAAGGGAAAGGAAGGAGACGCTTCCCTTTATGATTACTAGCTTTGTTCCTCAAGCTGAAGGAATATAGTTGAATACAGAAAAGGCATGAGTGAAAAACATGGCGGTTTGAAATATCCTCTTCTCTTTCCTCTGTGACCTGAGCTGGAAGCCTATCAGAAATAATACAGACATTCACTTCAGCAGTTGATACGTTGAGCTCTGAGCCCTCTTCTGAAGGGAGAAAGGTGAGCTACGTGGAAGATACTGCTCTACGCCCCCTTCTCACACCTCAGTGTCTACAAAAGATGGAGGCTACAGTACTACTGCTTCTCTGGAACTCCTTAAATCAAGATGAATCAGCAGGTATTTACATCCAAATTTGGGGGCAAGGTTTGAGAAATGTAACTTTATGTGAATCCAAGCAAAAACAGCATTCAATGTGGTAGTTCAGACATTTGTGCTGTACTTGGACAGCCTTCCATGTTAGGGGGACCGTATTTCTTGACCACAGAAGGAAATGAGCAGCTCTGCTGAACGTCAATCCCCACCTCATTCATGACATGTTCTCTCATTCTCAGTCTTTCTTCTTCCATCTCAACCATGTCATCTTCTTCGTTTTTGGGATCATAAACTTTTTCTAGCTGAAATTCAAAATTATCTAATGTTAGTTTGGAGAAAGGGACACTCATTCAAATGACAGAGCATATTTGGAACAGTAGCCTGAGATGTTACTAAAAGCACTTCACCATTTTCTCAATAGAGTGAGAGCATGTGTGTGTATAACTCTCTTTTAGCAGAGTATTTAAGCAACAAGCGAGCCTTTCATTGCTAAGAATGAAGTTTTGAGTTAATTCATGTGGCTGCTGCGATTCAGTGCTGTGGATGTAACTGCAAAATTGACCTCAGCACACACAGTCTGATCCCACATTTGATCCAAGGCAAGCACAGTTTCCATGTGGTTTCTGGAATGGGAGAGAATAGCTTTTTTACCAGAGCATGCAGCTGACCCTGCACGCATTCAAGATATCACAAGGTAAACTGAGTGCTTAACTTAATGACCCACTTCTCTTTTTGCACACTGTCTTTCTGGTGAGTTTATGCTTATTTGCTTCTACTTAGCTTTCGCAGTCATTTAGCTTCATCAATAGGTGACTGCAAAGCCCTATTTGTTTCCAAACTATAAAGCTGCAAAATGGTGGGACATACATATCAAAGCAAGACTGCCATAGGTCTTTATTGTATTAGAGGAGATTATGGCAAAGTATTGTTAGAAATATGTATTTTCAAATTTAATTTCTTCAAAAATTTACAGTAGCTCGAATTGATAAGCCTCTATATACACTGTATAGCACGTTTGCTCCCTGACTCATGAGATCTAGAGAAGATTGTAAGACTAGGTATTGACAGTCATAATGCTGGATCTCTGAATGGCACATTTTGGGGGTTTTCTTTGCTATACCAAAACAGAAGCTACTGGAAAAATGAAGACCAAGACCCTTTCTATACTCATTGATTCTGTACACTGCTATCATTACCCCTCGGGGAGGCAAAGAAGTACTAACATTTGCGTTTTCAAAATGAACCAAGCCTTAAAGAAACTAAGAGCCTGTCTACTTGATCACATGTACATGTGCCCCAAACTAGCTAGATACAAAATATGTAAGATTTCTGTAGTTTTCCACAACAAGCTGTCTTTAAGCTAATTTGCACATGTGACCCTTCTCTCAACAAGTCTTACGACTTGTTGATTAGTGACACTTCTCTCAGCAAGTCTCATGGCTTGTTGATTAGCACAGCTACCCAGCTTCAGAACCTCTACCAGGCTGTACCTAGCATTGCAATTTTACAGGTATAGCTATCCTGCAATCTAGCTATAAAACCTCAAACAAGCTTGTGGCAGAGAAATACATGAGCACTAGATCTCTACTGTCTGAGTCCTGTGCTTCAGTAACTTTATTTTCCCTGATGATGTGTTTTATACTTTTACAGGAACATTAAGGATGCACAAAACTTGGCATGAATACTCTAATTTGTGGTCCCAAGCCCCCAAATATACCTAGAAAAATACATATATCCCTGTAACTATTTACTGAAACAAGTGTCTGAACTTGTTTTTTACCTCTTTAGTAAATAGGGCTTCTAATTCTTGTTCATCAAGGAAACCATCATTATTGACATCTACAAAAAGAAAAGTTGAAAATACAAGTTGAGTATGTACAGAAAATAATACATGTCATAGATCTCCATGAGTTAAGTATCAGTGTATCAGTATCAACTGGATTAAAAACCTCATTTAACAAGATGCTTGTTACATGGCTCATTTTTTTCCTATTTATGTTTTTATCAGGAATTGGCTGAACTGTTTTGCCGTTTTTAGTTGGTTGGTTCATTGGACAAGTCCAAAGCAATCTCCCTACTTCTTATCACCAAACTGCAATAGGTCACAACAGGATTGCACAGAGTGCAATTGCCAAAAGATACTGCTGAGAACAAGTTGTCCCAATTTAACAATTAAACTTGTAAATAGATTCAGGAGTTCTAAAAATCACTAAAAAAACTTTCACAAAAAACCCTGAAGAATTATGTGAAGAGCTCTATAAATATACACTGCTTGAGATCACTGTAAAATGACTTTTCATGGCAAATGCAAAGAGGATACTTGACAACTAACGATCCAGCTTTTATCCTGCATTCTGCCCTGAGTATTGTTATACTTCCTCTGAAACTGGAAGAGAATATCTACTTCAAATGAGTGTCTTTTATGCAATGCTTTTCTTTAAGTTTTTATATACTCAGCGCTAAGGCAAAAGGTTATTTCAGCTTTGTTAAGATTTGCACAAAAAAGCTACAAAATATTTCCAAAAAATTGTATTTCAAGATCTCTTTCTAGGAAGAAGAAAGGTTTAATTACTATAATATAATTACTGTAATACATATTTATACTTCTATAAACAAAGATAAAAGTTTAGACTTAAGCTAGATCACTTTTCTTAAGTTACCATCTTTGGAATTAATCAAATTCTATGTACTGTTCAGCCTTTCACAGCCCAGTGCCAGGAAGCAACTGCCTAAGTATCATGATGCATTTAACAACGTCAGACTATAAGGTTACACATTTATATAATCACATTTAAAGCAAAATGCCCATTGAGATGAATGCTCATCTCTGCTACTATTGTTTCTATTGCTCAGAAATATAGAGGCAGAACTGGGGGGGCATTTTGGTTTTTGTTTTATTAAGAGAATCTTGCAGCTTTCTGAAGAGGCTTGGCACTTCTATGACCATTCCAAAAATAAGAGGTGCCTGGCACTTAACTGCAGAGATGATGAGAAAGTAGGTTTTTCCACACACGCTACTGAAGATTTATTCCTAGTATATAGCATAAGCAAAGTTAAAAGACACAGCCAGCCCTGTAAGTACCCATGCTTCCCTAAGGAATCACTACTGGTTATTGGAGGAATGATTTTATAAATAGTTAAACAAAACTCTGTTTTCAATTTTTAAACCCCATTTAAAACTTTGCAGAAAACTTACAAAAAATAATGTAAATATTTTCTCCTCTATACTCTTCAGATTCATGCAAATTTCTTGAGGTGTAAGACTTCATCCTAGCAGAAGACGAACTTGCCCTCAGCAGAAGGTAACAGAAAGTTACTTCACTTGTTCATTAAATTAAACTAAACCTCTTACCGTGTAATTTGAAAAATGTTTTGGGGTCAAATTCATTAGGATCTAGTCCATCTGCTTCTTCCCACACCTCTTTCAGTTGATCTTTGCTTCCCTATAGATTGGTTACAAAGACAAAAACTATTCAAAAGATGATTAAGTGAAATTTTTCTGTGTTTCAGAGACATTGTAATGCAAAGTAAGGCTCTATTTTCTCATTAGTCGTGTTGCAAATGGAATCAATGGAATTTTCTTTAATACCCTTTTGGTCAGGTCTAATGCTTTCATTAGACAGAAAGGCCCAGGGAAAAAGGCAGTGTTAAGGAAATGCATATCTGATGGAAAGGAACACCTGTAACCACCAGTTATAGTCACACAGACTCATCTAGAAATAATAACTGAGTGGAGTTAAATTAATTTGCTTTTTCTAGAGGAAATGGTACTGTGAGATGCAGTACCTTGCAGGCCAGGCATACCATGAAGGCATCCCTACAGTTTTGAATACCATTCTGTCTTCTTCCTCATGAGTTTTAGCTTCTTGGTAAATAATAATTCTGCCAGCAAATATAGAAAAAATGTACAGAAAAAGTGTGGGGTGTGTGTGTACGTATAGTGGGGTTTTATAATGCTCTCAGCATTGCTCCCATGTCGATGAGAAGAGGCAAATGCTGAGAACAAACAAGATACACCCTTCTCTTTATTATCCTTTTCTCCCTGGAAAGGAAAGCTTTCACCCAATCATGCAAGAATAGACTGTGGCCTTACAGGATGATGAACTTTAGGGTGATCTCCATGTTTTTTCTTCATCTCCTCAAATTTGGATTCTTCTCGCTGCCTCTTTTCTTCATCCAGTGTTTTTAAATACTCTCTCCTCTCATGTTCTTTCATCATCTCATATTTCTTAAACTCTTCATGGCGAGTCTTATCATAGTTTTCCAGGTCACTTGTAGCCTAAAAATACAATAATAATAATAAATAATAATAATAAATTAATAATTATTAATAATAATAATTAATAGCAAAACCCCCTGTAGCAGTTTATAGCTAGCACTCACTGCTTTGATCAACATATCTAAGTCTTTAGGTTCAAACGTGTCAGGATTCTGGTGGTTCAGATGCTCAAACTGTTTAAGGAGAGCCTGATGGTCTATGCCAGTGTCTGAAAGAACAAGGTACAAATACAAAACATTAAAATAAGTTTGATATCAAGCAAGATCAGGAAGTTAAAAATTTCATATGGGAAATATGAAATATGCCTTTTAAGTACCTGATGCTCCCTGAAGACTGGGTAAATTTTTCATTTTTAGAGGAAACTATAGCAACACTTCTAAAGTTGCTTTTCCTGAAGGAGATCAGCAAAGTTGACAGTAATTTGCACTATATTCCTTCTGATGTGTCAGTGTTGCATTGCACCCAATAATTTAACATGCACAAATTAAGGCTTGCGTTTCAGCACGGAAAATACAATCAGTTTGAGTTTCACAAACTAAGAAAAGCATTGTATAATGTTTATAAGTGAGATACTGCATGTACCTTCAATTATCAAAGCTAACAACCTGCATCTTTTTCCTGAACTGGGAGAAGTCTGACTCTTCTATTGTCCTGTACATTTTGCAGACTTCTATCTGGACAAGGATGTTTTATGTACTGTATGGTGTAAAATTATATCAAATCAGACAAGCAGATATTCACACTTCATTTGCGCAAAATGAGAAGTGTAAGACAGTAAAGAGTTAGGTCCTGTCCTTCAAAGCTGCAAACATTTCTCTCTTCCTTATGACAGGAAAGATGCCCAACAATATCAATACACAATGCACTAATAACAAAACACATTTCTACAACAGGCTTTTCTAGCTGTTACCATGGTTTTCTGACTGCTAATGCAAGGTAATAATGCTATCTAATGCAGCATACACTTGATGTATTAAACACAACACTTGTGATAAGCTTTTACTAGATGGCTTAGAAAAAATATTTTATTTGTTTTTAAAAATTGGAGAAAAACATTCAACTTGCGATTCTTTGGCAAACTATCTTATGCTGAATGCTGTGCTTGTATTATCACAAAACAGCAAACACTGTCTGGGGCAGGTTTCAACCAGCATTCCTCCCTGGTGAGATCATAATTTCTGTTGAAATATATGTGCTTTAGCCTGTTTTTGAAACATTTTTACAAGTGTAATAATAGGCTTCCAAAAAGCCCCACAAAAATACCCCAATCCAACCAACCGAAAAAAAAGCCCCCAAATCCATTTTCCCCCCATATTTACAGAAAAACATATAAATATATATGGGAAAACACAGGGTCTGGCAGGTATGTGACACAATGCACTGACTCCTGTGGAGGGGCTTCTGCTGGTCTGTACTGTCTCGCTACCAGTGGACAAGAACTTGCATTAAAAGAAAGCAAAGGACAGAAAGGTGATCTGATGTTCTCAGCTAATTTGGTATTACTATTCATTAGTTACACTATGGTAGCATCTGATGACTTCACAGGAAAGGTACTACATAGAAATACATTTTTTCTCAAATTAATTTGATTCCTTCCTGACCCTGGTAACATCCACATAAACGCGTATTTGCACATGTGTACTTCTCCAGTCTACCTGTCACCTCTCAATTTGATTTAGCCTGGAAGACAGATCCTTATTCTTGGAGTATTTTAAACATTATCTACTCGATTCATTAAATTCCCTCCCCATAACTTGCAAAGGTTTTTAAGAATAATCTGTATAGACAAGTTAAGACCTTTTTATTAGAGCTTCTTTGTGAAAAACAGCATTTCAGAAACAAGATCATGCAGTGCATTTTTAATATCTTTATGGGAAATGAATTCTCTTCAAAAAGAAACCACCAATAAGAAATTTACAGAATTGGTAATGCAAACTTAAAAAATTCTTCAGTAATGAGAAATTAAAAGGGATCCTCACAAACAGACAGCACTGAGAATCACGAGAAATCTGTATACTTTATTCATCAAAAGATATTGTCTGAATGTGCACAATTTCATTAGCAATTAAGAAAATGCTACAAATAATTTTTTTTTTTTACTCCAAATGTTTTAATTTGTTCAGGAGCTTAAAAGGGCCCCCAAAATAAGAAAAATAATCTTCTACATTTAAATGTTTACTGTTTGTTACAAATCTGTGCAATAACTCTACTTGGTGGAAAGGGGGCTTAAAAAGAGAAAAAGGAAAACCTTTGTGTTAACTGACTGTAAAAAAAAAAAAAAAAAAAAGGATTTCTGCCCTGTGAAGACATGAAATACCATGTTATGTTGTATTCCTATACATAGTCCTACTATGTTACCAGTTCTTAGTGAGTAATCTATAAATTGATGCACTAAAAAAAAAAAGTCAAAAAAGGATTAGAAGCATCTGAAAAACCCACTGCCAGAATCAAGTTTAGTTATTTATAAAACACAGATGGCTATTCTCTTCTCCCCAGTTTCCTGCAAAGACAGGTCTTTGCTGGCTGTAGGCCAGCTCACTTTTAGCTTACAGTCATTATTGTTGACAACAAACAAAGCGTAACTGATGGACTTCAGGCACGTCTCCAACACAATCCCATCTGTTAATTCACCAAGTTAAATTTTGTATTCTTACCTTGAACAGAATCCATTTTAGCTTTAATTAACATTCTTAATCTTGCTACCTCTTGTCTTTTTAGTTCATCCAGCCGTGTTCTCACGTGATGGCTTACTAAATCAAGCTCTCTGCTTAGCTTTCCACTCTGTCAAAAAATAAAAGTTGTATATAAAGTAGTCTTTAGGATTCCCATTAGATATGAGCTGCAAGAGTAGCATCAGTCTTTGGCAATACTGTAGCCCACACTGTAAGAATGTCAACATTTTTTTTGATGAGCAGATTCAAAATTTTTAAGCCTATGGTTCCAGAACCAGAGAGGAATCCAAAAAGCTTTTCTGAAAAGAGAATTTTTAAGTACCTTGCTCCTGCAAAAGGCAAAAACATGACTTGAAGCAGCAATATCTAACAGTGTTTAAAAAATGACAAAGTTCTTGATCAAATGTTCTAAAGTAGTTCAAAAGAACTGTGAGATGCACACAAAGTGCCGTGTTCTTCATCTACTTGATGGCTCTAAGACTTGAGAGACGGTAGAAGCACAGCAACAGCCATCAATGTATACTCCAAGGATATTTATCAGGGTCTGGAAATGGACATTAACCTTCAAGGGTTACACTAGATATGGCACAGAAGAAAAAGGAGCTAAAAGCCACCAATGGCAACACGAGGCATTAAAGGAAATGCAAAAGCTAGGATCTCCTCTTTAAGTCTCTCACTTTTGACTGTTTCCTACCTGTCCCTTGCTAAATTTCTAGCTCATAAAGGGGAATGCAGAACAGCCACCACCTAGCGCCAAGAACTAAAGCAAGAAAAGACACGAATGCAGTGAGGTTTTGCAGACAGTCCTATGTGGATTGGCACAAAAGAAAAGAGAGCAGCTGTGAAAGCCAGAGATCTATTTATTTCCTATATACACTGACTTTGCCTCTAGCGCAAACCCAGACTTTAAAATGTGACTTTCTTGTAATTCTCTTCCATTGCTATCATAATCTCTGAAGGCAGATACACCTCTTTATTTAAAACAGTGCTTCAAATTACTCAGCAGGCAACCACAAGTGAAAGTTATGCTTGCAGCTGTTTTGATGTACATGAGGGTTTACCTACCTGTATGATGCCTAAAATAGGCTTTTTTCGTAGATAGGCAGAAACTGTATTCAAGTTTACAGTGTCAGGGGTTTTTTATGCTATGGGATATTCTCTGAGGAGCAAAATTCTGCTGCACTTTGACTAAAGACAAAGACCTAGTAAGAGGTTAAATAACTAAGTACATAAAAATGAGAAGAAATTTAAGTTCGCAAAAACTTGAGAGGAGCATGAAAAAAGTAAAGGAAGAAAGAATACACATACGTGGCTTGTGAGTATGGATTTAACTAACCTTAATTTAACTCTTTTTTGTACCTACCTTTATTTCTTCTATGTCAGCCGTCTGGAGTTTCTCCCTGAAATGCTTATCTGTTTCCAAGACATCTATTACTTGCCTGAGATATTCATCATAATAAAGTCCTGTATCCTTCAAAAAAAGAATGTGACATTCAGAAAAGAATATACTACAAAAGTTGTAATTTTGTTTAAATACAATGATTGAACTGAAACTCAAATCTCAGCAACACAGGCATTATCTAAGATATCATCTTTTTTTTTCTGATTTGCATCATTTCCCTGTAATAACTTATTTTTAGGATTCCTTTGTTTCAGCAACTGACAAGGAAGAGAGACATGTTTAGGAATCCATATTATGCACAATCATTCGTCATGTTAATAGAGTTTTGTTGGCTTGTTGGTTTGTTTGGGTTTTTTTTAAACAGTGCAATTCATTCATTACTATTCTATTTGAAACACTGAGCTGGAATCGCTGAGTAGAATTTCCTAAGCTACCACTCAATTGCGGGAAAGAACAGTAAGCAGTTCTTCCTAGTGTACGCTGGGGAATTCCTTCCATGTGCCACCTCACCATAGTAGATGGCGGGCTGTATGACAACACTGGCTAATATTAGGTTTCCTTCCAGCAAGCAACTCCAGTAAAGAACATCTAAATTTCAGGAAGGAAGTTTGCTATGGCCAGATTACTAACAATTAGGAAAAAAAATACTTGATTAGGTAAGTTTCATTACACTTACTGGATTTTCTACCTTCTCTCCTTCTACGTGGCCTTCTCCTTTGACCTTTGTCTTATCTATGTCTATGGGTACAGCTTCCAAGGCCATTAGGAGACATGTCATCAGCAGAATACACTGTTGTGGCAGGAGAGATAACCACTTCATCTGAAATGAGAACAAGTCACAAAAATTAACATAAATGAAGTTATTAAAATGTTTTGACATTCCTACATAGATACCTGTAATAGCCACTTTCTACATGTTCTACTGCTCTCAAGGAACACTAATTAAACACAACTTTATTTTTTAAGGGCTATTATTACACATGCAGACTTCCTCAGACTATCTTACCAGTTGTGGCAAAGCTAAGTTGTACTATAAATGGTGAGAGGTTTTTAACATGCTGAAGTATTATCAGTGGTTCTGCAGAACACACTGGAACACCTAATGTTCATAGACTTGTTCAGGATGGCCAAGTCTTGCCTAACTAAGACTGATGTTCCTACACTGGTTATGTCTTTGCTGAAGTTACCAGCAAACTCCTAAGGATAGTCGTGGACACTGAATCAGATCTTAATGTAGTAATGTAGATCGTTTACATGTTTTAACAATGGAGTAGTTTGCCTAATTTGGAGTCAAGATCCCATCCAAAATTTATTTGCAGGAAAAATATTTTACAATCCATGTAATATCCATATTTCAAGTTGACAGATATTCCTGAAAAAAGCCTTCACACTATCTGTTGCTGATGGCGGGGCTTTACTATGCCAGTCTCCCCTAGACTTCAATTCACGTCTTATATGGGGCTAACTTGCACATAGTTTGATAAGCACCAAGCACTTTGAGAATTCTTAACCTGTCTTCTCCCCTTTTATCAAATTTGGTTGAAAAGAGCCCAATTCATTCAGAAACTGATAAGATGGAATACTTAGACAGTGCAAGTACAAGAAATCCAGCTAAGAATGTATTGATGGTAATCCAGCATGACAGTGAAATCAGGTTCTTGAGATGATTCAGCCAGTTCAGTCTATGACAGCCCGCAGTCTCCAGACACTCTACAAAAACCTTGAGCGAACCCCAATGTTACATTCGTAATCTAAAACAACCTCTGAAAAGTGAAAGTAGCCAGTCAAATGCTATCTAAAATGAGCTTAGACATAATATTCAAGGAATGTGCAGTCAAATCAAAAGCATACCCGCTGCAAGAAGAATTTCTGTACAAGTACTTTAACTATTCATCCAAGTAATTCCATCAAAAGTACCTATGTCAAGCAGCAGCAAATCCCTTTTTTTTTGGAGGGAGAATCAACAACACTGTTGGAAGTCCTGAACTAGAGCTATCAGCTGAGTGTGGGCACAGCTCATTTTATGTATCAGTGGGATAGATAACATTAATAAATGTAATGCAGGCCATTAGTTCTTTTAGCTGGCAGACAACCATCACCCTACTGTCAAGTCTTCTGGCTTGCATGGCCAAGGTTACCTAATTTTGTCCTCTTTTTTCCAAAAGTAGATTGTCATGTCTGGTGTTAGAGTCATTCTCTGCATGCTGTTGCTTGTTATTTTATCCTTACTAAGGCATTCTGATATACTGGTCAATGTACGAACACAGCTAGATCACCAGATAGGCCTTAATACAGCAAATGGGAAGTGGAAATAGCTTAACCTGTGCAGCAGGTTGGACAGAAACCGAACATAGTGTTTCTGTAGCAGCCTATCTATAACATGACAAGTTTAGCAAATAGCTGCACAGATAACACGTGGCATGAACCATCTCTGCTCTGAACCGGTCACCCATTCAAAGATCCCCTAAGTTCTTATATTGGAAAAGATGTAAAAAAAAATTTTTAATTACCATTTCCACATGCTAGCTCTCCAACAGTCATCATACACCTGTCTTCTCTCTTCTAGCCTAAGGAGTGCTAGCTTACCTACCAATTCCTTTTACAGAGTAAAACTTTTCCAGACCTTTGATCATGCTTCTCAGTCTTTGAATCTTTTCCAGTCCTTTAATATCTAATTTGAAATAGAAGAACCTTGGGTGGCTTAGCCTATGCTACAGATTTTATCAGAGCATTGTTTCTTAATAAGAAAAGTTCATAAATTCTTTAAGTAGGACTTAGAATACTTGTAAGGTGATGGTTCACTTCCAAAGCTGATTGAAAGTTGTGAAGAAGCCACTGTACTTTCCTTTTCTGATGAAAGAAACAGGAAAATAAGAGTGAGGAAAATAATTCAGCATCTTTCAACTAATTGTATTTTAAAAATTAATAGAGAGAGAACTGAACCTCAAAATACACTTTGAAAGATTCTAGATGAACGGCCTGTGCAGTAACTACTCTACACACAAAATATCACAGTCAAAAGGATTTACAGGTAAGACTGTCGACCTTGCTGAAGTTCTTGCAGAATATGAATGAGGCAGTCCAGTAAACTGGTAAGTGAAAGGACATCTAGGCAATGGATATGAAAGAAAATCAATAAAACCCTAAAGACTTATAAAGTATAAGAACTATACTTTCAGTACATCTAAAAATATTTTAAAAGGTTATGTATGTTTAAGTGCTCATTTAAAGATACTAGCTTCTGATAATGCTAAAAATGTGGACCCGTGATGGATGAGTATTTTCCTCACCAAAATATTTTCATATATACAAAATTACAGTAATAGAAGTAACTTAATATCATAACCCACTGCAGTTATGTAAGGTGTGCACACAACGGTTTTGAAAATCATGTATGGGCTACTATTATCATTTTATGTAAGATCAACAGGTCATGCAGTGAGATGAACCACGGCAGAGAAGCCAGAAACACAAGTGCTAGTCACAGTTATAGCACTGATTCATTCTTTGCCTAGGGCGAGTACTAAAGCAAACACTTTCAACAATGACACCTGGTCTTTGATCCATTTTAAAGACATAAATAATCTTTTTAAAAGTGCTGGTCTACAACTTCTAACAACATGAATAGTTGTGAAGATGGGGATTATCAATTTAGGCCGGCGGGGGGCGACACAATTAAATTTTTAAGGATTTCCCTTGCTGCCAACCATGTTGGTCTGCCCAACCTACAATTTCCAGCAAATTTGGGATGGGTAACTGGAGCTATATCATTTTAAACTACCTCTGCAGTAGTCAGCAGAGCTTATCTATTAAAAGCTCTACTCAAACTAATTGCCATTGGATCTGATGACTGTCTGTGGTATTTGTGCTCATAGGCAATTTGAGTTCCCTTGGAAATACCAACCCTGGAGATTATACACTGTCACAGACATAAGGGGAAGGCCTGGATGATACCACAATTTGTTCTTCGCATCTATTTGATGTAATAAACTGCTCTGAAAAGAAGGCTACCTACTGCCTATCAGGGAGCTTAGTTTCAGGTTCTGCATAGGGTGTTTTTATTGTACCCTTTTTGATAAAACAGACCAAAAAAAAATTCCACAAGTACCAGAAAGAATTAAAATCAGAGAAGACCAAAATGGATAAGCAAAAACTCTATCTCTATCATAGCAGCTGACTTAACACAGGACTTTCTGTAGTATTTTGGAACTGTAAACCCAACTGTTTACATAATCTGTGCTATAACAAGTAAATCTGAAATACATTCATTAGAATAAAAAATAATTACCTAGTGAATAAAGAGTTACTGCATTTAGGTATCTATTAGTCTAAGACTACAGTCATGAAAATTCCCTCAATAAAAGCAGGTGACAAAGACACATCAACTTTAGAGTGACAGTCACACTGAGTCACTGAGCAGATTCTACTCTGACAGGTACTAACAGAGAGAAACCAGGCCCATTGCAAACTCTAACATTAATCAGCTGCAAGAAAAAACTCAGCGTGATTCTCAAATTCAGCAACTCAGTAAGAGTGACAAAAAGAAAGACAGAAGGAAAACCTGGGTTCCAGGTTTTGTTCCACTAAACACTTTGCTATTAAAATTTCATTCTGCTCTCAGCCTGTTCCAGCTGCCTTCAAGAGTTCCTTATTTTTGAGAAAACCATTCCTGGATGCGGATCCCTTCCCAGGCATCTCAGGGTGAATCCATGTGTCTGACTTAGGAATGTGGTTTCTTACTTAAGGACTAGGAGCCACCAAGTCAACAGACACAGTGCTCCACAAGAAGGAACAATGTCAATGCAATGTCAATTTGATCACGGTCATCAGTGGTACATATAATGCACAGCATACATCCTCGTGCCATGCCATCGGTACCTCACTTGACTCTATAAGTATTTATTGTTGTTATTCTTCCTACTGCTACTTAGTTTAATAGAAATATAAATTGTCATGAATCTGCCCAGCTGAGTGATTACTTCCTTAAAGACAGATGGACAATGTTACAATTGTCATCCACAAATTAAGTGATTTTAGTCAAAGACACGTAGCTTATCTAGATGAAAAGGTAGCACAACACTGATCTGCCTGTATCAGAAATCAATCTCATCTTTCCTAGAGGGATAAACAAACATTTCTACTTGTAATACATAAAAAGAACTAATCATAAAAGTAGTGCTCTAGAGCTGACAAATACTGTAGTTTGTAAACAAAGACAATATCCTAAGCTTTCAGGGAAAACGAAAAGTACAAACCTCTCCGAGTATGAAAACAGAGTGAGAGCCAAAAGAATGAGACAGTCAGCAGAAAATGGAGCCACCATTGTACTTGCATGAACAGAAAAAAACAATTGGAAAAGAAAAGAAGCAGGCTGCCTGCCAGCAACCTTGGTCTTGATCCCACTAAAATTAATCACAAATTCCTATCAACTTCAGTGGAACAGGATCAGACATTTGAATTATAAAAAGCTATGGGCCTTGAAAAGAGAAGTACAAAATTCAGTTTCTAAAGCTTGTTCTAGCAGCGTTAACACAAGCAGCTAAACATGGCGTTAGCACACCTGTTTTACACAACTCCAGGGGTTTATAATGTAAACCTGAAAATTTACTTTTCATTAACTTAAAGCCTATTGCCCAGAAAACAGCGTAATTCTGGTACTGACACCTCCCCACAAATATTTTTGAAGAAGTAACACCTGATGTCAAATTTTCTAAAACTGAGATAGGCAAAAACATATCGTGGTATCAGTGCATAGCGTGCAGCGTCTGCACGTGTAGAAGCTCAGCGCTTAATTATGAAGCAAGAGAGCACAACTCAGTAAATGTCATATTGCACATTCGCACTTGGTAAACCCTGTGTATCATGATTGGCAACATAATCATCAATCCAGACTTACAGAATACACAAATAAGCCTACACACTCATAAAATACCATGCACACCTGCTCTATCTTACATGGAAGTAACTAAACCTGCAGGCGTGCGGGATGACAGCAATATTCTCTAAAGTCATGACTGTACTGTGACATCCTACTTAAATGCTGTACATCAGAGAAGTGGACAATCTTCATATGCAGTGCTGCATAGTAAAAAAAAAGGGAAAGATAAAACAGATCTACTGATCCTCATCTTTGTAAGAATATTCTAACCCTCAGCACTAGAATGTGAGTATTACAAATATTATAGCTGAACTATGTAAAGTACTCCTTCAGCAGTTTGTGTTGGCCACACAGTATCTCTAATCTCTTCTCACCTCTCTGAAACAGTGATACACTTGTCCATATATCACAGTTTAAATAGATAATCTTTAATTCCATGTTTTTTTCCATGTCTTTAAAAAACATTTGCAAATATATAAATTGATTAGCTCATAAAGTCTTTAAAAAATACGTTAAATGTTTGAAACTAGGTAGAAACAGATTAGTTTTCTGCCTTGTGTTTGGAAACACCTGAACTAACCAGTGTTAGTTCCTCCCTGTACTTCAGAAGAACTTGCTGCACAGACACTGTATGCCATCATACCTTAAACAACAATGAAAGTCAATGAATCTATAGTTAAAGCATCTTCTTCACAATGTTAGTCCAGTTAAACTGGTATTGGCATGCCTAAAACGTGGCAACAATTTTGAGAAGCAAGTGCAAAAACCTTTTTCCAGCTCAAGATGCTAAGCTAAACCTGTTCGTGGTGAAGATGTCTTTTGACTAGGTCACCAGTGCTCCAGAGAGATTTCTCATTGAGGACATAAACAGAAAACTACGTAATGAGAAAAATGTCTACAGTCCACAATAGTTTTCCCTTTACAAGTTACCTTTCCAAGTACAGAATCACCTGCATAGCTTTCTTCCCAAACGGAAAGCATCCTTTTAAAAGTTACTATGTAGGCATCATTTTCCCCTCTTTTTCGATAAAAGTCCCACCCACACAAGTAATGACAGTTTTCCTTTCATTATCCTTCAAGTATTTTTTTCTCTTCTGTCAACGGTGCCCATTAACCCCATGACTCAGATGCTGCTTCTTTTCTGGACATGCTCTCCTAAACCTCTGTTAAGGGTACCTACCACACAGTTCTCTGCACCAGGAAACAATCCTTACATTTTCAATAAGCATTTTAATACTGTATGCGACTTGTTCTGTATAAAAACTATTATTTAAGTACACAAAGGCAGTAAGATCCTTTCTTCTCATCCTGTTTACTTAGCTTAAATTCTTGTCTTTTGACTTGCATGTTACATTTTTCTCACTGCACTTCATCTTTGCAGCTAAGTTGGCTGATAGAACAGTTTTTTTCAGCTGCTCAGAAAAGACAGCATGCCTTAACTGTGTGTAGTACAACATTTGCTGACAGAACTTTTTTTTAAAAAATACACTTCAGCTGTTTCATTACATGAGTCACCCAAATGCTGGAGGATACACTATAGTAATACAAATTATGAATGATTGAGCAGGAAAGAGGCAAGTACTACTATTCACAATGCAACTGTATGTCCAGAAATAAAGATAGCATAGAAACAAAATGTATACTGCTCCTGCTAGACATGCTTAGCTGTGTCCTAAGTTTGAAAAGAAAGCTGATTTTATTTCTGGTTCCAATGTTAATGATTCATTATTTAAAAACCTGTGTGCACACATACATATTTATAATACCTGCCTCCAAGGAACTTCTCAATCACCGTTTCAAATAAATATCAGTGTCTACAAAGCTATCCTACTAACTGAAGAATGCTGAAATATTAGTCTTGTTTTTAAAAGGAACTTGCTTGATTTTATCAATTCTTCCCAACAAAGCTAAAAAAAAAGGATTTATGAAGCCAAAACTCAAGCAAAAACTTGTAATGAAGTCAACACATACTTTACAAAATTCTTATAAACTTCAAGAGGAAATTAAAAAAAAAAATTACCACTACAAACATAGCTTACTTCCTATAAGTTCAGTTCCCATATGTAACAAAATACAGCAGCGCACCTGGAATCTCACAAATTCCTTTTGTATAAATGCAAACAACAATTTTGTTAGTGCTAGCATAAAAAGCAACCTTGTTTCAAGTATGCTACTACATGGAATCGAAGTATTTGCTCAAACCCTAATCTCAAATCAAAAAGTATTTTGATTATTCTACTAATATGCATTTTGTTCTAGTCAACAACAAATGATGATGCTAAAGTAAACCTTGAACACCCCAAGATTTCAGGCAATTTTTTTTTTATCTTCTGGAAAGAAAAAACAATATAGCTAACAAGAATAAGTCTAGATCTAACGATATGGTAGTTGCCTAATGAGATTTATTTCCATAATTTGCTAATTCCCATTGATTTCTACTTGCTTAGGAATCCAAATATGTATAAACGTCCCACTTGTTTTATAACGAATATAAAGCATGAAAAATGTAATCAGGAAAAGGGCCTGTATGTTTCCTGAATTACCTGTGAGGAATAACATTTACAACTGAATATGATTGAAACGGTTCTAATTGAATGCAGTTTCTTCCTTTCTTCCAGCTGTCCAATCATGCATACATAAGAGCAAAAACTATTGAAATTAATATGATTTTTCCCTCTGGTTTCGTTCAATATGGCTTAAGTACCTGGCCATATTTTTAGTTGCATACAAACATACCCCTATCTGTGTATCTAACAGGAACTTCAGAGAGATCTCTTCTGCTTACTGAGCAATCAACTAGACAAGAGCACAATACCTCACTAAATAAACACCTTTGCTGCACAGGAGTTCAAATCAAGGCAACACTGATACGGGCTTTTAAGTTAACAGTAAAGGATTTTATCTGTCTTTTGTAAAGTGCGTTTGTTTAGTCAGTATATCGCTAGAAGTATGAGTCAATATTTCCACACTCCTGACATTTGAGTCAATAAAATAAAATATTATTTTTAATTTTTTATTATCTCAGAGAACTGCTCTCCCTTTTCATTATTACAATTTCAGTTATATATGTATCACTTGGGGCCAGCTTTTGACAGAAAACCTTTAACTCAGCATCTACAAACTAAAGTTTATGTTCAGTAGTATTACCATTACTACACAGCCAAGTTAGAAAAACTTCTTCTTAGTCTTATTAAAAAATAACTCTTTTTGTTATTGCTTAGTTTTTATTTGTTTGATGGGGTTTTCCAGATATAATTTCAGATACCAAGTAATAGCATCTCAAGCTGTATTACAGCATCAAGACACAAGCAAGTTTATGCCAGATGCTTAAATTAGATGGCTTCACGTCCAACAGCTAATGAAAGTTTTTAGAAGACTCAATGGGCAATATTAATTTATAATTTCCTACTTTTTAATGTTTATTATTTTGGTTAGAAGTGAATGAAATTCACATTGTTTGCTACAATGGAATCTGTTTAAAAATACTTAAAATAATATATTGCCACCCTCCAAAAGATTTGAGTAGGAAGTAAAAGGGAAAATTTCAGTTAGGAGGTACTGTATGTAATCAGGTTAATAATTGGCAGCCCACGGAGGAGGTTGCCCTGTGACTGTACAAAATCATGTGTAGCAAATGACAGTTTAAGTGGATCTTAAGTACTCACAGAAATGTGGGCTTCTCCCATAAACCTTTTGTGAATCTTAAGCAGAGGCCCCTAAAGGTGCATAAGCCCATAAAGGTTACAACAAAACCTGGTTTCAAACCATTTTTGAGCGGCTCTTCTTCTTCTATCCAGTCTTCAGAGTACGAATCTTTCCTGTGCTGTTGAGAGGCACAGTCACTTCACAACTCAGGGTCAAACTGCACCAATACTGAGTCAATTACAGCAGTTTTCTTTAGAGTGAGTGTATTTGCTTTGTGTGGCAAGGTTTTCGTACCAGGGGGCTACACAGGTGGCTTCTGTGAGAAGCTCCTAGAAGTTTCCCCTACGCCTGATGAAGCAAATGACATCTGGCTTCACGACAGACCTATTGCTGGCAAAGGCCGAGACCATCAGTAACACTGGTAGCACCTCTGGGATAACAGATTTAATGGGAGCGGTGAACTGCTGGGGAACAACATTGGAAAGAGGGGTAAGAATATGTGAAACAATTCTGCTGACACTGAGGTCAGAGAAGGAGGAAGAAATGCTCCAGACACTCCCCTACAGCCTGTGGAGAAGACCATGGTGAGACAGGCTGTCCCCCTGCATCCCATGGAGCAGGTGGAAGCCCGAAGGAGTCTGTGACCCTGTGGGAAACTCACACTGGAGCAGGTTTGCTGGCAAGACTTGTGACCTCATGGGGCACCCATGCTGGAGACGTTTGGGAAGAACTGCAGCCTGTGGGAAGGGCTTACATTGGAGAAGGTCACGAAGAACTGTCTCCCATGGGAGAGACCCCAAGCTGGAGCAGGGGAAGAGTGTGAGTCCTCCCCCTGAGAAGGAAGGAGCAGCAGAGACAACATGTAATGAATTGATGTCAACCCCCATTCCCCATCCCCCTGTGGTTGCAGGGAAGTAGAGAAATGGGGAATGAAGCTGAGCCAAGGAATAGGGGAGGAGCCAGCAGGGGAAGGTGTTTTAAGATTTACGTTTTGTTTTCTCATAATCCAACTATGATTTTGATTGGTAATAAATTAACTTTCCCCAAGTTGAGTCTGTTTTTCCCATGAAGACAATTGCTGAATGACCTCCTTGTCTTCATCAGGACCCACAAGCCTTCTGTTGCATTTTCTCTCCCTGTCTAGCTGAGGAGGAGACTGACAGAGCAGCTTTGGCAGGCACCTGGTGTCCAGCCAGTCTCAGCCCATCTTGTGGGAGAAAACAAGATAACAAAACCCAAAGCAAACCCCCACGTTGAACCTGACACTGTGGTATACTGGTGCTTCACTGCTGTTACTGTGATGGTCTGATTTTGAAAATGCTGGGCATTATTTTTCCACAGCATATGCTTACAACTCACACAACAGAAGCTTTTTTCCTACAGGGTGCCTAAAAACTGTTGCCAACCATGACCTCCTTCGAAAAAAATGTTACCCCTCTACAACCATGTCTCAACCTTTACCTCTTTTGGAATATTTTCTGAATACAGCAGTTCACCCGACCCTAGAGCGTTTTACCTCGCTCCGCCAGTGATACTACAGTAGGGATGATGCTGAGGAGCTGTATCCTTTCTAGTGAAATCAGTCTAGTCTCCTGGACAAAGCAACTTAATTTTTTCCTGCGGTCGTGCCATTACCAGCCAGCCAAGCCTGAGCTGCCGCTGCTGCCAGGCATGCATTCATTTCTCCCCCGCTTCCAAACTAGCCGCTTAATGTGTCCTTCCGCGGGGCTGCTGAAGTGCTACTTCCTGAAGAGCCACACAGCCTGTGGCGGCCGGCACCCGCGCGTCGAGGCCGGAGAAAGCGAAACCTGGGCGGCAGGACACGCTTGGCCAAACTTAGTTCCCCGATTCGCCCGCCACACCGCACACCCTCCCCGTCCCCCCCGACAAAGCCCCTCGGCGGGCTGCTTTCACCCACCCGCCCGCCCGGCTCCCGGCACCGCCGCGCCGTTTCCCCCGCACTGCCGTCATTTCGTGCTTTCAAATCTGACGGGAGGGCGGCTAACCCCCCGAGAGAGCGAGCGCCCCCCGCCCCCCGCGGCGGCCAAAGGGTCTCCCTGACAGGAGCTGCCCACCACGAGGCCTCCGTCCCGCTCCGCGCCCGCGGGACACCTCCCGCCGCCTCCCCCCGCCCTGGGGGCGGCTTGCGACGGACGATGCTACCTTTCGGTCCTCCTGCGGCCCGAGAGGAGCCGCTGCCTCTTAAAGCCGAGGTGTCTCCTGCACGCGGGGATGAAGGGAGCGTCCCCTGGGTGTCCTCCTGAGGATGTGCGGGGCTCGGAACCGCGGCGTGGCCCGGAGCGGCGCGGCGCGGCGAGGCGAGATACAGTACAGTACAGTACGGTACGGTACGGTGCAACGCGGCAGCCCAACGGCAGCCCAACGGCAGCCCAACGGCAGCCCAACGGCAGCCCAACGGCAGCCCAACGGCAGCCCAACGGCAGCCCAACGGCAGCCCAACGGCCCGAGCTCCCGTTGCCATGGGTACAGGTCCCACCCCTCGTGGCGCAGCGATTGGCCAGGCGTGACCCCCATTCCTGTGTCGCAGAGGACTCTGATTGGGCAGCGCAGGGCGCCGAGGCGAGATTGCGCGAGGAGCTGTGCTGCCTCCACGGCCGCTTGCGTCAAGAAGGGACGTGGCGGTCGCCGTGGGGGCGGGCCTGGGCCGCTCGCCTCTGGCGTCACGGGGGAGGTGCCGACGCGGGCGCGTAGCTAGGCCGGGCGGAGGGCACGAGCTATTGCACAGCTGGCCGGAGGTTTCACGGCCGTGAGGGGACCGTTGGTCTGCAGGGGGGCTCCGTGCTTTCCCGGGGGGTTTCAGCCCCGCACCCTCTGTCCTGTCCACCCGAGCCCGGCCTCAGCCCCGCCGGCCGCTCTGTAACGCACGTCGCGGTTAGCGGTCGGCGGCCCTGAGGGCAGCCCCGGCCTGCGGTTCAGCGGGAAGGTGCCCCGAGCTCTGGGCTAGGGGCGCAGCGCCGTCTTCGCAGCGCTCCCCTTCGCGCCCCCGGCGGATCCCGGCCCTGGCTGCGCTGCCCCTCGGTGCTTTGCAGGAGGAGAGGGTCTTTCAGCGCGGTCGGTCCGCTGCGGGGAGCGAGCGGCAAGGTCATCGAAAGTTTGCTGTTCCCGGTGATGGAAGCTGTTTCTTGATAGAGCGTTTCCCTCCCATGTCTTCTGTAGGAACCTCATCGCTTCCACTGGTACCTCTGGTGAAAATGTATTCCTTACACGAAATGGTGTTTTCTGCGGACCTGGTAGCAGTAAATCACAGACCCACAGAGTGGTTTGGGTTGGAAGGGACCTCAAAGACCCCCTGCCATGGGCAGGAACAGCCTCCACTAGACCAGGTTGCCCAAAGTCTCATCCAACCTGGCCTTGAACACTGCCAGGGAGGGGGCAGCCACAGCTTCTCTGGGCAACCTGTTCCTGGGCTTCACCAGCCTCATAGTGAAGACTCTTTTTTCCTATCAATCTAATGTAAATCTACCTTATTTTAAATCTGTTGCTCCTTGTACTGTCACTACTTGCCCTTGTAACCAGTCACTCGCGCCTTTCCTGTAGACCCCCTTTAGGTTCTAGAAGGCTGCTATGAGGTCTCCCTGGAGCCTTTTCCAGGCTGAACAAGTCCAATTTTCTCTGCCTGTCCTCACAGGAGAGGTACTCTAGCCCTCTGAACATCTTTGTGGCTGTCCTCCGGACTCATTCCAACTGCTTAATACTTTCTTGTATTGGGTACTGCTGAGCTCAGACTATGCAGTACTCTGATTGGGGTTTCACCAAAGCAGAGTAAAGGGAGACAATCACCTCCTTCAATCTGCTGGTCACGCTAAAAAATTGTTACTATTACATGTCCAAGTGTGAGCTGATGCATGAGAATGTGAAACTCTACTTTCAGGCGTCCCTTTTCTTGACTGCTCCTTCCTCTTTTTTGCTAATTCTTTTTTGACAAATTTGAGCCTTGCTGAGTTGAGACTTGGTTTTCCCTTCCCCTCAGAAACAGAGGAGAAAAAGGAGGTGTTGGTGGGGGAAATCTTCACCTCTGTTCAACAAGTAAAGAAAATATTTTCAACCTGCATTAGTGTTTATGGTTGGTGTAAGCTTGGGGTTAGATTTCTGGATTTCTCACCCCATTTCAAAGTATGGTACCTGTTTGGTTTGGGTTTTTTTTTTTTAGACCAATCATCAGTGCATTTTGGGTGTTTACTGAGCGCTAAAAGTACTCAGAAATTATTGAGGAAACATATTTTTAGTGGATAGGTAAATTCTAGCTGTAATAGGGTATACATTATAGTTGTAAATTGTTAATGTATTTCAATACTGTAAGCCTGTACTCGTATTTTAAAAAAATGTATTGGCATTTATAAATTCTTGGAAAACTTTTATCTCTATGGGTTGTATTTCTGATTTACAAGATAACTATCCGCAAGTTGCTTTTTTTTAAAAAAAAAAGAAACTTGCAACAGTTTAGACAAATGAGAGAAAAATTATTGAGGGATTTGTGCAGTCTAGACAATATACTCAAAACTGTCATGGGCTTTTTTGTAATTATGCTGAGAATTGGAGTCCAAAGTGGTTGAAAATTGTAGCTTCTGGGTTTATGCCTGTGAAAGAAAAATGGGAATGTAAATATTCTGTACTGACATCTGTGGTAATAGAAAGCTATTAAAGTAATAGAGCTTTCCCCCTTTCTCAAGGAAATACTGTTCAGTACTATAAAATTATTTTTCCATGCCATTTTTCACTTTAGAAACAATTTTGTGGTCAGTTATCATTCTTTACTAGTTTGTAGGCTGTCCTTTTTTGGACCTGGAAGCACTTATTAAGCACAAATTCATATGTGCATGTCAGTTACCACAAACAAGGTAGAAAACCTAAATAGCTGTTTTGATGGGAGCACTTGAAACCAACATACAGTGGTATTTGAAGTTCTGTTGAAAACATGCCAAACCACTACGTAGCACAAGGAGAGCCGGTTGGGACCAGACCTTTTGACATGTCACTGGCTCCACAAGCATGACTTGCTGGAGACAGGGAGATGGTGCTCTGCCTGCGTGGCAGCAACCCAGCGTCCTCACCTATGCATTGTCAGGAGCTGCTTCCGTGCTATGTGCTGAGGCAGGAAAGGAAACCTTTAGTGCTCTGGGTGATGCTTGGCCACAGCTGACTCAGCTGGCCCCTGGGAACACCATCATCCTCACCTTTTGCAGATTAGTTTAAGGGTTTAGACTCAGACTGCTTGGCCATACTGTTTTGTCTTATGTATTTGAACAGGTGTTTGTAAGGATGCAGGATAGATCAGTTTTCTACTGGGTATTGAAAATACATGCTGCTTTGTTTACTTTTTTGGGTTTTTTTCCCCACCACTAAAAGCAACAATAAAGAAGGGGAGCGTGTGGGAGAGGTGGAAAGTCTTTAAACAGGTATTGGCATCAAAAAGAAAAAAGCTGTGTGGAGCTGTTCGCTTGTTACTAGTGACAATGCAGGACATCCAGCTTTTATTTTTTTCTCCCCAGTGAGGCACAATGCCAAGCTCTCCAATGGCTGATCTAGAATATACAATGGTAAAAATGTCCATGGCCAGTTTATGCAAACAGCCTGTAAACCAGCAGGGTGCCCAGGCAGTCATGTAATCGCTGTACTGACATCAGAAGCCCTGGCATGGCTGAAAGCAAGAAAATTCATCTTGGAGTATACCATGAGATTAACATATGCTCACTTTAATGCAACAACAAGGTTTATTTTGTTATAATTTCCTGCTTTATTTCTAAATAGGTTTCTAAATTTAGACATAAATGCTAAAGCAGTTTTTTCTTTTAAGTCAGAAGATGATACCTGCTTATTTAGAATGAGTCTCCTTTTTCTGGCTCTTGCCTTATTTTTTTTTTTTTCATAATTGCTTTGGGTTTGTGTGTTGGTTTTTGGGTCTGTTTGGCTTGGATCTCCCCTGGGTTTAGCCACACAGCTCCTAAAGCCGTTTGCTGGTTTAGATGAGTTAGAGGATGCTTTTTAGATTCCAAAATGTTACTCCAGTTCAACATGCAGGAAGCTGCCAGGTTTAAAAACTGCCAGAGATTTCAGTATTGCAATGGAAACAGTTACCTTAACTGAAACGCTCACCAGAAACACTGCACTTAATGCTGGACATAGCATGGCAGAATAGAAGAAAGGCCTGTCTGTGGCTACTGTTTTGTTACACTGTACCAGTATTTTAGTAAAAATGGGTAGGATTTCAAGGGGGCTTCTACACATCAGAATGCCCTTGATACTTCTTTTGCTATTTTTATTTTGTGGAAGGTTACCGATATTAAAATGCCTATCGGGAGAATGAAGAGTTATGCAGTCAGATGTCCCCAAAGCAGTAATCCTAAACTCTGGCTCCTAAAACTCCCTCTTCCATCCCTCTGCTCTGGGAAACACAGTGACACTGCTACTTTTGCCATTGGCAGCAGCAAGCATTGTTTTCTCAGGGTAAAAGTGGGTAGAAAGGCTAACTTATTGGCATTAGTTTGTGTTTTAACTAATAGAGTAAGGTGATAATTTCAGAGCTGGTACTAAAGTACTTCACACACACGCAGTTCTGCCTTTCAGAAGAAGCCTTAGTGAGAGAAGCCATAGTATAACTTGTTTCTCTTGAGTTAGGAAAACCCCCTAGATATGAGTTTATTCTCCATGCCCCAATGTCCATGGTAATGCTGATGCTGAAAAGTTTGGGCTTAATGACCAGAACATGTGGTTTCCTGTGACATGTGCAAGTACCTGCTGGCCACAGAACTGAGACTGCTGAAGTAATTTGCTGTGTTGCCTAACAGTAAGTGAGTTAACAGGCGTAACTACACACCTGAAATGGAAATAAAATAGTGATTGCGAAGTTGAGAGTCCTGGCTGAGTGCCTAATTTATCTGATGTGGGAGGACTGCTGACTTCATACGAAAGTGGAGGGAAAAAATGCAATTAATTCACTGGTGAGAATTAAGCTGTGGCTTATGTCTCCTTGATGAGGCATTGATTTCAGAGGAGTTTCTACTTACCTTAGTGTATGACCCATACGTTTCCTTTCTTTGGCAGACCTCCACCTGGAATCTTTCCCCAGTTTGAACAAGTACAGCTCATGTCCTCCCTGATTAATACTACGCTTTTTTGGTTTATATGTAAGCAGTTGGTAAATCTGTATTCAAACGTAGTGACTGTTTCCACGAGCTTATCAGTCATGGCCATATCCTGGCTTTCAGGAGACTGTTCTGAACCAGTCTCACATATTTTATAGGCGTTGTCTCATGTTGTAACAATGCTATGTTTTCTCTCAGCAAAATTCCTTCTTCACATTTAAGCCCTGGTCCAAGTATCCTGAGTAAAAAGGGAATGGAACTGTGCATAATTTTAGCAAGTGTTTCATTGTGCAGTCCATCTTCTATGCAGGGAAGAATATTTGCCTCAAAGTTTGCCAGATCTTCTGTTAACTTGTACGTAGATGGTCCTACTCTAGTAGCTGATATATGGGACATTTATTATTCTTTATACAACTGAGACGAATTTACTGAGTCGAGATACATCCTTCTGTTGTACAATCGCAGTAGCATTGTATATTGCTTTCAGCTTGTGCAAGCCTTTCTAGGAACTGAAATTTAGAACCGAAAACTTTGGATAGAACTAATCAAGTATTGCAATTCAGAGCTGAGAGTTGCAGTCACTTTTAAGAACCCCTTCCAGGCTGGGAGGCAGGAATATTTCTAACCTGTTGTTTCTGAAGCCAAAAGTATGAATTCCTGAATAACTGCTATGAATTAAACCACCACATGCTCTTACAGTGGGGCGGCTCTTCTATGCTAAATTTGAGATGCCTCATGACTTGGTAGGAAAAACAAATAGCAAGATTTTATAGTTTTAGAAACAAATAACCAACAGCTGAAAGATTATAATATTTATCTTTTATGTTGTTGTCTTCTTCTCACAGGTTCCATGCTGTTGTAAGGCCTGCTGCTTGATGTGGAGATTTCTATCACTGCTTTGACTATTTCAGGATTGTTTTCACCCTATCAATCACAAGCTGATAAGTACTGTAGCCTAGGTAGTTATGCTAGTTATTTGTCTCTCTCCAAATACTGTGTGGCTACTTCATTTTGGGCTGGAACCTGTTTTCACTGGACAATGGAGAGCCTCTGGGTAGGGTGGATCCCTAGCTATCTGGGGCTGTGCCAGTGCCTTCTCCCATGATCTGGGGCACATCTGACAGTGTGACCACAGCCATGGGGTGGGATGTGTGTCTCTTTGTGATTGGGAGTGCCTGCAGTTTAAAATCCCTTGGTGGTTCTGCTTCTGGTCATGTTATGTGATGTGCTTAATTGGAACAAAAGCTAGTTGAGTTCTTCTGGTTAGTTATTAGAGACTTACTCCTGTTTTGGTGTTAGTCATCTAATGAGGGCCTATTCATTGCATCTTTTGAGGAGAATTCCATTACACTAGTTAATTTGGAGATGTAGGGAAAAAAAAATTTGTTGTCTTTTTATGTTGATCAGACCCCAAATTCTAGAATAAACTGCAACTGCAGCTACTTATATTGCCATAGTAGACACTCAGGAACCCTTTTCTGCTAACTGTGAATAGCCCAGACACAGAACAAGAATGCTCTTTGTCTATGAAAGTTCATAAGTCTAAAGCTATACTATATTATCTCTTATCTTCTCCCTATTCTTTCTTGGGCATGTACCTAAGCTGGCCTTTTGCTGCAGATTTCAGAGTGAGGTATTAATTTTCAGACTGATTTTTCTAATTTTAGAATTATAAAAAAATTATTTATCTTTCTGTATATTGTAAGTGAAAGGTAAAAAAAATAAACTGTGAAAGGAAAGGTTGAGGAGAATTTATATATATATATATGTAAAATTTTATTTACTGAATCTTAATGATGTAGCTACCCTAAAACAAAAATAATGAATCTTAGCCTGATCAAAGAGGGTTTTGCTTCAATTGGGCCTGTTTTATAAAGGTAAACACGCTTAATCAGATTGATTTTTCTAAATTCAGTAACTTTTAAACAGAAATGTATCAGCCAAATAACTTCATTTGGAAACAGGAATATTTAGGCCTTGGTGCAGCAAAATATATAAGCATATGTTTAGGTCTGTACCTACTTCCTTTTAAGTATTTTTGTACATGTCTGTGAGATATTTTATAAAATACTTTTTTCTAATTGAGCAAGCCAGTGACTCAGGATTTCAGGTTAGAGATCAGAGAAGAGAGGCTTCCTTGAAAGGGAGGAGTTGAATGAAGAGTGTTCATTCTGTAGAGGAAGATTTACATACACAATTACTGAAATGTGGTAAAGATGCAGGATGCTTCAGAAACAGGGGAGAGGATGTGGTCAGAGAAACAGATGTGGTCCTACCTCCAAAATGCTTATAGTTAGAACTGAGGCAAGATCCATAATGTACTCAGAAGCAAAAAAAAAGGTAAATTGAGGAAGAAAGCATAGCTTCAAAAAACCCCCACCTTGTGTCACTGTTTTGAAGGTGTAGAAAAATACGAGTACTGGTACAAGACATGAGGATAAAATTCCGACTTGAAACAGCAACATGGAAAAGTTGCAATGAGAAGACAGAAGAGGAACAATATCTTGCTTAAGAAGGAGGTAAGACATCTATGTTGTCATAAGCTATTGTGGTGTTCTCAACTGAAGAGAGGGTGACTTGGAAATGTGATAATAACGAACAGCAATAAGACCAGGAAGTAAAAGGTAAGGTACTGTGGTTGCAGAAGGAAATTTATCACTTACAACACTTTTTAGCTTCTCATTTTCCCTAGCAGGAATATTTTTAAAAGTAGAAAAAAAATGCTTGTGGTAAAGGACATGCATGTATGCATACCACACAGTCTCATGTGGAACAAGAAGTGCCATAAATGTCTCATTAAAGGAAAATGTAGCACTTTATTCCCAATGCAGTTTTCATTTGATTTCTCATATAAATCAAATTTTTGTTACATATTTTTTCAAGTCACCTGTATTATTAGCATCTGAACATTAGGCAAAGGCTAAATATCTACCAGGTATTTACAGGACTTGGGTAATAATTTTAAAAGTGCCCATCTTTTAAAATTGTATTTACATCTGTCCTGTCATAGTTATATGCATTTGATTATCACTCAGGTATTGGAGGGAAAAAGAGGGGAGTCAACGTGGAGGGTTTATTCTTGTGGTGGTTACGGGTTTTTAAAATTTTATTATAGTTTTTTATAAACCTTGGACTAAGGGGGCAAAGTCAGCAGTGGTATTTCCCAGGAATTTGTACCAGGTCTCTGTGCTTCAGTATTATAATAAATGATCCCAAAGAGGGTACAAAATTATGTGAGAAAGTTTGCTGATAACAAGTAATTACTTAGAGTAATTAAATTGAAAGCTGACCTTTTTCTTTAGATCTGCATAGTGTCTCATGATGCTGAGTAGCTGGGTGATAGAGCAGCAAATGATATATTAGTAATGTAAACTGATTTGCCTTGAAGAAAAGGCGGTCTTGTTTGTGTTTTTTTCACCCAAAATGGCAAGCTGTGGACAAGCTCTCTTATTGCTCAGATTGTGGTTGTGAAATAAGAAAGTTCTGTGAAAACATCAGTGCAACTCTCAGTCAAAACAGCAAAAATTAGGAATAATGGAATTGCTAGGAAGATTATAGCATAAAATGGGAAGGATTGTTATATTACTGCACATCTGTGTTGTAACTATGATATGCAGGTCTACTCCTGTAATGCAATGAGAGGCATGCTGGAGGTAAATAGAAACGGTCACTATTTCTCATAACACAAGAAAAATGCAATTAAATGAGGTGACAGATTTGAAGGTACACGTGGAACACTGCTACTGGTCTTTGTATTGCATGTTGCAATTTCTTAACTGTCTTCTGCTCTGTAAAGTTATCGCTCCTTTTTTGGGCTGGATTTCAAATGAGCGTTAAAGTATAAGCTTTTTTAACTGCTTTGTGGAGAAAGAAGTGGTAGGATCTGATGTATCTTTGAGAGATTAAAGTTCAGAGCTCACCTTTCACTTTCCTATATGTGTTGTGGAAAGTAAAGTTCTGCCCTTTAGGTGCTATGGATGAAAAGTGCAATTACCTTTTGTTGTTGTGAATTGTACCAACCAAAAGTCATCCTTTTCCTTTAGGTTTTTAAATTATGGTGCTTAGTTCCTGGTGAGGATTTATCTTTAATTGCAGACAAAATAAGTAATCAATGACATTAGCACAACTTGGTTGAGAAAATACAAAATGCATAGCTGAAGAATGAATGATTAGTTGCTCTAGCCAGAAAAATCTCAAAGGATGGGGGAAAGCACATGAAAGGGCATGGCGATGTGACCCAGAGAAAGTAGGTGTGTGCATATGAGCATGGATATGAGACAGGGCATGAGTTAGTGTGTATGAGCAAATAGGCATGTGGGAGGTGTGTGAGTGAATGTAAAGATGCATCAGTGTGCCAACATACTCTACTGGTGAGCGTGCAAGTGAGTGTGAGCATGCACAAGCATAAGCAAGCATGCAGGTGAATGTATTGAGTGTGTTTCAGGAAATGCAAAAGTGGAGGATTTAAACCAGAATTTATGGCCTGCAATTTTTGTGCTCCACAGAGATGTTTGTGGAGAGGTGGCTCTTATCCCCCAGTTTCCTGCCTGTCAGCAGATTATTCAGTTTTCCCTGCTGCTGTTCTGTGGGGAATGCGCTAAAGACCAAATCTTCCAGTGAAAGGGTAGCAAGAGCATTTCTGGTCTGGAAGCCGTTTCCCCAACGTTTCTAGACTCTACAGGGTGTGAAGCATCCTTTTCACCACTGTTCCATCTGGTTATGCTGAAGTGAAACACGCTGTTTGTGGACATCTGTACAACAGCACTGACAATATTTACAGTTTTGGAAGTTGAAAATAAAACATACCAAAAAATATGTCTCTATGCTCATTGGAACAGTAAATTAGAGACTCAGTATGTATTTGTTTCCTCACACTGAAAAAAGAAACAGCATTGTTGTTACGCTTTTCAATCCCAGTATTATCTTGTTCCTGAAAAACCTGCTGAGGAACTTTGAATGTTACAAGAATGGGAGGATATGGTTGCAAGTTCTGCTCCATCCTGCCTTGTTTTGGACCCCGGCCATCAGGAAACATTTTATCTACTCAAAGATGAAACACTTTCTCTTCAGTAGTAGTAGTATGAGCAAGATTTGTAAATAATCTGTGGCTTTGGGGCGACTTTATTACAGAAAGGGAAAGCATCCCAACTTTTCCTTTGATTAAATTTTAAAAGATTTCTGCAAAAGATCTGCCAGGGGGAATTTGCATGTTTTTTATTGACCTCTGTAAACCCTAGTTAAACATAAAATTAGCTTAAAATTTGTTTCACTCAGTTTCTATCACCCTTTGTACTTTATCAGTCATTGATCTTTGATCTTTGTCAATTCATACGTGTTTAATACTGCATTGAAAATATTTTCCTCACCTTCAAAAGCATTCATAAAAATAAGGCTGGGTGTGGATATTTGAAAGAGCATTGTTTGTAACTTGCTTGCCTCTGCTGAGCTGTGTCTAGAAAACAGAAATGCAGGCTGCTACCTACTGCAGAGGAATGGAAGTAAGTCACAATGCAAGCTCTTTCAAGAGAGAAATTATACATGCTGGAGTAGGAAAAATCACCGATCAGTACTATATTTTGTGTCATAGCTTGAGCTTTATTTCAAAAGATGGACTTTATGTAGACACTTGCTGTGATAGCAGTGATTTTACTGAACGTGTGCCTAATTTGGACGAAAAGTTATGTGGTTGACCTGAATGACTCATGCTGCAGGTGGGGGGGAGGGGGCAGGGGAAGGCCAGTTTGAAGCAAAAGCTACAGAAAACCTTGTGTTGAAAGAATATGAAGATTGCTACATGCTCCTGCATCTAGCACTCATTTTTAAGAAGGCATTTTTGCAGAAGCAGGGATAAAATAGGGATATGTTTAGTAATACCTTTAGTAATACCTTTAAAATAATTTTGGAAGACCAATATCAGATCAATTATGCAACTAAATGGCCATCACACTATAGTTACTTAGACACTGATTCTTCTTATGGGCAGTTTTTATAGGAAGCATTTAATGGTAGTTAGTGTTCATACTTACTCTGTGAAAAGGGTAAATACTAAGCCAAGAGTTACATAGATTGCGAAGCAAAGAAATTATTCCATTTTGTGGAGCAATTTCCACACTGGAAATAAAACCCAGAAGTTTTGTTTACAGTTGTGACAGGTAGTAGAGATGGAAGTGTCTGAGAGGCAGACCGAAATATAAAAGAAATTAGGACAACAGTAACTGTTCTTCTTATGGACCTTGTTTTCTTTGCTTATATTGTCACTTCTTCTGGCCTCACTCCTGCAACCTTCCATTCTGTACCCTCCACCAATAAAAATGTAACGTACAAGGTAAAAGCGTTCATCAGTCTATCTGAAAGCACTCTGCAATGTTCTTTGTTTCACAAAACCACAGTTAGATAACGTCCATTTTTCAGGCTGGTGAACTGAAGCCAAGACAAACTGTTTAAGCAAACCAGTTTTGTTGTAAAAGTGTTATCAAACTCTTCCTGTAAGCCTTAGGCTGCAGATGTGTAATTTCATTTAAGAAATGACATTTGTTCAGTTGCTTCTTTACGGGAGGACTGGAAGGTCTGTCTTGCAGCAAATCCTTTTCATCCATCCTTCTCTGGCACATCTGAGCCAGTCCCCAAAACTTCTTGGGCAAAGGGGCACATGGAACCCCTGCAAGTCCTGAAGAGTCATACTTCCTCAACCTAGCCAACAAGTCACACAGTCTCTGTGTTGAGTGGAATTGCTGTACTTGCAAAGATGGAAAGAATTAATGTTTCCCATGTTATTTTTAAATTAATACAGTTTTTAAAGTTTCTAAAGGAACTTCACAAACTGAAGTGACTGTACAAAACTTTTTTTTAGGTAAACAAGCGCAGTCTTAAGGTTTTATCATCTGGTCATAAGGCAAAACTTTAACATTAATGACTGCAGACTTAGGGTCCCTCAATCAAGACCTCAAGTTATTTAAGAGTTTTCAAAGCCAGTAAAAATATCAGCATCAGATTGTTGTAAATGAGGATTTTAAAAAAAACAGCCTAAAAAATTAATTCCCTGGTGCTTAATGATCACAGAGGGACATAGAGTTTAAGCATGGGTTTAAAAAAAAAAGTGCTTTCAATACAAGCTCTACCTTTTGTCATCACATCTGTCTGTCTTTTGCCATTAGGCAAGCAGTGTATTTATCTTTGCAGTCCTTTATTGGCAAAGGTGCTAGTCATGTTCTATTAGTTTCTCTAATCTCCATCTATGTGCTTAGTTGAGAGCATAATACAATGTTTGTTCTTTACTGATGAATCAGTGGTTTCTAATGAGTTGCAGGGTCCTCAGTGTTGTAAAAGTTTGTTTTGACCCTGGATGACTCAGGCTAGGTCACTAAAATATTAGGTGGTGAAATAACCTAGGGTGCCTATTTAAGAAAGGGAGAGAAGGAAGTGGAATAAATATTATTCGTTATTCCACTCCAAAAGGTTAGTGAACTCTCAGAATTGTTATTTCTGACAGGAAATAAAAAATTTATGAGTATTTTTAAAGTAATTTAGGGTTAAAAGGGACTTTCTGGCAACAGTTGTATCGTTATGGAAGAGCCTATGGGAAGCTGGATATCTGAATTCTACTTTTAACCACATGCTACCATGTGGCCTGATTTTTTAGAGACTGAATATACTCTGGGGTTTGCTGCAAATCCGCTTTATTGAGGGGTCAGATGGAATCTTAACAAATTACATTAAAGCTGAAAAATAGTTTCAGCTTTTTGCTTGTTCATTCTTTCTGTTTTGTTTCTTGAATGCAACATAATAATAGCTTTTGAGACCACACGTAACAGATTCCACTCTTTTGGGGAATGTTTTAATTATCCGTGGGATCAACCCTGTTAGTTTTGGTGCAAATAGAAAATGAGTGAAGCTTAATTTCCACTAAAATCAGATTAAAGAAGGATTCTTTAAATGCTTTCAGTGTAAGCCCTCTACAGCTGTCAGGCTATCTGTCCTTTTCCTTAGAAACCTGTATGGTGACTGCAAAGCTCATGAAATTGCGATGTGAGAAAAGCTAAGCACACAGAAGTGGTATAATTTGGAATAGTATTTTTCAGCCTGACTATTCAGAACTGTAGGATTTGTGATAGCAATAATTTTAGAAAATAAATAAATAAATCCCATATATTTCTAATCCATATCTTCCCCCTTTAGTGAAAGCTGTATGCATACTTAAAGATAACTAGGGACTTCTCTGTAGTCTAGGAATGTTTCTTATATTTTCAGGGTTGAAAAAAGGCCTCTTTTGTCTCTTTAGAACAAGCTATTAAAGTCTCTCTCAACCAAAGAGAAAGATCAGAGATGATCAGTCTGCGTGTTCTCTTCTCCTTTAGGAAAATGTAGGTGCCAGGAACTACAGTTGTAACACTTCAGTTGGATGGTAAGGCCATTTTATAAACTAGCATGTTCATCTTTATTCAGGTTTTAAATCTTAAAAAGGCTACTTGGTTTTAGAAAAAAATCCGGCTTTTCTGACATAAACCTTGTGGATTTTCAAAGGTTTTTAATATTATACAGGAGATGGCCATATTACTTCATAGTCTAATGACCAGGTTAGAGCTGGCCTTGTTTATAATAATGAGAGACTAAGAAGGATAGGATGACCTTGCTAACAGAGTATGAACAGATAGCTGGTGGACCTAGCTTTTCATTAGTTTGGTATTTTAGTACATAGTCTCTCACAGGTCAAGGTTTTCATCCAAGTACCTTTGGGGGATGCCAAAACTTTGCAGGTGGATTCATCCATTGGTTTCAGTGGGATGAAGCAAAGATAATATTGTTAGGCTATACTTTCAGTGAAACCAAAGCAAAACTTCCACCCAATATCATGCTTAATACTGCTGTGATATGATTCCTGACTTGAATGATTAATTTCTGCTCTTCCAAAAGACTATGCAGTATTCTAATGGAAGTAACAATTGTGGGTAACATATGCAATTTAATATTATTTTTTCTGAAAGGCTTGGGATTTGGTTAAAATAAGGTAGCTAAAGATTTTTCAGTAAGGTTTCAAAGAGTTATTAGACCACTCTGTGTTTTACCACATAAACGTAAATTCAAATACTTGCTGCTCTGTGGCAAATCAGGTATTATGGTATCATACACAGAATTAGCTAATGACGCTATATTGAAGTGCCATTCTCTTATCTGTATCCTCTTCCATATTCTTCAGCTACTCTTGAATATATTTCTCAAGCAAAGGCCCATTACTATTTGAAACTTAATATTACACTTCTATTTGGAGAAAAAGTACTTTTCTTAACTTTAATACTGGGTTTGCAAATGCTTCAGTGCTGCTCTTAATTAGGATGAGTGATGTATTTCTCTGGGGTGTGATGTGTCGCTGCTTCATTGCAGAAGGATGAGTGTGGATCTGGAGAAGGTTTGCTGACAGATGATTTCCCTGACACCTTGAAAGATAAAAAGTGACGTTCAGTACCTTTTCTGCACACCCACATTTGGGTGCATACGTCTGGTCTAACAGAGATCCTAATACATTTGGTGGAAGTATTCTGATGGGTGAGGAGTGTCCACAAAGACAGGGTTCATAGTGAGGGCAGAAGTGTGCGGTGTGCTGATTAGCTTTTCTCCTCCTTCAGGTTTCTCACTGAGCAGTGCATACATGACTCTGGTGGCCGGCAGAGAGCAACACGCAATTCGATATGAATTTTAGGTGAAGCCATTTTATTAGGTGAAATCACACAGATTATATACCTTTTTTTACTGCAAACGTAGCAAGCTAAAAACTGCTAATTGCTTACACACACTGTTCACACCGTATTGATTGGTTAATAATTATAACGAGTTCTAACAAACCTATCTTATAGCTAAATATCGTTAGTTTACCTTTAATGCCTAAAAGTATCCACACACCTGCTGTTTTGACCCTCTTGTTATGGTTGGTTCCTAACATGTTCCGTTACTCCCAAATACCTTCCCATAACTGCTTCTTGGTTTAGGGTAGCCTGTACCCTTATCAGCAAGGCCGCTGTGTTTTGAGAATGTGATTATTAAGATCCTCTCAGCATGAGTAACTTTTCTTCTCTCATGGGAACAGAAGAATATTGTCAGGGCCTAAATCTTGGGAGAAGAGAGCTAGGCCGCTAGCAGGCCTGCTGTCTTCCCTGACACGTGACCACACGCTTTTTTTTCTCCACACAAGCTCTACATGAAGCCATTTAAGTGAGTTGTGACACAAATTAATGCTGTGGGTTTTTTCTGCTGGGGGCTGAGCCCTTTTCCACCAAACTTGTAGGTTGTTTTCATTAAAACAATCTGCAGTTTTGTTCCACAACCATAGGTGCTTTCTACTCATGAATGTAAACAGCAAAGGCAAGGGATGAATGATGTGCCAGTACTCTATTCTTACATAAATGTCATTCATAAGGTAGAAGATGCTTACCTACCAATTAAAGCATCTTGGGAAGGATTTCAGGTATTTTAATTCCATTCTGCTGTTTCCAGAACATCCATTAGATAAAAAGTATTGAATTGGAATCATTGACCCTTAACCTGCAAACCAGTTTTACAAATGTCCTCCAGGAAATACCTTGTGTGCTTAACTTCCTCTGGTATACAATTTTTTGTAGTTTTTCATAAAGTAGAAGGATTGAGGGCCAGAGCCGTGACAGAATTAGATGTGGACAGGGATATGAAAACTACCCCACTAAATATACCTGGTAAGATAATTTCTTTTCAGCAATATGCATGGCATGACTACAAATAAATGCATGGCATAAGGAGCTGTTCAATTGGTTTTAGTAGGAGGATATTTTAATTTATTGCTATGCTTAAAGAAGAACTGTGAAGTTGTGTTTCTAATGAATATAGGGTTTCATGCAATTAGCTCATACTGGAAAGAAATAGCAGATTTTGTTGTTGAGGGCTTGGATCTTCCATGGAGATGCAGGAATTTGGGCAGCGGGGAGAAGACCCCGTAGCCCCTTTATCAGCAGCCTGCCAGTGAGATCCCTGGAGAAGTCTCTTCTTCTAGGATTCCTAATGAACGTAGTGCTGTTTTTATTTTGTCCTTTTGTTTCAATTCTTTGATATGGGATGATTCAGGTGAGTAGTCAGTATGAAGTTTTATCATCCGCTGCCTTTGGATGGCTGATTAAGTATGACTTGCTGTGACTGGGATTTTAAATACCAATTACTTCAATTACCTTTACCCAAGGAATGATAGCTATTTCCAGGTACGCATCCTGTTGCCCACAGTTTCTCCCTCAGGTTTTTCTGGCATTACTCTTACACTAACAGCCCTCACCAAAGCATACTGCAGACTGACAACTATCCCACAGTACCTCCTGAGAATATTGCAGCACTGACACAATTTCTGTGTGTGTTTTCTAACTCTTCTACTTCCACGCCGTTTTAGGAATGTTCAGAAGCTTCATTTTATTTAAGGCCTCAAATTATAGAAGTTGTGCATATCTACATAGAACACATCCTATCAAAAAAACCACCATTTCTTGTAATTTCTTCTCTGATTATATAAACCATCTATAAAAGGAAGTTAGGGTGAAAAAAGTGAAAAATTATCATAAAATATTTATAGTAAACCAAATCAATGTCTTAAGTTGCTTCTGTTCTTCAGTTCCCTGGTCCAGTAGTTTTTCTGGACATAATTTATATTAAAATCTTTTATGAATTTCAAATATATGCCATTTTGAAGAGAATGTTGCCTAAATTGTGTGGAACATACCTAAGTTTCTGTGCAAAGATCTGTAATAGCGTTTTGGGTTTTACTGCCTAAATTCCCATTTACTGAAACAGGGCCTGGGTCCTAAGTAATTAACCCAAGAGAATATTTTAATTTTAGTTGAAACTATTGGCAGTATTTTTTGATTGCAGAGCAGAATTTTCTTTACATTTGAGCTTTAAACATATAAGTCATATATATAAGCTGAAATTATTGTATAGCTTTTGAGAGCCATATGCAGACGTTACACATGCAAGTTATTGCATAACAGTGAAATAATAAAAACCGTGGCCTAGTTTTCTCTTTCATTCATTCCTAATACTGATATTCCCTTTCTCCCTGAAAGAAATGCACAGTGAAATATTAATAGCAACAAACTATTGAATAAAAATCTGCATATGTAAGCAATTGCCACTTAAGATTGAATAAACACACTCAGAATAAGAAAAGTAAGTATTAATAATAAAGTTCAAAATTACCATGAAAAAGCATTGTGAGATTGACCTGGGAAATTATACTGAATTTTCAGTGGGTATGTTTTTGAGAGAGTAATACAATCTTTTGCTTTCTTTATGAGTAAAAAAGATCCTGTCTCCCTCTGCTGGTTTTCAGAGGAAAAAAAAGTCTATAGAGACTAAAAAACCATTGCTGAGATTTTGATACACATTACCAGATGTTCCAGAATTAGGGCTTAAAATTTCTTGCCTTCTTGAGGACATTAGAACTACCTGTCTTTGATGAGCTGAGGATTAGTAGATACTTATAGTAGTTACTCTGTCTAATATTTTATCAATATATTAACATGATTTCTTTATATGCACATCTCTAAGAAAATATAACTTATGGTAAATTTAAGCTGTTTAGCCTTTATTCAAATCTCAATCGAATCTTGTGGCTATCCTGAAAAACAGCCTAATACTGAAGTTGTAAGTTGTAGATGCATCATTTTCCTTTCCTGCATAGTCTGAGTTTAGTGTATTTTATCATTCAAATTAAGCCTTTTTCTTTCAAATCTGAGTTTCTAAACTGCTTCTTATATAAATATGTCACAGACCAAATGGCCTTTGAAGGCCCCACAGACAAGAGTAGCTACAGCCTTGAGCATAGCTCGCAAGTTGTAACAATTGCGTGAGGTTTCTTTGAATTGTGCTGGGACCACAGTGCTGAGGCTGCCTGCTCAGGGCTCGCACCTGGCCAACATGCAGGCTTGCTCACCCTGCCAGGCTGTGAACCCCTGCAGTGCTGGTACCCCAGAACGCTCCACGAGGCAGTGAGACACCCACATGTGATCTGTGCCCAGGAGAGCGTATCAGCAAGACAGGAACTTTGTATTGCAATCCCCACCCTGATGAACAAATCCTTGGGAATGTCCGTGGAACAGGACTGTGTTCTGGTACGTGTCATCATGTCTGCAAAGAGGTTTTTGTCCGTGGTACTATATGCTCCATTTCCTATTGTCAGAGGAAACACATTTGTCCTTTAATAATCCCAGTGCTGCTACACACCAGCTGGTTCACCAAAGGGATACTGTAACAATAGACATGAAATTTATTCCTTCCAAGCAATTAAAGACAAGGAGGCATTCCAGTAGTTAAATTAAGGCATTCATCTGTTAAATTTGGAGGGCTTACATAAATTCATTTTATGCTGAGAAAAAAAATTAAGGCAATTTTATTTATAAAGGGGTTTTTTTTTGCGGTTGTTTGGGGTTTTTTTACTTCCCATGTGTTATCTTCACCAAAACACATTTGTTATGTTTTGTTACATGTAGCCATCCTTTTGATCTGGGTATACATGAACCTTCCTTGTATCCCAAGTATTGTTATAAAAAACCCTGCTAGTGGCAGTTTGTTAGATTTCCAGTTAATCCAGTGTTGGTATAGTTACTTGATTTTATTTTTTTAATATGTTTTGTTGGACTTATTTAATGAAGTTTAGTGACCATAGTAAGCACTTTCTCCAAACATTTGACCAAATTCTCTCATGTTTATTCTGCCTGTAGTATACAATTTAAATTTTGACAAAAATATTACTGAATAAATTTGTATGGATTTTTAGTGCTTGTCAGTCTGCAACACACTTTTTTTTTTTTTTTTTAACAAGCCATAGTTTTAGGAGGTGTCTGCTGGAAACTTGGGGCAACTGTGGCATTTGGTCAATGTATCCCAGACATCCCTGGCAACATAAATACTAGTAGCAAGGTAGCAAGGCTGCTGAGGCACACAGCTTGTGCATTGCATTTACATAGATATATGAATAACTTCCTGTATAAGAAATACTTTAAAATTGACGTAATGTTTCCATGTGGGAACATGTAACTTGTAATTATCCATTCATAAGTAAGTCTGCAGGCTATGTCATTGTCCCCTTCATTGACTCAGCTATCTAGGGGGTAGCGTCATTCTACCCAGAAGCTGAGCTTCCAATGCCAAGCAGTTATCTTTCCTCAAGCAGAACCCTTTTGGCTGCCAAGTTACAGAGAATATGTGGCATCTGATACAGAAAATGCCATTTCTGAAACTGGCTGGTACTGCTTCTAGAGCAAACCTGATAGGTAGCACATATTTAATGTGAATGTAGCTGAGAAACAATGAAATCAGAGGCAGAAGTACTGGTGTTGGAGCTGCTTTTCAGTGTAATATGTGAAAGCATATTCAGTTCGCAATTTAGTATGATAAAACCAAATCAGGACCTATTTAACATGAAGTGGAATTTGGTGTTTATGCAATCCTTCATAACCTAGAATATTTTGCAAAAATGAGATACTATTAAAAAAGACGGACTGAAATTACTAAAATTAATGCAAAACAGCAGGAAAATTTTCAGACAAGAAAGGAGTAATTTCTAAGGAAAGTCACAGAAGATTCTTACAGTTATCATGGTACAGGCTTCATAATAGCCTAAACTTCTGCACTGATCCATAGAACAAATTGTATAATCTTTTCTATCTCAACTTTCATGATTCATACTTGACCTGGTCATACTATCATATATTATGTAACGTTGATGGAGGTTGGTCAGTCCAATAGTCATGATCTTGCTGAAATAGTTGGATATGGTAGCTGTCTTTTCAATTTAAGCTAAGCAGATTAATGCTCCTTTGGTTAGTGATGGATGAACCATAGAGAAATGGTTGTCCCAGGACTAACCCCTGTGGCTGGTCAGTCAGACATGTAATCCAGAGCAGTTTATTGTGACCCATGTGTGAGTGGGGAAGCAGTGCAAACACCATGGGAACTGTTTTGCACCAGGAGGTGCCAGTCAGTTAGGATCCCAGTAAGAAAGGCACTCCACTTCTATAAAGTATCATTTAAACTGCTCTTTATTAGAGTCAGTATTGTAAAGGATAGCATATATAATCCTATACCCTGGTAGATGATGGGAACCCTCAAGTCGTGCAGCGTCAGTCGGGTGCAGTGCACTCTGCAGACCCCATCCATAGACAAGGGTTTCTCATTTCAGTCATTATAGGATTTTCTTACAAGAAAACAATTCTGTTCATCATTTCTACAGCCAAACAGAAAGGGTGTTCACATGGGACCCTCTTGCTGCACTTCTAGATAAAGGCAAGGACACACAAGTGGTGTAATCACCAGCACCAAGTGGGAGCTGCCTGCAGACTTTCTGGCACAATGAGCCAAAAAGTTTATTCTGCAGGCATAGGCGCAGCACAAGGCGGTCTGAAGGTCAGGCTGTGCAGACAGCACAGCACAGGCCTCTGCCCAGCTGTTATGTGGGTCACAAACTCCTCTACATATAATGGTCTCCTGGCCAGGATCACTACAGGAGCCCAAGAGCGGCAAGGAGGCATGACTGCCAGGGCAAAAAATCAAAAATGCAGTACAGAAAGCAGATGCATTTGGACAGTCTGGAAAGAAACCTGGACCTTTAAGCAAAGTAGATGTCTTTTCCTGATGCTCTTTTATGTGTTCAGAACTGCAGTAGAATTGGCATATTGACTGTCCATACTTGAGTGGCATTAGAAGGATTGATTTCTCCTCTTAATAATTTACAATATGAAAAATTCTTGATAGCTTACTTCACAAGGGTAGGAAGAACTCTGGTAACTTTTTGTAGTCTGTGTAATTAGAGAGTCACACCTACAATGCTTTTACAGGAACCCATTTTGTGTCAGCCCTCCGAGTCTCCATTTTGCTCTTGTGTTAAAGTCATCTCCGAAGGTTTTCATTGATCTTAATGGTGCTGTGTCAAGATTCATCTGGTAGAAAATGTGTAGATGCTAAGATGGTGAGGTTTCTATATAGTCCCTCAGAAAATGTCACTGCTGGTAATGTGTTTATGACTTGGGGTTTTTAAATGATTATTTATAAAGTGCCTATCACCATATTGATAAACATTCTTTGGAACTACTCTTCACTTTTTCATGCATCTTCTCTGTTTCATTATGTATCTTCTATTTTTTTGAACTTAAGTGCACTTAAAGGGCAGAATGAAATACCAATAGTCATTAAATGAATTCTTTCAATATTTGAAGTAGTATTCCCTTGAATGGACAGAGTATAAAGTTACTCTCTCTGGAATTCTTTTGCATCTAAATTAAAAATCATATTGTTACTTTTAAATGCCCGTTACAACTTTTAATTGGATCTTACAAGAGACCCATTGTTTAAACTTTGTATGGAATCCCACATGCAATACTTTTGAGCATACTCAAAGCATTATATTCTTTTGAAGCTAGTGTGAAGGTCAAACCAAATTCTTGCCTTTTTGAAAAGGGTTGGTATGTCAGGAAGGTTGAAGTTAAATTAAGCAAAATTCTCTCTACTGGAACATGTTGTTCCAAACCACTGGAGTCCTCAACTGGCAAGTGACTAAAGTATTTCTTTCTGCAACTCAAGCCCATGTGCTACGGAGCGCCCTCGTTTCGCGGGCGTCACTTCTCAACCTCTTCCTCCGATGTGTTTTGTGTTCCCGGCGGGCAAGGGCAGTACCCTTCCTCCGCGGCCAGCGGCAGAGGAAGTTCATTGTATCCGCGGCTCGCTCCAGCCTCCCAGACGGACGTTTCTGGTGCGTTGTGCAAGTTTCCAGTCATGCCGAGCATTCTTAGGAAGATCGGGCGATAAGGGGAGGAAATGACGGAGAGTCACCTCAGAGCCACTCAGCCCCCGCTACCGCGGCCGCTGCCACGGTTACAGTCGCGTCCCCGCCGGCCGCTGACGGCCCGTTCCCCCGGCGGGGGGGGGACCCCCGCTACCGGCCGGACTCCGCACCGTGCCGCACGGCCCGAGCGGAGGCGGCGCTGCCCCGGGGAGGAGGCGAAGGGGAGCCAGGTGAGGTGGCAGCCGGCCTGACGCCCGGGGCAGGGTCCGAGCGAGGCGAGCGGCGCCGCGCCCCGCCCATCTCCTCAGGGCCGCGGCCCGCCCCCTCCCCCGCGCCAGCGCTGCGGGCCGGGGCCGGAAGTGAGCGCACGGCGGCGGTTAAGCGGCGGGAGGGGGCTGCTCCAGCCTGGTGCGCCTGTTCCCGGCGGCGGGACGGAAGAAGGGAAATGGCTGTTGCCGCGGGGCGACGGCGCGGCGAGGTAGGCGCGGGGAGTCAGCCGCTGGACGCCGGGGCTCGGCTGGGGCTCGGCTGGGGCTCGGCTTCCTCCCTCTGGTCCCGTCCCTCCTTGCCGGTGTCCCCTTGCTCCTCACCATTCTTCCTCCTGCTTCTACTTCTATCTCAGGGGTCGCGGCGCGACCCTTGGCCTTCGGGTGCTCAGCCTCGGAGCGGCGCTGGGCCTGGGGGCATCCGGCGTTCCCTGCCCCGCCGCAGCCGTACCTGCGAGTGGCGGGGCGCGGGGCTCAGGCCGCGGTGGCGGGTGAACAGCCGGGCCGGGGTCAGCGCTGCTCTCACGGCTCGTCCCTGCCGCTTCGTGTCTGTCCGGGCTCCGGCGAGCCGTGAGGCAGCGAAAGCGCCGCCTGCTAAAAGTACTTTGCGAACTGCGTTGTCTGGAGTGGTGCTGCTTCGGGCACGGAACGGGAACTCTGAGGCGGCTGGCGGAGGTGCCTGCGCTTCGCAGGGCGCTGGGCGCTTGAGGTGCCTTTTGCATCCGCGAGTGAGGTCTTGGGGTGGCGGGTAGCTGTCACCTGGCGCTGAGCGGGGTCACCCGGGAGGCCCTCAGGGAGCTGGAGCCATCGCCCTGTGTAGGGGGGACCTTGGCTGTCGCTGCGGAGACCCACCAGCTTTACGTTTCCTTTTTATTCATCTTCCTGTTGGCTTTTTCAGCGGGTTGACTAACCTAGGGTTGTGTGTGCGTTACCGTCGTTAGAGAGAATTTGGTTGTTTACAGAGCTGATCCATAAACAGCTCTGCTGCTTCCTCCAGGAGCTTTTCAGGTGTTAGTAGGGAAGCATGTATCTGGCTTACTGTTCACAACTTGATCAAGTTTATTATTCTGCATCAACACAATAAAAAAGGCATACCTGCATCTTTATTAGCACAAGTAATCTTCCACTAAAAGCCATGCTGCTGCTGGGGAAAGAGAATATGGTGGTAAGATGCACTCAAAGCGCTTGGAAGAAAAGAAAGACTGATGCTTCTTATCATCATTGTATTACTTATTGCAAATGTTCTAGAGCAAATCAGCTTATGCTCTCTAGGGGAGAGATGCAGAGGTTTTAGATAATAACCTTGCACGCTTAAAGCAACTCTCTTTCCAAACGGAACTGAAAACTCAAAAAAATGTGTGATCTTTGTAAAAGATGTTGTGCAATATCTACTCAGAATATAAACTGTGTTCAAGACTAGTAGTGCTGGATGATTTATGAAGAATTTGAAGGGGAAGCAGAAATGGATTGGGGGAATAAAATCTGACAGATAAGTGTTTTCTTAGCTTTGAAGGCAGTTGTGTACTCCGTTCCCCCAACACTAAGAGGGAGCCTGGAAAGAACTTTGTGTCTGGGAGGAAAAGTTGTTGCTTAAATTTGACTTGCTCACCGTATTTTGCAGGCAACAGATGCACTGTAAGGCCCAGCAAGGTTTTGGGGTGGGTTTTTTTAACTGTTGCAATTCTAAGCAAAACAAGTAAGAATACGTGGACAGTGAGATAAAGTTGCAAAAAGATAAAGGCAGTGGGGGAAAACGTAGAGAAAAGTAACAAACGCTTAAAGTTGAATGGCCTTTTGTTGGGGGGGGGGACACAACACAAAACTACGTAGTCCTGTTGTCTTAAATCTGCTGTATTTAAACAGTCTTTTACATAAAGATGCTTGTTTAGTAAAAAAATACATGAGGTCTCATGAAATATTTAAAATTCCCATTGATTTAATAAAATAGACTTGTTCTATTTAATTACAATATTATAGTAATCTTGACATAAAACCTTCAGGTTCGTCTTTCCTTTTGTAGTACTATTGTCATCACAAAGAACTCAGACTTACAGGTTCATCAGTGTATATAAAGATAAATTGATGACTTACTCAAAAAGAGATAAAAATAACTGTGTAGCTGAAGAAACTTGAATTAAAATGTTGAATAAAAATGCAGAGATGTTTTGGAGTTGGTTTTTCTTGTGTTAGGCTCTAATGTGGGACCAAAACGAAACCAGTATGGGGCTGCCTAGAAAATGAGAGCCAGATTTGAATCTGATAAGAGTGCAATTGCATACTGTTTGTCTTTAAGCTCTTGCAATCTTAAGGCTATCTTAGGGAAGATTTAAAAATTGCATTACATTAATATTGATAGGACAGTGTAAGCATAATGCGAACATGTCTAGAATTCATAAAATACAGGATGTGTTTTAAGATCAGCCCTAATGACATTTTGATAATGATGTTTCTTTTTTTAATTTATTTTAGAAGTATTGCTTTCAGTGTCTGTGGTTAGTGTAGAAATTGCTGTGGCATTTATTTATTTTTAGAACAGTACAACAAACTTAAAAATGAGAGAGTATTGCACCAATATAAATTGTTTGCTTTTTGGAAGTGTAACTGTAAACATATCCACATCTTCTACTTAAAATAGAGCAATGTGTAATTACATACCAAAACCAGAGTTCAGTTTTTATCAGTGGTAGTCAAGAACATCAGTTATCTAATGCAGGATTTGTCCAGCCACTCTGTACATAGCACAGTTTTTGCAGAAGCTGTTCCCAGACTGGATGAGTAAATGAAAGAAGAACCGTTTCATAGCATGCTAGTAATGATGAACCTCAATATATTAAGATCTAGAATAAAATGTTTTCCAATGCTTTCTTCAAAGCTCACATTAAAAAAATTATGAGAAATATTGTTTTGAGCTCTATCTTAGTAGAAACACAACCTGAAATTCTTTACTTGAAGTAAGTTTAATTTGTTCCAAGTGGTGGTTGCTTCAGAGCACTTTGATTGAAGGAACTGAATTAGAGAGAGGAGTGTTGTCTCAGAACTTGTTACTTTCAGATGTGTAGCATAAAGTTACAAACAAAACATCACTTACAAAAACCCAGCCATAACTGGAAACTTGCAGTATGTAGTATGCGAGAGCCACCTGGTATTTGTCTGAAGAGTACGTCACTAGGTCAGATCCAAAGGTTCATTATTGGATGATGACCTCTGTGAAATAATTTGGTCCATATAGCGTTTGTAGCATAAGTTTCACTGTCGTAGTTGATTTTAGTAGTTGTCGGAGCACTGAGAACAGGTCGTTGTTGTCTGATAGGGTCTTCTGTTTAGATTCTATTCACAGCAGAAAAGTAGAAGGCAGTGACAGTGCTCAGTTATAAGGTGAGTGCTGAAAGGTTGCATGAAGTCAGCATGCAGCTGGACAAAATACATGGGAAAAATTCATCAGGGCCTATTAGTGTTAGGGAAGCTACCTCAGGATCCTGGAAGTCCTTAAGTGGCAAATTAGTGGAGACTCAAAGAGTATTTTGAGGAAGTGTCACCAGATATGTACGTGTGTTTACCGTTCTTCTATTGGCGTTTCTTAAGACATCTGTAGAGACAAGGACTAGGTGGACCTTTGTTCTGACTGAGCATAGCCATCCTGTTCAGTTTCTATAAGTGGAGGGTTTTGTTTTGGTTTTATTTTGAAAAGTAATCATTGAATCAATACACTGAATAAGGATTTAGTATTTTCTAATGTATGAAGCAAAAGGGTATGTGTGAATTGCACGTTTTTTCTGTCAATAATTAACAATTCTTCTTGATACTTCTTAGTCACAAACCTAGTACTTACAAAAGTATCTGCTGGTTATAACTGAAACGGCAAGTTTCCTGCCTGAGGGGAAACTTGTCTGCTGAAGCAAATGGTAGAAATAATTTGGTGACTACAGCAGAATTACGTTTGGCTAGGCTGGTAGGTTGATAGTAACAGTGGTATAGAGTTAAATCTGGGACAGAGCTGTGGAGATGGGTTGTTTTATTTTTTTCTCCCTACACTACTAATGTTTTTCGTGACGTTTTGTTGAAGGTGTCTGCTGTGCACTGCTGCACAGGGACTAGAATAGGAGCTTTGTGGCGAAGGGTTGTTTTCATCTCCCTGTGCTAATAACCACTGCACATTGCATCATGAACTTCCTGAATTTTGCTGCATTTTGAATGCTTTCTGACATTAACAGGATATTTGCAGGGCTTACTTCAGGCATGTAACTCTTAAAAAGTTGGGGTTTTACCATGGTCCTCTGTCTATGCTGTAGAATGGCATAAAACTATATGGAAGGTGTTCAGGCACCTCTATTTCGGTAACTAAAGCAGATAGCACAAATGTTTCTTCCCTCTTTTCTTTGTCCTCCCCACCCTCTAGATACTCTATTTTTGATTCAATTGAGTATGTAGTTTAGAATGTTGTCTACCTTCTGTTTAGTACCAGTGGTATTTGGATTAGTTGAAGTATTAGGATGGATGGATGCTCCTGGGTAATCCGTCCGGCCTGGGCTATATGGTTAGCTAAAATTTTGCCACCAATAAAGTTGCCTGAATAAATCCCTGAGCACTCTTGTCGCATTCCTGTAGCTGATCCTGCTTTGAGCAGGCACTATAACTTTAGAGATGGCCTGAGGCCCCTTGCAGTCTTAATTTTTCTGTGAGAGTGATATTCCAGAGTAAAATTATTTTGTAAATCATGAATTAGTGGGTAAATTATTCAGCTGAGGAATCAAAATCTTTGGGGTGTGACATTACTTACAAAAATTTAAAAAAGAAAAAAAAAGCCCAAGCCTTAAAGCAGTAGCTAATGTTGATGCTGGGTAGAATATTTTTTACTGTGTGTTTTCAAGTACCCTTTGAGAAGAGGGATTGGCGGAGAAGAGTGTGAATCCTAAGGACAACATGGAGAAAAGCACAACTTTAGATGTAGCTGAAAAGCAAGAGACCCAGTGAGAAGTTGAGGATATTTTAAAGTAAATCTCTAAAACAGAAAGAGTGGATGTGAAAGCATTATTCTGTAAGGAGAAACATTGCGACAGAACGAAACTTCTTAGGCTTTGTCAAACAATGCTGGTAATTGGCTTGGCTGTAAGGCATGGAAAAAAAAATCTCGGCCAAGTGCATCAGAACGAAACAGCCTGGGTTGCCATCAGTTTCAGTATTGCTTTTTTCTGGTATCTGCATCCAGAAGATACTGGGCAGGAACAGAATTGCAGGTATGCTGTTAGCTGAGAACAAAATAGGGAGAAAGAGATGAAAAAGTTGGTGAGTAGTTCTATAGCAGATTAAATTTATGTTGAGTTTCCTGTTGATTTGTGCCTTCAGCTGATTGGCTTTAAGGGCTTCTTGCCATGATTCAAGCATTTATATAGATTATTCTGGTAATAAACACATGGTGTTCAATAATACAAGTTTATGCTACTGTTTTCTTCTGGCTGTGACACTCAGTAGTATACTTGGTGGTGTTAGGCTGTTTGTTTTTATGAAACCTCTATGGAATTAATTATCTTTTAAGACCCCGGTCTCTACAACAAACTTATATGAAATGGTGATTTGGCTCAAAGTTTGAGAGGAAGAGTGTACTAACACAAATGTGCTGACAAAGCTTGCAAACATACTGTAGCAATTCTGCACGTATCCATGTCTGTTGATGGAGTAGCTTGCAGTGGCTAATGGTGCAAAGCACTGACAGGTTCAGAAGGGGAAGAGGTGTGATCTGTAGTTGCCTACACTAAGATTTGGCTGGAACATCGTGATGGATGCTTCCACCCTTTGTTTCTTTGGGAACATTAATCAAAACAATGGAAGATTCTACAGTTATGAAGTATGACATATCTAGTAAGAGTCTTCTCCACAACTTCATGGATGAAAATTGATTTAACTATCAGGGTTCATAAGTGTTTTTATAAGCACTGAAACAGCTGAGTTATTTTGTGGTTTTCTCCAAGGTTTGTTGCCAATATTGAAAGACCTTGAAGTATTCTTGTAGACTTCCTGTTCTAGTACTGGAAACGCCCTATTCTTACATAGCTCTCAAGATCAGAGGTTTTTATGATGATATTGTAGTTTTTAGATGTAAATGAATTTTCAGAATCAAAGTTATGAGATACAGTTCCTGGTCTGAGTACAGCAGTTTAGGTATTTGAGCTGAACGATTTGAGTGAGACAGAAATGAGTGGTTGTTCAATTGCACCTGTATTTAAGGGAGTGAAATTGTCTTTGAAGATCCTGTAGATAGGCCTCAAACCAATACAGGTTCAATCTTTCTGTTAACTCTGTTAATCTCATCTGTAAGGAGGCAATAAATTTGCTAAAATGGCTGGATTAAAGAAGCTACTAAGTTTTTAGTGGAACGACAATGTGTTAGAACTATATACCTGAAACACGAGCCTTTTAGGACTACTTCTGTACACGTCATTGAAAAACTTGTAATTTAAACCCAACAGTATTTTTAAAAATATCAAATGTATGGGATGACTTATTGAAGCATCTGTTCATTTTTTTTTTCTCAATTTTTAGCAATCTGAATGCATCTGACAGATGTGTTAGGAGCATCAAAGTCCTTGTATTTTTCTTGCTAAGGAGTTTTCCTGCTGTGGCTACAAATTCCTTTCCAGATGATTAGTACTTTCCACAGTATATTACTGCTGTCTTGTTTTGCTAAGTTCTCCATGTTACCCCATAAAACTGCTACTGTCTCTGGTATGCAGGCTAGTTTTGTTAATTCTTAAGTTAGCCATCATTCAGTGTTAGGCAAACACCTCAAAAAACAAACCAACAACAAAACACCACCACCACCACCACCCCCAAAACCCAAACAACAAACTAATGTCAAAATAACCACGGAATTATTGTGAAAAGTGCACTTGTTTTGAGGGAGGGTTGGCTGCTGTATGTCAGGGTATTACTTCACAAGGAATGCAGGAAATGGTCTGACTTGTTATCATTGCTTCTGTATTTAGTGCTAGGACTCTAGGGATTATGTGCACTGATTTGTGACAACTATAAAGTATTTCTTAAGAATTAATTACCAAATAATATGTTCTGTACTTGTTTAGCACTAGAACAAATTATAAATAGAATATGAAAAGCCTTGTTTCTCTTTCTTTCTTTTAAATTGTTGTGCAACTCATCTGAAGTAGAGAAGACTGTTAACATGTACATGAGCAGATGGTGAGATTACCTCTGCTTGAGGTAAAAGGATTTATCTTTAATAAAGTCACCCCTTGCTCATTAAGATAGGAAACTAAGTTAGATTTTGGGGGACTATTTATCCTGGTAGAGTTGTAATATCCTGTATTGATTCTCCTGTAGTTTCTCACCAGATGTATATATGACCCTAATTTAAAAAACAAACAAATAAAAAACCCCACCAAAAAACCCACACAACTTCTTCATGGTTCAACTTTATGTATTTGCTAGAGTAGTATATATGTAAATATGTTTTGGGTTTTATGTAAACCTCTGTAAATGAAAGTCTGGTTTCAAATTAATTTCCATTCCATGCAGAGGCTTTGATCTGAAGGAGGTGGTCAGGCATCTTGCTGTTTCATGCTTCTTCATATTAATAATTTTTTGTTGCTCTGTTTTGGGTTTTTTTTTTTTTACTCCTTTAATAATGAGTAGTGCTTAACTAAATAAAATTACGTAGTAATAGACAAGTACTTGACTGGGTAACTTTAGACTCTAATCAAATTTCTTCAAAATTGCCACCAAGGAAATGCTGCAAAACTGCAAGACTTGAGGTGGAAAAAGGGGTCTGTGGACTCATGTCTGGTCAAATACTTAAGAAAATATTGCTTATAGTTAACTAATTCTCCCTGCAGGAGACAGAAACAGGCAGTATTAGTGAGTTACTGCTGTGGCAGTGGAAATGGGTGACTTTGTATAAAGCATGAATGTGGCCATTTAATTTCAAATCTAGGGGAGAAATGGTAGATTATTTTATCAATTCCAGATTTCTTTTAGAATCCTTTCCCTTGCTTCTAGTTTGCCTCTGCCACAAAACCAACCAAAACGAAAAGAAGCATTTGGCCCATTGTTTTAGTGTTTGGAAGGAGTTGTGCTCTTGAAGGTGAACAGATTGGCAGTTGGAAACTGATTACTGTTACTTAAAATAGTATGCAGCAGTTGAGATGAGAACAATCCTGACTCTCTAAGGTCTCTAGGTCTTCTGATGCCTTCCAGTTGTTGCAAACTTCTTCTGAATTTACAATCAGTAATGGTTCAGGTATCTGTTTTTCCTGTTTCTGAGATTTTACTTGAAACATTCTTCTGAGTATTTGAGGAGTTTCCTACTGATGTTCCAAATAGAATTTGCCCTTCTCCTTGCACGTGTTGGAGAAGTTTAAATTTTGCTTTCTCTCTGCCTTTGAACCTAGATGGCTCCAAGTCAGGAGTTCAAAGTGAAGCTAAACCTCTGTGAAAATGTTAACTGATGTGGTGTAGTTAGCATTTACAAGAAAGTCGGTCTTTATTTTAATCATGCTTGTGACTGTGGAGTTTTTCTTCTGATGTTTTATCACATGAGTTTACTAAAAATATGTGTGCAGGGTAAAGTTTTGTGAAAACTATTGCAATTTTATCAGACTCTTTAAATCAGCTTTTCACTTCAAACTGTGAAAACTGCAGTCTGCTTATAAACCTTGACAGAAATTTATACACAGATTTGGTTTTGGAAGTTTCCAAAGGACAGTGCTTACAGTCATCAAATTAAGTGTATTCATTCTGATGACTGTCTTGCCAGAAAGAAAACTCAACTTTTCAGATAACCAGTAATAATATTCTTCTGTCTCAAATATTGAAGTCATTGGAGTTGTCAGTGCCAGTGGGAAGTCATATACTGAGAGAACTGCAGCAATGTAATGCTAAATTGTAAAATGAACAAGTGATTGAGTGCTTAGGATTCTCGAGATGTTACGATGGAATGTGCTGCAGTAGCTGTGCACCGTGTTTGAGTGCTGAGGAACATATGTTTATCTGCTGTCCTGACTGTGGAACAGTGACTTACTGTGAGTAGGAGCCTGCTTGCCAAGTATGGACATCAAAGCTGTTGCTTTCAGCAAAAAATAAGGCTTCCTACTTTTTAAGGAGCCAGAATTGTACTATAGAGTTACTTTTGAAGACCATGTAATACTGATATTTTCTCCTTAAAAATCAGTTACTGCTGTAATTATAATTGATCAGCACTAAAATGCATGGATAATCTTCAAAGTTGTAGCCCAGACAGTTCTGAATAGTCTCAGAAAGTATGATCCTATTTTAGTTTTTTGAATAAAATTCAGGAAGAAAAATCCTGCTGCTATTCAAAATCCGTAGGCAACAGCAAGACTGTGAAAATTGCACTTACCTCATGCTGCTGCTTCTTGGAAAAGCCAAGTAGGAATTACTGAGAGGACTTGAGATGTCAGGGTGTTCTTGCATTTGAAAATTTGTCATAGCAATTTTAACCAGCTGTAACTTAATTAAGACTTGAAAGCCTGGCTTGACTATCTTGCAGTCCAAGCAGTTGGTGTAAAGTACACTAAACTTCTTTTTAGGATGTTACCTGTGGCTAGCAGGCTTAGACTGTCTACAGAATATTCAGTAGATGTTTAGAATGACTGCCCTGCATGCAGGAGGACAGTAAATCACCGAATGCTCTGAATGCCACTACTGAGCTGTAAATGGAACTGTAAAGGAAAATGAGCTGTAAAGGATCTGCACGGTCTGTAAAGGAACCCAGGAAAAAAAGTTGAAGGTTTGTTTTGGGGTTTATAAGCAATTCCCCAATCGGGTTCAACACATAGCTATGCAAAGAGGCTGTAGGTAGGACAGGACTTCATCCTAATGGCAACAGTGTGGCTTTAGTGAATGTCAAACTGCATCCTAATGTATTGTATAGAAGAAGATCTGCTGTCAACTTCTGCAGCCTTCATGTAGCTCGAGTATCATAATCTTTTGGAATGGGTACATAATAGTAACCTCCAAAGCTCTCTTTAACGCTTTATTCCACAAGGCTTTAGTTGAGAGGTTTATAGGAGTTTACAACTTTGTTAGTCTGTTGCTGTTTCAGTTGTTCTGCAGATGCCCTCTTTAATTTAAATCTTGTCTTGGTACCTGTAGTATCACTTCTGGTTTAATTTTGCTTTGTGCAGTATTTCATCTGAGTTTCTTTTCAGACTTAGCTGAAATACATAAAATGTCCTATAAAGATGTCAGTGCTTCACAATATAAGCCACTGAAATTAAGAAGATAAAATGAAAGCTTGGCTCGAGTCTTGAAGAATTTGAAGTATCTGTTAGAAATCCATTAAGAATCTTGTTGTCTGTCTGGCTAGTCCTCAGAAGTACAGTCAAATTTTTTAAAGCACGTATCTCTGGTCTGATTGAGGGGGGAAAAAGAATAATCTTATGGGTGTGAATAGCAAGGGAACATAAAGACAGACTTTTGAGTTAGTTATGTTGTTTGTTGCAGGGAACTCTTAATTTGTAGATTATTACATGATTTAAGCCCATGATGACTTGCATCCAAAGGGCTAATCTACTCCAGGGAAAAGGTGTTTTAAGGGGGACTGCTGTTTGTTAACTCTCCTAGCAGAAACTCATTATTCATGACTCTTATCTTGCTACTTGATATGTGTGCTAGCTGTTTCTGGAGGGAATTCTATCTCCTGGACTCAACTCTGACCCCTCTGTGTGTAAAAGCTATAGATTAAAGCAGAAATAATACAGAAAAAGAACATTCGTCTGATAATCTCTTGTAAGTCTATGTTAATAGGCAGATATATCATGGTGAGTATGGGAAGTTGTGTAACAGTACTGAGCACAAAATTGGAATTGGGAGAAATGTGAGATGTCATTGTCTTGGTGGTGACCTTATGCAAAACTGACCTTTCAGAGTTTCTTCCTTTAGTAGTGAATGACACTTCCTTGAAGGGGCTGTTAAAGGGACTACTTAATAAACAGCTTTACTTAAATCACATATTTTGCTTGTCCAAGAAATAGCATTTCATAAGCATTATTTCTCTTGCTAGGAAGGTAAAGTGATGTTTTCTGAAGGAAGGGAGGTCCTTCAGCATCTTTATGACTGTTGTAATCATGGTACAGCTGTTTGATAGGTCTACAGTTGTGACTTTTAAAATGCTGAATGATGATGTGCAATATCAGTTTTAGATATTTGATAGTTTATGGAATGATTTCTACTTCCGAGACTGAAGTGTCCAGAGTTGCTCAAATCTGAAAATGGGTCCCTCAGTGTAGCTTTTCTGTGTCTTTGGTTTAGTGGCACAAGAAGCAGTGAAGTACCTACTGGTAAGTACTAGAAAAATAAATGGGTCTTGCATAATTCAAAGGGTGTGAATTTAATCGTGTGGTTTTTCTTTTTAACTTTGACTCAAAAAAAAAAAAAAGCCTCTCTGAAACCTCATCTCCTGGGTTTCTGAAGGACATGTGTAACCTTGTCAGTAGGTGATGTATGACTTGGTAGTTCTCCATGTACAACTTCCTTTATGCATTTTCATGTTTCATTTCCTTTTCAGATCTGCTAAGCCTATTCTGAAGCCGAGGTTGGATGACCAGTACAAGGGGAGTGTTGCTTCTTTAAATGGACATCTGCTCTTACAATATGGCCCAGATATCGAGTAGCAATGGATTTAAACAGCGCTCCTCGCCTTCTTTGGCAGCCACCAGGTCAAAAGATGTGGATAAAGAGGAGGCGTTGCAGATGGAAGCTGAGGCATTAGCTAAGATACAGAAAGAAAGAGGTGTAGCTGGCAGTAAACAGAGTTTTCATTCTTTAAGCAGCACCAGACAAAAAGCAGAAACTCATAACAAACAGGACCATGATCTCATGGTGTTTCCAGAGTCTGATGCCAAGAGCATGGAAGATAAACTAAGTACCATTGACATAGAGAAGCTTACTCATGCAGAACTAGAGAAACTGCTGCTGGATGACAGTTTTGAATCTAGTAAAGTACCTACACTACCAGCGAGTCCTATTTTGAGCCCTTCTCTGTCTTCGCAATTTTACCTTGGGCCTTCGGGTCAGAGAAGACAGTGGACACCTGGGATACCAGCACCTGCTACATGCACTTTACCTGCTATTTACCCCTCAGCTTCTTATACAAAACAGACTGGTATCTTTCAAAATGGATTCCATCCAAATATGACCTCCTATCACTCTAGAGAACCTATTTATCTTGGTCTTCCAAGACACTCGCAATACATTTCATACCCATTGGCAGCTACTGCACCTTTCCATCCACAAGGAAACCTACCTATATATCCTCCAGTACTTACACCAGAAATGGCAAAAGTATTTGACAAAATTGCAAGCACCTCAGAATTTCTGAAAAATGGAAAATCAAGCACGGACTTAGAAATGACTGCTATAAAGTCTGCAGTTTCTAACCTGCCAGCCTCAGAAAGCTGTGGGGATGTTAGTAAATTTGATTGGCTAGATTTGGATCCTCTAAGTAAACCTAAAGTTGATAGTGTGGAGCCTTTAAATAAGACAGAAAATGATGGAGAGGGGTCTTCACATATAAATGCTGAAGATCCGTGGGATGCTGTGCTGTTAGAAGAAAAGCTGTTAGTAACTTGTCATCTAGAAAGAAAAATCAATGGAAAATCTTCTGGAGCAACAGTTACAAGGAGCCAGTCCTTAAACATGCGAACAACTCAACTTACAAAATTACAGGGCCAAACATCACAGGTATGTAAATCAGTATTTTTGAATTGCAGCATAATAGTAAAGATCAATCACAGTATTTAAAGGTACTTTAAGGTCTGGATTTTTTTGTTAAAGATTACTTGGCTTGAGTAGTGTCCAAATAATGTGTTATTAGTGTTTTTATTAGTGATCTTCAGAAAATTGAACATTCTACTGAACTAAATCCCAAAGTAGCTCTGGCCTTGTGTAATCTTTCCACATTTACTGAGGAAATTTCTGGTTTTCAACACACTACAAAACCAAATGGAAATCTTCATAACAGTTAAGTATTTAATATTAATAAATATTAATGATCAATTAACATGGTACTACAAAATACAAGGATGGCAAGTTACACACTGAAAGTCTTATCTTGAGCTGTTTTTAACTCCGATTTTGGAAAAAAATTTTTTTGCCTTATTTTGTCTGTCAACTAAAAAAAATAAAGCTGATTAGAAGGGTGGAATAGTCAAAACTCTTTTCTGCTCTACTATTACTGCTTGCAGTCTTTCACAGGGCCACACTAATTCTTTTGTAGGCAGGAATGCATGAGAGAGAGTAACTGAAACTTGTTAGTTACACTGTCCCAGAAGGTGGGATGCTTGTTGGGTCAGAAACCCTGTACTTCTGCTCTGGAAGATGCAAAACCATCTTTGTGTGATGTCCGTTATCAGGCAGGACAAAGGAGTGATTTCTGCTCCAGGATCAGGATCACTTTCATCAAAATTTCAAGACAAATACGTTAACAGAGACGTTATTAAAACACTTGTTTCTTTAGACATTGAGCACAAGCAGTTTGTATCAAAACTAAACTGTACAGCAGATGATTAATATTGTAGTAATTATGCCCATGTAAGTGCATCCTACCCTCTTCCAAGTCTAATAAATTACTACAGAGTATCCAACTTTTCTTACTTTCTTAAATTCTTTCTCATAATTCCATCATAAAACAAGACATTAAATTTTAAAGCATTAGTCCCTTCACTGGAAAGTTAATGTGAATACTTCTGTGTTTTTAGGTAGGGAGAGTATGAAAACTGAAGGGAAGGTCTTCACTGGAAAAGCCAACGTTTTGGAAAGGGTGATAACAGCAGGAAAAATAGTATTTGTAGAAACTGGTTAGAGGAGGAAGAGTAAAAGATTTGTTTGCCTTGGAGTCTTTGGATTGCAGCTGTTTTGAATCTAATGTATTGTCTTTCTACATGTTTTTAATAGGCTAGACACATGCCATAAAGCCAACTGTTACAAGTCAAGGATATTTTCCAGATTGTTCTTTAATTCTTCCACCCTCTCCACCTGTGGGAGTGTTTGTTTTTGTTTGGGTCTTTTGTTGTGTGTTCCCTCCACCCCCCAAAGGAATATTTACTAGACTTTGGCTTAAAGAACTGTGAGATTTTTTTTTTTTTTTTTTTTGGCCCCTCATTTGAAGGATTTCCTGTCTTTCTGGGCTAGTTGTCAGTATTCTGGCAAAAGTTTAATAGAAGGCGAGTGGAGGAGGACCAAAACCAACCTCTAAACCCCAAGAAAAACCCTTTTACCTCTGTTTTTATGGGATCACGTTTTTAATATTTGAAGATCTAGGTCTAACTTAATTTTTATTTTTTTCCCCGCTCACTGTTGAGCTCTGGTGTGAACTCAGAGCCATGTAAATTTTGGCTCTACAGCAGTTTGGTGCTTCAGTTAGTCATGTGATGTGTGTCAGTTTTTTCCAGTGAAGTTTGGTTGATTGCGAGGTAACTATTGACTGGAGTAGCTAGAGTATATTGGATCAGTGCTTCTGAGGTGTTGCCTGTAGAAAGTACTTTTTGCCACCTACTGAAAGAAATCTTTCTATAGATTCCAGAGTTGTATTGTTTTTGTTGTGGGTTTTATTGGGTTTTTTAAAAAGTATTCTTAACAGGATAGGACAGCAGGTATTTAAGATAATGTGTTGAGGTAAACCTCAAAGTGGTTATAAGAGACAGTGACTTTTTGGCATCTTTCATTGCAAGCCCTTTCTGATAGCTTCTCTTTCCTCTCTTCTGAAGATGGCTAATGAGACTTTTAATTCTCTCTGTGAGAGCACACTGTGCCACTTGCCTTGCACAGTGGTGTGAATAAACCCTCATGGCAGGTTAGGGGCATCCTGCTTGACAGTCTTCTGTTACATTTGCTTTATTCATGATGGCATTACAATCCTGTAGTCAGTGAATATATATGATTTTCTTAAGCCACCATCTTCAAACAAATTCTTAGTACTGCAAGAATCTGGTATAAACTATGCCTAGTTGAAGGTTTGGTGTTTACCTTCCACTTGTGTTCCTCCAGTATGTTGTTAACTAGTTCTGGCATAATACTCCAGTTCGAGTCTGTATTATAAAGCTAGTTGATGGTACAAGATTGTAAATTATCAACAGGGGTGTTTCTGCTGCTTGTGTTATGTTATTAAAAAAGATAACAAGCAAGTCTAAAGAGAATTCACTCCAACAGATACCATTTCAACATAACCTGTGTCTTATATCTTTTGTCCATCCAGTCCTACTACTTTATTTGCTAGTGCTAATAACATTCCATCTGGTATAGTAGGAAGCTGAGTTATTTAACCTCTGTTTTTGGCAGTTCTCTTCTATACCTGGAGGTAAATGGGATACATTTCCTTCAGTCTTGCATCTGAACCAGGCTGGATCATTTCCTCCACACCCCTCCCACCCCCGCATAACAAATAACTTATGGTGTTGCTGCTACCCCTTTAGAAATTTTTACTAATGGTTATGTTTAGTCATATTTTTTGTTTCTTATATTTAATCCTTTGAATCCATGGATTGCTTTGAATTTTGCTTCGTATTTGATGGAAGTATCTATATATTTGGTATTCCCCTCTAAATACTTCAGTGTTAGTCACTCCTTTCTCAGAGCAGAGGCAAAAATCATCATTTTGTCCTATTTTAGGTGTTGTCTTTACCTTTCCTCTCCACAGAGTTGAAGAGTATTGTGGCTTTATATACTCATGGGATTAATTTAACTTGACTTTTCGTAATTTCCTGGGGTTTGTTTTTTGTGATTGTTGAGTAGTTGTATTTGCAGGCCACTTCTATTTTTACAGGAATAAAGAACTGTTTATCTAGTTTAGCCTGAAGTCCTTTCTTAAGAGTTATTTGCTTGTTGACTGAGCTTTTGCTCTTCCTAGACTTGCTGAACTGGAAGTTAAGGAAATTCAAAGCTTGTTCATTGCTCAAAGCCCTAATATTCTGAGTCAAGGGGATTTTAAATGGGTTTCTTAGTTTATCACAGCTTGTCCTCCTGAAATTATCTTCCAAACAGTGATCAAAAATTAGTATTGCAATTCAACTAAAAAAGCAAAAAGATACTTAATGTTCTTGATTTTCCACCAGGAGGTAATTTCCAGCAATACATATTTGAATTGATGTCCTTAGCCAAGTGTGACCCTGAGGTTAGCTCTGGGTAAACAAATAAACCTTTATTTCTTTGCTTATTGCATTGGGATTTATTCTTTACCTTGGCTAAGCTTGTGTCTATAGAAAAGCCTTCTAGTTCCCTAAACTACTTTGAATTTAACACCTGACTAACCTGCAAATTTTGCTGGAAATACTTTATGTCATTATGTGACACTTTTTGATCTGGCATTGTATTACTGGTGTGACTAAGTAATCCTCTTGTGTGTTGCTTTTATACTCTGGTTAGAGTTGCAGAGTGCTTTGAGTACTCACTTGTAGTATTATTTAACTTTATAAAGTCTTCTTAAAGAGAGAAAATAGAACATTTGTACAGCCAGCTTCTTGTTTTGTATTGAGTGCTCACCAGCAGGTAATTGAGCCTTTATCGCAGGTGTTTACCTTTCACTTGGTATGTCAGCCTCCTGTTTCCTTGTATGATCCTTAGCTTTGTTATTGTGTAATTGCTTAAAGAATACATGTACTAGATATAGTTGCTCAGGTTTGTCAGCATGTCTTGTGCAGTTGCCCGGAAGTATTTTTGTGATAGAACTTGTCTGAGGTGTTAGAATGGAAAAACTTTTTTAAATTGAAGGTATTATACAAGCTCACGAATCTCATTCCACGTTTTTGGGCTTTACAGCTCCCTGTTCTAATTTCTTCCGGTGGTATGGCTAATCCCCAGTTACAGAGAACTGATCAGTGTTCGTGAAACCAGTATTTTAGCTGAAATAGCTAGGTTTAAATGCAATTCAAGTGGTAATTACGGGTTGTGTATATTATCCCTTCTAACTTGATGCTATACCGTTTAATTTGAGGGGAAAAAAATGTTTGAAAAGACCTGACAGTTCCCAGCCCTGCATAGTACAGATTTGACCCCTCTTCTGAGACAGTCTAACTTGACTATATTGTCTGATACACTCTAATGTAGTTAGATGTTCAGGCAATTTTGTCAGCTGATAATAAATAACCCACAGGCTAGTTAGTATTTCAAGTATGAGTAAACTGGTGGTTTTCAGAAAAAAACCCCAAAACTATAGTGCAGTCTGTTTTGTGTGGGTTTTTTGTTATGGGCTTTTTTTTTGTTTTCCTGGGTGGATTAAAGTCTTTTATAAGCATTGTAAAAGCTCTGGATGTGAAATAAAACTGGTTAGGAGACTTTATCCTCTGTGCTCAATGACCTTAGGTTGGCTGTGAGCAAACTCTTCAAGATTAACTTATTTCAGGGAGTATCTGACTGGAGTTCTGTGAGTGCTTGAGGCTGGTGGTGGCTGTTAGACTATGTATGATTAAGTTCCACCTCAGCCCCACTGGCTGTTCCAGCTGCTCGCGGCTGTTTGCTTACATAAAGAGTTGTATGGCTGTATTGTGAACTGGTTCAGAAACAGATATGGATTAAAAACTCCTACAGTTTTGTTTGTGGGGGGGTTTTTTAATACTATTAGATTTTTGGGGTTTTGAAACTGCAGTTCTCGGAGCAGTATTTTAGATTGTGGGCTTCAAGGATTCTGGATTTATTGTGTCCAGTTCTGGGCCCCTCAGGTCAAGAAGGACATAGACCTCCTCCAAAATGTCCAGTGCAGGGCCACCAAGATCATTAAGGGAGTGGAACACCTTCCTTACAAGGAGAGGTTGAGGGAGCTGGCCATCTTGGACAACAGGGGACTAAGTGGTGATCATCTATAAATATGCAAAGGGTGAGAATCAGGAGGACGGAGCCAGGCTCGTCTCAGTGATGGCCAGTGATAGGACAAGGGGCAACGGGTGCAAGCTGGAGCATAGGAAGTTCCATGTGAATATAAGGAGGAACTTTTTCACTGTGAGGGTGTTGGAGCACTGGAACAGGCTGCCCAGGGAAGTTGTGGAGTCTCCTTCTCTGGAGACATTCAAAACCCACCTGGATGCATTTGTGGGAGATGTAGTTTAGGTGATCCTGCTCTGGCAGGGGGGTTGGACTAGATGATCTTTTGAGGTCCCTTCCAACTCCTAAAGTTCTGTGATTCCACTTTTGGGAGCTGGTGCGTACATATGGCATAAGGGATTAAAACACCACTAATTTGATATCATGAGATTGGTTCCGAGTTGAGTGTTCTGAATACTACTTCCTTTCAGTGTACAATTTTCCTGCTTTGTAGGAAAAGGTATTTATGGGCAGAACTGATGTGTAAGGCTGAGTGAGCTGGGACTGCTCAGCCTGGAGAAAAGAAGACTAAGGGGGGGGACCTTATTAATGTGTATAAATGTCTTAAGTATGGGATGCAGGAGGAAATGGCCAGCCCCTTTTCAGTGGTCTGTGGAGACAGGACAAGGGGCAATGGCTGCAAACTGGAGCACAGGAAGTTCCGCACCAACATGCGGAGGAACTTTTACACAGTGAGGGTGACAGAGCCCTGGGACAGGCTGCCCAGGGAGGTGGTGGAGTCTCCTTCTCTGGAGATATTCAAGACCTGTCTGGACGCCTATCTGTGCAGTATGAGCTAGGGAGCCTGCTTTGGCAGGGGGGTTGGACCCAATGATCTCTCGGGGTCCCTTCCAACCGCTATGATTCTGTGATTTCTGGGACTATGCTGAAGGCTGAGTCCCAGAACAGGAGGAAAAAACATGCCTCTGTCTTCCTCCTCTGGTTCAGCAAAATCTAGCCAAATTCTAATGCAACAGTTCACTGCAGAGAGCTCCAGAACTCTTATGTTTACAACTGAACTGATAATGATGCTATCAAATTACCTTCTGTAAAGCATTCACTGGTCCATTAACTCTTTTTTCAACTTTGTAATGATACACCTTTACTCCCATGTAGAAGCATACATAATACTAACAGTAAACCCCAGACTCATGAGAATCTGTTATCTACATGTGGCTTTGCTGGCTATAGGAATGTGTTTGCAGCTATTTAAATACTGTATTATCTTTGAGTTGCAGAAAGACAATGGGACCACTGGCATGCTGACAGAAAACGTGCTTCTCCAAGAAATTGAAGGGCAGAATCAAGAGCTGTCAGCTTTTTCTCAAGCAGTTACAAAGTAAGAAATTACTGAACATAAATTAGCTGTCAGAAGGAAAGAAAATTAAGTAACTCATTTTCAGTTAGGTTGACAGGGATAGTTGACATTTTTTGCTTGATGGGGTGACTTTTAGTGTGTCCTTTTTTCCTTATCCTAGTTTTTCCTGGTTTTGTCTGGTTTGGCTTTTAAGAATGCAACAGAATTTTTAAGGTGTTCAGTACTAAGGTTTTTGAATTATAGCTCCTCTTTATTCTTCTGCTCCAGTGTCTTTTTCCTCCCACTTTTCTTCATTTTATAATACTACTTTATCCTCATACTTTTTTCTGTATTTCTTTATACCTATATCTCATTCTATATATTATTAAGTACAATTTATTTTGAAATAATTTTTGTCTTAGTTGATGCATGTCACTAAGTCCTTTCACCTAATAGCTTTCTAACTCTTAAATGCTCTCACTTTTATTGCTTCCACAACTGGAATTCTGTAATAAATAAAACCCTCAACCTTGCTCCTGCTTGGATCAGATGGTGAAGTTCATTAAAGAAGATGGAATTTGATACCCTAAAATGATCATGCTAGTTTTTAGTGCCACAGTTTAATGAGAGATTATTTGGGTTGCTTTCTTCCTGGAGAAGGCAAGCTAAGCATCTTGCCTCTCTCTGTCTCCTGATCAAAATCCAAGGACTAATTTGGGAAGTGAAGAACTTTGAATGTGAAGGGTAACATCTGCTTTTTAAAACAGAGTTTGCTTCTCATTTCATAAACGCTCCTATAACACCAGTACAAACTATAACTATGAAAGGTACTGAAGAACAACATTAAGACAAAGCACACATAAAATAAGTCTGTTGCAACAGTTAAATCTGGCTGTTGTCTTTTTTTTTCCAAGACCCAGTGCTTAAAATGCTGATGGACTTCTGATGGGACAACTCTTGCTAGAGGAATTCCTTTTTTTTTATTCAGGCTGTTGTAAGGAATCAAGATGATTAAATAGGTGACTGTAACAGATTAATTCAGTTCTTAATCTGCTATAACACTGCTTTAATGTTGGCAGAAGGTTATAGTTGAATTAATAGCAGAAAATAAAAAGTGGCTATCGAAGTACTGTCTACTCATTACTAGGTGAATGTTTTATGCTGATTGTATAATGCACTTTTGAGTTCTAAAGAAAAGCCTTTCCCTTCATTTAGACCTCTTTCTCAACTTCACAACTTGGAATAACTACCTTTTGCGTAGTACCTACATTCAAATTAGACTTCCAAAAAAGTAAAATGTGTAAAGGGTTTTGTGGTGGTTTGTACCTAAAAATAGATTACCCTTTTTTTTTAAAAGTTATTTTTAGCAAATGCTATGGTTTTAGGGTGGGTTTTTTTTTTTAAACTTTCAGACCTTAGCTTCTACAGAAGCTGGATATGTCCTGTAAACATCGACCCATTAAATATTTTAAGCTAACCTGCATAATTATAAGCTAGGGGTTTCTTCCCCCCCCTCTAACGACTACTTATATAATTACAGTGAGAAGTGTTCTGTTGAAAGTAGAAAAAATTAAATGGTGTTTTGTACATACAATTTAAGTGAAGAGCAAAAGGTAGTCTTTATTGTGGCTTGTGGTTATGGTGCTTTAGACTTAGACTTACCATTGCAGTGTTTCATAAACCTTCTCTACTTTCAGATTGAGGACCAAGTTTCCTTATGCTAATCAGGAAACAAATCCAGGCTTTGTGCTGAGTCCAGTCATGCTGCAACGAAATATAAGTGGGGAAAGTGCCAGTATCAAGGTTTCTATAGAAATCGAAGAATTCCAGCAGCCAGTAACTTTTACGTGTGATGGTATGTTTCTGCTTTTTTTAATTGGAGTTTGCTTGTAAGACTTAGAGACTGTATACTCAGTCCAGGCCAGTGGATTTCAGTTTCTGTAGCCCCCTGGTCTCTGGTATGTGGCTTTCTTGTAGGGTTATGGAAAAGGTAACTGAAGAAATAATCTAAGTCTGAGTCAGTAACTCCATCAGAAAATACTTAGAAGCTGACAAAAGGAAACATTTTTTTTCAAAGTAAAGGCAAGCAAACCAGAAGCACTATTGTATCTATGACTAGGAATATTAAAACTGTCAAGAGTTTGACCTACTTTATGGTAATTGAGGAGATGACAAATCCAGGACTAAGGTTCTTACTTGATTTTTTTTTTTTTTTACTTCAACACTGACATGTGCTTAAATAGCCTCTTGCAGCTATCTGAAAATTCAGACAAAGTGCTTTTGGGAAATTAGTGTAAACACTGAAAGTATGTATTACTTACAAACACAGATACTGAAATAATACTGCCATGATGTGCCAAAAGTATTGGCCCAGTTTTGTACGTAGCCTGTAGTCTTAGTTTGCCTTCTTCATGTACGTAAATTAACATTCTTGACTGCACAACATGCTTGCATTAAAGGGTGTAACTCTGGATTCTGTCAACTTCTGGCAGTTCTTGGTGACACCAAGAAGTTCACACCAATTTCTGGTGATAAAATAACTGATAACAAATAACCTCAGAAGCAACTTACTTTTTGCCTCCATACCAGTGTAGTCTCTTAGCACTGGTGAGGGTCTCATTCCCAGACAGAGTCACCTGGTGGTCAGTCTGTGCTGTGGTGGGGTTTTACCATTTGATTCTCTTATCTGTAACACTGTAGATGCTTTAGACTTGGTTGTTTTCAGATACGAAGTTGCTGCATTGCTCAAACTAGCTGCTGTACTGGAAAACAAGCTCACAGTGCATAAGTATTTTTGATGGTAATTTGCTGGGCCTTACAATTATTCTGCTGTGATTCAATACCTTTTAAACAGAATCACAGAATCACAAGGTTGGAAAAGACCTTTAAGATCATCAAGTCCAACCATTCGCATCCTAAACTAAACCATATCCCTAAGTACTTCATCTACCCTTTTTTTGAACACATCCAGGGAAGGTGATTCAACCACCTCCCTGGGCAGCCTGTTCCAGGCCCTGACAACTCTTTCAGTAAAAAAATTTTTTCCTAACATCCAATCTAAACCTGCCCTGGCACAGCTTCATGCCATTCCCCCTTGTCCTATCACCTGTCACCTGACTGAAGAGACCATCACCTATCTCTCTATAACCTCCCTTCAGGTAGTTATAGGCAGTGATGAGGTCTCCCCTCAACCTCCTCTTCTCTAAGCTAAACAGCCCCAGCTCCCTCAGCTGCTCCTCATAGGATTTGCCCTCCAGCCCCTTCACCAGCCTGGTTGCCCTTCTCTGGACTCGCTCCAGGACCTCCATGTCCTTCTTGTGGTGAGGAGCCCAGAACTGGACACAGGACTCGAGGTGTGGCCTCACCAATGCAGAGTACAGGGGCACAATCACTTCCCTAAACCTACTGGCCACACTGTTTTTGATACAAGCCAAGATGCCATTGGCCTTCTTAACCTTGAGTTAAAAAAAAAAATGAGGTGGAATTTTAAGTGTAGCCTAGGAAGGGTTTCTGTTCTTGATCCTTAGGATTACATTTTCCTAATATTACAAGCTTAATCCTTGCCTACAAAAGGCTTTGGTAGTGTAACTAAAACATTATGGCTTCAACCCTTTATTTCTAGAAGTTTTTGTGAATGCCTTGGAATGTGTTTTGCATTCTAGCCCCACATCTTACTCTTCATGCTTTCTGCTCTTACTCTTCATGCTTTCTGCTCTTACTCTTCATGCTTTCTGCTCTTACTCTTCATGCTTTCTGCTCTTACTCTTCATGCTTTCTGCTCTTACTCTTCATGCTTTCTGCTCTTACTCTTCATGCTTTCTGCTCTTACTCTTCATGCTTTCTGCTCTTACTCTTCATGCTTTCTGCTCTTACTCTTCATGCTTTCTGCTCTTACTCTTCATGCTTTCTGCTCTTACTCTTCATGCTTTCTGCTCTTACTCTTCATGCTTTCTGCTCTTACTCTTCATGCTTTCTGCTCTTGGTCTTTTTCTGATGCTGAAAATAATCACAGTTAAACGTTTTGTCTAGCAAAAGGTAGGTATGTATCCTCATGGTGACTAGTAATAGGCATAGTTAAAGTTATTCTCTTCCTTTATTTCCTTCTGATCTTGATCGAATTACTGCATAGCTTTAGCATCCCAGTGCTAAGCTACTACTTTAGTATGGCTTTCAGCCTTTGAGTATTCTGACAACTCAATGTGTAGAAAGGATCCAGATGGGAAACAGATGAACTTTAGTGCTTGTTTAACTATTTATTTCACATTTCTTCATTAGACTTCACTTGAAAGCACAAATCTCTCTGAGCAGTCATTGTGTGTCAGCAAGAAATTAATGTCTTTTAAGATGGAGGTATGGAAAAGGGTGGAAATGTTATATTTGCATTACTCCAGTAGTCATTGGAGGACTGGCACACCTTTGCCAGTGCAGCCTCTGACAATAGTCCATAAACTGCTACTGCATCTTTTGTCTCTGTCAACCACCATCCTCTCTGCTGAAGGAAGTACTGCAGTTTCACTCTACAATAGTAAATTAGATAGTTGTAATAATGGTTAAATAGTGTTTCTCAATTCATATTTGTTATCATTACTAGTTCTTGAAATCCACATGCTCATTCTTCACATGCTGTCAAATACTTCTGTGCTTGTAATAATTAGTCATCTGTTAATGAGACGAAGCACTTGCGTCATATTGTGGCAAATACTGTTGTGGTACTACCTCTCTATCTACCATAGTAGTTAAAATTTCTTGCTCAAAAAAAAAACCCCAAAACCTCCCCATTTGGGGGAAATTAGGAAGGTACCTGTAAGGGAAAAACACTCAGAGTACTGATGAAAAAATAAATGTTTTTATACAATGATTTTTACAGAATTTTGAAGTACTTGTTGACATTGTTTGCAAATGATTTAAAGGAGATTGAAAACTGGGTAGGGAGCATTTTGTTCTTTAAAGGTTTGTAACATCAAAACATATCTATGTATTTTGTCAGTGACAGCTGGTGACGCTGGGGAAATTGATCTTGAGTTTGACTAGGATTGTTTCTTTTGCTCTGCAGCTGCTGGATATAGGTGGAACACTTTTCAAAAAAGGCATTTGGAGACTGATGTTAAAGTACTGGTGGTTAAGAGTTTCTTTTTGTAAAGGCTTGGTGATGCATATTGATATCTGATCTGTTCAATATGCAAACTACCCTAGATAAATGGAAAGGAAACAGAACAAAGGACATTGAGTTGGATTTGCCGCCTCCACTTCCTCAAAAGCAGAACAAATAGTGAGGTTCCATCACCAACTCTTCAGTTAATGGTTGTTAAACTTTAAGCACCTCTGGGATCACTTGCCTATTTGAAGACCTTGCTAAATAAGGCAAATTTATAATTAAAGGACAAAGACTATTCACATACAGAAACTTCTGGAAAACAGACAGCAAACTGAGTTTGTACTTTTGGGCAAGGGACTACACTGTATCCTAGTTTTAAAAGGATTTATGGATTTCTTAAACTACAGGCAGGTTTTAGAATATGCCTTTCTTTGTGGGGTGGGGGCAGATGAAGATCTCAAGCTATGAATTTTAGGAGACTACAGAAGAATGAGAGTCTTTCTTACATTTATAAAAATGTTCCATTAAAGGACTACAGTTTGTGAGTGGACAGTGGTTAATATCACTTGCTATGGGCATATATTTGACTTTTAGATGTAATTTCTTTAAACAGTGAGCTCTCCTGTTGAGCTTATAATAATGCAGGCACTTTGCTGGGTGCATGATGACTTGAATGAAGTGGACATTGGCAGCTATATCCTGAAAGTCTGTGGCCAAGAAGAAGTTTTACAGAAGTAAGCAAACTCTTTTTCGTGAATATTTACTTTGTGTTTTTCATGGCACAGTTACTAGAAAGTGTATCTTTAACGATTAAATGTGTGAAAGCGGAAGTCTTAAAAAGGTGGAAGAGTCACATGTTGCACACAGATCAGAAGTTTTTAGAATTAGAGCAAAGTAGGTTCTTGACAGCTTCCTAGAAGTTGTTTTCAGATGCCGATATCTAGACCATTTGTTTAAATGGATGTAGTTTTCAGCTGCTCTTCAAATCCCTGCAAACAGGAAAAAGCTATCTAAGATTATTTCAGATTGTTAGAAATCATCCAATGTTTTTCTTTAGTTTTGGATAAAAACCCAAAATTTTACTAATGGGGGTAATCCCCATTAGTTTTCTTAGTTAGACTGTTTGGCTTTTTTGTTAGCTACAGTAGTTAAAGGCTTTATCATAGTGTAGGTGTCTGTAATAGTATACTGAAACTTCTTCAGAAGTAAAAATCGGATCAAGTAGTATGGTGTGGAGGTTGATTCCCTCTTTCTTTATTTTGAGCCAACAGATTGCACTAAATATTCCATGTGAGCTTTTTTGAAAACAACTGCATATCTTTGGTGTAACTATAGCTTTTGTTTGTTTAACAGTAAACATTGCGTAGGAAGTCATGAGTACATTCAGAACTGTCGGAAGTGGGATACAGAAATCAAACTGCAGCTCTTGACCCATGGTGTGATATGCAGAGATCTGGCACGAACAGTATGTACCTCCTAAGCTGCAGCAGCAGTGCAAATGCCTAGCCTCTGAGAGAGTTATATTAGTCGATGGATTTGAGGTGTAACTCTTGTGTTATTAATGACTTAGCATGTCTACCTGGTTTTGGGAACTACATCCTCTCACGCTAAGAGGAAATTAAGTACATGCTGAATTTTTGCAAGGCAAATAATATAAATGGCTGATCTCTCTTCCTAGACCAAGTACTATAGCTGAAAAAAACAAGCAAGCATTTGGACTAAACTGGAGACCTGTAAGAGAAGAAGCAAATTTCAGAGTTAAAAGATGAGAACAGGTTTTGAGTTTAATTAGATGTGTATCAGACCATCAAAGAAGGGAGATGTATTTGATACCTGCAGTTAGGCATTCAATTGCCATTTCTTCCTTCTGCCCCCTTGTCCCAATGTGTACATGTGTCATAGGCTATTAATTAGGTACTACTTTTCCAGTTTGAGGAGACCACCTTACACCTTTCTCCTACTCCAGGAGTATTAGTAATGAAACTTATAAACAGTAGTAAATGTTATGGAAAGATGAAAATTGAACTTTAATACTTTATTGCAGGAAGATGATGACAGAACACCCATACACTTAACCAAACACCTCTACAAAGTAGAAAAGCCTTTCAGAGAACCCGTTATAAGGTAATGTTATCTGGTTATTTTAGTAATCAAGCCTGCTGAAGAATTTCTGACCAAGGTTATGTTAGACTTCTGTGTGCAATAATTACTGTTTCTTGCAGGTCTTCTATCAAAGAGCTTCTTGATGTGTATCACAAGCAAGTTAACATAGCACTTAAAAATGAGGTAAGGGTAAAGTAGCATGACATGGTTTACTAATGAGGTAGTTGGTGAAAAAAGACTTGCAGAGGAAACTGAGATCTGAACAAGCTGTCAAATGTAAATTTGGAGTAATGGATTTTTTAGATTGTTTTTCTACATTTCTTCCTACCTTTTCTTGCAAACTAATTATTACTTAATTGTCCCAACTAGAAGTGTGTCCAAACGTCCAAGTCCTTAGGTACAAAATAACCTGTTCTTCAGAAACACTAGAAGACATTAATTTTAAGGAATAGCAAAAAGACCTGAATCCTGACTATGTCAGTTGCCATCTACAATTTTTTTTGTTGGTAACAGATAAAAACCAGATAGTTTATAGTTGTGTACAATTAATATTTTTTTTTGTAACTGAACCATGTGTGGAACATGCAAGTAAGTTTTACACAAAGTGTAATAACATCTTTTTTTATACTATCTGATTAATTTAAAATACTCTGTCAAAACCATTATCTATTTTAGTGTATGATAGGTAGCTTAAAACAGCTTGTGTGTTTTGGGAGTAATTTCCCAAATGCAAGAGCTAGCTGAAGGTAACCTGCTTTACTCCTTTCTAAAAGGGGAAGCTCAATTTAACTCTTGATGATAATGTAACTTGGAGACTTAACGTAGTTATCTAATTTATAAGAATTTTCTTAAACAGTATCTGTAAGACAGTCTTGAAGTCTTTAAATGAATTATTTAATTTCAATACTTTTTTCCACTGTGATTGTTTGCCTGTCCAGGAATGCAGGTCTGAACAAGCTGATATCCACTATTTACATATTCCCTTAATGTTATTTAATTCCCTTGATGGTGTTTCACTGTGTTCTCAAGGGTAATTTTTGAATACAATCTTTTTGTAGACGAGTGAGATGTTACTGCTTCTTGATATGGTAGATGTTTTTGTTGCTTTGTTCTTGCAGCTGCCTCAGCTTGCTTGCTTAACTGTGGTTTCACAGACTCCAGTGAGGAATGCAAAACGTATCAGTCTAAATTGATGTTCTGCTCTTTCTACAGTCTTTTTGAAGATGGGAGATGTAGCTTGTAGGCGATGATGATTAGGTCCAAATAGCAGCAGTTATTGCATTTGAATTTTTTTTTACTTCCTGAAGCGAATTTATGTATGTGTTCAGTAGCTGGAGGTTGCAAATGAAAGTGAAACAGGGCAAAGTAATCCCTACGGTTGTTTATAGCCTTCAGTTTCACATTGTTGGACACTTTGAAAGTTAGTTATTTTTATTGAGATTAATTTGAGAGCCTGTGAGGAAAACAGCAGTGGAAATTTTGTTTTTCATGTGCCAAAAAAAGTTGTTACTTTCCAAGTTAACACTTCATAAATATTTAAGCCATATCTTCAGTGTCTTCTGAATTCTGTGGTTATTTTTTTACTAGGACAAAGTTAATTGTTGTCAGGTAACTGCACATTTCAAAACCTTTTGTTTCAAGCAGCTTTTTTGCTATCCATTTGTAAGAAGGTCATGAGAATATGTCTTTGGGGTGAGGAGAATCTGTTTACATCTTACCAAGAGCATATTACACTAATCCCTCTTATTTAGTTGTGTTTGTGGAAAAAACCCAAACCTATATATTAAGCTTTGAAAAGTAAACAGTTATTTTGAAGCAAGTATTTTCTGCAGGTGTTCTTTAAAATGGAATGAAGACTTGGTTTATATTAAAAAACCGAAGAAACCTAGGTTTATTTAGATTTGTGGCCTCTTTTCTAATCAAAGAAAAGGGGGATGGGAAAACAAGGAGCATCTCAACTTTGTCTTAAGCAGCCCACCAGCATTTCATTCTCTGATAAGAAGCTGATCTATTTCTTTCAAAAAAGATTCTTGTTAAGAGGACAAACCCCCTTCCTTTCCTTTTCTGAGATGACAGTTTGCAGTTGTGTTGTATGGAAGAATCATTTAAATACATAAGGCAAAATTTGCCACAGACTTTTGAAAAGTACATTGAAGTGAAGTAAAAAAAGATAAAGTTCCATTATGGAATCTGTACTGTGCTATAAGTGTAATTTGAACATACATGTTTGTTTTAAGACGACTGAAATGAAAACACTCCTTCACTAGTCTTCCTTTTGAACTATTTTTTCTTATGCCACGAGGAAATTCAAGCTTCTTATCTCATTAGAAAATACTTGTCTGCCTACACCTTAATACAAAGAAATTGTTGGAAACCTAATATTTTTTTGGGACACTGTTATAGAATTTGTACTACTTCTATCTTCTTGGAATTGATAACTATGAGTAAGCTCTCACTATTGAGGTCTCTCTAATCAAATTGTTATGCTGTTGTTAATCTCAATTGTTACACTAATGTAATTGAGATGAGCATCTCATAATGAAACTTTTTTTTTGGCAATTCATTCTAAAAAAAGTCACACTGTATTTCACAATTGTGGTCAGATCAATCTGTTCTTTCCTACCTTCCTTACTAGAACCAGCATAAAGCAGTAGATCACGTAATTAAGACCGTCAGAAAAATCTGTTCCACACTGGATTGTGTAGAGACCCCTGCAATAACGGAATCGGTAAAGAAGCTCAAGAGGGCTGTAAATCTTCCAAGGACTGAAAATGCTGAGGTAAACATTCACACTGTAAATTGCCTTCTGAGGTATGCCTTTTAACACTGATAAATACTATTTAATAATTTTTGGTAGTCGCAAATAGTAGCGGTTTGGTTGGAACTGTCTTTTGGTGGGTTTTTGTCTTTTTTAACTTTACCTGATATCTTTCATTTATTTTAACATCTCTTTGTTGTTAATGCAGTAATCACTTGTTCTTGGAATACTTTCCTATTCCAAATAATGGCTTTTTTAAAACTAGTTTTAGAATACTGTTTTCTAGTTTTGCAACTACAAGCTTGTGTTGCAGTAAATGCTACTAAATCTGACAGGTTATGCCCTCTAAAATCAATGTAGTTATGCTTAAAGGAGGAATTCACATCCTGTATTTTCTGTGCACTATTTACATGAATAGCAAGAGTATTTTCAAACCTTAACAGTTTTTGCTCCTGCATTCCTGAGCTTATGGACAAAAAAATAAGTTTCTCAGATTTTGGTGATAAAACTGCCTTACAATGAGCAGTTCACTTGAGCAGAATTGGTCTAGACTCATGTGGTCAAAACCAGTCATTAAATGTAGAAGTGTGCAAATAAAAAAGCTAAGTAGTCTTGTAATGTTATTTCTGTTGTCCTGCTGCTGTATTAGAGCAGCAATTCCTATGCTGTTCTATTCACTTTGGGCTGCATCAATTCAGTGATATATTGGTAATACTGAGCAGAAGTCTTGCAAAATGTACAGACCAAATAAATGTCACAAGGACTAAAATTCTTGCAGGGAAATACAGAAGACAAATAAAGAAAACTTAGTGAAATACAGTGTATCAAACATAGAAGAGATGTGCTTTTCAGTAGGAGAAAGCTGTAGAAATAATTAGATTGCTGTCTAAAAACAACTTCAAAAAATGACACGCTCTCAATAGAATTTGATAAAGGTACTTCTCAATTAGCAAAATCCTGCAGTTCTCTTGTGAAAACCACTGTTTAGGATAAACGAATATAGGATTGCTGTGGAGATTGGGGCCAACTGCATCTAAACCTTATATAAGATTCTGGGATTTTTGTGTTATGGTTTTTTAAGTAGTTGTTTTGTGGTTGGAAGAAGTAGCCAAAAAGTAAAATTAAACAGTAGGCTGTCAAGTATTAAATTACATGTATAGTGCTGTTTCAACAGTTTGGCATCCTGTCATCCAAAAGTACTTGGCCTGCTTGTCAAGTATGGGAGAAACAGAGTAATTTTTCTGAAAGGGAAAAAAGATGTGACTTCCCCCCCCCCCCGCCCACCAAAGTGTCTGTGGGTGTGTTGGTTTTTTTAAAATTAAGAATGTGGAGGTTTTGGTAGTTAAAATTTATTGTTGATGAGGTACTCAACTAATACAGTAAAAGTGCAAGGAGAACTTTCATTCTTCTGCAGCAGCTGTAGCAAACTGTGCTTGCACTTTCTTTGAAGTATTGGGAAATTAATGAAGCTTTGCTATTAAAATTGCAAACTTAGCTTTCATTAAGAGTTCTAGTTTTATTAAAAGTTGAATTTGGCACAACACCTTTCTTTAAGGGATTAGATTCTCATGACTTTTTTGTCACCTTTTGGCTTCAACAGTGTCTTTGTTGAGACTAGACATTGCTGAATGCAGTATCATGTTTAGACTTCTAGTTTAGCAGACCTAGGAGGAAACACAGAAGATAGTACGGAGTGAGAGTACTTGCTGTTCCGTTTTCCCAGTTGTTTAGTGTTTTTTATTCAGTTAAATTTATAGTAATTGTGCCTACAAAAGATACCTTAACAAATGCCACAAAAAAACCAGCTGTTCAGGCTTAAATTACTGGTTAATAGAGCTAGGAGCTTCTGTTTTCATCCATAGCAGCCTTCATGGAGTTTTATATCTACTCAGAGAGGTTAGAGCATCCTGAGCAATATTGCAGTGTACTGTAGGAGTTCATAAAGGGTGTCAGAATAGTTATGGCTTAACAAAACCTGAAGTTTTGAACTTGGTGAACAGTTGCTGTGTGATATGGAAATTGTGGTGCTGTTGGGTAACCCCTGAAGATCTTTGAATAAATGATGTTACATAAACCCAAATACAGGCTGAATTAGAATATTTCATAGTTTATGTATGAGGTACTTAATAATAGCAATGAAAATTCATTCTGGTGTCCAGTACTGAAATTTGCTCTAACTTTACTGTGTAGGTGTCCTTAAAATGTGGTGATGACACTAGCAAGAGCTCATCTGGTGAGTCAAGTTCTTCAAGCTTATTGAAAAGCTGCATTCAGGTGGCTGGTTTAGGACGATGTGCATTAAAGATAAAATATAATTTAGGTTCACTGCAGTCTGAAAATCATCTGAAAGTGAGTATGGACCAGTTAACAAAAGCTGTTGAGGCCCTTCTGCAACTCCACATGAATTTGTGTAGCAGCTCTGTAGCACCTTCTCCAAAAGATGGTAAGAATACTAAAGAAGCATGGACTGTCACAGAACATCTCCAGTTCACAATATTTGCTGCACATGGAATTTCTTCTGGTTGGGTATCAAAGTGAGTAACTTACTAATTGTGAAATTCATTCTCTTAGAGATTTTTGTATTGTTTTGTTTTAATTTGCTTTATTTTCCTTGTCCAGTTACGAAAAATACTACTTGATTTGTTCTCTGACTCATAATGGAAAGGATTTGTTTAAACCTGTTCAGTCCAAGAAGGTTGGCACATACAAGAACTTCTTCTACTTGATTAAATGGGATGAACTGTAAGTGGTTTTAGCATGTTAAAATTCACTAGTATATTTTGGTTTAGCTAGTACCTACCTAGTTAGCTGTGAATGACTGTATTCAGACAACTCTTGCTTCTGATGCCATTTGAAGTATTGAAAAAGCATGTGAAACTTAATGACCAACATTAGAAATATTTTTTCCAAATGATATTTTAATATTTATTTTAAAAGTCAGAATGGAAATGCTGAAGTGCCCTGTGCTAATGTGTTTGTAGCATACAATTCTAAGGAGTGGGGAAGGCATGGTAGTTCTTGTAATGGGAGCAGCTTGTGCTGCTTAGAGAAGGATGAATAAAGCTTGTTTATAAGCAGTACCCAAATTATATACATGGAAGGAAAAGCAACTCATTTTTGCAAACTTTGCTGAATTGTTACAAATACATTTGTAACAATTTTGTACCTGAATTTAAGCATCTAATTTGGGAGCAGTTCCATAAAGAGGGCAGATGCATGTGTCCATAGCATTTGAGAATGTCTGATTTGAGCTACTAAACTTCAGTTTCTCTGTATGGGGCAGGGGAAGAGGGTAGAAAGGAAGAAGGAAGGACATGTAGAGTAGAATTAAGGACAGGGATGGTAGGTGATATCTTGGAGGGGGAAAATACTTTTCATTATCTGCGCACATTTACTCTTTTCAACTTAATAGATATCAGGCAGCCTGTCATAACTGGAGCTTCTGGTAAGCTCCATGTTGCCCTGTAACTACTGTCCTGTTTTAAAGGTCAGAGAATAGACCTTTAGGAATACCCTGAAAGTGTACAGTGGCAAATTATTTCAAACCAAGTAGAGTTTCAGGTTCTAGAATACCTGATTTCAGAGTTCTACAGCTACCTTTTCTTTTTATGATGATACAAGGGATAATTGTTTGACCTTTTGCTAGCAAGTACTAGTGTAGTAAAGAGAAAGGTGCGTTAGGTTGCTTATAAACTGCTTAATTCGAGTGTGTTACAGCATAACTGGCGTAGTAATACACTGGGATATCATTCTAAAAGATATTTCTTTGTGTTACAGAATAAAGCTTTTAGGAATGTTTTAAGCAATAAAACCAGTGTAAACAAAAATCTGTATACTCCTCAGCTGCTTTCTTTATGGATGCTGGTTATATACCACTTGAATTTAGCTTTCAGTAGTTCTAAATGGATGCTTTCATTTGGATAGGAAACTATTGTCAGCTGACTCTAGATCAGAGCAATTAGGAGGCAGCTAACATGGAATTGTTTGTCATCCTAGTGAGTAGAGCAGGAAGACTGGTAGTGCTGGACTGTATGGTTCTGTGAAGGAATGTGATTTAGTAGATAAGATTAAAAAGGGCTGTTGCAAATCTGGCTACAGGGCAAAAGTGTAATCTAGCAGGTTTTGCAGACTACTGGTATGGGAAGTAGTGAAATATAATTGCATGGAAATGTAATGCTTGTTCTTCAATGTTAACTTTTTGAAAGCAAGAGACATCAACAGGTTATATGTATGAGCTTTGAGCTTTTACTGTCTGTCCTCTGACCAGCTCATTTCTAATACTTATGTTTTACAGAATAATTTTCCCCATCCAAATTTCACAGCTACCTTTGGAATCGGTCTTGTGTCTGACTTTGTTTGGAATCCTAAGTCAAAGTAGTGGGAGTTCTCCTGACTCAAATAAGCAGAGAAAGGGCCCAGAAATGTTGGGTCAGGTTTCTGTACCTCTCTTTGATTTCAGACGGTAAGTATTCAAAATATGAGTGTATATATAAAGCTACCCCTGCTTCCTTAACTATAGAAACAACTTCTATCACTGAATGTAATAGGCCATGATAAAGGTAAAGGTTGTAAATTATATTGTTATGGAAATACTACCTTAATTTAAATAAAGTACAAAACACAGTCCTGGGTTGTATTTTCATCTAACTAGCTGAAAAAACAGGTGCTGCAGGATGACTGCAGTTTTATTTGCAGGAAATGGTCATAGTAGTGTGGACCAAAAGAGGTCATGTTAGTGCCAATGGCTTTCAAGTTGAATGTGTAAGCATACTTCATGTTGTTCTTTGAGGAAACCACTGACAATCATGTTCAGTGGAAGTATCTGCAAGTGTCACTGTCTGTTGCATTGATAGCTTCCCTTCTACTGAAGGAATATGGTCTTGGTAGGTGGCATTCTGTGAGTTCTAGTTTCTCATTAGAAGATCAAAAGTTATGTTACGTTGGCTAGAGGGAGCCCAGTCAGTATGCACACATTTTAGGAGATGAGGTGTAAACAGCCAGCTCTTGATGCATTCATGAGCCATGGTGGTAAAGACTGCAACTTGAAATAAACTGTTTTAAGTAAGCCTTGGGTTCAGCAGGAATAGTGTCTAGTAAAATACAAAATGGAACAAGAGTCCTGACAGCAGGTAAACATTGTGCTACCTTTCCATCATTTCACTGGGAAAGAAGTGCTTCTGCCTTAAGGTAGGAAAGAACAGTATTTGTTTTCACCAAATCCTGATGGTAGAACAAACTATGGTGATGGCTAAAACTTTTAGAAAGAAAAGACCTTCGATTTAAAAGTCTGAATTATTTTTTCTTATTATTATTCCTTAGAAGCTTCTTTGCCTTGGCTGCAAAATATTCAGTGTTGCATGTTTCATAAATTCACATGTAAGAAGCCAAACTGGAGAATTTTTGATATATTGTTTTTTTTCTATTTAATCGTTTCAGAAATTTCTGAATCTGGTAAGAGGGTGGTAATATAAGCCAGCAAAAGAATCAAAATACAGTTTTAAAATTTAGATGTATTTGCAAGTACAGGTGCATTTTCATAGATAGGAAAACCAAGCTATTTCTTCATCAGCCTGTCTGAGTAGTAGAGATCCTAGGATATTCTGAAATGATCCCTTTTGGTTCAAAGCTGGATTTATTAAAACTAAAATAAAGGGATAATTAACTGTATTAAACTTCTGGCACATTTCTTGCTTGAACTAACCTGCCTTCAAGTACAGCTGCTGGATCTTCTTACACCTTTTTCACTAAGAATAAAAACCCTGCTGTAACTTAGTTAAGTGTTCCTAGATGTGTTGAAGTTGCCTTGATCTTGGAACTTGTGTTATGGAGTGTAATCCAAAACACTTACCCTGTGGTAGCTATTACATTAACCAATACGCTTCAGCCACGGATGCCACAATTAGGTGTGAAGGATGAAGCAGAAGCAATCACACTGTTGCAAAACAGCTTCTGGATTTATACTTCAGGTTTCCTATTTGTTATCTGCTTCTGACTTACAGGTCTTACTGGAAGCTTAAATCATCTAATTGTCAACCAAGGCTGCAGAAAGGCAGCCAAGTCTTTCCTAGACAGTTCCTTCTGTGTATTGCTTATGTCTATTCCATTTAGTTTGTGTCCTCTGGCTCTAGATACAGCTCTGCTTGTTCTGCTTCCCCTTGTGTCTGGTGACAGTTCCAACAGCTTGGGGTTGCTTAAGAGTTTAGGCTTTCCTGCATTGCAAAAGATGGCCTGCAGCTTCTTTTCAGTCACCACTGAAACTTGGATTTCTTTTCATAAGACTGAAATAAGTGTTATTATGTTTAAATGTTGCATTTCAGTCTCTATCAAAATATCACATTTCACAGTATTTGGTTGAAAACATAGCTTTTACTTTTATTGGAATTGCAAATTTATCTTGCCTTCATGTTGCATGATGTTCTCCTAGTAGTTTGGGGAGAAAACTGCTGTCTGGTTATGCAGAGTGCTACAATAGAATGTGTTGCACTGGATCTTACTGAATGGCCTGTGTGTGGTAGCTGTGGAGATGCTAGTGGCCTGATCCACTTGCAGTCTACATATATTAAATCCAGACCTAGGTAATTCCTAGGTAATATTCCAGTTAGAATAACATCAATAGCAGGCAGGAGCTAAAACAAAACTCGTAGCTAACTAAAACACAGGAAGACTAAAAGGTCCTCTATGTACTTTGGAAGAATCTGTAGCCAAGTTAAAATCCTTTCAGTGAAGTGTGTGGGGAGTGTCTTAAAATGTCTTTACTTGTTGATGAGACAGGCTGTGGTAAGTATATTAAACTGGGGTGTTTTTAAAAAATGTTGAGTTACGCTTCAGGGGCATGATTTAGTAATTTTTATTTGCATCATAAGTCCTAGTTAATCAATATCAATATGTAAAGAACTGCTCATTCTTTTGAAACACATATAAACCCTAAAACATCTTGCAAAAGACTTTGTCATCAAGCAGTCCTTTGAGACAGTTTGATTTTCTTTTTTTTTTTTTTTTTTGAGAGACAGATAGAAGTTCTGTGCCTAATGTTCAGCACTTACCCAGTTTATGTTGTATCCTTAGTTGTGCTTTACCACAATTGGAAATTGTATTAATATTGGGAATAAGCTGGCAAACAGAAACATCATCTGATATGTGCTTAAGGAATCTAGCAATGTGGAAAATAAAAGCAACTGGCTATGTCTAAAATACTGATACATCTATGCCTATGGCTTTGTTCTGAGAGGATAACGTGTGTTTGTTCAGTTTATTAATCAGAGGCAAAAGTATTCTATTTCTCCCGTAAGAAATAGGGTGCACTTAATTTACCTGTGTCAGCATTGAACATTCTTCTCTGCCTTTAGCACCTAAAAGGTGTAAGCAATGTTTTAATGTGCAAAGTACAGAAGTCATCCAGTGAAAGAAATGAAAACATCTCACATTTGATGATCATAATTCCCTCTTTTTAAGCTTTGAAGTGCATTGGCTAGTACAATTTCTGTGTTCATGTCAGCATTGATGTTCAGAAGAACCTGTCATAAGATACTGGCTATGTGTTTCTACTGCAGAGATAAGAGAGTTTAAACTATCCTCCTGTACCACAGCAATACTTTGGAATGTTTTCCTTCTAGTGACCATTGGTCTTCTCCTCCAGATAGTATTTTAATAACTAATATATTGTTGAAGTGAACAGACTGTGACACTAATAACTGTACATGCTTTTTTCTCAGATTGTTAACTTGTGGGACAAAACTTTTGCAACTCTGGACCTCATCACATCCACATCATGCGTCAGGGATGGCCAGTAAGAAAGGACATACTGAAAGAATAGTATTGCAGGTTATATACAATTCTGACTTGATCTGACTATGTTTTGGTTTTCTTGTCACTCTTACGTGAGTGGGGGTAGATCAGTTAATGTTGTGGGGAGAGTGTAAATACTGCTAGGTCATATTTGAAAGCTGGTATAGAATAGCGGTTAGTAGCCATTAAGGGCAAAGAGTGGAAAGTTGCTCTAAGTGTATAAAAGTCAGTTAGTGAATCACTATCTTGAAGTAAGAAATTGGAGATGCCTTGGTAGCACATGCTAGCAGTGTGGGGATAGAACAGCTTTGAAAGCAGTCTATTGAAGAGTGTGCTGATATGGGAGTTGTCTAGGCCCAGACAATAGCAATTACAGCTTTTTTCAGAACCTCCAAATTTAGAAGGAGAATCCAAATTTTTCTTGGAGGAGGAGGCATGTGATGAGTGATGTTGTTAGGCATGGCTAAGCAGTCCCAAAAGATGGTTGGTACTTTTCTTAATGGTTTGCATAATCTTTTTTTAGGTTGATTTCCCATCCCATGCTTTTGATATTGAATATAAAATTCCTCAAGCTACAAAGACTACTGTGCATCATTCCATAGAAACATTAGAAAAACCATTGAGAGAACGTCTCCTTGTCATTCTCTCAAAGGATAACACGATTGGGTATGTTCATCTCTTTATAGCTGTGGTCTCTTTGTGTGTGACAGTTTGCGGCTAGGGTGTGGAGTATTTCATTATTCTGAACTTTCTTTAATATGGTTCTAGTATATTTTGAAGACCTGTGGAGACTTAAACTAGAAATTGAATTAAATTTGCAAAATTTACTTGTGATTTCCATAGCTGGTGTCATAATACTGTCCTATTACAAGGCTGCCACGTTTCTGCCTGTTGCATGTGACTGTTTCATGTGCCTGTTTCTGCTTGGCAGTTCTTCAGTTACAGGGAGAGGTGGTAGTTTCAGTAGTGGCTGTTCATGTGTCATGGAAGCTTTCCTGGCAGGCTTTCCCACTCATCTGTACCAAACTAACAGTAACGTTTTGGTTTATTTCAGATTATACTGAAACTTATTTTTGCCTTGCCCAAATTATAGCTTGGAGCAACTGTTTCTTTAATGTTTGAGGCTTTATTTTGTTTGACTTTTGTGGAGGAAGTAGCCATTTTAACTTAGTTCTGTTTTGTGTGTTTAATTATCTGTATGTATACAAGACCCAGTAGCATAGGGGTTATTCAGCTGATGGTCTATAGTGTGTGTTATAAACTGAGATGCTTTTGTCTGCAGGCTGTCAAAAGAAGATAAAGAATTTTTGTGGGAGAAGAGGCATTATTGTCATAATCATACTAGTAGCCTACCAAAAATACTGGTTAGTGCTCCTCACTGGGACTGGGCAAGTCTTCCAGAAATATATTCATTACTTAAGCAGTGGCCTCCTTTATCACCCTTAGCTGCACTGGAACTACTTGATTCAAAGTAAGAAAAACAATGTAAATAAGTTCTTTGTGTGTGATGTGCATTACATGACTTTTCTTCAGTAGAATATTCTGAATGACATTCTTGTGGAAAATATTGCTGAATTTCTTGTAACAAAAACTAAACTTTCTTAAGGTTTTGAAGACCATCTGCTTGCTTTATTCATGTAAGCTTAGCTAAGTCATGTAGTGAAACAATAGGAATAGTGGGTAGGATTCTGAAATCTAATCTATGACAGAAGAGCAAGCTATACAACCAAGCTGTCAAGGCTGAAGGTTTGAGATGTGTATGCTTGTCTTAAATGCACGTGTGTGTTTGCGTCTAAGGTAGGGAAGGGCTGTGGACTTGTAGGTCCTTTACTGAGCTATTGAAGATTTTATGTAGGTTCTTTTGTATCTAGCTGATCTTCAAAAAAAGAAAAACAATTGTATGTGAACAGAATAAATTTAATATGGAGTTGTGGTGACTTACTAGGTTTGCTGATCAGGAAGTACGAGATACAGCTGTGAACTGGATGGAGGCATTAAGTGATGATGAGTTAACAGACTTCCTCCCTCAATTTGTGCAGGTAAGACTTTCTGCTTGTGCTGAAGTTGGAATATTTTTGGTCTTGAAAGCCCAAAGGAATTGCTGACTGCTAGCAGCAGAAGTGCAATTGCATGACTCTATATGTAAAAACCTTAATGCATGGTATGGAAAACAGTTTGAGTACGTTAGTGCTCTGCGACTGCCCTGTGCATTAGTCATAAAATGTCAGTCTTTATCTAGAATTAAATCCAGATCTGATTTATTTAGTTTTCTTTGTATTTAGGCATTGAAGTATGAAACCTACCTTGACAGTGCTCTTGTCAAATTTCTTTTGGCTCGGGCACTGGGAAGCATTCGAATAGCGCACTACCTATATTGGTAAGATATTCTTTTACATTGCTCACGTAATGTTTACTATGAGATCAATAATTCAAGAAAAAAAAAATCTTGTTATTATAGTTCATAAAATGAAAGTGAGGAAAGTAGAATAGATCCTGGGTTTTTTCCCCCCAAAACACTCAGTGCTTCTGAGTCAGACTTTTACTGCCTTTTATATCCTGTATATCAGTAACTTCCCTTATATATGTATAGTACTGATTCATTAAATTATTTTAATGTCATAGCATTGCTTCATTTGCAGTATTTTGCTTAGGAAAAATTAACTGAAATCTTTTATTTCAGGCTTCTTAAGGATACACTTTGTGATACAAAGTTTGGTGTAAGGTATGAGCAAATTCTTGGAGCTTTTCTTTCAGTATGTGGGAAAAGGCTGAGGGAAGAGCTGGAGAAACAGACCAGACTTGTACAGCTTTTTGGAATGGTAGCAGAAAGAGTAAAGCAAACAAGTGGATCTGCACGGCAGGTGTGTATATTTTTTTTTAATATTATTTAAGAAGATTAGACTGTGTATGCCCTCAAAACAATCCACTCAATTGCCTTTTTAGTCAAAGTTCAATAAAGTTACATGTAATATATAGGACAATGTAAGGATGTGTTGCTCTACATCTTTAACAAGTTGACTTCATGAAGTTGATGTTTTTTGTCAAACTTGTTGTCATTTTGAACGTAAGATTGTGTGGGTGATAGGGTAAGGAAGTAGGATGACTTCTATGTACAATAAACTGGAATTGGATTTAAACCTATTACTGCTGAAGAATGGTCCCTTTATGTAAAAATGGGTTATCTGTTTATATACTAATTATATGAACTTAAAGTTTGATAGAGTGGCATTGTGTCATCTAGTTCAGTCAGTCAGAAAAAGCCAAACCACAAACTTGTGGGATATTAACACTGTGCTCCTAGGTTTATGTATTTTTAATTGCTAGAGCAGCAGTTACAACTTTTAGTGTTTCTTTGACACTGAGGAGTTAAAGCATTGGCCTCAGGATAATCTTGTCCAGAAGTTTTCTTTTCTGTAGATGCTTCAGTTAAGAACATGTCAGCTGACTTTTTTTGTTGTTGTTTTTGTTTGGTTTTTGTCTTGTTTGGTTTTTTGTGGGTGTTTTTGTTTGGTTTTGTCTGCAGGTTGCCTTGCAAAATGGTATGGAACGCGTGCAGTTATTTTTCTTGAAGAACAAATGCCATTTGCCTCTCAATCCCAGTCTTGTGGCAAAAGAGCTAAATATTAAGGTACTGCATATCCAGAGTTTCAAAACCTTTTGATAAAATTACAGACAGGCAAAGACTTGAGAAATAAAAAAATCCCAGGTGTCTGAAAGCTCTTTAAGCTGGGGGGGGAAGACCTAATTTAAAAATTCTGATTGAACAGGGCAGTGAAATGAACTAAGATAAAATTTATACAAATACTTGTGCAATACTCAGTGAAGGTGCTTGTATTAAAATTTATATATATGTGTGCATAACAACTCATTTTTTATTTATTTAAGTATAGCTGCTAAATCATGAGTGTGTACTTGAAAGCAGATAAATGGAAAATGCTGTGAAATGTGAAGGGGAAAAAAAACCCACAAGAAACTGTTTGTTATAGTATCTTCTAAGTTTCAAAAAAAGCTGCTGATAAAATATTTATTCATGTTTTATGCTTCCATTCAAAATGTGCAAAACATTACTGTGCAGCACTACTGGCTTTTGTACAAGAATTCAACAAATAACAGCCAAAGGGCTCTTTATTCAAAGGAAGCACATATTTGCCAGAGTTGCAGTGTTAAAAGTCTGAATAGACACATTGTGTGTCAAACCTGCTGCTTGTCAGAATGTCTTGTTTTCTGGGCAGGCAGGAATAGTCCTTTTTTTGAGTACTAACACGAAATCTACTTGTAGGCATGTTCTTTCTTCAGCTCCAATGCTGTACCACTGAAAATTGCACTGATAAACGCAGACCCTCTGGGAGAAGAAATTAATGTTATGTTTAAGGTAGGCCTTGCATGTGTATTGGAGAAAAAAAAAAAGGTGAATGACAATCACTATCTTGTTGGTATCAGTTAGCTTCAGTGTTGACCAACGAGCATAGTTTATTTTGTGAGTTTGCTCCTGCTTATCTAGAAGTCAATGTCTGAACAGGTTATAAAGTGTGAAAGTAAGTCTACCCCGTGTGAAAGCTTAAGCGTAGCTTATTTCTCTTAAGTACGTAGCTATGAGAAAGTAAGAAGCTTAATGTATCACTTCATATATTATAATTGCTTTACACTTGTAGGAAGGTTAGTTTTTGCTGAAAGCACATTGTGTCTTTAGTTTACTTCTGCTTTTCCATTTCAGGTCGGAGAAGATTTGAGACAAGATATGTTGGCTTTACAAATGATTAAGATTATGGATAAGATCTGGCTTCAGGAGGGACTGGATCTACGAATGGTTATTTTCAAGTGTCTTTCAACTGGAAAAGACCGAGGTGCAAAACCAGATGTTTTCTATAATCTTTGCTCCCCAACTTGAATTTGTTGTTGCACTGATAGTGGAAAATACTTATGTAGAGGCAGGCCCTAGAAACAGTGGAAGGCCAGAAGCCTTCCATGTAAGGAACTTCAGTACTCAAGAGCATAGCAAGTTAAGCTGTTCTGAATTTCCTGATGGCTGTGTTGCATTTTAATTGTTTCTTCTCTTGAGTCCTGGGATTCTTACATGTTCGGCTGTTAATAAACAGTGGTGTGAACAAGGAAATATTAATAATGTCATCATCTAATGTTTCTCTTGATGCCACTACTGCTACACAAGAAAATAATGGTGCCATGGCAATCCTGATTTGAAAAGTTCAGTTATGGTGAAAGAAAGTATTTGAGTCAAAATTGAAATTCTCAAGTATCTGAAATTTGCTGAGTTTGAGTCAGGGAATCATTCATGCCCTAAATGTGCAGAAAGAAGAAAAATTTACACATACACTATCCCCTGGAATTAGGGTCATGTGTTGGTAAATGTTCTTTGAGAATATGAGGCCCTTTTGAGGTTTGAAACCAGGTCACAGAAATCTTGAGTGTAAATATCACTGTGTACCTTGAACATGCATTTTGCTAGTGTTCACTCATTCTCTAGAGATAGCAAATAGAAGCCACAAAATCTCCAAGAGGATAAACAGAAACTTAAATATTTCTTCAGTCAGATGCTCACTGCGTTGTGAAAACTAAGCCATTGAAACACTGGAAATGTATATTGGCAAAACTAAGCAAAACACTTCTATTTATGCAAGACTTGCTTTTTAGAGAAACAGATGGCTTTTCCTCCGACTTTGAATGATGACTTGATTGCATGGCGTATTACATTTTGTTGGTTTTGTTGCTGCTAGTATTGGTATTCCTAAAGAACTCAAAGGATTGAATTGAAGGAGAAAAATGGTTCTTAATTATGAATTTGCCTTTAGTATTTCTTTCCAAGATAGAAGTAAAATTCTGTTAATTAAATAAATGTTTTCCTTTTATGTTTTAGCTACACAAATATTTTAAGTAAGGTATCTCCAAAATAATAAGAACATGTGTAGAGCCTGCTGCCTTATTTCTGGAACAACAGTCTGGTCCATTTCAACACTTGACAGCAGCTAAAGTTACTAGGTTACTTAAGTGTCAGCAGCATATGAGAAACATCAGCATCAAAACACTCTGCAGTTTTTGCCTATAGCCCAATACCAGCTTATGTAGTAGAAAACAATTATTCAAAGTATAATTTATATGTGCATTCTGTAACCAATTGTAGTAAAGCAAGATTAACTTGGATTACTACATGTGTTTCACGGTATGCTTTGTAATACAGCCCGTGGAAATGCTTAGTAGATGAATAGCGACTATGTTAATAGCTAAATGGGTTTGAAAGAAGCTAGGCTAAGACTAAAATACATCATTGTCAAGAAAGCTTCTACTGAATAATGAAAACACAGTGTAACTTAAGGAGATGGTTAAATCCACTTTGTTATATTTTATATAAAGGCATGGTAGAGCTTGTTCCTGCTTCAGATACGCTTAGAAAAATTCAAGTGGAATATGGAGTGACAGGTTCTTTTAAAGACAAACCTCTGGCAGAATGGTTGCGAAAGTATAATCCTACAGAGGAGGAATATGAAAAGGTAAACTTTTTTCAGTGTTGGGTTTTTTAAGATCTCTTAAAAGGGATAAATATCTTACGAAAGATTGAGACATATTCCAGATCTTTCACTACAATTTTTTGTTTAGATCTTTAGGAAACAACTCTTTCCTATATTTGAAAAAGAGCAAATAAAAATCCCTTTTATAACTAAAAGGAGCCAGTTGGATTTTCAGGATTCACATAATGAGTTTTTATTGGATACTAAAATTAAAAAGTACCTCAGATTTAAGATAGAGAGGAATGGTGGCTGCTCTTAATTGTGGTTTAGGGGCAGTGGGTTCTTCTCATACAAGCACATGGGATTCAAATGTTTTCTTTTGGCTACATGACTTGTAACACATTGGAAAAATAGATCTTGTACCTCTTCCTTTTCTCTGCAAGCATATGGATGTCATCTTGGGATTTTTTTTTTTTTTTTTTTTTTTTTTTTTTTTTAAACTTATCTTCTCTTTCACTTTAATATTTTTTTCCTGGAAAGTGTGATATCTGAAGGCTTGGTTTTGGGGGTTTTTTTGTGCAAAGCTATCTGTTTGTTTAAAATAAGAAAAAAGTGTGGGGGGGCAAATTTTAGGGCCTGTCTTGTCTGACTTGGATCTTAACCTTGTAAAGGTTGACTGTTGAATGAATGAATGGTGTTTTCCCACTGATGTTTGATCTCAGTTCCCTTTTTTCCCCTCTCCCTCCCAGGCTTCAGAAAACTTCGTTTACTCTTGTGCAGGATGCTGTGTAGCTACCTATGTATTGGGAATTTGTGACCGCCACAATGATAACATAATGCTCCGCAACACAGGCCACATGTTTCACATTGACTTTGGGAAATTTCTGGGACACGCACAAATGTTTGGTAGCTTTAAAAGGTATTTTCTGTAGCCAAGCATTTTAGTATATTTTTATAAGCATCATCATTCCAAGCATTAAGCTTTAAATTTGCGTTACCTGCTGTTCTCGTTATAAAGCAAACATCTTCCAATTTAATCAGTTTCCAAAACACATTCAGACTTACCTGTATAGAATTAATTTTGAAAAGGCTCCAGCTTCCTATTTCTGTATTCTGATCTTTGCAACTGTTTTAAGTCAAAGCATGTAAGCATAGCTTTCAAACAAAATTACTCTTCTAGCTACTAGTAGATTGAAATAAGGAATTTGGTCTTGTAAACATCATTTCACATTAGTGCTTCCGAATTAGATGTTACTTTAGAGCTTGGTGCTACATGCACTTGGCAAATCTGAATGGGAATTTCTTTACAATAGTTATGAAAGTGAAATATTTTGGTAAAGATGAATATAACTGTTTATTGGTATTTGGGTGCCTTACCTATGCACACATCTTGGTGTCCATACTTTTCCAGGAATAACAGATAAAATTGTATTGTATTTCCACCTTTTTAGCTATATTCATGCAATGATGTATTGCGTGCTTGTTAGGTAAACTTCCGTCAGTGAATGAGAAATGACCTTTGTCATCTGAGTATGAGTGCAAAACAAATGAGAACAGACTCTGGCTCATAAAAACAATAATGAATGCCAACGTTAGAAAATTGCAGTACACTCTTTTCTATATCCAGGATAGAGTTAGGTTTTAGCTGGGTGATAATCTAGTCATTAAATTTTAGTGCATTATGGCTTGCAGAAATGAGGGGTGAAAGACATTGTAAGGTAACCTGGCCTCCAAGTGCTGCGCCAGGAGAGCTGCTGTAGGCCCGGTACTATAGGGATGTGCTGGGAATTTGAGAGCACTAAACAGCTGAACCCAACACATAAAAGTAAAATAATGGATTACTAATATCATAACCTCCAGGTGGGGATGGAGTGGAGGAGGCATGTGACTAAGTGAATAGACCTTATAATTAACATGAATTCTGTGCTTTTTTGAACAGGGATCGAGCTCCTTTTGTGCTAACATCAGATATGGCGTATGTCATTAATGGTGGTGAAAAACCCACTATTCGCTTTCAGTTGTTTGTGGATCTCTGTTGTCAAGCTTACAATTTGATAAGAAAACACGCGAACCTCTTCCTTAACCTACTTTCATTGGTAATAATTTTATTAAACTGAGCTGAAACTCAGTAGATCTCTTGTCTATGGATTGTATTAAATGCTATGCTGCTTATGCTGTAGAAACTCCTAATGCATGCTTTTTTAAAAGCCAGAAACATCAGAAATACTTTTAAGGAAGGCTGTATTTGGGTTTTTCTTTTCAATCTTTTTTTAATCTACCTGTTTCCTGAAAATTTAAAACTAAGTATAAAACAAATTAAACATAAAGTGCTTTAACTACTTTTAAGTTAGCAGAAATGGTGAAGGGAACAACAGCTGATAAGTAATCTTAAGCTATCACTGTTAGCAGTTAGTGCAGCTTCAAATTAACTTGGTAGTCTTTAAGAGTTTTGGTCATTTTGATGTAAAGCTGTATTGGTTGTATTGCATTAAAACTGTCAATTCCTGCAGATGCTTTCTTCTGGGTTACCAGAATTAAGTGGGGTTCAGGACCTGAAATATGTCCAGGATGCTCTCCAGCCCCAAACAACAGATGCAGAAGCTACCATTTTCTTTACAAGGTACTGGATGAGTGAAAGCTAAAATATTTGTCGGTGTTACCTGCTTAATGGGAGCTTTCTGCTATGAAAAATGTACTGAGGATGTTCACAAGCATGTCTGTGGAAGTTGATAGTTACACTGTACAATCAAAATGCTGGTTAACCAGTGAACTGCGTAAATAAGATCAGTTTTGTGCAAGATCAATGCTTGTGCTAAAATACTTTGCCTTTAAGAGTAACCCTGTGTAAAAATTGTTTGAAATACTGAGAGCAGATAATTCTGCTCAGTTGTGTGAAACTCAACATTTTGAATGAATCCTAAATTGCTTAATTGCAGTACAGGTGATGGGAACCTTATAATGTGTGTAAAGAAGTTCTCTCTTCCACAAAGTGTTTTTGCATACTGGGAAGGGAAGGATGATGCTCCAGTGCAGTGAGCGTGGGGGTGTTTATACAGTGGGAGCTGTTGCTGTCTGTTACAACGTGTGGTGTTGTACTTGATTTTAAATATATGGGGGAGACTCCAGTAGTTTGCATGTAACTTTTACCAACTTTGGAAGCAATTCACTTGGATTAGAACCTATTCCACAGTTTGGGTACTGAATCCTCTAATAAATGCTGGTACACTATTAATGTAGTTCATTGATCCCTTTTTAGTTCAAAACCAGTTTCTCTGTCAGTAAGAAGTTGGTTTTTATTGTTCTTAGACTTAAGTCTGATTCATTGGCAGAACTGCTGGTGTGCCTTCTGACATCTGCTCTAGTAATTGACTTTTTTCTTTCCTAGGTTGATTGAATCCAGTCTGGGAAGTGTTGCCACAAAGTTTAATTTCTTCATTCACAATTTGGCTCAGCTGCGTTTCTCAGGTCTTCCTTCTAATGATGAGCCCATCCTCTCATTTTCTGCTAAAACATACTCTCTTAAACAAGATGGCCGAATCAAACAAGTGTCTGTGTTTACGTATCAGAAGAGATATAACCCAGATAAACATTATGTAAGTATGTGGAATCTGTTTCCACTCTGGGCAGATACTGTGCCTTTTCTTTCAACAAGATACATTCTCCTTCTTGCCATAAATTCAGTACAAAGCATTTAATCTAGGGTTAACTTGCCTTGTTTAGGTTTAAGTAATCTTTGAAGTAAACAACTGTGTTCCCTTTATTGATGCAGATTTAGTAAATACAGCTATATATGTATATTTGTTCAGTTAGGTACTAGTGCTATGTTTAGGGTGAACTGAAGATTTCTCTAAGTCTGACTTCATTGACTATAAAGAGACCCTAAAAGCCTACATCACTGTTGCCACCCAAGACTGAGTCCCACTGTGGATGACTTGAAAATAAAAAAAACAACACTCCTAATTTAGATTTAGATCTTGCTGTGAGTGACCAGGTTTGTTTGCTTCCTGCAGACCAGAATTATTTGCTCTGGCTGGGATGGAGTTACTTCCTTGATAGTGACCTGCACCATACTGGTTTGGATGCTTAAGTTTTTGTTGATAGGACACAGTTTGTTTGGCTGTTGCTGAACAGTGCATCCACCTTGCCCCTGCCCCCGCTGCAGTGAATAGGCTGTGAATGGGAAAGGAGTTGGGAAGGGACACAGCAGAGACAAACTGTCTAAAGAGATAGTCCATAGCGGCTAAGCATGGCATTCTACATTAAAACTGGGGGTAGAGGAAAAATGTGGGGTACTGGGAGGATGTGGTATTCAACAGTGACTGTTGCCTGGGGACTGGCTAGGCATAAGTCTGCTTGTGGGAGGTGGTGAGAGATTGTCTTTGCATCATCTCCCCTCCCAAGGACTGTCTTTATCTCAACCCACAGGTCTTCTCACTTTTGCTCTCATTCTCTCCGCCTCTTCTTTTGGTGAGGGGATGGGAGTGAGCAAGCAGCTGTGTGGATGCTTAGCGGCTGGCCAGGGTAAAACAGCCACAGGAGGGCTAGAGTACAGTTTGGTATTTTTAGCATCCAATAATATTCTTCAAAGTGAAGATGATTCTTGAAGAGGATCTAGAAGAAGCAGGAGAGACAGAAGTAGTGTTGGTTAATTTTTTTTTTTTTTTAAGGGGGGATTTGAATAATGTTTATGGGCTTATATAAATGCCTTCTGTAAAATAACCTAACAATTCCTATTTGGGAAGGTGCCAAATGCTCCCTGGTTTTGTTGTGACTTCCTATTATTGTATTTGCTCCTTCTAAGTAAGAGCACTATTTCCTGTATTAATGTTCCTAGTCAATGTTACCAGAGGTAGCAGGTATTATAGTTTGCCCTCAGGGTTCTGATAGACTTGGGTTGCACCTTAAGACTGGTACTAATATTTGTGGTCCTATGCAGGTGTGCATCTGTCTTCCAATATTTTACTTCTCTACTGTTGTTTGGTGTAGAATAGTCAGCTGAAGGTACAGTTTCCTCTGTTTAGAAAGCAAGCTATACTGACATATGCAAACATACATCTCTTTCCATGGTGTATTTCCTGTAAACATCTTAATCTGGTAAGACACTGGCTGGGGAAGGTGGAACGAAGCTGAATAACGTTAGAAGTGAAGATGATCTTTGTACTGAGTCACTATATTATAAATGTATTTGAGCACCTCTGGTCTGAGCCAAAACAGCCTCTTATCTTCCAGGAAACTGTGATGTAGTCATCCTGTCTAGATTTTTTTTTTTTAAAAACCTCTTCCTCACTGCATGGTTTTTTTAATACATTTTTTTAACTCATCTGCTCATAAAATGAATTCACTGAATTGAATTTCTGTGCAGTTTTTCAACCTTTGTTTCCCTTTCATAGTAATATGAATAAGTGCATCCTGGGACTGGAACCCTAGTATTTTTAAATATTCCTGTTGTATAATGCAGTACACTTATATCTGCCTGCCAGGTTATCACTTCGAAAGAGAAATTGAGTCTTGAAAGCATTGAGTTGGAGAAAAATATTCAGGCAGTAGTTTCATCCACAGTCCATACCTGAAAAGTTTTGTGGTAGTTCTGGCCCCACAGATACATGTCTAGATGTAATACTGCGCTGATCTGTTTAAAGCTTGTATGCTTGGTATATGTCATGAACTTACAATGAGGCTTAAAAAGGAGAATGTGCAAAGCTTAGCCTGAACTACCCTTATTCTCCAGTCAGATGTGGATCTATGTTATGGGAGGATCATGTGATGTTACTTTGCATTACAGTAGCTATCTATAATTCTAACTTCTATAAAATGCAAATGCTGTTACTGGGATACGTATGCAGGAGAAAGGTTACCATAGCAGAAAGTATTCATTGTTAAGGCAATTATATTGTGAAGTCAGTTCTATAATATTGTTACTACTTTTACCTTTCTGTGTTTGTGTTTCGAGCAGATCTATGTAGTGAGAATTGTGAGAGAAGGGCAAGTTGAGCCAACCTTTGTCTTCCGAACATTTGATGAGTTTCAGGAGCTCCACAACAAACTTGGCATTCTCTTTCCTCTTTGGAAGCTACCAGGGTATGTTCCCAACTCACTCCTTGCTATTATAACAGGAGCAACAAAACTGCCTCAGGCTGGGTGGAGGAAGAAATAGCTTGAAATGGAGACAGAACTGAAGGGTAAACTAGACCTCAGTGTTGGCAATTAAGGGAGAAAACTGTTGTCTCTGAGTTTTAAGGACAAAAGCCAGATGAGCAACTCAGTGCCTTTAGTCTGTGTCATAGCACTTAACAATTCCCTGCAGATATTTCTGTTTCTTTATAATGTGTCTTTCTATGTTGTGTTTCCACTCATGGGTGTCATTAAAAAGAGTCTGTCAGGATGGAAGTGAGAATAAAAACTGTTCTTACTTCGGAGAAATGAACTGAAGACTGCCTTCTTCTTCCCTTGTAGCTTTCCTAATAAGGTGGTTTTGGGAAGAACACATATAAAAGATGTAGCAGCTAAAAGAAAAGTGGAGCTCAACAGCTACATACAGAGCCTGATGAACAGCTCTTCAGAGGTGGCAGAAGTGAGTTAAAGTAACTTCAACAAATCCAATGCAAGTTTTCAGATATCCATGCTTGTTAACTAATGTGTAATGTTTCTTCCAAATGTAGTGTGATCTTGTTTATACTTTTTTCCATCCGTTACTTCGTGATGACAAAGTGGAAGGAATAGACGGAATAGCCAGACATACAGGTAGGTCGTGGTTTTGGGGGTGGTTTATGAATTGGACGATTATTAGTATGACACCTTCACAGTGTGGTTTTTTTTTTTTAGGGGAAAAACCCAAAACAAAACCAACATACTGTAGTCTTCCTTCATGGAAAACTATGCATAGTATTCTTTCCAAATGTGCTTGCATACAGGTTCAAGGAAATAAAACCAGGAAAAATTGCAACAATATATGTGATCATTTGGGCTTGCTATGGCTTGACTAAATTACTCAGGTTTTTATTCTAAGCCTCCAAATTGGCTCTTGAAAGAGAATGCAAAAATTCTTAAAACCTATGGCCTTTCCCTCTTATTAGGGAACTGGAAATAAAAGCAGAAATTGAGCTTTAACTAAGGCTTGTATTTTTTCCCCATATATAATAAGACCGTGCAGTACTGATGAAAATGTACAAATATTACAGAGGAAATAATTGCATATTTTTTCAGATGCAAGTTCATCAAGTCCTACCTCAGGCAAAGTGGGAGGAGAAGTGAAGCTATCCATATCATACAGGAATAGCACTCTATTTATCATGGTGATGCACATTAAAGACCTGGTAAGAGATACTGAGCTCACTGTCAAGAAGTGTTTACATTTTGTCAGTTACCTTCTTGACTTAGTTCTACCATTCCTGCATCAATCTCCCTTCCTCCAAATCTTCTAACTGCAAACTTAATTCACTGCTGCTTTTGGTTAGCTTGACTGCAAAGTCTAGATACTTGAAAATAAATACTCAAATAGGTATGCACTACCTACTAACTTATCTTGGTTTTGGATTGCAGGTTACGGAAGATGGTGCAGATCCAAATCCCTATGTAAAAACATACTTACTTCCAGATACGCACAAAACATCCAAACGTAAAACCAAAATCTCCCGGAAGACAAGAAACCCAACTTTCAATGAAATGGCAAGTTAAAATTTATCTGCTGACTCCCTATGGTTTGCTATTATTCCTCATTCTAAGCAGCAGTTTAAATATTGTCTAAAAATCAGTGAAGATACATAAATGGAAAAGGAGCGTATTTGAAAAATTTTGTGCTCTGTTTAAAAAAAAGAAAACCAGTGAAAACCCCACACAGCAACTGAATAGGTAAATGTAGTATTACAAGGAAGCAGAAATTTCTCAGGCTGCCTCTGAGGAGTGATGAGATGAAGGAAAGGATCTAAAGACACCCCCTGCCCTAGATTCTCTGATTCATAATGTGGAGAAAAATTAATTCAGAAGTCTTGGCATGTAAACAGTACTTTGTCTAAAAACACTGGTCCTTTTGGACCCTTAACATTGGGGGCACAAGATAACATACGGGTGTACTTCAGGCCATTCTCTGAGAAACAGGCACACTGTAGGGCCATGATATGCAGTTAAGACATCTGTCAGCAGCTAGGCAGTCAGAAGAAAGGGCAGTCTGTGTAATTTCATTTGGATAACCAAAACATTCTTGACTTCTTACCTTCTAGCTTGTGTACAGCGGATATAGTGTGGAGACTCTGAAACAGAGAGAACTTCAGTTAAGTGTGCTCAGTGCAGAGTCGTTACGTGAGAACTTTTTCTTGGGTGGAATTAAGCTCTCGCTAAAGGACTTCAACTTGAGCAAGGAGACTGTTAACTGGTATCGACTGACTGCTGCATCCTATCTGTGAACTCATTTCTGTACCTGAAGAAGACCGGAACAATTGTGCTCACGCTTTGTTCACCTTCCTACTTGAAGATAACTTGTACATCTAAACCAAGAGATTCTGCATTTCAACACATATGTTGGACTAATGTCCATGTAGCCGAATTTGGAGGATTTCTAGAAAGCCTGGTTTATACTTATGTGATGTTATCAAAGCATAATTACAAATGTTTTGAGTTGCAGGTCAAGGAAGGAATTTTTAAACCATCCATGGAAGTGAGAATTAACAGTTTGACCATGCTGGTTGGTTAAACCACAACTTAATCATTAGGCCTGTGGAGCATTTTAGGTTTTAATTTTGGCTACCTGTGGTGTCATCGGTGGTGTGATGCTGGAGAAAATGAAAGGAATGACATACTAGGATTACATTCCCATTAGTAACTAGACATCACAGAAGCAGTAACAGGTAAAATTCTGGTGGCTTCACACACCTGCAAAAATGAAGGTTGAAGGGCTGGAGAAAATTCCTTAGTGTTGGATTTAATCCCAGATTCATGGCTCTCTAAGACTTATTGGAGTGAGTGCCAATAATGGAAGTTGCAAATAATGGTGCCTTATAATTCAAATGCTTCTCTTTTACCTCATTTCTAGTATTTAAATATGTATACATGATAATTTTCAGCTCCTTAAAGGGGAAATCTTGTATTTGATACCTTGCAGGTCCTACTGGAAATCTTTTTTCTTTTTTTCCTGGGATGTGTTATTTACAAAGAACATCACTTATACTGATCTTGGTAGTTAGTGCAACTTAAATTTTTTCTACCATGTCTTTTACCCATGGACTCCAAAAATTGAATGAAGACTGGCTGAATCTGGTACTGTAGGAAATGTGCCCAGCTTCTCAGTGTTCCGAAATGTCTTAATTTCTAGAACCTGTAAATACTGCAGTGAAGAAATGTGGAACAGATTCAAAGACTAAATCCAAAGTGGCATTTTGCACCTGTACCTCCAGGTAAAGGATGGGCTCTGGTTAGAAAGCACAGCTGCTAGATGAATTGCAGGCCAGAAACGAGTTGCATTATCAGATCTTTGAGAGGCAAACGTGGTCACTTTTTTCAGCAGTTCACAGCAACACTGTTTCTCACTCCCAGTTAGGAATCAGTTCCACTAAAAATACTTAATTCCAAGGAACATTACATTTGAGCTGTATTGTGACAGTGGAGTACAAATGTCACTCACTATCTCCTGTTAATACCACTGGTTACTTAATAAGGTGTTTCTGCACTACAGGTATAGCGCTTTTATTCACCTTACTTGGTGTTCTGGGTGATTGTGTTCTGTCTAAACAAAGCTACAGAATCAAGTTGCATACTACTTTTGTACTAAATCTTGAAGCAAGACAGACTATCACCGCTGACTGTGACTAGAGCAAAAGTTTAACCTAAAACATGCATCTGTTAACAAAGATGCAATATGGGGAAAGCTGTCTGTTTACCCAATCCTAAAAGCCTATTTCATAATCTGATTTTTTTTTCCTTTCCCCTGCTACAGACCAATCTCTCTTCAATATAGGGGAGAGAAGTAAACTTGAATCTCCTGGTGCCTAAATATTCATGGTCCAATGTGGTAGGAATGATTACAACTAAAAAGCTAAGAATATCTTGAATGTTAAACTGGGCTGATACTAATGGGCACTAATACATCCCAGTTTCATTAGGCATCTTCTGCATATTTTTCATTTAGTATATAACCTGTAAATATAAACTATATAACTAACTAGATATATTTCCTGCTCACTTGATGCTTTTGAGACTTAGTCCATTCCATCATTAGAATCACAAGTCACTTAAACACAGGAAAGTAGACTACTGTTTTTGTGAAACGTTCCATTGTGAAATAAAAGGAAAGCAATATGTACTGCCTTTTTTGCAGTTTGCTATTAAAGCACAGTGTCTTACAGCACAAACTACAAATAAACTAAAATCATTTAAAAAATGATTTGCAGTTTTAACAGTTGTCCGGACTCTGGAGGGAAAAAAAATATAATGTAATAATAGTACTGTATTACTGATAGCACTTGTCCTGACCTCTGATTTAATCTTCATAGCTTAACTCATTTTGTGCCTTTCCCTTCCTTTTCAAAATAGTTGCTGGCTGATGCTCTTTCTAGTCATGGATTTTATTTTGCCTCTTGGCTCTGGCCTTTGCCTCTCGCCCCAGGTAGAGGAGCAGCACCAAGCTCGCACCTCTTTGCACTAATCTCAAGAAAAAAAATATTGTTGCAATAATACTTTAATGTACTACATCTAGATGGGAAAGATGAAAATATTCAATTGGGGTGGAATTTGCTAGTACACTAAGTAGCTTGAAAATGTAGCTTTACAAATGTAGTTTTCACAGCTTTTTCTATCGTAATTTTCATTAAGAAGCAAATCTGTTACGCGATGTGCGACCTGCAGCCAGAAATGTAATTGTCTGTAGAAACCTTGTTTTGGTATTTTGGAGTAAGGGCTTGTCTGAGGCCTCTCCCTTTTCTCTGCTGCCCTAGAACTTTGCACTGAGCTTGTTCTTGCTGCCTTCTCACGGCGCGCAGCGCCCGGCCTGTCAGGAGGCACGCGTGCTCCCCGCTGCGAGCGCTGCCCGTTTTTACACCCAGGTTGCGTGAGACTGCCGTGCGCCTGGCCCCGGCCCCGCGTGGGGCTCCCCGCCTGCGGCAGGGCAGGGCCGCCTTCCCCTCCCTTCTGCTCCTCACTGCGACACTGTGACCAAGAGTGCTAGAGGTGATGAAACGCAGAGCGCGCGAGTGCTTTGTCTCTGTAAGAACCAAATGCTTCCCATCGAACGAGCTCGTTAATAGCGATGTCTGTACGGTGCTGCTCCCGGCCGTGCCCGCGCTGAGCGGGCTCAATGTGACTCCGTCGCTGTCCTGTAAGCACATTAAACACTACGCTGGGAGAACGAACTCGGTGTGTGCTGCTCTTCGCTGTCCGCCGGGCCGCCCGAGGGCGCGCGCCGCCGGTAACGGCGCTCGCGCGGCCCCCCTTCCCCCACTTCCAGGCGCTGGCTGGGCCGTCACGTGATGCCGTGCGCTGATTGGCTCGTGTGCGGGCGCGGGGCGGGGCTAGTCGCGGGGCCGCCCTTTCCTGCGGAAGCGGGCAGGGAGAGGCCGCTGCCTCGCGTAGCTCCTTCTTTTCTGCCGCCGCCATTATGGGTCGCATGCACGCTCCCGGGTAGGTGCCTGGGGCTCGGGCCGGGCCTGCGGCGCGGGGCCGCTGTGGGGTTGTTGCGGCCGCTAAAGGTGTGCCGCGGATGGGGGAAGGGAGCAGAAAGACCATGGGGGAGTAGCGCGGCGTGCGGGGATGGGATGGCGGCGAGGGGTAGGCACGCAGGCGGGATAGTGGCTGTGGAGGTATGGTGGCAGGGTGGGGGAAGGCTTGGGTCTGTTCTGAGGCGCTCGGTCGCGGCGCTGTCCCGCTGCGGCCTACGTTATTGGCAGGCGGGGAGAGAGGCCCTAGGCCGCGGGCCTGCAGGAAACGCTTGTAGTACTCCGTCTTGGAGTGGGGTTGGTGCGCTCGTCTGGCTCTGCACAGTGTGTGATCTGCTTCTTCCCCGCAGAAAGGGCTTGTCCCAGTCAGCCTTGCCCTACAGACGCAGCGTGCCTACGGTAAGTAACTTCCCTTCTCCCTGCGCGCTTCGCGGGTCCGGGATGCTGCGCTGTGGCGGTCATTACGGCCTCCGGCCAGCACAGCTGATCCCTGCCAAGGGAAGGAAACAAAGCGGAGAGGCCTGTATTGGTTTATGGCACCGTTTGTAAATTATGACCTGATAAGATGCTGCTTTGGTCAGTGGCCTTTAAGGATGCTGAGAAAGCAGGTATTGTTTCTTCGCCAGCTAATCTGTTGGTGAAAAAGGTTGCTCTTCCTTTTTGTACCTCCATTTATTTAAGTGATACTCCGATTACTTTAAGTCTGTATGCTGATGATTTCTAGAGATTGAATTGCTCTATTCATGCTTAAGTTTAGCCTCTGCCATTGTGGAATAAATTGACTGTACTAAACTACGTACAACAGTAATTGGCTGGTCAGGGCACTAAATTAAGTCTGTCTTAATTTAATGGCAGCATGTCTGGGTTTATTCAGGGAAACCTGCTTAAAAGTAAGTTTAAGGAGCGCTTGCTTAGTCTGTTTTGCTTTGGAAGATCTTTTTCTTCTCAGAAAGGTCACCCCGTGGTGCATATTGAAAAGTATGTACTGTAAAACACTTACATGGAAATACGAAATTAAAGCACAAAACTTGAAAGTAAAAAAGAGATATAATTTAGAGTAAGATAACGTGAAGCTGCTGGAGTGCTCCTGATGGTTAAACAATTTAATGATGATTAGGATGCTCCAGTGCTATATCTGGTTAAAAAAACTTGTGGGTTTTTTTTTTTTGCTTACTTTTATTTCACATTCTGTTTTGAATTATAATCCAAAGTGCTTCCAAATACCTTTTTGTTGTGCTTTTCTATTGCATAAAATAGAACAGTGGTCAGGCACTGGAACAGGCTCCCCAGGGAAGTGATCACAGCACCGAGCTTGACTGAGTTCAAGAAGTATCTGGACAACGCACTCGGTCCCATGCTGTGACTTGGCTGGCCCTGCCAGGAGTTGAACTCGATGATCCTTAAGGGATCTTCTGTGGTAACAGTACAGTATTAAAAAGGAGGGTAAAAAATAGGAGCTTTAGTAGCTTGTTGAAAGAGCAAGGATTACCTACCTTGGTGGTGGTGTCTCTTCCCTGTAATAATTACAGAAGCAGTGGCTCTATCAGCATGATTTAACAGAGGTAACAGGAAAGGCACAGTCCTATCTGAGTAGATCCATTGGATTCATTTTCCAGTTGTGTATGTAAAGCCTGATTTTTTTTTCGCTAATCCCTGGAGGTGCTTTACGAAGAGATGACCAAATGGTTCTTAGTTTCTCATTTCTGTCAAAGGCCCAATTACAGAGTTCCTTCAACCTAAGATAAAGCACTGGTTGGGGGCTATATGGGGTGCTGTAAACAGAGATTGTCATATTTCACTTCTGCCTTCCCCCACCATATTTCATTAGCACTATAGGGTCATAATACATAAAAATATTTCTGTTTTGTTAGAAGTAGAATTTAATTTCTTGAGTGTGTTTCCAAGTGCATCTATTTCTGCTCTTTATAAAAAGCTTTCATATTGCTGGTCCATGCCTCTGTATTAAGCAGTCTTCATGAATTGTTTGGGTTTTTCTCATTTTCTTCAGTGGCTGAAACTTACTTCTGATGATGTAAAAGAACAGATCTACAAGTTGGCTAAAAAAGGCCTGACTCCCTCACAAATTGGTAAGGTTCATCAATAACAAGTTTTTCTGACTCAAACAAGATAGCTGTTTGTTCAGCCTACGCTAGATAACAGGCTAAGGAAACACGGTTTTTCTGCGTTTACCTGTGCACTCACTGGATGCCACTAAAAATGTGGCACTATATGGTGAAATAGTTGAATGTTTGTTTTTTCAAGCAGAAAATGTGAAGCATCTTTGTAATTCTGTGCTACGTGAATGATTTTTATTATGAATTATTTTTGTAATCCTAAGCATATTAATGATCCCTACGGTACAGTATATTTTTTTAAACTTGTTTGTGACATCTTTGTTAACCACAGAAAGAAGGCTGAGTTGGTAAATTTCCCAATAATACTATAGCACTTAATGTGTTACCTGCGTAAATGTGATGGGTGCATTAGTTGTCTAAGTGTGATCAGATAAAACGTTCCAGCTTCTGTAAGTTGTATTGTTCTCACTCGCTGTCTACTGTTTGTTCATAGATTCCACCAGAAAGGTTTTTCATTTAAAGACCTTTTTTTTTTTTTTTTGATATATTGTAACTGTAAGGTTGATTTCACAAGATCTGCTTTGCCTTGGGGTGTTCTTTAGTGTGAGATGCAGATAAATGTTTGTTTCAGGTGTGATCCTGAGGGATTCCCATGGTGTTGCCCAGGTTCGCTTTGTTACTGGCAACAAAATTTTGAGAATCCTTAAATCGAAGGGACTGGCCCCAGACCTTCCGGAGGATCTGTATCACTTGATTAAGAAAGCTGTTGCTGTTCGCAAGCATCTTGAGAGAAACAGAAAGGTGAGTGCCAATTTCAGTAGGTAACTCTGTGTTTGTTTTTTCAAGTCATACAGTAGTTTGTTTACCAAAAAAAAAGGCTCTTAGTGTGTACAGCCTGTTAGCCAACCACTCTGATTCAACTTAGGGCTTGAGGAGACATTTTCATAAGGGAGAACGGTCTGTGTCAGTGGAAGGGATCTTCAAAGCAGTGCTTAAGCCTTGTATTTCTGGTCCTGCTCTGATTTTACCAGATTCATTGACTTTGGGGATGGGAATGTGGAGTTTGTAGCAGTGGCTATAGGGTTTTTGACTTAACTAAAGCTAATCTGAATTCCTTGAGAAGTTAAAGTAGTGCTTGGTTCTGATGAAACTTTCTTTTCAAGGACAAAGATGCCAAGTTCCGCCTGATTCTGATTGAAAGCAGAATCCACAGGTTGGCTCGCTACTACAAAACTAAGAGAGTGCTGCCACCCAACTGGAAGTAGTAAGTCTCCTCTCCTGTTACTGTTTTCATCGAGGTCCTGTAGGTTTTGTAAACAATGTGCTGGGGCTTTTACTCAGAGGGTGAGGAGTGCATTACGGTGACCAGGTATATAGGTAAACCAGGTAATTTTGTAATGCTTTATACAAACTGCAACTCTGTTCTCGCTGAGATACTTTCAGAGTTCATATTACTTGAAAAATTTATTGCCAAATGGCTCAGCTGTGGCAGAAAGGAAAGCTGATTTTAGTTTTTCGCTAAGAAAACGTAGCCATCATAGGACAATTACCATAGATGTCAGGGTGAGCTCCCTTTCTGAAATCACTCAAATACAACTAGCCAGGCTTAGAATATGGTTTTGTGCTGTTATCCTGGTATTTGAATTTTACAAGGAAGTGTGAAATCTCTTTTTTTTTTTTTTAATGCTACAAGAAATTGTAAACGGGTGGTGATTTGGGCTCACAGCTGGTAGCTAGGCTTTTGAAAAACAGCTTTTGCAATTAATATTTCTCTCTCTCCTTTCTTTTTTTAGTGAATCATCAACAGCTTCTGCCCTGGTCGCATAAGAGCTGCCTGTGACTTACTCAAAGAATAAATTTTCATTAACTGAGTTTGTGTTGTCTGTAAACAGTTGGTGTCTTATGAACTTCTGCCCCTTTCAGGGAGCTGCATGTAAATGGGCAGTTTTCAAGGTGAACCAGACGTGTAGGCACGGTTTCTGTATTGCTGTCCTACAGCCCTGCTGTTTCTGTCTGTGCTTAAACTGGGTTTTTGATCTGGTAGCCTCAAGTTAGTAAAGGAAACATAGTTTGTTCATGTGAGGCCATGCCCCCATGTGTCCTGCAGGAAGAGCTGGGGAAGGAAACAATGTTGAAAGGAAGAATTGGAAATGTAAAAAATACAGGATTAGGGATGGGGTGGGGGGCCCGGGGGAGGACAACACAACAAAGTTGATAGGGTTGATGGAATCATTGCAGGTAATGTGGATTTGCGCCTTGTGCAGAAAGCTTAAGCAGACCTTAGCCAGTTCCTGACAGTAACCTGTGCTGTCATGTGTAAGTAACTTTGAGAATAGTCTTTTAGATTTGGGTAAATAAAAAGATATATCCCTGCTCAGGTGTTGCACCTTTACTGAGGTAGTTTTCTGTAAGCCTAAAGGGCAGTGGCTGTTGTACAGTTGCTGTTGCTGAGGTGATGCCTCCAAGTTCTGAATAGCTGTGACCTTGAATAACCTTTCTGCTGGAGAAATGTGCAGTACAGTTTGATAATGCTTTTCCTTTTTTGAAGACTATCGATGGAGTTACTTTGAGCTGTGTGACTGTTGCTTCTCAGTGTTGGTGCACCACTTTTGCCATATTAAAAAGTTAAATTTGAATAAGCCCTGACATTTTTGTAAAGTGTACGCAACCAGTGGGACCTGGTAACTTCTGGATTTAATTTTGCAGAAAGATTCCTCTGCCCCAATTATGAATCTTAATACAGGCTTGTGATTAAGACAGTTCTAAAGAAAAGCACCTCCCTCTAGTTGAACTGTGAAGTACTAAATTACCAGCCTCCATATTCTGATATTCTGCCAAAACACTTCCTTTCATTTCTGAAGCTTTCTGGCGATTACTTAACAGGCTCTCACAATGATAAATAAGTATTCTGGGATGTAGATGCAATAAACCACTGGCTTACATGATACACCACGTTCTGAAATAGCTTTATGAAAGTACCAGCAGGTGGCACTTTGAAACTTCAAGTGTTTTAAAAAGTTGCCTATTGTAAATGGTGCCACCTAGAGATCACTGCCGGGGCCCCTGGACAGGGATGCCTATGGAATTGTAGTAAATACAAAAAGGGTGACACCCCTGCGGTGCAATGTCAGGCATGAAATTGCCCAGGGGCAGAGCCAGGGCTTGCAGTGAGGTCAGGTCTGGGTGTTTACCTACTGAGGATAGCGTGAGGGTGCCCCTCTACTGCCTGGAGGACTCTGCAATCATCTGCTGAACACCAGGAATGGTGGTGTGATTGTGCTGCTAGGCATGTAGATCTCAGCTTCTGCATTTCCTGTAAATCCTATGGGATAGCTTGAGTGTCTGTCCCTTGCCCCTTTGATTCCCAGAAGGACTCAGTTGCCCCAAGGCACACAGGTTCTCTGCTCAGCAGCTGGTACGCCCCAGGTGCAGGAGCAGTGGAGCCAAGGCACTGGCAGGCGTAAATCTTCCCGGGGGAGCGGGCCCAGCTGAAGCATGAGCCTGAGAATGTGGTCCTAGAGTGTGTGCCTGAAGAGGAGTTGGGGAAGGAGCGTGGTCCTATGGAAGCGTCAGGTAAGTTAAGGGCTGTGGCACAGGACTGCCTAGGTGAGAGCGAAACTTGCAGGACATCTCTGATGCCTCCAACCATGTTAGCTGAGCACCAGGTCTGCCCCTGGCACTCATGGTCAGCAGCCCAGGTACAGCACAGGTCCTGGCTGTTCCAGAAGGTTAGTGACCCTTCCCTGCTGCTCTGGATAAAGGGATAAAGGGAACTTCTCTGGCTGGAGAGATGTGGTAATGGGAATAAATCCAGATCTGCAAATAGTTGCTCAAAATTAATTCTGGGCAGCTGCCTGGGGTGTCCTGCAGGCTTTGGGCCCCACTGCTCTCTTGCCTCCTCCCATTACAGTGTCACACCTCTCTACGGTGTCTTTTGCCTTGGCCTAAGTTTCAGAAGCTCGTGCTTGAGGACATGGTCTAGAGGTGCACTAAGCAGGGTTAGGCCATGGTTGGACTCGATGATCTTGATTGAAGGTCTCTTCCAACCCAAGTGATTCTGTGATTAAGCCTTTGCTGACTTTCAGAGCTGCCTTTTCCTCCAGTACTTTTTGCTCTTCCAGCAGGTACAAATCTGGTGATATTTTTTCTTTGTTTTTCCCCTCCCTACACCAGTGTGAGCTTTTTCCTGCATCGTGCCAGGGCACACATCAGAAAGGAGCTTGCAGCCTTGCCCACTGCTAGCTCTCTTGGTCCCTCGGTCACAGTGAAGCCTGCCCTTTCCTCCACAGAGAGGCGCAGCCACAGGACCTCTGCCTCCACAGCACGCCATGGAACCTGCGGCCCTCTCCCAGCCACGTGCCCATGCTGCACCTTGCTGTGCCATACCCGGCTTGTTGGAGTGGCAAATTGGGTTCACAAAAGCCGCCTGCTAGACTTCAGAGTCCTTGCCAGCTCTGCAGCTGCTCCAGGGCTGTGGGGTGTATGGCAGAGGCTGCTTCCCTTTGGCTCATGAACAGCTGGTTTTGAAGGCTGGCTGCTGAGGCACCCTTTCCTCTTGCAGAGCTCTGGTGGCTGTTCCTGGGAAGGTTTGTCACAGGGTTTGAGGAAGAATGGTGACAATTCTTGCAGGCACTGCTGGGTCACTGAGGGTTGTAACAGGAGAACTGGTTTCATTCAGGTCTGAAGCATTGACTTCTTCATTGGAGGTGGCACCAGGAGATGGGATGAGGGCGTTCCTTCGGTTATAGGTTGTTTTTTCCATGCAGATGCCCAGTCCTTTCTAATCTATGTTTTTCTCAAGAGCATTAAAGTCTTCCCTCTTGCTTGCCTTTGGAATTGGCCTGCGCTTTCTTGCATCCTCCTCCATCTCCACACTTTTTTGGTGCTCCAAGTGTTTGCCCTGACACTTCTGGATCTGTGCTTGTGTTCCTAGTAAGGAAACTCCCCCTCCCTGATTTTTTAAATTTTTTTTTTTTTTAAATCAGTCAAGCCAATTTTCTTTCGTTCCTCTAGGTGACAGGAGTTTAGCTTACCCTGATTTAAGTCAGCTAGGGCAGCATTCAAATGCATCAACATGACTTTGTGTTTTCTTCACTTTTGCGGTTCCTCCTGGAATGGTGGGTCCAGAAAGGTGAGTCTCTCTCCTGTGGCTAAATGAATAGGTGACTGATGCCATGTGCAGTTTCTACCTTTGTTTGGTTTGAGAGGTGGCTCTTAAGTATGGGAAAGATTAACCCTGACAGGCACTTAAGGGAAAGTTTTGATTCAGTCATGTCCAGGGGGCACTTGGAGCGCTAAATATCTGTTCTGGTGTGTGTGACCAGCTCCCTTGTGGAGCCAAATAAACCATCTTTTACCTCTGAATTTTTGCAACTGACAGTTCCTGTTTACAAGTACTTCTGCAAAAATAAGAAATTTCTAGTCATTTATTTCAAACAGGGAAAGTTAAATGGCAGGTACTCTGCTGATAAGTCGTTATCACTGCTGGAAACCATTAATTTCTCTGGCTATAAAGGGCAGAAAAACTCCACCAAGCTATAGTAATAACAACCAGAAAAGGTAGGAACTTATTTGTGTGTATAGATGTACAGCTGCAAGTATATGCTCTTTTGCTTTTTCTGGAGAGCAGCTTCTAAAGTGTGCTTTCAGTTGCGTTTCCTACCAGTAAGCTTTTTATGGTTTTCAACTCAAAATCATTGTGGGCAAGTTAATCCCAAAGAGCAAAATGTGAACAGAACGTGCTGTCTGTTTTTTCTGAGCAGAGGTTCGTGTGTCACTCTCTTCCAGTGTTTCCAGTGTCACCTATAGATCATGGAAAAGCAGTGTCATTAAAAAGCACTGCACATGTTTCTCGGGACTCAAGGGCTGTTAGTTTTTTCCCCGTTGCCATTCAAATAAAGAGCAGTAGGGCCTGACGAATTCATGCCAGGCAGGTTCGGTACTCCCATGGCTCTGGGATAGCCGGTGGTTTTGGCTTAGGCCAATGCCGCTTCGCGTTCCCAAAGTTGTTTTGTTTCCTTTTCAATGCAGGGATCAAACTATTGTTGTGCTGTTGCTGGGAAGTCCCTTCAATAACTCTGCATGGTTTGCATGACAATACGGCCTGGTGCCCTGGTAACCTCCCTCTGCCAGCGTGTACCTTGGCAACAGGGAAGGGTTCAGCGGCACGGAAATGGGATGCCTGTGAATGTCTTTTTCTTGCTTCCCAAGGATTTTCGGATGTACTTGCAGTTGGATAAATGAAGGCTTCCCTCTTCCATCTGTCTCCTGTTTTTGAGATAAATTTTACTGCTGGTTAGGTGCCTCTGACCCTTGTGACGAAGGGCGTTGCTGACTGATGTGAGCTCGTTCCTGTCGCCACAGGACCTGTTGAAGACGTCAAGCAGCACTGATGCAGTAACTGGAGCTGATGTTAATGGCACGGAGGCGTGTGCTGGGTATCACGATAGTCGGTGGCATTGTCCTATGATGGGGCTCTGTCACCAGAGCAGCAGTACTGGCAGTTAATTTCTGGGGGCTCACTGGGTGCTTAGGACAAAAGGAAGTGAAGTAAGTTCAGCCTGTTACATCAAACCCTGAGCTTGAGATGCTGTGTGGCAAGTAATTACGTTGGCTGCGCCTGAGGCAAGAGGTGTACCTACATTAAAAGATCACCTGAGTTTTCTAGCGAGTGCTGGTTTTACAGGCTAATATTTTATTCCCTTTGAGGCTGCTCACTCCAGACCCCTTTTCAGGTCAGAATTCTCCTTCTTCAGAGCTGGGAAGCGGCTTTCAAGTTTAGTGCAGCTGTCAGGGATCAATCTCTTTTACAGCTCCTTCAAGTTCTTTATGATGCAGATGAATAATTTCAGTAGATCCCGAGCCCTGAGTTATGCCAGAGCGGGAAGAGGGTGGCTGGTGTTTTGAACTGTAGAAGCTGTTGACTGACTGGGTGAAATAACCAGTGACAGCCATTAAAAATTAATTGGGTTAAATGAACATGGGAAGGATCCAAATCTCAGAGGATCGGCTCTGATGGCAGAGGTATTTTGGGTTAGCAGGAGGGCGGGGGGAAATATCTCTCAGTATAATGTGTTAGTGGTCACTGGGGCACACCAAAAGCTGTTGTGAAATACAGGCTGTAAAAGAACTGGTTGCCTTGTGAGGCTTTTTCTGTTGGGTTTTGTTATTTTTACGGAAAAACATCTTTTTCCTTGAAGTCCATCCCATCTTGCTCAGCTCTACCAGTCTTGGCAAAACTCGGACTAAAACATGATAGATTTTCAGAAACTGCTGATACAGTAATACCTACCTTTTGTATCAGGTATTCTGTTTACAGCTCAAACTCAGAATGCAGATGCCTCCTTAGACTTTGCTTCAGTAGTTATTCCTGATAACTTTCTTCAGCGGTAGAATCAGCTCTGGATTCTCTTTTGTTTTACTATTCTGCAATTAAACCATGCTGTATCTGGAAAGCAATACAAGAATAATATTTTCAAATAGTATTTAGCTAGTTTCTATCAAGCTAAGATATCAAAACCATAAATGACTTGGCAAATGAAGTTGTTACCCACAAATAACATTTCTGTGATGGGTGAGGCGACTCAGTGTTTCAGTGGTCCCAAATTCCAAGTAGTATTATGCTTGTGAGTGTTGTGTAGCAATTTAGGAATAGGTAGCTGCTGGGGAAAGTCATCAGTTTTCTGGAATTCACCAAATGTGAGTGTTGCAACTCTGATGCTACAGGAACAGAGTTTCAGTGATGTCCAGCTCTTATGCAATACCTCTGGCCCAGTGCTTCTGAAGTTTGTATCAGGTTTCTGTGAGTGCAGTAGGCTCACCATGGCACTTAGTCCTGGCACTGGATGTCATTAGGGTGACTTGGTGGACAGCAGCAGGCAGTTACGACAACCCTATTTTGCATGGATGTATGTGCAAGGTTGGGAGTGGAGGGAACAGTCCTCCAGCCTCTTCCTGCCTGGCGTGGGGAGTAGGAGAAGCCTTCCTTCCTTGACAGAGCATGGGGGAAGTGAAGCCAGGCTTTGTCTTGGAGTTTTGTCTACCCGACTGAGCTCTTGTGGGGCACATAACTACTCCTACCAGCTCAGAGCAGGTTAGGATGTGGTCTGCTACTGCTATCTTGTCTTTCTGTGCATGGCAACTTTGGATATAGCAAAGGAGGATATAGAAAGCAGGAAAATTTAGGAGCTTGGCCATGTTATGCAGTTGAGACACTGTCAATTCTCAGTTTTGAAACTTCTTCGCTTGCAAGTTCTGCAGTAAAATACTGCACAGTAATCCCCTTGATTTAGCTGCCTAATATAGAGGATTCCCCTTAAAGCATAGGTAAAGCCTATGCTTCAATGATGTATCTTCCCCTGTTAGCAAACATCAGTACCCACTACACCTGTGTAATAAAGTTCTGAGGGTCACAAATTGGTCTAGTGAGAAATTCTGTCTCAGAGAAGGGTTCCTGCCAGCCTTGCTTCTGGTCTGATCCAAAAGTCACACTAATGGGGTCCAGTCTGAGCAGTTTGATGAAATAACGTTATTTCAACAAAGCAATTGCATCCTCCTGCACTGTTGTTTGGTATTAAACAGCAATTACATCTGTCTCCAACAAAGTTGTAAAGCTCATTTGAAAGCAGTGGTGATGGGAAATGCACGCCGCAGACACCGATCACGGATGCGGTTTAACAGAACATGGGCTTTGGATTCGGTTGGTATGCCAATGGGGAATAATCCCGTGGCATACAGCAGTTCAGTACTGTTGGTGGAGCTTGCAGTGTAGGAGTATTCCTTTTGCTGTTGCATAAACCCTCTTGTTTTCCTTTTTCACTCTAGTGTGCCATGTGATCAACAACCATGTTGAACTGGAGTATTTTGCCCACGTCACACAGTGAAAGCCACATGAAATGGCACTTGGGATGATGAACCCACGGTTTGCCCAATGGTACCTGCTGTAACAGCACATACACTGAACTCCAGCCTGCGCTTGTTGCAGCGGCTTGCGCTGTGGGAGCATGAGAAAGCAAGCAGTGCTTTCAGACAGCTGCAGTGGTGGAGAGGGTCAGGCAAGAGTTGACGCCAACAGTGAAGCAGATGTGCTGAAGCACTGATTGCGGGGCTGCTTGCACAGACTTCAGGGGTGTATGGCTCAGTTTGGTTCAGCTGCCTGCACTGCAACTTTCTCCATCCTGGACTCACGCAAATTTGCAAGAATTTCTGCTTAAAAAGCCTAGAACATACTGCATGTGTGCCAGCCAGTCTTAAAATGACAAACTTTTCTTAGTCAGAATGCCCTGAGTGATAAGCCTTCCTTTGTTCATCCTGATTGGTAATCTTTAATGTTTGAATTAAGAAGATGTTAGCAGTGAAAGAAAGCAAACACTGTCAGCATCAGAGTAGGTACAGGCGCCTTGTGTAAAAGAGCTGGCCATCAGTACATTTTTAGTCTTACCATTTCTTCTCATGTGAGCTGGGAGATAGTAGGAAATTCCTTCTTGCCATGTCATTTTGATGGGAAGATAGAGCTGCTGTGAAGAAGCGTTAGGGGTGCTGTTGTCCTGGAGGTCTGCAGCATTAGCAGTGCTCCACGTTTTCACATCTGCTAAAGAGTTAGACAGGCTGCAGGTTAGGTTGACCTGGGTATTTCAAGCAGTGTCTTTTCTTGCTGAGTCCCTGAGTATTCCTGCACCTAAATAAGTGCAGAGGCTCATCAGGGAGTATCTTGAAGTGCCCGGAGTCCTGATGTGCATTATTTGGAGCGCTCTCTGATCTGTGCCACATAGATAGCTGGCGTACTCTGAATGCTGGCTCTGTTGTCACTTCCCTTCCAAGCCAGCAATTCTGGTGATCTGCTAAAGACACCTCATTCCCAGGCTGAAAGTCTGTCAAAGGTAGTGGTGCCTGGCTCCCTATTACCTCTCCTTGGGGGGTCGTCAAGATGCCATGTGTGATTAGTGCATTACGCAGCATCCTGCTTAATGCAGTTTCACTTACCAGAGTCCATTCGAGATGGAAAAGGCTCTGGGGGTGTTGGTTGACTCTTGCTGAATATGAGCCAGCAATGTGCCCAGGTAGCTCTGCCTTTCTACCCTTCAGGAGAATTAAGCAGTCATTGGTTTTCTTTTATTTTGTTCCCCCTACTCTTTGTCTTTCAAATACTTACCAAACCATTGTCATCTTTAAAAGTAAGTTTAGAAACCATAGTTCTTTAATAGTTCAAACTTGCTGTAAAAGCGAGACCCAAATTGTGCTGTGCTCTTTGGAGAATTCTGTGTGAGTTGGGTAGGGCTGCAGTTTCCCTCCCTTAATCAAATAGTAACAAAGATGTTTTTCTTCCAAGTAGCTTCCTTTCATTACCCTTTTTTAAAATTTCCTGTGCTACTGTTAACAGTTCAGTATGTGGAAGTCAAGCCTTAAAAGGGGAATAAATGCTTTGTGTCCTGCCCAATAATGTGGTTGGTTCCAAGCCTAAATTCCCTTGGTAAGTGCAGTCTGGGGTGTGTTGTTGGGCTGTGATGTGGCCTCAGTAGCTCTGGAGCATGAAGTGCAGCTGCGTTGTGCTGCCCTTGGAAACCCACAGGGGGACAGCGCTGTGTCAAGCGCCAAACCTTTGAGTGGTGTCTTAACTCTAGTTTCATTTATCCAACCTCCTGGAAAAGACTTTTACTACTGCCCTGTATATTCCATTAAAGACTTTTCCTGACAAGTGAGGAGTACTTAGGGAAGGCAAGGGGTGCAGTAGGTTTTGCACACCAGTAATTACTTCAGGCTTCAATACCTGGGGACCTCGTGACTTAAGTGCCGCTTGGGCTGAGTCTGTGGTGTGTAATCCCTCGTTGCCCCATCCATCCCTGGGAGGCTGCAGAGCTGACCTGTTCTTTGGCCTGAGACAAAGAGCTCCTGGGCACTTACACATAAACGTGGCCTAAAAGGTAAAATTCATGTGGTGCTTCATCTCGAGTGATGTGTTGAACCTGTCTGGGTATTTTACACTTCGATGAGCAGCCGTGCTTTTGTGGGAGGTTGTGATGTCCGGTGGTAGAAACGAAGGGCTGGGGGGAGGTTTTGTTTCTGTCCTGCCTCTGCACCTGCCATGCCAGTTTGCCTGCACCTGGTTGTTAATTGCTGAGCCTTTGAAAGCAATTTTACATTCTGGCTACCTGTTTTTGTTTGGGAAAGGCCAGCCCTGCCAAAATAGCCCCATTTAATCATTGTTTAGTTTTGGGATCAAATGATCCATACTGGGGTGGGTAGCCAGTGGCTTCGTTTTTGGCTGCTATGATCAGGCTGCTTGGTTTGCCACAATTCTTGGTTTCTTCCTAAATTGTGGGTGTAGAAATACAGGCACAAAGATGCAGAGTACTAATTAAGAGTCTTTTGGCCCTATTATTTAGTTTGTCCTTGGATTGGCCCACTCCTAATTACTACCCGGTTACTATTGCTATTATTCTTGTTTAATGAGATAATCCAAATAATCTCATTTCAGTTTCACAGATCATTAGATCCAACACATTTATTAATAAGGCATTTGTGAGCTCTTTATGTCCACTCAGCTGTTTTCAGCCCGTCTCTTATCCTCTATGACAGAGGGAAGAGACGTGCTCGACGTTTTGTCATTGGATAAGTTTCATCAAAGTATTAGCACTTGTCACTCCATATTATTTAAACAGCCACTTCTTTTTGTTAATTGTGGTGATAAAAATGCTGTACAGCTTGGGCAGGCGTGTCGATGGTGCTTGGGAAGAGTCATTCACAAACAGGGAACTCTGGCAGCCTCTCTCCTGCCAAAAAGGGTCACCTTTTGCAGTAACTGCAGCAGATGTAGGGCTACTTCGCTCCACTGGCAGAAGGACGAGTGAGAGCAAGCAGGGATGTTCTCGTGTTGACTTCCCAATGACAGTCAAAGACAAGGAAGCACGAGGGGGACCATCTAGTTCGTTGCTTCCTCATCTTTTTAGCTAGTGTGTTTTCCCAATCAACCAATTGCATGCTCTTCATGGCTCTCCCCAGAGTGTGTCAGCCACAGACGTGTGTCCCATGCCTCATTGGCTGTTTTTAAGTTCCTTGCTGGTGAGATGAGCCTCTGAAGCAGGGAGTGCCGATCAGGTGCATCTGAGGGGACAGCAGAGAGTGTAAGTGTGCCCTTGGCTGAAGTATTTGCAGTGTTCTGGTGCCCCATATGCCTCCCCTCAATGCCGATGTGTGCTCTCTGTCACTTGGGTTCTGCTTTTACTTAGAGCTTGTATGGGGTGCTTGGATATCTGTATGTCTGCTGGGACTGTGTTATTTAACACAGTGAAATTCTCTACAGAATTGAAATAAACAGGTGTGTGGGGCTGTGCTTTTGTGCTGACAATAGGAAAACCTCCAGTTTTTATGCTTTCAGTAGGGTGAGCCTGTGAGCCCAGAGGATAGGCAGCTCTTCTAGTCGTGACAGTCCTGGCACTGAAACAGCCACACTTTGTCACTGCGGTTTGAGGACAGGTACGCCGCTGCCTCCGAACAGCGATCCAACGGTGAAATGACAAAGGTGAGAAAAGTCAGCGCTGTTTCATCATGAGGCAGACTGACACAGGCTGTCCGAGCTGCTCAGCCTATTCTGTGAGACTCTCTTCCCTGGCGTGTCACCCACGTGTCTGGGATGTAAAAGCAAAGATTGCTGCTAGAGGTGACCACAGGCTGCAGGCCTTGCCATGGCAAACCGTGCGTGGCAGGCAGGCCGTGCCCCTGGAGCTCTCTTGAAGATGAAACTTGCTATGAAGGCAAAACACAAACAACGCTGCACCGAACAGCTGAAGAACTGTCAGTGTCCAGTGAAGCTATTCTTCACGGGGGAGGAAAACATCTGTCTGCTTCACTCATGATCACGGTGGGCCTGTCTTCACCACTCGCCTCTGTGAAGTTGAGCTCAAAGCCTGGCTTCTAATGTAGCCTGCCTTCACATGCAGACATCTTGAGCCTGATTAAGTGTTAGCTCTTTGTACAGAAACGTGCCTTGAGGCTTGCCGAGTGCTGCACTGGGGACACAGCACGGGCTGTGCATTTCTCATCTGATGCCAGCCCAGCTTAAGCAGGATTTAGCAGTCTGCTCCTCAGGGCCTTCTTTCTACCCTCCCACTCCCTTCGTGGGTGTCGGCAAGGTTACTAATGCGGCAGCACAGTGGTAAGACGGGGATGGAGAAGAAAAAAAAATAAATCATAAAATAAGTTGGGGGGGTTTAACTGGTTGATTTTATAAATCTTTTAAAAATCTCTGATGATTTAAAAAAATCTTTAAAATCTTTTCTTGGCACGGTAAACCCCATTCCCTGACAGGGTTTACCATGCTGCTGCGCAAACAGCTCTGTCAGAGGGGAGCAAAGGTAGGAGCAGATATCTGCCCAAAAAGTGACAGGAGTTGCATAAGGTTTGTTTTTTGTCTGACAGCAGGGCCAGCAAGAAGGGTGAGCCACTGCCATCTGCCTGTAGGTTACAGTGCCGCCACCCAGTTATGTGACAGCAGCTGGCTGCAGGGTTGTGCTCAGGGTGGCTTGGAGCAGCCTCCCAGCACCAGCAGTGTGTACCAGTGCTGCTAAACCTCCGCACATATCACCCTCCTGCACAGCACAGCCTGAGCAGGGCTTCAACTCTCCTCGTGTACTCGCTCCAAGAGCAGGGAATGAGCTTTAATGGTGGATAATCCAAGCTAACGCTGCAGTGAAAACAAGCCCTTACCTCAAATATAACTAAAGATTCTTCTGCCCTCCGAAACCTCTGACTTCGCTGTCCTTTAACAGCAGCTGATACTCTCCTGGCACGGGCTACAGCGGGGAAAATTAATTGCTCAGTAATGACAGTCCTCCTTTCAGAACCTGGCCTTCTGTTCTGTGTACACAGGCAGCAATCTGTAGCCTATCCACAGACTGATTCCTTTGGGAAACAGCCTTGCACTTCTCAAATTCCCCTTTATGCTGCTGACTATTGGCATCTCTTCCTACCTCAAGATCTGCTACATTGCTTCACTTTTTACAATTTTTTTCTCTTTAATTAATTTCTTTCATCTCTGTCAGGATACAGGGTAATTAAATGCTTCAGCGTCTTGTCATAAAAATGCCACTTTTCAGAGGAATTGTCTTAATGAGCCTGTTTTTCATTATAGCAAAGGCTCATCTATTAGTCCAGTGTATATTTTTAGTGCATGGCATTAGTCAGAAAAGCCCATTAGATCGTTATACAAGTGGCTGAATCAGCAAACTGTATCTGCTGCTATCCTGTCAAAGCAATAACGTTAACGTTATCGAAGTGATTAAAAGCCATTCATTCATTTTGCATCCAAGTTGACAAGTTCATGCCTGTAGAGACATACAGCATGAGGCTGTAAGAAAGGAAGTCTAAAAGCTCATCATACCGCTCAACCTAAAGATCTACCAGTGTGTGACACATGCAATCAAAACATGGCAATTACGTGAAATAACGGACGTCTGTGTTCTGTCGTGTGGCGTGTTGTCACTGGCAAAGCAAAATCACTCTCAGCCTGGGACCCTTTTTAAAGGACACGCATCTTTATGTGGCAAGTTTCAAACGTTGTGTTTGAACGGGGCAGGGTTTCCGTGAGAGATGTTGTCCTTAACTCTGTGTCACCCTCCTGGATCTTCAGAGCAATGACAGTGCTGCTGGCCTTTGTGGGGGAGTTACAGGGGGTCTTTGGCCAGTGGGTTCCTCGGCTCTTCAGTTCCCCCATGGTACCTGTTAAGGGCTGGCTGCATTAGTTTCCATTCTTGGCCTTTGCAGGGGATGCTGTTACACAGAGCAGAAGATACAGGAAGGATAAGCAAAGCGTTGACATCGCTGTCTTGACCTTTCTGAAAAAGCCAGGTGGATGGAAAGGTTCAATTCCCAGGAGCTGCCCTGGGGAAAACTGCTCAATTTATTTGCTTGTGAAAGGTGCAGCAAATGCAAATGCCTGCTACTGGTAGGGCCTGGCTGTGAAACGAGTGGAAGCTGGAAGAGCCGTCTGTGCGCCCGAGACCCAAGTGGCAAAGCACCTGTTGGCTGAACCGGGAGATTTGCATCTGTTTTCCACTAATAAAATGTAAAGCAGCTTTGAGTTCTGCAAGTCAAATAGTGCATCAGGGAAGGAGAAGGCAGAGGGTGTGAAGGGCAAGTGGTTACTTGGTAAAAATCCAAGACATGCTTTCACTAGAGATCCCACTGACTAGGTGTGATCAGTCTGTGAGTGTATCGAATTGTATTCCAAAAAAACCCCAATAGTGATCCAGCTAAAGCCAGCTAAACACATGTCCTCCAGTAGCTTATCACACTGGAGGACGTGCGTTTAGCTGACTGCTTTTCTCCATTGTGGATTGTCTTACTTCTGCTGGTGTCAGGGTGGCCCTTTATTGTGGGTTCATTTTAGTGCCTTGAGCCTGTTATGCTGAACGCTGTACATGGCTAACGCTGGCTGTCTGTTTCAAACAAATGTCTTGTGATTATATCCACATGAATGTGTGAGGCTTCGATGCTGCGCGTGCTTCCACGTGCCCTTTCAGGAGATATTTGCCCCTTTACCAGTGGCTGTGCATGTTATGCACAACTTATTCTTCTCTTACCGTGACAACACCTCCCTTATTATTTTTGGCATTTTAAATGTGCAAAGAAAAGTGGTAAACTTGCTGGTTGCTGTTTATCCAGGGAAGAACTGCTCCAGTACAGAGAACATCAGTGGTATTCACAGAGCACGTGAAGATTAAAATCCATAGAAACTGGGGGTGATTTAGATGCTTTAGGTATCTTAACTACAAACTGCAACCCAGGAATGTCTTTCCCATTTGTAGGCATTTACTTTCTAGTCACTTGGCCACAGAGTCCTCCTCAATGAATTTGTGTCCCCATCGGCACTCTTCAAATCAAGAAAATTAATGCTTGAAGCTGTTTACTTAATTATCTTGTTTGCTAATATGAATCTTGTCTGGGAAACAATAATTTGTACTGATGGGGGGGGGAACAGGAAGAGGCTGGTATACAAATAAACATTGAATTCAAATCATCAGTTAGTTGTGAGGGTTAGAAGGTAGAAATAAGGATGTTTCATTTTGAGGAGCGAGATTTGAATTTAGGAAAGGCATCTGAAAAGGTGCAGAGTGGTTGTCAGGTTTGGTCTGATAAACGTATCTCACTACAACAGGAGAGAAGACAATTATTAGCAGTGCTTTCTGCACAACATCTTGGCTTTCGATCTAGGCAAGGGGATGAGCGCCTGAATGTTTTGTGTCTGTGAAGGAAAATCGAGCGCTCTATTGTTGCTCTCTGTCTCTTTCCTATCCAGAATCTGAGCACCCATTCGTAGTGGTGGTTTGCTTTGTGTAGACCCTTTGCCAACTGCTCTGTACTATAGCTAAGCTGCGGTACAAAGAGCACCGAGATAAATATTTCACCCTAAGTGCCTGCCACAAGAGAGCAGTGTTGGTGTAATCAGCTAGGAGAGCATGCCTCTGGTAGTTTAATTCTTCCACCCAAATGTACGCTGAAGTGCTGCAAGAGACATTCAAATATGGTCCCACTAATCTGCCGGGAGCTCGGCAAGTTTAAGGGACACAAAGAATGAATGGTGCTGGGTTCAAGTGCTGAGTTTTAAGTTTCTCAGAGATGTAGTTGATATGACTGTGAAATTTCAAGGAGTTTGTATAAATTTCATCCCATTACTGATAATCTAGAGATGTCTGTTCCAGATTTGCTGGGGGAAGCCCGTTGAAATCTGTGCCATTTCGCTGGTTACACCTGAGAGTATGATTTGGCAGTGGGTGCGTATCAGTGTGTGGTACAGCCAGTTCCTCTGATCCACAGGAAACTGCATCCCCAGAGTGCACTTGAAGGTGAGGTCACTTCAGACTTTTCAGCACTGGGTCTAAGCTCCATGGAGTCACAGACTGGGATTTCTCTGGAGATGTGTTGTGTGCTGGATCGGGCTCTTCAGCACCTGGAGTTTGCTTAATTTTTAAATGCATAACTGCTGCCCTGCAGCAGATGCCCAAATATATCCCAATTATATCAAACAATTAGGACTGCTCCCTACCCTTTCCTGGCTGGAGACCAGAGCTACAGCAGTACTTGAAACATATTAGTGCCAATTTCTTGTTTGAAATAAATTTAAAATAAAAATATTAAATGAACTTTTATTCAAAAAAACTTGTATGGATTAGTTTGAAAGTAATTAACCTTAATTAACCTGCAGTTTCTCACTGAAAATCTGTGTCAATATAACAAAAAATAACTGCATTCAGATCTTAAAAAAAATGACTCTATTTCACAGAAATTGTATTAAAATCTCCTTGTTACCAGCAAAACTTGATACAAGATTTTTAAAAGCATGTGCCTGATAGTTCTTGACTGGAAGCTTGGAGTCTGATTTGGGAACTGCCACTTTGCTTGGTGCCTGTGATCATCTGTTTCTGTGTGGCAGAAAACTTGCTATCTAAAAATGACAAGGCAAGTACGTGTCAAAATGAGATCCACCAGAAGCCAGGCTGAGGCCTAAAGCAAGCGGGACGGGCCGCTTTGAAGGCCAGACGTGCTTAAAGGAGGGAAGGATGGAAACGAGGAGAAATTACTGGTGGGGGTGGGGGAAGAAAGAAAAATGATGCAGTCACAGACCAATGTTTTAAGTTTGAAATAAGTGGAAGAGATGTAGTAGACTGCATTGTCTCTTGGAACGATAAAATGCTGGATGTAGCAGAAATAGATGAGAGAAGTTGATCCATTTGGAGGAGACCAAAAAAAAGCAGTTGGGAGAGAGAAAACTGTGGGAGAGCGTGGCTGTGCTACGTCAGGGTATGGCGGGCTGGACAGGTCACTGGCCTGCCCCCAGTATCTGTTTGGGAGGGGGTGGCAGAAAGTCTACATGACAGGTTCATGATTGCTCTTCTCCTGCTTCACCTCTCAGGTTTCAGGACAGGCACAGGGAGAAGAGGCCATGGTAGGCAGTACCTTGCAGGTAAGAAGGATGGCCAGAATCAAGTCTGACTGAACGGATTCACCGAATTAGCTGCTTGCTAAAGCAGCCAGAACCGAACTTGGCTTGGGCTAAAAATAGTTGTCTTCTCTAACTGCGTCACGTATCTCCTATGTCTCCACTTCCCAAATGTTATCGCAGCTGCAGTGTCCTGCATCCTAAATTTAGAGCCATTTATCCTACTGCGTTTCCCAGTGCAGAAGATGGATGCAGCAGCTTTTTTAGAAACTAAAGAACCAGAAAAGGTTAAGAATAACATAAAGCGGCGCTGCCGTACTGAACTGCCTGTGCTTAGTCTCTGGGAGCTATTGCTGTCTTCAGTTCTTAGTTAAGTGACGATTATACACAGCGTGTGGGCATCTTAAAGAGTCTGAATTATCAGTGATGCTTCTGCTTTTTTCTAGCACACTGACAAGTGCCCTTGACACCCCTTTTGTGAAGCAGAGTATTTGACTAGAGTGAGTCACACAGGACACGATCTGTACCGCCGAACTGTACCTCAGTCAGTGTAAGAGGTCAGGCTGCTTAGCGCTGTAAGTCAAATTTGAATGTGAAATACATGCCCGATACGCAGTGAGATGAGATCAAGGATTTCCAGAGCTGTGTAGATCTGTGGCCTTCCATGATCTCAAGCAGAGATTGACTGGGATTTGGCTGCGTGTTTTCATTGGGTTTTTTCACACATAGGTGCAGAAACAAGGTCAGAAAATTTTCTTTTCTTCTACTCTCAGGCAGTTGTCTGCACAACAGCCCCTATAGTATCTACTAGCCAATATATTTTCATACTTTAGGACTTCTCAGAATACCTTTGACTAAGTCCAGGTTTAAATTAAATGTGTATATGTTATTAGCTTCTGTTACTAAATGGTTGTAAACTCCTTCCAAGCAAAATATCTTTAAGAGATTAAAAAATAAAATCTATTGACAGAAGTGGTGAGTAAGCCTTTCTGTTTGGACTAAGGCTTTCTGGTTAGGTTAGTTAGAAGGTTGCTCATTGGCTGATAAACTGAGCAGAGTTCTTGATACATCCTGACTCGCTGTTAGATCTAGTAAAATGCATATGAAGTGTTGAGATTGTCCTGACGTTTTGTCAGTTCTTTCCTGATTATCACCTTAAGGATTTGGTAGGGTTATGTATGGGGGACAAGTATGAGTTTATAGCAGAATGTTGATTTTATGTATCTGACCAAGGATGCAGAAATCCTGAGAGACAGGATTAAGAGTAGGGCTACCTATTTCCATAATCTTTACAGCTGTTTTCCTTTTGGAAACACTATAGACTCTATGGATAGTGATGATCAAGTTCTTAAACTGGATTCCTCCCAGGGTGACTTGGAACATAAAAAAATAAAAATCCTAAGAATGGCATGATTGGTGGGGGTATGAATTATTTCCTGACAGTTTGGACATCAAACTGCAGCTTCTCATGGTGGCCAAGCCACAGCAGTCCTTAGGCTCAGCTATGTGGAGTGAACAGTGCTCAAAGTGGATTTCATGCTTGCATGTCCTCCTTTGTGTTGGTGAAAAGAGAGGCTCCTACCCAATGCCGGGCAGCAGGACTCGGATGCCATTCCCAAAGTGGGCTGGCTGCAAGAGCGCCGCTTTCCCTGCGCTGCCTGCTCTCGGAGAGAGACAGTTTGGTTGTTGCCTGCAATTTCAGTGCTTTGCAGAAGGCTGCAAATCCCTTGTAGAAAAGTTGTGATCATAAGAGTCAGTTTTACAGGGAACAGTCGTATAAGCGGGCGGGCGGGCTGCCATCTCAGCTAGCCGGCATCGTGTGGGGCTCCTGCAGCCACTGGTTTGTATGTAGAGTTTTCTTAAACTTCTGACTTTCATGTAATATTTTTTAATATTTCTTTTTATTCTTCAGGCAGGATGAGAAGAAATAAAGCAGAGCTGGACTGAGCATCTTTGCTAAGAAGTAACGAATTTTGCATCTTAAGCCAAGTTACTCTCATCAAGGCTGCTTTTCGTGAATTTGCTTTCGAGGGGCCGGATGGGTTTGATGCCTATCTGAACTTTGTCATTATGTTCTAAATCTCCAGGTGTGACCTCTGACCCTTCTCCCAGGCATCTCTTTGCTGACAAACCTGAAATCCCAGTTGTTAGCTACCTTGCTCAGGTTGTTTTCAACTCTAATTCCTGAGCTTTCAGGTGACCCAGTAAAACCTAGGTCTGTTTTGCTGTTTTCTGTTGAGAAAGGCACGCTGCCATTTTCCAGCACTTTGGCACTCTCAGCAAGTTCTGTTTTGTAATCACCCCAGCTAACACCCTGGAAAACAGATTTGGTCATTTCTTTCTTAAAAAGCAACTCGGTTCTGTCCCACAATTACCTCAAGCAGTTCTGTGGCAGGTTGGCAGTTATGGCAGTCATTAGGAATGTTTATTATTTCGCTCTTTATCGTATTTGCATTTAGTCAGACATTAAATACACATCACTCTGAAACTCTGCAGCTCTCTTTGTGCATTGTGTGACCCCATACCTGGACCTTTAATCAGGCTGTGGGAGTGCTCTTGTATCGCACTTCCTGACACAAAGAATAGGGCTCTGTAAGAGAAAGTGACTCAGGATCAAAGATTAATAATCACCCTTTCGTTGTTTTTGCCATTTGTCCGTTTCAGAATAAAAGGCACGGGATTTGAGAGGAGGGAAGGCAGGATTTCAGGCAGCATGATTTATTCCTTACTGTATTTTTAGATTTCTTTAAGGATTTTAGTCAAAAAGCTGAAGGTTGCTAGAATAACAGTGGGGCGTCTGCTCGCAACCGGCTCAGAAATAGAAGTCCATTTACAGCAGAATTGTTCCTGCTCTAAAGGCAGATCCAGATCTGAACATCTGTAAATGTTGGAGGTGGGCTTTGCTTCAGATTTCTCACCGGTTATTATTTGCTATTACAGCAGCTATGGGACCCTGCTGAGATCAGAGCTTCCTTTTGCTAAGTAGTTCGTAGAAATGTGAAGAAAAAGGCCAGGACAGGAGTGCAAGAAAGGAAACATTATTTTTCTTTGTATACGTGTAAGATGACAACTGAGTCTGAAAGTTTATGAAATAGTTGGGAACTGAACTCAGATATCCCCAGGCCAGCTTTCAATCCTAAGAGGTCCTTCCTCTGTTTTTCTGTATTTGCTGCATGGTAGAGTGGAATAAACTCTGAAGCTGCTTCGAGTGTTTGGCAGCTCTTCCGTGAGCTTCTTTCTGCACATGGTTCTCTGTACCCTGGGTCCCCCTTCCCATACATGGAAATTTCACTGCTGCCAAGTTTCAGTGCCCCACTGCCAAAGAAAGATGTTCTGCAAAATGACAAGTGACAGGTAAAGGTCTCTGCCTGGCCTTTCACCCTGCCAGAGTTCGGCGGTTTTGTCCATGTAAACCCGAGGGGGTTCATTAAACTTTGCAGTGCCAGAACAGTTCTTCGAATAATTGTGGCTGTTAGCTTTGTGGAATACTGGCCTGAGATGGGTATTGCTAGTTCTCGTGCTTTATTGTGTATTTCGTACCCTTCTTTTTATTCTCTCTCTCCCCACCCCCACCTCCCCCCTTTTTTTGTTTCTCTTTAGTGACACAGAGTCATGTGATTAGGTCAGACTGCCAGATTGCCTCTGAAAATGAAATGCTTCCAGTTCTCACTAGGGTGGTTCGGGTCTCCAGTGTGCAACCCATGGGCTTGGAAAGCAGAAAGCCCAGAAAACAAAGAATCCCAGGGTTTTAATTTCTTATTTTAAACCAAAATATTTCTAACTTCTTACTGTTGTTTTTAGGGACTGAGCCAGGTTTGAATATGCAGGGTCGGTAGTACTGTGTTGTGTGTCCCATTTTGAAGCAACACCCAAAATAATGCTGTGCCCCCTTTATTTCGTGACAGCAAGGGAGGCATGAAGCAGGCTTTGGGCTTTGCAGGCCAATGCCCTCAACACGTGGCACTGAATCTGTTTTAGCATCTCATCCTTCATGCAACGAGCCCGGGTGGGGTGGGAGAAGGAGTAGGAGAGATGTTAGGAGCAAGAGCAGCCTAGCTGTGGTAACTTGATTGCATCAGTCGTAGGGGGTGAAACTTTTGTCTAGATCAAGCCATGGTGTTTGTATAAAAATGAGGGAAAGCTGTGAATGAGCGTGTTCAGGGAGCAAACACAGGCTGTGTGTCTTGCCAAGGCAATGGAAATATCTTTTCTTCCTAGATGTCTTTTTAGTTTAGTAATAAAGGCAGCCTCAGGCAAAAGGTTTCTGTTTCCATTCATCTAATGTATATATTTTAAGACCTACTCTTGTGGGGAGTTTTACCTGCCTTAATAACATCTCTTATTGTTGTCTTTGTCCTCTGTGTCCCCTGTCACTGAGTGTGGCATGCCAGGATAATGGGAATTGGGACATGGATCACATCACAGGTATCAGTGGGAATTATGTTCATGCATCAGAGGGAAAACTTCAAAATCTTTGAGGCTGATATTCTTGGTCTCCAGCACATAAAAGGTGCATTGTATTTCATTTACGTGGTCAGCTCATGCTGTCCTCACAATCCTCATGGTATCAGTGAGAGGGATAAACTCTCAGATTTACCAGACTAAAACTACAGCAGCTGTGCTGCAAGTCTCTGAAACTTGACCTAGAATAGCTGCTAGTCTTGTGTCTCCATTAGCAGGGTATATAAGCTGAATGGTGTGTATGACAGGAGCTACAGGCTAACAGCCTTGCAGCAGGGCAACTTTGCTTAGAAAAGCTTTAGGAGGTACTAGTCTTCCGCTGACTAAGACTTGCCTGGGGACCACTATCATCACATGAGGCCAGCAGGTGAGCTGACTTAATTTCAGTAAACGGGCTTAGATAAGCAAGGGCAGCAGGCAGCATCCTTTGCTAACCTTGGAGCTGATTAGTATGGAAACTGTGTATTCATCTCAGATGGTGCCTGATAACCCAGAATGAATTCACACCATCACCATCAAGTAGAAGGTAAGATCTTGGAGAGCCATTCCGGGGTAGCCACAGGTAGGATCACTCAGACATGCCATTGACTGTCTCTCTAGTTTTACATACATACACCAAAACTGTATTGCTCCTTCCTCTGACTTGGTGACACAGTCTTTGCAGTTACAGTGACATCTTCTGAACAGAACCCATTCCCTTTGCCAGAGGTTTCAAGGAGATGCAGCCTGCCTGCCTGCCTTCCACAGAATTTACTGGAGAGGCCAGTGACACTCCAGTGTGATGTGCTGAGCTTTGCAAGAGGTGCACATGCTGATAGAAAACTCAGCCCTGCACAAGTGGATGACTTCAGCAGAGGGAGAGCTGGGAACTTTATGGTTAGTCACATAAGGACAGCTACCCCAGAGCAGACTTCTCCCAAACCCAGTTGCCAGGGTTCAAGTTGGACCTACATAATGAGCCTTGATGGTGTGTTCTTGGTGTGTTGTGAAGAGGGATGAACTTTGATGGGTTCTTAAAGTGATGGTAGAGGCTCATGTGTGAAACAGGTACACTGGAAAATTGGGCTGTTATGCAGGGGGCTTTTTTCACCAGGAGGGAGGGTGGTTTTCTGACTGGTAATGCAAGCTCTGTTTTGCCAGTAGAGCTGCACATGCACTGGAAGTGTTTTGCTGTGACAGTTTCCTGGATGAGTGGAGCAGTTCTGCTGCACAGAAAGCCTTGAAGCTCCTTGTCTCATAGCATGCGATACTTTATTTTTCCAGGAGCTTTATTACAAGTATGTCTGCACAGCAGCTATCAGCTGCCTGGCTCTGATCTCACCTCTCCCTTTCTCAGTCAGAGGAGGTGATAGGAGCTTCCGATCTGCATCAAATCTGCTTCATGAAGGCAAAATCACTGTTGGTTGTGGCATGGAGTTCGCAGACTGTGGCTGAAAAGAATCCCGTGACTTTAACTAGGACGCTAGCTCCCAGGTAGCTGCTTAAAGCCCATGATAAAAAGCTCTTGGCCAGTGTTGCTACATATTAGTGAGGCTGGACCATAAGCTTTACTTTGATTGCATGCTGCTCCTTGATACTGTTCTCTCTCCATAAGGCCCGGTGGTGCAATAAATCCACATTCTTTAGTCATCTGATTTGCAGGCCAAGTTTGTTCACAGAAAGATGATTTTCCATCAGCTCATTAGAAGCTGTGCTTCAAAACCTACTTGTAGGGAAAGAGGATGCAGAAGTTAAAGCTGGTAGGAAAGGAGGCTTTCTGGGCTCTGCTTTATAAGGGTCAGTGTGTGCCTTTAAAAACAGATATTGTGAACTTCAGGCATAGGAAACTGGGAGAAATGCCAGTACAGGATAGAATGAAGATTAATGCAGGCAGCTCCTAGACAAGCTTTCCACATTTCCTTTACAGGATGTCAATATGCTAAGGTTATTTATGAAGTCGTATGGGATATTACTATAAAGACTGCCAATAAAGACTCTGCTTCTTAACCTAAACTGTAGCAGTTCTTATGTTTCTGTGTGAGGCTTCTCCTGCACAGAGCTGCTACTGTGCTAAGCAGTGTTCATGTGAAGAGAAGACATTTCTGAAGGGATTATGCTGAAATTGCCCAACTTGTTTCCCTTTAGGCTTAAGCTAGCTTTAAATTTTGGCTTGTGGATGTGGAAAACAAACACACTGATTTGCTGAATTGCTTCCTGTTCCCAGGAAGCCTTTTCACATAAAGATGAAATTCCTTTAACGCTCTTTTGCTCACAGCCTTAAATATAGGGGTGAGTGCCTATGAACAGAGACAAATTTGCCACATTAGGATAAATATTAGCACCTCACACGTACCATGTCCCAGTTTTCTACAGATGCTCCAGTTTTTCCATTGTAGCCAATTATGTTTGAAACTAGCGGTTTGTCCCAGTTTCCCTAAAATAACACGTTACATTTACAATGTTCCTATTATCTCAAGTTCTTGCAGCATTTTAGAAATGACAAAAATACCTCTTAATGCCTGTACAAGCTGGTGGGAGATGGAGGTGACAATTGGGAATGGAATTACAAAGACAATAATACTAAAAGGAAAAAACAAAGTATGGTACTTTGAATTGTTAAAATTAATGAGTAAGTTTGAATCTACTTGTGTTTTACAGTGTCCGAGATCAAATACTGAGCCACAGCCCAGTGAGGAGCAGAAAAGGTTAAGATTCTTCCTTTACATTTCTGTCAGAAATACCTTTGATTCCAGGACAAAAACCCCAATGAGTGTTGCTAGGATTCCCTGTGGATTTCTATTACGTCTCCTAGTAAAAATCCATTGTTCTAATGCTTTTTAACTACGGGATTTCTTCACTTTTGTTCGATTTTATCAGATTAATAAGAAAGCTACTGTTCTGTCTTTATTTGGCAGACTGTGTCTGCCAAATGAAAAGTTCCTCACAAATTAATTAAAGATTATTTCCTGCTTTGCCTGGCATTCCTCAGTAATAATGCCATTTTTTTCAGAATTCATGCATGACCTTCTCAGTGAAGCTCGGTTGAGCAAAAAAACCCCCGAAGCTTGTCATAAGTGTATCTTTCACTCAATGCTATTCAATGCAATGCAGTTCCATTTCTTATTTTCTTTATTCATTGGTGAGACAGGATTATGCTTAATCCTCTCAACAGCCTCATATTTGTGATGTTCTGGCATCTTTTCTACGTGTTGTGCTCTGTCAATTATTACAGAGGCTATTAGAGAGATGTGTATAGGACATTTCAAACTGTTGAGCTGGCAAATGTTTACTCCAAGTGGCTTTTGAGTCCTAAGGAAATTCCAAGGGGATTTGAGTCAGTCCTTTGCTGTTTGTCTCACATGTTAATTTTCTGTCGTGGTTTTTTTGGCAAGGGTATACTAAATATTTATGTCAATGAAGCTGTTAGATAAAAAATGTCACCAAATGTAAATCAAAGTGTTTTGCAAAGTGGTTTTGGTAAAGCACAAGCAAACTTCATAAATAATCCACGATCTAACCATTCTTTTATAGCTAAATTTCTCTCCCACGCACACAGGAATAGTGTTACCCCACTTCAGAGACACCAGCAATTGTAGGTGGCCTTAATGCAGCTATAAAAGTTGCATCTAATTCTTTTCAACTTGCGATTAGAAAGAGCGTTCAGCAGAAATGATAGGGCAAGGTGCAGAAAGCCAACAAGGCAGTGGGTTCCCTTTTCAGTGGAAGCAGCAGAAATATTGCTTATTACACAGTGGGAAGCCTTTCCCTCCCTTTGCTGAATTTCCCATATCTCCAAATAGATTTTTAGGATGGGGCAAACTGTTGCTTCTCAGAATTAATCTGTTATTCTCTTCTTCCCTTCCCTCTTCCACCTCCAGCTCACCTGTGGTCTGTCTTGTCTTTTTAAAGGCATAGAGTCTTCCAAATAGGAAAGATCTCTGAGCACATGCTTTCATGACATATTGGCTGTAGCACCTTGATTGCAATTAAGGTCTCTCATCACTACAGTGCCACAAGTAATAGCCAGCTCTGTCTCCTGCTGCTAGGAATCGTGGATACATCACCATCCCTGAAAATACTCTTCTCCCTTTTTCCAAAATTGCTATCTATCTGGGAAATGGAGTGGGGATGGAGAAGGGTTGCTTTTTTTATCTTTTTAATTTTTTCTTTCTTGATTTGTAATATTTTCTTATTCCCTGTGGCCAAGGAGATGTTACGTGGCAGTGGCTGCCCCAGCCCCACTGGATCATGTGCTTCTCTGTGAAGCAATTGGGACACGGCTGCCACATAGGAGCACGTGTGTTGGCTAGTGTGTAACCACCTTCCTTCTGCTGTTCTACCCAAGGCTCGGCCCTTTTTTCTGCAACAATTTCATGGTGCTTTCATTTTCTTTTTTACTTTGAAATATAGGATCTTGGATCATTGCATCCAGACTACTGCTATCACAGGTACAACAGTGTTCAGTCTCTTTACTAAACCTGACAAGTGCTGCCTGAGAACTGCTTACAACTACTCCCACTGGAATGCTGTTATAAAACCTGCGTATCTCACACTTGTATTATTAGAGTCGCTCTGTGCCAGTGCAGGCAGGACAGCAGAGGGCCGTTCTGAAGATGCAGCATGTAACAGAAGGACTTTTTTCTGCTTGGCTTATTTCCCCACTTTCCTGGAAGCCATAAAGTAAGCCAAGAAAATATTCTGTAATTGTGCCAATGTAGCCATATAAAATAAGGTATGGGGGGGTTCACACTCTTAGCTGACATACTCTCTCATCGAAGCTTTACAGAACAGACTGAGCCTTATCTGCAGATACCAATTGTACTGTTTTGCAGCTGCATTGTTTTTGGAAGCCGCTCCAAGGTATGGCTCAAGTTTGAAGGCAGGATTTACTTCAGGCCAGTTGTGGGACTAGCAGGTGCAGAGAGAGAAATGTTTGAGTGCCTCAGGTTGCCTGCAAGGACTGAGAAATGCCACACAATGGGCCTGGGGAAAGCACAGCAGTTTTTTCCCTTGCAGGTAAAGTGGAGGTGCTGTTTAGCCCCGCCAGATCTTTTCCCCATTGGCATGCTGACCAAAGGGGACTGGTAACAAGTGGTACCTGTGCCCTCAGCTTGCCTCGGTTTACACTGCATTGCTGTCATAACCGGATCCTCCTCAGCCTTTGCTCTTGGCAGAAACAATACATCTGGTTTTTTTTTAAACTGTTGTAAATACTATCTGACATGCCCCCACAGGAGGAGGGTAGCACTTCATCAAGTAAGTTGCTGAACGGATTTAGTTACAGTGATTTTTTTTTTATGTGGACAAAACCTTAGTAGATGCTTCAGCTTAAAATTTTCTAGGAAACACTGACTCTGACCTTTATTGTGCATCTGATTTTTCTTGTTCCTTGAAGAAACATGTCAGAGCTCACTGCTTCAGGGAATGGAAACAAAGAAAGTTGATCAAGAACAGTTTTCTGATGTGTATTTTCTGCCTTCGATGACAGCTACTTTCACTGAGAGGCTTTCCTGCAGGAGCTCAAAAGCAGGTACTAGGAAAGACATTGCTGCTTAGGCAAATGTCAAAACAAGAGGATTTTCAAATTGTAGAACAAATTCAGGACATGTATAACTAGCAAAATTCGAAGAATGTTGGAAATCTTTCTGAATCCCCCTTGTGTTAGGGAGGAGCTGCATTTCTTGTTCTTCTCCCCCTTACCTGTCTGAAAGCATTTTCCTTGCCTTTCGCTTTGTACCTGCTCTTTGCTCTCAGGTCATGGGGAACCTTGTGAGACGTGATTACAAATATTTGCCCTGCTTGTGCCACCATGTATTGCACTGACCGCTAGGGACAGCTAAGCTTGTATATGAATTGGAGGAGGCTGCATCTTCAAAAGCACCCACAAGAATGAACCCTGGACACAGAAGCACAGCATGGGCTGGTAACATGAGACTCTATAGGTGCTAGGGGTGCCCAAAATACACAAAGGAAGTTAACTGAGTAATCTTTAAGTAATCTTTAAATAATCGTGAAGGTGTTGAAAATGGGTGTGAAGCTCCAAAATTCCTCCCCCATGCACCTGATACCTCTGCCAGCCATGGCAAGTGTTTTGGAAGAGGCACAGCATAGATTTCCTTGCAGGAGAACAAAAGTAAGTCCTTTTATGTGTCTTCACTAGGGAGACAATTAAGACTGTGAGACCCTGATGCTGTAGGCGTCTGCATGTATACCTTGTGTTTACCTGGGAGAACATCCTCGTTTATGTTTAAGGCTGAACCTAAGTCAAGTTTAGCATGCACTTAAGCATCTCCAGGGTTGGATGTAACTTTGGTTGTCCTAGCAGTAAATTCAGAAGGAGTAACCATGCTGTCTGTATAGCAGATGAGAGAAACTACACATCTGCTTGTTTAAGTCAGGATGAAAAGAGTTTCAGGCAAACTAGGATTTGCTGGGTTTTTTTCCCCCCCAGCACTGGCTATTTGTGTTTAATCGGTTAACTCCCTGCAGATTGATTTCTCTGTGAACTCAAGTCAGTAATGTGATTAATTGGTTTGAGTAGTATTACTTAGAAGGGTGGATTGTGCTGCCTGTTATGTGCTACTGCTACTAGTAACGTTAGATGCCAACGTATGCTGAACAGGTCTGTGACAAACCACCGACTTTTATTTAAACAGATAAATTGGTTGCATGTCTTTGCCTCTGCCTCTCCATCCAACCACTATGACGTTCTCCACAGAGTGTCTGCATGCTTTCAGAATACTCTAAAAGATGAGATGTTAATACACTTTCTGGACAGTGGTCAAGACACTCCCCTCCCCCTATCCCCCATCAAGGAATTAAAGTGGTCGTGGCAATTTTTTAATTTGCATCTCATTTGCCTGGAATGCTTTGAATGCATGACTTTTCCATAAAATGTCATGAGTACTTTAATATGCATTTACAGTGTGATTCAACATTAAGCATTCACAAGAAGTGGTATATTTGTCACAGCTGTGGTAAAGCTGCAGTGATGCAACTGAGAACAGTATTGAGCTGTTACAGTAACTTATCCTATGTATTTGGAGTGCTGGAGCATGCTGGCTATATGGATGCATGGCTTTTATTCTGGACTGAGGCAAAATTAATTACAAATCTTGATGTTGTATGTGCAGCTGTTTTCCCTTGAGAAAAAGAGAATACCATCGGGGCGAGAGCTTACACAGAAAGGTCAGGGAGTTGGCGCTGGTGTTCCAAGGACTTGCAGAACTTCACAAGTAGAAGAATCAAAATCTTTAATGGTCCAATTTTAAAAAACAGTAACTCCAAGAGGAAATCATTAGACACGACCTTGCAAACAGGAATTAATAAAAATGTAATCTCAGGCTACATCATGTTTTAATTAACTTAATGCCTCTTTCTGACAGATGCTAGATCCTATAAATACTAACTATATATACATTACTGCTAAATACATTGGTATCATCTTGGATTCCAATCATGTTTCTCCTGGGCAATATTTTTGCTATTTTTTATTTTTCCTTCTCAACAGACTACTATCTTCACACTGACCCCCGATCATTAGATTGCATTTTAGCCAAAATAGTTAGTATGCCTGGCTAATGAGGACAAATTACATTTAGCTTCAAAGCTGGCTATTTAATAAAAAGAACATAACAGTAATTTGTATCCTTTTCTGTCCATGAGGGTGCCATGAACCACTGACAGCTTTTTTTCTTGTTGGTACGTTGGCATTGATGCACATAATATCAACAGTACACCCTCTTGTGTCTCAAGGTGCAGTAGAAGCCATGTATGAGGAAAGAGCAAGCCACTATAGATACAGTCACCATTTATAGGTGTGGGAGAGACAAACTCATGGACAGAAAGGTGCAGGATGTTAAAAGCCAAGGTTTTGCTCTTCCTAACTACTCTTCTATTGTGCACAGCAAGATATAAAGTGTTTGGGCAACAGTTCATATGGGAAGGAGGACTACTTAAATCCACCATCTTTATTGTGCCCAGTGTTTCTCTTTTAACATCAAAATCTGGTCTTATAAAGTCTTGGAACTACTTTTCACCATCACTAGTGTTATATCAGTTTTTATTGTTAGTGTTATTGCAATTATCATAGTGAACAAAGAATGAAAACAACCACCCCCCCCCCCCGAGTTTATGAAAAGTACCATTTTGGACATCTAATTTTTTTCAAACAGGCATTTCACTAATTAAAAATGCATAAAGTTCCCTCAACAGATGCAATGGTGTTGCCACAATGGGCAAGAGAATCACATCATCAAGCAGATAGCACATGGAAACATGAGATCATCTTGTTTGCCACTTCTGCTGACAGAAGTCTGTTGTGTGTCGTGCGCTTCCAGAAATCCCTATTTCAGAAAACTGATCTTCCAAGGAGAAACATGGCCATGCAAGAACAATAGTTGACTTCAACAGGGTGACAAGGTGGTAGAGATGGGCTGAAAGAGCTCAACTATCCTGGTGTTCCAGCAGTCTCTTCTTTATGTTAGCAATAGAAATAAAGCTGCTTGAACTCATGGGACATTGAGAAGAGATTTGGACCATGTCAGTTAAGGCAGCTATTTTTTTTTTTTTAGAAATTAAGAAAAGCTGTTTCCAAAGGGAGCTCTATTGCTATGTAACCTTCTTTGTTTATTCTCTGAGAAGTTCTTTGAGACGTGATACAAGATGCCCATATTTTCCCATATGGGGAAAATAAGGGTGAAATAGGATGAATATAAGTTATGCAACTTTTCCTTTCTGTCAGAGTGGACTCAGTGAGAGGGAAGCACACTTAGCGTTTCAACTGGGTAGGACGTTAACAGGGGGCTTTCCTAGCTGGTGAAGTAATACACCCTTCAAATGCACATGTTGATGAGCTTTAGTGGCTTTTTTGAACCAGCAATCTACACTACTTCATTCATTGTAAATGGTCTAATGTTTTGCATTTAGAGAGTGCATTTCAGCCAGAGCTTTACAAACACTCATTAAGCCCTGAAACACTGCTCTGGAATAGATGAATAAATTATATGGGGAAAGTAATCATTAGAAACTGTTGTTTTGTAGAATGGTGTACAGTTTTCATGTAACCAAGGACTTAAGTGCAGCAAGTCCTTGACACCTATTTTCACTTTCCTATATGAATATTCATTTGGCTTAAGTTAACATTTCATCCCTGCATCTTACCAGAATTCAAATTCATACTCCTCTAATGGAAACTGCTGTTTCACTGCTACATACAATGGTTGGCATCAAATAAAATTGTTCTTTGTTCCAAAACTATGGTTAGAATTCATTGGTTAATCAGATGCTGATAGCAAACACTCACTGTTTCCTTTACGTCTGTGTGACAATACAAAAGACAAGTGATCTGTGGTTAGCATAAGATTCACTCTCAACATTCCAGGCACATTGACCCTTGTCAATGTAACGATATACTGCTCGTCATTTTACATCGCCTTACTCTGAGTTGTTTCTTTCTGCTAGTGCAAAACAGTTGTGCACTAAATTCTATTATAGATGTATATTACATACATACATCTTACACATATCTGCATTTTGTTCTTAAAAATCCTTCTAGAACATTAAAACCAGAAGAAAGGATGCTTCCAAGGACATACCGTAGGTTATCAATGGTTTCTTCTAAAAATCCAGCCTGAACCTGATCTACTTTGTTAAATCTCCAGATGTTTCTCATCACATTAGTATCAACTTCAATGAAACAATTTTAGTTGGGGTGCTTATGTTAAGAAAAAAAAATAGCCATAATGGTAGCAGTTCTGCTAATGTTCTCAGTGAAGCTTAATATTTGAATGGCTGGAGTAGCAGGTGCATGTGATCCTGCCTTCAGGTCTTACTACATCTGAACTTAGATGTTCACGGAACTGAGGGTAAAAGCCTGTGATATTCTAACTCGTCTTCTAATGGCTTCATGAACTGTATGTACAATGCCTGCTTATCTCCATCTTGATTCATAAGCAACAAAATAATCAGAGAAAAGTAAATATTCTCAAAACAGCTACAACTGAAGATTGCAAAGCTGATTTCCCATGTACCATACTTTTTTTTTCCCCTGGAGTTTATATGACAATATCATCAACACCATCGGCTTCACCCCCACCCCCCCGTGCTCCATAAGGATATAATGCTGATAAAAAGTGGATTTTTTTAACATGAATTTATCTGCTTTGCTTTAGCAGCAGCAACCCCAGAAGCAAGGTTAATTGGAATAATAACCTTTGCTTGAGGCATTTCTTGTGAAATTCACAAAAAGTGGAGAGAATGGCCTCAAGTTAGCTTGTTATCAATCTCTGGAAATGCCTCAGGCCACCACTGGTACTGCTACAGTAAAGCTGCACCCTCTGCTTGGGAATTAGCACATTCCCTACAGATCTGCATATAATGGAAGTAGTTGTGATAGTTTCTCAAACAAGTCTTTGTTTTCACCATGCCTGTGCCAAACCTGAGCCAGAAACGTGTCATCTAAGGAGTCATTTATGTATTTAAAAAATGAATGCTGCTTTTACACTGTTGCCATGGGACAGCTTTAGCAGGAAATGAGCAAAACACCCACATAATCATTGTTGACAGAATACAGTTCCAATTTTATCAAGTGTAACCCCTATACGATACGTTGTTAAGGCAGCCATCAACATCTCAGTGAACGAAATACTAATTTGAGAAGTATGTGGTGCCCAAAATAAACAGGCAATTGTTATGCTTGAAAAACCGAACACATGAAAGACATCTCCTTGACTGAGGTGATATGGGAGTAATTAATGAAGTCTCTGAAGAACAATTAGAACTGGGTTTTATTAAATTTTCATATTATGATTGACACTGAAACTGAATGAATCAATATGCAAATCCAGATTACAGTGGTCTAATAAGATATTGAGAGAGAAGATACTTTACAAAACAATCTGCGGTAGAACCATACAGTGCTGAGAAAAAACCCATAAATTAATAATTTTGCAATCTTCCTGGCTTCTGTTCTTTTTCGTACTTCACCTGTTTAGCTACTATTTAGGTTTCAGAGGACTCTGTACTTAAGAAGTGAGATATAATTAATCACATTCATTGGTTATATAAAAGTTATTTATAGCAGTGTTTTATAATAAACTTAGTTTCAACCATTAATCAATAACAACAGAGAAATGTCACTGTATAAAACTGAATCATGTAAAACAATATTTCAGTTTGATAAATATCCGGATATAATTTGCTGAAATACATAATTCTCTCTCCTTAACTGCATGTTTACTTACTTTGCTGATGAAAAATCTATTTCAGGTGGGGTTTATTGTAAATAGTAACATGTTTCTATATATTTAAAAGATATATGGAATAGTCCTACACCCTCAAGAAAGGAAGTCTCAAATAAGAAATAATATTTTTTGAAAGGTAATACTTCACTAAATGAAGGTTTCATTTCTTTTAAGTTATGTAAAATAATGAAGTTCACTAGGCCTCTTTTTTGTATGAATTGAATCTGCATTGTTTATTTCTACATGCATATTTTAAAAGGCAGAATGAAAAGGTGTGACACATATAAGTGCTTTAAATTACTGAACAACATTTTGCACCCTGCTGGCCTTTTTAGTGCTAAAGTAAGCTAAGGCACCGAGTCTATTTTGGTCTTTTCTGTGGAGGTCCACCTACACAGGCTCTAGAGAAATGAAGAATATAAGAGGGTTAAAAAAAAGCATCTTTCTATAATACCTTGACTCAGTCCAGTCAGATTCAAGAGCTGTTCTCGAGAACCCGCAGAAGGCATACAAGTGTCAGAGCATGGCATTATTGCTTCAGGATCTGAACAGGTATCTTTAGACAGTTCAGTACAGCACTGCACTGGTGAAAATGTCCTCTCTCACAGCCTTGCTAACCTCTAAATTGCTCTCAGGACTCTCTGGGGATCTGTATCCCAGTAATTCCCATGGAGCAGCCTGAAATGGGGAGCTGCATTACAGGAGTTGGTTGTGTGTGTGCCCAGGGAGGCTCAGCAGTTAATTCTCTTCCCCAGGACTGGCTCCCATGCTGCACTGTCACCTAAATGGCTGGGATGTGGGGACTGCAGGTGGAGGACTGTGCAGCCAGGCAATGATGCAGCCATTGGGTGCTGCCCTGAAGAACAATTTGTAACTCAAAAGTAACAGCCACACATCAGCATCCTATCTGTCTCTTTGAGGAGTATCTATTCAGCCCTGTTATATCTGAGATTGAACTGACTTGCAAACTAAGAGGCATTGGTCATACTGATGCATTACTGCGGGAAAGGAAGATCACTAAGAGAATGAGACAATAAAAAAGGAACAGTGGAAACTAATTTCACAGCCCACACGGGTCCTAGAGCTGAACCTGCATCAGAGATTAAGGCTGAACTGGGATAGTGACAATTTTGTCTATCCTGGATTTGGATCATACAGATTTACTTTTTCAGGGAAAGAAATAATCTTTTCTTACTAGCTGATTGATGATTAATTATTTATTCTCCTCCTTAAATGAGGCAAAAGATACTTTTATTTCTATCTCGCCCTGTTTTGGGCTAGGGGAAGCTACAACTAGGTGAAGATATGCAGGGGTCCATAAATATTCTTCTGCAATATTTGGGGATGGGAAAAGGATGAGGTATCTCTCAGATTTTAATTTCTGTTTTGTTTAAAATATGCTGTTCTGTTGCTATAGCTACTGATGTTGTCATGCTCACATACAGGTGCTTTATCACATCTTTAGAAACCGACTGATTGCTGTTGCCAACCATTGAAGCCAGGAATGGAGGGGACACAGATGCATGGCTGGAAACTAGAAAGCTACAGAAGGACTTGAGTCCAGTATAGGAAGAGCAAAATGAGATGTGGAGGATTGGCACGAAGGCACGCTTACTAGGGTTGTAACAGAAAACGGGAAGAAACAGGATACTGAAAAACCTGTGATGAGGTATGTACACTTCATATTACCAGAAAAATCAAAGAGCCTGGTTAACCCACAGTTGTCTCCTAGAGACGAGCAGATAACTAAAATCTTAGAGTTTAGATCTTGCAAAGTAGTCTTTGAAAGAGGAACTGGGAGACCACAGTGGGAAGAGAGTGATCTGCTTGGCAAAAGCTTATATAGGAAGAGTGCTGAGACCTTGGTGAGTTACGAGCCGCCTGAGAAAATACCATCTCTGAAAAGACAGGGCAGAAGATGCTAAAATTGAACCTTGTCTGGGGTTTTGTGCAGGGATTGTTATTGAGGGCACTCCAGGGTGAAGTTTTGGGTTTTCCAAATGAGGAATAAACTTCAGGAGCCTGGGTAGCAAATTTAGAGGTGTTTCATTTCTTTAGAAAAAATAAGGTAACAGCAGTTGCCAGAGGTGCTGGAAAAGGCTACTACACAAGATAGTGGACTCATAGCTGGGACAAAAAGCTTTGATGGGAACACAGAAGTGAGGTATCTCATGCTGGGGAAAGGAGTAAAGGAGAGGAAACCTCAGAGAATTCAAGAGTTTAAAATTTTAGAGCTTTTAGTCTTAAGGGTCAGAGATACCCATCTCTGCATTTGTCCCGTTTCTTACAAAAGTCCTCCCTGTCACACTCAGGTGCCCATGGCTGTAGAGATGACAGGGAGCCTATTTGTGCTTATAAACATGGAACTGACTTCAAGTGTTTGCTTTAAAACAAACCAAATATTGATAGTCACAGAAACCCTTAATTACTTAATGACTAGCCCTTAATTACTTAATTAATTAATGACATTAATGTTTCTCAGTGCCACCAGCCCTACAGTGTCCTTTGCCCAAAATGTAAGAAAAAGACCCTCATTATAGAAATCTTCGTTAAATTAGGACTGTGTTAAATATCGTAATCATAAAAGCTTGTGCGACAGAAAACTGTAAATTGACATAGTCGTCAGGAAGTGTATTCATTGAGTTTTCCTTTTGCATGCATTTTTGTGCTTTTCAGTGGACAAGCTTAACTCAGCTCCTGAAATACAAATCTTTTGGGCAGTAGGATATTAAGGTGAGAGAGATAATTTGCTATATTCAGATATTAGCATCTAAAAGGTAAACCAGTAGAATGTCTTTAAGGAAATTTGTAAGGAAAATAGAATTGTTTTGAGGATGTTTTCTCGTTCCAAAAAAAGGTGCTTTCGGCATGAACACACTTTTAAATACCAATAGTGGTTTGGAAAAGAAAACCTTCTAACTAGCTACAATTACCATTTTTCTTACTCTCCTAGGAGAGTTCAGCATGTTCTGGAGTGAGAAGTTTGGATTTGTTACGCAGCACGAGTGTTGCCTTCTCAATGTCATTTTCCCATCTGCCTTGCTCAGCGGTGTTACAGTCTCGGCTGATCCATGTGCAGTCATCAGTCAGATCACACTGCACAGTGATACAGTCAGCCTGAAAATTATTCTTGTACCATGTCTGCCATGCACTGTATCTTCCTCAAATACATTTGATACAATGTGAACTTGTTCATATTCTTTCCAGTGGCCGGAATAATAAATATTTTCTGTATTTGGAATTCCCTCAAAAACAGATGTACCATTATTTAATCATTCTTATTTTATAAGCTATATTTATCTTGTGATACTCATAGAATTGTATTGCCTGATGCTAGTTCCATGGAAACTTGAAACATCTTGATCAGTTGCAAGGGAAACAGGCTCTAAAAAGCTTCATCTAAAATTTGCCATCACTTTCCCACAGCATAAATTGCCCTGTGCACAAAATCCAAAAGATGTTTCATTTCATGTCAATGCTTATAAAAAGATAAAACACGATCTATTGGTGACAATACCTTTCCTGTTCTATTCGAGATTTATTTGGCACAGCAAACAACAGGTATTTATTCTGTCCCGGAAAGTACTTGGGCTGGAAATAGGTGGTACCTTGCAAATGGTTTGCCTAATTTTTGTGCGTATCTTGTGACTCCTGCCACCCTTCTTTGTGTCTAGCTCTCCTGATTTCTGTGGATTGTGTAACTCAACTGATATCCACACCAGGAGTGAGCATGTGCTCTATATTTAGTCATGTCATCAGTAGTACCACTGTGCCAGTTGCTTATCTTTCTTAATGACATCAGGGATTGTCCTTCCTCCTAGTGAATAACAAATATCTTTACATTCAAATGGTTGCTGTCTGTTCTTCCTGTGAGCTGACAGCCATCTGATAATGGTGCTATTTAGTAGATACCAGGTGATGACAATTTTTGATGTCCACCTGTTTCTAAAGATCTTAAAGTTTTGAGTCAGCTTCTGGTTTCATAGAAATCTAGGCTAAAAGGGATCTTGTGAGATCACCTGTTCATAGCTTCTGACCGGAGACAAAAAAAAAGTATACTTAGAATCTCCCTGATCCATGTTTTAATAAGGACCAGCCTTTAGAAACTGGCAATCAAGGGAATACAATGACACACCTACTTAGTCTGCTTTACTGGTAATTACATTTGGGAAAATTTCTATGTAGTATCTATCTTGGCATAAATAACGCTGATTTCTACTTGTCTTGAAACAGATGAACATGGAATAAAATTAGTACGTATCAAACAATCAGCTATATTTTCATTTTGAAATAATACAACAATGATCTTTTTGCTGTGCTGTTTACTTTTCCTACCCAGTAAGGTAATACTTGGTCCTTCTTTGACTTTAGTATTTTTAATTTGTCTTTTTCTTGTTAACAACTTTTGGACTTCAGCATGTTTGATCTATGTCTTACACTGTTCCTTTAGCTTACAGCATGACACTGGCTCTAGTTGTGCATGGCCATGTTTTGGCTTTCAGGTTGAGAGTCCTGTTGATGTCACTAATATTTTTATTCTACGCTGATACTGGCATTATGTAATCAATTACATATATTCTCTTTTTTATTTTTCAATTCCATTAGAAGAGCATCTACTCAGAAGTGTCCTAAATTTCTGAAGTTTACCATTTTTGTGGGTTCAAATTTGCAGCAACTGAAGACCTCAGCATGTCTCCTTGAGTTACCCAGGGACAAAGGAATCTATTGTTCTTATTGTGCTATTTTTGGAATCATTAACACCACCTTGAGATAGCTTTTTCTCGTGCTATTTGAGAGTTCAACAGTGAAAGTTGTTTTCCCCAATGTGAACAAGTACACTGTAGCCATTCCTTAGTGATGAAGTTCATCCATCATCTGAAAAAGCATTGCAGTTTTGGAGAAACTGTAAGAAATTTTCCTGGAATGTGGATTCACCTAATTTCTCCAAGATCTTCTTCCTATTTCCCCTCTTGTCTGATTAACATATTCCTCTACCTATAAGACTCAGCACTTTGATTTCTGGTCTCTTAGGCACTTGCCACTGCTAGATGGGAATCTCACTGCACAATCTTGAAGAACAATTCAGTTGCACAACATATATTTGAGTATCATCAGAAAAAGAGTTGGGCAAACTGCTCTAAAACTGTCCTGCAAATTAATCTGTCTCACCATGAAACCTTTTGTGATTTTAATTCTTAGCTCTTCTGAGCAGACGTGGTAAATCATGCTAAGAGGCATAGTACATGTTTTGCATTATGGCTTATCAGCTTTCTTACCCAGGATTTAATAACTGAGATACCTTGCTCTGCAAATGCTCAGCTTCTGCCTGGCCTTGCACCTTTTAGAGGTTATGCTTGTCCTTTAAAAAATTTACAGACCATGATGAAAAAATCCTAACTAGCAGGCTTTCTATGCATTCTGTCTCAGTTCAGTTAAGTTTCCTGAGACAGCAGCAGCTTTTGACCTCTAAGACCATCAAATTCAATTACATTCAACTCTGAGAAAAATAGGAAATAGATCATTAGAGTACACAGCAGCCTGAATCCAGCTGTGATGCTGTAACCTCCTAGACACTGGATCTAATTGTGACTGATGGAAACTATTTTTTTTTTTGGTTGGAGATTCTTATATAGTGTCTCCAGTACTAGTTCCAGTTTCCTACTCCATGTTTTGTTGAAAAGTTACAGCATGTGAAGGGTTGAAAAAGTGCAGGGAAACATGCAGACCTGAATGGGGCTGGGAGTGGTGGTGTGTGCGTAATAGAAGTGGAAAAAAGGAAATAAAAAGATTTGGATGTTGGCACTGACTGGGTGAAGCTGGGTTGGAAAGGTGTGGGCTGAAAAGAAAGAGATGAGGTAGAAGGGTTGTCCATATTCAGTTGTTTGATTTTATCTGGAAAGAGCAAAGTGTAGATAAAGATTTTTTTGTATACTTTAAAATATATCACTGTTGTCCCAAGGCAGAAGAAACCCAAAAAAGTGCTCCCAGGGGATGCAGACGGAGCAAGTAACAGTAGTAAAGCATTCCTAAAAAGCTGCCTAATGTGGGTTCAAACCTGCAGTATTCAGGAATCCCAGCATGTCTCCTTGAATTACACAATTCTCAACAAAGGGAGCCTCAAATCTCCTAGCTTTTATTAGACCTTTAATCTTGTTGAATATTTCACTTCCTTCAGGTGAGTTTCTGATACCGTGGCCTGAAACTCTTATTTTAACCTCAAATAGTTGCTTCCAGATAGCACCTCTAGAGAGCAATGAATGATATGTAACAGAAGACAGAAGTGGCTGAGATCAGCCAGGGAGGACTGAAACCAGAGCTTGACACCAGCTGTATGCAGGGGGGAAAAAAAATTCAGAAGAATCTCATAATTTTATTAATGAATTATGCCTAGAGGCATTCTTCCTCCAGGGCTCTAAATGACAAACCTACCTCCTGATGAGCACAACACAACACAAGCTTGCGAACTTCTATGAATTTAGAGTAAGTTTTCATCTTGATCTGCACTTTAAAATAGAGCTCTGCAAATTACTGTGATAAAACAGGCTTTTTCAAAAATGCATCCATCTTGATATTAACAGGTGTATTTGATGATGTGCTAATGCTGCAGGGACCACAATGCATCAACTCATGATTTGGTCATATGGTAAGGGTGACAAATTGAAAAGGGAACTTCTAACTTGATGTAATGGAAGTAATTTCACCACAAGAACACAGGATTGAGTTGCTAAGACAGGCTGGGGAATTTCTGTCCTTGGAAGTTTTCAGATCCTTACATGGACAAAGACCTGAGCCACCTAGTCTAAATTCAATGCTGACCCTGAGGAGGTTGCACTAGATGACCAGTGTTTCTTCCATTGCAAGAACTGAAAGAATCAATGATACAGGAACTGGACTTAAAACAAAAGGAGGTGTTTCTTCATACATAGTTCAGGTAAGATGAGCATTAGGAACACGTTGCTGTTGGCTGCTTTGGATAATAGAATTTATGTGGGTTCTAGTCTGGACAGGTTCACAGAAGAGATCCATGAGGAGTTACATATGGAAACAACATATTGCTCGAGCATTCTGAGCTCACAGCTTCTGAAGGCACACACTAGATGTAGATACCAGAGTTAAGGGAAGAAGCTGAGGGAGGAGTTACTTATGATTTTCTAGCTGTTGCATTCTTTTCTGGCACCTGATCTTCTTGAGATCTGAGATGGAATACTAGGCTAAGAGAAACATTTAGTTTGACACAGTACAGATGCTTTTAAGAGCTGAAGTCCACAACACAATCATGTTTATTCATTTCAGTTACCAGTCACTAAGTGGAAAAGCCTATCTTGTCACAGTGGTCTAGTGGCCAAAGTGTGGTGGATTTATGAGCTAAATTCAGTGATTTCATACAGCTGACAGTATGAAAAGTTTCATAGAGTCAAGGTAAATTAATCTCTTCAGAGAAGGAGCTTGTCTTATCTTTTCTGCATAGACCTAAACATGCAATTACACTAAACAATTTGTATTTGACTTACTTTGTAACTGTATAAGAACTGACCTTATAGTGAGTTCTGTGATAAATCACATCTAATCACAACATTACCAGAATGACTCAAAATCATTAGGCGTTTAAAGAAAAGCAGCACAGAAGTTTTAGTTTTAGAAGCTTTTAATTAGAGTTTTGACTTAGTATAAGGCTAGAATACACCCTCTCTTGCTTTTCAATTGTGGACAAACTAAAATTCTGTGAATTGTTGGTAGATGACAATATTGATGAAGATTTTTTTGACGGTGTAATGTGAGGCAAGTTAGTCTGTATTAGTGATAGTTCTGCAGTGTAAGGCTCTGCTGGATTTCTACAAAATCCCCACCAAACTCTATTTCAAGCCCATGCTTTCTCAGGTGCAAGTGATCCAACATTCAGCCTCTAAAGTGTCCTACAATAATGACCATTCTTGGCCTAGTATAGGCTCAGCTTCTCCAACAGTGGCCAAAAAGCAAGCCCCCACAATGCCATCCTGATGTATCATATTTGCACGTTGTCTGAAACTTCTATGAAAAGTCTCTCTTCCTATTGCTGCTGCTAGGCTTCCTCACCTGGGACCCATCATGGTTCTGAGGGCTGGCAGAGAGGGCCAGATGAAGTGGAAGGGCCCTACTGTGTGGCAGCTCAGCCACAGCATCACTCTGTCCCTAAATCATATTCTCAAGTGACTGCAGCTTTGCTTAGAGTACTTAACTCTGTCCTTAGCTGCATCTTCCCCATGCACAAACACTGGTAGAGAGCTTCATGTCACAAGTCTGAGCTGGGAGCGAGTAACATGTAACTTAAATTCACTGAGCAGGTGCTCATGTTACCACTCCCTCCTTTTCTAGGTCATTGTTGAATATAAGGATTGGCGCAGGTCCCTTATGATACTGGTGACAGCTCTACCTTGCCAACTGACTGTTACTGTCTCTCTGCTATCCTTTAACTTTGCAGCGATCATCTCCCATGCACGAGGTTCAAAGTCCCCATGACCTTCACCCAGCTTCCACCGTTGGAGAGAGGGTACCCTAGGACGCGGTGGAAATCAAGTTATATCACACCTGTTCTCATCCTCCCTTTTGACACGTTCCGGACAGTAGCTAGGGCTCCGAGACTCGAGCGGGAGATTCACCCGGCATCGTCACAGAGCCGAGAGAGTCTCTAAGGACGGGCACCCTCCCTGCCAGGTCCCGGAGCCGCTCCTGCCCGCGCATTACGCAGATCGCTTCCGAGGCGGCGTCCCCCCGCGGCTCGGGGCTGCCCGCAGGCGGCCGCTGCGCCTCTCCGGAGCGGACGGCTCCGTCGGGCCGTGAGGGGACGGGGCTACTATCCCGCGCGGGACTTGGCGGGCGCGGGGCAGCGGCAGACAAAGCCGGCCGGCACCACCTCCGCCTCCCGCCCCTCTTCCCCGCGGGCTTTGCGGCTTCCCCGGGGCAGGCTCCTGTCTCCTGACGGGCGGGAGGTGTCGCCCCTCGCCCGCGCCAGGGCGCCGCGCCTCCGGCGGCCGCGGTGGCGCTGCCGAGCAGAGCCAGGCGCTGGGCGCCGAGCGCCGGCCGCCAGCCCGCCCGCACCCCCTCCCCGGCCGGCTAGCTGGCTGGCTGCGCGCACTACGAACATGGCGGCGGCGGTGGGGCGGGACACTCTACCTGAGCACTGGTCCTACGGCGTCTGCAAGGACGGGCGAGTCTTCTTCATCGAGTAAGGGGGCGCCGGCGGGCGGGGGCGCAGGGAGAAGGGGTGCGGGGGTGGAGGGTGGCCCCGCTCCCGCCGCTGCCTGCTTGCCCGCTTCCCTCCCGCCCGGCCGGGCGGCCGCACGCAGTCGCTAACAGGTGCATGTTTTCCGCTTCTCCCTCCCAGCGACCTGACCCGCACCACCACTTGGCTGCATCCTCGCACCGGGGAGCCCGTCAACTCCGGCCACATGATCCGCTCAGGTGGGTGCCCGGAGGCGGCGGGAAAGCTGCCCCCGACCTGCCCTAGCGCCGCGCACCGTTAACGGCCGCCCCGCTCCCCTTCCTCAGCGCCCCCCCCCCCCGCGGACTAGGGAGGTATCTCGGGGGTGAGGGCAAAGTTCTCACCTCTCCTTCCCCGCTTTCTCTCTCTCCCCCCTCCTTTGCAGACCTGCCCCGCGGATGGGAGGAAGGATTCTCGGAGGAGGGCGCCAGCTACTTCATCGAGTGAGTGTTCCCCTGCCCCGCGCCGCCCTCGGGCGGCCGCTCGCGGGGGGCGTTGGCGGCGCGGCCCCGGCCCGCCCGCGGGGACGCCTCAGGCGGGAGTGAGGGAGGGAGGCAGGAGTGGGGGTGAGGGGCGCCGGGCCGCTTCTACCTCCTTTCCACCCCCACGTCACCCGCCCGGCATGTCCGCCGATTTAATTAATGATCAACGCGATGGAGAATGACTACGGGGTGTGCGGGTTCGGGGGCGGATGGGGAAAGTTGGCCGCCGGGCGGGGTGGGGTGCGGGGTTCCCCCCCGCCCCCCTCCTCTCCGCCTGCCGCGCTTTCTCGGTGGCTAGCAACAGGTTTCCCCGGAGGCGGCTCTTCAGTTTTTGTTGCCGTTTTTGTGTTCTCCCTGCCCTTCCTGCTATATAAAACGCGGTTTGTGGCAGGTGGAGTGTTGGTCGAAGCTGGATGGTTTGGGTTTCTTTTCGTTTTAAATGGCTCGTGGCTGCGGATGCGGCACTGGGAAGTTTTGCAAACACAGGCTTTCAGTCTGTCTTCCCAGAGACGGGGCTGAACAAATGAACTTGCCTTGTCTGGGCTGGTGGTATCTTACGTACTGTACCTTATTCAGAGAAGGGCTAAAACCATGAGATGTGCTGCCTGTTAAGGCCTTTTTATTCTAGGAGGTGCAAGCATGTTGTAGCAAAATAGCATAATTAAAAGAGCCTCTTTCAAACATTATTTATATGAGGTTTTTACAAATGTAAACACAGATGTAAAAGGAGAGATTTAATCAAATCAGTAAAACTCCAGTGTACCGTGAATATAGAGTTGTGCGTCACAACTCAATTTTCCTTTGGGAAATCTGAGTGTGTGAGAAATTAAGTGAAACTAATAGAAAAGGACTGGAAAACACTCAGGGTAACTTACTGCTTCAGTACTGGGCTGGAATGGTTAGCCCTGATCATGAAGTACATTCCCTTGTAACTGCTGACAACTGTGTTGCAGATGTCTGGTTTTGAAATGCCTGCAAGAGCGTACCCTAAAACCTTTGAGAAACTGGAGGGTTTTAGTAAAGATCAGTCTTCAGAACAATACTTGGTCAGGTGAAGGAGGAATTGACTGAAGGCATCATAAATACCTTGCACAGTAGGATTTTGTTACATAAAATCCCAGATGATCTTAAAATTTATTATTTTTTAATTTTTTTACAAAGCCTTGTCAGTCACTGTTGAGCTGAACCAGAGAATTACATAGAGTGCTGGACTGGGCAGTTACTTTAGCACTCAACTCATGAACAGAATATAGCAGCAAGGCATTGGCCAGTGGTTGAGTATCAGTTGAATACAGCAGCCACCCTTGTAACTGTTGCAGTGCTTTGAAAGAAAGGCATATGACTTCTTTTGGTTATATGGGTGACTAGTGTAACTCTACATTTGATAACTGTAGTCTGTAGTGTAAACAGATTATTTATGCAGCTATATCAACACAAACTTCTTTCTCCTTTGTAGGAATACATCTATTTCTTTTTCTGTCCTTTACGGAAACGTACTGGTGCAGTTTTAGAACAGCTTAGATGCCTTTTCCCAGCTGTTCCATACAGAAGACCATTCTTGTGTCTTGTTTGTCAGGAAATTAGAGAAAAATTAAATTCTGATCCGTTAAATTATAGTTATATGTAGGGTATCTTGTAATTTGTGCTTATGCTAATAGCATTCTTTAGCTTGAACTGGAATTGCTGCAGGAAGTGAAGTGCTCAGTGGAGCATGTATTTTACATAGCAGTTGGATAAACCTGACCATCTTTAGCCAAGCAAAGTTTTGTAAGGAGCAGCAGCAATTATTTGACATAAATCTGTTCAGTTGTACTGCTTCACACCAGAGATTCACCTGATATGGTATCATCTTCAGCAGTGATACTTCTCCCAGCACTGCTCTAGCCCCTCTGTTTTCAGCTCAGAGGCTTCCTGAGCCAAGTGGAATTTCTCAGTTTTTCTTCCATGAACACACTGAGCTCCTCTTGCGCTCATGTAAACATCATCATCCTTAGATGAGGATTTCCATGCCTGCTGCTTCGTTTGTTCCTCCTATGTTGCTTCTACATGATGTGTTCTCAGCTTACAGAAAAAGTTGCTGGTCCCAAATTGCATGATTTCCCATGTTGTAGTGCTAAATTCCAATTTTCTGGCATTCCATCTCACAAAAAACCCCATGAGCTCTTCTCTATAACTACCCAGTCCTCTTTGTACTGGTGGTAATTCCTAGTGTGGTGTCATCTACGCAAACTTCATGAGCACATTTTCACTCCTTGGCTATTAAAGTATGAATGCTACAAGTAATCTGTCTTGTGATAATTTCCAATTTTAATGCAGTCTGTTGTAGTTTTTCCTTTTATAGCTCTTTGGTCAATTTCTTCATGTATCTTGTAAGTCTTATTTCTGTTTGAAATATTTAAGTATTATTTCTTTAGTAAAATTAAAGTAATACTAAATATTAATTCTATTTTAAATAATTTCATGTGGGGGACAGTAACAAACATTTTAGTTAAATGTATACTGCCTAACTCCACTTATAAAACTGATTTCTGGTACAGCAGTAATGAAAATGTTAGATAAGACATTGGATGTGAGCTGTCTGACCTGAAAAAATGAATTAATGCTGTGTTCGTTTACTTCCATGTCTTTGTTACTTCCTTCAGTATTCTGGAAAAACCCTAAAACCTCATATAGTAAAAGAAAGGTTTATAAGCTGATGAAGCTTAATATCAAAACCAGGTAAGCAGTTTTACCCTTTCTGCATCCTAAGAGTTTGAAAATTTCCAGAACTCCCCTTCCAATGGATAGAAGCTTCCTAATTAACGTGCTCTGGTTTATAATGTTGGGGGTTTTTGTGTGTGTCAGTGCTATTCTGTAGTTTAAAAGGGACTATGTTCCCTTTGGTTATTTACTTGAGATGTTTGTATCCACATCCCCTTTTAGTCTTGTTTTGCTCAACTAAATAAGCTGGGTTCTTTGTCCAGCCCTTTTAAAAGGACTCTCCATCTGTTTGATTGTCCTGTGGTTCTTCTCTACACCTCTTGCAATATGAAGTCATCTTTGTTGCATGTGAGTGAACAGAATCATACACTGGAATGAGCTTTTGTGAGACTATCAAACAACAAAAGTGCTTTCTTGGCTCTAAAAATTTCTCAAATTTCTGCATTTTAGCGTTAGCTTGTTTGCCTATTTGGGGAAGACACCCAAGCTGACAGCACATGCAAATGCTGTGAATTGCCTGATACATACAGATCTGTCCTTCCCTTTACAGCTTTAACTTTTAAGAATGTAAATTATATTAGGAAACTATGTATGAAGCTACATTCTAGTTAATCCTATTTATGCACATCCATGTCTTCCTGAAGGATTGTTCTGATTATTTTTCAGGTTTTCTTGGTAGCGGTAAACCCTATTAATTCAGTCCTGCCTCTTATTCTAAAATGACTAAATAAAACATTAAATAAATGATGTATAAACTGATTTTTCCAGATCTCCCATTTGGTAGTTTTGGTAAAATCTCACTGTTTCTTTTGTGGCTTAGCTTGTCCTAAGGAGAAAATGGTGTAACTTTTTATCCCTTTTTCTTTCCCCTCCACATACATAGCCTCAGCATCTGTGTTTTTCATAAATATAAGACAAGGCATAATCAGCTATGCTCAATACAGGTACCGATTACTAAAGGTTGCAGTTTGGTCACCATTCCTTGTGAATTGTTAGACTCTGCATTCATGTGACCTGCTTCCTCTTTGAATGACAAAAATGTGTAAAACCAGCAATTTAACCACACCACCACCCCCAAAATAGTGTTTAATTTGTTGGTATGCCAACCTTTGATATATTTTAAGAGGCATGTTGATTTAGGTGTGATCATAGGCCTGCATGGTTTTTTGTCTGAAAGTATTATGTATGTTGGTTTTTTTGTCTTGGAGTGCAGAGGGCACCTTGCACTACTCTTTTTCCATATCTTTTTTGTTTGTTTGTTTTTGTGCTGATGTTTTTGAACTAGGTTGCATTTGTTGTACGACTGCTTTATGTTAGAGTCACTGCAGAAAGGATGTTGTTGCTGAGCGTATGTGGAATTGAATGACTTAGCACTTGCTCTGGTTTGTTTCTGGCAGTTGGGTTGCTGATGTGAAATGGTAAGTGTGGTTGGCAGACTCTTTGTGGAAGGAGATGTGACATGCAGGAGAAAATAGTGACTGATGGGGAAACAGTGAGTGCATGCATTATAGGCTTTTAATTCCATTTGCTTGTTATCTTTTTCTGGTCCTCAAAAAAACTTAGCGAGGTTGGGAAGCTTTAAAGCTCTGGAATGCTTTTTTTTTTTGTTCCCTTCTTATAGCTTTAGAAGTTTGAGATAAGAATTTATGTGAAAGGTTCTGTTCTTTCAGTATTGGATACCTAACTGGATTTTATTAGTAACATGTTCAAAAAAGTGCACTGCTGCTGTAGAGGTTGTTTTAGAATGCCACAGTAATGTTGCACATCTCAGAGGTAATACTGCATTCCAATTGTAGCCTAAAATGAAGAACACACACACACACACAAAAAAAGGAAATCAGCACTTAAATAAAAAAAGGGTTAACTTCAGATATTTATTTCTGAAATCTGGCCTCTTCTTCAGGGAATAGTCTATGTGCAAGAAACAAAGCTTTTTACATCACTGTTGTTCACAGCAGTAGTCTGTGAAAAACTGTTTGCCACTGTTATTAATTCTCTTACTTATTTTCCACCATCTGAAGGAGATACGTGTGGTATGGGTTTCAAGTATTTGGAAGTAGGAAATGAGCAGAGAACACAGAAGATGGTGAACCCCAAATTGAGGACTGCTTTTGTAACTGATTCTGCTGTGCCAAATGCTTACCTTAGATACCATGTCACTCAGATTCATCCTGTGTGGGGTATAGATGATACACAGTTAATGATTATTTAATCACAGAAGCCTAAAGGGGAAGAGATTATGGAGTTCATTCCTTTCAATTATCTGAAAAGATTGTTTTCTAATCTCATTAATAAATTTAATCAACATTACTCAGAAATTACTGTGTTCTTCACTACTTCACTTCCTGTGCAGAAATGCCTGTGTTCTTCACTCCTGGTAGGATGTTGAAGACCTTTCTAGAGGCTGTTTAGGTGGGCTAAAGCACTACTTACTGTATGTGTTTCATGGTGTGCTGTAAATACAAATTATTATTACTTTTTTTCTTGCTCACTTTTCAGTGATAGTTACTGCTGTAGAAGCAAAAGATGTTGGAGCACTTAGCACTATTCCTTACTCACAGTAGTTGTTCCTCATGATGAGACCTTCAATATGGATTATGTCCTTTGTGGTACTTTAACCCGTGCTTAGATAAAAGGTCTCCATTAGTTTGTAAGTAAATAAACTCATATGAAATCCACCTCTGAGGACCTGGCCTATGAAATTTTTCACTCTGTAATTCCTGTGTCTAACCAGTTTGAGTTGTGTGAAATTCCTGAAGTGGAATAAAAACTATGTAGCTGGAGCCACATAAAGACTTCACCAACCAAAGTTGAAGACATTTACACTGTCGCTATCAAATTTGAGGATAGTCTCTGGCAAAATGAAGGGATTTTGTGTGCTGAAACTTTCAGGGAAATAAAACTGAACTGGTTCCACAGCAATGGGTAAAGCTGTAGTTTGGATAACTCTTGTGAGGCACCACATGTAGCAATTTGTAGGTTATGGCTGGTTACTAGAATTCAATCCAAGTTGACATTGAGGGGACTAGATTTCATTGAGGTAATTTGTACCTCTGGAAAAACGGATATGAAATTGAGAGGTGGAATAAAAATGCTCCAACTGGCCTCGTGTTGCAATACCAGAGTAGGGAAGCTGCCCCATTCTGCAGTTCTGCAGAAGCTACAGGCGGTCTTGAGCGGCCTCTACTGGTTCACCCGCAGGAGATGAGGCAGCAAGAGAAAAGCTGCCGGGATTGGGGTCTTGGTGCTTTTTATTAATTTTTTTTTTTTTCATTTCTTGTAAGAAAAATGTTCCATTTGGGCACTGGGGAAAAACGGTCTACATAGTAGAAGTAAATGATATGGCTTGTACGAGTTTCTCTGTATCTCTCCTCTTGTCCTCTGTTCTCCAGCTCTGGGCTTGATCAGACAGTCTGTTCAATAAATTTTGTTCTCCTGGATTGTTAACAGAACTGAGTGGGGGATATTGGAGCTGCCAGGTAGATACAGTAACCAGGTTTCATTCAAATTGGGCGAAACAATTAGGTATCCTCTTTTTGATGACAGTTAAAATGAGACATTTGCTCATTAGACAGGGAAGTAAATGCTGATAGATTTGTACAGGCTGAGATTGCTGATGATTGCAGATAGCAAAAGTGCTCTGTAGTTTAGCGTCCAGAAAGCAGAAAAAAGGTATGTTCATGCTGCCTGAATCACAGAGTGCCCTCTACAACAGCAAGCTTGGAACTGGGCATAAGGAAAATGCCACTTGGTTCAGTGATGTATTTGACTGAAGAGGAATATTGTGTGGCTTCCTTTCGGGGGGGAGGAGTGGTTAAGGGGGAGGTGCTAGTTTTAGTGTGTTTTTTAAAGCAAGGTTCCACCAAGAAGTGCTTAGCTACGTTTGTCAGTCCTTGTTTGCCTTCTTCCAAAATACTCATGTGTTAGTCAAAACTCAGTTTTGACTATCTGAGGAGGCCAGCAAGGATAACATATATTTAAAGCATAGTTCCCATTAACTTGAAACACTGTTTTGGGTGTTGAACACTTCTGAAAATTGAAGTTGCCTGGGAAACAGAAGAACATTCTTCTGGTTGGGGTTATACCACTTATGTTGTAGCTCGGTAACAAGGGTACAGACTGGTTCTCTAGAGCTGCCACCACATTTTGTTCAGTACACATTCTAGCTTCCTTAGCGTGAACATGTCAGAAAAATTTCATTGATTCAGCTTCTTTCCTGAAGTAGTGTGCATTTCTGTATTCATTGAATCTGTGTGCAGGTGAACATGTGCATATGTTTTAGGAAGCTGCATATTGCAGTGAAGTTTTCAGTATTTGTGAAAGTCTGTCTAAAATGTGAAGATTAAAAATAAATACAGGTGTAGTGGATAGGTATTGCTATAGTCTTAAAAATAGTTTTCATAATCTTGTGTTACATTTCAGATTGCTTTTAGAAGTGTGCAGTATGTATTCCACATCAGAAAAGGAAATTGATAATCTTTTCAACACTGTTGTTTGATTTGTTACCCATTATCTACCAGAAGAGAACCTCAAATATTTGGGGCAGCAGAATCTTGATACTAATATTACATGTTTTGTTGAAGAATAGTCTACCAGTAGCTGTTAAACTCTCTAGCAATTGGACCTTCTTAAAAGGATCACCTATCTGCCAGCAAATATACCGTGCAAGATATTTTTGTGTTTTGTAATAGAAGAAACAAAAAAGTCCTTTTCCCAGGCAAGTCTGGCAATACCAGGCAATCTTAACAAGTGCTTCAGTAAAGAGAGAAGCACATGATATGAAGTACATGGGTGCTGGCTTTTCTTTTGGGTTCTGTGCCCTGCATTTTCTCATCATTCCATCTGTTGCAGATGGATTATACTAAAATGAGTTTTCACCTCACTACTGATCAAAGTTTGCTGTCGTCTCAAATATTTACATTTCTTTGGTATAGATTAAGTGTACTGCTCTAGTATTGTAGTGCTGCATCCCTGCAGAGGCCAACTTGAATATTGTGGTGTCACGTTTACTTAATATCACATCCGATTCTATCCGGTATGACTGTTCATTCTAATTTCCTGTTACATCTCATTTGTTTTGTCTTTGCCTCCTAGATGTGCTTTTTGAAAATGTTTTGGGTTTTTTTATGACCTTGGCTTGGATAACAGTAAAGGATGGGGCAAACCCCTCATTTTAGTTGCAGTTTAATTTTTCTTTTCCTGCAGCATTATTAGACAGTTTTACACAGTCTGTTCTGAGATGTTGTCCTTAGAAACAGAACCTTTAATTTAAAAACAGATTTGTAATTAAAGATGTTTAAATCCAAGAAGAATCTTGTTAAGTGCCCAGCCCTTTGCTTTTTGATTGTCTGCCACGTAGTACTTGGCAAGAATGTCACTGACTTGTCTAGACAGGTATAAAAGCTTGTTACCAATACATAGTAGGTGTGTGCTTTTCTGCCTGAATTTTTCTGTTTAAACCCCTGTTTTCCTTATTGCTCATCTGTATGTTTAAAGTTTTTGTCTTTAGTTTAACAAAAAGTACAATCAAAACCACCAAAACTTTTAAAGTTACATTTGGATACACTGCTGAAATAGAGCATTTGAGTAATAATTGGGTGTGGTGGGTTGATGCTGGCTGGAGACCCGATGCTACCCCTGCAGCCCCCTCCTCCCAACCTTGCCACACAAACCCACAACATTATGGTTTATTTACAGTCTTTTGTCAAGTGAGGATCCTTATTATATTTCTATTTACTTTATAGAGGCCAGATATCCTGAACTAATGTCATAGTACTGAGCATTTTGAGAATATGTGTGAATTCTGCAATTTGCAGGTGATGTTTTTTCTGGGAGCTCTGTATAGACTGTGATTGTTAAATAGGATTAAGCAGAAGAACTGCTGTTAATTTTTTACTCATACCTCTGAAAAAAAATGTAGAGTTACTGGTTTTTCGTCACGTGCATATTTGTTTTAAAACGTCATAGTTTCAGAGTCGTCTTCAAACTTGCAAAATGTTTGAGCAGCAACTTAACTTTCATGATTCTTCAGTTCTTTGCTTTCTTGAGTGATTTCTCCCTTCTGTAGATGGAAGAAGGACTCATTTTGATTAACTTAGGATATTTGTATTAATATAATGGAGAGCAACGGAAAAATAGAGGCACTGTTTATCAAGCAGTGTAAATCAGAGGGCAAAAGGCAAATGTATTTTTTTTTAATAGGTATCTCTTAAAGCAAATTTTTAGGTGTTTTAAATGTGTGTTCTGCAAGTGCTCTTAATGCTTGAGTTCAATGCCTGCTTTGGATCAAACGGAAAGAAATGGGGCTTATCCTAATACTTAGAATAGTAAATCTGTTATGTCTATTTCAGCTGAGTGTTTAAGCACATCTGCAGATACGACTATGCTAATGGGTGTGATTTACTATATGTAATTTTCACTGGTTGGGAAAGCTGCATTAGTAATATTGATATTTTTCTGAAGATCAGGAGTTACAGCATTAGCTGTTTGCATGGTGAGATAAGACTGACAAAACCTAGATGTAGACAGTTGTTTCACAGAAAATGTGGTTCAAAACCATGTTGAAATAAAAATTAGCTGTAAAATGATGAAAACGGCTTTCCTTAAATGACAGTTATCAAACAGTTGATATTTGTTGTTACTATCTTAGGGTGTCAGCCCTAATTTTAAAATTTTTTTATTTAAAGAGAGTAATTTCTGAACCTGCCTTTTTCTTTTTCTTTTTTCTTTTTTTCTTTTAATGTGAAATTGTTGCTTACTTTCCATTTAAAACAATGTTATTGTGCTGCATGCCAGTCAGCAGTGGGGGGCCAAGGGGCAGGGTGAGCTGTGGGCCAGGCCCTGCAGGTAGGCTGTTCATACTGGGCAAGCAGTCTGCTGTTATGGTTCCAGTTCTAATAATAGTAAAAAAATATGCCCCAAACATCAACTTTGTGAAAACACTGTTTAAATTGAGTTTGCATTAATATAATAATCAAGGTCAGAAGAAGAGAAGGAAAGATGGGAAGTTATTTTGGATAGGTAGATAAGTAGTGAGTTAAAGGCCTTTTGATACAGATTTTTTTGATGTGTCTGTGTTCACAAACTAGAAAAGAGACAAAGCATTTTGAGCAGTCTACAGTCTGGATTTGGTTTGTGTTGGATACTATGGGCTGTTTCACATACAGTTTCTGGGAGATCTAAAATAGTCCCCCACAAATCAATGTCCTCTTCCTGCAACTTTGGTGCATCAGCGTTGCTTATAAAGAATCTCACCAGTTTTTATTTTTCCTGTGGACTAGATGCAGCAGTCAGCTCTCATGTCTGACGTGCTTGTGCTTCCACTGGTCAAACCCATGGTTCTGGTAGCATAGGGGTAGCTGGGTGATGAGAGGCTTGGAAAGCTGCAGAAAACAACCAGTCAAGGCTTAAGAAGTAAATGATGGAGCTATATATATCAGCCATGTCTGGGAAGAATAAATTCTTGAATGAGCAGTGGGTGGGATGTAAAATTTAGTGATCTGGAAGGGTCAGAAGGCATTGGTTTAAACTACTTGCAAATAAATGATTAAATGGTACTGATAAATAAAATGGGCTACAGAGAGAAATCAAGGAGGAATACAGAAGCTTCTGTGTGTGGAAGATGTGACTTTTCTCTCCCCTCATCAGAAAAGTAGTAGTCTGAGAGAAGAGAACTACAGGAGTTAAGTTTTTTATAGCTCATCTTCCTTAATGGATCTAATAGGGGAACTACAGTAAGCAGTTTGAGGGGTGTCTCTGCCATCATGCCGTTCCTGTCAGTGTGGTAGGCAGACAGCAGAAGCTCAAGTGGTTTGTGGAAGTCAGACTAAGTGTTGCTTGGAATCTTAAAAAGAAGTAGCTGTAGACTGTGTTTTTAAATAATGTAAGTAGTAAAGCTACAATGATTTTTTCATTATTGATGTACAGAAAAGAATTCTGTTTGTGTAGGGAGATGAGAAGGCTTGTAAATTAATGTTTAGACTGTCATCTGTCATACAGCTGTTTCTTGAGTGGTTTCTATAACTGTGGTGAGGTACATTGTAAATAGGCTTGTGACTTTTGCTATTCCCACAGGGGGAAAAAAAAAGTGAAATTTTATAAATAATGACCTGTTAGTGAATATTATCTTTACTGTCTTTTTGAAAGAAATTTTTTGTTTTCCCCAGAAGGTACGAATTCAGAGTGCTATGATCTGTGAAGTGTGCTCAGGTGAAGAATTAAAGTGGGGTAGTAGTGTTAGAAAAGCGTCAACATTTTCAACTGATTTGAATGTAGCATGCTTGGTTCTCAGTTGCATTGTGGCTTTCTTAAGGTTGATCTTTAGTTCAAAAGCTATGAAAAATGATCAGGAAACATGGAACCTGCCATGTAGGAATGGTTTATTGTGAAAAAAAACCCAACCTTCCTGGAAGCTTTTAACCATTTGTTGGGTAGAGAGAACCAATTTCTGACAACTAGTCAAATAAATTACTTTTTGCAGGCAAGTAGAGAGTCAGTAGAAGTTTGTATTAGTTGGAATTGCTGTCTTCATAAACAAAATTACTTTTACCTATGAAATATACAAGCTGAACACTTGAAATAGTTTTGCTTACTTGTAGTTGCTTGTGTAATGTTTTGGGTTTTTTTCTGAATTTGTTGTTAAAAATTCTTCCATTTCCAGAAATAAATATTTAGTAGTACAGGTCACACAGTGACTTAATTTGTGACAGCTAATATGTGAGCTAAAGTAAAATATCTCCTATTAGTATGCAATAAAAAGTAGGGTGCCTTTTTTTCTTTTTAATTTTTGTTTAATGGCTCACAGAATTTTAAATGGTAAATCTTTATTTCATTTTCTGTTTTCAAATACACTTTTTTAATCTAGGCCATGTAACTTTGTTGTTCTGTTCCTAGCAGGTTATAAATTATGTTTGTTCCTGGTAGGTTTTTTCAACTTCTGACAGAGAATTAACTGAATTGGCTGCATAAGAGGAGGAAATACTTTCTCTGTGCCTGCCCAGAAGCTACAGCATTAATCAAACTTTTGAAAGCAGTTTAGAGGCACAAGAATTACTTTATCACAATGTGTCGTGGGCAAGATAAGGATGAGGTTAGAACGTGGACTTTCCAATATGTAAAAAAAAAAAGTGATATATTTTCTTCATGTCACTCCATCTAAGGTAGCAATTGCTTTATTCATGGCTTCCCTTCTTTAAGATGCAGAGCTCTAATCTTGGAAGATCTGGACAGTGAAGTTATTCCATATACCTTACCAGTTTGTGTAAAATTAATTTATGTTAAAATACATTTATAATGATGTAGCTAACAGTTTCTACCTTCCCCCTGCAAGAAGTATTCTTGAAGTTCAAGCAGGTCAAAGATTGTCTAGTGAAGTTTTATTTGTATCTCATGCTGAATAAATAAATCTTCTATGAGGTTTGCATTTGCTATCTTTATAAGACAACATTATAAATATGCTACTTATTGAGACAAATTACTTTGAGGCAATAGTTCTGTATTTGGTATTTTTCTTGGTGCTGGGAGAAGTTGTGTCTCTCACAAGCTTTCGAGAATGGTAGGAGTGATGCTGTTGTAAGTCTTTCCTGGAATTTATGCCATTTCAGCTGTTAAAAGGTCAGTCAGAGATTTGCAGTAAATGCAATGTAGATGTTCTGTTAATTTTCTTTCTTTTTAAAGCATGGGCCTTTACCATTTATTGGGGTAAAGATTATTTTCAGTATCTCAATAGTTGAATAGACTATGGTTACTCTTACAGTAAAGCTTTTATTATTTGTATTTTTTAAGGTGGCTGGTCATGAGGATGCCTGCTTTCTTGTCAGGTCTGACAATTAGAGGAAGGAGTTTGTACTTAATCTGAAATTCAACTGGAGAGGAATGTCCTTCAAAGGTTTTTAGTTCTTAGGTTGATACCTCTCCCCACCCCAGTGTTGAAAACTGTTTCTACAGAGCCAGAAAACCAGGTTTATAGTTAGGTGGTGCTTCTCTGGAAATAAACTGTAAAAAGGCTATAGTAAAAACAGTTTTTAGAGATGTTCTGTTTTGTAAAGCATTGGTTTGATTGCTTGGAAGAAAACCAGACCGACTCACTCAAATGGGCTGCTGCTTAGTATGTACTTAATAAGGTGGATTTTTTTTTTTTAATAAGTATAAGCTTTTCCTTAGACTGCCTGCTAAAGAAGATTAAAAAGGCAGCTGTGGCATTTAAGATAAAGTTGATTTGTATAGGATGTCCTGTAGAGTATGTTGTCTTAATTGCTCAGAGTAGCTGCAAACGACTTAAGGACCTAGGATAGCTGACTACTTGCCTTCTTTACACAATTGGTTTTAGCTATGTGGTAGATACTGGAACTGATGCGAAGGTGCTCCTAGTTTCAACAAGACTGAGATACTTTTGACCTATGTAATTGATACCATTTGCATATGCTGAAATGAAACTGTAAAGGACAGACCTTCTCAGTGTTCAACCCCTCAAGGATTATGAGGAGTTATTTCCTGTAAGGGTTGGGAAATGGCATTCTCTGCCTGAATGCCTGGTGCTCAGGAGAGAAGACTTGCTGAGTCAAAATGGGTGGGTACAGAGACTGATAATTTCCTTCCAGGATCAGAAGACAGGCTGAGAGAGCAGCAGACATCCCAGGAGAGCACAGGTTAGTGATCTGGGCTAAATTATGGAGAGAGGAATTTCTGTTAGAATACGCCTGAAGAAGGCTGGTTGAAGAGGAAGCCTCACAAGACTGTGTATTACCCATTGGAGACTTCTTTCTTCCAATCTTAGGTGTGGCTTAACAGCTATTCCAAGGTAATAAGGAAACTTGGTGATTTCTTTTTCTCTTCTTCAGCAACCCATACTGTGCCTTTTATATGGGTGTGTACTCACATGTGTTTTTCTTATGTTCTCCAGGCAGTGAAGGAGAACTGCATACAGCTGCATGAAAGACTGCAGCTCTGATAGGTTGGGATCTTGACTGGATAACTGGTTTTGTAGATCTTCCTGTGGCTTGGTTTTACTCAGTGTGTTATAGTTAACTTCTCCCTTTAGGTAGCAAGACCAGAATGTAGAAAATAGACACAAGCTAGGATAACTCTAGAAGAAAATACTGTTTTATAGGTTTCAAAAGGGATGATAAAGGCTTGTTGGATTGTGACACCTGAAAGAATACTGGTCAATGATTCAATTGTCTTATCTTTGAAAATCTTTACTGGAAATGCTGCATGAGCAAAATGATAAAAAATATATCATATCCTACTGATTTGCTGTGTTGTCATGCTGTATTGGTAAACTCTCTTGTCATAATCCTGTGTTGTTTCTGAACTGTCTTGAGTAGCTCTGCAGCATGGCTAACAGGGTATGTTGAGTGTCAGTGATGTGTGTGTTTCCATGACTATTGTGTGAAGTGTGTGGGCCCAGACTGCTACAAAAATACGGGATGCAAGTAAGCCCACAGTCCGTGCACCTGACTTTTCACAGGAGGATTTGTATCTCAGCTACATACAAACCAAATTTTGAGAAAAAGCTCAGTGACACTTTTCAAAAAGGATTTATTTTAAATTTACATCTGTGCTCTTATAGATGAAATGACATAGTGATTTCACTAGGGATTAAATGATTATTTTAAAACACATTGCTTTTATAACAGGTATTTAAAAAAAATCTTGGAACTTGAAACTTCAGTTAAGAACTTTGAAAATGGATGATTGCTGTCTGAGACAGTTTTTAGATACTAAGATAATGAAATTTTTTTGTTGTTTTGTATGGTTGTCTTAATCTTCCAACTGAAATTTTGGGCTTGACTGAGGGTCTATAATAGGTTGTGCAAGTGTTTGTGTGGGTTTTTTTCCTTGGTTTTAATTAATTGAGAGTTTGGAGAAGAGGAGGCTGAGGGGAGACCTTAGTGCTCTCTACAACTATCTGCAAGAAGGTTGTACTGAGGTGGGAGTTGTTCTGTTCTCCCAAGTAGGAAGGGAGGATGAGAGGAAACGTCCTCAAGTTACACCAGGGGAGGCTTAGACTGGAACAGGCTGCCCAGGGAAGTGGTCACCATTCCTGAAGGTGTTCAAAAAACCCGGTAGATGTGGCATTTCAGGGCATGGTTTAGTGGGTTTGGTGGTGCTAGGTTGACGACATGACTTGATCATCTTAGAGGTCTTTTCCAACCATAATGATTCTATGATTCTAAAAATACTGTTTAAATATATTCATGTTTGGACAAAATGTGTGTGGGTTTTTTGTTTGGGGTTTTGTTTTGGTTTTTTTTTTTTTTTCTCTCGGACTTAACACTTTCAAACGTGCTTATTTGCTCATCTGCCCCACTGGGCAGCGCTGCATATGCCATTACCACCTCGATCCTCATGCTTGTAATGAGCACACAGTAGTGAAACATGACCGTCCTCTGGGTTGTTTCAGATTAACTGGCAGCTGAAATATGGTATTCCCATGCTTACAAACAATTGTTTCCTACTTGAACTGTGGTTTGAAAAAAAACCAGGGTAACACCTTTCACAGCAGACTGTTTACACTGGAGCAGGACGAGGGAAACAAGCTGTTAGTGACTCTCCTCATGAATAATCTGGAGGGCTGCCAGGCAGACTGAATTGCCATCGGTTTGGAAAATGCAAGAGTGTGATCCGTTCAGGAATGTGCTCCTAACTGCGCTGTGCTGTAGACACAAGATGGGAGACTGTCCCTCGCTGGGCATCAGGATTTCAGTGCCTGTTGAGGTTTGGCTTCAGTTGAAAGGCTTCCTTGGCGGGTTGTTTTTTCTGTTTTGGTTTGTATGTTTGTTTGCAGATGATCCCCTCCCTTAATATCACTTTGACAGACTGAGTTAAAAAGCTGCAAAAAATCACTAACACCTTTGTGAAAGGATGCTGCTTTCAGATTAAGGGAATTGAAGCCATCAAAGTTACATTTTTACTAACAGAAAAATATGTGGTGTGCTGCTTTGCTCCAATGACAAGGAAATTTGCTGGGTAGCTGTTGACTGTAGTTTTCTGTTGACTGTTCCTCTGAAGTTCAGTGGTAACAATTCTGAGAATCAGTAATCTATGGGGATGAGAGTGAGGCAGCCTGCAAATTGTCGCCTGTTGACGGAGATGTTGAAGTACTTGGGTACTTTCCCAGTGAAACTGTTTTTACACGCGTTCTTTAATAAAAGATTTCAAGCAGCACAAGTATTCCCCTTTCAGAAGTCTGCCGAAGTGACAGTGCTGTGTTCCCAGAGCAGCTTTCTCCAGAGCAGATTGTCAGGTGGGATCAGATGTTCTTACTACTTATATTAACACTCAGCTAAAAGGAAAAGGAAAGAACCATGTAGAATAACTGGGTTCAAGCATTCATTCAAACTCTGAACAATATTTGCCATTTTACTTCAGCTTATTACGTGTTTTCCTATCTCTTTATTAGTTTCAAAATAAAACCCTGGGTAATACATTCTTAGTTTTAAGTTGAACTGAGGGCAGGCTCTGCAGGGTTCTGCTGTGCCACAAGAGGGCATTTTTGGTGCTGACTGCAACTATTAAGGAATAAACTTGCTTTTAATTGTCTCACCTTGGATGAATTAATCTCGAAAAATAGGATTGAAAGGATGCATCTTTTCTCCAAGTTCCTTAGTTTCATAGTTAAGGATGCTTTGATATTTTTGCTTTCCTAGGTCATGGAATTGTTGAATGATTTTTGTAGTGATACAAAGTGTGAGAATTCAGAGTAGAATTGTATTAGATTCAGAATTTTGTGCCTGCTGAAGTTTGTTTAAACAATCTGCCTAGTACTGATTGCAAGGAATTAAGGTGGGCATTGAAGAAAATATGATGGTAGAACTGTTTTCGTTTTAGGACATAATTTAAAACTGTTGTGGTTCGGTATGGAAGACTGTGATTATAAGAACAGTGTATCCTTTTGTTCTGTAGAATACCAGACTAGTAACGCAAGAGGAAATGTACTATAAATATAGCAACATAAAGTACTTGAAATGATGCCATATATATCATTCTGACGTTTCATAGAGTTTGTATTTTGTCACTGAAGGTCAGTATTATTGTAAATGGTAGGAAAAAAATGTGCATAGTAAATTTGACTTGCCTTTTAATTTAAAGATGGCCACCCTTTGTAGAGGATTGAGCCACAGTTTCTTTTAGAAAGCCCTGGAAGACTTACATCTGTTGTTTCCTCCTTGTGCATGAGGACATCTGTATGCAGTTGCCTTGTCATGTGCTTGGGATGTGAGTGTGCCTGTAACTTGTGAGTGCATATTCTCTTAAGAACACGGAGGCGTCCTCCAGTCCTCCAGCGTGTGCTCTTATCAGGTGAGAGGATACATCCATGCACTTCATTTGTTTATCTTGATTCTCAAACCTGTAATGTGATAAGGGCACTCTTTACTCATCAAAGAAAGTTGAAGGAGCAGAATGCCAGAAGAGTTTATCCAACTTGAAATATGTCTGGTTTTGAGCATTCCTCAGGAAATATGGCTGCAAGGAATGGCATATAAGCTAGGTGAATTGTTCTGGCAGGTTTGTTGTGCCTGCTCAACTACTCTTCAGGGATTTTCTGATCTCACTGAATGCAAAACATAATTGTAGTAGGTTTTTGTTTGTTTTCTAAAATGTGGCAAATCAAGACCAGCCACCCATTGTTCACGCTTTCAGGTTGGTGGGCCAAACTTAGGATAAAGACGTTAGAAAATACTAGAAAAAATGAGAATTTGTTGCCGCGAAAATTCTATCTTCAGCAAAACTGGGCTATATTGTTTTAATGTCATATTTGCTCCATTAAATTCATGTTAAAACCCAAGCAAATATGTATTTAATAATCCATATATTATTAGCTTCAAAGGTAATACTAAGTCTCTGTTGATAAAAACAAGTTATGGAAATACCTTTAGCTTTATTAATTTCAGTCACTTGGCGTTTTTTGCTGTTGTGTTTATGCTCTAAAATACTCCAGTTCATACATGAAAGTTGTGCTGAATTGTGCCTTTGAAAGTCAGTGATATGCTTTGCATCAGGAAAACAGACAACTGTAGTTTTGTTGTTCAGTTCTTCACCGTTTGTCCATGATATTTCAAAGTATAGTTGAATCATTCCAAGTACTTCATGTGGAGGGGTATGGAGCCTATTACAGAATTACTCTACAGTAATAGAGTAATTCTCTATTACTTTCCACAATGAGAAAGTGCGTGTGCTGGTAACTCCTGCTATTTACCCTAAAGGAACAGTGCTTTGTCATTATAAAGAGTTTATACTAGGATGGCAATTAAAAGCATTTTACTTCTATTTTTAAAACTTTTTAGCTTGGTTTTGCATAGAAATGCAAAAATAACTAGTTCCAAACTAACGTTCTGGTCTTTTCCCAGTGTTTGGGGTGACAGTGAAAAATGTAGAAAGCTGCTGGAGAACTGGCTTTTAGAGAGAGAGAGAGACTCCATTAAATAAGAGTAAAGGCAAAGTATTTACAGTCTTTGACTAGCCCTTCTTGGGTTCTTAAAGTGTGTTCATTTAAGAAGTAGACATAATTGGCACCAAGTAATTATTGTTTTGAAAGTCTTAATTGAGGCTTGGCTTGGCTTACTCATGAAATCTCTGTTGTTTTCCTCTATAAATTCTGCTATAAATTAGTGTTAAACTGCAAGGAAAGCTGGTAGAAGTCCAAAGATATACACCTATGCAACAGATGTACTTGCCTGCAGATACGTGCATAACTCGGAGCTCATACTGCCAATAAATCACTTTTCAAAAACCCTTCTGTTCCAAATCTGGAGTCTGGGAAGTATGACAAGTTGTGCTAGCTCTATTTAAAAACAAACATACCCTCCCTCTTCCCACACATGCGTGTGTAGAAATGACAGGACTTAATATTTACATAGGACTGCCGAACTTGTATCCATACATGAGGGTATAAAAAATCCATCTCTGGATTTGTGGAAAATAAGACGTTAAATGACTTGTCAGAAGTCATGTTTTGGATGGTAATGTTTTACAAAGATGCTGCTACTAATAAATATTTCCAGTGGAGGCCTATCCAACAAATCAAGCAGGAGATTCCAGGGAAGTTCCATTAAAACTTCATTGTTTCTTCGAATTGGTAGGGCTCTTGAATAGTAGAATAAAGGGCCTGTTGTAGTGTGAAGTATTTTCAGCCAGCCTTGTTCAGAGAAGACAATGATTGCTTTTGTTCACATGTGTAATCTAAATGGCAATTTTCAAGTAATGATGTTTAACTTCTGGTACCTTCAGGATGGCTTTGGAAAATAATATCTTCAGCTAAGATGATTAAAGAGATTGTACTTTTTAGACTGGATATTTTTCAAAAAGTTTTCTAATTTAACACTGTAACATTTTAGCAATTAATAACAGAAGAGGGAAAGAATTAGTGGAGGGTTGTGTATAGAATGTGAGTGACTGTTCCTAAACATATAATGTTTGGACATAAGCTTTTCCAATTAGGAGATTACCTGGCTGTATACTGGTCTATGAATGAGTAAACATTGTCTCCCACTGTACTTCTATGACTACTGTATTACTTGGTGTGGGAAAAGTACAGTAGTGAACAAAACAAACAGGATAAAATGAGAGCATGTCTGTGGTTTAAAGCCAGGGCCAAATCCAGGGAATGTTAATTTGGCCATGATGTGCATGTTCTTGCTTGCAGTAGTTTTGAATATGTCATCTGCTGCCATTTTATTGCAGGCAGAATTGTTTGGTGTAGACAGCACAGTACCTTGCCACAGGCATTGTACTTTTGTAAAATCCTCTGTGTGTGACATTGCAGAGTTTTGAAAAGGAGAAAGAAGGGAACGACAGTTTTGTTTAACCTAGAGACATTATCCATTTGACTGGAACTAAGTAGGATGGGTTGCAAATTCTACACTTAAAGTAATAGAACAAACCCAGAACAATTAATAACAGCATATATATATATCTCATAGCTTTGCTTTTTTATAAGTCTCTACTACAAATATTTAATAAGGAGAATAATGAACTGGTTAAAACCAATAGAAGTTGTTTTTTGTTATTGTTTAGCACATATATTTGGGGTTTTTTTTTTTACTTTATCTTCACATTATATTTTACACAAAATAAGGTGTCAGTACTGGCTTTACGCTAGCTATGTACATTGTTGTAGATGGGGATAATTGTATTTACTGGCGTGTTTCCCTCATGGTTATTTTGGGTGGGGGAATCTTGAAATGTAACAGATTATGTCCAGATTGGTTAATACAAACTTTTTTTGTGATGATTCAGCTAGTGACCTTGAAAGTGCCTTTTTAGAAAATGAAATTTCTTTAGCAGTAATCTTCAAACTTGTCATCCATTTTGAGGCATTTGTTTAGGCCTTTTGTTTTTAATCTAACAGGTGAAATTAGATTATAATGTGTTTACAATTTTGAATCTTATTAGAGTTGGGCTTCTACCATATTTTAAAAGATTAATTTTATATAGCTAAACTAGCCAAAGTAAGAAAATAGTTATTGCTGTTCATTTCTGAAGAATATAATAACCATATGTTTCTTACATAATTAGACCCTAGTCTAAAACTTTGTAGAATGATGGTTGGTTTTGTATATGAGCGTTTAATTTTATGTAGAAAACTTAGGTAAACCATGGCCATGGTACAGATCAGCAGTGCCTTATGTGGTAGTACTGATATGCATGTTTGTCCTGTCTTACCTCTTTTAACGTCATTGTAGTATACTTGTTGCTTTGGGCATGAGGATTTACTAGGTCTGTGTAATTGTTACTGTAGCTGAGATTTTGTGTGACCATAAATTCATTTGCATCATGTGAATATAATTAACTCTCATTATCTGTTCAGTTATCTGAGTTGTAATCAGCTGAAAAAGTAGTGGAGATACTGTATTCAGTGGCCAGAAGAAATGCAGGAATGTGTAAACAGAGGTCTGGTTTGTGTTGGGAAGTGCTGGACCTCGGTTGCCAGCATCGAGTAGCCATCCAGGACAAGAAGGCGGACATGCAGAGGAGGAGAAGGTATCAGTAAGTCAGAACAATTATTGTCTGAGACTCCGCATAGAAAGACTCACATAGGAAAGTGCTACAATGTAAAGGAGTAGGATGTTTTATAGCATTTTCCCCTGTTAATTCTGTAGCTATGGATGTGCCCATTGCTCTCCTAAAAATGATTGCTGAAGTATTAATCTCTTTAAAAGTCGATACTGGCAGTTTGAGAACTCATGTCTTGCTTGTAAACAAGGTACTGAATTTCAAACTAGATTTTTGAGATCCCATCACCTTTCTGGTGATATATATTATATATATCCTCGTTGCATATGATATTTCACTAGAATGCGTGGCATTAATTCTGATGGGGTTTCTACCAAAGTATACACAAATAGTGAGTATTAGCAAACATATGTAAAGATAGGAGGCAAAAATTGTGTGGGAAATAGAGGAGAACTTTGAAGACCCAAATGTTTACTTGCACACTAACGAATTAAAATATTTCAGTGATCTGCTGAATAAGAATTAAAGGTTTTATTCTGTTATCTTTAAAACAAATGTCTTGACTTTTTCCAGAAGCTGTTTCTGTTCTCTGAGGTAAACCCACAGTATTTCATCTATCTTTTCTTTTTATACTAGTTTTTAACAATAGCCTTTCAAGGAAGCTCAGAGTATGCTGATGGCTGAGAAGTATTCATAAGTGAAATTTTAATGGATGAAAAATGCTAAATAGTGGGTCACTCAAATGAATCTACAGAAAAAGCTTGAATGTCTTGAAAATTAATGTAGTTACACTCTCATAAACCTGGGCTTGTTACACATTCATTTTTGTATGTTTTTACATTCTTAACATGCATTTCTCTTGCAGTTTAACTTTTTTCTCAAGTATGCTAAGGAATATATTAAAACTGGGAAGACTTGGCTGCCAAGAGTTCTGCATTTCAAACCAGGATATTTTTATAATGGGAAGATAATACCTGCCTATATAGAAGATATCATAGCTAAACATTTTGATAAAGAGTTAAGCTTTCAGGGTGTGTGGGAAGTGTAGCAAAGCCTGTGGCTGCCAGTATAGTTTGGAATTTTTGTGAACGTCTGGAATGAGTGGAATTAGGGGATAGATGGGTGTTTTGGGAAGCATATTTTTCTATTTGTAGCTTAGTGGTCAGTTTTTATTCATGCTTGTATCATTGTTGACAAATAAAGTCAGTTGTCAGACTCCATGCTGATCTAGCACGAGGTGCAGTCCTGCCATAGAAAATGGACAAAAGCTCTCTGGTTAGACTTTCTTGTGATACCAACTTAGTAGTTTAAATGAGTTTTTAGATTTGTCATAGATCAGTTCTGGTGTCAAATTATTTTATGTTCTTGGATATTCCTAATGTAATCTGATCGTGAAGGCTCTAATCTGACAGTTATTCTTTTCAGTATCTCTTTATACCCATTTCTATAAACCTGTTCCTTGGCATAATTTTGGTTGAAAATACGCTGCCATAGCACTTCCTGAAAATAATTTTAAAAATATATGCATGTATATATTTAATTTAAAATTTTTTGTGCTATATATGCAAGTTTAATGAGAGAAGAACATTCACGTATTCAGTGGATGTTTTATAGTTGTGTATGTATGAGAATAAATATTGTGTGATTTGAGGGTGTTCAGTGGTATGTTGATCTTGGTTGAATAGCTATTGATTTAATAAATTACTTCGGCATTTAATATCATATCTTTTCAATACAGTCTGAGAATAAACAGCAGAATACTTAAATACATAATATATATAATATATAATTACAAGTATATGTATGTACATATATATAAAAATTCACACAATACAATTATATTAAAATGTAAATTGAGAATATTAATCACACTAATTTGTCCTATATGTAACCAAGTTTTGCACTGAGACACATTTTTACACTAGAATTAGTATATAGACATATCAATTGAAATGTTTTATAAATGTACTGCAGTTTAACATTAAAAAATGTGAATAATTAAGGAGGATTGTTTTTAACCGTGTTTCTGAATTGTTGAATATTACTTTAGTAGAAGTATAGTTTTAGTTCTACCTTTTAGCATCTTTCATTCTTTATGCAATGTTATTTGCTGAGATAGTGCTTTAGGACTGCTCTGCATTTTTACCCTGGGTAGTTTCTAGAGGTGTCTTTACCATGAATATTGAAAACATGTTTTTAGTGTTCTTATGGGATTTTTTTTACTCCATAAGAGAGACTGTTCTAAGGGTGTCTGGATATGCCCATGACATCTCAGCTGCCAAAAGGATAAGTGTGTAAAACAAAATATCTCTATTCTGAAAGCTGTGCCATCTGTCAAGCCACCTTTGGTCTTGTGGGGACTCAGCCATTTTATGATCGCACAGTGAGCAAGCTCAGCCAAATCCATGATGTGATATGCTCATCCATGCCATTTTTTTTTTTGTACTTTCACGCATGTCTTCTTTATTTGTTACAGTCTTGAAGCTATTAGTAAGAAATCATATACAGATTTACTTTGTCCAGCTGAAGCTATCTAACATAAATGACACCTGAGAAAGTTACTTTCAGGTTCATTTATAGGTAGCAAAATACAGACTTTTCTAGGGCAACTTCACCTGTCTTGAAGCTGACATGTAAAATGGATCAGATGAATTGTTCCCCCAAAGTCCTTTTTTTTTTTTTTTTTGCTATCAAATGCAGTGGACTGGGGTGCAATGACTAGCTCAGCTGTTGATGTTTAGAGATATAAGAAGTAAATCGCATACCTTGTCTTATGTGGAAACTTACCGTGCAGCTACTTTCTACCAATTATTTATGTAGCCAGTACCTGGTCTTTTGGTACATGACTATGAGAGTGGCTTACCTCTGTAGCTGTTCTGGGTAAAGAACTTTCCTTAAATGCTTTCAGTAGAGATACTAAAATTAATACCTACTTGCCAATTTCTGGGCTTGTTGATTTAGGTTCAGAGAGGAGAACTTCTCCTTGTTTGGCAGTGTTTTCAGCCTTCTAGTAGTTTGGGACTGATTTATAAAAGAAAACAGTAGTGTTGTCTTTCTTAAAATGGATGTTGTTATTTCAAACTGGATAGTTGCTTCGGTGTTGTACAATTTCGTGGGTTTTTCTTACTTAGTTGAGATACTCTCTGGGATTAATCAAAGTTTTGATTCTAAAGAGAGTCTGAATACAGATTCAGATATCTTGCTGTTTTTTCAATGTTCGGTTTGGCTCTAAAATGTATTCTGCCTACATACAATTAAGCTGTTCAACAGAGTCTTTAGCTTTGCTTCTCGTTTGTGACAGTAGCTGTTGTGAGCTTTCAAATTCCAAACAGCTAACAAAATACTGTCAGCAGAAGACAAAGAACTAGAGCGATTAAAGTCAGAAAATTCATGAATAAAGCATTAAAAGTACTACAGTACCTATTTTTGAAGTTTCATTATTAAAAAAAAACAAACCTCTTTTTGACTTTCCCCTTCACTCCAATTGGTGTCTTTGTTTACATTTTTTTCAGGTTATAAATTGTTATAAATCTTGGAAAAGAACCAAGACTTTTGAAAACAACTGACTGTTAGGTACTTTTATACTTTTTCTTCTCTTTGGTACTGTTTCCCAAGTCAGCTCTCCTTGCCCCATTAGGCATAGGTATTGTGTGTTTGGAGAAGTTTTAAGTCGTGCCTTGAACGTTGTTGCTTCTTAAAACTTGGCAGGAATTTTTTTCTTGAGTTTTGATTTTTTTATGAGGGGGGCATTATGTGTTTGGTTGAAGTAGTTGTTGCCACAAATAGCCAGTGGGCTACTTAAATCCAGTCTGTGGGAACGGAAGAGTCAAAGAGACAAAACATGTACCTGTTTCTGAGCATTTCTGTAAAACAAAGGACAAGAAAAGTAAATGATGTAATTTTACCACTCTAGGTCATTAAAGATGTAACCTGAAGCTTCCTGATTTAGGTAAATTTTGGATTACTGTGTGGCTGAGTTAGAAGCCAATTAATTCAACTTCTTCACTTTCATTAGAAAAAGGTGTGAAGTCCTATCCTGATTGCTGTGGATGAAAACTCCACAAATTAAATAGCTAGTAAGTTTCATGAGGGGCTTAAATTCATCTGAAACTGAGCTGTCAATGAAAGGGATGCCAACATTTCCACTGTATCTTTCCTTTGCAGTCCTCCTCTGACCAGTCCTGGGACACTTTTGTAGCCTGATGCTCCAGCTCACTACTTTGATCTAGCTGATAAATACATCCTAGGACAGTGTGATTTCAGCTGAATAAACTGCTTTTCACTTTGTTGCGTGGCAGCACAAGCACCAGCGCTGGTCCAGAGGAAGCATTGGAAAGGCAGGAAGTGGGACTGTTCCTTTCAGTAACAGTGGGATCTTAGTTGGACTTCAGCTCTTCAGAGAAGTGTATGTGCAGTGGAACTGCATGGCAGGTGAAAGTAGAGCACCTCTTAGAGGTTTAGATTTAGAGACTAAATATTCCTTGAGATTTGGCAGTTGTCCTTAAAGATTTTGATTTATATATTTCCCATCTGAAATAATTATATTTTACCATTTTTAACAATAATTTTCTTAAATGCCTCTTACCTAACCTTTGCTTTTTATGCCTGTCACATCTCTGAGCAGAACTAAAATGGCTCTAGTTAAATAAAGGCAATGTATAATTAAAATGAAAATCTTACCTGTGAAAGCTTACCTTGTATTTGATGTGAATTTTGAAATTAAGTTACTGTGCCAAAAATCCTTTGACAGAGATAGGAAAAAATAACAATTTGCTAAATGACATCTATGTTTAAGCTTCATTGGAAGAGCAATTAAGCTTTTGTTTTAGAAAATGATCACTTTGCAAATGCTTATAGTCAATTCGTGCATTGTGGAGTTTTGAATACAGATAGGAGTGCTTTTAACATGGTTTAGGCTGTAAAGTACCATTTATGCAGTCAGTGATTTATAAAGATGCATAGACACCCAGCCTGGATCACTGATCTGTTCTGATACGTATTTGTGGTATATAGCCTTTCTGGGGAGATGTGATAGTGCTTGTCACTTGGTTTGTTTTGCTACCCATAGAGATTGGGAAACTGGATACATTTCCTTTTCATGAACTTTGCAAAATACCAAGCCATTGTTTTGGTGCATGGAGAGTTACTTTTGAAAAAAAAAAAAGGGTATTTTTGCCCCTTTTTCCAAACAAGTAATACAAAGGAACATTCAAATCTACAGTTGTGGTGGGAGGATGTGGTTTCTGCAGGGACACCACGTACATTCCATCTCTTGGAATGCACTTGGTGTGACATTTAACAAAATGGGTTGCTTAACAGCTTTGAGAAAGACCAGCTTAATTGTGAAGACGTGTGCAATGGGAGCCCATCCTGCAAGATGGCATGCCCTTCCTACAGTTCAACAGTAGATGTTTACTGCCAAGGTAGAGAACAGGATTGTGTTGCTGAAGAGTGTTCTTGAAGTATTTGTGGTCTAAACCAAATTACAGGAGGCATATCTCTGTGTATCTTGAAAACAGAAGTATTACCTGACCATATATAGTTCCTGGTGAGCAAATCGAAATTATTAATTTGAATAAGTAAGATGTATTGCTTATTGTTCTTCAAATGTTTATGTGGTTGTGTTCAAAGCTGCAGCTCATCTGCAATCTTCTACTGTCTGCTTTTTATGCTAATATGCTGTTATTTGCAAAGGTCTAGGAAGGAAGCCTGTTAATGGGTTTATTGATCTTTGTGGTATTGACTAGCTGCAAAATAGTTTCCATAGACAGCAAAACACCTCATATTTCTTTGAGATGGTGAATTTGAACGTTTTCCTACTTGTGTTGCTTAATGAAATCAAACAAAGAGCATAAGAATGTGAGTTTGGTTTTGGTGTTTTGTGGTGGGTGGTTGGTTTGTTGGTTTATACCAAACCTTACCAGAGTATTTGTTAAGTTCTAAGAGCTGTATTTGACTAAGCATGTCTATTTTTGGAAGGGAGAGAGTTTTGGTAACAGTAACTTTATCTTCAGAAGAAACTATACGGGCAAAATGTGGTGGTGATTATTGCATGTAATCATAGAGAAATTACAAACTTCAACTCCAGAGTATCAGCTGTGAGGACTTCTAAATAATAAAATACCATCTAATGTAAAAGTAAAAACTTCCTGTAGGACTGATAGATTTCCTAAAGATCTTCCTGTCATATACTCCATTGTTTCCATTTCTTCCTTACTGGAAATCTCAGATTGTAATTAATGCAAGATGACAATTATTTTAAGTGTCTCTCTTTTGATAAGGGACTAGAATTTTCAATATTACAAAAATGGTTCAGAAAGAATTTACTAAAATTACAAAAGTAAACAAGATAATCAAATTTAGACAAAAATATGTCTTCAGAAATGGCAGTTGGGAAGAGTATAAAAATTTATGGTTAGAAGTGTGTTTTAAAGAATACAGGTTTAGGTTGAGAAGACTTAATCACGATTACAATTGTGTATGCTTATATCTAGGGCTCATAATTATTCCTGAGGCATTGGAACAACATCAATATGTAAATAAAATGTGATTTTAAAAAGTTCTTTCTGTTTTAGAGTAACATAATAGTTTTTGAAAGTAGAAATAACTTATCTTCGTATTTCAAAGAGTTTAAAACCTCTAACAGATAGGCAATGAGCATCATTAGTGTACTTCTGCATTTCTGTCTTTGCTAAAGCTTCATCATTATTCCTAATGTGTACACTCGGCTTCTTAACTATAATGGAAGTCAGCTGCTCTTCTGGAGAATACAGCAGAAGTGCCAAAGGAGTTCTGAGTGTGAGGAGGGCCTTTTTGGAAACCACAGAAGCTGAACCTTGTTGAAATGCATTTTTGTCAGACCTGCTTCCAGGTGATGGGGATGAGGAACTTGTAGTTGGCAAAATTTGTCAAGGTTCCATGATAGTTTTTGTCAGCCTGTGCTTTTCAGCATGTCAGTCCTTATCAGTGTGCCAGCTTATTTTGATATGCTAGTTCCTTGTTTTGAGACAAGGGCTTTCTGTTCCTTTACCTGCTTTCTTGATATTGTTTGTTCCAGAAAACTTAAAAGTGTGTAATAATGTCTTGGTGTAGATTCTGTCTTTTTGTTTGTTTTTTGTGTTTACATGTTGCAATGTAGTAGAGAAGTCAAGATCTAGAATTAAAATTGTGTAATAAATTCTATTCTAAAATGACTTCTTCACCAGGACCACAGGTCTGTTAGTAGAAAGGTGCTGTGTAGGCAGTTGGCCTCCAACCTTTACTGCTGTATGGGGCTTATTCCATCCCAGGTGCATGAGCCTGCATCTGTCTTTGAATGTTATGAGGTTTCTATCAGTGTATTTCTTCAGCTTGTCAAGAGCTCTGCTCCCCAGTCAAGAGCTCTGCTCCCCAGTCAAGAGCTCTGCTCCCCAGTCAAGTGCAGTTTTTTTTAAACTGTCTTTTATAGTAAATTTAGAAGATTTGTTAAGCAGGGTTTTGGTCAGTTTCTGCTTTGATTTCCTCTTTAGTTCTATGTTGTGAAGCACGACTGTAAGAAAGTATGGTAAATCAGCAGCCTTAGAGGCAAGTCTGAATTTTAGCATCTTGTTGCACCAGTGCACAAAGAGCTCATCCATTCTGTCTCAGTTTCCTTATGTAATGTAGTGCAAGTGAGGAACTTTGTATGTTTGACAAAGGGAGAATAGGACTTTTTTGTGTGTATGCGTTCAAAGAATGGTAGAGTGCTCTAACAGGTGTTTGTTGAAATCATTGTTTATTGTGCTTTTCTGTGTACAGGATAAATTATTTGTAAGTAGATATTTAGGCTTTCAAGAAACAGTTTTGTTTTTTCAATCAAACTGCTATTACTGAAGAGCTCTCAGTGTCAGCGATGCTATAGCCAAGTTACATCCAAGTTAGAAATGCTGGTGTAAGCATTTCTGATTTGTCTTGCTCTAATTCTTCTTCAAGGCTTTCCTGTGCTTGGCTAAACTGGTTATTTTTACATGTGTGTGTTGATCCTCATTGTGGAGGACTGCTACAGTTTTATGAGAAAATCAGCAAATAGCCTTTGTTCATGCCTGTTCCATGAAACTTTCTGTATGTCAGGAAATGGATCAGGTATTTGTATTGATGTGCTGTTTAGTAACTATTTATAAGTTAAATAGAACTTCAGTGGAAGTTTTGAACTGCTTATGTCTGCGGTTTAGATAGCTTGCTTGTTTTTATCAGGATATATAGTATATAGTAGATTAGAGGAATGGAAATGGGGGATAGATGGGGCAGTTGAGAAACAGCAAAGCCAGAGAATTTCACTTGCTCTTATCGTGTTTAAACTCATTTTGAGTTCCCACAAGGTAAAATTTTTGATTTTTGTTGAGGAGAAAGATAAAAAAAATACACAGAGGAAACACTTGGCGTTTGAGTTGTGCAAATCTTCTGAGTAAAATGCAAAAAAGAGGATTAAAAAATATATTTGTGGACCCTATTATAATTTATGTATGGACTAAAGTACAATGCCTAGAACTTATAGTCCTCATGTAGAATTGCTTAATAATTTCTAGATTTACTGAGCTTTTACTCTTTATATCCACTTACTCATACCTGTTTCCTGAGCCTCTTCAGGGCCTATTTTTTATCTCTTAAACTATGAATATTAGGAAGACCTTTGTAAGGTGAAAGCTGTCTTTCTTAAGTCATTACATGATTGCAGGAGCTGAGGTCTTAATAAATATGATAAATACCACCTCTGTTTTCTGCCTGCTGAAACGTTCTTGGATTAAAGGAGAGCTGCGCCCAAAATTTTGGAAATATTTATCTCCCTGCCCAGTACCACTGTATGTTACTCTTCTTGCTGAAGTGCTGATGAGTGAGTGCCATTTAGTTAAATATATTCTAGTATTACTGTTCTTGTCAGCTGTTCTAAGGCTGAGTCTGGTACTTATGTTGGATTGGCTAAAACTATATTAATATTTCATTTCACATAATACCTATATCTAGCATAGGTAAGAGCTAGGTAATGCTCTGTGCATGTTAAGAATTGTGCTTATGTGCTTTGGGGCCTGAAGGGGCTGTATAAGCACTGTTCTCTTCCATTCCAGTATACTATTTGCAGGATTTCATGGTCATCCCTGATCAGCGTGGCAAGGTGATTCTTCATTATGAGAACAATAGACATTGGAGTGGGCTGCCTAGAGGAGGGATGGAACCTCTTTTGCTGGAAGTATTCAAAACTCACTTTGGGTGACTTTGGATCATCCAGTCTAAGGCCTTGGCTGGATTACCCAAAACCCGTTCCAGTCTGGGCTTTTTCTATGTCTTTGAATCTTCACTGGTAGAGGTTATAGAGGCTTATAAGTTAGTCTTCCTTGGTTTAGTTTGGGGCAGATTTTGGACATTGCTAGTTGTCTTTCTATGGATGAAACAGAGATTTCTTGTGTTCTCTAGATTTAGGTTGTTCATTTGAAGCTTCTAACATCCTGTTCGTGGGAGATCTGGCATCCTGGCTGTATGAGTTTTTATACTTTTGGGATAATCTAATGATTCCAGAGGAAGCTGGGATTCCTGAGCTTATGGATTTAGGATCATATCAGAAGAAGTTAATATTCTTAATGAAATCGTGAGGCCCTACTTTGCCAGCAAGAAGAAAATACCCAACTTCTGATGCCCTTGTCATTCGTCTGGTTGGAAGGGAGGAAGGATGAGACTCCAGATCTGTTTCTGGAACTAGCTGGATGGAGACAGAAATTCAGGTCAGATTCCTTTGCTGTACTGAAGAGACCACAGATGGAAAATGGTTAGTCCTTGGTGGGTTTTTACTATATAACCCCGTGTATGTTTGTGGCTGAGAAAGCCATAATTGTTTGTATGAGACATCCAACTAGATGGATGTTGAACTCACTTGATCCAAGAAACATGCATTGCCCAATTAGAGGTTTGTGGGAAGTTTGAAGTAAAGGAACAAAACCTCATGTGTGTAAGCAGACTGTTGTGGTTATAAAGTCATTGTTTTCAGAACCTAAGTAGCTTATAAGTATCACATAAAGTAATACCTTCATGACATCGGAAAACTATATTTATTTTTTATTCCAGCAAACTTAAATGTGACTTAAAGTTTTAAGAATTGGTTGACCTCTTCTCTACAGTAATGCTTGTTACTTCTCACTTAATTCTTATTTAAAGGGCAGCTTAACTATTTCTCCCCCCCCTTTTTTTTAATATCTTAGTTTGCATAGTAGTTTAGTGTAGTAAAGTCAGATGATCTTCTAATATGCTGCAGATCAAAGACTTTTTTCAATATTCTTGATTGGGAAATTTTGAAGTTCACAAGTAAGTGTTTGCACAACTGGGGAAGTTTCACAGCCTCAGAGATACAGTAGTATCCAAAATAATTATTGATATTTACAGACAGCCCTGAATTCTTTGCATGAAGTGTTATGAAGTACTATTAAGTACATAAATTAACTTTTACTTCTAATTTTTGCAGAGAATAGGCTGGTGACTGCAAGGAGGTATTGACTTTGTCACATTTGATTTTCACCACTGAAATTACCTCATGGAATAATTAATCTGCATCTGTGGGGTTGTTTTATGTTTCCTTTGTGTTTTTTCTTCCTTTTTTCTGCACCTATCACATTGTTAGAAATAAAGAAATTTTGAGTGCTCTCTTTCAAGTTTTGACTTGTATTAACTAGTGGCAATCTGGTATCTCTTGGTCTCCTGCTATTGCTGTTGTTTGACAAAGGCAACTTTCTCTGTTATTTGTATTACTGGTTGGTTGGTTTGTTTTTAAACTGGGCAGTCCTGCATCCTACAAAATAAAGGGTTGAATAAGCTACATGGTAATGCGTGTCTACACTGTGCACTGGATTGAATTCAAGGCCCAGCTCATACACCTGTGTAGCACAATGCAAGTCAGAGGCATTAGTTTTCAGCCAAAAGCAGTATAGTCATGTCTGCATGATGATGTGCCTGCGCTATCAGGTGTCTTGTCATGCTCCATGTTCAGTCAGTCTGGTTCAGACACTAGCTTGGCTTGCTTTAGCTCAAGTTTCTCTGCCTTGTGCTACATTTTATGAAGTAGATGTGCCCTAGCTTGTTAGAAATGATAGATTACTTGATGTGTCCTGATTTGTTCCCAGATACAGAAAATACTCCTTTTTACATGTACCTACTTGATGTTTTCTAAATCTGGATTATCTAGAATGGGGCCTGATATTCTTGATAAAAGTATTTCCTTGACTTCTGGAAATACCTGTCATGATGTATCTTGAATTTTGTCTTCAGTGCCATATTACAATGGTGGTTCATGCTAGGATATCTCCTGCTTACACGTAGGTTTAGTGTTGGCCATATATTATTTGCATTTCTATACACTTTAGTTGTTAGTCATGCTTTAGATCTGATTTTGGATGTTCAGTTTCCCTTTCTCTTTGAAACTTTTTTCTTTTTAAACTTAAACTTGTCTTTGATTATCTCTTACATATAAAATCTTTTGTCTGACAATTGAAAAAAAAAATCTTAATGCTATATTTATTGCAGAGATACAACAATATAAAAATTAGTATTTTCTGCTAGTCTCTAACAATGAGACACAATGCTAGAAGAAAAAATAATCTGGGAGTGAAAGTTTGTCTTCCTAACTATACTTTTTATTTTTCAGCTGACAGGTTGTCATGCAATTCCTCTTGCTTCAAGTTGGTTATAGGCTCTTCTGTCACAATATGGCTATGAATATTTCATTGTATGTTTGAAGAAGTGCCTTGCTGAAAACAGTTGAAGTTGTGGTTTCTAATTACATCTGGGTAGCTCTTTCACGTAACTCAATTGACCTCATCATGTTTCTTGAATTAATCTAACATTACTTAAAGAAACAAAAAGCTGTAAATTCATATCAGATTCTTTATTATTACATTGCTGCTGTTGTTATAGTAATACACATAAATGTATAAAATACGTTAAATACAGCAGCAGAGCCTTGATTTTAGGCTGTGATTTTTCAACATAGTAACTTTTCTTTCAGATGGAGAGCTTGGATTTTTCTCTCTCCTTGATCTGTTTATAGGTACTGGCAATGAGGCAATACTTTCCTGAAGTTCCAGCTGTTCCTAATCTTTGTTGCTCACTTGAAAAATCCTGTTAGCAGAGGAAATGTGGTAAAGCTGTGCTTCTGTCTTGGTCAAAATAGGTGTACAGTAAGTGTGTCTGGAGGTGAGAAGGGGAGGTTTCTGCAGGAGTAATAATTCTGATAGAAACTATGAAAGCTAGTGAGATAGGCTTTCATTATAAAGCTATTTTTTCTTTGTTGTGGTAGATGTTTGCTCTGCAGTAAGTATATTGCTTAAAACCAAAGATGCTGTTGGTTTAATTTTCTTATTGTAAGCCCTCAAAATAAGATATGGCCCATATTTTCAGTCATTGTAATCTGAGTCTGATTTTAGAAAGTTGGTATTAATCACCCTTATTACCATAGTAGCAATAAAACTGCCAAGCCATGAAAAAAGATAGTTAAAGAAAAGTTTACCTACAGCCAGAAAAAGCTTTGCTCTTGCTCTTGGCTGTTACATCTCTGTGCAAGCATGTTTGTTTGCTCTGTCCAGGAATGCCAAGTAATGTGAACTGCCAAGTTGTACAGGCTGTAGTATTGCAACATGTGCTGTGAGTTAAACTTCTAGAACGAATACATACAGACTGCGTTTCATGGGTTAAAATCTTCGTTTGTGTTTCTTCTGGCTTCTGTATTATCTGAATCAGACTGGTTGGTTTTTTTCTTTTTTTCTTTTCCTTCTGAATGCTTGTTCTTCTAGTCTTTATTAACATCTAGAAATAGAGTGAGTGGCAGTTTATCTTCCTTTTGGTAGAGTCTCGAGAATGTTTCCTTTAAGGAGCTGATGATTAATCAGAGATGATGTAAAACTTCAACTTGGTAAGGTTTTAGGCATTTTTAAGCATGGCTAGTCAGTAATATGAAGATGAAGTAAAAGAAAAATGCACTTCTAATGTTTAAATGCTGTGCAGGTGTTCTAAGAGAGAAACAACTGGGGGCTTAGTGTGCTTTTTTAGGGCTATAGACAAGTATGAAGCTTGCAGCTGAGCAGGAGATTAAGGTGTTAACTCATTCTTACTTGTTTGCATCTTCTCCCCCGGGAGTTTACTGTCCCCTTGGCTCAGCTAGCATAACTCTTCCTAACATGGAGTCTCAGTGATCTGGGTAACTTTATATTCAACTGCACAGTTTTCAAAATCAGATATTATTTTGATAGAACTGGGTTAAGGAACATCTGTGAGTACAGTTACAGTGGCTGATCCATGGGGGAGATTGACTGACCTTTCAAAGTGTGAGGTGATGAGCTTTTGGAGGTGGTAGCCTCAGCAATGTCTCACTTGCAATCTAGTCTGAAAAGAGTGCACTTTGCTAGTAATAGCTTTAAAGCAAAGTCTTTCCAAGCATGGTGATCTTTTAAATTTCAAATCTTGCAGATTTTGAACTCAATTAATTTCATGCCTTAATGTATGCAACTGGTTACGAATCTTTTTAATTTATATACTATGGAAGGTCAGTAATAAAATGCAAGTTTTTTAGAATCCTTCTGGCCACTTTTGAAATTCCTGTTCCTTCCAAGTAAATAATGGGATCTTCAAAGTCATGGTACTGTCCTCTTTGAAATGCAGAAACATTAAAAGCAAACAGAACTTGATAGAAGATAATTCTTCAGAAGAACTTCATTCAGGCAAACTCATAGGTTATGCAGATGTCATAGACTTTTCAAAACAGAATATAGAAATTATACAAAATCTAATGGAGTATATGGGGTAGGTACATAAAATTATGTATTGCTTGTCAAAATACTCTGTAGGGTGGTACCTCTTCTTTCTTTCTTGATAAATTATATGTATGAACTAATATTCCTATGGAATTCTGGGAACCAAATGAGACTGTAAAATGGTGTAGAAATGGCAATGTGAAGAGGGAGAAAATTAAAAGTAGTGAATGCTACTTCTAGAGCAGTTCAGGTCTCACTGTATTGTATGAGTAGGAATGTCTGTTGTTATTTAGCACTTCATCAGAGTGGTTTATGCTGCCATCATGAGGAAACTTTATTGCAAGTGGGTCCTTCTACACAGTGGTATTTGTTCATAATGTGAACATTTCTGACTTAAGACTGTTGAAGCTCCTTTTAAATTTCTTTGAGTATGCCTACAAAATTAATAACACATTTTGGGTAATTCAATCAGTAAATCTGTAAAAACCTTCCAAGCACAAGCATTTGGGAATAAGGTTAAGTGTAAAAGTGAATCTAGGTATGTCTGGTGTTCATGTTTCTCTGCTTTTGAAGGTTTTTATGTCTGTGAAGATCTCCAGTGAAGCTTACAGCATACTTACCCTCTGACATTTTGAATCAAAAGCCAGTGGACATCTTCTGTAGTCATCTAGATCTTCATTATACTGTTTTTAGCCTGCAATGCAAAAGGAATCTTCTGGAATAACACAGCATATATGATATATTACATATATTTAGGCTGAACAAACACTTGGAAGGTTCTGAAATGAAATTGCAATGCTTTGCCGGATCTTAAATTGCAAAATGATTCTGTTGTAACACAAGTAAACTGGGAATGACTTTGATGCATATGAAAACTCTTCACACAGCGTCACATGGCTTCAAAGTATTTGTGCAGAAAAGCTGTTTAGCATATTAATACTTCTTTGGATATGTTCCATTTTAGATGACAGAACAAAACTGGAGAACAGGTCCACAAATTTGTCACAGGCATCTTGTATGTGATCTTACTCTTCTTCCCTTTTTAAAGACATCAGTAACATTGATCCCATGGTTTAAAGTTCCCTTCTATTAGTTTATTATAATGGCCCTTAGGAAATTTGAAAATTGTTTCTCAATTTATGCTTAGTATTTCCTTTTTCATTATTAGTATAAAGACTAATTTTTATCCCTCCTCTCCCTAGGTATAGCAGAGTAACTGTGAAGTAAGTTTGAGATCTTTAGCTTCTTGAATCTAAATGCTGGGCGAAAAGAGATGGTCCTGTTTCATGTGGGTTTTTTTGTTTTTGTAGCAGATTTATTGAATATTACCTTTCAGAATTTACAATCAGCTCATAAAATGTTGTGTAAAACTTGGTAATGAGACAATTCGGATTTTTTAATGAGTAGTAAAGATATGAAATTTAGCCAAAGTAAGACTTGAAATATGTGGAGAAGAAATACTTCCATTAGGGATGGCCAGGATTCCTTAGTCTTGTGTATATATATATATATATAAAAAAAAGTCTTGTTTTGCAAATGCCTGAATATGATAAGGTTTCATGTTCTAGACAGTTCCAAAATTCTAAAGGTGTCGGGGCAGAAGCAGCAGGTGAAGTACTGGGGGATCACAAGGAGCTTTTGAAAAGGGAGCAGGAAAAAAATGAGCGAGTCTTCAGGATGGTGAAGCTGTGGTAGCTCAATGTGGAGAAGGTATTTCTGGCCAATTCTGAAATGTGATCAGAAGGACAGACATTGGGGGTTCAGAAATTACGTGCAGCACTGCAGGAAGGAATTTGTCCCCTTCTGCCCTGCTTAGTTTGTGGGAATGAACAATGTGGGAACTGGTGTCAGGTTATGTGAGTTAATTAGTGTTACATTTGTATAAAGTGGAATAGTGAAACTTTGTCAGCACCATGCAGATGCAGCTGAAATACAGCAGCTTGTTTCTGATGTTGCTGTAATCCTTGTATGTGCTTGTTTCTGGTTTTAATGTACCCCTAGGAAGTACTGTCTGGGACATGTTCGCTGATGGAACATTATGTAAATAGTGTTTCAAAGCAAAAATAAGTTACTGCTGGTAAATTAATGTTATGATTCCAGCTTGGAATATTTTGTAATAAGCAGATATCAATGTAATTTTAAAAACTTTTTGTGCACCTACAATGAAATGTAAAGTAATTAAAAACAAATGTTGAGTTTGGATGGATTGTCACTCGCTAGATCTGCTAGGTTTTGATGGAGGTACTTGTACAGCATTTATTCCTAGACCAACTTGTTTGCATGTATTTTCATATCTCATTTATAAAGGTAAATGAGGAGTAATGGGAGTATTTCCAGACTTTGAAGTTTTTGATCCTGTGGTGATGAGGAATCTCTAAGAATGAAATCTTAGGAAAAAGTTTTAATTTCTCACATGTATATTTGGTGAACTGGAAAGAAGGGTTGCAGTCTTACAGATTTTTACTTTCTCTTATGTTTAAAATTATATCCCTTAGTAGAAAGAGCACATGGTACTTCTGCCTTTTAATGTTTGCATTGCATTTTGCTTCAGTCAAAATAGTTTAATTTTTAAGTGAATACTCTATGTAAGTATAGCTAATACATGCTTAAATTATAAAGATGGACCTATTCTGATTTTGTCATGCCTTGCATTTTGCTTCTTTGAGGACGTCTGTAATACAAATACAGATAACAGCAAAGATCACGGGATCTGTGAAGAGCATTTCAACCACAAGAGTAAAGTCATAGCAGCTTCATGATAGCGAACACCTCTCTCCAACCTCCTCCTTCTCCCAACTTCGGAAAGAATTTCTGTCATGCAGTTGTAACTGATGGTATTTCACACAGACTTCTCTGTATCTGCATCCTAACAAAATTAATGTAAAATACAGCTTCTGTACTTTGATATAACTGGCAGAAAATGTGTTGAGTCTCTCAAAGACTCTGGATTTGTCTAATAAATTATTTTAAATGAACAATGTTTTAGAGAAAATAAGGTAAACACTTCTTGTAACTTGATTTTTTAGGAAGAGCTTCAAGGCAAACCTAATAGAACCAGTGTGACCTACTTAAATTAGCATAACATGTTAGACAATTGTTTTATCACAGCATATTGTTGAGGGTAAATATAATTACCAAGAAGAGTTACAGTGAGTATTCTGATTGGTTTGTGTGGAGGTTTTTCACAGAAATTTTTTAAACTTATGAAGCAACTGGACCAGAAGTCCTTCTGTGACAGGCAGTTTTTTGAAGGCAGTTTTAAAATAAAACATCGTAATTCCTGATAATTCAGTTACTTTGAAGTAGGAGTCATAGAACACGTCAAGGCTCTTTTAATAAATGTAATATCTCACAAACCTGCAGAGATTTTTAATTCATACGTCTGAGGAGAAATTCACAATTTGATGCACCCATCCTGAAAGTGCTCCAATTTTGTAAGAACATCCATTAAAATCGTGCTTGAAATAACTGTTTCTGCTTTACTCTGAGTAATTAATCTGAGGAGGGATATTTTCTTGAAAGATTATATTTAATTTGGGTTTATATATCAAGATGATTAACTTGTTCTAGATGGGAGGAAACCCGGAGAGTGATTGTCTTGCAAACGCAATTATGCAAAACTGCTGTCACCTCAACTGCAGAAACTGTATGGCCAGGCACTAATGTTGAGAGCTAAATAAAATAATGCAACTCTATTAAAACATCAATTATCGGTTTAGGAATTATATGGAATATAATATCACAATTAAATTTCTATGCCAAGTATCTAGAAATTATATTGCCTTTATCTTCAAACACGTAAAAGAATGATGGTGCTAAATGGACGTGGTCGTGCTACGGTGTCTCCAGGAGTGAGTGGTTTTAACAGCAGTGTAAAATCAACTATCGTTAAATGTTCAAACTTAGACCAGTTACATAAAACGAGCTAATTATGGTTTGCTTCTTTTAAGGCAGTCTGAAGCACTGAAACTGATACAGAGACTAGTTTTAATCCTTTTGCTATGTGTGGATGACCTCTTGGGAGGAAATTATGGCAGTGAGGTAGGCGGTATGCTGCTCTTATCTTCTTTCTTTCCCTAGGCAGAAAGAGAGGAGTGAAGGCGTTAATGATTTTTTTTTTTCCAGCAAATGGAGAGAGGGTAAGCGTGATCCTTTTTAATGACTGTGCTTCACTTCTGAATGCCTATGAATGCTTCAGGCTTAATCATGGGAACGGTTAATGACTGACTGAAGCTGATGGTCTGTAAACAGTGCTATGAAAAAGCATTATCTTAGGTATGTATCAGCGTTCAGTCCCTGAAAAAAGATTGTAATGTTTCATTTGAAGCCCTGTACTTTTCCCGGTGTTTCGTGTACTAAATTCGTGAGATTATTGTAAGGGTTTTGTACGGATCTGTTGCTAACCCTTTGTCGTTTTCCATCCTGTAACTTTAAATGTGCAGTGTTTATTTAGTGCCATGTCTTTCAAAGTTTGCTTTGTGATTAGAATACCTGCCTGAAAGTTGAGTACTGTTATCTTAAATAATTAGAGCAATGAATGTTGAATATTCCTGTCTCATGCTGTTAACACTAGATCCTTCTCAGTACTTACATTCTATGCTTGTGAAAGATCCTGGTGAGAAGGGTAGGATTGTTTCTTGGTCATTGTGGACTTTGCCTTCAAAACAATGATTAAGTCTTATTAAACATAATAAATATTTGCATTATTTCACAACAGATTTTATTTGGAGGGATGAAGAATAAAAGTATTTGTAATGTCTTGTGAAGTACAGAAATTTCTCTAGGAATTAAAAGCTCAGTTGTGAGTGAAATTGGAAAGTCTCTATTTCTTATAATGGCAAGTCATAGGTATTATTATCTGAGTTTGAGTCCATGTCCTTTGCGTTTTTACCCTTGTTCTTATGGGGGGAAAAAAAAAGAAGAAAAAAGTTCTTCCCTTTTGACAAAGTTCAGTTTGGTGTTGTAAACATGAATCACTTCACAGGCTTTGGAAGATTAATCAAACTATAATTAGTGATTTTTATTTGTGTGTCTAAGTCAGTGTACATTTCAACCTGTTTGTGCTGTTTTGCATAGAAATGCATTCCATGCCCTTGAGAAGCATGTGTCCCCTGTTACCTTGTACATTGCTGTTCCTAGTGTTTTTATCTATTTAATTTTCTGTTTGTTTCCATAAATTTCATTGTTCTCTTAGAATTCTGTGTGGTCCATTCAGTTCTTAACACTGTGACTGTGATTCAAATGTGTATTGTAGATTGTATTAATTAAGTTTAATTTCTTCCATCTCAAGATTGTGTATGAGAATAGCAATCAAAAGAATGTAACAGAATGTAAAGGATTCTTTAGCATTAGTTTCTTCTGAGATTAAAATGACATACTAAAGAATGTGCTAAAATTAAATAAGTACTTACACCAACACAGTGGAAGAGTTTAAGCAGTGGACTGTTCGAAAAGACTAGTAAGAACGTTTCAGAGAATAGGTTCGAGTTATCTCTAGTTTAGTTTGTAGTGCTGAATTGACATTTAGTGGTATGTGAATTGACCTAGCAAATGAAAAAGTTTTGCTATGCAAATTAAATTTCATAATTCCAGTGAACAAATACCAGTATAATAAAAAGTGTCACCTGTCTAATTCAGCAAATTAAATATTTCTTCAGGGAGGGTGGGATGATAATAAACCTGATTAAAACTGTGTATACAGTGTTTGTCTTGTAACGCACCCTGGCGTTAGTTGTCCAGGTGTGCCTGTGGGGACAAATAAGTAGAATCGGTAGATATAAGTTCAGAAGTGATGGATACATTGTTTCTCTTTTTAATGCTCAGATTGTAACACATTACCATGATAGTTACAAACAATCTTTAATTAATTCTAGTAGTGGAGTTTTCAACATGTTTTGTGTATATTTATGGATGAATTCGTTATCTTTCCTGTGACTGAACCTTTTTTTTTTCATCCTCCTAATGACCTTCAACTGGTTTTAATATGCTGGAGTCGATACTAAAAATACTTTTATCAAGAATATTTCAGATTACTTCTAACAGTGATATTAACTGAGTGCAAGCCAGCTCTGGTTTAGAAGCCTTAATTAGGAAAGCTTATTTTGGAAGCAGTTTCATTTATCAACCTGACCTCAGGAGTTTGTACACCCTACAGTTTCTTTTTACTTTTGTTTCTTTGAGACATGTAGAATTATACAAATTGTCAACTTTGAAGTGAAATCGCAGCGTTTCATTTGCCACTAATTGTAATGCTTTTCTGTAATCTAATATGCGATTTGCACAATTTACAAGGCATTTTAGTTACAGCTTATTTGCAGGTAAAAATTTTGAATAGGCTACTCTTAGAGATAAGAATTTATCAGGACTGTTAACTATGTCTGAGTTAAAAAGGACACTCTATGACCATCCTCTTATGTAGAAGACTTTGTCTGATTTGTCCGGAAGATCAAAAATAGACTTAGCCTTCCTTATTTGCAGGCCTATCGGATGTATATTATATACTCCAGAACTTTATAAAGAGCCAGTAAGCAGAAATTTGGATGTTATTTAATAAATATCTGTTTAGTTTCTAGTAGTGAGTTGTCTGTTAGAGAGAGAAACTTACTATGTTCTGGTAGCTCAAGTAAATTAAGATTTATTTGGGCCATGGCAGAGAGGAACTTGCCTTCTAGATTCAAAGTAACTTAAAAAATTGCTTATAATATCAGTATTCTGGCTTCTACATGTGTCTGTAGTGACTGTTTTTATTAAATGACTTCAGTCCAATTCATGTGTAACCATACTCCATGAAATACTAGAATTTCTTGTTGTTTTTAGCAAAAGTTTATTCCTATTTAAAATTTGTTTGGCTGACTCAACACTTCTAAAATTGTTTAGTTTTCTGTTCAATATTTTTGTTTAATTTGGCCATAAATATCTGTCTCTATCAGAAGAATTAATTTTTAAGTGGGCTAAAGTAGTTTGATCCCATTTTGGGCTCTGAGTATTTTTTATGATTTTTTTTCTTTAAAGACAATAATGTCTTCATGCATGGGTTTTTTTTTTTCTGCTTTCTTTTCTTAGAAGAGTTATTTCAAATTTAAGAAGATGGAATTATTTCATGTAGTGGGAGAATATGATTTGATTCTTCCATTTTTCTTTGAACTGATGCTGATGAGAGTTATGGTCTTGCGCTTACAAATGCAGTAGGCAGAAAATGGAGTGATCACCCAAATGGTCTTTGAAGATAGTCAATACCTGGTACAGGCCTTAAAAAGTTTTGCTCTGTAGAACTGCTTGGAAAAGTCTTGTATAGTTAGCAAACTTCCTTTTATGAGGAGCTAGGTAGAATTCTGGTTTGGTTTGGGCTTGTGTTTTGGGTGGGGGTTTTTGGGTTTTGTTTTAATTGCTTTGGAATTCTCTCCTGTTTCTGTCCAGTGATGATGATGGATTCACAGTCTCGCATCTCTAACAGCACTGGATTTTGGGTATGTGAATCCTTCAGTCTTTCTCTACCAGCCTGGTAATTCGTGTATACTGTAGAGTTTGCGGGAAGAGGTGTTTAGTCCTTTAGGCACCTCCTTCCAAGGCCACTGTGAGAGCAGTGCCAGGCCAACCAGACTCCAATGATAAAACACTGTGGCATTGCTGCTCAATGCTGCAACCTGTGCTGTGGCCTGTGAACCCTCTTGCTTTCCAACAAGAGCAGTCTCCCAGTTTACTGGCAGCTGAAGGATTGCTGATAGTAGGTTTGAGTTTGGGGCCAGGTGACAAGTTTACTTTGTTTTCTGGTAAAGGTCTTGGGGATGTTACAGTGACCCACGTGGTGGAAGGGTAACATTTCCTGCTACTGTGGAGGATGAGAACATCTCCCAGAGTTTACATAGGCTAATTCAGGGATGTCGCATACAGACTCTTATGTGCTCAGGTACAGAATAAGTAACATCTGTGTATCTCTGTCAGTAATGATCAGGTGAATCTTGGAAAATAGTTTCCAGTTGCAGGTTATTTTTTCCTAATTGTGTCAGCTGGGAGATGAAGGCAAGGTCATGAAGGGGATACTTCTCCCTTCCTGACTACGCCATGGTCAGCACCTTTCTATCTGTGAGGTTTCGTGACGTTAATGCAGTATGTTAATCTACAGCCCAGGTATTCCTCTTCTGCCCCAGAAGACATCCTGATGTTTTATTTTTGAAAATAACTTTTTCTGCTCATTCTGCAAATTACTGTAATCTAGCCAGCTGTAGGGCAGAATAGCCTGGTTGAGAGTGCTGTACCTGGTTAAATAACTTCATTGTGATTTTAGGTTGAAGGCAGGAGGATTCACTGTTCTAGTTCAACAGGACAAGGTTATCTCTCTGACAGGCAGGATGCCAACTGTTGGCTGTTCACGAGTCAGCTGAGAACCTTTGGCCACAATAAAAAGTTGTTTAGCTTCTTCCTGACCACTTGCTAAACAGTAAAGAAACATGCATTGCTTATCTGACATCTACACCAAGGTTGCAGTTTATTAATCTTACTTCTAGTGCATGCTTCCTTCCTGTATTTGGTATCACACTATTTGTAAGCCTCACTGAAAAATCAGGGCTGACTGTTGAAACATATGGTGGTAAAAGTTACCTGAGATGTAGAATAAATTAAATAATTATGTCAAATAAAATTTGGCTATTAATGGCTTATTTTGGTCTAGGAACTTTAGATTCCTGCTTGCAATTGCTTAGTTACCTATCCTGACTTCTACGTTCAGAAAAAAACTGTGAAATATAAGTGCTGTAACTGAAAACAGAAACTGAGTTCTGGTTTTCATTTAAAAACCTTAGAAGGTGGGAAGGGGAAGCTGCAGGGTGAAAGCAGTATGCAGAGAAGTGCATGGGTGGTGATTATTTCTGGACATGAGAGCTTCTCTTCTGGCTCATTAGTGATGCAGGTTTTACACACAACAACATACCTCTTTTTGCTTTGAGGATAAAGTAGTAAACAACCTTGTTTTAGCTAACTCCCTGAACAGATACTTTGCCATAAAGGGCCCTTTTGTGAATAGGGCTGAGTTGCTACTGGTACATACTCCATGTGGCCGTCCAGCCATTCTGTGGTGTTTCTCACTCAGAGTACTGTGCTAAAACCTGGTGTGTAGGTGCTGTGGGATCTTAATGGTGGCAGTACGAATATGTTAAGCCTGAAGAAGGTTCTTGTCTCTTGAGCACCCAGAGGAGATTAGGAGGAATGGAGCCTCAAGCTGCTTGATTTTTGATGTGATGTAGAATTGGGATGTGTCAGGTCAGTGGAGGCTGCCCTGTAACTGCTTGTAGCTAGAATGGCTTTTAGGTAACGCTGTTTAGATTGCTTTGCAAGTCAGGGCTCTGGTTTTGGACTTTTGGGTATCTTTATAGTCTGTCTTATAGTAAAATAGCTAACAGCAGTTTTATGTTTGGGCTAAAGCCAGAATCTTGTTTAGATGAGATTTTAGTAACTTCTGTTGTTTGTTTCAGACTGGAACAAAAACCTTAAAATATTTCTTAGATTAAATAAGAGTGGCTAGAAGGACTAATCAGGAAGTACTCTGCATCCCAGAGTGGGCTTTAAACTGTTGTATGGGATAGCTGGGCAATGGCTGTGTTCTGCAGCTGTTAAGCTCCACTTCTGAGATGTGTGGAGTGTAACAAAGACTTATGGGGACAGATGATGGAGAATTGCATAGTGCTGGAAAAGTCTTAAAGCCTGTATGTTGTTTCTGGTACTAGTATTTGGCCACTGGAGTTCAAATCTCTCTGTGGATACCAACTAAGGGTTAAGTAGATCGCTTTCTCTCCCCATTCCTATCTCTCTCCACACCCCCCAGTACTTTTTCCCCTTTTGATGGCTAACATGGGGCCCAACTGCAAATTTAAATCATTTTCCAATGGAAATTTCACTTATTTTTGTATTGTAAGAGATGCTACCTTTATGTTCTATTATTCAGTTTGACAATAGCTTTATACTCCCCGTTTCCTTCCAAAGATAAACAAGAAACAGACAAAGTTGAGAAATTAGGTGGAGATTCTTGCTGTTCTTGGGACTCTTGCCTTTTGAATCAGTTGTGTGTTAGTATAGCTATACGTACTTCAGGATGTGACAGTATGTGGACAGGGAGCATGTGGAGAAAAAGTGGGGAGATGGCAGTGTCTTTGTGAAGTGTGCCACACTTAATCATCTGTTGCCTGCTTTTTGGGAGGTTTACTTTTTTCAAAGTTCTTACTGGGAATGATGTAAAGCTGATGGAGAGTGAGGATGTGTAACAGGTAGCTGCTGTCTCAAGGTTAGATAAATGGGCTATTGAGCCAAACAAGCTTGCAGTAGGCCTTCCTGGATAATGCCATGCATATGGCAAGAAAGTTTCCTTAACAGCTGGGGGTGGAAAGGGGGTTGGAGAAATTGAAAGCTACTGAAAGGTGAACAGAGCAACCAGGTATTAGGAGGGCACGTAGAGGAAAATTTTGAAGTATTGGAAGGTAGAGTAGGGTAAGGGGAGAACATAAATGCTTTTTTTTTGTTTTTTGTTTTGTGTTTTGGAGAACCCAGTTTAATTGAAATCAATACAAATATCCTTACATGCTGCTTCATTTCTTTTAGAGGTGGCTCACTTTATTTTTCATTAGGTATTTTACCTGAAAACAACCTGCTTATTCTGTATCTGCTTTTATGACAGCGATCACCTAAGTTTTCGTAGAAAAATTAAGCTGAATACAAAAATCTTAGTTCAGTTGTTTTGCCATCAGTTTAGGAGTGCAGCAGGGATTATGCATTTCCATTGAATCCACTAGTCTGTCTCATAAAAGAGTGAAAGACATCTTTCCACTGCTAGGTTAGATAATACCTTCTCACATAGATGTTTACTGACAAGTTCTGATTTTTTCAAGTGCTCTTTCCTTCCAGGGCTTTTCTGTTACCATTTCTGAGTTTGTGGTGGTGGTGTTTGGGGTTTTTTTCCCCCGTTTAAATATCCTGTTAGTCCTTGAACACTAGATGAGTTTTGAGTTTTCTGTGATAGTATCCTTCACTTTCAAATTTCCCATTATTCTTCGGTGTTGTTGACTCCCTATTCTTGTATTCTGTACAGAAAGGAAAAAAGACTTTCCATTACTGTATTATGTGTGCTGCTCATTATATTGACTCTTTGTAATGTTTTCTTTGTATGTATTTCTGTTATTTTCAAGCTCCGTGTAATGATTTCTCTGTGTTTCATATGATATATTTTTCTTGCTATTTTATTGTCTGTAATATATTTCTTAGCAGGCAGGGAAAACATCAAATGTAATGCTTTATATGAGACTAAATTACTGATTAATGGTATTGATTTTACAGTAATTTTTGCATGACAGTTCATTTTGTTTTTATGAATACTAAACATTTTAAATGACTTTTTATATATCACATAACTGTCTACAGTGTGCCTGCTTTTACTTTTAAACTTGAAAAAGTTGATTTAGATTCCAGTAATAAAGTTAGCTTCTCTTTCTCTTTCAGTTTGCCTTTTTAGTTTAAGCAAATTTTCATTTGGTTAACAAGGATGCTACTTGCATGAAATACGTGAAAGTGGTCATGAGCTTGCTCTTCTCCAGTCTTTCAGCTTATCCCTGCTCTTTGAAGTGTAGTAACACCTCAGTTAAGTATTGTGTACCTTTTCAACTAACAGCATTAGATCTAGGCTAACAGTTCAGTTACTTCAATATTAAGGACACTGTAAATTCTGGAGCACATAGTGTTTGTGCCTCAAATTTATTTTCTTTGTTTAATTTTGTTCCAGCAAAGTAATAAGTGCTACATGGCATGAGATGCCAAACAATACTGATGTGGTTATTTTTAAGTGAGCTTGTTGGCACTAGAATGGGGAAGTAAAATGCAAACAAACATGACTGCATTTGGAATGGAACCCACTTGTCTCTCTTACTGGAGTTGATGTTTGGCAAGTAGGTATGGGTCCCAGAAGTAGTTCTGTAATCAAGCCTGCATGAGGAAAGAAATGAAAGGGACACTTGGTACGTTGGGTACTGTTGTATGGAGGTTTCCTCTTTGGTCCTTTATCAGATTTCCTCTTCCCTGTTTCTCCCTTTTACTCCAGACTTTCTATCCTTGTTTCTGAACCACCGAATTGGTATGATGCTTACCAATGAAGGATTCTGCTTCTGCAAAGATCATGTTAAATTTGGGTTTTGTCATCTCTGTAATCCCCATCTTTAAATGCGGTGTAGTGCTGTCCACCTCTTTAAAAGCTGTGTAGTTTTCACCGCATTTTAAAATTTGAATGGCTTTTATATTTAAAATGAAATTTCAGAGCAATAATGCTTCAGATATGTTAGAGCTAGGAGGAGACGGAAAGAAAGCTCTATTCTGAATATTCCCACACATCTTTTCCCTCAAATGCTACAGCTGTTTTATCCCTTTGTAAATCTTTAATCAGAGGATTTCAATACTTAATTACAAAAAAAAAAAATCTTGCGTCATTCCTTTGCTGTCAGCCAGTATTTTCCTTATTATGTGGATAAGCGAGGCATTAAGAGGCTAAGTGAATTTTTTTTTTTTTTTTTTTTTACAAAATGGCATGGTGAGCCACTGACAGCTTCCAAGGCTGCTGGTATATAAGCCTGTAATCTGCTGATTTGACACTAACGTTCTTTTCAGCTGGTAAATCAAATGGAAACATCCTGAATAGTGGTTGGGACTAAGAAGAATTATTCGGGGATGAGAATTACTGGATAAACGCGTTAATGCAGTGATTATCAGTGCCAACGAGGCACTAAATAATAAAAAAAATAGAAAAAAGAGTAAATATACAGAATAGAAATGTAAGTGCTTTAGGGACCGGCACAGATGCTGACTCATCGGGTCCAACTGCAGCAGTGTAGCAGAATGACTTTACATGGTCCTGAACAGTTGTGGGAGTAGGGAGGAAAGCTGACTGACTACCTATCCAAACATCCCTGATGGGTTAGCAGGGAAAGGTGACTTCAACAGACCTTCTTCTCACATGCTATTACCTGTGTGATTTTTTTGAGAGTTGTGGGTTTTGGAATTAATGCTAGACATGAGAGAGATTATGTTTATAAAAGATGCTTTTTCAAGTCTCTTTGTAAAAATTCAGCTGATACCACAACATCATTTGTGCTTGAATTGCCCTTTGAAGCTTTTTCTATGCAGCCAGGAGATGTATAAAAATTTCTGCAAAATGATGTGCCCAGAAGCTTGCTTGTTTTTTCCAGATATCAGTTGAGCTAATAAAAAAACCCTTCCTTCTCTGGCATTTTGATGGGATTTCAGAAATTGGTGCCATATTCAGTGCCGTATGGTATCTGCATATTGCTCTGCGTGCGAATGTGCATTGCATTTATTGTGTAGTTGCCTGTGATTGCCCAAGTTGTAGCTGATGGGAACAGTCAGTTACTTGACTGAGCTCTAGGTATGACAGTGTACAGAGCTAATTTATAAGCATTCCTGGTTTTTTGCGGTGTTGGGTTTTTTGTTTGTTTGGTGGTGGTTGTTGGGGTTTTTTTAGGTTTTTTTGAGGAGCAAGGCCATATTCTGTAGTGCTGATTGTTTTGGGTTTTTTTCGCCCTACTGTTTTATCTCTGTTTGAAATGTTGTTACTATCTTTCACAAATAAATGATGCTTTTTTTACACCTTGACAAATAATAGCTAGGCAATTCAAAGCATCACAGTGTTGTTGAAACACTATTAAAAAGGTTGAGTTATATGAAAAAGAAATTAAACATTTCACTTAGATGAGATTTAATTTTAGATTTCAGATACATTTAAGGTAGAACAAGAGCCTGTCTTTAAAGTCAGGTTTTAGAAGGTTTCTAGGAGTAGGACAAAGTTTTGTACCATTTTCCTGATGACTAAGATGTTGGTTATAAACATGTGATAAGCCAAACAAGACCAATTCAGTCTTTTTTTGCAAAACTGTGACGCAATAAAATGAGAGTAAATAATATGTAATGGGATAGATATATTAAATTCAACATTTTAATATTTTCCAGTGCAGTTAGCAGAGACAATGAAATTATTTAGAAATCTGTTTTATTTCATATCTTGCTTAAACTGAGCAAGTCTTCATGTGGGGGCACTGTACACCTTCTTTACTTGAAGAGTAGTGTAGGTAGATAATCATTTAAGTCTAGTTGCCACTAGTCATGCTACTGGGCTATGTTGTGGCTACTCTCATATCTTCCTGCCTTCCAGTTGTCTCCTCCTCTCCTGAGGAAGACATGCTCAAATAAACTTTCACATAACTTACCGTTGTACTGAGTATCAAAAGAAATCTCGCTTTTGATATTTCTTTAAGCTGTAGTAAAATACTATGGAATGCATGCACATAATTTTATTTCTATATCCAGTAGCTTAAATAATGTAACTTAAGATTCCACCTCCTATCCTTCCCTCCTGCTTTCCCATAGTAGAGAGTGTGGCATGACAGGTTTCTTTTTTAGCAGAGGAAAAACTCGGTATGATTTTTCATACTGCTGTAATGTGCAGTGCAGTCTGATGTTGCTTATAAAACATGTATGCATTATACAGTTAACAAATTTTTAAAAGAATTTTTTGTCACTGAGCTCAAGGTCATGGATCTCGTGCATTTTCAAGGAAATTCTTGTCATGGGCTAAAAATCATGTTTCACCTGCAGTCTGGTTCTTCATTAGCTGATAGGAGGGATTTGCGGCATTGGCAATAAGTTCTGCTGCTTGCTGGCTGGCTGCCAAAGCAGGGCTGCTGTTTAAGGCAGCAGGTCTCTGCCTTTCGCCAGCCTGAAAGGCACTGTGTTTTCAAGAAGAATGCGGTGCAGGATTTTATGTCGAGTCAAAAACGACGGGCTGTCCTTGCCTCACTGAAACAATTGCATGTTTATGATTTTGTAGTATGTGATGTCATGAGGGTGTTGGCTTTCAGGAATTTCACTACTGAGGAAGCAGTTTGAAATGCAGGCAGAACCTTCAAGACCTTGGAATATGCACTTGGTTTCTCTTTAGTTATCCATCTACGTTTATTCAAAGCTGCATACATAGATTTCTATTTTTTTGGGGAGGTGAGGGATTAACATATGGAATATAGACGTGATTTAATTGGATACAATACCTGATGGCAATGTCAAGTCAGTCTGGATTTTCAAACTCTGTTCTTCTACCGGGATATCCATTCTACCAGGTGTCATGCAGGTATATCGTGTTTTATCTTTTAATGCACTGGCATATAGAGCTGTAGCCTGATGCTTGTATTAACAATTTTTGCTTCCATTTCTTTGTTCTCTGAAAAAAAATAGGAAACTAACTATAATTAGATTTACATTTATTTAATGCAAATATTTTTATTTCTAAGCATACTAAATGTTTTGAGAGTTTTTCTAACTGGAAAAATGAAGTTGTAGCCCTAGAGATTTTTAAAGTGAGTATTTCAGTCATTTCCTAGGAACCAGATATCTACAGCGTTGAGGATTGGAAATTGTACAGATTTCGAGAAATATGAATAATTTTAAGTCTTTTTGTGCAGAATTGCCTAAAGTAAATAAAAGTACTTACTGTTAATACGCTTCACAAAAAATGGGCACATGTAGAAAGGTGATAAATGATAGCACTGTGGTAAAGCTTAATTGTACAAGCTTTTTATTGTTTCATCGTTTTGATTCACAGTCCTGTTTTATGAAGAAAATCCCTCTTTCTGAGAGTGCTGTATAGCAGTTTTCTAGTGAATGGGTTGGATTCTAACCATGAAATTACTGTTCCTGCTGTGGAATACTGTATTATTGCATAATAATTAGAGGGAATGTGTTACAATACTTCTTTGGTTGGAAGATCTCAGGTTTCTGGCACACCTTAATAAAGGAATGTAGCCTGTGTTTATTGTGTCTAAATATGAAGTCCCTGCCCCTCATGCTGCAACAATAGCAGAGGGAGGGGAAAATTGGAGTTGGAACAGGAGTGTTTTGCTATTACTCATCTTTCTATACCATATTTGAAGAGTAGGATATGAGCAGAAGTTAATAATTAACATGTACATATCTAGAAAATGAACCTGGCAAATAATCTTCATAAACTGCAGCATATACAGTGGCCTGGGCTAGTTTTGTAAGGTTGCAGTGATAGTCATCTGTGAATAGAAATAAAAGTAGTTATGCATAGTGTTAATTTAACCATGTTTCTGTGTGTTTCTTGAAATAATCCCTGCACTTTGCATATTTGTATCTCTGCAGCTCTACCAGGCTGGCTGGTCAAAGGTACCAGCAGGGTTTTATTGAAAACATCGTTAGTTGTTTAGAGGTCAACCATAATAATTGCTTATGGTTGTTGTCCTTTGGCCTAACTTTGGATGATGCTGAAGTCTAGTAGCTTTTCTCTGGTTTTTTTCTGTCCTTTTTTGCTGTAATAGGCATGAACAAGCTGGAAATTAATGATGACAGAAATTCAGTATATGGCAGCTGATGAAGAGCCTTCTCTTCCCAAAAGTATGTTAGGCACTTGGTCAATCACACATCTGTTCCCTAAAATCAAAATGACCAGAGCCTACCACTTGTCTCCCTGGTTTCCATAGTGACTTTCTGGACAGAATGAAGGTCTCAATGAGTTCTATGTCCTCACCTTTCTGTTGTAAAAAGAGAGATTGAAGTTCTTGAACTTCTGGATCTCAGTCATTTAACTGCATTTTGCTTTTCAGTTCTCTCTTACAAGCTTTTAAATAGCTATTCTGCCTTTCAGTGAGGCCTGTGTTTAATAATTTTCAAATACAGTAATTAGTTTCTGTGGTATGCAAGTGAAATCATGAAATCCTACTTTTTGTATGTGGAGTTGAGTGGACTTACTTCCTTTCATCAAGTCACTTTGACTTCGTGACTCTGTTCTGGTACCTTTAATGGGAAGTTCTTTACGTTGTGTACAACTGTTGAGACCTTGACAGCTCCAACTATATAAAATTAGTATTCCTGCAGTCATTTTAGAGCTCATCATTAGTGTAGAATTTTCCTTCAGCGTAGTAACACACATCTGTTTCTGTCTGGGGAGTAAGACAGCTTACAGAGGCAGAACTGAATTTGGATTTTTATTCCATTCTAGTTGTCATTCTGGTGAGTAAGCGTTTTCCAGTAAAATAAATATGCAGCGAGACTAATGTTTATTATAATTGGTTTGTGATCTCTGTGGAGTGGGGAAGGTTAGTATACATGATGCTAAGTTTGTATGTTGGCAGAGACATTAATGTAATATGGGATGATGCATCTGGGATGGCATCAAATCTTAAACCAAATTCTGGAAAAGCACGTCTTCAGGAAACTTTGCCATTTGTGTAGACAAGTTTAATTTTCTAGACATCAGAATTATCATTGAAACTGGATGGTGTTTGCAATGGATTGTATTTTCTCTTACACATAAAGAGCAATAGTTTTGGTATGATATTTCTGTGGAAATGTGGTCTGGGGTATGGATGACAGCCTGGTCTGGAGAAATGTGTAATCAGTGTTTTATTAATTTATGGTTTTCTAAAGATTGCTTGGAACATCTTTGGTGACATGGTCAGTGGGATTGAGTGCACCCTCCACAAGTTTATTGATGTCACCAAGCTCTGTAGTGTGTTTGACAGGCATTTGAGGGGAAGGGATGCCATTCAGAGGAACCTCAGGCTGGAGAGGTGGGTCTGTGTGAACCACATGAAGTTCAGCAATACCAAGCACAAGGTCCTACACATTGTTTGTGGCAATCCCCAGCCCCAAAATGATGATATCTACTTGTAGCCCAGGAAGACAATCAATCGCATCTTGGGCTGCATCAAAAGAAATGTGACCAGCAGGTCAAGGGAGGTGATTTTTCCCTTCTTCTCCATTCTGGTGAGACCCCACCTGGAGTGCTGTGTTCAGCTCTGGGTTCCCCAACATAATAAGGATATGGAGCTGTTGGAATGAGTCCAGAGAATAGCCATGGAGATGATCAGAGGGTGGGAGCATCTCTGCTGTGAAGACACGTTCAGACAGTTGGGCCTGTTCAGCCTGGAGAGGAGAAGGCTTCAGGGAGACCTTATAGTACATAAAGGGGGCCTACAGAAAAAATAGGGAGAGACTCTTTATCAGGGAATTCAATGACAGGACAAGGTGTCATGGCTTTAAACTGAAAAAGGGTAGATTTAGAGTTTATATTAAGAAGAAATTTTTTCCTGTGAAGGTGATGAGGTCCTGGCACAAGTTGCCCAGAGAAGCTGTGGCTGCCTCCTCCCTGGCAGTGTTCAAGGCCAGGTTGGATGGGGCTTTGGGCAATCTGGTCTAGTGGAGGGTGGCAACCCTCCATGGCAGGGGATTGGAACTAGATGACCTTTGGGGTCCCTTCTAACCCAAATCATTCTGTGGTTCTATGATATTGTTTATACTTTATCTTGGAGATTGCCAAAATAGTCTCCAAAACTAGATCACTCAGGGTGGTGTGGGCTCCTGGTTGGCTGTGAATTTGGAACTGCATAAATCAGGAGTTCATCTTGGGGACTGTGTTTTTGAGCGATATTGTATTTTGAGCCTCATTTTTGGATCCATGTAATGCAGAATTGGAGTTTCTTGGGAATTTTCCATACTGGGAAAAAAATTACAGATTAATAGAATTTCTGTTGAGATGGATAACAAATTTCCTGGTGTTTCTTTTATGGTACAACATAAGACATCTTGTGGATATCGTAGAAAATACTTCATATGATTACTCCACTACCTCAAGTAATTTATAGTCTTTGGTTTTTATAGATTTGGTATTTAATACAGAAACGCAAAGAAAATATTGCCATCTGTGATTCCTGTATTTTAAGATAAGTAGCAGCAAATGTAAAATTAGTATTGGTCGTTAGACTTTAAATGGTAGCCAAAGCATGCAAGTAAACCTGCTGTGTGCCATCTTACAGTGGCTAAAATGGCATTAACCACGTAGCTTGTGGTTTTTTACCTGCTTAATGTTGTAATGTTAATTTTCTTTCATATGTCATATAGTGTAGAAGGAAGTCTGTTCAAAAGTCTTTGAAAATATGCTTCTAATGCTTTGATTTTCGTAAGCCTAATCAGAAGAGATTAAGGACAAAGTTTTCTCTGGCAGAGCTTGCAAAGGCTGTGCTCATGTCATTTTCTCCAGTTACCCTGGTATGGCAAGAGACCTTTTTTATAAGAACATTTGCTATTTCTCAGTGGTTTTAGGCTGCTAGAGAAGATGATGTTAGCCTTACGAGTTTTTTTTCTTTGGCAAAGGGAAAAGGAAGACAACTAGTGTCCTAGCAATGTTTGACTAGAGAAGACCAAGCTTTCAGATCCACTAACATACTGGCAGATTGTAGGTATTTTAGAAAATGGTTGTTTTTATTTTGACTCAAAAATACACATTCAAAACCAAAATTGAGAGGACCTTTTTTTAGTAGGAGGAGTTATATCTTTTTCCTTCCCCAGAAACATGAGATAATACAAAAGCCCAACCCTGTTGCAGAATCACAGCAATTACTAGTGTTTTGTAGTGTAGTGGGAGTTCTGCTGGTGGACTGTGATATTTTTCCTGAGGAGATTCCTTTTCAGAAAGAATCTTTTTGTTTCTGACACAAAGGGATAGGGGTCAAGACATGGATGTTCTGCATAGCTCAGAGATTTTATAATTTTCACTAGATACATTCAAAGTAACAAAACAGGTTTTAGGGTTTGTCAGGGCTGCCATAGTCCTTTGGCTTAACCACTATTGGAACCTTCTGGCATCCGTTTGTAATACTGGAGTTTCATCTTCTAGGGAAGTTGATGGAAGCTACAGTCACAACAAAAGTCTGCTGTTCAGATCAAGACTTCCTTGGAATTATGCATGCTATTATACTTTTTTTTTTGGTCTGCTAAAAAAGAAGGGGGGAAGGGGAGAAATCCAATGTGGGAGAGTGAAATCTTGTAATTTTCTGAATTCCAGATGAGTCAGTTGCATCTGTGTGGTTGATTCCAAGTTCATTAATGCAGAATCCATCCAGTCTTAGCAGTATCATAAATAGGGTGCTATAATTGAAACATACTGACAATGCTTGACTGTGGAAAGGGAAGAGATCTTGCAGCAGTAAGATGCTTCTCTTCTTTTGAGGAGGGAGCCACTGCCTACTTCAAATGTTGGTCTTTAATTAGCATTCACTTCTTACATTAAAAAAAAAGCGCTGCTGTATTTGAGGAATAAATCTTGATCACCTCAGTGTTCTTGAGTGTTAAGTGAGTGCTTTCAAAGAAACAAAACAATTAATGAGTTTTCATTGTAACATAATACGACAAACATTGTAGCATAATGTGACAGGTTTAGTTAAACTAATCGTTGAGAAATAATGCAGACAGACAAATAACTATCAAGAATAACACAAAATACATAGAAATATTAGCTGGTTTGGTAGCATTAATGAAACTCCTGGGTGTAACTATATTTAAAGTTGCTGTTCTGAGTATTCAGCATTATGTATGTGTATGACAGGGATTTACAGTGGTGGTGTTCTTGGAATAACTAGATCGGTTGTGCAAAACTTCCTATATTTTTTGTTCTTTGTTGGTTCAGAGCTGTCCCTTTCCCCTGGAGGGAGAAGAGGGGGAGAAAGGAGAGGGCAGAGATTTTTGACAAAAATTGAAAAAATATATGCAAGAACATGGTGTGCTAAATTTGAGCTGGCCTTAGAAGCTGTTTCCCCAGAGAATTGGATTTTTATATGTGCCTACAATAAAATGTAGCTTTCATATTGGGAGAGGGAGTTAAATCTCTGCTTTTTAGGTAATTCCATTTTCAGGACTTGGGAAGATCTAGTGAAGAAAGCTGGTGCTGCTATCACTAGCCATCTCCTTTATGCCTAAAAAGGAATATATTAAATTCAGATTTAAGGAAGAGAGGGGAAGATCAAAATCTGAAGGCAACAATTCAGTTTTATTCTCTGCAATATTTAAAATGTAGACAGGCTGTTTTTGTATTAAAACAGTTTAAATGTGATATAATTGCTTTGCTGGTAAATATAAAGATTGCTATTAAGCAAAAAAACCCCAAAACCCACCCCTTTTTTTTTTTTTCCCTTCTTCCCCAAAGGCCCTCACGATTCGAATGTCAGATGTCAGCAGTTATTTGGGCTTGACAGAACAAACAGCGCATTAAAAAGCTTCACATAATAAAAAGTAACTCATTAAGCAAGATTGAACTTGAAAAGAGTTTTGCTTGCAGGGAAGAAATCTTAAGTACAGGCTGCTCTCTGAGAAGACAAAATGATAGGAAAACTGTTAAAAAGATGAGGCAGGTTGCAAGATCTCCATCTCTAAATCTTGTTCAGATGATGGGCGCACAAAATTGTGAATGAGAGATGTTGATGGTGTGGACTGGTGTTGCGGTGTCTGCTGCCTTGGAAAAGTGGAGCTGGGTAAGAATGCGTTTCCCACAAAATACCTCTAGTATAGGAACTATCTTCCTCCTGCATTATATCCTACTTTTCCCTCCCCACACCTTTTTTCCTCACCCTATTTTATTCACATTTTGTTTTGTTCTTAAATCTCCCCTATTCTGTCATATCTCAACTGTAAATGAAAAACGTCAGGTCTGTGCAAGAGGCTGGTAGATTGACACAATCCCACATGTGGCTCCCTTTTGATCTTACAGGACCAGCTGTGAAACTGCAAATTACTTGATGTTGTCCCAGTGTTAAACTGAGTACCTGTGAAACTGTTGGCCATGGTACATTGCTAGTTTCGCCTGTGTTGAGCTATACTGAGGATTGCCTTTTTTAAGCAGGTGTGTCGCTTCTCGCTTCTGCTATGCACCTTACCTTCTGGCTCCTCAGGTCTCTTTCCACATTCCTAACGTGGCTCAGGTTACTCTTGCTGGTTTGGGTGTTATCAGATGAATGCATGGCAGCTTGCAACAATTCATTGTAAATCATTCTGTCAGTGAAGAGGAAGCTCTAAGGACAAATGTGAGCATTATGATGATGTTATCTACTAAGTGTCCTTAGAAGGAGACAAAAGTCTAAACTGTGTATGATGCAAAGCAGTAGCTCTGATGTGGATTACTTTTCTAATTATTTCTGACTTGAAACGTGGAATATTTCTTTTTTGTTTATTTTATGATATCTGGTATTTCAAGCTCTTATGCACAGAAATGTAAGTGTAATTGGTCTTCTAATGACATTGATATTTGGCCAGCTGAACCAGTTACAACAAGTTCTGTTACTTTTTTCTTAACAGCTATTTTCTAATATATTCTGCATTATGAAAGAAAGAAAAAGGATGGTCTTTAGTGTAACTAGAGATTCAGATGTAAAATCTTTTGTACTTTCATTTATTCTGCCAATTTCATCATGAAAGGACAGTTTGTTTATTTTTGGAACATTATGCATTATTTCTGTACTTTTAGAGGAATTTATGTATGTGTGTATTACGAAACAAAATTGCGTTGGTGATGTAGATATAGATGGTTGTTGAGAGTTCTGTTCAGTTCTTACCGTTACTGCCTCAGCAGTTGACTAATCTACTTATGAAATTAAGGAGTTATCATAGTTAATAGTACAGTAGTGTGCTTCCCAAGGTTTTACACTGTGATGACTTCTCTTAGAGCTGAAGCTGTCTGGATGCCTCTTGAGTCCTTTCAAAAACAGAATCACAGAATCACAGAATCGTAGGGGTTGGAAGGGACCTCGAGAGATCATCGGGTCCAACCCCCCTGCCAAAGCAGGCTCCCTAGCTCATACTGCACAGATAGGCGTCCAGATGAGTCTTGAATACCTCCAGAGAAGGAGACTCCACCACCTCCCTGGGCAGCCTGTCCCAGGGCTCTGTCACCCTCACTGTGTAAAAGTTCTTCCACATGTTGGTGCGGAACTTCCTGTGCTCCAATTTGCAGCCATTGCCCCTTGTCCTATCTCCACAGACCATTGAAAAGGGGTTGGCCATTTCCCCCTGCATCCCATACTTCAGATATTTATAAACATTCATTAGGTCCCCCCTCAGTCTTCTTTTCTCCAGGCTGAACAGACCCAGCTCACTCAGCCTTTCCCTTACAGGGATGTGTCTGGAGGTTTTCTGGGATTTATTTGGTGTGTTTGGGGGTCCATGTTATGCAGCAAAATGTACATCGAAGAACCATCCTATAATGTTGAGAGCTTAGACTTTCAATACATCGGGTTTGACATTAAATAGCGAAAGTAACCTTATGTCTTAGAAACTGAGCCTAGAAAGAAGTATCATTTGTTCTAGTATACGTAAAGGAAACATTAACTTGTAATAAATCCTGCCATTTAATGGCTGGTCCTAGAAATGGTCCTGGTTTGCACAGCATTTAGTTGATAATTTGAGAAATGTAAACTAAGAATTTGTCACAATTTGGTTTTTTAGCAGTTTCAAAAAATTTGTAAGGCATAAATTTCCAAGTTCCTTCTTTATGTAAATTCAAAACACTCATTCAGAAATGAAGCCATTGCAGAAGCTTGAAAGTTATTTTTAAAGCAATTAACTATAGGAAAATTATAACCAATAGAGTGATTTATGTTAAAATTTGAATAAGTGTCAGCTAATATTTGAATTACAACAAATTGTTAAATGTAGATAGTATCTATTCAAATCAGATGTAGATTATATTTAGTCTCATTTTTTTTTATGCAGTTATTTTGGCAGGTGTGTGATTCATGACTTTGCTAATCCAGTTTCATGAGTCCTGCAATTCATTTGAAGGACATCTTTCTGCAGAAAATGAGCATAAATTTGAGCACTTAATAAATGGATACTTGTATGTTCTGTTTTTAGATTTTTTGCTAAAAATAGACTACTTTCTCACATGCTGAGGAGAGCCATCTTAAATTAAAGATGCTTATTTGAAACAGGGGGTCATCATGTTGATGTGTAAGTGCTTCTGAACGCTGCTGAGATGACTGCAATGCAGATAATGCAGATGGTGCTAGCCTTTTCAAAATTTACATCAGGTTTTCAGCTCCTGTGAGAAGTTTCATTTACCGGTAACTTTAGGTAAGGAATGAACATCTCCTGAAGACAAAACATTTCAATGGAGAAGATTGTAATGGCCGAGACTATGACTTCACATGGGGAGGGTGCCAGAGCACTATATAACTATGCTGTTTCACCAGCCTCAGATACGACTTGCCCCAGGTGACAAATCAGATGGCACAGAGCACTTACTCAGAAATCAAGACCTGAGTCATCTTTAGACATCGTTGTGTGTTAGTCTCTGTCCTTGGAAACTTTTGGATACTAAGCCGTTAAGTTTTGCTTGCTGTGACATTACTGATGTTAGTTCTGTTCCCTGTGTCTACTGCCTTCTGAAGTGGGATAACATCTCTGCTGTTTTCTTGTACTCTCCAAACTCCAACTGTGCCTGTACTTTGCTCACCTTTCCCTAAAATGTTGACAAACTGTCCTCTTTTTCTTAGGATTTACAGTGCTTCCTGTTAGAGGACTATGTCTCTGCAGGGTTACTGTAACTCGTTAGAGCTCTGCAACGCTTTGCCACCTCTTCCTTATTCCTGTATAAGTAATCCACATTTTACCTACTGCTTTAACTATATCATTCATATATAAAAAAAAAAAAATCCGTGTCTTGGCTCTCCAGTTAAACTGCATCAAGTTCAAGCTTGTCTATCTTGCTTTAAGACGTGTCATTAGCTCTGTCCCCACTCTGGTTTCTTACCAGGTTACTCCCTCTGTTTAAGTCTTTTTAAATGTGGCTGCAATAAGAATGATTTGTTTTGTGTTTGCCTGCTGTTGACTAGGTAAGATTTTTATTTTGGAATATGTTCTGGCTTACAGAATTGTAACTCATGGTGTGTAAGAGTAATTTTTCACTTACTGCTGTCTGAAAACTGATGGTCTTGTCTTTCTCAGTCTATTTTGGCATTTTAGGATTTCCATTCCCTCCTCCTCCCCTTTCAGGTAAAACTAGGCTATTTCCTTTCCTTTTCCTACAGCTGTTCTGTCTTTTCCATTGCTCTGAAAGTTGCCTGAAGGGAATTAAAGGACGAAGTTGGAGCATTACCCATAATTGTGGATTCTTTTAATTGTATCTGTGTCTTCTGTTGGTGTGATGTGAGGGAAAGTGGGTTCCAGGTGTTGTCAGAGATCCAGGAAACATTGTTAATAGAGTTTTTCTGTTGTAGAAAACACTAATGAAATGTCAGCGTGTATATTGAGTAGAGAAATCTATGTATATTGTCTTGTAGGTCAACTGGATTTTAATTAGAAAGATTTTCAGATGTATCCACAAGATACTTCTGTAGTTTTCACTCCAGCATTTTTGAGCTGGTCTGTGATGTCAGAAGAACAGTAACAAGTGTTGATACAGCTTTTGGATGGGGAAAGATGCAATGTATTTTTTGTTCCAGTTCTGGCTCTCCATGTGGAAACCCTACAGGCAGGTTTATTTTTTCCCTGCACTGTTACCACAGATGGATAAAATGCAGAATATTTAGTACGTGGCCTGTGTCAACTTGTAATACTAAAATCTTAGTTCACAATTCAGAATTGTTCCAATTGAGGAAAAGCAGCACTGATCTATTAATGCCTACTAAGAGTCTTTCATGTTCCTTCACTGGCAGATTTTTTTTTCCTTTAAGGATTTATTGCTGTTGTCTGCTGGGCCTGCCTCATTTCCATGTGCTGAAGACATTAGGCAAATCTGCAGTGGATTTGCTAATGTAAACTTTTCTATTGCTATGCACCACAGGCCTTGATTTCATTCCATTGTGCATACTCTCTATATTCTTTTCTGCCCACTCTTAGCCTGCTGGGTCATGATTTGCTGTATTTCAGATGCTAAAAACTCTTAAGCTAAAGAACAAGCTGTCCTGAAAACCTCAGTTGCTTAAATGTCATAATTTTACAGGTTTTAAAACCTAATTTTTCTGAACTAAGCTATTGAGTGTTTCTATTTAGTAAGTTTGCATAGCCCACTTACTGCCATGATTTGAAAGGAACTTCCTTATATAGTTTACTAATATTCAGATATATTAAAATATGCTTGAAAAATATTCTTTATGCTTTCTAGATGCAACTTAAACTTGAGCACAGTATGATTTATCAAAGTTGACAAGCATACTTCCATCATCGCTATTTTCTGTATTATGACTTGTTTACAACTTCTGAACACACACCCCCCACACACATTACATATACGTAGTCAGTTGTAGCATTTATTATTTCCTACTTCAGCACTAGGTGGGTCAGCAGCTGCTTTAATGTTCAGGCTTAGGTCCTTCGAAGCAATGCTGTTGCCTAGTTAGTTTTGTTAAGTGGTTGTGTTCTAATAGGCAAATTCATTCTCTGCTCTGTTAAACTGTTGCCTCTTCACTGGTTGTTTTTCTGGTTATGAATATTATCATACTGTTGTTCTTTCTTGGCAGTTTATTCAGCTTCTCATTGCATCTTGTATAACATATTAAACCCAGCTTGAATACTAGCCAGAACTTTTTTTGATGGAGTGATCATTGTTAATGTGCTGATCTTTAAGTGTGCTAATTTGGAAGTGGAGATCTATAGGAGTTGGGAAGTATGTCTCAGATCCAAGCCATAAATGTTTATATTCTTCATAGAAATCTGATTAAGTATTGGCAACCGTCACTGCTTTGTGCAAGCTTTTATGGTTCAAGTTTAGAAATGTAACTCAGGTGATTGCATTAGTTTTTTTCAAGGTAAGATTGCCTTTCTGGGCAGTGCAAAGAAAAACGGCTTTGGAGCAAACTCGTAAACTCATACGGCATGAATTGTTCCAGATGGATCTGCAGAAACTAGTTTGCATTGTAAGGGTTATTTTTAATGGGCCATTATACCACAGCCCTCTGCTACATAACAGTAAGTACCTTTAAAAACTTGAAAGTCAGAGATATGCAGACAACCATAAGTACCCTGTACTAAGGTCATCCTTTTAACCTTAAAACATCATTTGTTTGCCATTGGCATCTATTACTTCCTTTCAGCTCTTGATCCAAAGCTGTCTTGTTAGGGCTTGGGTCCTAATGCACCCATTTGCACATGTTGCTGTGTTCTTACATGGAGAATTCTCACGTGTGCGGAAGCTGAGGAAGTTTTCTTTGGTGATAAAGGAAGGGCAGAATGCCAAAGGAGAAGATACTTCTAGGACAGAGGTGACTGCAGTCTTCATACCAGACAAGGGTAAAGTTGGTGCATGGATTTCAATTAATACTATCACAGCCCCCCCCTAATTTTATTACCTTAGTCAGATATGATTGGTAATTTGGTCTTTGCCTAAGGAGGCAACCTCACACACTCTTCTGGAAAAAAGCTGACAAAGTAGTGAGTGCAGAAGCAATAACACAAATAGTGTTTGAAGAAGAAATGAAGTTTGTTTCCTAGCATCCTGAAACTCTCTGCTGTCATGCTTCCCATCCAACTTACTCTTCTGTTGCTATTTTTAGGATTTAAGCTGGTTGGGTTTGTTTGTTCTTAATGGCAATAATAATACTTTAGTCTTACTTCTGTTACATGTAACGTGTTTATTTTGAAACCAATGCCCTGCAAGTATGTTTTAAAGAATGTGTAGTCTGTTTACTGCCTATTTGGATCACTGAGTTTTGGTGCTAGTACATGAGATTACATGGGAACTTCATCTGACAGTGAATGGTCACTGGGTAATCCCCTTACTTGAGAGTATCTTCTCAGTAATTCCTTGAGGATTTCTGTCATTGATTAGTGAAGAGCAAAAGATTTTTAAGTGTGGTTTATTGTGAATCTAGGACTTTCATGAGAAACAACAGATAGTATGTCTGAATATGCTTTTGAGGCAAATAATTTTCTGGTGTAAACAACTGAGTAACTTTTTCTCTGAATATTAGAAGTACTAAGTAAGTATTAGAAATACTAAGTATGCAATGTAACTTAAAATGTACGATTTTTCTGTTTGCTATTTTGAGAGAAGTGGTTATAATTCTAACTTGGAACTTGTTTTACCTAAAATTATAATACACCCTTATAATTGCACCTTTTAAAATGGAATATTTATATTTTGCTCCTAATATGCTGCTTGGCTTGTGTAACACTTATATTGATGTTAGTGAAATTGAAAGTTCTTTACGTTTAAGATCTTTCAGGAAAAGGAGGTAATGATTTAAATAGTTTCAGTATCCCTTAGAAGTAGATAATCAGATTAATATGATTAATACTGCTGGTATCTGGAAGCTATTGTTTCTGAGTCACTCTTTTCTACTAGCAAAACTAGTGTTCTGATACACCAGAAGTTAAATGCTTCTGTGCATAGTATTAATTGCAGCATTTATAGGATTTGATGAATTGCCACATATAAAGGCTTGATAATTCAACAAATAAAATTCAAATTACTTGCTTTTTAAAAAGTTGAATATTATGTGTGAATCTTGATAGTTGGTCCTGGCTTCCATAACTTTATCAGTAAGCTGTGAAATATAAATAATACTGCATAAAATTGCTGTAGAGAACAAATGTAATTAGATTTTGCTAGTAGATGAGGTCTGTTTCCTAGAACAGAGAAAAGCCAAAGACTAAAGTAACGGAATCATTCTTATCCCTTTTGTGTAGACAATATATGATTAAGGTACAAGTCATAGAGCTAAAGATAGCCAGCAAAATGTTTAGAATTATTTAAGCTAATAATTGGGTAGTTGGCAGGATGAAAGTTTATTTCTTTATTTTAGATGTGACGTTCAGGAATGCTTCCTTTTCAGTTAATTAAAGGTATAGTAAATCTCCATGGAGCTAAGATGACTTCTTTCTCTCCTGGCTTGTAATAATGGTTAAGCTTTAAGTAATATAGGAACAAATTTTAGTACCAAAAGGAAAATACAGCTATGACACACCTGTGCTTCTGATAGTGGTTTTAGAGTTGTACCTTTGGATGTAACCATTAAAAAAGTAGTAAAATTAACAAGATTTATACATTATGTGGATTGCTCATCTTGGATTCTGATCTTTCTTTTGTTTTGCTGCACTAGAAAATCTTAGCCATTGTTGAAGTAAAATCCTCTGCATTTTAGCAGATCAGGTGTACCTTTACAGGAGTAACTTATATATCTCTCTTTCTTTGGAATAAGCACAGCTGTGAGTGATCAGCTCTAAGACCAGTAGCTAGTTCTAACACTTCTTTAAAAGGCTTGGATTTCTCAAGGGATATTGGCAATTGATATCACTTGAGGCTTTTGTGATAAGGATTGATTACATTAATATTTCATAAAAATATCTGTTCAAGTACTATATCTTGGTGATTTACTGTCTTTGCCAACCCAGTCTGGATTCAAGATATTGATGTAAATAATTCCATTAGTCCCCCTGAGTCATTTGGTCCCTGTAGGAAATTTGATTTAAATCAGTGTTGGTTTAAAAGCCTCTACAGGTTTTGATCGTTAACTTCTGTAGTGTGATGGTTTGAACAAAGTAAATACAGGTTATTAATGCTATAGATTTTTATTTAGTTGCTTTTTCTAATCAATACACATGCCAGGGTTTTTTTTGTGCTGATTTAGAACATTCTGTCTGTAGAATTTGCTAAGTTGTGTGAATAAGCCTGCTGTTGTTAAATGGTGGATTTTAGAAAGGCAATCAGTGCTCAGCATTGCTTGGTTATGATTTGTAACACTATGTAGAAATAAAGGGCTTTGACTCCCAAGCACTTCTTGCCCTTGCAGTAATAAGTAATTCAACACTAACTCTTCTAGAAGGGTACTTTTATGGTAGGAAGATATGTGTGTATTTGCTGGGAATAGTCTACTCCTTGTCCTTTGCTACTTGAACGAGTGCCTTAGTGAATTCTTGATGACAATAGAAATGATGCCCTTGATTTAGAAAAAATAACAAACTACACCATTCAACTGCATTGGAAATTAAATTCTAAGATAAAAAAAAATTAAATACTGTATCTAAGAGCAGTTAAAACTGTTCTTTTTTTTTCCCGTCTTTGCTCTTTTGATGACTTAGCACTGGTTTAGATAACTTCCTGAGAAAAAGTTCTTGGATTGATATCTCTAGTCAGATTTGTGGCTTCTGCAATACTTGTGAAGTACTTCAGTGGTGAGCGCTCAGTATTTTTGATCAGGCTCAATAACTATTTGTGATACTAGTGAAGCTGCATGTTTGGTTCAGATTTAATTCCTAAAAATCTTAATTTCTTGCTTCCTCCCAAACTTTTGAGTTTTCTGTCATCTCTTACTTTCAATAATTAATTGATATTTCTTCATGTAACACTACCTTCTCATTGATGTGAAGATCTTACTGATCAATTAAACCATATTCTCTCTCATTGTATTGAACACATTTTTCTTCTCATTAAGCTTGGAACTTTTCAGTATTGATGCCTTCCAAGTGTCCTTTTTAACTCTTTAGAATTCTTTAACCCAGAAGTGCTTTTCTAGATTGAATCCATATTTCCTATACAGGACATCCTGTAATATCAAAGCAAATAAGTTCCATTTGTTCCTTTGTGTGTTGCTTTGTTTTGGTATTTGTATTACAGTTCATCACTTAAAATGTTCATCTAGGCTTCATGTCCTGGAGAATTTGAATTCATTCTCGTTCAGTGTGCCTTACTCTTCATCTTTTTTGTTGTTGTTTACTTGTTTCATTTGTTGAAGCAAGGGATTGAAAATGTCATCTGTTCACATCTTCTGTGAAGATTGTACACATTTCTCTCTGTAAATGTACAAATCAGTGTATAATACACCAGCTTTTTGGCATTTGAGAATACTTCAGAATCTGCATGAATGCAACTGACTTCAAATAGGTATGCATGATTAAAAAAACCCCATGGGTATCGATCCTAACACTTTACCGATTAGGATAGCATATATTCTGTCTGAATTTGAATTATTTGAATTTACATACCTAGTGGTCCTTATCAGCTTAGACCACACACACACACAAAAGTCCTTCATATCAAAAGAAAAATCTTTTTCATATCTCTTTTTTTACCCGAGCAATCTAATTTTACTTCCAATTGATTCATATCCCTCATTGGTACACTATCAAATTTCTAAGCAAAGTAATTACTCTGAAACCTGTATAAATTCTAGTTTTTCTGCCATTTTGCATTTTTGTTGTCTTTTATATATTTTTCCATCATGTGAGGTCCTGTTTGGTGTTTTTGTTGTTGTTTCCTGATAGAACATGTCATGGTGGATTGAGGCTGAGAAGTATTTTTTCTGTTCCATGATCTAATGATGTTCCGTATGTGCTTTGCATATTATTGTTTGATGATAGGTTATACTCTGTGAACAACTACAAATACTGGCAGATTATGACATTACCAGGCTGTAGTCATTTGCCAGCCTGTTAGAGAAAAACATTGCTAAGTGGTTATACAATCCTATAGTTCGGTTTTTGTGGTAGCGTGGAGAAAAATTATCACCAAGTACTCCTCTTTTTATCAGGGAACCAAAAATATTTTACCATCTCCAGGATTGTTTATGCACACTGTGACTACTGAATAGCCCTGTCAAGTCAGGGTTTTATGTTTAGGAGTCTGTAGGATCCAAACCATGATGGTTTTGAATTTATTTTTTTCCCAAAACACTATCTAGACTGTTATGTTTAAAAAAAAAATCAGCACAGCAGCTCTTAGAAGAACTGTCTTTATTTTCTCCCAAGACTAAAATCTTGCAGGCTGTTGGGAACAGTTGGAAAAGACATGAGGTGCTTTGCCTCCAGTCTTTTGCAGTTAACCAGTCTGTGATGATAGGGACTTGGGCAAGTCAGTCTGTGATAAACATTTGCGATTTCCTACTGTGATGACTTAGAAACCTTACACTGCATTGATAAGAAAAGAATTCTGCTAGCCATCCTAATATTCATATTCACTAAAGGATTGGGTAAATAGCAAATCTGAAATCTAAATGTGGGGAAAAAAATAGAAAGAGCAGAATGGTCAAGTAGGGAAAATCATATTCTTGAAATCTGAAATTGGTGTTTGTATTATTTTAGAGAGTAGAATTTTATTTAGCTCAAACTGTCATGAGAATGAATGGCAGTAATTAAAAATTCTCATTGTCTTCTCCAGGCGTGAAAAGGTTTTTGTTGTTGTCATGGTGACAGTTGAGTGACAGCTTCAAAGTGAGTAATTGTTACTGAGAGCTCCATTATGAACATGTACAATGTTGCAGAAAGGATTTCAGGACAAAGTGGTATTTCTTTACTGAGCTTTCAAAACTTTTTTTTTTAACATGATGTTTTTGTATAAAAGAAGAGTGTCTTGGTGACTTAGTGTCAGGGAAATATCACTGCCGGCTGCTTTTTCTTGCCCTGCTCTGATAAGAAGGGCCAAATTCACAGGACTCTTGGCTGATGCAGTTGGTTAGAATTTGCAGTGCCCTGCAGGTCCTGGAGACTGAATGGTTCTCTAACACTTCCCTTTTTCAGCAGGAGTTTCCATCCTGTGTGTGCCATTCCACAAGATGCAGCTTGTGTCCATGCATGTACAGCCTGTATGTATGTTGCTGCATTTACTGCCTTTTGATGATCTGTAATGTGTGTCAGGTGGTAAGATTTAAAGGATCATTTGTGAAAATCATAACATTGGAGTATAAAGATATACGTAAAGTATAAACGTATACAAAAGTTTTATAGATTCATTTTTGGAAGACTATTGGAAAAGTCAGTTTAGAGTTATAAGTGTTTTTCAGAGGCTAAAAAGTTACTGTGAGGGCCATTTCTGAATACTGGAAGTTCTATACTTTGCGGGAGAAGTTCTGTATTTTTGATTTTGCAGTCTCTGGTGGTTTTACCCCTGTCAATTTTGTGATCTTCAGAAGGACAAGAGAAGTGAGATTTACAAGGTATAACAATGTTTTAAAATTGTTATTTGCATTAGATTGTTCTGCATTTAAGTGTGTGTTTGTCTCAAAACACTGGATGCAGCAGTAGTACAGTTATATGCATCCTTGATACCACATACCTATTTTTTCTTTAAATCTGAGATACTTTCTTAAATTCTGCCAGTTGTTTAGGAAAAATACTTTAAATTTGTAGCTTTTTGCTAGAAATGTATATAATACATTAACATCAGTTCAGTTTAAGATCCCTTGAAAAGTTCATGGAATAAGAATTATAGTGTGTTAACCTGGCTGCCTGAGTTTGTGTTCTTACCACTGGTAAACAAATCAATTTACAGTAGCTTACTGATGTATCACCTTTTTTGATAACAAGCTGAATTGAACATATTTATTGGATTTTAACTGCTTCATTCCATTAGTGCTCATTAGATTTCTATGCTTTCGTATCTTTATTCTTAAAAGCATTGTAATTAATTACATGAGCACATTATAATTGAAGCCTATATGCTGTTCCTAAATGTGCAAAAGATCAACTTCTGATGTGCCCCCAGCCTCAAAATACAAACCTTAAGTATGCACGTGCGCACACAGTTTTATATGTGTCTGTGTATAAATTAAAAAGTACAAGTAAATGTATTAGTAAACATATAGTTGTGTGTGGATTTTTGGTAAGAATAAAAATAAAACCGCAAAAGAGAATAATTTTAATTTTTGGGTTTGGCTGCATGGAAACCTCGATGGACTTAGTTTCTTCAGACTGGACAGCTGAAGGACTACTGTGATGCTGGAGGAGAACTCTGCTCAGACTATGCAATGAAATTTGATCAAATTTGGTCAGATTTTTGTCAGGGGTGATGAAGTACCTTAGATCTGAACTGTCATTTTGTGCTTGGTAAACCCTGACAGTTTTTAGTTTTGTTTGCTTTGGAGTAGGATGTTCAAAGTATTTTTCTGTTTGGTTTTGGCTCATAATTTTATGAGCTCAGTAGTTCAGAACATATTCATAGATGAAAAGCACTGTTTAAAAACGAGTTTGAATACATCAGATTGAACACTGAAGTATTTTTTCAATGCATTATAAGCTTGAAATATAATTGCTTTCTGTGTGCTTTATAGAGAAATTTATACTTTCTAAGATTACCTCTGCATCTTTTAACTTATTCCACGAGTATTGATTCTTAAAATATCTTTTTACAGACTGACAAAGGAGACATACTGCTTTGTGTCCATTGATCTTACGTTTATCAGTGCTTTCAGAATAGTTATCCTGGTTCAGCATTCTGAATACCTGCATTTTAAAGTCTGCTCCATTTGACATTTCATAGGTCAGTTCATACTTTGGTTTCGATTCTTGAGTCTGAATGTGTAGTGATTTTGATTGTAAAAGTTACATAGCTGTATATGAATACAACATATGTGGTTATAATGTGTATATAGTAATGCTATAGATTAGTTATTGTATGGAGAAGAGGACAGGATATTCCTTTCAAGATCTGGAATTACCCATATTTCCACCCTCAGGAAACAGTTGGGACCTCAAGGAATAGGAGAGGATGTCTCAATTGCAGAGGATCAGGAAGCAAAGAAAATCCCTTTAGTGCTTATATGATTTTATTTAATTGTTGGAATTTGGTTTGCCTACAGGAAAGTTCTGTGAAAAACCAGTGATGTGGGCTGTGTATATTACAGTGCTGCTTGCTTACTGAAGAACATAAAACTCCAGCTAGTCCAGTCCCTCATATGGTGGTTTTAGGTAGTAGCTATCTGAGTTCTAAGATAGTTTTCCTGTTACAGAACCAGAACTGTCATGAACCTTTTTCTTTCTCAATGGCAACTGCTTGGAGTTTATGTTATTGTGGGCAATTGGCATTTTGCACACATCCTTCCCCTGCCTCTTTGCATGTACTGTTCCTTACTGCTCCTGCATCCTCACTCTTTCTTCTTTACCCAACTGTTCCCACTTATGCAAGGTAACATAATACAAACAGTAGGTGTAATTTAAAATCTCTAGCTGCCTTGAAAATGTGAGAAGAAATTGTGAAACACCTAGTTTATGAAGTGTATATGATGCTTAGATACTAATCAAGTATAGGAGATCTTGAGCAATCTAGAATACAGTTGTCATGAATAAGAATATGTGCAGACAATCTGTGTTAAGTGAACACTGATCAAAATACATTTAAAATTAATTTTGTGAAATTTCAGTGGGCAAATTGTGATTAGCAGGTCAAGGGAAATGATTCACCCCCTCAGTTCTGCTCTGGTGAGACCCTGCCTGGAGTACAGTGTTCAGCTCTGGGGCACCTAATGTAAGGAAGATGTGGAGTTGTTGGAGCAGGTCCAGAGGAGGGCCACAAAGGTGATCAGAGGGCTGGAGCATCTCTCCTATGAAGACAAGCTGTGAGAGTTGTGCTTGTTCAGCATGGAGAAGAAAAGGCTCTGGGGAGACCTTAAAGCAGTTATCTAGTGCCTGAAGTAGGCCTACAGGAAAGACAGGAAGAGACTGGTTACAAGGGGTGATAAGACAAGGGGTCATGGCTTTAAACTGAAAAAGGGTAGATTTAGAATTTATATTAAGAAGAGATTCTTTGAGAGTGGTGTGGCCCTGGCACAGGTTGCCCAGAGAAGCTGACTGCTCCTCCCTGGCAGTGTTCAAGGCCAGGTTGGATGAGGCTTTGGGCAAACTGATCTAGTGGAAGGTGCCCCTGTCCATGGCAGGGGTTGGAACTAGATGACCATTGGGGTCCCTTCCAATGCAAACCATTATATGATAATTACATTATTGATGACATGACTTCCTATACATGCATCTCGTTATTTTGCCTGAATGCAATTTTACTAGAAACCCGATGAAGAGAGGTAAAATGCCTGGCTTCTACCTTATCAATGCACTGTGGAGCTCTGCTGGTGCTGGAATGATGTAATGCTGTAATTATCTTATGGAGTGAGGTAGTGCATGGCCTATAATAACTTGAATAATTATGTAAGATGACAACAGATACAGATATTTCTGGTGTTTTTCAGTACCCTCTTTACCTGTTCTACCAAATACATGGACATACCAATTCAATGAGCACGTAATGAGGTCAGGTTGTGTAAAATAGTAAAGCAATTTAAAGAACACAGCTTGAAAAAGTTCAGTTATTCCCTTGTATTTATTTTCTTGATTAGCTTATGAATGATTTCATGACAGAAAACATGTCAGATTTTTTTTCTCTTGTGTTGGTAAGCAGTTAGAAAACTTACACCTTGCCTTTGTCTTTGATCCATGGCTTGGCATTGGATGAAGGCTCCTCGCTTCTAAAAATAGTTGGTGTCACGGGTAGTAAAATGGATTTTATTTTTTCCCCCATTTTCTTAAGATTTTGTTCTGTACCAGGAAATACTTTTAAAAAGGGACCATGGTTCTTATACTTGGAATTTTGTGGGTAGCATATGATGACTAAATAAAAATGGTACACCTATCTTTTTTTCTTCCTTCTGGTAAGCTTTCAGGGAAGCCTATTAAGAAACATAATTCTTGGTTCCAATGACTCTTCAACATGCAAAGCAGGGAGGTGGTCTCACAATTCACAGCAAAGTGCCTGCTTGATCTCTGCTGTACAGTGGCCCTGCTGTTTTATTTAGGGGTTGTTCTGCCGATGAGGATTTTGGGTTCCCTCAGTTGTAGGGAAGTACTCTAACGCTATTACTTATTACACATAATAGTGAAATATTTAAGGCATGGAAATCCAGCGTCAATGAAGTAGCTGTTAAATTCTGTTCGGTTTCATTCTGGAAATAGGAATGTGTGGTGGAGGGGGTTGCTTGTTTGTTTCTTTTCCCTTTTTTGTTCTTCCCTGCAGGGCTTTGTGGACTAACCAGAAACATTAGTAAGGGTTTTTTAGGTCATGGTATTTCAAATAATATTTACAGCTTCTGGTTTCTGTCCCTAAACTGTATCTCTTTCCAAGTAGAACTCTAGTGGGGTTTTTCTTTCAACCGTAACTCTCAATTACCATTTTCTGATGCATCAACAACATAGTTTGTGTCTATTTTTTGGTTCTCATGCAGATTAAATTTTCATTTGTGTCAATAGAAATATTTGAGAGCACAATCAAGTGCGTAGGCATGTAAGGTATGTAGGACCAGACGTTTCAAGGTGCCAAGAAGTTTGAGCTGCTTTTTCTTAATGTCTTAAGTATACTGTGTCTTACTCTGCAAACTCTTCATGTCAGAAGAATGTAGAATATGCACATGGTATTTGCAGAATTTGTGAGCTGCCTGAGAAGAGTTAAATTCAGAGGTATTAAAACTTACGGTCATGGTATGTAACATGCAAGTCCCAGAACGCTGGATAGAAAATGAAGTCTTTGTTACACAAGTTAAAAATTTGTTTTCTTTTTCTTAAAGAGTCTCTTAGTGTTCAGACACAGGGCGTTTTCCCTCTTTTTGTTCTGATTTGACAGTAATTTGCGTTACAATGTAGTTATGTCTGTCTAGTGTTGTACTTTGACATGAATGAATATTGCCACTCATCGCTTCTGGAATTTAATCTATTGTAGTAGCATCACTAATTTGGATTTAGTTTCTCAGATTGTTTCCAAAGAACAGTAAGAAGATGACAGTATGTGATACCACAAAAGCAAATGTATTCTGGGGCATGTTAGGCTGAGCTTGATGTTTCAGTACAGTTATTTCTAAATCATCCTTGGATGAATTAAGTTGATAGTAAGTAGGAAGTAAGTAGTTGAGGAGGAAGATTGAGTGAAATTTGGTTTTGGAGAGTTACATTTAGAGACACAGAAGCTTTCAGATGGTGTTGATTGTTTTGGTTGTGAAGAATTGCCCTGGCAATTTTATCTTGCCAAATAATGTTGCTAAACTTGCTTTCTGCTTATGGCAATGCATTTGGCTTTATTAAGCATGTACAGAATTGTATCATGTTCTACAGTGTGTTACCTCACGGCTACACGAGTAAAAAAGGCAACCACCTTCTTCCCACATCCCTACACTTACTACGCGAAGTGAAAAAAGTAATTGATGTAGCCAAAATCTTGTCTTCAGAATAAAGATATTTTTTTTGTTGGATATAAATATTATAAGCAATATACTTCTATGCATAGGAAGAGATTTTCTATAAATCTGTAAAGAAGTAAAACTGGGAGGCAGTAACTGCCTTTTTTAGGTAGATTCAGAAATTCCAGCCTGTTCTTGCTTCCCAGGTTTTCTGGAATTCTTTGGGAAGGTTGAGGTAGTCCTTTCTACTGTTGAAAAGCAAGGACTCTTTTTGCTTGTATGTACTGCAAATGAGGTAAAGGCTTTAAATTGGAATGTACCTTTTTCTCTCTTTTGAAAATCTTAAATGTTAATAAAATGCAATTTTACAAAAAGAGGATTACCTGACAAGGTCATAGGAGAAATCTGCTTCTGAGCTAAGATCTGAATCCTGATCTCTCATATCCCAGTGCAGTAATGGCAGAACTATTAACTACTTTTATCTGTTAATGATGCGTAAAAACAAGATTAGCCACTTTACCTTTTCTTAAGAAAGAACCCCATTTCTCTGTAAAGACACATAAATCCCGATCCAGCACCTGAAATAACTGAGATGTCATTACTCCATGAATTCAAATTGTTTCAACTTGATATTACAAAACTGATGAATTTAACCTCGAAGCTGAATCACTCTGAGTCTGTGATGACTTATTCAGCAGAAATCAATCACTCTGGAGCCTTACTCTTCTCTGTACTATTTGCAGATGTATTTTTTTTTTTGAAGTATTGTACAGTGTCTATTAAGTTACATTTTAGGAAAAGGCATTGTTTCTTAGCCACTTTATTAGAATAAAATAAATAGGGTCAGCAAATGTTCAGAGTAATGATTCATAATCTTGATTATTTCCAATAGATGCTATTTGTGCTAAAATAGAAATTAATCTGAAATTAAGTCCTTGGGAGCAAATAATACAGGGTTTATCCAGTTACTATTCTCTAAGAGGAGCCGTTTCCTATTTGGAAGTTTTGACTTTCTGTAATCAGATAAAGTCCCAGAGAAGGTGAATCTGTCAGTCAGAGCTAAGCAACTTCCAAAGAACAGGTCTGGAGATTTTTCCCCTTTTGTGGAGCTTACTGCTATAAACCACAGGTTTTTCATGAGCATGCAGAATTCATGTGGAGGAGTGAGACCCCCAGTGCGTGGCTGTGCGGACAAATTATGCTACTCTATGTAACTACTTAGTAAAGCAATTCGGATGCTTGAAAAAGAGTAGGTAATGCATTTTACAGTTACACAAACTGAAAAGCAAATAAAGTACATTTTATGACGTTAAAGCTTGAATTCTTTCATGTAGTATGGCATGCTGCACAAGAAGGTAGAAATAATTCATAACTTCGGGTTTGATTGCAGTAATGCCAGGTGTAGATTTGAGAGGAAGATCCCAGGAGTTCTCGAGGAAATCCTTGCAATGTTGATGTCTAGTGCTGGTTTAATTGTACAGAATGGTCAACATGTAAAACAAAACCAAAACAATCACACAAAAAACCCACCCCAAAACAACTGAATCTTCTTTTGCAAATAAATAAATTGGTAATTATACATTTATCTAAGAGGGTTTTTAAAACATTGTGCCTTTTATATAGCTAGTAAATGAAAATACAGCTGATGCACTGAAAGCATGAAAAGGTACTGTGCTGCCTGTAATCCTTTTGATCAAATGTATATGCAGATAGTATTTGTCATGTTGCACTTGGGGTTTCTTGCATTTTAAAAATTAGCATTCAGTGAAACCATTTTTATGTAATGCTGATCTGAATTTATCTTGAGTGTCCAGCTCTTAGTTTGGCTCTGCTCACCCATGTGCTTTGAAGCACTTCATATTTTTTATCTTGCAGCATCTGAAGGGGAAAAAAATCCTTTTAATTTCCTGAATAGTGAAGGACTATTTATTAACTATCTTTTCAAGAGATTACAAAGTTTTCTGTAAGTGGAAGATGCATATTTCTGAAGGCATAGTCATTGCATGTATGGTTAAATAATTACCTAAAGAACAAATATGATTCTACATGAAGTTACTTCGTCTTCACAGCTGCCAAGTTTCAGTCACATGCTTGATAGAGACTTGCTTGGCATTGAAAGGAGTTAATGCAGGATCTGAAGAAATTTTTGGAATTTCTTTCAGTCTCTAATCCTGCCAGAACTCCCTGTCCTCATCCCAGGCCTCATCAGCAACGTGAGAGATTGCCTGCTGGCAGATTCTCTTGCTTCAGAGTTGCCCTGGCCTGTGCTCTGCTGACTGGAGAAAAGCCAGCTGAGCAGTGAGACATGCAAACTGGAGCCCTCCCGAGTGGTGCTTGTGCTCTGCTCTGGCCATGTTGTTTGACCATGTCAAATACTAGTGGTAGTTTGAGGTCAGAAAGTGAACCTGCACAGGACTGTCCTCGTATGTCCCTGGCTGGTTCAGGGAGATGGCAGAGAACTAGTCCTTGCATTGCAAAGGTAAGAGGTGAGTAATACTGTAGATCCTCTGGCCCGGGTCTTATTTAAGGGCACATTTTGCTGATATTTAGCTGTGTGAGCTCTGTGTGGAGCCATATGGGCAGTGGAAACCCTGGCAATAAAGCAGTAGCAGAGCAGTGCTGTTATATTCTTAGAAGTGTTATCTATACTGGCTTGATGTTGGTGAGAATGGAGGGCTCTGGTGGGGGGCTTCAGTCCAGTGGAGCTACAAGATGAGAACCAGACAAAACGGCTGTAATATGCTCAAGTGGTGCAGGAGGAATGTAGCTGATAGCAATTAAGTCCATCACTATATATAGCTGAGCTATCTTCCAGCTGGATTTTGCTGCAGCCTTGCTCCCTGAAACAAAGTTTAAGGAGCCTAGTTTCTTCTGGTTTTGCTGTTACATTGGGCTGTTGACTGAGGCTTATGGTGAAAGGTTGTAGTTTCATCCTTCCAATTACTTTAAAAAATAATAGCACTCTTCATGTGTTTAAGAAAGAAGTTTTCATCTTTCCCACTGGGATAATGTGGTTTCACACAGAGTCTAATTCAGAGCTGATTTCGAAGATGCATGCTGTCCAGTAATGAATATTGATGTTTGCTGATATAAATGAAACCTCTGAACCACTTAGTAGAAAACCAACAATATTGTTCTAAAAATGTCTTTGCTGCCTAAAGCTATTTTTGAGGCAGAAAGAGTAAAGATTTGTTTCTTAATACATTGCTAGTGCTATTTAGCCACTAGATCTTTGTATTGCCATCACCTGTGTCTACTTGGCTTTTTCAGAGCTGGCTGTTTGGGCCCTGTTAATGTGTTTGCTGTGGGACATCAAGACAATGCAAATGTTTCTTCTGTGGCTGGGTTGTTTTCAGTGCCAATCCTCACAGCTATCTGATTGCTTTTAATTTTAATATTTTATTTTCAAATTTTTATCTGATGATAGTGCAATGTGTTGATTCAAGAAATTTAAAAAAGTATGTGATTATATGAGTTTTCTTAAGTTTGATTTATGTTTGGTTCACATATGTAGACTTTCAATACAGTAAACGCTGTAATTTATGCCAGTAATGTAAATTGGTATTAACCTGTTGCTGTAGGCTATATTGTGACTTGACATGCTTTGATTTCATAGTGGTGGGATTGTGGGTTGTGGAGGAGACACTGGATGAAAATAATTGCCTTCTTTTAGCAGAATTAGTTCATTGGTTTATGTTTAGCAAAGAGAACACTGGCATTATACAAGCTAAAATAGTTAATTTTCAAAATTGTTTGAGATTTCCTTCTGCATTGAATGAAATACTGGATATTAGAAAAGCAGAAAAGTTTTAGGGATTGGAATTTAGTATAATGTTCAAATATCCTAATGTTAGTTTTTGTGTGATAGTATGAAGGTTGTCCAGTAGAGTCATTTTACTGTATTTTCCATTCTGTAGATGCCACAGAGAATACTTGAAATTATTTCTACAGCAATATTTTTGTGATTGTTTGGAAATGTCATAGGAGTTTTCCTGCTTGTCTGACTGGGACCACTGAGTGTTTCTGTGTCTCTCTGTAAGGATGAGTTGGCTCGAGGTTATTCCTTTGAACAAGTTTGAAGTTGTCAACAATTGATATATCTATAAATTTTCCCCTCCCCCTTATTTTATGCTAAAGAGTTTTTTGTTGAATTGAAAAGACATTTTGGGATAATTTATGAACTCTGTGCATAATCTAAAAAGAGAATCTTCCATGTCTGTTTTACAGTTCCAATCCTTAAAATACTAATCCAAAATTATTTGTAGGCTGTGAATCATAGTGGCTTCTTCACTGCACAGTGAGGTAACTGTATGATTGAACGTTCTACTAAAGCTTTATCTGCTTTATAGCTTTGGACTCAGAACCGTTTAATGTGAGGTATGGAAGAGTGTGATTAATACATGGTAACTCGTACTATGTATTGATTAATGGGATTTTTTTTTATATAGTAGTCTTTGACACTGCAAATAACCCCCTTCTGTAATCTTGGATGTTTATTTAATGGCAGTGGTAGCTAGAATGTATTTGGGTTCTCTTCTCTGGCTGGTAGGGATCACTCCTTCTTGCTTTTGGAGATATTTTGGCATGCAGGTACAGTGTGCTTCCTGCACAGGTGTGCTCCAGGGCCAGGCTTTGTGCCCATGGGTCTGAGGTCTGCACTGCAGGCAGGAGGGAAGAAAGGCTCAAGAAGAGGGTGTGATGAAGTTCTGCCAGGAATGGCTCCCAATGCCCCAGGGTAAGAGCTGACCCCTGGTTAATGGACATTTTGTTGGTTTTAATTGTGAAGTGTAAATTCAACTTCATAAATTTGTGTGTGACTTAGAGTTCTGTGAACTGACACTAGCATTGTGCCTTTTATATGTGTCAGTATTTCAGTGCTGTAGGTACTGGGCCTCTTTGGAAGGAAAGATACCAGTAGCTGTGCAACTCAAAGCTCTGAAGAGTTGGTCTGACAGACTCTGTTAATTTAGACTTGCTGTAGGCAAGACGGTCTTGTATTGCAAGTCTTCTCTCAAGCAAAAGCTTGATGTTACGTGCCTTCCAGGAGAACTGTAGTCCACTTTATACTTGAGATTTAATAGGAAAAAATGTTTTAGGAATGCATTTAAATTTGCTGGAGATGCATCATATTTTATCCAACACAGTGAGTTAAATGACAGAAGGAGAAACTCCTTTAAACCAGTCAAGAATCATACAAACCAAAGGAAGTAACTTTGTTGCTGTAATTTTTTTTATTTATGGCTTAAACTGTATATGAATAGAGTTGTTTGTGTTTCAGAGTAAACCACAAGATAGGCTGGAACAGTTTGTTAATAATGAAGGAACCTTTATTAATATATATGCCAGTAAACTTGAACAGCCAACCCACAACAATAGGTGTGCGCTGTGAGAATTGTGGTTTCTTTATATTAAGTGGTACTTCAGCAAATGTGATGCTGATGTCCTTGTTTATTGCTTTGCCTGGTGCCTGAAGGGGATGATGTTTGTAGGATTACAGTCAGTACCTCAACAGTATTGTGGAGCAGTGGAGGACATGGGTGGGGCTAGAGAGGGACTGAGACACTCATGCACGTTCGGAAGGTCCTAACCTACAGGAAAGGCTTTGGTTGGAATGTGTCCTGTTAGATAAAAGACACATAACCACAGGAACCCAGGCTGTTCTTTCATGTAATACTTACTAGTAGAATGTAAATGAACTTTGTATTTAATTATTTGGTGAAAAGTTAATGGTGTTACTAAAAGTTGAAGGAAGAAGACAGGTTTTAATTACAATTTGAGTTTTACTTCCTAAATGATGTGGAGTTCTTACAGAATGCTGTTAGTAAGATCTGTTCTGCATAACATTCTTGGTTCCGTGTTTTGGTTGCATTGTTTTGGCTATGTGGTAGAAATAAGATCTCTACCTGACCTTGTGAATGTAGGACAATTTGGTTTGGGTGAGACCTCAGGAGGTCTCTACTGTAACCTGCTTAAAGCAGGGTCAGTGGTGAGGTCAGACCAGGTTACTTGGGTCTTCCTCTTGTGTTGAACACCTCCAAGCATGGAGACGACAGCCTCTTTTGGCAGCCTGTTGCAGTTTACCGTCATCGTGATACATCTTTTCCTACATGTAGTCTGAAGCTCTCTTGTTTAAATTTATGCCTTCTGTCTCTTGTCCTGTCATTCACCACTATGAAGAGCTTCCTTGATGACTTGCAGGAGGTTGCTGGTAGGTCACCCTGAAGCTGTCATTTCTCCAGGCTGAAGAAGGCCAGCTCCCCTAGCCTCTCCTGACACAGCAGGTGCTCCTGGCCACCTTGGTTGCCCCTCTGCTGAACTTGCTTCTGTTTGTTGATGCCTTTCTTGTATGAGGGTGTCCAAAAACCACGATGGATGCCAGCTATGATTCTTTAGTTCTGTGGTGGACGCTTGTGATTTTGTAAGAAAACAGTATTTCATTCCCATGGCAGAAGTGGTGGATAAAGCATTTCCATTTTATGGAAAGGGGAGAAGGACAATGTGTTTCCACACTGTCCAAGAGCATACACAACAGCCCAGCAAGGTCTCAGTCTGTAGTATTGTCCTCTGATGATTGCTATTTTGTATTATGCATTAAATTCAATGAATAATAAATCAGAAGTACATGAAATCCATATTCAACAACCAAAAGTCAATGAAGAGAAAATGTTTTGAGGTTGTGTGTCTTACACGGCAGAGGAATAAAACTTTTTAAATTGTTTTATTCAGTTTTTGTAGCTGTTGTATTAAATTATTTTAGCTTTCTACACAGTATGGTATGTTTTGCTACCTAGATGAAAGCTGGATACTGGAAAACTTGGATTGCATTCATATTTAGAACAACATGGATCATCGTCTGTTACTGTGTTTGTCTTTGAACATATTTTACTTAGCATCAAATGACTGGTGAGGGTTTTCAGCCTCCATTGGTAAATATCGATGCTATGTATATGAACAGCTCTTTTATTTTAGCCAGTCTTTTTATGGCTTAAAAACTGAGATATATAATATTTCTGTGTAAAGCATTTTCCAAAATATTATACTTAGGTGTCAGTGGTTGTCAGATGGTTTCCTCACTAGACTCCTTGAATTGTGGTTGACATTGGAATTTAAGGCTATACTGCTTATATCTAGTGTTTTAATCATATTACTTACTAATATAACTTTCTTTTTTTATTATAGAATGTATTTATTAATTTAGTTTGTATATCAGACTGGGAAGAAATGTCACTCTACATGGTGTTTTCTTGTGGCAGGATTGGTTTATAGCAGTGTTTCACATATAACACTTCTGCAACTCTGCTGCTCTAATATGGCTGTTAGGCCTGTGTAGTTTGATGTGAAAGGCTATATGGCAAATGCTGCTTTACGTGTAGTACAGGATTGAGTGATGGAAAAAAAAAAAGAACTTGTTGCTTTCCTGTCACACCAATGACACCCAGTGGAAAAAGAAACAAACAAAACACCTCCATGCTTCCTAAATTCTTTGATTAAAAAAAACACTTGCTTTCTACGTAGGAATTTGTCTTTGGAGTTTCTGCATCTGATAGGACTGTTGGGACCATTTGTCCCAACCACTTAATCCTATATAAACTAGAGTTAGTTTATGTTATTGCAGAATTGTCTGTGCCAACACTGGAGATGAGAGGTGAGTGTGTGTATATATCCCAGGCATACACATACACACACACGCCTGTGTGTGGAGAGATATATATACGCTCACATATGCATGCATATACATGTATGTGATATCACCAGTACATGTAATTAACTATTGGACCTACTCCTGCTTCTGATTCAAACTTTCAGAAATTGGCTGACATGTTCACTTCGTATCTGTAAGAAATGTACAATTTATTGAGTCTGCTGTTCATGTGGTGACATTAGTGACATTTCATTGTCCCTAGAAATCAAGATTATTTTTATTAGTTAGTAAAGTTCCAAATTAAGTTGGACAGATTTTTTCAAGGTTCCACGTTTTATTTTGGAGGTTTATGGAGAATTGTCTATCCTCAGATACTTCAGTGGGAAAGAAAGGAGAAGTCTCAAGTGAGTCCCAAGCCTGAATTAAGATGATGTGATACAGTAATGTGATCTTTTAATTTTTTAACTTTATTTTGCTGGTTTTGAATTTAATTTTCAAATTTGAAGGCAAGGACTGTGATTTTTCTAAAGTTACAAAAGTAAGAAACTAGAATACAATTTCACTTTTCAGGAATGTTCTCCCTTCTAAGGATTTCCTTGTCTTAAATTTTATGCTTTTTTCTCCTTGGTGTTCATGGTGTCTCACAACTTGAATCAAAAAGACATATCAATCAGCAGATGACTTAAACATGTATTACTCATGGAAATCTGTTGATCTTGTGATGTGATAGTGTATTAATCCATTTATCTGTTCTTTTAATAATTGAAAATACCTGTAGTGACTCTCTTGCATTTTAAATATTAGCTTACAATTTTTAAAAGGATGTTCATTAACAACAAAATCTTCCCTTTGGATATTACTATTGGATAGTATAAATTACCTTTGGTAGTTCATTAAGATAAAAAAAAAGTGACTTGTTTCCAAAGAAACTTGCAGTTCCCTTTTAACTTCATTGGGTAGAAGGAAGGACACTACGTGACAGCAAGTCAGCTCATTTACTGACCATTTCAATGTTAGTTTTAAACTTCCTGTCTGTGGGCTTTTCGCTGTCTCTCTCTGTAAGCACAGGCTCTTGTGTTGGCTGGTTATAGTCACAGATGTAGCTGCTCAAGACAGTTCCTGAATTGTGTTCTGAGTAAACAAACACTTCTTCAGCCTGGAGAAGAGAAGGCTCTTGGGGGGGGCATTCCTCACATTCCTCCCTCTCTCCAGCATGGGGTCCCACCCATGTGAGACAGTCCTCCATGAACTTCTCCAACATGAGTCCCTTTCCATGGGGCTTCAGCTCTTCACCAACTGCCCCGGCATGGGTCATTTCCATGGGGTGCAGCCATGGAATCATAGAGTGTCTCTCAGTCTCGCAGGCCCAGACTGCTCCAGCCTGGACCCCCAGGGAGTCACAAGCCCCCCTCCCCTCCAGCAAACCTGCTACAGTGTGGTCCCTCTCCCTCTGTCTCCACTGGCTGCATGTCCCGCCAGGAGCTTGCTCCAATGCAGGTCACAGTGTCCTTCATGTGTCTCCACCTGCTCCAGTGTGGGGCCTCTCCATAGGCTGCAGGTAGGATCTTTGCTCCCCAGCATCTTCCACGTGCTGCAGTGGAGTCTTTCTCTCTGGTGCCTGGAGCACCTCTTCCCCCACCTTCTTCACTGACCTTGGTATCTGCACAGTTTCTTGCATCTTCTCACTCCCTTCTCAGGTGGCAAAACGCAGCTGCTTGCATGTTGGTTTTTTTTTTTCTTTTTCCTAAATGTGACACTCAGAGGCACTGTGACTGTTGCTGATTGACTTGGCCTTGGTAAGTGGTGGGTCCATCCTTGAGCCTGGCTGGGTTTACTCTATAGGCCTAGGGGAAGCTTCTAGCAGATCCTTGCAGAAGCCACCCCTGCAGCCCCCAACCCCACCACACAAACCCACAACTCTCTGCAGAACTTTGATGGCACTGACTTCTCATTGATACTCTTTCCACTGAATTCTAAAAGCTAGTATCAAAAAAATATGTAGAAGGTGATGCTGAAACTATTTTGAAGGTATTAATGTATTTCAGAAATATGTTATAAAATAAAGTGAACTGTGCCTGGCTGTTTACCTGGTTTGATACAAGTACTTCCTCCTGTTTGGAGTGACCACTTGTGAGCTGAACTGCAGTTCTTCACTGCACAAGTTCTTGTGTTGGCTGCACCCGCATCAGTAACTCCCAGAGAAGAATGGGAGGAATCCTATAAGTGTTTGGGGGGTTCAACATAAAGATGTCCGTACTTACCTGGTCTCACAGGTAGGCATAAAGGAGTCAGCCTACATGGAAAATAATTACTGTAGAATTAGCTCATAATAATTTATAGGACAGTTTGTCCAGTGAAAAAATTAATTTTTCTTGCAACTTACAAGTTTGTTGTTAATACAATGTAGATTCAATCAGTAGTTGGTTCATACATTTCAAGATTCATCCATCTGGGCATTTAAATTACTCTAGAGGCAATCTATAAACTTTTTGACTTCAAATGAAAGGTCATCTGTATCAGTCATGACCAAAAGTTAATTATTAAAACTTGGCTTTGACTCAAAACTGAAATGAACTGTAAGGAAAAAAAGAAAAAGGAGCCAGGTGAAGTTGTGTTAATTATGAGTTCTGCAGAAGGATCCATGTGCAAATGCACGTACTTGTCTTGATTATACTACAGGATTGGAGAGTGTATTGTAACTGTGTGTTTTTCCTGTGTTTAAATCAGTTAAGTTTGATCATACTGTAGGTTAGGTTCATGCAACCAAATGATAGGCAATGCTAAATTTGCAGACTTGCGTAATCAATACCTAAAGAATGTATTAGACTGCATTCTGATGGCGAGCAGCAAGGCATTATCAAAGGATATAGCTGTCTGTTGTCTGTCTGCACGTCCACCCACCCAACAGTATCATAAAAAACATGCAGTTTGTTAGGTTATATGGTTCCACCCTTGAACCCAGTGCTAACTTAGAAGCTACACAAAATACTCAAGCAATATGCTTTTGCATGTGGCTAATATTTGCCAGGTGTATTAACAGAATTTGCATTTTGAAGATCTTCAGTCTTTCTAAACTGCTGTAGTGCATCAGCTCTAAGACAGCATGTGACTATCAGTTCGTATGTTTTTAAATGTGTATGTGTGCTGTGACATGTTGCAGTGTTCACTTTCAAAGAAATGATGCTTGAACCGTGATTCTATTATAAAAAGGCTAAATCCAACCATTACAAACTAGCAGCAAGCCTTGGGAAATGGTGTTCTGTAACTCTGAAATTCTGAATTCCTTTTAGCAGTCTTGGAATAATTTAATGATGGTAGTGGTAGATGCTAATGAATGTCATTTTTGTGTGGATTTTTCTTGTTTTCATATGTGCTTTGCTTTGGTGGATCTGTTGATAAGTAATTATTCAAAATCTGAATAATACAAACCTGTTAAAATTAGGAGGTGATTGCTAGGAAAAATGCCATAATTTAACACAAAAAAAATTTGTGATCTTACTGGGAAAGTTAGCTTGGCATTTCATATGGGTGGTGCTGCACAAGTACAGGCTACATGGCATTCAGAATTTGTGTGGCAAAGCATCATAAGACTTGCCTGGTTTTGTAGGGGGTATTAATTCTTTCTCTAGTGAAAATAGATTGAAATGGTCTTGAAGAGTAGAGCAGCATATTAAGGTTCGATTACCATGCCTGTTATACATAGTAGATTTCTGGACAATAGAAATGCATTCAGCAGTTGCTATTTGGAGAAAATACAGCTGATTAACTATTGGGAGGCTTGGTTAGCTGATGGGTCTGGAGAACAACTGTGCCAGATTTTTTCTTAGTCTGTGATGGAAAGGAAGGAGAACTTTTACTTCAACAAGTTTACTAGATCACTCTGATTGCAGATGTTATATTTATCATTGATGCGTAAACAGATATTAAACATATGTTTAAAGGACATTAAAAAGCAATCATGACCTAAATCTAAAAATCTAACATTACAATTTCTCAGATCCTAATCAAAACAAGGGACTGCTAATATTCTTGGCATAATTATATAAATACTGGGAAAAATTCAAAGATATTGTAAGAATTAAATTATATTTTCAGAGCAAAATGGAAGGGAAATGAGCAGAGAATGCCAACAGAATAAGTGAGTTTGGAAGGAACCTCAGGACCCCATCAGATCCAGACCCTCCTCTTCCAGAGCCAGGCCAGCTTCAAAGTTGGAAGCAACTTTAAAAGATCGATTCCATTGCTAAAGGCCTTATCCATCCACAATTTGGATGTTTCCATGAATGGAGATTTCAAAGCCTTGCTAGGCAACCTTTCCAGCATTTCACTGCTCTCATTGTGGACAAAAATCTCCCTGTTATCTAATTCCTTGTTGTATTAGCCATCTGTGGTATAGGTTGTTTTGAATAGTATTGCTTATTCTTAATGAATTCTGTGAGGTAAAACACTTAAACTCTCGCTTTTAAAATTCAAATAAACCACTGTGTTCTCCAAAACTAATCGTTAGTGACAGTGGTTTCATTTCTCTCTACCCAGCCAACTCCTAAGGACTGACTGATTTATTTGCTGAAGGCTTTGGTTTTGTATGTCTTCCTCTTGTCTGTGACTATCTGCATTTTATGTAGTAACAGAACTATCCTTTTGTTTCTCTGCTCTTAACTATTTGAAGTGCAAATCTTGTCCCAAAGTGCACTTGCCTAGATATTTAAGAAGCGTTTACTTTCCATCTGAAACTCCTTATTATTAGCATGTAATAGGCTTGCTCTTTAATCACAGCAAGAGGACTAATTCATCTTCTGAAGGCCTGATTAATTTACAAATGTTTTATTATTTCCCATGAAATAAGAGTGCTAGTATGGTATAATAGGTAGCTTCATTTCCTAAATAACCTTACAGCACCTCTGGAAGAAAGTCCTTTTTCTTAGTCTTAATTGTAGAATAAGTTAATAAAGACTAAAAGCCTGTGGATGAGAGCTTGTTGACAGTTTTTCTGCCTCTGGAGAATAAAGCTGACAATGTACTTCTAATTTTAAAGGTAACTCTCTATTTGCATTTTTGCTGGTAGTCCTAGACAAAGTATCAAAGGTTAAACAGACTGCTTTAGTCCTTATTAAAAAAAAAAATAGTTTTAGCATAAAACTGTTTGAACCGTGTGGCAAAAATTGTGTTTAATTGCTACCATTATAACTTATTTATTATTGTCTTTGACATTTTCCAATCTCTTTCTTTGAACATATACTCAAAACTAGAATATAAACTCAAGTAAAAGTGCTGCCTCAGAAAACAATATTCCTCTATTTGTGAGAAAAAGATCATGATTGCTTTATAGATGTTAGCATTGCAGGCTTACTGGAAATACTTTCCCCTGATTTCAGATTTCACGGGGAAAATGGAGGAGTTAGAAGCTGGAAAGGTACTTCATTAACCCACCTCTGTAGCAGAGGTCAGTTCACACCACTCCAGGAAATGAATGCTGCTACTGTAGGGTAGTTGATGGCCTAATATGTTTTTCATAACTTTTAATGGCTGCAGGGCTAGTAGAATTTTCTGTAATAGGCGAGGCTGGGGAGAAAGTCCTTTTCGTGTACCATAAGCTCTCATAGTTTTCACCTTATCATTGAAAATGTTCATTATATTTGTCTCTCATATATGACTTCCTGTAGCAAGGCATATTAAAAAAGGGTGAAAAGTTTATAACACAGAAGACACCCTCTGTGTTCATGGTCCTAGTGGGACTTGGCATAAACAGTCTGTGGCTTTGATTGTAGGGTTGGGTTTTTTGGGTTCTTTTTGTTGGGTTTTGTAGTGGTTTTGTTTGGTTTTACATTTGGGTTTTTATTTGTTTGGTTTTAAATCAAGGCATGTCCTGAGCTATTTATATCTGAATGTTAGGGGTGCATGAACCGATTGATTTTTAGCTGTCGTTCACAAAAAGGCTGTTACCTTTTTGGAATTTCATTACTTCAAAACCCCAAAATATTCTGTATGCCTTACTGTGTTTTGTGGGGGTATCCTGCTAGACTAGACAATTGGGTCAAATCTGTAAGACCTGAAATCACTGGACATTATAGAGGAACACACACACCCCCCAAATCTCTTTTAAAAGAAAGAAACAAAAGAGAATAAGGTGTTTGGTTTTGGCTCTTTTGTATATAATTCATTTAATGGCCTTATTATGTGTTCGGGTTTTTTTCCCCTGAATATGCTCAGTGTGTTAACATTTTGCTGTCTTTGAGAATTATGGTTTTGAATGTTGTTTACCTAAACCCATAAATTCAGAACCTTAAATAAGTGAGCCCTTGGTTCATTACTCTCTCTGAATCTAAGGCTCCCAAATAGCACCTCAGCCACAATCTTTCTAATTTTGAAATAAGATTTTTATAAATCACTTCATTGGACAGGGCTCCAGAATGGGGGGCTTAGTAGGTACGAGACTCTCTAGAAATTGCTTGTGCTTCCTATAATATTAATACAGATGGTCTAATTTGGGGAGGAGGGAAGATTACTGGTTTATCTGGTTTTGAATTGTATGAGTACAGTTGAACAGATAAAATAATTGTCTTTTAATGGACAGTAATGTTTCACAGAGGGCAGCAAAACACCTAGGTAGTACTCTAAGGGGGAAGTTGATATGAAAATCCTAGTTTTAATTCACCTTGGATTAAATACTGAATTATGTTAGTTTATGTAGGCCATGCAACTGAGCAGCTAACATCTATATGATACACTGCATGGAAGATGAAATTAAAAATAGTTGAAGAAATACTGTACTAGACGGGGGGAAAAGCTTCCACAAAATTTCTCTCTGTGATCTCATTAAGTATTACAAATTGTGTAAATTGTTGTCCAGCAACATTTTAAATTATTTTACTAGTCCTGTGAAATTTACAGAAATAGACATTGCACTACAAACAGATTTAGATATTGTGTTTAAGTAAGCTATTAAGTCAGGTGTAAACATAAATTCAAGTGTGCCTCCATAACTAAGGGATACAACTAGTTTACTTTTAAAACATTAACCTGTTTAATAATTAAATGGTACAGTGTGCCATTGGCAAAGTCAACAAGAATGCAGGAAGGAGCTGAAAACATTTCTGGCTTCAAATGTACCTAGGAAATACTTTTGGAGTAGCAGCCGCAAAGCATCAATATAAGCAGTTCTGCCATTTAGAGATAATACATACATTTTACTGAGTTTAGCAATATTAATTTCTTTTTTCTTTTTTCTTTTTTTTTTCCTTTCAGCCATAATCAGCAGACCACGTCATTTAGACATCCTGTGACAGGACAGGTTTCTCCAGAAAATACTGAATTTATTTTGCGAGAAGAGTAAGTAGTTTTAAACCCATGTCAAGAGATCTAAAACAGTAACATGTTTGTTTACGGTAGTTTACTAGTTTGACAGTTCTTCTGATATGGTAGCAAAAATGTCATAGAGATTATTTATGGTTGAAAATTTACTTCCTGTTCTGATAGCATATTTTCTAACAGTGTTCCATGTTAGGGCTTCAGAGAAAATTTTTACCAAATCTTTAAAATAACCAAGAAAACAAGCTCCCCCCACAAGGCAATATAAATAGGAAATTTAATGATATAAGGCTAAGGCATTATTACTTATCACATACACAGAACAGAAATATACAATGTCTTTAGAGCAAACTGGAAGGTTTGTACTGGATTTGAAATACTCAAAATGTTACTAGTTTCCATTGTAATCCCTTGGTTTTTCTTGTATTTTAGATTTCTTCTTTTGATGTTACTTGTCTGGACAGAAATTTATTTTTTAAAAAATTATTACTTTTTCAGTCCTATATATTAATTTCCAGAATATTTTATCTTTGTTGTCTGATTTAAAAGAGAAAGGGGGAAAAAAAAAAAGACAAAAGGAAAGGGAGAAAAGCATGTTTTCAAACTGGTGTATCTGGACATGTCTTTAGTGTTGGTTTGGATCACTGCTTCACTGTAGGTCTTAGCTGCCCCTGTTGTCCTTGCTGCCTGCTAGGTTGCTCTTAGTGTCCCTTCTGTAATGGGATGACTGGGTATCTTGCCTAGACAGGGTCTAGAAGAAAGTTCTGTGTCACTTCCAAAACCACTCTAAAGGGCAAGAGGAAGGGAACACCGTCGGGTAACCTTTCCTTTCCCAGGCAAGTCTTCCAACACTGCTTGAGCAGCCTCTAGCCTTTCATGCATCAAAGAGGCTGGGCATCATGTGGTGACAGCATGCATGTGGTGGGTTGTATGGCTGCCTGCATGATTCTGAACACTTCATGTTTCAAATTGTGACGTTTAATTTGCTTCTTATGTAATTTAAAGCAATATAGCATTAAGAAAAGTCAGGTTCAAAGAAGGGCCACACGAGACTCCCAGGGAGACAGGTTTTCCTGGCAATGTCTTCTATTGTGGACTTGGAGAGGGAAGAAGAGGTATAGAGCATGTCTGTGTCGCCCTGAGAAGTGTTTCTCATGGTTTAAAAAACAAACCAAACAACAAAACAATAGCAACAAAACCCCAACAAAAAAACATCAGCCTTCACCCAGGTCCAAAGGAAATCTGACAGCCAATCCTTAGCTATGGCCCATGCTGAGAACCAGCATGAAATAGAAGGTTGGACATTGCGGTGTATGAGTGAGGCCTGTAATTAGGCACAAAGGCTGTGGGATAGCTGCTGAGCTGGAGCTCACCCCAGGTGTTATGTGATATGCATGTGGCTTGCAAGTCAGGAGGATTTTGCCTGGATGCAAGTATGCAAACAAGCTGCTCCAAGTCATTCAGTGAGGGGAACAGGTGTCTTCCTGTGGAGTCAATCTCAAAGATGGAATAGACAACAGCCACTGTGCATCTGTGTTCCAACTTCATCTGCCAATTGATTTGTATTTAATATGCTGTAAAGGTTTGATCAAATTTAATATAAAGAACATTTGTACGTGTGTAAGGGAAAATAGGTGTTTGGATAGAACTCCTTGGAGTGCCTCTCTGGGTTAGTCACACTTTCCTGGGCTGTTTCTGGTCTTGTAATCATGCTAGCAGAGAGAATATTAAAAGCAAAATTGAAACAACAACTTGCTGGTGGCACATGTTTTCAGTGATCTATTGTGTGTGTTAGAAACTCTTTTGGAAGAGAAATGAAGGTGTTTATTTGGAGGGCAATCAGATGAACAGGCATAACTTGTCATCTCTAGACTTCCATCGCTCACAATGAGATGGTATCAAAAGGGAAAAAGTTCTTACAATATAGTAGAATTGATAGAGACAGGTGGTTTTTATTCTAAAATAAGAGGGAATGTCTGGAGGGATATAGAGAAGAGTATGTGTTTCTAGTGATTACTATGGAAGCAGTCTGGGAAAACATGTTTTCAAGCTTTATTATTTGCCTGAAGTACATACAGAGTGGTTTTAAAATTAGATGGTTTTAATATATCACTTCAAATTCCTCTAAAGATGTCATTTTCAAGTGTGTTTCCTTAGTTTTGTACTGCTTCTACTTGTCAGTGTAGGTTTTACACATGGTCATATCTGAATTCTTGTCAAACAATGTTGACATGTGTGAATATGACTGCTGAAATCAAAGGACCTGTTAGCACCTCCCTGTCTTTAGGCCTAGGAATGGGGCTAGGTAGTGTTTTCTGTTCTTCAGCCTCAGGCATCAGGGATTTGTATGGAATCAGTGTTGTTGATCATGTATTAGCTTGCAGTCAGTGTTGTAGATGGTATCTTACGATGAAATGACTTTCCCAAACATGATGCCGTTGGAAAGATAGTCTCTTGATTTGTCTCTGAAAATTTCGTGGATCATGGGATCCTTCTGACCAAGAGTACATTTTCCTATGGCTGAAGAATCCTGTCTGAAGTAGCAGCATGGTTAAGGGTTTCATAAATGGCAATTTGTTCTTCAGTGCTGTTGTGATGTGATTTATTACTTATGGGATGTTTTTAATTTAAGATTACGGCCAAAGTGAGTAGTTGTCACCAGATGTTGACTGGGAGCTACTGGGGAGACATAAACACAAACTCATTCAGGCTGCAGCAAACTTATTTATTAAAAGGACGCATTTAACATCAGAAAAGTAATTTGCAGTAATGTAGAAAAGATGAATGTATAGACTGCTCTGGCCATTTCTTATCCAGGAAGCAGTGTTCTGGCAAGATGATTTGAAAAGTAGTTTTGGAAAATGATGTCAATAGATGATGCAATCCTAGCTTGATTATGAGTCCGTTTGAGCCAGACACCTTTGCCTCACTTGATCAAATAAGAGCTGAGTACTTAGATTTATTTCACTGGTCTTTTCCCAAGGCATGTTGCCTTTTAAACACTATCACACCCATCTTGCTTTTTAAGCCAAAACCTGATTTCCTTCACTCCGTTGTAACTAGAGAATAAAACCAGAGAGTATTGCGTGGAACCTGTAACTTTTAAATTAGATGATCTTTCAATTCTTAGGCTATTCCTCCTTCCTCAGGGTGTTCTTATGTAGACTTTTTTGAAAAGCAGTGATAATAGTTCCTTGTTTCCTAACCCATTCTTAGTTGAGACCACTATCAAATCCTCTCCTGCCATTCTGTTTTCCAAGTGCAGAAGTTTGGTCACTTAGTGTGTTCTGTACCTTTCACCAGCCCTGCTTAGTGCTAGCTTTTTTGGAGTGAGGCTGTTAGCTTTAGCTTTGTCTTTTGGTTGTATGTAAATGCAATATTCAAGGTATGAGCCTGTTGTTTTTTATACTGATTTAATAATGCTTTTTTCTTCTCTATTCCTTTCCTAATAATTCTTAACATAGTTTGACTGCTGCTAGTTACTCTGTTAAGATTTTAAAATATCCTTTTCTCCAGTTGCTACTTTGAGCAATAAAAGCTGCAGAAATGTTTAACTCCCTTCTTTGAATTAGTTTTCTGTTGTTGACACTTAATTCAGTTTGACACCTTATCACATGGCCACTCATATCTGAAGATTATTTTTCTGTCTGTTCCTGTCAGCATTTTAGTTTTTGTCTGGTTTAATTTTTGTCCTCTATTGACTGGGCTACTGCACAGTTTTCAGGATCACCTCTGACTGTGTGGGAAATCCTTCTGGTTGCCTCCCTCTAACTGTACCTTAATTTCTATACTTTGCTTTCGTGTTTTTTATGAACCCTTAATTCACAAGGTGACTTCTTCCTAAACAGCCACTGGAAAAATGAAGGTTAAGATGAGACTGCTGGACAAGTGTTAAATCTAGTTTAACCATATCGTTATGTGCACATTTCTCTGAAAACTCTGTGATAGAGCTACTTAGGAGAGATCTACATAATGTTTAGATTTCTTCTCTCTGATCTTTCTTTATATATGACAACTGTGTATCTAATTGCATCTGTTGCTAAACACTTGTAGTTGTGTATCAGAAGTTTTACAATACCTTTGTGATTGTATCATGTTAGCAAATGAGAAGAAAGTTAAAGCTTCACCATAAATGCGGAAATACAGAAAATATGTACATATATATGGGGAGCTTAATCCAGTGAGTTTTACCCTCTTTTTTTGCCTGGTTTTTGTGCAACTGATAAAACCTGAGCATCACCCCTGGGGATTGAGCCATTTTATTTTGTCTATTGCATTTGGTTACTATAGCAGCAGAAATACCAGGTGGAGAGAAAGGAGGAAGTCCAGACAGCCCCAACATAAATACCTGCTTTGTTTACATATATAGAAATACTAAAACAGTTAATTTTTTTAAATGTAGTTGAATATGAGATGTATTTGTATTAAAACTAGATTGAAATGATGTTATTGGATTGTATTTAGTTTCAACAAAATTTTTTAGTTGCTGATATGAATGTGGATCTCCTATGCCGAGTAATCTTTATGATACGTAGGAGAAAAGGAATGTGTTCTCTCATGAGGATTGTGTTTTCAATATGAGCTACCAGTGCAATATTTTCTGTAGTGTTCAGCATTGTTGGTTTGTTTTTTAATAAACCAAATATTGGCCATGTAATTCTTTTAGCTGGTAAATATGATTTCTGTAGACATACTGTTTAAATAGAGCAGGAAGTTGTTTGACAGGAGATTATATATAGAGTGTTATTTTTAAGCATTTTAAAAAGATTTACAAGGCACTCAAGCTCCAAATGTGCATACTGCCATTCTGTATTTGTATGCACCTGCCCAGGGAGGCAGTAAGAAAACTATCCTGAAAACAGGCAAAATCCAGCACTGTGAAGACAGATTAGGGTGTCTTGAATAACAGATACTACCAAACATCTTTGGCAGTAGTGATTCTGAACTAATGTTTCTGAATGTGCAGAGTTAATATGGCAGTCACTTATTTTTAAAGATTAACCTGTAAACACTACTGTTGTCCCAAAAGTGGGTACTGCACAACGGGAACAATCCCAATTTTGGGACAACACTACTAGGACAGTGTTAACTGCATGAACATTCTGGGATGTTTCAGGTAATTCTGCATATTCTATATATTTTTATTTGCTTTAAAAAACAGACGAAGAGTATTAATTAGCTATAAAGAGACTTGAATAATTAAGTTTAATTATGGTCTGATTTAATGCAAATCCATTTAATTCTTGAAATACTATATAAAAGTACTTTAATTTTCAGTTTTGGTGTTTTCTGTTACATCTCATGTACAGAAGGTTTGTATCAACAGTGTTTGATGCCAAAGACTTTTTTTTTAGGACCACATGATATATTTTTTGTTGGATTTACTTGCTGGTTATGTTGAGTTCTTCCACATGGCACCAACCTCACATTTTTTAATAAAACTTTTTTCTTATTGCAAATTTGTTATTTTGCCAATTGAAGTTTGTCATTAATCTTGGTACTACTAGAAAAGAAAGCCTTTGTTTATTGGCAGTGGTCATTTTCAGTAGCAAGTGGAAGAGAAATCCCTAAATGGCCAAATTACATATGCTTACAAATTAGGAATTTATTGTTCTGTACGTTATGATTTTCTGACAGTGATGGTCTTGTTAAACATACAAAGCCTATCTTCCTTTGTAGTTCTGATCTGTTCAGTTTGAATTTGCCTGCCCTGGTTGCCCTAGGTGGTAGATTAAAACCATCCCCCTGGGGTTATTTCTCTTTCCATATTAATGTTTTTATTGCAAAAATCAACTCCATTTTGGTGAAACTTAATTTTTATTTTTCTTTTTTTTTTTTTCCTGAGAAAGTTAGTTCTCTGTGACATAGCCACTCTATAAAATGAAAAATGTCAGATTATAGTCTGGAAAGCCTATAGATTTTCTGAATATGTGTTATGTGCTCTGTGCTCTTCCCTCCACCTCCTGCTTTTCCCACTGTCTGGAAAATAACATGTATTGTGCAACTGTCCTTTAGTATAAAACTCAATACTGTGGTGTGGATGTTGTAAAGAATCTAAATCTCAAGGGAAGAAGTGAACATTTGTGTCTTCTAAGGCCAAATGTTTTCCTTTGGGTGGGTTTTATTTTCATACATTTGCAACTCATTTTGATATAGAATCTAGTAATTCAGATTCATTTTGAGAAGGCAATGTAGAAGACAGTCACATCTCTTAGTGTTCCTCCCTCCTTGAAATATCTACTCTCTGTTTAGCTGCCCTGAGCAGGGAAAGAGAACCTTTTTGATCAGTAAATATTAGGGAAAGACAAGTAAGATGGTTTTGCAAATAAAATGCAGGCACATTTAAAGTCTGTGGTTTTTACCTGTTTTGAAAGTGTAAAGAGTGGAAAGGGAACAAGTGAGAATAGAGTCAAAAGCAGGTAGGACTGGCTGATCAACAGAAATCACTTCCTCATGTACAGGAAGCATCTTAATCTGCTCTTTGCTGAAACTGGGTATTCCTACCCCTGATTAAGTGCTAAAGTAGGAAAACTAGTTCAGAAGAGGTAAGGCAAAAAAACCTGTGGATTTGATTCACAAGTTGATGTTGAGCTTGACTACTGAGGCTTCTTTTCACAACCTGTGTATGGGATTCCACCAGAATTTGCACGTACGTTTATCCTTTAATTTCTTCAACTGGGCAGTTGTACTGCATTCTACTTGTTGAACTGGTTTTTATGGTAGGATTGATCTCACCTATGTTCTAAGCTAGTTATCAAGATTTCTTGAGTCCTAGCATGACTCAGAAGTTACTTATTTCTAACAATATCTGCCATGAACAGCACCATTTAACTTGAAAGGTATTTTAATAATTCATGTTCTTGTATGAATCATATTTTGAGCAGATTCCAAGATTTAACATTAAGTTAGTGAAAGAGCTAACAGTAGGCTTGTCTTACTTTAAGTAGGAAGCCTGTTATTGCAAAGTGCTGGCTCCTATCCTTCCCTCCACAATACTGGCTCTTCCACGTTGCTTGCAGCCAAGCCTTGCAAATGAGCATGGTTTAGTTTCTCTGCGTTAGCCTTATCTTCTCTGAGTGCTCTTTGTTATGACTTGATTGTCTGTTGGGTTTGCAGACAATTTGGCAGGTTTCTTTCTCCTGATACATGGACAGGTACAAGTCATCAAATGCCACTGGCAGCATCTGCCCAAGAAAATACCAGAAATCAAAGTCATAGGGGTGGTGCAAAGGAAGTTGCACGTGCTTTGGAAACGTTTGACTAGACTGTCACTCATTTTCTCACTGGGAATCTTAGAGACAAAGCTGACTGCTTGAAACAATGTGCTTTAGATTAATTGTTTTTGTTTGTTTTCTAGACAGAATTCATCTATGTCCAAGCAACAAATAAACCAAAGACCTTCAAGCATGGTCAGTGAAACATCCACTGCAGTAACTACATCTGCTGTTGACACAAAACCTGGCTCTAAGGTAAAGGAAAAAATGGCTCTTTTTTCAGCTTGATGATTAACATTTCACTCGCTCCGAACCCAGTAGTCTTTTAGTGCCTGATATTGGTAGACCCATAGGTTTAGTCTAGAAGTTTAATAACTTACCACAGAGAAGAGGTACTATCCACTACCCAAGCAAAAACCTTTTTGCAGCATAGGAGCACATTTACCCACAAGACAGTATTGAAAGATAATTCAAAAGGTAGTGAAAAATACTTCACTGGAGCTGTGATTAAGACATGGAATTATATGCCTTGTTTCATCATTGCATGTGCTTCTAAGCTTTCCTCTTGTTCTGTAGAGTCTGACACAGTATTAATTCAAGTAATCTAGCAATGATAACAAAGACTGTAAAGGGTGTTCTCTGTTTTGAGGTTGATTTCTGGCACATAGAGAGTAGATTTTAAGGTCCTTTCATCTCTTTCTAAGCATTTCCTTCCATGAATTCCCTAATTCATTCAAAAAGTAAGTTTCTAGATGCAGACTTGAGACACAGTCATGTAGCCAGACACACGTTCTGTTTGTACTGGCAAAGGTCTCTAGCTACCCGTAGCTAACTAGTATTTCTTCTGAAATGCTTTCAAGATTTTGACCTGCAAATGCCATCACAGAAGTGGGTGGGTATAGTGTTGGAATCCTGGCCGAATTTAAACTGATTTTTATAGAGAGCTATGTGCTTGAAGTGGTACCAGAACAGAACAGGTACAGTGCTTTCCGCTTCTTCTGAAGAAGGTTGACAGCTAGGAATTGCTACGTCCAGGTTAGAGGGGGAAGTTAAACTGCCAACTGTACAGCAGAATTGTCATTCTCAGTTCAAGATGAAAGAGATGAAGACTTCTAGCGTGCTTGTTGCAGTGTTCAAGTCTGAACTGGGATTGAATAAAACTTCTGAAATAAAAGTAATTGTTTGGAAAGAGAATTTTTTGTGTTCTGTCCCACAATGTCAGTTGTACAGTGTACAAGAGGAGCATGTCGGAAAGAAGAAAAAGAAAAAAGCCAAAATGAAGCTTATACTTATCAAACAGTCGTTATGTTTTATTGATGTGCATATAAATATATAAGGCTTAGTCTTGTAAGACACCTGAGATGTGGGCAGCTTTTCAGAAATGAACACAGATTCTTGGGGTAGGTCCCACCGTTTTGTTCCTGACATTGTCTGAATAAGTTACCTGAAGACTTTAGACTAATGCAGTCTACCCCTCCTTTTGAAATTTGAGGAGTATGAGTTGAGAGAATAAATAGCAAAAGGGCATACTGATAAACCACAGTTGTTCTCTGTCCCCAAAATTTGCTTGTTCATCGACAATTCCATTATTAACCATATTAACCATTATTAAAACATTATTAACCATATTAAAAGCCATTTATATTGATTACAAATGAAGGATATGGAGGAATAAAGGTCTGTTTCAGTTTGAGAGTAAGGTACATTTGGAATTTAGGCTGTTGTGGCATCTAATTCCATGAATAGAAGCTTCTAACTGTTCCTGCCACTTTGGCCGAGTTGAAAGCTTAAAGGATAGTCCTGTAATATATTTATTATGATGTATGGTTTGAGTGTGTGTTTTGGATGGATTCTGCGTAAGAGAAGTAATCAAATTGAAGACACTGATACCTGCTGGTATTTTTTTCCATTATGAACTGGTGAGTATTACAACAAGCAAATAATGTGTCTGACAGTTGAGAGAAACAGTCAGTAGTGACAGGTATGCAATGGTACCAGCTCTGTGGGACTGTCTGGAGCTGGGGTGTAGAATAAAGAGATTAGTTCAGGGCCACTGTAGATGAATGATTGATAGTAAGAGCAGGAATTTCTGAAGGTTTCAGGTTTTCCTCCAATCTGAAAAAACTAAGGATTTAATGTAATTTATTAGTTAAACATTGAGGGTTTTTTGAATGAGTTTGACATAACTAGGTTTTTTGTGGACTTGTCTCCTTTTTTTTTTTTTTTTTAATTTTTCTGTAGATTTTAAGTTACGTGTATATATACGTGTATTCACCAAGATAGTCTTCTGGTTTTGCTATTTAGAAAATCTGTTCCAATGGCTGTTCATATTAGTTTTTACTATCCAGTTTTAGAAAAAAATAATTACATGTTATAATTAAGTTAGCAACTTTTTCTCTTCATCTAGAGGCTACTGTAAGGAAGAAGATGACGGAATGATGAAAAGGGATTGAAAATTCTGGCATTTGACCTTTTGTTTTATTGCCAAAACTTAGGAGTCATTTACAAAAAAGCCAGCATAACAAATGTACAGAAGTCAAAAGCAACTTCTTTGTCTTCAGTGACACAGGCAGCTGCTCTGACCTGCATTTTTCAACACATGACAATGATATCAGAATATTTTGTTTGGAAAAAACTACTGCAGTAGAGACAAATAGTTTTAACAGTATGCCTTTTCTTTTAAACTGGCTTTTTATTCTAGCCAGTGCGAGTAAGGCCTGACATTCAGTCTTTTATGCTTTGCTTTATTCCAGAGCAGAATGAGATGATTAATACTGCAGATGATATGAAAATTTTAATTACATAAAACACAAAAAAATTTATTTTCCTTTCTATTATGGGTATTTTATCGATATACAGCACACAGCCTTAGGAGAACTTCTCCTGCTTCATGGAATAGAAGTTGATCTTTTGACCAAGTCCAAGGATGACTTTTCTACATTGTGGTTTGCATTTTATTTTTAATTAAATAAGGGCAGAGAATCAAAGTGTTTGATCACTGACAGGGGATCTGATGAAAAGAATGAAGTTTAAACCCTACTGTCAGGCTAGATCAGCTATACTTTGTTTCTCTGTTTACCCACCCCCTCCTAGGATTAATGAGAGAAAAATTGGGAAACTAAATTCTGTATATTTTGTAAATTGATTTCTGTTCTGGTGCAAAGCATTCTTTTTTTTTTTTTTTTTTTTTTTAAATTTCACAGAATCACAAGGTTGGAAAAGACCTTGTAAGATCATCAGGTCCAACCAATCCCATCCTAAGCTAAACCATATCCCTAAATACCTCATCTACCCTTTTTTTAAACACATCCAGGGAAGGTGACTCAACCCTCTCCCTGGGCAGCCTGTTCCAGGCCCTGACAACTCTTTCAGTAAAAAATTTTTTTCTAATGTCCAGTCTGAACCTGCCTTGGCACAGCTTCATGCCATTCCCCCTTGTCCTATCACCTGTCACCTGGGGAGAGCCTTTAAACAGTTTGGGTTTCATTGTTTTTCATCACCCTTGTAATGTAGCTATTGCATCTAACATTTGGCAACAGGTTTTTTAAATCTTGGCTGAATTGATTACTACTTGTTTTGCTTAAATGAAAATATATATGTTTTGGCCTGATGATCATACAGTCATCCAGAGCTTGACTGTCCTGATGATACATCTTTATGTGTTTGTTTAAAGTGATACTTGGACACAGGTTCAGAAGTTGTCTTTTGAAATATTTTCATTAGCAAAACCAAAATACTTAACATCTTACGTCTTCCTTTAGTCTCAGATTTGATGTTTGTGTATCTGTGAGTACTGAGAGATTTTGTGGTCATAACTGACACGCTGTATTTGCACAAAGCTAATGCTCTGTAGGCTCTTAGCTGAGGGCACTAGCACAGGTATGGCAGAGAAATGGGCTTGGGAGGTTTCCTTGATACTGTCCCCACCAGGCTTTTACTGTGAATGGGTTATTGCCAGCTGAATGGCAGGGACACCTGTTGCTGTTACATCCTGGCCTGTTAGGTCTGTGCTAGCCCCAGGCAATGAGGCTGCTCAGGTGCATTGTGGTGCTGCCCTGGGCCAGGTGAATCTTGTGCAGAGTCTCACAGAGGTGTCACTCTTAGGGAAAAGCTGGTACTTGGTATTCTTCCTGTCTCCTAAGTGTCAGGGTTCTTCACAGAAATGATCATGACATGGAGCTCACCTGACTTCTCAGCAGAGCTGAAAAGCGTGCTGCTTCCTGGTAAAAAGACCTTGGGGACTCTCCCTCATAAAATATGCCCTTTGGTATCCCTTTGTGTGTGTTAAGTTTTCATTGCTATTTTATCTGCTATAGTACCAAAGCAGAAGTTTGGTTTTTTCTTTACTGATTATTGCTATTAGAGAACCACAGAATGGTTTAAGTTGGAAGGGACCTTCAAGATCATGTAGCTCCAACCCCCTGCCATGGGCAGGGACACTCTCCTCTAGACCAGATGGCCCAAAGCCCCATCCAACCTGGGCTTAAACACTTCCAGGGAGGGGGAAGCCACAACCTCTCTGGACAGCCTGTTCCAGTGCCTCACAGCCCTCACAGTAAAGAATTTCTTCCTAATATGCAATCTAAATCTACTCCCCTTCAGCTTAAGGGCATTACCCCTTGTCCTATCACTACATGCTCTTGTGACCAGTCCCTCTCCATCTTTCCTGTAGGCCCCCTTTAGGTATCAGAAGGCTGCTGTAAGGTCTCCCCAGAGCCTTTTCTCCAGGCTGAATACACCCAACTCTCTCTGCCTGTCTTCATAATGAGGTGCTCCAGCCCCATGATCATCTCTGTGTCTCTTCTGTGGACTCACGCGGACATACTCATGTTGTCCTTATGTTGAGGTCCCCAAAGCTGCACACAGTACTATTATTATCTTAATCCTGCATTAAGATGTGTCCTTATGTCAACTGAAATGTGTGAAATTTAGTGCAGGTTGCTAAAGCAAAGCTTCAAAATTACCAGAATCCATTTAATGTCGTCATATGTTGCTAGAATATTTTTATTATTGTATATGCTGTCCTCAAGTCCAGATGTTGCCTGATTGGCAGAAGCAGTATGCTGAGATATTTTTATGCTATTATCCCTGTGTATGACAGATGTGCTCATTCCCAGAGCTGCTGTTTGTCTGCAGCTGATGCCATCAATACCCTGGCCTGCTGAGAAGAAGGGTTCAAACAAAGGAGGTGGTATAGGAAGGAGTCAGAATGAATCTGGACAGCTCTTTCCATGGGAGCAATTGTAAGGGTAGTTTATGCACTTCAGGTTCCTAAGGCAATTGCAGTAGCAACTGTGCTGAGATTGGTAAAGAACAGGCAGATAATTCATCCAGAGATTCTTGCTGTCTTTTTCAGACTGAAAGGTTTTCCTTGTTTGTTTTTGAAACAGTTTTGCCCATTTGAATCAAAAGTGAAGTTGCAGTAAAACACAAATATTTCCTAGACCTTGTGATTTCCACTTGCTGCTGTCTGTCACTTCCTTAGCAGCACCACTCTGTGTCTTGTTTTTTTGCAGGGTCGGAGTCCAAGCATTTTATTAAGCTATCAGTGTTGTTTGAATTTAAACAGGAAAGAAAATCAATACCAACAAAAAACACCAACCCCAAACAGCAAACAGCAGGAGTAGGATTCATGCAGAAAAATTCCTGCACATGTAAGAGACTTGTATCATGTTGCAGAGAGAGACTTGCATGCAGCTTTTGTAATGCACCCAGAAATACTTCCCAAGCACACTAAAATTTCAGCAGTTCTGCCTTTCAAACTTCAGTCACCAATACTGTTGCTGTTCAACTGGGAGTTGGCCAACCATCCTGGCACTGATCTGTTGATGAAAGTGGGAGATGAACTTTACTATCTTGTAAATATCACTGTCTTTTTATTTGCCCTTGAAAATGCTATAAACACTTTGTTACTGTGTGATGAAGTATGAATTACTGCAGTGAGGTTATTTGTAATATGAAATGAGTCTCAGTATAGTTTAAAAACCACTGCTACGTTACACTTCTTTACAGGTTGTGAAGGCTGGAAACAAAGTTCATAGTTTTGGAAAGAGGGAGCAAGCTATCAGGAGGAATCCCAATGTTCCTGTTATAGTAAGAGGCTGGCTACACAAGCAGGTATGCATGTAATCTTCTGTTTTGGTTCATAGATTTCAATACAGTCAACAAGGAAAAGTAAGGAACCGGAAAAAACCAGAAGCTCGAATGTTGGCGGTGCAGGGCAGTGTTGGTATGCCCTCAAGCATGGGGGTCTTGTGTTTAGCAAGTGTGAAAAGCAAGTTTTACATATAAGTTTGATTCAGAAGTGGAAACAGGGATAAATGGACAACACCATCATGGTTAAATGTTGAGGTTGTAACTTTGTGGTCTAAATCTGGTTATTATCCCTGTTATCCTGCTGACTTATTGTCATACATTCTCCCTCAGAAAACTCTGTAAACCCAAGGTTGGCTTATTCCATCTGCGTACATCCTTAGACCCTGATCAAAAGCTTAATTCCAACCCATATGCCTATTGTTCTCCACAAGTAGGAGGGAGAAAATGGAGATGGGGCCATTCAGCAGACATTGCTATCACCAACACCAGCTTCCAAGCAAAGTCTGGATTATAGGATTTTATCCAACAAACAGAATTTTACAGCTGCTGTATCTTTAACTCTTAAGCTGTCAGAAGGACTCCTTCAGTGCAAAAAGTAAATAATACTGTTTGTTTTATGAGAGTACTTACCTGCTTACAATTTGGCAGTCAGCATCCATCAGATGAAATCCAGCAGCTATGTTGAGGGATGAGTAGCAGAAGGCTGAAATCTAAGTCTCACAATGGGTTCCACATATACAGGAAAGTAAAATTGCTCACAGCCATCCGCTTCCTCCTGCATGAAGAACTGTGTTTTGCTATCAACTCTGTTGACATCCACTACCCAAGTCTGTTTGCTTTCAGGACAGAATCAGAACTCACACACAGTATGCGTTGACAGCATTGTAGCATGAACAAGCAAAGAGAAAAAAGTCCTTGTGTACTTAATACACTGCAGAAAGAGGACGGGAAATGGGATGTACATTTCTCTAGGAATTCTGCCCGCTGTCCTCTACTTGGAAGCACTGAAAAGGCTTTCTGTCTGCTGGTCTCATCAAAGCCTACCTCAGCTGAATAAGTTGTACTTGCTTAGGTTACAGTCTGGCAGTTTTACAAGCTTCTAAAACTAATATCAATGTAAATATTCATCATTTTGACAAGGTGATATATTTATATAGACAGATAATACTACATTATACTTCATTACATATGTTACTATATACAGGCATGTTATATTATACTTCACTAAAATTTGCACATTATGCAGCCTGTTTTATTTCCTAAGGAATATGTAATTAAATTACATTTTAGGCATGGGTAACAGATGGGAGATTGAATGTAGGGGTTCTTTGCTTGAAATGTGAGGTCATACTTCACAGATGTTTAGTTGGTCTACAGGCAATCCTTGTTGAAGTCTGTGCCATCCAGATGCATACTTTGTTTTTTTTATTGCAGGATAAATCTGTCTAGATAAAATATGCATCAGTTGTGTTAGGTTAATCTGAATGCTGTGTGGGATGCAAGTTTAATTACTTAATGAAAATTAGTAGCTTGAATATTCTACCCTGATTATTTTATAGCTGGATGTTTTGCCTCTTATCTTTCTTAGTACATAATATTTTGCTACAATATAAACCACTTGTTTTTGCAATTAATACTGTATTTAGGTAAACTTCTAGTAAACTATTTACTAGCACAGTATTGTATGATAAGCTGTTAACTAAAATGAAAAGTGTATCATATTTCTTGCATTTCAGGATAGCTCTGGAATGCGGTTATGGAAAAGACGATGGTTTGTGCTTGCTGATTATTGTTTGTTTTATTACAAAGGTGAGTACATCTTTTAAGTTAGTCTGTAACAGTTCATCTCTTCAGATCACATTGCAAGCATAAACTAACTGAACTCTTCAGATATGGTTAAGTATTCTGAGAAGATGTGTAGCGAAATAGTTATCTATCCATGTTTATAGTGTGCAGCGAATTTCAGGCCAGAGTTGGGGAACAAGGGGCTGCTGTATTTTCTTTTGTCACATGTCACATAACTTATCTTTGTTATATGCCAAGGTTTCCGTTGCAAAACATTTGGCAGCCATACCAGTTTAAGATTTCTTTCCCCTCTGGTCTGTGTTGTGTTACTTACTTGCTTGCATTTGGACAGCTGAATTTTTGACAATGCACTATGGCCAAATGAGAGTGTGGATTCAGCTTTCATCCAAGGGACAATGTAAGAGGTAGAACTTCTGAATCCGGTATTTCTACCAAAACAGGCCGGATGTGATCTTAGTCTGAAGTAGAAATAACGGTGTAACATAAGGTTATTTTTAAGTTTTGAGTACTGTGCAGTGTGTTACAATTTTTGAAAGCGTTACCAAATAATGAAACACTTAATTCCTATTTCTAAGCACTGCATTACTGCTGCTGATCAGTTCAGAGCCAACAGTAACAGAGGTTTCCTAATTACAGCAATTAGCCTAGATGTAGAATGCTAAACGGAAGGTCCGTTACATTATGCAGCCTGCCAGAGTTCATTTGTCACAATAAGCTTTATTATCAGTGTATTCTTCTGACAGCCCCCTCCAAAAACTTAGCAAAATTCAAACTGATCTTTTTCCAAAAAAAATTTTAAAACAAACCATTTTTCTCCATGTGTTGTTGGTGTTGAGTCACAAGAAAATTCAAGTCAGAAGGGTCTTAAGGAAGAGTGTGTCGTCCAAACACCTTGTGAAACCAGGTTCAGGGAAGAAGTCAGCTCAGGTTGCCTAGGGCTTAATCCAGTCAGGCCATGAAAACCTCCAAGGATGGAGATGGCACAACCTTCCTGGTCAGCCGTTCCTCTTCTGCTCTTTTACCCTAGGAAAATAATTTTCCTTATACGCAGTCTGAACTACTCATCTTTCTACTTCAAGCCTGTTGTCTGTGTGTCCATAAAGGAGAATGTATTGTTATTCCACCGAGACGTGCAGTGAATCAGATGCTGTTATTTTTATTCAACAGACAGCAGAGAAGAATCTGTTTTGGGTAGCATACCATTGCCTAGTTACGTAGTATCTCCAGTTGGACCTGAAGATCGAATAAATCGCAAATTTTCCTTTAAGGTACGGTTACAAAGCTGATCATATTTGAAAATGTTTATTTGCATTAGAAAAGATGCTGCTGTAAAGAGAACTATTCATCTGCTATATTTTTTTTAAGTAGACAAGTTTATTGACTGTTCAAATGTGACATAGGACTTCCTTGTTGATTACGAACTGACATTCATATCCCTGTTACTATGTGTCTTTAGATCTTAATAATGTGTCTGTGAGTAAAAATACTCTTTCTAAAATTAGAAATGAGTATTGATAAATTGGAAAAAAAGTAAAATGAAAGAAAAGTTGTCAGTTTATCTTTAAAGAGTATTCTCTCATAGTGGATTGATTTGATGGTCTTTCTGTTTTGTTATTTTTAAAATAAAATAATTATAACATGACAACACTGTGACTTTTTATCATTTTCATTTCAAGGGGAAAATAACAAATTTTTCAAGGGGAAAGTGATTCCTCGGAAATTTTTTCCCCTTTTTGGGGAGGGGAGACAGAAATAGTTATCCTGACAGTTTTTAAAAGTACCATTATTTTGATATAGTTTGAGGTTGGTTTTATGGGTTTTTTTCTTTAAAGAAAATAATTTACAGATCTGTTTTTTATAAAAACCTATGTAGATTAAATTAAATACATCCTTCTTGACGGTGGAGAAGCCTGACTCCAGTTGATTGTCTGAGCTGCAGCACTAAGGCAAAGTTTAGGGACTTCAATGTGTGTTTCAGATTTAAATTCTACCAGTAGTTGGAGCAGAACTTGTTTATCTATCAAGCAAATGCGCCGTGTGTTTTCAAAGAAATAAGTTTACAGATCATGTTTTGATCAGGTATACTTGAGAAGATCTAGAAAGAAATTTTCTGTTTGAATCTTTTCTGTGCTGAAATTAGAAAGAATCTATGCTCAGTTTAGACTTTCTCTTGCATTTTGATTTTTGGGGTGTTTCAAAATTGTAGACTGCCTTTTGTTGCTCCAGGTTCTATTTTTCAATGGATAATGGTTTGAAATTTAGTAAACAAATATTCACTTGGAAAATGTGTGTTTAAAAAAAGAAAAGACTCAGTGCACTTGGTGGACATGTTTATTGTGCATTTTCAAATGGTTTGAACATGAGAGAGCAGGACAAGCAACAAAGGAACCTTTGTTTAAGAAAAACATTCCACTCCAGTGGAATGAGTATAATTCATCAAATCCTCTTTTCCTAGGAAGAAGCACATAGTGAAAGAGGAGGACCCATTGTACTTCTAGGCTTCTAGTTCTCTTGTATAACTGTTAATGCGGACTGGGAAGGAGATACATTTGTGAGAGTATCTAGTTGGTTTAGAGTTTTAAAAAAAAAATCTGCTTTTTATTTTATTTTATTCAAAGGATGTTTGTAATTGAATGTATATTAAGATTATTATCCATCTTAACATTATCAGTAATAAGGGGGGAAAAACCTTGTGTGTGTATATAGCACATACGTAGTTTCCAAGCAGTATGTTCTATAGGCAAGCTTTCAAATCACCACTGCCAAGATGTGCCTCTGCTTTCTTGCAGAGTAGAATCCGTGGTTGTGATCATGGTTAAATGTTTTCAGAAGTAATTTCAGACTTCCCCTGTTCCTTTTAGGATATCATGCCTATATGAACTCTACCAAATCTTTAATCTGAGCCCTTTTCTGAAAATTAGTATGAGCCAGTAACATGAGATGTTCAGTACAGGGTCATTACTAAAAAGTTGGTATAGAAATAAAGAGTTTATAGCAAACATATATTTAATGTATTGGTTTGTTGGGCCAATCTTAACTCTGCTTTAGGTGTTTGGTGATTGACTGCAGACTTGATGCTGCAGTTTCATTTTATTTAGAACCAGCTCCTAGGGTGGCAGGGGGATTTTGTAAGATGTCTGCCGCAGGGACCGCATCCAACACAGATGTTCAGGTGGTCATGGAGTTGGCTGTAAGTGCATGGTGGCAGGAGCATGAATGTACTGACATTCCATCACTCACCAGCCATTACCTTTATCTAATCTCTTCAGTACACTTTGATATCCAGAGTGTAGACGGACATTCTGTCTCATGACGTACTGCAGCCAGAAATAGCCAGAAATAGAAAACACAAGCAGATTAAGCCCAAAAGATAGGACTTCTTTGCATTTAAGTTCTGAATGACTGGGAGAACATGCCATGTCACTTTTTACATTTGGCCTACCATTTATTCAGATTATTGTAAATCCTTCGTTACAATAGAGGTCGTGGCTTTCATTTTAAGTTGCTGCTTTAAGTAACGATGAAGCTAGGAAAGCAGTCAAACTGTGAAAAATTCCAACATTTTGGCATGTAAAACTAAAGGAAGGAAATGTATTTAGCAAATACGTGAATGCTTTTTGTATATGATTCAGTTAGAAGAAAGTTTCTAAAATGTATGTTCACTAGGATATATGTTAAACCCTCCTAACTATTAAAATATGCACTGTAGGAGTTCAGAAATGCTTTTCCTTTCATCATCTCCTAAGATGGAGCTTTTACCTTTTGTGTCTCTTTAGATATTTAACAATTACAGGCCTGTAGAACTGCATGCAGGCTGTTCAGATACAATCAAAAATCTACTTCGAAGTGTAGTATTATGTATGTTAAATTGTTTTGTTTAGAAACTCTGCTCTTGATGAATTTTTCACACTGTTTATTTGTCCCAAGTAAAGTGCTGTGACTAGCTGTAAGTTAATGACATTAAGCTGTGTGACAGACTTTCAGAACTTGGGATCCTTACTGCATATTTAGTTCAGTAGCTAAACTCTTAAATATATTTAATTAGTCTAATAGCAATAGTTTTTAATACATTAAGTTTTTACTGATACAAATGTGAGGGAGCACAAATATGATATATACATTTTGAATTGAAAAAGTTTCCAAAACATTAATATATAACCAGAAATGCTCCCCAAGGTTAATAGAGAACTGACTGTACTTTTTAGTAATACAACAATTTTAAACATGAGTAGTAGTAATTTATGAAGGCTAGTGTCATCACATTTTCTTTAGAAGTCTTATAGTTCTCAATCATGAAAACTATTTTTAATTATATTCTGTGTGTTAAAATATATGAGGGAATACTGAATCTTAAGTCATTTATATGAATAGGACAGTAATACAAATTGAGAAACTTGGAAGGCCTACCAACATAGGCTGTAAAGCAAACAACAAAATTCATGTAAACACAATATACGCAAGTATATGTTTGTATTTAGATCTATATCTTGCTGCTGAATAAATCAGTGAAACATTCAGTGATGTTCCTGGAAGAGGTAGGAAATAGCATCAGAGATACACTACCTTTTAAATTTTTTCGGCGGCTCACCCTTGCAGTGTGAGGGCATTCAGAGCCTAGGAAGCAGGAAGCTGGGCCGAATCATTGCTTCCAGAAGATGCTACTGCAGCTTGTTTTTAAACATCTTTTAAAGATTGACGCTCGAAGACTTACTAATGGAAGTATCTGTTCATTGCTTAGACTTCCTGGGACTGGGGCAAACGTCTTATCTGCTTCTTTGGTTTCACTGGTTTTCCTAAAAAAAAAAAATTTAAAAATTACATAGCTTGCTACCTTGTGCTCTCTGGGTCATTGATGCTTCTCAGGTACCCATGTTGCTTATAAAGCTTCTCTGGGTTGCTGGATGAAGAAGTGCCATGGGCTGTAAATTTGAGAGGTGCCATTTTTCAGTTTGGAAAAGGGAAAGCTCTAGCTTTTAGAAGTCCTGAAGAAGCTCAGTATTATGAGGGTGAAATATGAGTTCAATTGTAATGTGCTGCAGTTGTGTTTATAGTGAAGGCTCAGAATATTACTTCAAATTTTGCTCATAAATATTTCATAAATATAAAACTTCAGGAGAAGAGAGAATTTCCTCTATTTTATAGCTTATTGAGAGGACGAACTTTGAAAGACTAAAATTATTAGAAAACTGTTCCACTCCCCCTCTGTTCCCCATCCTATGAGCTGTGGCTTTTTCTCTCCTAGGAATTTTGAATTGCTGGAGGTGAACATAACAGCTCTAGGCATTAGTTACCTTTAGTATGGTCTTCTTGAGTATTTTCTTTGGAAACGTGAATCTTTTTGTGATTTTTAACTTGTTTAACTTTTTGTCCTTGTCTTGTCCAATTGATGTGCCCTTGGGGTTTACTGTCCATTTCTCCTTCTGTGCATTATGGGAGAGAGAGACTGCTTTTCTTCTCAATCTATCCACATTAAGGCATCTGAATGCATGAATAGGTACCAGTATTATTTTTTTCCCTGTTGTGTGTATATGTGTGTGCATGTGCTGTGTTTTAGGGGTTTTAGTATGCTGTAGCCATCCTAATAGCTCTTGCTTTAAAAAAACTCAAAACCAAACCTGCTAGCTTCTGTGTCTGCTAGCAGTGACAGCTATAGGACTTTGGCACAAAGCGGCTTTCTTGCATATAAAACATGCTGCTAATAAATAACTGAAATGTATAGAATTTTCCTTTAACCAGTTTTATATATTAAGAATTTCAGACTGTTGACTTTGTTGACAGTAAAACACCATCTCCATTATCCCTTCTGAAGCTATGAATGTTTTATGGCTGTGATAGCTTCAGTCTCTCAAAGGATAATGGTGTGACATACTTCGCATTTTTATACTGTTTTCATCTACAGCCTCTTAGGCAATGCTTTCAGCACTGTTTGTCATGCACTGCTGAAGGGGAACCTGAAAGGCAAACCAGTTATGTTTATCAGGATGTACAGGTCAATTAAGACAGCTCTTAAATCCATTTATTGATGTGGCAGTCAGTCTCTGCAGTTAGCTGCTCAAGGTTCTGTTGGGTTTTTTTTCTAGCAAGTATAGAATCATGAGTAGTAGGTCCTACTGTGTTGTCTGCAGCAGGGCATACGTCATGTGTGCGGGAGTTGCTTTGCTTCTGAATTCAGCCTCTTACTCTATGGGCTCAATGTGGGCTGTGAAGGAACCTTGTAGTCATAAGGTCCAGCATAAGAAATCACTGATTACATCTGGAGATGCCAATTCTTGGTCTGTTCTTAGACTGGATGCAAACCATAAGTGGCAATGAATTAACTGCTTCTAGATCATGTTTGTTTTCACCATTTGTAACCATCTCAAAATGGGGGGTGAAGGGGGAGACCCCAGTAGCAACAAAGAAAACCCAAGCCCAGAGAACTTAACCAGGCAAACAAAAAAAAATCCTTTGATTCCCAAATACTCATTTGATCAGAGCTAATGTTTCATTTCTGTAAGTTGAGTTTTCCTGTGTTAAGGTAGGCAGCTGATGGTGGGGAGGGAGATAGCACCTGTGTTTCCTTATCACCCAATGCTGTTGGGTAGCAGAGACGCTAGCAAGAGAATCTTGGACTTTTCCATGTTATCATTTCTTCCTCTTCCTTCTCTTCCTCCTTTTTTTATCCGGCTGTTGTGCAGTCTCATCCTTTCCACCATGGGTGTGGTGGCAGGCCAGGGACTGACCCCTGCGGGGGGACTCTTACCACAGTTTTTAAAACAAGCCAAGGCTTCCATGCTTGAGGCACAGAAGGGAAAGGCCACATTTCACACCTTTGTAAGAACAGGCTGTGAAAGAAAGGGAGTAAATTTTTCAAACAATTTTGAAGTACTATAATAGCAAGCAAATATTTTGCTCTTTAGGGGTGTTGATATGACTTTCTAATACTATGGTAATTGGGAAATTCAGGGTAAACAACTGAAATTACAGCATTTAGGGAGGACTTCACCAGGTTAAATAGCCTTGGTGTTGTCAAACTATTGCTGTGTTTCTGAACCCATCTCTTACTGTAGGATTAGGTGTGTTTGATTATTTTTAATTTGGAATAATGTGGGAGAGAGGATTTAGCTTTATAAAAGGCAGTTTAAATTACTAATTATGGTTTAACATCATTACAGGAACTTTCAAGCTGAGTATATGGTCTTCCAGGGGTTTTTAGAAAGTAAAGAAATCAATTTCTCCCTGTGAATCTGAAGCACATCTGTAAAGTAACTTTGAGAAAACATAGTCTAGTGGTTCAGGACTGATACAATTTAGTAATATCTATACTATCGCTTATACAAACACAGATGAGATTTGATTAAATTCAACTAGCCTAGAGTTACAAAGACATTCCATGTTGAATACATTTGAATATCGAATATATTTACAGACGAATTTTCAAGTACCTATGGTTTGTAGTGGAATTTCATTGAGTATTTTGGTGTGCAGAGGTATTTGTCAATGTTTTATATACTGTGATAGTATCATCAGTATTACTAATTTTAGCAGTAACTCTTGTGATTTTGCAGCTAATGCAGAGGTCCAAGTGCATGCTTTAACCGAAAGATCTTAACATGCATTATAAGTTCTTAAGTAAGCGGTTTAATTGCTTGAATTGCAAGATTTTTGTCTGCGTTTTGTCTGATTAAATTGCTTTATTAAATGAGCTGGGAAAATTGGCTTGCTTACACGTCTCAATTTCTTTAATTTGTTTTTGTATGGTGTTTATGGCAAATGAAACGTATCCATTAAGAGAAAATGAAAAACTGGAATTTCCTACTATGAAAAACAGAAGTGCTGCACTTTTAGCTTAATACTACAAGAAAAGGGTGGAGGAATTAGAGTAAAAATCAGAGTGGGCTATTTGAGTTTGCTACACTGCAGCCTGTTGTGGACGTGTAATAATCTTACCCAAAATTAAAGAAAAAGTAAAATAATCTGGAAAGTCATTTAAAAATATCAGGAAAAATTACAGTAAAAAATGGAATTGCTGCCTGACTTGTATTTACTTTTGTGGGTTGGATTTCTTCCCTTTTTTGTCTCCCTGCAGGCTGTTCATACAGGTATGCGGGCATATATTTATAATAAGAATTCTGTTATTGGCTCTCAGGCAGAGCATTCAGGGATGCGGACATACTACTTCAGTGCAGATACCCAGGAGGATATGAATGGCTGGATCCGGGCCATGAATCAAGCTGCTCTGATGCAAACGCGCTCATCGCTGAAGAGGCAAGTTCAATACACAAACTGGTACCTTGTAAAAACTTAAGCAATATTCCTGATGTCAGATCGGTGGTGATAGCAGACAGTTTTATTTGTAAATGTGTCCATGAAAATCATTCCCATGTTGAAGAAACAATTATTTTCATTCACATTCTGCTGCAGATCAGTTAATGTTTATTAAAGGGAGAAAAAAGGTGTTCTGTTCAGTGTTTGCATCTACACACAAATTGTGTGCCCACATTTAGTGACATGGATCAATCTCTGTATATGTATAACTTTTTAGGAAATTGCAGCTTAAAAGTTACAAGTTTTGTGAGTTCATACAAAAGTAAAGGGGAAAAGACAAGTTGTTTCAAGTAAGTGTTAAGAGTTAGGATTGAAATGCTATTAAGAGGGAAAAGAATGTTAATGATGTGTAAATCACAAGTGTGTAAAGTTATGGATATTAACTAATTTATGCAGGTATTAACTGTTTGTCTTTTTACTTAATTTGTTGGCCTTTACTACTTGTAGGAGCTTCAGGTGTTTTTCTTAGTGTAGGAAAAAAAGCACTGTGACAAAAGGAGGATGTCCTTTGTCCCATTGTTCAAATTAGTGCTAGAGGCAAAGGAAAGCCTGGCATGTTAAAACTATTGATTCAGTGTCCTTCCTCTTAGTAGACAATAAGTAGACTCAAGTGAAAGCAATTGTTTTGTAACATGCTGAATTGACCTCCCATAAATCTTTAAAGAAGCTGAACTTTGTTCAGAGAAGGTGAGGTGCTACTCTGAGATCAGTGATACTCCACTGAATTGTAAGAGAAAAAAATGTTAAGTTTGCCACTGTAAGAGATGAAGAAAATTGTATATGAAGTATATTTTGTGTGAAAAAGAACGTAAAACTTTTAGGATTCTTAGATATTTAACAGTGTTGTATAATATAAAGATTTCTGGTCCAGAATTTTTTTAATATGTAGATAAGAAGGTAAATAAACTACTGTGCATTGCAGCATGACTTAGGAGCACTGGGATTTTTTTTTTTAAATTTTTTTTTTTTTTAAACCCAGGATTAGCCCCAGGTTAGAAATTCTCTGGACAATAATAGTACTGACTCAAATGTTGATATTGTTCTGTCCTCTTGGCCAGAAATGACTAGGCCCAAAGGCATCTACAAGAATATGAAAGACTTTTTTGACTTTGAAATGAGCAGTTGGCAGTTTGGTTTTGGTTGTGTTGGCTTCCACTGTTTCCCAGAATAGGAAGACTTCCTTTTTTACAGTTGTTTTTACATAATATTACAAAAGTTGAACAGTTCTTTCACACAATATTTTCAGTCATTTTTACAGATGTATATAAGTAATTTCTGCTTCGATAGCACTGTAAAGATAACTTCTGTCTATCTAGAGTAACAACTGAGTTTAGTTGTGCATATCTATCTTAACATACTTCTGTCAAATTTATCGTAACCTGGAGAAGGTGTTTATATGGACATCCTTTCTAAAATGGTAACAAGACCACATCAACTTTTCACAGTTAAGCAATGTGCATTACTGACATGTATTTTCTTTATAGAGAAACTGAAAAAGTGGATCAGAAAGCTGTTCCTCAAGTTAATCACGTGGATGCCTGTAAAGAGTGTATGAAGGCAGACGTTATGGATACAAAGGAAAGATATCAAAAATCAGCTGAAATGCTTGGATATGATAAGCGTGAAGAGATAAGACGAGAAAAAGAGGAGGAGGAGCGTTATATACACAGAAAAGAAAATCTGGAAACTAAGAAGGGAAAGGCTAAGCATGCGTTAACAGAAGCTGATTCATTATTTCCAGACTTAACGAATGCATCGCGGTCCCAAGTCGCTCAGCCTCAGCCAACTGAGAAGAATGGAACACTTCCTAGCTCATTAAGTATGAGTGCTGGCCTAGTGGAGCAGAATGGTACCAGCTTATATAAAAGAGGGTTTGTTCCCAGAACAAATCCAGATAAACAGATTCAAAGAAAAAGTAACATGGCTCAAGTGGAGCACTGGGTGAAAGTCCAAAAAGGAGATACAAAAAGGTTAGCAATAGGCTCACCTTAAATAGACTGCTAAATGGCATTTTCTTAAATGAAAATAGGTATTCGTAATATTTTTAGTGCAAATCAGAATGGTATTTTACAGGGACAATATGTAACAAATTTTTCTTCTTTAGTGCAGAATGATATTTTGCAGGTGTTTATCTCATGGGAAGCCAGTATGGCTTTAATGTTGTCGCTATATTGCAAATATAAAAAGTGAGATTAGACTGGCTGTTTTTAATCACTCTGAATGCTTAAAACTTCTTAAAATTTGCTAGAAAGTGAAGTACAGCCCACAGTTCCCTTATTCATGGGCAGCACACAATATAAATTATAGGTAATTGTTTTCTCCTAAAAGTAAAGAATGCTGATTTTTTTTTTTTTTTTTTTTTTTTTTTAGTCCCTTCTATTCCTGTTCCAAACATCCATTCACTCCTCTACATCAGATCACTGCACGCAGTCACAGTGTGTACGTCACATGCTGAAAGGCTTCTTTCTATATATTTGTTTAGTTAAGATATTCCTAGGATATTCCCATGGTCTCCGTGATTCTCTTTTCCATTTTCAGACCCTGAAAATGATGTAAATTGCACAGAGGTAGCACAGACTCTGTAATGCTTTTGTGATTTGAAAAATCTCATTATCGTTTTACTTTCAAAGTGTGCAGTCAGATTAGGTGCCTGTTGAAAAAATTAAGTCATGTGTCCGTTCGGAATGTCACCTTGTGTTGAGTGGCAGGACAGACAGTTGGGCTTTATGCTGCATGTGAGGATTTTTCAGATATGGGTAACCTAACCTTTAAATTTGCTGAAATTAATTATAATATAGAACAGTAGGAGACATTAACATGTGGCTCTTAAGAAGGAGAAAACATTTGGGATATTTTTGATTGATTGACATTTCATTTAGCTAATTGAAGCTAACATTTGTCATTTTGTATCCAGGAAGAGATTTAAAGCTTGCTAATTCTGTTTGGAAGTCCATTCTTCTACTCTTATCTTTGGAACTACCCTTAAAGAAGCTTTCATACTTTTTGGTTTTATTTAACATTCTTGTAGTCTGATAGAGTCCTTTTTACTTGGATATCAGTCAGTGCTTCCTGAGAGAATATGACTATAATGAAAAAAAGTGCTTGTATTAGTTCTTGCACACGCAAATGAATTAGTCTAAAGTAACACAGAGAACTATTAAATTAACCAGTGCTCAAGAGAAATGTCTGTTGATGTTTATCACATTACAAATATAGGTTGTGAACAGGCTTGATTGATAGCTAAGTTAAGTACTGTTTTCTCCCTTTACTTGCCAGTAAATCAACTTCAGGCATGTGTCAGGTATAGTGTTAAGATCGTGCAATTGCAGGTGCCAGCATTTGTTCTAGATAAAACTAGCTACCTCAGCTGGAACTGTTAAGTATTCCATGAAACTTTGCAAGAGTGTGTGTGTGTGTGTGTATATATATGTACACACACATAAAAGAACATTCTTTATGTGCTATTTTAGGTCACTTGACCTTGTTCTCTTTTTATTTCCCTGACAAACGCAGTTATATTCTTTGCATTCAGAATACATTGCATGTTACCTTCCCAAAGATTAATGGATTGATTTTTTTAAACGGCACCTTCTCTCAGCCTGCTGAGGTTGCAGTGCTTGTAACCGATGGATAGAAGTGGCCTGTTAGTTGTCAAAGGACTTAGTGATTTCAGGATGGAGACATTTAAGATAGAGATGATGATTTGATTGATACTCTGTTTTGAGTGGCTACTTAATTTCTTAATGCTCCATGTTTACTGTTATTCCACCTGAAATGTTCCAAATAAAGAACCTCTGAGGATTTTTAAGTCTTTATAACTTTTGAACACAGAATGAGTACAGTTTTTTTTCCTGGCTCAGGTATATTAAGATGCAATATTTGCCAGCAAGTTGATTATGACAAGAAAAAACTCTTTCAACCAGTCTTCACACAAATACACCTGTTGTCTTTATAAGTATTTGCAGGGATTGCACCTTTTGTATAGATATTTAGATATATTTTAAATAGATATTATACTTCCCCCTTTTATAAAACACCCAGAACTATTTGCTAACTAGTGCATGTTAGCTGTCACTTTGGAGAATCATCTCTCTCAGACCTTGAACTGTTAGCTGTACTACAGTTATGTCCATCTAACCCCTCAGTTCTCAGCAAAGGGGACTTTCTGCTTTGGTAAGGTTCATGCCAGCCTTTGAGAGAGATGTAGAGAATTGGAAGGAGGTTTGAAAGGAGGCTTTCAGGAGATTTTGGTTTTAAGTAATTTAAGGTCAGGACCATCAAACAGCAGCTGTCCAGAAATTATTAGTCTTTGATCTGATTCCAGTGCCTGGAAAGACATAGTGAATGATAATTGTAAAGAATCTGCTATTTCTAACATTTTATTTGTACTTAAGCGTAATGTTTCCCAATTAAGTGCAGTCGTGTTGAGAAATTTCCTTCCTGGCAAATACAAGGTATTTCTTGTTACAAAGAACTTACCATTCCTTCCTGATTTCCTTACGGAAGAAACATGACCTGTCTTTGTTAGCTTCTCTGCATCCCCGTGAATGGGCATAATGTTTCCCATAATTGAGTTTGTTTTCTTTTGAACATTTCCCTCCTCTTTTTACACTATCTTCTATGAGATTGCTTCCCACTGCAGACCTTGAATGATTTTCATGGCCAATAAACATGTAATATGATACCAGGCCATTTTTTCACTCTTCAATGTCTGCTTTCCTTTTATATTCTTTATACCTCATTCAAGAGAGGGAGATTCTCAAGAATATCTGCTTTTGCTCATTTTTGTTCTTGATCCTTGAGAAAGCACTTGTCCATAGTCCATTGTGGACTGATTTGAGTCATTCAGGACACTGTTCCTCTCCTAGTACAGAAATTGGTATGTTGTCTTAGTGCCTATTTTTGTACAGTGGTAATTTTTTCTTTTCTGAATATCTCCCGCTTGCGTGGTAGAGATGCCACCTGCTTGAAGCCTGTCATCTTAGCTGGAGTTCTCCCTACTTGATACACTGAGAGATTGCAACCTGCCTGTATGTAGGCAATTTCCTCTAAAGCTCAGCTCTGAATATAATTTTCCCTGTGCAATGGAACACACAAGCAATTTTCTTCTTTTTTTCTAGCAGGCTGAAGTATTGCATGAAGCCAGCACTTCCCAGCTACTCAAAGTACTGCTTTCACCTGAACAGGTTTTATTTCCTCACAGATAAATGCATTTTCTAGAAGAAAGATATGATATTCCCCCCTCCCACAAAACTCATAGGGCCTTTGTTTTCAGACTGCTTTTGCTCCTAAAACTGCTAGCCCTGATGACTTCATTGACTGTCATTAATTCCTGCTGATCTCAGTACTTTATCCATTTATGTCCAATTAGAAAATATCCACATACATTAATGAAAACACTGAATAGTTTGCTGCTGCCTTCACAAGGTCTCCAGTAGGTTGGAGTATAGGAATAGTCAACCCCCTTTCTTGTTTTTTCCACAGAGAAATCACCAAAAGGATCTGTCCTAGCTTCGTGCTTGTCTCGGATGTCTTTTTGAAGCATTACCTGCTCCATGCTTTCTTGGTTCACATTCCTATCGCATTTCTACTAACTGCTTTGATTTTCACGTGGAAAGAATTGGCAGTACAGTACAGAACATAACAAATGATGTAATGAGTTAAACAAATAGAAGAGGTCACTTTACCACTTAATGCTGATCTTGGAGTGGCCTCTATTCATGCTACCTGCCCGCTTTAATCTTTATTGTGAAATTTGAGGTAATGTCAAGGTTCTGTGGTATGAGCAAGCAGAACGTCTATGAATTGGTAATCCTCCATGCAACACAGGGCAGTTATTTTCTAACATGAGGAATTATATATCCTTTCAAGAGCATCTAGCAATGCCAAATCCTGCAAGTAGAAGTAGGTGGAGGCAACTACTGATCAGCAGATACTGGTAGCCATTTTTTCCCCCTTGCTTCTGTTATTTTTGGATGTTGAACAAAGATGTTCCTTTCCGTCCTGCCCTTTCTTTCATGTGGAATTCCTGCAGTTCCCACACCATCAGGTCTCCTTCTCATGTGGAGAGTGGAGCCTACCAAGCAGAGCAAGGAAAGTGCTTCATGCTTTGAGTTTCTTCATCTGTGTGGTGGGGTTTTGTTGCTTTTGTTTATTTTTTGTATTTCTGCTCTGTGGCAAGTCTAGCAGAATGGTTTTCTGTTTGGAGATCCTGAATCAATGGGCAAGTGACTGAAAGTACAAAATCCCCAGATGTTTGGACTCTGAAATCAGGCAGTTTCTTATGCATGTGGCTGTGGAAAGACTTTGACTTCCAAGAATGAGAAGGAGCCAACTACACTTTCTAAAAGCTTATGCCAATTCTGTCTTAATTCTCTATCTACTAAAATATTTAATTTCTACAGCTTAAGTATGTTATGGATGCAGTGCTAATGCGAGGATGTAATGCCTCTTTATTCTGGCTTGTCAGTGAGCTTTGTTGTTAAAAGAGTAGAACCAGTAGCATGAGGTCTGATGAAAATAAATCTTGGGGACCTTGAGCAATTTCTTACCTTTTTTTGCTTCATTGCCATGAACAAAAAATATCCAAAATAGTAATTCTGTGATTGGTGAGATTTCTTCTTGCACTTTAAGGTAATTTTTTTATAATGAGTATGCATTTGTTCTTCGTAAACTGTGCCACCGTGTGGTGAGCAGGCATTTCCATTTACAGATTTGCTCTTTAAACATAATTCTGTTCATCAGATTCTTGACTTTCTTTTTGATCTAAGTATTATTTCTAGTAGGTTGTCCTAAGTTAGACACTAAGTTAAAAGGTGTTATTTGTTTGCATATTTGTTTGAACACAGTGTAGTATTTTGGTGTGGGGTACATTTCATTAATACTACTTGGATAATATTTTTTGTAAATTCTTTTTAAATGGCTCTTGTATGTTGTGTCTTATAGCTCATGCTAATGTCATTAGAGATTTTTTTTGTGTGTCACTCCTGTTCATCAACATATACTAAAACTTACCCTTTTCCCCCCCACCTTCTCTACAGCCTCACTTCTGATCAGACTTTTACACGTCAGGGTCCCAATCCACCTTTTCCTGAAAACTATCACACTTTGCCAAAGAATACCAGGCAGCCTTCAGGGAGCTCCCCACCACCGCCAAACCGCAACTTGCCCAGTGACTACAAATACGCGCAAGATCGTGTTAGCCACTTGAAGATGTCCCAGGAGGAAAGGAAAGCAAATAAGGATGGAACTGTTTGGCAGCTATATGAGTGGCAGCAGAGACAGCAATTTAAACATGGCAGCCCCACTGCCCCACTTTATGTAGGTTCTTCAGACTTTATTGATCGTGGTAAGTCAAAAAGTTCATTAGATGTTCCACGATCAATATCTGTTCCGCCCTCTCCATCTGATATTCCTCCACCTGGACCTCCAAAAAGCTTTCCCTCAAGAAGACCACATACTCCTGCAGAAAGGCTTACAGTCAGACCATCTGACGAGAGACTGACTGTAGATGTTCCTTTTGCTGGATCGCCCAGAAAGATCCGTAATCATGCTGTGAAGGTTTGTATACAGTATAACTGATTTCAAACTATTCTACATGTGGTGTCATACATTGATTTAATTTATTAATTTTTATTGCATCCTTCCTTGTTGAATGAATGATCATTCAGATGGCAAAAGTAATACAATGAGTAATTTTCTCCTTAAAATCTTATCTTTCTTACCATTTTAGATTTATTAATTTTTGTTAGGAAAGAAGAATTGGTGGCATATTACATGGATTTGGAATATTTTTACTCAAAACTGGGAGGGCATATATTTATAGGTATAAAAAACATAAATTGTAGTATTTAAATATATAGAGTAGGTAGGCAAGACTATAAAACTCAGCAAGATGAACTCTTCCATGATTATTTACATGCGCTTGTAGTCTTCACAGTTTGGTGTGTCTGCTTTCTCTGTTTTGTTATTGTAGTTAATCTTACAGCTGATTAAGTTTCTAGGTATGACTAAGCACATAATAATTTTTCATGCATTTGATGCCTTAAACCCTGTGCAGAGTTATTATCATTGGCCTAACCAAAATCAAATGGTGTTGGTCTGAAATTAACCTTTGGCAGAATTTTTGCATGTGTGTTTTTTGGCGCTTTTTTGTTTGTTTTGGGGGTATTTTTTATTTGTAGTTGATGTTTGTACCCTCTTATCAAGTAGTTGACGGGTATTTCCCCTACGTGGTGCTCCATGTGGCTCTCCTTGCCTAAGGAAATTAGGGAAATTGAGGATTGAATCAATTTAGTTATGTTGGGAGCTCTTAACCTGGAATAAGTGGGGAATAAGTGGAAATTAAAATACAAATTCACCTAATTCTGTGACCTCAACCATGGACTCTGGAAAGTCTTTGCAAAGAGAGACTTGTAAATTCAGACACCCAGCATGGGTTCAGGACCATGACTTTAGGTTGCATGCCAGCTTCATGCACAGTTCAGATATTTTTCCTAGTGTGTATGTGGTGTAGTTGTTGAATGTCTTTCAGCATTTACAGATTTATAGTGTTCTGTCAGAGGTGAAATAGTCCAGTGATGTGCAGCACTAGAAAGTTAAGATTTTTGAAACTCCTGATTATACTATACCAGACATTGGCTTTTCCATGTGTAAGTTGAAGGAGCATTACATCCCTTGTGAAGGAATACATAGCAGTCTTTTCCCTTCCTGTGCAATGGAGTTGCATAATTTTTACTTATTAAATAAAAATATTTTCATGCATGTTAGTTTTACCAATATAGGGAAATGCGGTAAATCTTTTCTGTGACGCTTCATAGACGTTTCTAGGGAAAAACACTCATGTTTTTATATGTAAGCACACAGAATCATTTTACATTTAAGTATTTATGTCTGCAGAAATCTGTGATGCTCTCCCCTCCTTGGAATACCATATTAACTATCACCCAGTTACACTAAAGAAAAAAGAAAAGAATTATACAGGATTCAGTGAAATTCAGAGACAGGATTAAAAATAAGTCACAAGACATTTAGTCTGCCTTGAAGAAAGCTATAAAAGTTTGGCCTTAAGAGAAGGATGAAATAATAGATGTGCAGTAGGCTTTCATATTCTGAGCAGAAAGGGGCAGTTCAAGTTATGTTTGTTTTTTTAAAAGCTGGTATTAGTGGAACTGATTGCCACAAGGTGTCACTCATGTCAGTAGCTTAGTGTTCCGTGGTTAAGAGGGCATTCACAGTTGTTACTGTATGAACTACAAGTCTGCGGCTGGAGGGCATAAGCCAACCAGCCTTTCTCTGGGAGATGCTAGGTTGGGGGGAACTTTTTATTTGCTGGAAGCCACTGTGCATGTTCTGCTGTGTGTCTGGTGCTGCCAGAATCCACTGATCTGCCCAGCATCACTGGTGCTCAATTTGCATTTGTTCATTCATAAGTTTTATTTAATCATCAAAGGGGCTGGCTGGCCCATGAATGTTACCTGATCTAAGCATGCCATGAATTCAGATAGAAAATTTGTGGCAGAGGTGCTTATCTTCTGAATTTCCCCTCACATACAACATACCTCTCACTTGAGACAATCCATACAATTCTGGCTGTGGCTTCTTACAGAGCTCAACTCACATTGATCGACGCTCTATGCCTGCTATGGGCTACATGACACACACTGTGAGTGCACCCAGTTTGCATGGCAAGTCGGTAAGTTGAGAGAGGGGTTACTTTTCCTTTTGTGTCATCATAGTATTGTAGTTAAGTTTTAAAATCCTGCTCGTTCCATAGTAGTTGTATTACTTAAAACATAAAGAACTTGAATGAGAACTTAATCTTAACCAGCTCCCAGTAAAGCCTGTAGGAATTTTGCTGTTGCCTGCAGTGTGAACAAGGGTTAGCTGTCTGTTGTTACAGGATTCAACTTTTATTATGTTTATTTGACAAAATGCAGAGTTAATGAAATAATTGCTTAATCATGTCAAGTAACTGCTTTCTGGGCACTGAGGTGAAAAATGTAATTACAATTACTCTCCCTGAAGACTGCTAATTTCCTCTTTACAATGTGTCTAAATACCTGCAGCCTGAAGAGCTAACATTGCTTCTCATTCGATTAAGGAGACATCAGGCTAAGTTGGCTAGTATACGAAATTACACAATCGCACAATTACTGCAGCACTTGCCAACTAATTCCACCTATCAGGTCAGCTGCTGCTTGGCTCATGTGTGCAGTATGACATTTTGTGACTCTGCAGATGCTTCATTAGTGGCATGCTTGAGTCTGTGCTTCCTTGCCCATTCTTTGGCATTCTATGATTCCCAGGTCGTTTGCAATTTTTCTTTGCTAGTGTATTTGCTATAAAAGACAAGCTTTTTAAGTTACAGGGTGGCAGTGTATATGTTTCAGTGTTACGTATAATTCCTTTTTATACTATTTCTGAAAATGCTGCATCTTCAGAAATGTGGGTTAAAATATAAGTTCATTCTAATGCAAAACCATTTCCTTGTGCTGCTTTCATGATGGGATTGGCTCCCTGTGCCACGTGCTGCATCACCTGCAAATTGAAATGCATCAGCCAGATTGTACATTCATATGAGCTTGTAACTGTGTCGGTTCTGCAGGTGAACGTTAGTTCATAAAAGCTCACGGGCATCTTGGATCATCAACGGTGCTCTTGATTGCACTGGTGTATGAAACTTGTAAACATGAGATCAAATGGAAATGTACTTACTGCTCTTTGGTTCATATTAAAGCCTCAAAAATGGAGCCTTCTGGGAATAAGGTGTGGTGACTCCTCTTGGAATTGTTGAAGGCTTTATATTGGCCTCAAACTAAAGGAATTTTCTTGAGTTAGGAAAAGTTTCATTTCCTGATTTACCTCACCTACAGAACAATTGCACTAAGATGAGTGATAGTAACAGGGATTTCCCAAAAAATGGGCAGACTTTCTAGTCATCTTCAGCCAGACTTAAAACTCTTGTCTGGTCAGCTTTTAAGTGAACACATCTAGAGAAATGCAAGAGTGATGTACTGATTTTATGGCATAAAGAATTTTTCTTTTCTTTTTAAACTACACATTCTCATTGGCTCAAAACTTGAGAAAAGGTATAGTTTTATTTTAATTTTATTCTGAAGTTTAGTACCCAGGATGCAAAATCCTGTCAAAACAGCAGTAAAAGTTCTAGGAATTTTTGGAGCATTTTGGCCAATTACAAAGCACATTTCCAACAGTTAAGCTTTATTTTGTTACCTATTGCAACTCTCTCTTTTGAAAAGAGAAGTAACTTTGTTATGACTTGTGTGCATGCTTTTTTTGAAGTGACTGTAGTGATGTTGCTAGATGAATGTGACTTCAAAATTAGGCTGATGCAGTTACAGGTGAGCCAATGAAAAATAAGAATCAAGTTAATTGCTATTAGTTAAAAAGCGAAATGGATTCTCTAATCATATAAGTGAGATCTTTTTCAGTATTTTATTCACAAAATATATTTTGTATTTTTCCTGAATAAGAGAATTCAAATCTTAAAATACGTCTGAAATGTGATCAGAATATTTTAATAATTTGTTATATAATGGCTTATAGTTACATCTGATGTTCAGTTAGGTAGAAGTCTCTTTTTCCTTTGAAAACAACATATTGTGCTGGAGGACATCTCTAACATTATCAGTGAAGGCACAGTCAGTATAAATCAGTCTTAAAGAATAACTTTTGAAAATCTGTTGGTTTGGGTAGTGACATGTCTCAGAGGTGGAAAACTAAAATCTGTATGTTTGGAGGGTGCGTATGAGGTAGTAATATTCTTGGAAAATATTTTGCCCATTTTTCAGCTGTTGATAGCAGTATGCTGGTGGAGCAAATGTGCTTTTTTATGTAGCTCCTACTCTGTTATTTTGTTTGTTCTTTCATCCATTTTCTTATATATAACCAATCCAAGTATTTTGAAATTGTTTCAAACTTTCAAATACATTGCATTTTTACTTCTTTTTCCTATGTACTTAACCTGAAGGCGGATGACACTTACATTCAGTTGAAGAAGGATTTGGAGTATTTGGATCTAAAGGTAAGATTTTATAGGAGTCTACTTCCTTTTTTTTTTTTTTTTTAACCCAGTTGTCTTTTGTGTGTTAACTTTATATCTACAGGTTTTCAAATCAACTTCTGTTCAGAGATGGGGACTTTTGTCTTTTGCTATCAATGTTCTGCTCAGATTAATGTTAAAGAGCAAACTGAAAATGTAGTTGCTTCAGTCTGCAGAAAGAACTTGTGTTATTGGTACTCCAGATGAATGGTATCATGGGGTTTAGTGACATCAGATAAAAAACTGATTCAAAAATTCTCTCTGCTGTAGCATTAGAACCAATGTGAGGTCAACTCCTCTTAAGTTAAAATAAGGTGTTCTCTTAGTGCTGCGTTTTGCCTTTAAATCTTCTTGAGCTGACTTCTTTAATAATACGCTGCGTTTATAATATCTTGCTTTCTCATTAAAAAGGTGATGACTAATTAGCAACTGTCATGATTTTTGTATTAGTATAGCTAAGAGATTTCAAATGTGCCCATTCATCCATCCATCCATAGAAAAAATCTTCCCAATGGTATCTGCTATTTCCTTGGAAAAAAAAATTTTAAAAAAATAATCTTGGGCATCAAAACATCTGTCTAACATTGCTTCTGTATCTGGTACCCCTGCTAGCAATTTGAAAGCAAACTAGACTTATTAATAGCAGGTTTTTAAAGGAAAAAAGCCACTGAAATGTGGTTTTGCTTAGCAAATCCACCTCCCATGTTGTGTGGCATGTAGGATGTCTCACCATGTAGAAATCATACAGTGTTTCTGAAAATCAAATTGGAGTGAAGTTTGACACCTTGTTACTCTTATTGTTTGCATGTACATACTTCTCACTGATGCCATGGGGCTTTGCATATGTGCAACTAACAAACTGATTTGACCTATTGATGTGCGTATTTCTATCTGCTGTTTTAATGGCTGAATGCATAACCAAATATATCAATGGAAAATATTAGTAGTGTGTTACACATGTATATTCTCATACATTTATTATATGTGTCACGTAATATAGATTATTAAATATGTGAACTGCTATGATTGATAATACATTAATTTAAAATCGACTGGACACGTTTAGTTTTAGGCCTTTTTCTTGGTTTGTTCCTGACTTGGCCTGTATGTAACTAAATGCCAAGCTGTTGGCTGAATGTTATGCAAATTTCAATTAAGAAGGTCCTACCATTTGAGAAATTTGTAATAAACAATGTTTTGTCCATTATAAAACACAACAATTTTCGCAGTTAAAAGTGGCCAAATTTTAAGCCTCTGAAAATGTAATGGGTTTAGGATAGGTTTTTAACTTTTTAGTGGATTCCATCTGGATTGATTTGTTGCAGTCCAGGACATGAAGAGTTGTTTAGTGTCTCAGGACCTTCCCTTGTGCCTTCCTGCAGCCTACATAGCACCTGACAAAAGCAGCCAGAGAGAGAAATGTATGGGGGCTCCTGCTTGGTCTTTCTATGAAAAGAAACTTAATCATGGAATCATAGAATGGTTTGTGTTGGAAGGGGCCTTTAAAAGTCACCTAGCTTAACCCCCGTTCCCTGCAATGGGTAAGAGCCATCTTCAACTAGAGCATGTTGCTCGGAGCGCTATACAGCCCCGTCAGAGGTTTCCAGGGATGGGGCATCTGCTGCCCCTCTAGGTACCCTGTTCCAGTGTTTCACCATCCTTATTGTAAAACATTTCTTCCTTATATCTAATCTGAATCTACTCTCTTTCAGTTTGACACCATTACCACTTGTCCTATTGCTACAGGCCCTGCTAAAAAGTCTGTGTCTTGTCTTCCTCATAAGCCCTCTTTAAGTATTGAGAGGCCACAATGAAGTGTCCCCAGAGCCTTCTCTTCTCCAGGCTGAACAAGCCAAACTCTTGCAGCCTGTGCTCATAGGAGAGGTTAGATCATTTCTGTGGCCCTCCTCTGGACCTGCTCCAACAGGTCTATGTCTTTCTTGTATTGGGGACCCCAGAGCTGAACACAGTGCTCCAGGTGGGGTGTTGACAGAATGGAGTAGAGGGGCGGAATCACCTACCCCATATGAAACTTGAGAAAATGTCTTTGTTTAATTTGTGTTTTGCCAGTAAATATAAATTACTGAAGAGATGCTTTGTTCTGCAGTATGCAGAAGAAAGAATAGAGTGCTGGATGAAGCTAAGCAAATTGTGTATTGATTTGATAATGGTGGAATATGGCAAACTCACAGTTTTAATGTACATGCTACCTTTAATTTATGATACTGAAGGCATAAATTGAAAGCTGTTTAATTCATGTCTCTCTTGATTCATTGGGCTTTGAGTTAGATCCACTCTGGTTAAAGAATTTTAAGTAAGACTGAAGATTTTAGAATGAGAGTTAAGGTTGTTTTTCTTTTCACTAAATCCATTATTTTTTAAGATCTGTCTTCCCAGAGGTTTTGAAAAATAACTTTTCAACCTGGAATGGTGATTAAGCAATTAATTGTATAATATATGACAGTTCTGAAACTGATTACAGTATCTAGTTACACAGCATTTAGTAATTTGTCATTACTCGCATGTTTTGTCCCCCCTCTTGCTCTTTTTATACTAGCATATTTTTTATTATTTAATAGTTTAAAAATATAAGAAATAAATCTTGATGTTAATGCTGAGATTATGATATTGTTAAACATCATAGTGTATTGTCATAATTATAAACTTAATACAATGCTCTAGAGAGCACCCATTTCCGTAGTTTTCACCTGCAAGCAGGCTAGTTCTTATATAAAGTCTTAACAGCTGTTTGCTCACACTATGAGAAACAACTATTGACAATTTCGAACTTGCAAAATACCATGTGTTGTGGAGGTTTCCTTTAATAATATTGCCCTTAGATTATAAACCCCCCACACCCCCAAAAAAAAAATTGTTTCAATGGCTCACTGTTGTTTTTCCAGTCATGAACCAGGTGTCTGTGGAGTATGAAAGAAATGGTCTATCTGCACACTATAGCATGCCTGGTCTGCAAACAGATTTCCACAGTTGGGGTTTTTTTAATCTCTAAAGTGTTCAGACCCTGTATTAGAAAAGCAGAAGGGGAGAGCAAAAGAAAGAACAACTTCAAAGATGGCTTTACAGATAAGGTGAAAGTCAAGTGGTGAAGGAAGCTTCCTTTTTCATGCCTACAAAATCAAGTTTAAGCAGGCTACAGGAGGCATGAATGGGCACACTCACTTCAGAATAATTTAAAAATCTCAAGCAAGTTATATGAAATATGGATGAGGAAGTTTATGAAAGTTTGTGTCACTAATTATGAATTGTATAATCAGTTGAAGCAAATCTTGGGGCGCTCTCAGTGGTCCTGCTTCATTCTTCTGCAGTTATACTATGGTATGTGAAGCTGTTTAGTTTCTACTGCAGTTGAAAGAGGTTGGTTCTGCAAGTTTTTGTCACATAGATAGCGAAGGAAATAGTCCATGGCAGGTATTTGTTATGGGAGGAAATGTGTGATCAAAATAACTTTTTTCACTGAGGTTTTAACTAGGTAGCTCAAAATATCAGTATGGAACTCTTGGAGCTAGTGCTACTTTGGATTACAGGCCAGAAAATACCTTCCAGTAATTCCATGTACATTGAAAATGCAATTGGGCAAGTCTGAGCAAATCCTATTGTGTGTTTGTATGTGTGTTTTGCAAAAGTAAAAAAGTCTTATGGTTGGATGAACAATCTACCCACAATATAACAAGGTAGGTAGATGTCCAGTCATAGCTTCCATAATGATAAATTATATAGACTATGTATCTCAAGGATTGGTGTGACGTAAGAGCATGAGATAACTGCTCATGGAGTTCTGAGTTGTAATGTTTGGGGGTTTTAATTTTTACATCTGTAACAAGCTATTGCTAAACTTTTGTTTGAAACAGATAGAAAATAATGGACCTCTGATCAACATGATATACAAAGTGCTAAAGAACTCAGCACAAGGGTTACTATCCAGTATACATGTAAGACTGCTTGCATCTGAAATGTGCTCATCCCATTGCTTTTTAAAATAGCAGTCAATGTTTACATATTCTGGCTTTTACAGGTGTCTTATGGTACACAGTAAAGCTTTCTGTAAGATTTTTTTTTTCCTTTCCTTTTTTTTTTTCTCCCCCTTTTGGAGTCTGTATGCAAAATTATGGCTGACCTCAGTGTTTGATTTTATTTTTATTATGTTTTGAAAATGATTGTGTCAAGTAGTGACTTCTATGTGTAATTTTGAAAATGTGAAAGCATGCTGAATCTTCATTATGTTTTCTTGTTTGGTGCTTGATAGTTAACAAATTCTTGACAGTTCTGAGTATGTAATTTACAACATCCCCAAAATCTGTAGGCTGTTTATGTTCATTCCATTGCTTTGAAACAGGCTTTTGTATTCTCTTAGCTTGCAGATAATTAAATATGCAAAAGTATTACTCTGACATGCTTATATTTAAATTTTTGTTACTATCATACATAGGATTTAGCATTTCAATAATTTCATTAATTTTTTAAAATAAAGATTTTTTTTCTTCTATAAAATACATTGTTGTTGAAAATACTTGAAAATTGGAAGTTTTGAGAGACAGTAAATAGTTTTAATTTTGGTGGTGAGGAAAGTTAGCTTTTCACCCCATGAAAACACGTGGTAAGTCTTTGAATGGAGTCTGCCATTGGAGAGGAGAGTGAATGTAAATGATTACAGTGCTCTTCTGTTTTAAACCCACTTTTTTATTTGAAAATGTTATTTGTAGATAACTAACTTCATGTAACATGTTGAATGAGAAACTGAGGTTGTATCAAAGATTTATCTACACATACAGTAACATTTAATTACTATCAGAGAACTGCTAAGGTTGGGAAAGGTTCTAAGATTGAATCCAGCCATCAGCTTTTTTAAAAAAGCTAGCATATAGAAATATGCTATATGTGAGCATTATAATTTGAAAAATCAGGTGTTTCTTTGATAAGAGTATTTGCTTTAATGAATCTTTAGAAATATTGTAATCTAGTAGTAGTAAGTCATGAGATTTTAAGGCTTTTAAAACCTGTACGATTAATGAGCTGCATTATATTGCTGTTCTCTTAACCTTGCTTGCTCATAAAAAGGGTCCCATATAGACAGTGGAAATAAAGTTTTCTACAGATAGGCATGCCTTCATTTTAAGATTTGAAGATTGCTGTGAAGGTTGGAGGTACAATATAGTATAGTTTCTATATGGATTTAAAAATTGAGTTATGTGAGAAGATAATCTCACCAGAAATCAAATATGAAACGAGTGATTTACGGAATGAGAGGTTTGTAATATTAGCAATATGTCAAATACATTCTTACATTTAATTCCACTATAGCAGTTTTATAGCAGTCTCATTTTAATAATGAGATTGTCCTTTGTAGAATGAAATTGTTGCCAAAGCCTTCTATTTTAGTTGTTAAAGCTGCTGTTCTTGCAAGGGTGCCTTTAAAGAAACTATTCAAGTCCTTTGGCTTCAAGAAAGCTATTAAAGGCAAACTGCTAAAACGATTAGGTTTTGCAGGAATGGGACCTTCCTAACGATAGACAAATGGGATTATGCTGTTTTATACAGAATCTTAAGCTACTGTAAGAGTTATTAAATAGACTAGTATAACTAGAAATCCTTTATGGTAACGTGTTTTAAAAACTTTGTTAATAACCAAGAACTTTTTAAGATTTTTTTTTTTTTCTTTCCATTGTTGAAGCATAATTAAGTTTTGGTCTGCAACAAATTTCTCAGATCTTTAAAACCTATTCCTCTTAGGTGACAGGGCGTGACTCATTAAAAGAACGAAGTACAAAACCTGTCAAGATTGCAGAAAGTGATATTGATGTAAGTATCAAATATGACTTCAGAACCTCTTCCATTGTTTTGGCTATTTATCTTGTCCTGTTGCACATTCACGTAAATGTGCTCTTTGGGGTAAAGTACTGCTAATGGGCACTTTTTTTGTTTAGCTTTTAAAATTTAGTATTATATATTAATTTGTTTTCATTTTTAGGTCAAGCTAAGTGTTTTCTGTGAGCAGGACAGAATTCTGCAGGACTTGGAGGACAAAATAAGAGCCCTTAAGGAAAATAAGGTAAGTAAATAAATAAAGCGTTTCATAAAACAAAATAGCAGATTTCCTCAATCAAAATACAGAATTCCAAATAAAAAAAAAATCGAATTACTGGATGTTGCTTGCATTGTAGTAGTTTTCCTTAGACATGTATATAAACTTAATAAATAAAAATTGGTTTTTATGTTAGGATTGAGTACCCACCTTTAGAAAACATGTTTTTGAAAATGAATGTTTTAAAACCACATACATTTACTTTTCTGGCATTTGTTACAAATTGAAGTACATACACTTTCCTGTAGTTTTTCTTTGTGTCTTGATAGTGTGAGGCAGAGCCATGTTTCAGTTCTTCCCACCTGCTAAACATTGTTCACACAAATAGTTACTCTCATTTTGAGCTCTCACTGTAACTTGTGCTGTGGTTTGTTGGTTTTTTGTGGGGCCTTTTTTTTCAGTTTTTATATTTTTTAAGGGAGTGATGGTAGGGAGAGAAATTCAAGTCCTTAGTAATTTTGGAAACCTATGCTGGTTTATATATATAGTACTATGAACTTAATTCTGAGGGTTGCTGAAATATCTTCTGTGACAAGTTCATAGTTGGAACCCACCTCTTTTCCTCTGTACCCATTCAAGTCAGAGTTCCATTAGGAAACAATAACAAAATGGTATTCCATTCCTTATCCTTCCTTGACTGTATCTTTTATCTGCTTCACTGCCTATATGCGATAGCTGTCAATAAATTGAGGTGATTCAGAAAAAAATCTATAAGAAAATTAATGTCTAGACTGATCCTTTAGAAGAGCTGCTGTGCAAAAACAATTCAGTTTTGTTTAGTCCTGATGTAATAAATCAGATTTACTTAGCGTTTTAGACGCTATTTTAGTCCCTCATGTAGCTAATACGTACTATTAAGTACAGCAGTGAATGCGAACCTCTTCTAAGACGAGCAGCCAGTGTGCTGTGGTAGGGCCTTCACGGTTCTATGCTGCTTAAGGGAATTTTTCTCAAAACTGTAAATTAGAGTTTTATACAAACTATAAATAGAAAAATTGCCCTCTTACTACTTTGCGTTGTCCACAGTTTTGGTTGGAAATGGAAAGATTTAATGGCAAATATCAGACAGGGTTGGTTATAATGGTTAATTAAGGCTCTTGCACTTTTTTTGTGTACATCTTAGTCTCCTCAGTAGGATGCCAATCCTAACCTCCAGTGGTTTAGAGAAAAGAATAAGGCTTTGAAAAACAACTTTTTTTTTTTCCTGCAGGTCAACATGTAAATGTTGTAAGCTTACTGGCATCTTCTTTTTTGTTAGGATCAGCTGGAGTCTGTTTTAGAGGTTTTACACAGGCAGATGGAACAGTACAAAGACCAACCACAACACGCTGAAAAAATTTCCTACCAGCAGAGACTTTTGCAAGAGGATCTAATACATATTAGGGCTGAAATATCCAAAGTTTCGACGGTATGTGGATTTGGTTGGTTGATTGGTTGAATTTCAAATGCAATTTGATGTTGCTTTTTTATTAATAAATGCTGTTTTGAGAATTGACTGTGGAAGATTATGTTAAACCTGGATGTTGTGTACTTACTATATTAATCCTACCTCTTAATGAATATAGGACACAGCTGTTCATAAGTTTCTGTAACTGCACAAACAACTTTTCCTGTAGTAAGATCTGATCATTAAAATGCCAGTATTATTTAAATGTATATATGCAGTGTTTTCTGTCTGTAGAAAATTTATAACTTCCACAGACAGCATTAAATATTTAATCAGGGGCATAAATAGCAAGTAATTGTAAGAATGGCGGTACTGGTCCAGTCCAAGGCTTCGAGGCCAGGGTTCTCTCATCAACAGTAGGCATAAGCAGATGCTTAGGGACAAAGAGAGTTGGGTAGGATTTCTTGTCATAACAGTCCATCTTCCAAGTTTTTTCTTCTCACAGAATTCCTGAGGCTAGTATTTTTTTTGTCTATTTAGTAATCCTCAGCAGATCTCATTTGCAAGACCGTGTACTGTCACCTATTAAATTCTATGAACCTTTTGCATCCAAAACATCCTTTGGCAGGGCATTGCACGGATCTTTTCCCACTGCATGGACAAACACTTTCTTTTATTGGTTTTTAGCTGACTTGTGTGTGTTTCATGTGATAGACCCTTGTTCTTGTACAAAAAAGAATGGGGTATGGTCATTTGTTACCCATTCTCTCCATGCCACTCACTGTTTCATAGACCTCCAGAACTTCTTGTGATTCCCTCAACTCCCAAGTGATAGCTTTTGTAGGCTACAGAGAAAAACCCTACTTCTTCATTCCTTGCATTAAAAAATGCTCCAGACACTTGATTTTTCTCGGTCAGAAGGCAGACTGCAGTGCCATGAATGCTGGAAATAATCTAAATAAGGGTGATTGGATAGCCTTATTTTCCAGGTGTCTGCTTGTTTTGTTTGCTTCTACTGCCATTACAACACACTCTGTAGAACCTGCTTTGTGTTTCAGAACATGAGTTCTGGTTCAGGTGACTTTGGATTTTAATTGCCAACTTGTTTTAAACAGAGGAGTAAGAAAAAAGGAAATGGAACTGGAATACACTTGATTCCTTCATATTTTTGACGTAACTCAGATTCTATTAAATGCCAGTTTCATACTTAAGAAATAGTTTTATATGTCACGAAGCTGGCTAGAATTTTTTAAGTTGTGATGCTTGACTTGATCCTGCAAGCTACAAAGCATTTTGAAGTTTACCATCAACTAAGCAAAATGTGGTTTTTTTCCTTCTTTGTATAGTAGAACACACCATCTTACAAACACTTTGGTGCTCAATTAGAGAATGGATAGAATGACTTCTGAGTTTTAGTAATGTTTCATTAGAGTGTTCCCTCTGTTAATAGGAAATGGAAAATGCCTGGAATGAATATCTGAAATTAGAAAAGGATGTGAACCAGCTGAAAAAAGCCTTACAGGAACAGATGAATAGTTCATTGGTATCTCAGGTGAGTCCATTTCCAGATACTTCTTTACTTATGACATGGTTTTGCCTGAACTTGAAAGCTGTCATCTCATAAGAGTTGTTCTTCACAGTTTTTGCACTGTATTCAGCTGTCATGTTACATAGTTTGCAAAGTTCAGATGTTGTAACAGTGTAGCTGTGCTGTAACTGGCTATCTTGTGGCATGTGTAATAGTGTCTCATAAGTTGTCTGTGCAAATTTGTCATTATTTTATTATGTTTTTATTACATGCTGACATCTTGACACTGATAGCGTACTTAATTTATAAGACTGTGCAGGACTTCTTAGTCTTCCATTTATTTGATCTGACATTTTTGGCTGCTGCATAGAACAACTCATTTTTAAGAACATCAGTCACTAGATTGTTGTTGTCATTACTTGTTCTTTGTCATATTCTTCTCTTTATGGAAGATTTATCTCCGCAGATTGTTTTGTGAAGTGGAGTAAGTGTGTAACAGCTATCAGTAATTAAAGGGCATCTTGGTTTTAAATCAGTTACTCAGTTTTGAAAGCTGAGTTTGAAGCCAAATAAAACTGTTTTATACACTGAGGGTGACATACCAGATTATTTCTACATACTTGCTTGCAACTGGTAATTTTTATTATTAGAGCAAGGAATACAGTCCAGAGCAGTTTTATTTAGAAGACAAAACATAAGTAACAAAGCTAATGTATATGTTTTGCTCAAATCTTAACCTACTTTTCCAATAATCCAGGACCAAAAGTGCTTGGTAGTTAAATTTTAAAATTAATTTATTTATTTGCAACAAGTATCTGATCAGATGTGAATTGAAGTCTATTTATTTTCACTGTTAATGGATGTATGGTTTGTGTCAAAGCAAGAATTGTAAAACTTTTTTAGATTGCATCAAAGATTGAAGTCAATTTTAATTTACTTGAAATTTTGAGGGGTGGGGGACTGATTCGGTTTCTAGAGCCAGGATATTGTGTAGAATGACCTAAGATGTAGAACTCATCCCTCCCAAAAAATCTCAGGGGTATTTTAGAGTAAAACAGTCCCCGTATAAAATTATTTTGTTTAACAAAGGGTAATTAAAGGTTTAAACACTTTGTTAAATTACTTTTTAACACCTTTTTAGTAAACGATTTCCACTTGTGTATTGAGTGTGCTTAAAACACTGGATGTGTAATGTGATTTAGTAGTGCATATAAAAGGGAACGCTGTTTGCACCGAGAAAAGTTAATTCAATTTTATTATCATCTCATATCACACGTGCATAATTATACAAAAATACAGATGCACACACAAACATAGGCACGTTATGTATTCTCTGTGTGTATACTTACATGTAAATATATGCATAGATAGATTTGTTTTAGGCTAAGATTTAAAAAAATGTTTCTGTATATCTATTTTAGAGATACTAAGGAGAGCTGATTGGTTTTTAGAAAGTACTGAATGTTCTTAAAACTGTGTTACTTCAAAGAAGTCTTGCTTGAAGTACACATAATAGAGATTTTTTTTTTTTTTGATCCCTGCCTAAGGAACACTCAAAGTTGGTTGTTTAAGAAACAATTCCAGTAGCACTATGTTAATACATGCTGTATTTAAAAAGAAATTAATGCAGTCTTTGTGGAATATTATTCAAAATTCAATAATTTTGGAGGCTGAAGTTGCTGCAGGAAATAGCTGATGTTTTTTCTATATAACATTAATTAAATGGTTAAAAACTGAAATAGTGCAATCAGCTTGGTCAAAGAAAATCTTATTTTTAAGAGGTTGGCTTTGTTGTATTTTGCTTAAGGATTGGGAGGATCTTGGTTTGCTGAAATGAACTGAGATGATGTATTTTGTCATTGATAACTTCTTAGTTGTTAAGTGTTTCTCCTCTGGTTTTGTAAATCATTCTAAATTATGTTTCTGTGTGAAGGTAGTTAGAGAAATTGATTTCTCTCTCCAAGTTACCTTTTCATGCTTTCCCATAAAGTATATTTGTACTCCTGTGTGAACAGCAATCTTGGCTTTCATAATTTAAAAATAAATTCATCTGTTTATCTTTTAGAACTAGTCCATTTGGGATGTAAAACACTCTCTAAACACATCAATATTTAAGCAATGGGAAGAAATAATACTAAAAGATCTCCTGCTTGAAACTTTTGTGAGTGGTTTCAGAAGCAGGATTGTTTTGTACACTGGGGGAGGGCATTAACAAGTTCTGAGGCTTGATTATGGTAAATCCATCATTTGGTTCCTTGTAATATGATTAATCTTAGAAAAATGAAATGGAAAGTGCAAATTTATAGTTTGTGTCCTGACAATATTTCAAGATAGGTCCCATCTATCAAATGAGTTTACTACAGGCAAATATGTTCTCCATCATTTAAATGTTTGTGTTCTTGGCACCCTGTTTGCTGATCTATAACCTGGCTGAACATATTTTCTGATCGAAGACAGAAAGCGGAAAGCAATTTGTATGCCTGCCTAAGCTCTCTGAAGTGCAAGAGCTTTTACTAGATTTTTTTCTCTTTCAGGCTTATAGGATTAATTAGCTGTTATTTTGCAGCTCATGGCAAGTGATGAATTTCTAGAGTTCTTGAGCAGTTCAGAAAGGATTCTTAACTAAGGTGTTTCTCTGCTTTCTGCTTTCTTTAATAACATTGTTTTCCTCTTGGGTTGTACAGAGTTTATTCTTAATACAAATTATTGCAGGCAGAATTACCAGGCTTTAAGTAGATTAGAATAGCCATTTATGATGATTGCAGTGAGCATCTTATGGAAGTGGTGGCTTCTGCAGCCAAGGCCTCTGGCTGCAAGATGCAAAGGCAGAGACCAGACTGTAGACAAAGCTTCCCTTTCTTTCCTCCTACAAAGACTCTAAAGCAGACCGGATATGAGATGAGACTAAATCCTGGAACAGCAGCAGTATATTGTTTCAGCCTATAATGCATCATGTCCTTTAGGCCTAACAACCCAAATATAACAGAAATTAAATTCCTTGTTCCTTCTGAGTTAGTTTGGGGTTTATATTTCATCTATTAAAAATCATTAGGAAGTTCACAGCAGTATTCAGGGAGACTATGCTAAATTTTTAGGACATTTACCCTAAATGTATTAAAATTATTTTTGTAAGGCTGCCTAAGTGGTTTTAAGTGGTTCTACTTTATGTAGAACATTAAACGAGGATTTTGTAGCCTGAATAATATTGTAGAGGAAAAATGTAGATGTGTCTCTTTCCCGCAGACTTCTATAGGAAGTCTTCCAACACTAAGGAAATGCTCTAATAAATTTAATGGACAAGATAATGTTGTTTTGTGTTGGTTGGGGTATTTTTAAATTTTAAAATAATCATTTAACTAATTTTTAGACTCCTAATTTTTCAGGTAAGTTCTGAAATGATGTTTTGGTATCAAAAGGAGGATAAGCCCATAATAAAGTAAAAATGAGATTTTTTTTTTCTTTCTTTCTTTTGCTTCAAACTCAGGAGAAAACACAAATACAAAAAGACTTGTGGAGAATTGAAGATGTAATAGCTGGCTTAAGTGCAAATAAAACTAACTACAAAACCATAGTAGACTCTATCAAGAATCCAGGTAAGAAGAACATAATTAAAACACAAAAAAATATATAAATGTAGTTGAGTCTCTGGGTTAGTGCAAATGGTCTAGAAGTTTGTTCTACTGCGGAAAATCCAGTTAATTCTGCTAATGGTTGCATCAGAAATTCTTGATTGGGCACATTAATTTGGCGTTTCTTTGGTTGAGGTGGCAAAAAGTTTTCTTCTTGCTTATTTTCACATACTGATGGCACTAAAATGTAATAAACTGTAATAAAGGGAACAATAATAGTAATAATGATGATGATGGTTTTGCAAGTTGCAGACAGTTTCTGTCACATGCCAGATTCACCAGCATAGTATCTGTTCTGCATTCTGTCCAGGAACAACACTCTCTATTTTTCTCTGCTTTTCTTTCTTTTTTCCCCCCTCTGCTTGGATGCTGCCCAGCTGCCCTTGCTGCAGTTGCCTTTCCCCTCTCTCTCTCGGGCAGGTGTTCAGGGGACAGAGCAGAAACATCAGCTATAGAAAAGAGAAAGGGAAATTGTGTGTGGTCTGCATTTCAATTGCTTTATTATGTTTCCATGAAAAGACCTAAGGCATTGGAATTGCAAGAGATTGTTAATGCCTCCTGAAAATTCACTTTAAAGTGTCTTTGCTTACTTTTTACATAGGGAGATAAAATAGTTCTGAGATGGCTAGATCTTTGTTAGTGTATGGCTGTGAGTGTTTACCCTTGTTTATCTATAGGCATCTTAAGGAGTCTCTGGCATGGGGCCAGATTCAGCCTATGAACTGATTCTGTATGGCTCTTCCTTCCTTCCTTCCCACTCCCCTCTCCAGGGATTTTCACTGGATGATAGTAAAGTGTGTGTTTTTAGTTGTGGCCTTAATGGCTTGCTTGATCCTCATAAAAAAAATATTTTCCGCTCACTGGAACAGTCAAACATTTTAATGTCCAAAACCACCCCTATTTCTGTTCAACACAGGGTGCAGAGTATTAGGGCTGTTTTATGAAGTCAAAGGACATTAATTGTTATTCTTATAAGCATTATTGATAAGAAACAACACCTAACAGATTTATCTATTTCTCCCCTAGAGAGAAAAATTGTGCCTTCATTTTCTCAATCTTCAGTGCCTTCCTTACCAGCTTCCCTTGCAACTGTGGAGAGCAAACCTCCAGTTCTGCAAAGCCCTCCACCTAGTCCGGTTAAATCCCCTCTGGAGGTTAGGCTGTATCCACAGCCTTATTTCCAGACCAGAACACAGCAGCAAGCACAGCCGCTGAAAAAAGTCGAACCAGCTCTTCAGTCACCAGTTAAGCTAAAGCCAAAGGTTGTAAGTACTGCTCTTGTGAGGTTCATTCACCAGTGTTTCCATTTACTTCTGACAGAAACAGTGGAAGTTTCGTGGTTCCAAAGTGCACACAGTATGGAAGCATAACAGGGAGACACTTCGGGTGTTTGTATTAAAGCTGAGTAGTAGCACTTAAGGGAATATATGTGTGTAACCTGCAGCTTTATGTACAGTAGCCATACACTGTTTTAGAACATAGCACTGCAGAGCCTTCCTTGGTAATGCTCTGTGGTTGGTTGTTTCCTTTCTTGGGTCTTGTTTGATTTTAAGGCCTCAAGATCCAGATGTGGACAGAGGAGGGGCATGTTAAAGGAGTCACAAGTAACTCATATAATATAATGAACTTTCAATCAGTTTATAGTAGGCTGTTTTCAGACTGTTTGCTGGATACTTGGACTTTCCTGTTACCAGGAAGATGAAGCACCGCCCAGACCTCCTCTCCCTCAGTTGTACAGTCCTGATGATCAGCCACCAGCTGTTCCACCTCTCCCAAGAGAAGCCACTGTCATTAGACACACATCAGTGCGTGGCCTGAAACGTCAGTCCGATGAAAGAAAGCGAGACAGAGAACTCGGACAGTATGTAAATGGAGATTACAGGGTGAGCATTCATACGCCTGTACACCTGCACTTTAAAGCTGTGTGAATCTAGAATAAAAGAGTCTGTCTGTAAAATATTTTACAAGACCTCCAGGCCTTGTAATAAGGAGAGAGCCTGCTAATGGCAGAGAGATAGTAATGTTAGGGAGATATCTATGCCATATAGTCATGACAGAGAGATTTAGTAATCCAGAAACAAAGCTTTAGGACTTGTTTTAAGATTATTACGATTTTCTGTCTGTGACTTCATTTGAACTGATGAGTATTTTTCCATATAGATGGAACTGCGCTCATATGTGAGTGAACCAGAACTAGCAATGATAGGTGGTGATCTCAGCCAACCTTCCAGTGGTTTAATAAGCTCTAACAGTGGATACCAGACACTACCTACCCGTGGTAAGCCAGGAATTTGTCGTGGATTTTTAACAGTACAATCTGTATAGCAGTTTTGCTCTCCTAGGATTTTTTTGAGATGGTCTTTATCATCAGATTGTGATTTTTAGATGAACTATACAATGCTGTGAAAGTCTAGAGACTTTATGCATTTTAATGTTGCTGTTACAGAAGACCAGCCTTTTGCAAGGCAACAATATATAATGCTTAAAAACAAACATAGCAAGTCATGAAATTAGCTGTTAGAATGTCTTCTAGAGTTAGGCCTTTTCCCTCGTAATTTTTGTGTGATTCTTTTACAAAGTCTTATTTTTTTAAAACATTTACATTGCCATTGAAATGAAATCATTAAAGAATAGGAATATAAGTGTAACATCCCCAGATGCTACATGTGGCTTGACACTCTATCCCCACTGCTACAGTCCTAAAACTATCACAAATGAGGTTAGAGAGGAAGAACAATTAATTTCTTAGTCGTTCTCTTTTTTCCTTTGCATTCTGTGAATGTTAAGGTTTGATTTTATTCATGTGTGTGATTACTTGTAAAGCTTATCTATTGTACAGCCGAGTTCACCCCATACCTCATTTAATGTAAGCTTCTAAATTACTGTAGATCTTTCTGAATTTTGATCAATAATGACTTGAAACACATTAGTTTTGGCTGAAATGAAATTTCATGCCTCTCATGATCTTCTGAACTGAGCTAAAATAGTATCCAGCATATCACAGAAGAAACATGATGATTTAAAAAATATTTAACAGTTGTTGTTTTGCCTACCGCTTGGTTTTAAAGCATTCTGTTTTTCTTTATAAAGGTTTATCTGGATCAACTTCCAGATTGCACCAATCATCTACCATTTCAACATATGCAACACTTCGAAGGGATAGGTCCAAGGTAATTTTCCAAAGAACATCCAAAAGCAGATGTTTGAACCGTTCAAAATAGTTAAGCCCAGCATATATTTTGTATAACAGGGGGTGGGATTCTAGTAGCATGGGAGAGGACCCAACACCTATCTAACAAAAATCTCTGATTTTTAACTTTCTTCAATGAATCAAGAAGTAGGCAGACTACTTCGCTGCATTTGACATAGATTTATAAACAAGATTTAAAAGCAAAAATCAGCAGTACTAATAGAAAATAGAGAGTTGAAATATGCAAAATAATGCAAGAATAATAGAATGTAATCCAGGTTAATTTAGCAGCATTGTAAGATAAAGTTGTTTGTTTGTATGCTGCTTATAAACTATTAATTACAACATGTGTTGTGTGCCTTGTGATTTTTACAGGAGAGACCAAAGAGTGCCTTGGAACGTTTATACTCTGGGGACCACCAAAGAGGCAAGATGAGTGCAGAGGAACAACTAGAAAGAATGAAGCGACATCAGAAGGCATTAGTTCGTGAGCGCAAGAGAACTCTTAGCCAAGGAGAAAGGCAGTCTGTTTCATCTCGGTCTTTCATCAGGCCCATTTCCGCAGACATAGGCTCAGTATGTTAGATATGCCTTAAAAGGACTAAACTAAAAATATCTTTGGATTTATTTTTTTCCTAGCAAGCACTTGCACTTGAGTGTGTGTGAAGCTTCTAGTCTAATTAAATTAGTGTTATACAGTATAAAATGAGTACAGAGAGAGTGAGTAACAGATGATATTTTTTTTACTAGTAGTTACAGGATATAGAATGTAGCACGTTCAGCAGGTAAGTTGCTCAGAGGTCAGTGTGCTGAGTGGAGATGTGAGTATTGGAGTGATTTCACAGACATGATTGGCTTTGATTTGGAATTGTATTTAGAAAGTGTAAGAAGCTTGTACAGTTTTAAAGCTGCTTCACAATGGAATGGGCCTTTTAGAATGTTCTTATTCCCCATTGGGTATTATTTTTTTAATTGATAAATTATGCTGCAAGATAGTCATGGTAGTAACAGATCGAGGTGGGGATTGGAATTTTTTAGAGATGATAAATGCATAATCAGTTTTAAAACCTAGTTGTACTGGTGAGAAGTTTGGGTAAGAGCTAATGTGTTTTAATTGATGCAAATTCTTCTTTAAAGTTCAAAATGTAGAATATTCTAATAAGGCTCAAGTTTAAGCTGCTGAAGAAAAGGATTTTTGTTGCGTCCCGAGATTAAATGCTGTACAGATAAGTATGTAATGATACAGTTTGGATACTAACGGAAGCAATTCTAATTGGTGAAGTTACTCAGTTGCTCACTTGGTGCTAAACCAAGATTGTACTGTAATTGCACTTACGCTATGGTCTTTTAATTTATTTTTTATTTGGTCCACTAGAGCTTTAGAAATGATCACTTTGTTTTACCTAATTCATTGCACAAGATCTCTTGCTTTTAGATTTGTCACTCTTCATACCTAATGCCTCTTTTTTTTGTTTGCTTGGTTTTAATTTGCAATATTTTGTAGTTATTTTAAAACTTCTAACTGGACTACTCAATTTTTACCAGGCTTAATTGCATTTAGTACATGTGTGTCAATTGCTAGCATTAAAAAAAAACCCTATAATATTCAGCCTTTCATTCCTACTGTTCAGTAGCACTAATTTACAGCCAGTTATTTGTATTTACTTTCCCAGTAAATACGAGTGCACTACTTGGAGACATTCATCTGTTTTGTCTTCTGTTTTGCAATCACAAATTTCTTCAAGAATAAGAATAATATTAAAGAATATTATTAAAGAATAATATTTGGGAACTGTAGAACTGTAATATCACTGTTACTTTCATCTTTTAATTAGAAAAACTAAATCTGAGCTTCTTATGTTTCCTGACTCATAACATACACAAGTTGAATTTAAACATTTTTGTAACACTCCTGATTAACATTTGTGGCAAACACTTTATCTATAAATTTGGATGCCATCTTGGTCTTTTTCTTGCTGTAAAGACTTAAAATAGAGTCTTTCAGCCCTAGCAATGTTTTGTAGAGGTCATCTCTTGTACTTACAGGGCTTTGATATGCAAAAAGCATGTTTGATAGCACAATTACTTACAGCATTACAATTATTTAGCAGCCAAAATGGTGAACAGTTAAATGTATAATTGGAAGTGCTGCTCAGTATGTAATACTTGCTTTAAACATACTTTGTACATGTAACTCTAATTTTGAATCGGTCCATTCTCCAGTGTAGTATGACATTTTAAGTATTGATCACAGTACATGACTTCATTTGTTATATACAATGCCTTTTTAATGTAAAAGTCGCAACATCAAAGCCAATAAAAATACTGCTTCATAATAGTGGTTTGATGTTTTTCTTACCTATATATAACAACTTGAAAACAATACTGTGTATTTAAAATATACTATGTCAATCAGGCCTGGTTCGAATATGAGTAGAAGAGTAAGTTTGGAGTACTCATATGAGAAAACATTTTTTCTCTTTTGAATTCTGTAAAGAAATATTTTAATTTTGAGATTTAATTCCCTTTTAGCTATTTAACTTTTTAAATATACATGGAAGATTCATATCTTCTGAGTCAATATCGAGAGCTTGTGCATGAATAGGTTTCAATTAATTTATTAATGCAGGTAACATAGCGTAGCCTCAGGACTTCACATGGAGTTCAGACTCCAACCAAAACAAGCCAAAAGTTTGTAACAGAAATACTAGAGAGATTTTTAAGAAACAGAATGGCACGTTCTCCTATTGATACCCTCAGGTGCCTTAGGACATAATTCTATTGTTGATCTTTTGTCCCTTCTCTTTCCCACTGCTTTTAATATCATGTTTCAACTCTGTATAGTAAAGCTGCTGAGTTCTGTCGGATGGAATGATGCTGCAACTGAACTTAATTTTTTGAACAAAAAAGTGTTAGTAGTGTTCTTCAGCATGACCATATATGCAGCTGAATTGTGTGTAGCTGTGAAGGAGCTGCTACACAATGATTTGGCAACTCTTAAATTATGCTGCTTAGTTCAAATACATTCTGAATTTATTATTGTTAAATATTTACTTTGTAAAGACAGAAAGTGAAAGTTTCTTTTTTACCTTTGCAGGTAGCTAGGTACTGCTTTTAGTAAAGTCAGAAGAGCTTAGAAGTTACTAAATTACTGTTTTTGAATTCAAGACAGGTTAATGCTAGTACGTAAAATATTATCAGCTTTAATTGCTAGGTATTATTCTAGTATGATAACATAACATTTTCAAGCTTCAATTTTGAACCTGCAGTATAAATACCCTTTCTGTGTAATGATTCAAAATCATACAGAACTACCTGGTCAGAATGCCAAGGACTAGTCTTGTACTGACATCTGTGCTTCCAAAGATGTTTGTGTCTAGCTAGTTCCATGTTATATATGAACTCGTGATTAATACATCTGTTAGAATTTAATACTGCTGAACGTTTCCTGTAAAATTAAACAATGCTTCAAAATCTGTGCAGCATCGAGATCCAATCTCCCAACCATATGTTCCAAGAAATGCAGTTGCATTTTCTCTTTCTTGTCAGTTAAGGAGTTGGCTCTGCGGATTCTTTCAGCATTAGAGCGCTTGCAGCAGCTGTAACGTGCATTGCTACATGGTGAATTTGGCGGTATGGTTGAATGCTGTTAATTGTTTTGTATCTATTACCAGTGGAAACGAGAGCAAGAGTTTGATTTGCAGTTACTTGAGAGGGCAATTCATGGAGACGACAAGGATGAAAATGAATGGTTGAAAGTTCAGCCAGTAGCAGTGACAGAGACAGACCTGGAGCCTCAAGACTATGATTTAGATATCAGCAGAGAGGTAACACTTAGAACTTTTTACCTCCTATTCTGCACCCCAACATATTAACATTTCTAAGTTTTAGGTAGTGAATTCTCATCATTTCTTTCAGAAGTTAGCTGGAATTTTGAACTAAAAGGAGGGGTTTTTGAGTATTGAAAACTTACGGCCTGGCACTTTCAATCTGTGTATGGTTTGTGTTCATACTGTGTTTGGATGCAGAGAACAAATGGAAAAGTTGGCTCTACTGTTCGGAATTTACATCTCAGGCTTTACAGAGGATGTGATGAGGTTGGGTAATGTTACATACCTAGGGAAAAAAGATGAGAAGATGACATTGAGAGTATTTAAAAACAAGAAACAGGAATGGATTATAAGCTAGACACCCAGAGCTACCTTGCTCATTTTGATTGGCAAAATACAGTAGAGAAGAGAGCGCTGCTTTATTCTGATCAGAACAGAAAGCATCTTTCTATCAGCTTGTCAAGTGACTTGATTGGTGTTCTGGGCACTAGAGTTCGTGGTGGTTTTTTAAGCCCTAGTAACTCGGTGAAGTATTTGTTTGAAATGCGATTGAGCCATCTGGTGGAAAAGAAAGAATACAGCAAGTGGAAATATATTTCAGTAGGTACTAGTGTGCAAAATGCCATGATAGATGGAAAGCTGGTAAAATTATTGATGTTAATCAGACTAGTAAGCAGCTCTACTCTTCTCGAGGCTGTTGACAGTGTATCATTTTATATAGAGAAAGGATTTTTATGAGGTTGAATCTGTGAGCCATTATCTGTTGGATCTCTAACTGAAAGAAAATTTAATTCAAAATCTTCGTATATGTCTACAGAAAATGCAGTGGTCCTGTAAACTCAGGAAACAGAAAAAAGTGTTTTGGTTATATTGCCTTTCCATGTTGCACTATACTATGAAAATCTTTTCCAGAAGATCTCCAGGGCTACATGAATCACTTCAGACCTCCAAATTAGTACCTTCAGCCTGGGATAGGAAACATTTTTGCTTATAGGCATTTCTGTCCTCCTTCAGAGTAACTGAAGCAGGTCTGAGGCTCTGAATGTAAACCTTCTTCCCCAGGTTACCCAGATGTCCTTTTACATTTCTTCCATCCTCTTCATCTGGCAACTATTTCTGTACTTCATAAGGAAATGTACTCAGTTGTGTCTTTAAGGCAAATAAACTTTTGTTTACATAATAACTGAGTTTGTTATTCGGAAAATGGCTGGCCTAGGTTTGTTAGCATGGAGATAGATATATAAAAGAAACAAAAAAGATGCATAGCTACAGAGCTCCAGAGAGGAGTTGGGTTTGAAAGTAAGGAAATATAGTGAAAAATTAGGATTTTTCAGGAAGTATTGGCCTTGGTTTTACTGAAAAGGGAGTATAAACATTCGAGGTTGTGATTTTAATGTGGTTTTGAGTGCCAGTGACTGTATTATATGTTTTAGGCCTATGATTGCCTGTGAGTTACTGAGCTTAATTGTTCAAGGTTAGGTCAGGCCACTTTGTGCATGCCATTGAATTAGTGTGGATTAAGGTCAGTGGTGAAACAGTGAGGATTCTATTATTTAAAACTTTGAATTCTGAAAACTCATGAGTGTTTTAACAACTATCCAAAGAGAAGAAAAAATAGTTCCCCTTTACTTTAATACAACCTCTGTTTGAGCTTTCCAGTCAGCTCTCTGTAACATGCATTGGTTTGCAAAATCCATTCATAAACTGAATCTTCATTGGATGATTTAGATGTCTACTGCAGACAAAGAAACCAATTCTAACAAAACCTTATCGCTAGCTTTTGTGCAATCATATTAAAATTTTCAATCTACAGAATTACGTGTATGTAACATGTTACAGTTGCACAATGTTAGTGTATTTCTGGTCAGTTCCCTAGGCAACTTTTGAACACCTAGGATTTCAGATTTCATAGTCTAAGAATTTCCTAAGATGATTGCAAACTGCTGGTTTTCTTCTTTTTTTCTTCTTTTTTTCTGCCACTGCTCAGAGAAGATAATGCAGTCTCAAAATAACGATACCGAATTGCAGAATCATTTAGGTTGGAAAATACTTTTAAGATCAAGTCCAACTGTAAACCTAACACCGCCAAACCCACCACTAAAACATGTCCCTAAGTGCCATCCTAGATTACTTTATATTTTCTTTCAGTGTTAGGAAGTCCTTGCTGGTATGACATGAATATCATGACATTAAAGTCTCAGGTTGTCCAGTGAGTCTTGTAGTGGTTGCATCTTTCTACTGTACCAGCTTTAGGCAGTGTCTGTGCATGAGCTGAAGAAAGGTTCCCTGTTGATTCTGATTTCTTTTGAAATCCCCTTTAATATTTGTTCGTTCTATCTTCTGAAGTAAAATGAATCAGAGGGAAAAGACACTTTTAAAAGGGTGTCAGCTCATATCCAGAGGGAGTGTTTAGCATCAGGTACATGTACTGACTGTGAAAACCCATGCTTTATTCTTTTGATTGTGTTCTGTCATCGAGGAGAATTTAATTCAATTTTTTTAAAGTCTTTGTTATTAAAAACTGGATGCTTGCTTTCTTTACACAGTTGTCAAAACCAGAGAAAGTTGCAATTCCAGAACGCTATGTTGAACTGGAGCCAGAAGAGCCTCTTTCTACAGAAGAACTGGCAGCAAGGCAGCGAAAAGCAGAAAAGATAAAAAATATTCTTACAAAATCAAGGTCAGGCTTTTAAAAAATATTATATAAAGGCTGGTGTTAAATATTGGGAGCTAACTTCATACAACAATCTAATTCCTATCAAATTATCTAAGTGTAACATGCAGCTTTTAGAAAAGGCACACATAATTTATGTAGTATACTTAAAGCTCCTTTTCAAAAGAGAATAGAAGAGGCAAATTTTGTGTATGTCTCTCTTTGTTCAGAGCATCCTAAAATAGTAGCGAGTTGTTACCAAACTACTTGTAGATGAGAGTGAGGTGGGAGGAAAGGCACATATCTGGCCAAATGGTAAGAGTCATCCGCAGAAGAAACTTTCTTGGCTACTTACAGCTCATGTAGAGTCAGCTGAAACATTGTTTCAAGTGTTTGATTACTCTATGTATCCACTGTCTCTTTGGAAGACAATTGAAGAGGCTGTGCCTGAGGGCTACCAGAGTTACACCTTTTCCTCCGTGCACTAACAAGAACTTTTATTAACAACTTCAAATAAATTATGGTGTTGGCAGTCCTTTTGTGTAAACAGTTTATTTACCACAAAGGACTTTTGGATGTACTTCAGACTGTACAGAAATTACAGTTGAACAGTTAACAGCTACGTCTTTGTATGCATTTACATACAATATCTAACACTACTTAAGAGAACTTGGATAAAACAGAGCTTGGTAGATGAGGTCGGAAAACGTCTGTATTAATTCAAGCTTGTTCTCATCCAGATGGTGGATTCTTCTTTATGTTTGTAAATGTTAATATTGTTTTGCACTCTCCCCCTAGTATGCACAATCTACAGCCTACCATTGCCCAGGACAAACACAACTCGGTTGATTTAGATTCACAGCTGCAAGAGCAGGAGCGCATCATTACCATATCATACGCTTTGGCTTCTGAAGCCTCTCAGAGGAGCAAGGAGGTGGCAGGTAATGCTTAGTTATTTACAAAATAACAGCTATTTCTTACCAGCTTCTAAAGTTGTGTAGGCTTGTTGCTGAACTCCTGGCATGAGAGAGAGGCATAGTCATTCATATTCAAAAGAGTGAATACTGTGTATAGATAGAAAATCTGGAGAGACTAAAGATCCATGTTGAATATTTGGCCTCTGATGGACAGGTGAAGGGGAAAAAGTAATATGGTCAGTAAGGTCACAGCTTGGAAACTTGCTCTTAAGTACCAAAAAAATGTAACATTTTCATTGAATTCCCTATGATTATATTAAACAAGGTATTTCTGTATTCATTTTTTAAAAGAAAATTGATCTGTGACTTAAATCAAGACCCAAGTGATTTTTAATTTTTTTCAACAGAAAGATTCCCTGATCCAGTGACCAAGATTAGAGCAGAGTCATTTGCAACTTGAAAAAGACATTGTAAAACATCTTTTTAAGGGGTGAAAAAGACATTGTAAAATGGGTATTGGCATGTTTCTGTCCGGTGACCAAGATTAGAGGTCAGAGCAAGACAGCCATGCATGAATTCTGCTTGATACCTAGAAATGAATAAATCCTTTGCAAGCCATTACTAAAGGTGATAATTTCACTCTTGATTGCTTTGTAGTTGAAATAAGTAAGAAACCTCAAGAGATTTGTATCACACAGTAACACATACAGTCACTGTTCTAGCAAGTGCCTGACTGGCCATTTATAACTGCTACAGTTCACTGTTCCATTGGAGAATGGAAATAAGGGAAACTTCAAGTATGATGGAGAAAAAATAAGCACATTTCTCAACTGAAGTTGTCAGTTTAAGCTTACAGCACTTGCCACAGAAGCCCTTAAGACCTTACCATTACAGACAGATTGTTCCAATACCCAGGTGTGTAACACGCATCTGTAGTAACCGGCTGTTGCTTCAGTCTGGCTGTATGCCCACGGGCGCAGTGGCAGCTACACCTGAAGGGAATGTGATTTTGAGGGGATGGAATACATTTTCAAGATACAAATCCTGAGACTTCGGAGAGGTTCCATGGGTAACTTAATGGACTGGAAGGGATAAAATGATTCATGGAGGAGGCTAGACGTTATTAAAACACAAAACCCCCAGAACTGTAAAATCTTGGGAGCATTTCAGGAATAACCTTTGGACCTTCAGGTATCTGTGAGTCAAAAAAGCTGCTCTGCAGGCAGTCTGGTCCCATTTTTAGTAGCCAGGTCCTTGTAACAGGGACTTGTACTCCTTAGTTTAGTTGTGTTTCAGGAGGTATGAACCAGTATAGCATTTTGCCACGTGATTTCTGGATTCTCCTGGGAAAATTTAGTACCAAAGCTAAGCTCAACAAAGATGAACACAGCTCATGCTTGAAGTTACTCCTCTGTGTCAGTACAAGAGCAGAATGCTTGCCATACTACACTGTCTTCATGTGGCCAGTTAACTTCTGGGTGTGTGTGAAGGTCCAGTAACTGTACCGTATTGAAATAAGTTTGATCTTTTTAGGTTGCAAACTGAATGCAGTAGCTATGTTTTCATTGCTACTTGTTTTGTACCATAATTATTTCAAAAGTGTGAATCACCACATGGTCTTTGCTATATGTAACCACAGAAATGTTCTTCATTCCTTAGTTCTCCCCAGAGAGACAATTGAAATATATATTGACACTAGAATGTGTAAATGCTGCTCAAAAACATGCAGTCAGTTGCGAGATGATTTTTAATTTTCTTTATGAAGCACAGTGGCTCTGTTGTCTTCCAGATACTTGAACCCCAACGCAGTAGCCAAGTCCTTGGTTCTTTCAGGAAGCCAAAACCTTTTGTGTCCATGTAGTTTTCCTTGCCACATTTGTATACACTCAGTTCCTGTAACATGTCTTGCTTTGATTTCAATTATTACTTACTGCTGTCAAAAGAAACACCTTTCAAGGAATTCTAAAAAATGCCAGAGTAGTATGGTTGTGATAGAAAATATACAAACCTTAGAAAGAGTTCAGTATTTTAATGTATGGACTATTTTTTGTTGATCTAAAACGATTAAAAAGAAAATAATTTGATGGTTTGCACAGCTGATCATACATTTTCATTTATTGTCATTTTACAGATTCTTTAATGTTCTTGTTTTTGTAGTTTGACGCATCTGAAAATCCAAAACTAAATGTTTAGATATTTTTCCAAAGATTTGCTTGTAAGAAAGAGCAAAGCTTAACTTTTCCTTCCCCCACCCTCCCCGCCTCCGGGGGGAAGAAGTGAAGTTATGTTAAGATGCTATGATAATATAAATCTCGTTTAATTAAGTTGTACATTTATCTAATCCTTCTAAAGTAGCGTTTTAGATTTCCTCTGTTCCTAGTAAGAAATCAGCCTTCTAAATTGAATTCATGCCAAGAATCTGAAAGAGTAAAATCAAATGTAGGAGTATCCAGAAGTCACTTCTTAAATCCTGTGTTTTGGAAATAGGTCTACCTTTGGCCTTCCAAAATGTAAAAGCAGAATTTAAGACTGAGATTCAGTCTCTTTGGTTTTAAAGTTATTGTCTTCTAACAAGCATAGTTTTAATCATTGTATTCTTTATCCTGAAGTTTCAAGCTGAGATCTGAAAATGTGTATCTATTGTATGACTCTATCACTGTGCTAAGCAAAATGTTATATGCATATGTAATTTTTGAGGGGTGATTTTTCTGTATATTATTTTTGTTTCTGCTCATTGGCATATGACAAAAGGAATGTTGAAAGCTCAGTGAAATCCTAAATGAAATTGTAAAAAATAGGTGCTATTCCCGAACTGCAGTTTTAAGAGCAGGGCTGGATGAGGGTGTATCAGTGTTGTGTGCCTTAATATGTTCCACTGAAATTTCATCCTAAGATGGATTGTCCATATTGCCATCAAACTAGGACTATTTATTTGCATAACTTTACTAGTAGAAAAAAAAAGCAGGAAAAAGATGCTGCTGTTTAAATTGTCTTCTGTGTAACTGAAATTGTGTAAACACCTCATTGCATTGCTAATCAGGTTTCCTATTCATGTGGTAGAAAACTAAGGTCGCTCCGTTTATACTATGAATGTTTGATTGTGCAGCCTAATTCCTGTGTGTGATCCCTTCTAGCTCAGCAGTTGACCTATCCATCTAAAGCACCCTCACCTTCTGTACCACAGCCACCTCACTCCCCCTTAGGCAATGGATTTCACTACACATTTGTTTAAACACCCTAAAAGTAAGAACTAACTGCTCTCAGCATGTCTGATTTGCCATTGTACCTTTGCTGTGGCTTGCTGGATTTTAACAATTTTACTAAACCTGTATTAGCTCCAAATGAACGCATGCATCTCAGTTTCAGAAACCTTTTGTTCTTGTAAATACTGCTTCTAATGAGCTAATAATAACTGCTCTCGCTCTACAGATAAGGGACTTCCATAATCTCACTGTGGTGAAGGAAAGAGACATCTGTGCTCTTGGTAGCATGGGGGCCAGATTTTCAGCAGCGGTTTGTACTCGGGTGGCCAGTGTTGTGTTCTCCTGTGGCTGCCGTAGGGGTGCGTGGGCGCTTTTGCCTGCGCGTGGCTTGTACAGTTGCTGCACAAGAGAATCCAAAGTGCAAAGCTGTGTAAGCAGGGGGTTTGTTGATGGGCTGGTGTCTTATACATGATCTAACATCGGAGTCTTAATTGAGGTGAGCTGAAAATTTGGCCCTTTATAACTAATTCTACAGTACCACGTTTGACTTTCTCCTGCCTTTGATGTGTTTTTCATTGACTTGTATAACAAGGGTTTGATTTTCTCTGATCAGGTTATTTTGCAATTTCAAGTATTAAAACTATGATCATTTCATTGTCCTTATAAGGAAATGTTCCTTTCCCCATAATATTTTCAGTTTTCTCAATTTGAAATAGGAAGACCTGTAAATATTATGATACTTAACTGCTAGTTGTCCCCCTAGTTAAGACACTCCCCATGCTTCCATAGTTTCCTTTGAAATTATTCTCACCTTTTTGATTTCCTTTGGCCTAATTTTATTGCCCAATGTAAAAGATAAAACATGGAGGAAGTAGTGAAGAGGGTTAGTAGAATCAATACCTCACGCAGTGCTAATTTTTAGATACCTTTGTTTTCATTGTTACTGATCTAAGTCAAATTCTTGCAGGGGGGAGGAGCACATAGCACCAGGAAGGCCCAAACAGGCAGTGACCGCCCTTCAACAGGGCTTGTGAAGAATGACACAGTTACATCGAGAGGTGTATAAACATTAGGAGCCTCCTCAGGGCTTGATGGAAATAGCAATTTGCTCTCCTGGTTCACTTTATTTTTCTGAGAACCGGATCCTACCATCTTTGCTGTCCCAGTAACACTTGACTCTATCACTATATCCAGGGGTGATGTGGGTTGATTATCACCTGCGATCTTTGCCTGTGAGCTGGGTACACTTGTGTGGCCTCAAGAACCCAGAAAAATAATCGTTCAGTCCTGGAGTATTAGATGTGGGCCTTGGACCAGGAGACCTTCAGAGGTCCCGTCCTATCCCAACCGTTCCGTGACACCAGACTGACTTAAACACATGTGTGTCACGTGTCTATATGAATATGCATTCTTGTGTATGTATAGCGATATACTGACATGCATACATATTACAAACTACAGTTTATTCAGGAAATGCATCAAGAAAATAATTGCAGCAGCCAACACCGTGCAGGGGACACAGGAGTTAGAGCATCAACAGTGTCATGACAGACATGTTCGCTTGTTGTATCTATATGGATTGTTCTTCCATCGAACTGCAGAAAGCTTTAGTAGAACTGCTGTTTCCTGAAAGCGCTTACTGTGGGGCAGCAGGGTGGTCACGTCTATGTCTAACTGTGTTTTATTTTACATCATGCTAGCCAAAGCAGTAAGTGAACACTGACGTAAGGCTCAAAGCAAGTCCCACCTAGTGATGCTGTGTGGAAGAAGGAGGTTCATTCCAGCTCTCTCTGAAGAGACTCGTGGGCTGATGACGTTTCTTCTGGAAATACGTTCAGAGAACGACAGGGGGATTTTCTGTGAAAATGAAGAGAATTGCAAATCATTTTCTTTTCACTTCAGTTTAGTTCAGACTTTTTATATGAATAAATGGCACTTTTAATAAACTGTAAAATACTGACAATGTATTTTTAGAACAATGTATTTTAGATTTATTTTAAATCAAGGGCTGAATTCATTCTAAGAGAAACTACTTTGCATAGATGTTAAGAGATGCTGTTACTTCCCCCTCAGGCTCAGATGCACAATGTAAAGTTTCATTAAAAAAAGTAAATTTGAACAAACCTAGAAGCACATCTGTAGGGTATGGGTAGAGCTAACGCAAGTGAGGGGCTTGCCAGAAGGGTGTTCTGGATTGAATTTTTTGTTGGTGTTAATCACCCACCCTTTTGCCCATTAAATAATACACAGCGAGGAACTTTTAGCTTGAATTTCTAAATGCCCCTAGCAATTCTATAGTTGAAGTTTCCCACAAAAGCCATAATGAAAGACAGTTTTACCTCCTGTTTCCTTTCTTGATCCCATACGATTAACTTGCTGGTGTCAGTAACACAGTATGCTAGGTTGCTCTCGACAGTGGTGCTGCCCCTCAGTCACACACAGCTAACGAGTTATATTTTTTTGAAAGTTGAGATGTGAAAGAAAAAAAACTTTAATAAAAATGTGAGGTAAGCAATAAAAAAATATAATAGTATGTGTAATTTTACTAGTAAATATGTATTTTTCTTTCAATGCTTTTTTCAAATAAACATTACGTTATGACTAGTATTTATCCTGGAAACAGCAAAACTAATGTAATGTGGCATCTGCTGATTTCATACCTATGTTCACCTGGTGCTCAACTTTGCCAAACTTTGAAATTCAGTGTTTTACTTACATATAGGGCAAAGGGTGAGGTAGTAACATAAGGAGAAACTAAGATTAAATTAATTGCTGCAGCTGCTTTACTTGAAAAAACCTGTGTACGCATTGAATGCAAGACATGCAAACATTTCCCAGTGCTCTGTAATTATTAGTTGGGTTCAGCTCTGGATGAGAAATACTTCTGCAGTATTTGGTGAAACCACTAACTTCTGCTTTTGCTGTATTCATGTAATAGCTGTAAAACTCTTGAAATTTCTTGACCTTCAAGTTTCAGACTTTAAGACAGATCATATTATATTAACACTATACTCAGACGTTCTTAGAAGTATATATTTCGCTAATGCAATCTATTTTACCTCAGTACTGCCAGTATCAACTTCAAAACCTTTTGCCAAAATAATGATTTATTTTTGCCTTTATAAAGAGTTTTGAAAGCATAAATGAATATTTTGCAAGAAAACATTAATTTAAATAAAATGTAACAGTTTGGAAAATGGTCTATGTACAGATTAAAATATTAACCTAACTGCCTCCTACTGCCTCTGTCTTGTCTGCTCTTACCAGCATCTACATGGTTGAAAACCCGGAGTCGTTTGTGCTGTTACCACATTTTGCTCTTCTTGGGTTCAAATCCCATTGAAGTTCCTCAGTTTGGTGCTTATTTTGCTGGGATTGGGATCAGGTTCCCCCTACACCAAAGTTTCTTTTTTATTTTTTTCTCTCTGTTTTTTCCTCTCTGTTTTCTTTCTCTCTTTCTTTTATGATGTTTCTTCACATTTGATTAAATCTTTATTCTTGACTGCTTTTTCAAGGTTGTCCCCATAACACAGTGACTGTCTTCCTCTCTCATCGATGCATCTCTTTGTCTCACCCCTTCTTAGCCCTGTAGTTTCTGGTGGAGTAAAGTATCAAAAGTAACTTCAACATGAACCAACCAACCAACCAAGACCTGCAGAGGTGGCATGGTACCAGCTGTGCTGTGTGCGGGTGGGGTGTTGCCCATAGCAAGGGCTGGCTGGCCACTGGCGTAAGCAGATGTCAGCATCAGGTATGTCAAATGACATCAGTTTGATGGTGACCAGTGGAAATGCTTAATTCTTGTGAAACTTAATCTCTAGAACAATAATGTAAGGAAGCAGTTAAGAAGTATTTTAGTGCTGACTCTGCAAACTTGAGAGTATTTGGGAATGTGAGTACTTGACCTTCAGATGTGTGCAGCAGAAATACAGAGCTGAGCAGCTTATGACATGCTCATCCTGCTTCTCAGGCGCACAAAGGAGCCTTTGACCACATGTTTCGTGGTTCAATGAAGCTGCATTCTTTCTCCAGAAGCTTTGTGATGCAGGAGGGAAGAGAATGTGGCCTTAATTGGTGACTGAAGAGTATGGCCATGGGCAGCGATGCCCATGGGGTTCAGGCACTTCGGTGCTGCAGGAGATGGTAATTTTCCTTCCTTTTGTCACACACACAAAATCTGCTCTTCCAAGCTTGTGTGAAAGAGAAGGGGTTTGCTCTGAATGGTTAAACCGGTAATGTTTTTAACAAAAACAGTCTTTGTAAAGGTTTTGGTCTGTGTCCATAGCCAATCTAGGAAAAAATTAGCCAGATTTTTTTTTTTTCTTCCAAAAATTGTTGAATATATGAAGTGCTGTTCTCTGCTTGCCATCCTTTTTGCAGAGCTGGGTGTAGTATTTAAATAATGAGAGGTAATTTTCATTTTCACAGAGTATTTGGTTTGGGTTGATTTCCTTTTTTTGTTCCGTTTCTTTAATCAAAATGCTGTTTGCAGGTGTTACCTACTAGTCTCTACTACTGAGACCAGAAGAAAAAAAAAGATGTCTCCTTGCAGATTGGTATTGCTTTGGTCAGAAAGTGGCTTTTTGGGGTTTTTTCTTTTCTTCCCTCTGCCTGTGAAGCAGCTTAAGTGTTTGGGACTAATTGTAATTAAAGAAACAGACTCGTTAGTAAGCAGTATTAGTTCTTCTTGTGAAGGTGCTGTTTTCTAATTAGTGTTTTGTAAAGTCTGATGTGGGGAATGAAAAGCTACTGAAGGAGACTGCTAGAAATGTGTGCTGCTGTTTCAGCACAGTTGTTAAAGGTCAGGTGAGGTAGTCTCAGGTGCCCTGTAGCCTTGGAGGGACGCATTGGTGTTCTGAGAAAGCAGAGCACTCCCGGCATGTTCCTGTACTGGTTACACTGTTGTTTTTCCTCCTGTGCCATTCACTCACCCGATTTCCCAGTCTTCAAATACATGTGTATGTACTTTATATCAGCGTCTGTTCCCCTCTGTAGACCCACGTATTTCCCACGTGGCTCTGCAATTAGCTTGTGGGTGCTACATGAAGGAAAGACCAGCTTTACTGAGTGTCAAAACTTGGAAGACACAGAAGACGTGATCTGATGTTACCCCTCTGATTTATGTCTGTTTGGGTATTTTAAAGCGCTGGCGTGTGCCACGTGTGTGCCTCTGTATCGCGGAGTTCTAAAAAGAACAAAGCCAAGCACGAGAAGAACATGAAAAATCGCTCTGTTTTCCACACCTAGTAAACATTGCCATTGGTTATTTGGCTGTATTCAGAAGGCTGAGACTTCTGCTCTGCTAGCAAAAGCAACCTTTCTTCAGAGTGGAGCAGTACAAAGAAAGAGCGCAAAAATACACACATCACAGTGCTTGAAATTCTGTTTGAACATCTGTATCGATCAGGTCTGACCCCCTTACATGTTTTTCCATTATTTGAAAAGGTGCATTGAAAAGGTAGCTGAATGGAATCAACAGGGATGAACTTTCTGTGGAAACTTCCTGAGATATTTCTTTAGTTCAAAGCTTTGTAATTTTAAAGAGCATTTCTAATACAAGTCTGTTGAGGTGTTCTGTGCAACAACCCTTCTTTTAATGGTAAACTACTGGTAAACCTAAGAGGAAGATAGAGTTATAAAGCCTACCATGAAATTAATGGGAGACAGCAGAGTAACTTTGAGTGCTAATTATGAAAGTAAATAAGCCCAGAGAGTATTGCATATGTGAACACTTGTGCACTCGTTACTTACTCATCAGGGCTCCTGGTTACCTTACAAAGAGTGTAAAGTGGCCTCTGTTATGGTCTAACCCCACGCAGCAGCTGAGCCCCATGCAGACCCTCATTCAATCCCCCTGCCAAGGGGATGGGGGGAAGAGAGTAGAAAACTCATGCGGTGAGATAAAAACTAGTTTAATGGGTAAAGCAGAAGTCACATGTGCAAGCAAAGCAAACCCAGGAATTCCTTCCCCACTGCCCATGGGCAGGCAGCTGTTCAGCCATCTGCAGGAAAGCAGGGCTCCATCATGCCTAACAGTGACTTGGGAAGACAAACACCATCACTCTGAATGTTCATCTCTTCTTTCTTCTTCCCCCAGCTTTACATGCTGAGTATGACACATGGTATAGAATATCTCTTTGGTCAGTTGGGGTCAGCTGTTCTGGCTGTGTCCTCTCCCACCTCCTTGGGCACTTGCAGCCTCCTCACTGGTGGGGACTTGTAAGGAGCAGAAAAGGCCTCAACCATTTATTGATGAAATAGTCTTATAAGATGAAAACTTGAAAGATAATGATGTTTACTTGTTGCCCACTAGAAGACGCCTTTTACCAGGAGTGTGAGAAAACACCAAAGGAAGTAAGAGATTAAGAACAAAGGTAAGTAGTGAATTTTAGGAAATAATGGCAGAGATTTATCTGAACACAAGTCTAAGAGTCTGAAGGTGAGAGTGGTTTGAAGTAAGCAGGTGTAAAAAGGTTGAAGGAACAGGAATATGTGGATTCAGACAGAGCAAAATGCTTTAAGAAAGGGACTCTGCCTAAACTGTGAAGGAGGTAAGAAGGCGGAATAGCTGCCACCTGAGAATGTTACGTCCAGCATCCTAGTACCAAAAACCACCTTGTGAACAGGATAAACAGGAGTAGAGTGTTAATGGTGGCAGTGGGTGAAGGAGAGAATCCCTGATGCTTTAAAATACTCTTTTCATCACAGGACAATTGTCTTTTCTATCAGCAGCTGCTGCGCTCTGTTCTTTTATGCCAAATTGCAGTTAAGAATGGGTACTGTGAGAGAAACTCTCCTTTTCCTCCTAGAAATAGCTCACCCCAGAGCTGGGGGTGGCAAAGGTTGGTCCTGCCTGGCGCAGGTCCTGTCCCAAGTGAGCACTTCTCTCTCATGGGGCTGCGATGTGCCACTACAAGATGGAGTGTTGTGTGGCCTGCTGTAGTCTCTGCTCTGTTATGTCATCAGGGGTTTGGGGCTGACTTGCTTCCTCTGAAGCTGGGACAGAAAAGCCTCAACATTGCTTTCCAGTTTGTCTCCTGAGACATGGGAGGTGTTTTGAAAGCCTGGCTGATGGCTTATGCAAGATGGTAACACGAATGAAATGAAATAGCTGGCGACAGTCAGTTACAGTGAGTTGTAATACTCGGGGCGGGGGAAAGTTGACATAAGCGGGGTCATGGCTAATTCTGTTTGTCTCTCATGATGCTGTATTGTTGGCTTTTCTGATTGCTGAGTTCGTGCTATATGGTTCTGTGTCTGCTCTGCTGCTTCTGGCTTGTGCCTTTAAGAATTTTCTTCCCCCAGTATGGAACAGATTTTGTCTTCTGCCCAACACGGTTGTAGTGTGTCTGTATGTATGCATTAGGGGGTGAATGCATACGCCTGCCTGTTGATCCCATTCGCCTTTCATTTGGTGCTAAGATGCAAAATCAGAGGGACTGCTGCTGAGACGAGTGCTAGAACTGGCTGCTCTGCACATTTCCGAGTCCTAACCTGGATGAGAGGCTCAGAGGGAAGAGAGATCAACATCTCGGGAGTGTAGCTGTGTCCCCTGGCCCCCTCAAAGCCTTTGCTGTGCCTGAGGGCTCTTCAGTTGTCTTCACTGATTCCAGCTTAAAACTGACTTGGCAAATGATTTTATGCACAGATCTTATTCAGGATCTGGGTAGTGGCTCTGTCAGTTGACTACTGAGTGTACATTTTCTCTATATATCAATTTCTTATGTTAAGTCTTTTTGACACAAAATTTAAAAAAAAAAAAGCTTTGGAAAGAGATGTTCTGTTACTGCATCCTTGCAAACCAATTGCAATTACTAGACTTTAATGGCTGTAGTGGGAAGGAGGGGACTTGGCCCCAACCAGTTAAGGATCAAAAGCTTCACCTGCTTTTGTTTTAGAGCTTTAGCAATAAATATGAGGGTGAAAAGGAGCCAGTTCAGATTGCCAGAACTTTCTGCATTCTTTTCTGTAGCTTGGTATGCTTGTGTCAGGAACACTTGACTTACTTACAGCAATGGTTTGAGGAATTTCCTTGCAGGTTAAGCGAGGCAGTTGTGAAAAAGTTCAAAGCAAGGAAGCTGTTTTTATGAGAGCCCCTCATACTGCTTGACTGATGATACAAACCTCTCTTCTGACATACGTTACTTTTAATTCTTCTTTTCCCATTGACTAGATCTTCCTGAGCTTTGGACACCGTAAATAGTACTGGATTTGGATAGATAGTAGCACAAACTCTCAGTGTGATCTCATTCTGCATCAAATCAATGAGATAAAAGCACTAAGTATTTTCTCTCTCTAATGCTGTGCAAAAACTATGGAAACTTTTATCTCCCCCCTCGTGAGGCCGTACACCTGTGTTCTACTCAGGTATTTTCTTCAGGAAAAGTGTGGTTAAAGTGGCAGTCTTAAAAGCAAACAAAACCAGCTTCTGCTTTGTCCCTTTGCTGACATGTCCCTCCCCTGACAGCTTCCAAGAGACTGATGCAAGTAACTGTGCCAGGCTTTGATTATGAGATATTGCACTGCCACTTATTCTCTTTGTCTCCCGCAGTTTACAGAAGCAGCTTCAGTGCATAATTTAATCCCTGTTCTGGGGACTGTAGCAAATCCACAGAGATTTCTACCAACCGTCCTCTCTGGCATCAGAACAACATGTGTACATAATCTTTGATGTGAATTCCCCAGCCAGCGCCTTAGAAGGACCTATAGCTTTGAAGCTGGCCTATAAATTGTGCTTTCAGGACTCAAGTTGTCAACCTCTTCTTCAGGAAGAAAGGGAGAGTAAACTGTAAAGCAGTTGCATAAAGCTACAGGGCAACTTGCAGATCTGGTTTCCTTGGCCTCGAATAATTCCTGTACAATGTTGAGAAAGAAACTGATGCCTTTTCACCTGGCTTAGAATAGAAGTATCCTCTTTTGGGACTGCAGGACCTTGTAGGCGGTATGGCTGCAATGGAACTTGTCTTGAGGGATACCCTATTCCAGAGCAAATGGAAGAGGAACAGGCGCACCAGTGCTTTGACCTGTTCAAGATCTGGTGGTTCTGTGACAGATCTAACTTTCATCGGTTCCCCAAGACACGTAGGAGTATGGGATGACTTCTGCCTTTCTGGTGAGATGGAAACAGGCTGGTCTTTGAGTTGAGGAATTTCAGTGGCCTAATCTTGTTTGAAAAGACAAACGCAGCTGCCTTCCTGCAATTCAGTGTGTTATCATCTCTGGGAGCTCCTTCCGCACCCATCTGCGAAAGCAAAGATCTGACTAGAATCACCAACCTTTATTTTTCACGTGTTCTCCATCTCCAGTTAAGTATGAGAGCTGAAACCACTCTGCTGCTATCCATGCCACTACTGCTGCTGTTACACCAAACGGGAGAGTCCTGAATGGAAACATTTGCTGCACAATCTACACTGAACTGACCCGGCCTTTCTCACTGCAAACGCAGGAGCTTCTTGGCTGTTTCACAGAGGAATCTGCGAGTTCTGAATAATCTGTTGATAAATGTTACACAGAAACAGACATGTTGTATAGAACTCTTCCCATTAGGTCAGCATCCTGGACGAGCTGCACCAACCCTCAGCAGATGTTGACAATAGTGCGTGTCATACTTGGGGAATGGAAGCTGGCTTGATTTTTATTTCTTTCTCTGGTCAGAGATGTTACTAGAATAGAGTGACTTCAGGTTATTTTTTATCCTTGTGTAGTCTATTTATTCAGTTATATTTGGACCTGTCAGCCAACTCTGTTTTACAAGGCAGGAGGCTGTCATTAGCTCAGGGCAGAGCTGAGTGTTAGAGGCCTATGACGGTGCTCACTGTGCCAGCCTGTTCGTTGGCAGAGCCCCATGCAGAGCCGGCCAGCTGGATCTGCTTTTCCTGGGTGTCTCTCTCTCCCTAGACACAGAGCAGCTTTCCTAAACCACGGTGAGGTTTTCTTCACCCTGTGCAAGGAACATTAATTTTTGTCTCTGTATTCGCAGCACAGTGTGTGGGAAAACACAAAAATCCATGCAAATCACCTACACACCACTGCTCGTTAGTGGCTGCTGTAATGCTGCTCTTAAAGCTGAATGGCTTTGAAAAATGCTGTATTAAATGCAACTATAGTAAACCAAATTAATCAAAACCTACACTCAGGTTTTTATTTACAATCATATCACTTTTATTTTTCCATAACGTAACTTGTTCCAAGTCCTCCCCCAGTAACCGATGCTGCAATGTTTACATTCAATGCACCTATACAACGGGAGCACACACTGCTGCTTTCATGCGAGCCAGCCGGCTTGCAAACGCCTTCCACACGTCAGAGATTGCACACAGGAACGGAAGATTCTCCACAAGCCCCTGGAGTGTTTCTGGAAACACTGCTGTGGCAGAATGAGGCTGTACTAGAGGAACAGGTCAGATGTTCTGCTCTCCCTGCAAGGAGAGACGTACTGTCTGATGTACTAAGAGGAAACACAGGCTAAAAAGTTCTGATATTTATTACTTGAAAACAGTAACTATGAATTTGCAGTGACATGGACGTGCTTAATTCTTGCTGGAAGGAGTTACTAGAACTCCTGACTCCAGGCATCTCAACTTTACTTGTGAGGTTCAACTTTTTTGTGGTAACTGACTCAGACCTCCATGTGATGGATGGGGAGAAAAAGGAAGAAGGGCTGGTGTACTTAACTCTGTACTCTGTATTTTAAAAACGCTAAATGGTTCATATACCTTTTCCATTATCAAAGTATATTTTCTCTTTGAAAGTAAACTGATTTCTTGGGGAGCAGTTATTTTTCCTAACAGCTCAGTGCTATAATAACCAGGAGCCAATAATCAAAAAAATCACTCTTTCCTCCTGAAAGGTATAAACAACTACAGCTTATTCCCCTCATTATAAAGCCAAAGCAGCATTTAGAGCCTTCTGCTGGATTATGCATTTCTAAAATATCTTCTCTCGTGCAACTGCTGTAGGACTTCAGCTGGATACAGTGATTAATACTGTCACAAGAGTGATTTCTCCTCTTAGCCCTCTCAACACTAGCATCTATAGACAAAATCGTTGTTTAAAGCTCTAGTACATCACAGAATAGTGCTGATACTGGTATTTTATAACTAATGCAACATCCAGTATTTCACATGTAATCTTAATAGTTAAAAATTCAAGACTGGGGTACTAACTAAAGAAATCACTAACAACAAGTTTCCTTATCTGGCATGGAATACAGGGAGGGATGGTTTAGATAACATTGTAGAGATTGGGCAAGAACAAAAAGATTTTATTTCTCCATCCAGAATTTTATACACTTTACAAAAAACAGAAATACCACTGTGCCCATAAAAGTGTTATCCATGGCAACAGAAAGCAAATACTACTTTTTGTCATCTAACGGGGTCTTTTTAAAATCATAATACAAAGATTTGTGCTGTAGCAGTCCTCCACTTTGCACTGTAACAATAAGGCTTACTGTACTTCAAATACAAAGCTGTTACATCTGCAGTTATGAACCACTGGCTTTAACAAACATCATTTTATAGTTGCTTTTTGACTCTTTTTTGTTTTCTGGAACCTCAGCTTCCTCATGTTTTTCAGCAGCTTGTAGCTCCTCAGCAGACTCCTCCTGCTCTGACTCAGAGCCACTTTCGGAGTCCTCTGAACTCTCTTCAGAGGAGTGTCCACCCACATCATCTTGTTCTTCACTTTCCTGAAACTAGAATTTCAGATTATAAGACAGACAAGCTGTGATTTCCTGGTAACTCCATTGCAGCTTTTAGTATTTCCCAGTGAGAATGTTTCACTTAATGGCTCCTTTCATTTCAGTACTAAACTGGGCAATGGTGCTAAACACAGGTCTTTAATATAAAAATTATTAGACGAAAATGAACTCCACTGACATGGTTAACAGTACCAACCATGACATTCATGGTTTCACCAGCCACATTCTTATTTAGCTACAGCAGAAACCCTAAAGACACTGTTAAGTAAGTTTGACAAGTTTCAGATCAGGTCGCTTTAATAATTTCTTACTTTGGTGTACAGAGTACATAATGACACCTGAATATTTTTCGTGGAGTGAAACATAATGAAACTAACAGCTAGAGCATCAAGTTTAGCCCAGCACAGCATGAAGAATGCCGAAGTAATCAAACGATGCTGCTAACAACAATAATCCCAAAATGGCACTTTGCTCATGGCCCTAAAGAGCAAAGCTGTAACAAGAATTCCCAGCGCTGCGCAGGTGGTTTTACTCACTCTGGAAACATTAGCTGTGCTTTTATGCAGTAATTGCTGCTACAAGTTAGCAAAAAATTAATTATTACACCTTTCAATTGGCAGACAAAGACACGTTCCTAACAACCAAACTCTCCTGGGTTTTGCCACACTTCTTTTCCTGCATGTTCCAATGGAACAGTTCCTTGCGAGTACCCCACCAGTCAGGTGCTGGCTCCCTGGAGACCTCCATACAGCACATGTCCCTTGCCTGAGCCCTCTACAGCCACTCGCCTTTCAGGCCCACAGTGAGGTACGTGCCTCGCTGTGACAAGATGCTAAGATTAATTACCTCTCAGCAACAATGCAGCTGGTTATCCTGCCCTCTTACACATTCCTTGGGAACACCCTGGTTTAATGTATTTGTCACACTCTGTCCTAATCAGTCTTGACTACTGTGGAGCATTAAGTATGTCATATTGCTCTGCAGAATGATGAGAAGCATCAGTCACTTCCAAGCATCTAAAAGACCACCACAGCGTACACAAACAGAGGTCAAGTGCCTACAGTGTGTCTGCCCTTTAACCCCAACTGCAGACGTTTGCCACTACTCGTGGTGGTTGGATTTTTAAACCCTGTGTCACCTTGTCTTACCGAAGCGAAACCCAAAGCATTATAGAAACAAACAACTTATTACCTCACTGAAACCAAGTCCGCAATGGCGCCGGTTTCTTCCGGACATCGTGCTGTCCATGCTTTGCTGGTACTGAGACTCCAACTCTTCATTCATTTTCTTGTCTTCTTCCCCTGCATTGTCCAGTGTACTTTGGTTATGGTTCGTTCAAATTAACAAAGACATCAAATTACACAAAGTCACATTTTCAACGTTTATCAGTGTCTATGTGAAAAGTTTAAATGTAGCCATCTTAAGCTACCAGACTGAGAATTACTGCATACAAAGCAACCACACCAAGCGTGCAAGCAACCTGCTCTGATACAAAGATGGGTTGGCAAGTTCTTAAGACCGATGCGTTCAGAGAGTTGTACTGTAAGGGATGTATGTTCTACTACACACGGTAGGTGCCATGAGTTCTCTGTGCTTCCTGTCAATGCTGCAACATCTCACAGCAAGGAGGAAGTTTCTGACCTTCGCTACATGACGTGATTCCTATGATTAAAGCATGATTAATATATATCAGCAGAAGCTGGGACAATACTACTGCTCTCGTTTATAGAGTTGCATCTGAAGCTATTTCATACATCCTGAATTACCAGGAGCAACTGACTGCAGTTGCAGTCTACCTTTTACCATCTTTAAGAATTAGCAGAAGAGCTAATTTTCATGAGCTACTTCAACAAGCCCTTTACTTACTTGCTTGAAGGAAAAGAGAATCATTTTTACTGGGGGAAAATATGATCTAAAATACTTTACTCTCCCCTCGTTTTGTAAAAGGCAAGAATCTCTAATTCTCACCCAACAGGCCAACAACACTCTAGTTTTTAACTTGTATCTCTGGAAAATTAAAAGCTTGCATTACAAATTAAGACAAATAGTTTCCTTATCTGGAAGTCAGAGCTGTAAGTTTTTATAAAAGGACGTAACTGTACGTTGGACAAGGAAGTAAAGTGTTAAGGAAACAGTTCCTCTGATGTTTTGTGAAAAAAGTGTATCTTTTTGCTAATAACAAAGCCGTACTGATTGTTTATGACTCCTTGGGAAGGAGTCCTCACCTCCTTTCTAGGAAATTCAGCTTTAAGCAAGTGATTCTCAGTCACTCTGCAAGCTAGCTGCAGAATATGGAGCCAGCCCTTAGGCTTCTTTTGATGTTTTGGTCCATAGATAATTTTTCATCAACTGAAAAATTACTAGTGGAGCCTGTGGGTGAAAGAAGTTTTCTGACAGCTGCTCTTCTAGACAGTATTACCAAAGCTTCTCTCTGACAGCCAAGCCCAGCTTCGTTTTGATGTACTTTGACTTACTACCTAAGCAAGCCTGATAAGAAGTTTCCATGGTCATACATTATGTGACACCAAATTACTGCCGATTGCCAACATGACCTTGCAGATCTTTTCTGCTTCTACCTCACTGCTTTAAGGCAGAGATCCTTCTGTTCAACAGGCAACTGAGGGGGCGAGGGGCGCAGAAATCAACCATTCCTTCCTACGCACAATGATATAGAGGTTTGGATGTCCATACCTGGCAGCGAGGTGTAATACAGCAATAAAACTACTTTCTTATTTTGATAACAAAATGCAACCAAGGACCTATAGGCCCTGACTGGGCATTTGTATGCAAATTTAACTGACCATCAAGTACTTTGCTGAACTTGGACTCAGAAGGCAAGTAAGTACAGTCAGAGAAAGTGTTTGTCAGTAATTGAGTAAGAGAAATTAGGAATTTCTACAACTCCACAGCCTGATCTGTCTTCAAATTCAGTCACAAAATCTCCAATCACTCCCTGCAACATCTACAAAGCTCAAAGTACTGGGATGTTCCTAAGTAAGTATTCGACTTCCAACTTTGTATCAGCTGTTGGATAAACTGACCTGTCCTGAAGTGAGAGGTTGATCTGTGGTCTCCGATAACAAGGCGGCCAGTATGTTCTTTCTAAAAGAAAAGGCAGTTTGTTTTGGAGCTTTAGGGTACACTGACAGCTCTGCCAACATTCTGGAAATCTTGAATGGAAAAGGTTTGCTGTCAAACCTTGACAACCAACTGTAAAACTGCAGCTTTCACTAGCTAACAACTGCTGCCTAACAATGACCTTGTTTCATCTTTGTTCTGTTGAATTTTCTGGGAAAGAAACCCCCATGAATAGATGCTCTTTGCTCTTCCCGCACCCCAAAGCTGGTTCTATTTCGTTTAGTTTCTTGCCACTCCAAAGGCAAAGAGAAGCCATGCTAGTATGTCAGCTAAACAAGGAGGCATGGTAATCATCAGATAGGAAAAGTACACTATCTGATCCTGGAGAAGCGTGAATTTTGTTCTCACCATTTACGCTCTGGGTCTCTTTCTCTGACACTATACAATAGTCCAGTCAGTGCATCTTACCACAATCCCATTTCTAAACTAGTCACAGTATCAGGTTAAGACCTTCACAATGCTCCTTAATTTATTAGCTTAGTAGTTGCTCATTAGCAAATGTATCCCTACTGGCAAGAACTGGCATTACACAGAAAGCAGCATTAAATATCCATGTAGACATTAAGATTAGTGGTAGTGGGATGTTTTACTAGGTTACTGTAGTCCTACTGCCTAGGGAATACTAACTTTCACCTCTTTGATAGAATAAAATATTTTAGTTTACAAAAATATTATATTCTAGTACAAATGAAATGAAAAGTCAAGTAGAATTGCAACACTAAAACATTTTGGACATGGAAAAAGTACAATTATATTTTACAGGTTTTGCAGCATTATTTTTTTAAACATAAGAGAAATACTGTTTTAGGGCATTTTTCTCTTTAAAAATATTTCCTGGTTTTACTACTTTGATAGTTTGCTTTATCAGCTACCATTCTTTTAAATTTCGAAAAAAATTTTCTTATGAGAGACTTTTACAGACCTGGTGCACAGGCTTGTTAGTTTGCAACAGGGACTCTCCCTGAAGCACCCACAAAATTTTGTTAGGTGGTCTGGAAGCATAAAGGTATCGGGAGTGGGGGGGGGAAGCTGCGGAGCAGACTAGACGGCTTCAGACCAATGTTTTGCGTTACACCGCTGCTGACGTAAGAGCTGCGGCTGTGAAACTCAAATCCTTGTTAAAGGCCAGTCCCAAAGCGACACTGCCTTCGAGCGCTGCCTTTTCCCTCAGGGAGCAGGGCGGCCTGCAGCAAGCCCCTTCCGTGAAGCCTTCGTTGCATCGCGAAGAAGCCCCGCGTAGCCGCCGTGGGGGGTATTTCTCCCGCCCGGGTGCCCGCGAAGGAGGGGAGGGGAGGGAAGCGGGGCGGCCTCACCTTCCCAGCGCCCATCAGCCGCAGGAACTTCTGCTTCCGCTCCTCGTTGCCGAGGTCCGCCGCCTCCCAGCTGCTGGAGCCCTGCGGGAGCACACGCTGACTGCACCCGCCCGCCCCCTCCGCCGGGGCGGGCCCGGTGGTCCCTCAACCCCCCCGCCACGGCCTCCCCGTGACGCCTCCGCCGGCCGCTGCCCCCTGGACATCCGTTAGGGCGAGGAGTGGGGCGCCCGGGAAGGCCGCGGCCTTCCCTGCGTTCCGCCGCGGAGCTCGGGCGGCGTCCCGCTACCCCACCGCGGCCTCCCTCCCGGCCTCCTCCTGCCCCCCTCCCGCCGCGCGGCCACCCTAGGCCCCGCGCCCATTTACATCGGGGGAGGCCGCTCGCTTGAGGCCGTGGTGGCCCTGAGACTCCCGGGCCGAGCTCATCGCTGCGGCTGAGTGACCAGGCCCCTCTGCCGCCTTCCTGCCGGAGCCGCTCCCTCAGCCAGCGGCGGGTCACAGCCCCTGGCCAGCCGCGAGGCGCGCCGGGACTAGTAGTTCTCACCCGGCCCGTGGCAGCGCGGCTTAGCAGGCGAGGACTACCCGTCCCACAAGCCTCCGCGGCGGCGGGGCAGTCTCTGCCCGCTGATCGGCAAGGGGGCGGGACGGCACCGGGCTCCGCCTCCGGAGGGGGCGGGGTGAGGCCGCGCGGACAAGGCAGGCGGAAGGGCGCGTTCGCTCGCTTGCTCGCGCGCCGCAGCGGCTGTGGGGAGGGCCGGGCTGGGCTCGCTGCTGCGTATCGGTGGCGCTGGAGGCACGCAGCGGGTGACTGAGATTTCGCCTCAGTGTGGCGTCAGGCGCAGGGCAGCTGCTGGGCAGGCATGAATTGCCGCTGGGGGATTGAGAGATTAAGGGGCCCCCGGTCGCGGGCTGCCCTTCTGCTGTCGCATGCGCGCAGCCGGGCAGCGGCTCGCTCGGAGCCTGAGGTAATGCCCACTGAGAGAAGGCGAGCTCTGGGCGCAGCCCGCCGGCGCCGACGGTCCCCTCCTGGGTGTGCTGCTGCCGGCGCCTCGGGTTGGGTGGCGGTCGCCTGAAGGCGGTGGTAGCGCCCCCTCCCCGTTCTCCCTTGCGCCTCAGGTAGCGGCGTGAGCCGCGAGGGCAGCGCTAGGTTCCCGCCACTTCCCTCATCCCCCGGCGCTGGAGAGCCGGGGCGGAGCCGAGGCGTCTCTCCCTTTCCCCAGCCTCCCTTCTTGGTTCACTGCGGTTACCGGCCGCGTCCCGTCAGCTCCAGCCGCACCCGAAATCCCTCTCACTGCCGCAGCTGAGTAACGCGGGGCCTTCCCTCCCGCCGACCCGACCGGCACTGTGTGGAGAACGGCAATTCATGACCTGTGCGGACTGTGTTCGGAGCTCCAAATGTGTGTGCTTAACCCTTCAGTTGCTCTGGCCTTCTGCCATGGCTGTCCTTCCTGCAGTCCCATCTCTTCCACATGCGTGCCCTGAACAAAGCAGAAATTCACTTTCTACCCACTAGTATATGTCTGCTTTGGAGTTATCTTGATTTGAATGGGTTGCCATTGAGTGCTAATGTTCTGGACTGTTTGCTTAGGTGTATTGGAAGATGCACAGTCACAAGTCCCTTCTGTTTTAATTCCTCAGTGACATAGTAATGACATTTGTCCCGGTGATGAAGTTGTAGCTGTCCAGCCAGGAGGTTAAGGGGTGCAGGCTGTGTGTGCCAGTTCATAGTGCAGCTTAAACCTGGGTGGGTAGGCAGTCATTTCGGATGTGGGCTTTCCAGCAATACCTATAAATTGCCAGTTCTCTCAATCTTGCGTGTGCTTTACATGTACAGTACAGGTAGTCAGAATATGCCCCAACTCTTCAGTTCTCAAGAGCTGTCTTCAATCTGAACTTTTTTTTTTAACTTGCAGTGATCTAAGATGCATTTCTTTGCATCTGCTTGTCTTTAGTGGTTTGGCTTTCTTCACTGGTTTTTGGTTGTTTGGGGGGGTTTTGTGTATTTTTATTTTGTTTTGTTTTGGTTGTTTTTTCAGTACAACTATTAAACAATTTGGGTTTGAGCCAGTAAGTCTGTCTGCTCTCCTGTGTAACTCTCTGTTCCATTAACAAAATTTTTGGATTTTGAAGGTTAGAGGGAGGGAAGAATGAGTTAGGCTATGCCTGCTAATGCCAGGTGTAGTCATCTGCAAGGCAAGAAGACTACACTCTGTAAACAGTGATTAGGGACAAACATAATATTGAAAACGTAGCACACAGGTCCCATAACACCTAAGTCTACACACAGTGTAAAGATGCTGATGCACAGCACATAAAAGAAGGCTGTTCAGTTCCTTTCAAGTAACTTCTCTTGATGGGTCTGGTTCCATTAACGCGTTTTTAACTAAAGTGATCTGACTGTGGGTCAGACCTGGGTCCAGATTTCAAACAGTTTGGGGAAGATCCTGCAGTGACTGCCTTGGGTTTCTGAATGTAGTTTGCTTATGCTCTCCCTGTAGCAGATGCAAAGTTCCTATAGGGCTTCTAAAGTTAGGCTTCTGCTCTGTGCTGTCTTTGAGAGGAATCTTTGTGCTTCGGTAATTAACTGCTCCTAACTAAGCTTGTCCTTATGAATTTCCTCCTTACAGAGTTAAAAATGTGCTACTGCAATGTTGGGGGGTTTTTTTCAAGTATGGCAATGAAAGTGTTTAGGTAGTGTTTAGATGCTTTTTAACATTTTCCCCGAGTTTTGTTATTCAGATGTCACCTATTGTTCTTTAGTAGGACCAAAATACAATACAAGAGTTGGTAAGATAATAGTCTGGAAGATGGAACACAAAAGTTCAGCAGATCTATTAATGTAGAGATCTGCTGGTATAGCCCTCCCACTCCTGGGTAGGTAGACTGATTTAAAGATATATTTAGAATATCATTATTTTCAGTTAGTATGAACAGCACTAAGATAGTGATGTTTAAATTCACATATATTGCACTGCTTGAGTTTGCAAAATCAAATAGATAGGTACAGCTGTTACACCTGCTTTCTACATCTTCTTGTTTGACAATGATGAAGAGCAGAAGGGAGCATTAATATGAAAGAAAGTTATATTTACAACTTTAACCTCGTTTTGGTGTATTTAAATATATAAAGTATTATCTATGACGGTAATAGTGGATTAATTTAAATTTCAGCACTTAAATATGTCTGACACAAAGGGAAAAAAATGCAAAAATGTAAGAATAAATTTAAAATAAATTTGAAAATTCTTTTTTGAGTAGTATCTAGCAGCACTTTAAGTTTAACTTACAGGAACTGTGGTAATCCAATACCAGTGAAATCATGCCTTTTCCATGTTTTTACGTTAAGCTTTATTACCATTTCTGTGCTATTGTGCCTAAAGACCTGTTCCTTAATAAAAACTAGTGTCAAATTTTAGCTTCATGGCTACGGTTCCCTTATGGGACAAATTGAGAAGGTTTGCCTTTAAAAAAAAGTGCAGGAAAATGAGACTGTTCAACTCTAAATTGGCTATTATAATTGGGCCTTAGTTGTGGCTTACTGTTAAATTTGAGGACACCTGAAATGTACTAATGTTTATATGGCTGACTAATAGTTTGGTAATTTTGTCTCTTTACATTTTAAATAATGATGTGCTGAAGATATTTTAGTGAGGGTCTTTTACAATTTTTTTTCCTTAGTTCATTGTTCGCTTGGGATAAAAATACCCTGGGTTTTTGTTTGGTTTTTTGGGGGTTTGTTTTGCTTTGTTCAGGTTTTTTGGAGAAGAAGTACCTGAATAAACAAATACATCCCTGGCATTAAATGGCTTCCATCAACTTAGGGGGTAACTTAAAAATGGAGGGATCTGACTGCTAACAAAATTGTGGGTTCTCTCGGTAGCAGACTAGTTATGTAAAGGTTTCACTTATCTTTGTGGAGATACTACAGATAATTCTGAAGATGTGTGACTCATGAGTTTTATATCATTCCACTAACACTAGTAAATGATAAGAAAGGAGTTCTGAAAATCCTGTCATGCTAGGATTCCGTGTTATATTTGCTATATTCTTTTGAACAATTGAAAAATGAAATGATTCTCAGGAGAACAAGGTAGGTTTGGTTTCTGAAAAGAAACCTGTCTTCTCCAATCTGTGAGACTGTTTTAGAATATATGCAAAACAGTAGGTAGCTCTCTGTGTAGAGGTAGGGTAGATTAAAGTAGAACTAGGTCTGACAGCCAAACGAATTTTTTCATTGTGGAATGTGATGAGGGTGTCTTTGCTGTGCTGTGAGTGACTAAGCTGCAGTAATAAAACTACCACATGGTGACCAAGATAATGGACAGCTCTGGCTTGGAAGCCATGGGTTCAGAATTGACTGTTATAGACTTGGCTCCACCCAAGGCTAAGTGGCCTTTTGCAAGTGATCTCACCTTTCTGTTTTATCTGTGAAATTAGAGTAATGTAAAACATGCCAGCATTAAGGATTAATTAAGGGTTACACAGTGTGTGTTCAAAGCAAGGTATAAGTGCTAAATATTAGCTATAGTGTAATTGGACTACAGTAATTTATAATATGCTAACTGACATTTGAATATAAAATAGGATCAACCTCTTCTCAAGTGCTGTAGAATTTTTTAATTGTTACTAATGAACTTCTGATACTCAAAGTAGCTATCACCATGAGACTGAATGCTGCCAGTATCTGTATAGGGAAGCTTAACAAAAAAACTACTGATCTTTTTAGTTTGAAGTTGGAAAAAAAAGAGTATGTGTGTACATATCCACCTCCTTAAAATGCACAGTTTAAATTAAATTTGTTTTAGACAGAAAGCTTTATTTTTTTTCTCTAAATGGAAACAGGACATTATCCTATCATTTCAAAACTGTTTCATCTCTTTTAGTATGTTTGAAGCTGACAATGCTTCCTGTTTTCTGAACAGCTTTGCATAGTAGTTGTCACTGCAATATATAGAGGTGTGGAGAAGAGTGGAAAATACTCCAGTATATCACTGGAGTTAGGGAAAGAAATTTTTTAATTGAAAGAATTTTTTTAATTGAAATCTGACTTAATCAACATACTTATGCAGTGTGTTTTAGTGGCCAAAGGTTCAGTTCCAAGCTCTTGCTAAATTTTGTTTTCAGGGGTTGGGAAGACAAGCTAAGAGCGAACAAAGAGATGTCAACAGAAGGATTGCTGAGAAGGGAGCATCAGTTGAGGGAAGGCAGTCATAGCTGTTAACATTTTAAAAGCCCTTTCAAGGACTAACAAAGTAAAGGATAGAGATGTCCTCATCCTGAAATAGCTTTTATATTTCTGAACCTGTTATAAAAGCTTTTCTTAGAACACTTCCCTTTTAAAAACAAAATAGTTTCTATCATAAACAAGACAGGCAGCACATCAATAGGAAGACTATCTTCACTTTTATTTCTGGGCTAGCAGAACAGGCCGTTATTCAATACCACAGAAAAAAGAATTGTTGCCCCTCTTTAACAAATGAAGAAAACAAAGAATGGAGAAGTGATGTCCTTGAACCTAGCACTCTGCAGGCTTCCAGTCCATTGCATGTATTAGGCTTTGTCCTCAATACAGAGATTTAAAAAAAAAAAAAGTCCCCATTTTTTGACACCATGCAAGGTATGTTAGGACACCTTTTTCTGGGTACAGTCCTAGTGGAGACAGGGTCCTAGTAGTTTTGGCATGAGTGTAGCCAGTCAAAGACAACCATATATCTCTTACTTGGAGTTGATGTGAACCAGCTACATCGAAGTAAGGAAATACAGCGTTTTGCTTCCTCTAAGACTTTACATCATGTTAAGACTGACTAGGCCTCTTCATTTACCACTCTACATGGTACAGTGCTAGGATGTTGTACCTCAGTAAAAAATATTTTTATTGCAATGAAGATATATATGTCTCACTTCTTTTCCTTCTTTTTCTTTTGTGCTCACAAACACATAAAAGCACCAATAAAGACACGTTTCACAGAAAGTATCTGCCAAATTCAGTTATTCTACTCTGACTCTGAATGATGAGGTATTATCGGTATCAGTTGTTCTTGCTTTAGAGTGGTTCCTTTCTTTGGTGTATCTTCTCTTTCATCTACCTGTAGTAAAGCAGAATAAGAAAAAGGGAATCTTAACATTTCCATCTGTTTCTCGTAGGTAATTTAAATTACCAGGTCATTTGAAAATGGCATGGAACAAACCAGTCCTTAACACATTTCAGTGAGTAACACTGCTGAAAAATGTTGAACAGAATTAACATTGTCTTTTTTTGAGTCATGTGGTGCTGTGAAAGCCAAGTTGCTGAAGTCAATTGAAAGTTGTCTGCATACAGAATTTGTCTCTTCATATCATTATTCCTGATCATAACACCTTTGAATCTTTTACTGTATGGGAAAAGATAAATTAGAAGGAAATGTAATTGGTATGGGAAAAACGGTGGCTTTGTATGTTCTTCCTAACGCTGTGTGATTGTAGCAGTTGCTCCTCCTTGGGGACTTCAGTAACATTTGTGGAAGCGGTCAGTGTAAGTGAGTAAGTAACACCAGGTATCTTTATACTACTGTGTTCACTTGGTCCAAAATGCTTAGGGAAAGATTTTAAAGGTTTGGAAAAAAAATGGACATATTAAAACGCTGGTATATCTACATAGCTCCCAAGTCTTATTTTCTTTATTGAAAAGAAATGTTTCGTCAGTGAAGCACACAGAATTTTCATATGCACACAGTGTCCAAATAAATTCTGAAAAATGCTGAAGATTTTTATTTTCTGACAATGTCTGCATCTCCGTGATAGAGCTATATCACAATACTGTCTGCCCCCACTGCATCAGATAGATTTTTTTTTTTTCCTCCTGCAAAAAACATTTTCATTCATTTTTGGCCTGACAGTATATATTCCAAATGTGAACATTCATTACCCCTCCTATTTACAGGAGCCTATAGGAGGATGAATCAGGTCCATTTGGGCCAGTCTGTATGTGTTCTGGCGACTTGTGTTACTTAAAATGTAAGCAGCAAGTCACCTCGTCAGTGCTGATTTTTTTGCTCGTTTTAGCTACTGGATGATCTTTACCATATAAAAGGACATACAAATACATATTGGCTTTGTCCATGTACTGGGCTTGTGGATTATTAATTGTCTGTTAGTCACAGCCTATTGGCTTTGAGTGACTGCAAAAAACACAAAAATAAAAGGGAAACACATTATTCTTTTTTTACCTGTTTAACAACAGCATCTTATTTTTTACATCTGGTCTTTAAAATTAATGTAGTGGTCTTTTCAGGCTATACGCTGTATTAATAAACTGTAAACTATCTGGCAACTTTGCCAAGAACCTGCTGTGCATTCTGCCTATACTGAAGTTGATTTTACCATTTTGGTATTCATTCTCTTATAATAAGTTCTATTAATTTGCAGGTGCAATACTGCAGCAATTTATGTACATTTTGACTCTGAGCATAGAAATCTGTAGTACAAGCACCTGGATATTTTTAATAGTCTGAAATGATAAATTTTAAATAAACTAACCTAGGCATGAAAGATCACATCCTTTTAATATGGTGATATTTATGGTAAGTCTCAGACTGTCATGCCTAGAGGCAGTACATTAGGACAGCGGTTATGACATGTAAGCACAGTGTGCCAGGAAGCAAAATGTGTTGTTCTGCTGACTTCATGCCATCTTCCTTGTTTTTCTGGGGGCATAACAGGTTCCTTTTTTTGGGTAATGCATTATTTCTAAAGCATTTGGGATCCCAAGTGCGAAGGCTTAGTATAAATGTCATGTATAATGCTGTTAATTTACTAGGAGTTCTGTACAGAAGACTGAAGCCTTTGTTTGAGTGAAAAGCTAAGCAAATGTAAGGCTGTATGCTGAGTCTAAATAGTTTAGGGAGCACCTAGATTGTGATACACGTAAATGTTCCTGTGTTTGTTACAACTGTTAGGGTATCACGCAAACCCTGTCATGTATATCATAGAAACATAGAATTATGTGGATTAGAAAGGACCACCAGGGGTCATCTAGTCCTACCTCTTGCTCGATGCAGGTCCAATTAGAGCAGGTTGTACAGGGCCATCTCCAGTCAAGTTGGAATATCTCCAAGGATGGTGATGCCACAGTGTTTCTTGGCAACCTGCCTCAGTGTTTGGCCACCCTCAAGGTAACTTATTTTTTTCTTTATATTGAATTGGAATTTTAGCTCATGTCCCTTACCTCTTGTCATGTCGCTGCACACCTCTGTGAGAAACCTTGTTCCAGCTTCCTTACACCTTCTTATTGGGCAGTTGCAGACAGCGATAAGCTCTCACCCTCAGCTGCTGTTCCCCAGGGTGTGCAAACCCAGCTCCTTGTAAAACAACTTCCTGTATATCGTGCCACAGCCTCCTAGTTGTCTCAGTGTCTCTGCTGGACTTGCTCCACAGTTTCAATATCTGTCTTGTGCTGGGAAGACCAGAGCTGGAGACATTGCTCCTGATGCAGTCTCACAAGTGCCAGAAAGAGGGAAATTATCAGGTCCCTCAATCTGCCGGCAGTGCTCCTGTTAAAACAGCCCAGGATGCTGTTGGCTGCCTTTGCTGCCAGGGCACGCTGCTGGCTCACTATCAGCTTGTTGTCCACAGGGACTTCCAGTTTTTTTCTTGCGAATAGGCTTTGTAGCCAGTTGGCCCCTGGCCTGTACTGTTGCATGGGGTTATTCCATCTCAGATGCAGGACACTGCATCTTAATGTATTGAATTATAATTATAGAATTCAATGTATTGAGTTATAATTTTGTGCTAGTAAGAATTAATACCTTTGAGTTTGTCATTTGGGAGTAGCAGTGGCATGTCTTCTGAATAGCCTAAATAATGCAGAATGATGCATAATATGACTCTCATTTTTGGATAGCCAGTTTAACAGAAATCACCTAAAACCGATGATATATCAGGTGCATCCTGGAATAAATAAATTACAGAAATCATATTAAATTGCCAAAAAAGGGATAGTGAATTGTTTCCTGAAAGCAGATGATTTTTTTTTAGACTAGCAATGCTTCGTTTTTGTTTTGTACATTTATAAATAAGGTAGGCTATGCTAATTTGAAAGCAAAGCCAACACTCCTTTTGTGGTTATGGTGTTTATTGATCAACTGAATAGTTAACTTGTTAGATTAATTTAGTGTGAAATATTTTCATTTAAAAAAGTTCAAAATATAATCTGAGGATATTGAAACAGCATTTAATATTATCCAATGTTGTCATTGTATGTCAAATGGTTTTCATATAACGGTTGATCATGACCAGTGTGCTTTCACATGGACATAAAACTAAAAGCTAGTTCAACTTTTTATGTGGTGTGTCAGGTTTTATAATAAAATCTTTTATTATAATTGAAGTATTTTATAATTATATGAGCAGTTTGGTGGTTGATAACAAGCATGTTATAATAACGGTAGTTTTCTTTGTGTTGTTAGCAAGCCCCCTTAAAGGTAACACAAATTTTTACTTATGCCTTTCCCCCATCTTTAATTCATTTGCCCTTTCTGTCAAATTCCTGTCTTGGAATTTGTCAGAAATGAGTCTGGGAGGATGAATTAAAGAGATCTCTGTCCATGGTCTCTTGCAGCTTTCTCAAAAGGGCTGTATGTCTTCAATGTTAAGAAAATTTGGTGTATTGTAAATTAAACCTCAGTGCTGAAGACTCAGCTAGGAGATGTTATACAGAAAACCAGCATTTCTGGTGCTGCCTATGATTTTCAGCTGATGACCCCCTTTGCTAATGAAGCATGCAATCCTAATTTGGCATGGGTCAGAGGTAGGACGATCTTCGTGCAGGTGAAATGTCGTTTGCCACATTTTGCAGAGCATTAGGCTGAACCTATATTTGGTTGGCACCTGTGCTCCAAAACTGGCATCCCACCTTGTGAGAAGGCAGAATGCCACTCTGACAGATGGGGAGGAATGCGAGCATGCCAGCAAACCAGTGTATGCATCAAGGGGTCACATTTCTCTCCAGGAATGTTGAAATACCGGTACATGCAGAGCTTCTGTATCTGAAGCACACGTGTTTCTTGGCAACGACCAAAGTTCCTGCTGAATATCTTGGCACAGTACGTAAGGAAGCTTAGTGAATTTTCATGGCTTTCATAGGGTTTCTACACCATGGGAGCCTACATATAATTTCTGCTAAGAATGGTCCTATGAATATAAACAGAAGAGGGAATATATTTTGCAAATTATTCTTATTAATAGATTAAGAACTGTTAAAATGCCATCATAGCTTTCATGGATGATGATTCTTTTGATTAGTTAATGGCTGGTTTATCCTGGTCTGAGGGCAATAGAACGTGTGGTTTGGCAATCAACCCAAAATGTGAATATCACAGCTTAAACTTCTACTATTTCTTTTTTGTACTCTATTTTATTTTAACTTAGAAGTAAATTCTGGAGTCACATTGCACTTTTGTACTTCATCAAGACATCAGGTTTTTTTGGTGATCCCCAAAATGATACAATGTATTAAATTAACTCTGGGGCATTCCTTTATTTAGCTGAAGGTAATTCTGAATGGTTTATTTCAGTATTTTTACTTTTTTTTTTCCTCCAGAATTACTGTAAAGCTTTTCTATTTCATCCATTACAGCACAGTGTTTTTCACATTTGAATAGCTGCATCAACATGAATCCTTTATAAGGACCTTAAAAACAAACTTTGCCAAGTCCCAGAATACAGAAGCTAATTCACATCCCAATACTCAGCTGCCTCATGAATAAAGGAGAGTCTGTGCCTGACACTTTGAAGCTGTAGCTGTTAAACCATACAGACTATTTACCTCAATAAATCATTATAAGAAACTAAGGTACAATTATACCCACAGAGAAATAGAATTCAAAACACTGATTTATGTGGTTCAGTGCCTGTTCCCTTTTCCATCATGTTTTGAATTTTATGCATGTTTGTCATCTTTGGCTGCTTCCATGTATCTTTAAACTAATGGGTCTTGCTTTTTTAGCATTCCTCATTAGGTTTGTTATTTTACTTTGACATACAGACATGATTTGCACGCTGTACAAAGTTTTACATTTAAAATTAACTATCTCATTTCTTATGCTATAGACCAAAAATGGAAAACGTGAGTAATTTGTTTAAACTAACATATACCCTCCTCTGGTTAATTTGCCACCATCTAGGCTGAATTCCATATTAGTTAAGAATTTTCTTGGTGCTTATTTGTGGGATGTAAAGAGAGATCACTATACAAAGGAATCTATAATTGTGCTTTTCAGAAAGTGCCTGCTATCTATAAGGAAGAGAGAAGGAAGCCATGTGAGGTTACATTGAATTAGTTCCTCCATTTCTTTATACCTTGAAGAGGCAAAATGAATCTAAAAGATAAAAATAAAATTAATGTGCTGGCTCAGAGGAAGGAATGGCACTGAAACCAACAAATAATTCCATATGAAATGGTAGAAGTAAGGTAAATATATCTAGCAAGTGAAGTCTGAGAGCAGCCACAGACTCTGTTAGGCCACCCAGGCCTTTAAGACCATGAAGTGTTGTCCTGTAGAGGAACAGGGTGGGGAGTGATTTAATAACCAATAAATGTTCCTTAATAAACCTTCAGAAAGTTACAAAATACTTAAAATGAGATTTTTAAATATGAACAATAGTAAATAACTACATTTCCAAATACTTTCTGCCTCGCTAATAGCTTTTGGCGCTGACGCTTTGGTGGATCTAGACAATCTTGAGTGAGGGTATATCCTGCAACCTCCCTGATCCCAGTGGTGTGGATTAGAGTAGTACTTGTCTGCACTATTGAGAGTGAGTTATAAATCCAGTGTTATTTCTGAAGTGATTCATAACGTGAAAGTTTTTAGACCACGTGTAACATTCATATATCTAGTTTAAAAAGATGTATCTGTTCAAGACAGGTTTGGCCATTTCAGACCATTTTTGCTTTTCAGTGGATAACAGAAAGGACAGTGAGAAGCCTAAATGCTTGTCTATCTGTATTTTTATTAACATACACTGAATTTCAAAAGATATTAAAGGCATACATGAATATGCATATATACTTTGTATATAATACATAAATAACAGCACACAATCTTCCATATGCTCTTTCATTTTAATATATGTCTAACTCTTACACTTTGGGAGTTTTGGTTTTTGCCTCTCTGAATCCACAGGAATTTTGTGAGGAAATAATATCATAACTACAAATTTCCATATGCAAATCTATTTATCCAAAATTGAAAACTCATATAGGATATTGTGTAGCCTGTACCCAGTATTCCAGATGTCCATAACATACAGCTTTTACAGTCTATAGCATTTTAAATGTTTCTGTGGTTATATCCATGCAGTTAATGATGCTGTTATGCTACTGAAGTAGAGGATTGTTCAGAAATACTGATGATGGTGGAATTTAACAAATCTGTGGAAATAGCATTATAGTATCAGCTATTGTGATTGTGCAATGTGAGACCTCTTGTATTAACCAGACAGAGGTTTAGGAATCTGGTAGCAGAAAAGCAGGACAGCTACTTATGTCCAGAAGAAATAGATATATTTGTGTTCATCATCAAGCGTATTTCTATTTCTGACAGAAACACATCTGCACTGTCTGCACCAGTCTGTATCTCAGAAAATATTGGCTGATTTCAATAGAATTTACCAGTGGGGCAGCGTCTGTAAAGATTCAAGTTTTTATGAGCTTCAGCAAAACTGTTGACTAGATGGGAGAGTGAGCCAAAGTGTTCCTCTCTGCATCTAATACTACAGAGTGAATGCAGCAGTATCTGTAGCCAGCCAGGCAGCTTGCCTTCATTTCTGTATGAATCACGTGTTGCATCTTGCTCTGCTCCTAGCTGAGCACCCAGCTGTGTTCCCTGGTGAAGTGCTAAAGGGAACCAGGGCTCTTGCTGCTATGTGTGGTCAGGGGAAAGTGGAGGGAGAGGCTACAGGACATACATACAGCAAACATCAAGTATTGCATCTGGATCCACATGAATGTGATGCAGCACAAATCAAGTGGTAGCTACACTCTGAACATTTCTGTTGCTTACAGTGAAATTTTTTCATTAAAACTTTTATATCTGTTTAAATTTCATTAATGAAACTACATCTCATAGGGCTTTGTAATACCTAATTTTTCTCTTCAGTTCTTACTGCCCTAGAATGGAGATTCCTGCTCAATTATAAAAATAGCATTGTCAGCAATGATTAAAGTTTCTTATTAGGTATTTCCATTAAGAAAATTTCAAATTATGAATGTTTCACATTGTTTTTATAGTTCAGTGCTAGTGTTACTATATAGCAAAGAGCCATTATATTTTGCAAAATACTAAAACATGTCATCCAAGTTGAAAAAAATTCTGGGACATTGTCAACATTTCCTGAAATTTCAAATATTTACTAGGATTTGTTGGCTGGCATAACCTTGCATCTTCAGTCTTTCAGTTTTCTTAGCAACAAATATAAGTATATCCTGAACACTATCTAAAAGCATCCAAAGTTATGGATTGTTCGCTGTGAAAATTGAAACATCCTTTCAGCTATTGGGATGCCACAGAAACTCAGGAAGCTGATTCTGCCAATAGTCATGCCATTTTTTTCTTCTGGTAGAGACTGTCTATACTATCCGGAACTTTTCACCAGCATCACACATCAAAAATAAGAATACTTTAATTCTTAATTAAATCTCTTACCAAAATTTCTAAGGACCATATACTTTTCCAGATGTATACTCTGTCCTACACATGGGTTGTAGAGCAGTGTGTTAAGTACTTTGGCTATGGATTACGTTATAATGAAATAACTGTGCAGGTGGAACCTGTATGTGGCTGCAACTGTCATAGTATAAAAGGGCCGTGTCCATCTTCCCTAACAAGAGGAACTTCACATGTGGAAAGCAATCTTGCTAGCTCATCAGAGTACAGGGTTTGAGCTGATTAAATTAAATCAATGTAATTAAGCTTAAACTTTTGTTTGTAGACAAGTCTTAAGCATTGCATGAACACAGACCAAGAAAAAAACTTGCTTAGTTTACAAAACAAACTGTTAGTTGCAGTCTGTCATACAGATAGGGAGAACAACTTATAAATAAACTTAATGAGTTAATGATGCAACTCTTCATGTGTTAAGGAGGGTAAGAGATGTCCTGGGAAAGCACTGTGAATGTTAATCTTAGGCACCTGAACCACTTTGTTGAGGTTACCTCACAGAATTTTTTTGTGGCTAGTATGCAAAAGCAGTAACAGCAAGGAAGTACAGCTTTCTGCATTTTTTTCTAGGCTTTTTTCTATTAGCAGATGCCTTTCACTCACCAAAACTTTAAGTTCAAACAAAGGTTCTTTAATTTTAGCAATGATTCTTCAGAACATCCAGGGATTACATATAATAGATTGTGCATATAGCATGAGCAAACAAGGCATCAATAATAACCTTCTAGCATGGTTTTATCTGGATGTACTGAATTACAAGAAAAACAGTTTTGGATTTTTTCCTAAGTCTCATGGATCATAGATTGCATGTTTAAAAGTGGAAAGGGAGTAACTAGATAAAGGAAAAGAAACAACATAAAAAGCCTTAAGTTTGCATGAGTTACGCTGTGCTGAAATCCCGACCTCAAATCAATAAGAAATCCTTTATCTGGCACATATTGAGGGATTATAGACTCAACATTTTCGAGGATGTGTTTGAACAGCATTGACATCAAAACCTTTTGAAAACTCCAGGTGGATTATGAACTGTGTACTGTTTATATCTGTAAGTATAAGCAGCTGAAGAGTTGTTTCGGTCTGTCTATGCTACAGTTTTGCAAGTATGCTATGTTTATTTCTTAGGAAATAATTATTAAGGAGCAGGGGGGTGTTTGTGTTTGTCAAATGGTTAAGGCATAAGGGCTCAAGAGGTCGGATTTTCCTTGCAGTTTTGCTACAGACATTCTTTGTGGATGGGGTAAATCAAATCCTCGTTCTATACTTCTGTTTGTCTGTAGGTACAGCAGAGATGGTATACTGGCAGCACTTGGTGGGTTATTACAATATTTGTTTTATTATATTTGACAGGTGCATGCAATTACTTTTAAAAATACAATATGTCTGCTTTAAGTGTTGGGATTTGAAAAACATTTCATATTGCCACTCTTCCAAAAAGGAGGTATCTCTCAGTAATCTATGCTGAGTGAGGCTGAAAACCTCGCTGATGGCACGCTGCCGAAGTAGTTGTGTTTTACATGTAGTGATACAGGCTGATAATTGCATTTTAAACTGTTTAAACTTTTTTTTTTTCCTGTGAAGAGTGTAAAGATGCTGAACACTTCAATGCAATAGTCATTAATTTGGGTGAGTTATATAATGCATTTTAGGACATTTGGAAAAATTGACATTTGGATAAGTTGTCACCATGTATTCTGAGATTTAAGAAAAGGAATAGATCCAAATGTGTATTAAAGCCTTAAAAAAAAAAAAAAGAACATGAACACAGAAGGGAAGGAAAATGACTGCAATGAACAAACCATTGGACTGTATCTCGCATGTTATAAACTCAGGAAAAAGATATGTTATTTCATTTAGGAGACACCCATCCAAGAAAGCCTTTTGGAGTCTGCATAGTGTCCTGGCAATTCTTTTAACAATTTTAACCCTCTGTTCTTAAACATAGAGAAATGTGGGGGACCTGTACTTGTAAAAAGGGAATTTAGATAATGAATGTCTATTATCTTCTTGATATTTAGGAGAAGAATTGTTTGTGTATTGAAAAAAAAAAGTCTGTGTGATACGCTTCTAGAAGGATGCTTACAATATTCTTATAATTAGTCTTCTGTTAATTTTCATGTCAAGTGCAGTAGCAAAGAGACTTATCAGTGGCAGCAATCTGGTTAATACAAATCAGGAGAACTGTAAACTAGTGAAAGTAAAGTAGAAGAGTCCTAGATCTGCTGTTATAACATTGCTTGTGTTGGGCAAGTCTATGTATTTTATTTCATACTTGTACTTTCTAGTTTTAAATGAATATTCAGTGTATTCTTGAGCATCACTGAGAAATTGGACATTTAGTTCTGTTTTAGAGTAATGGGACAGAAAGCAAAAACTTTCTGGTTTAAGGAGTGACAAAGTTCAAACACATTTAACTTGTGATCAGGCTTTAGCATGTTCAAGGCTGTGTAAGGGGAGTTTATTTGGAACTGCTTATTGTTCTGCCTGATGCCCTTAGTTGACAAGAAAAGCAACAATGAAATTTCTACTGGACAAAAAAAAGAACATAATATACAGTTTGATGATAGATAATTTACAACAGTGGGCAAATATACCTGCAGAAATGCAGCAGATGAATAAAGATAGGTTATATAAAAAATAAAATCTTACTTTTTGTTGAAAGACGGTTCTGAGTTTACCTGTCAGGAAAAGTAGGTACAATGCTGCAGAATCCTTTCAGGGCTTCAGTGGCTTTAGTACTATATGGAGCTCAACAGAACAGTTTATCTTTTTTTAGCATGTCCTAAACAGTGTTGCCATTATTTTTAACCATCATTTTGTGAATACTTGGCCTTAACAGAAGTTTGATAACTGTAATGGTGATACCTGTACACATTTGAAGCAGAATGAAGATGTTGACCAAAGGTTACAACAAAGGTGGTGAGAAGGGAAGCTTTGTCTGAAGTCGTGCTAAAGCATGGTGCTGGATCTTGGAGTGGACTTTGCTGTCCTCACTTCCATGAGTGTTTTGACCTTCTCTGAGAATACATCTCTACTACTGATCAGTTTTGCTTTGACTGCCACAAAACGAGTAGTTTCTGTCCTGGAGGCAAAGCTTGGGATTAGAGGAACAGCAAATGAAAGAGAGCATTGCACAGTCTGACATAGGAAGAGGTGTGTCAGAAAGACCATAAAGAACCCAACTTCCCCCCCTGCCTGTGCTGGTCACTGGTAGCTCTTTTTATAACAGGCACTCACTTGTAAGTGCTAAAATGCTGTTACTTGGTTTTATTTATGCAGGTATTATTTTTGAGATTATAAAAGTTTAGACACTTAAACAAATATATATATATCTATTATTCAGATATAGGAAAAAGGTTTAGTTTATATTATTGGAAATCTGCTGAACAAAGGTTTTTCCTTTAAAAAATATCTATAGTAAAACTAATGCCTGCATTTTTCTGAGAAGTCTGAATTAACAGCTTGCTAGCAGGAAATGAGTGTGATCAAGCAAGGGTTTTTTTTCTTTTTTCAAAATGTTTTGATTTCTTCAGGAAGTATACCTATCAATGTGTCTATTTATTATATATGTATTTGACTTCCTGTGTCTCCATGCATATAAATATACATATATACATGCATGTGTATAACCCATTAAGAATTCAAATGTGTGTGTACTCCAATACAATTATTACTGTGCAGAATTTTAAGATGTCAAAGGAAATTGCCAGGTCATATTTTCTTCCTTTACTCACTGGATGAAAATTTCTTACTTTAAATTTCCTTCCATAAACGCTGAGTGAAAGAAAGCTATTAGCAACAAGAGACAAGCTCACATTGTCAACTTGACAGTTTCTTACTTTAAATTTCCTTCCATAAACGCTGAGTGAAAGAAAGCTATTAGCAACAAGAGACAAGCTCACATTGTCAACTTGACAGGTGATGCTCGGGAATTCCTGCTTAGGCTATTAATGATCAGATTTTAATTTGAGAAAGTGAGTAAAGGTCCTAAATGCCTTAACTCACTTTGAGACCTAAGGCCTGCAGAAAGGCAAGCAAAGCCCTGTGTATGCAGACAGGTTTCTTTTGTGTTAGAGGACAATGTGAGATCTGGTGTAATTTCTAATTTTGCTATGATCTTCCTCTGTGACCATTTGGTTACTTTCTCTTTGCCCCCACACTCTATACTTTAATTGAGGTTTTACATTCTTTCCTCACACCTTCTGTTTTTCTTGCCTGTTAAGCTTCAGGCTATTCAGGACAGAATCTGCCTTTTACTGTGCATCTTTTGCCTATATAAGTGTGCCTGGTATAATGAGATGAAGTTGTGGGTTGCAGTTTCTAGTCTTTGGTCATTTCATAACACAGCTAAAAATGGCTACTGTTGTAATGTTGGGGCCATAGAAACAGATTCTGAACTGTAGAGCTATTGAACAGCAATAGCATAATCTCTTAGAAATGTAATGAAATTAACATACAGACAAAGGCTATTTTTCAGTTTTTGATGGCGGTTTTGTCGTTTGTAACTTTGTTGTTCTTCAGCAACAATATAATCAATTTTGTTTTGGTTTTGGTGAAACTAACATTCACAATGTTACTAAAAGAACATTTTTTTAAAATACTTTATAGTTATTGTTGGTGAAAAAAGGGAAGGAATTCTAAATTTAAGGTTACTGATTTGAGGGTGTGTAACAATATATTGAAGTAAATTAAAGCTGCAGCATGAAAGGCAAATATTTTATTTTTGTTTGGGGGGGTTGTGATCCACTTTAATGAAGTCTCTGTGTGCAGCAGATACTTGGAAGCAAGGGAGAAAGTAATCGATAGTGAAACTGTTTACTTGATTTGTAGACCACCTTTCCAACTTTACTTCATAAACTTCTGGTCAGAAAAATTACTTGAAAATGTTTTTCTTGGTAAAGGCTAATATAATAAAGTACGGTGCATACTGGAAATATATCTATCTGTTATTTTTGTATGTTATGAGAAGCAGATTTGAACCGTAACTGTTTCCATCCAAAAGCACAACTTTTCAATATGTAAATAGGCAACTACTGTATTTTAATTACTTTAAAATTGTAAGACACCAAATGACAGTCTGTAGCTATATGTAATTTAATTAAGAAATGTTCAATCTTATAATTCCTGAGAAATGTGCAGAGTGTATGTATCCTTGAAAGTACTTTTAATAGTTGTGCAGGAAAAGATATTTATGCCTAATACAGGACAGCCTGCATGAAAAGTGAACCCTCAGTGCAGAACAGTTTTAAGTTTACACGCTGCCTGCGAACAACCTAGTTCATATTCCTGCATTGCAATTAGTTGATTTACAATCCTGGTAACAATTTAGGATGGAAGAATTTGTTGAGATTTTTCTTTGTTGTCCAGGGATTTAAGTTTTTATATGTCTTTCCACAGGAGAGATATGATTTTAAGTGAGTTGGACGGGCAACCTTAGTTTCTAGTATCTTGGCATGTTGATTATCTACTTCACAGTTTTTACAAGGCAATTTATACTTGCTGCACTGATACGCATTTGCAAACCTTACATTCACTCTGATTTTCTTTTTTTTATGAATTGCTTTTTTTTTGGTACCAAAACATCTAATCAGAAAAGGTCATATTGCTTAGGGTGTTACAGGAGGTGACATCCAGAAGATTTTAAAACATCACTGCTTACCCATAAATTCTCTCAGTGACCAATATCCAATAAAGAGGATGTCTGATACCATTAATGCATTACAAAAGGAAACCAACGGTCTCCCCCTACTAGTAGCCATATTTTGCATTTTAGCTAAGAAATGTGGTGGTGTTTTGGTATACTATATGTGATCTAGTAAATTAGGGTGGTTAATTTATAATTGTCTTATTGTATTGTTTTCTATATGCACATCATGATTTATTGTGATGGTAGGACTGTAAGAAAGCATACTGGATTGAAGAATCATGTGATACACATACACAGTATGGATAGTCACTGCAAAACATTGCCTGAGTCATCTGCTCTGAAGACTTCCAGGCTTCACTCAAAGGTACACAGTTGTATATCAACACATACTGATTAAAAAGACTATCAATTAAAATCTGGACACTCCACTCTGTGATGGCTAACTTAGACAAAATTTGTAGTTTCTAGGTTAAAATACTGTAGTTGGGAAGACATTCTGTGGTCCTTATGTTCTTATTTGTATGTTTTACTATCTTTCTGCTGTTAAGGAAACTCTGCTTGGGTTTTTTTGGTGGGGTTTTTTTGTTTGTTTGTATTTTTTTAATAAAAGGACTGTCTTGTCTCTGTGACAAATTCCCTAAGGAAACACATTCAGTTGTTGAATCTAATTAAGTCTAGCCACTAAGTGTGGTTGAATCCTTGAGCTGTGCTCTTACAGGCAGTTTGAGTTCAACCAACTTGATCTGCTTGACTAATGAGAACTCAGGTTTTGAAGACTGCTACCACATCTGTATAAACAAAGCAGATCAGAAAGACATGGGGTTTACAGGTGTTTCTACAGTTGTAGCATCAAAGTCCATGTTTTCTTTTCCCAACCTGAGAGGTGCCATCTATTCTTCCCCTTTCCAGATGTCTTTCCTTTCCCAGGGTGCTTTCTTCTTGTCCCTGAAGACAGAAAGTATACCATAGCAATACTGCTAACAACAACAAAAGCAATATCCATCCAAATTGGATTAACTCAAATGAGTTTACTTTTATTATCTTAAGCAGGGCAGGACAGTAATCAAAGCTTCAAAAATCTAATTCCTTACCTTCCCTCTCCTCAATATCTGTACATAGGGTCAGGGGACAGTCACATATGAAACTTTAATTTCTATGAAACTTTTCTTTCTAGAAAACTGTCATCCAGCAATTCTCCAGATCTAAGGATGGATTGACTGCATGTGAATTACTTCTGCTCACTTTTCTTTTTATTCCTTAGACAGCTGTTTTCCAGCATTTTCCTCTTTGACTATCTTTTACACTCTTTCCTTGCCACACTCCACAGCTGTCCTCCAGAAGCAGGCATTTTAACCCATCATGAGTTCAAATGTTTTTGTTAACACCTTGACCATTCTACTTAACTTTTGGAAATATTTTTATGTTTTCACAGAATGTAGCCTAGTTTCTTAAATTATCAGCAGAGGACCCTAGAACATCTGTAATTCAGTGTAATTACAGAAGGTAATACAACAGTGGGAGCACAAACGTTGCTGTCTGATAGAGGCCTTCATTCTGGGCATTTGGGGGAGTTGGGTGGTCAATATCAAACTTGCTAATCTTTGCTTAAATGTTTTCCCCGAAATCAGGTTTTTTCTTCCTTCCAACTAGTACAGGCTGCAGATGGGAAATCTAAACCTACTAACTAATATCTATTTATGTATGCAAAGTACATAAATAAATAAACTAATCAAATATCTCAGTGGTCTCTGTCAGTCTCCATGTAGCTGGCATACTGATCTAATCAAAGTTACTTGCAATTAGCCTGTTCTCATTCAGGAATTAACATGCCAATCCTTTACAGCTTCTCCTCAGCTTTTATCTGCAATTTCCAAAGCTTTAAAAAAAAAAAACTTTTACAGAGGATTTTTCTTAATATTGTTGCTGTAGTCAACATTCTAGACTTTCTTTTATTTACAGTGTTACTTTAATATTATAAATCTTTTTGTTGTTATTTCTCCTTGAATAAAGATTTTTATCCTTTCTTTTAAATTCAGTTTTCCAACACTTGATCGTGTCTGCATAGTGGCCCTTAGAAACTTGAGCTAGGGTAAATATGTTTGTTCTAAAAAGTTATATATCCTCAAATAACAAAAAATTAATTTTTTTGTGGATATAGGGTGGCAGAATTTGGATATTTGCACCGAGAAAAGAAGTCCGGTCTTCCTCACTATTAATTTTCCAAATGCTAGCTCCTAATTTTCTCGGTTTCATTCTTTTCCAATCCTTCTCAAGCTGTATCTGCCTTATCTTCTCATCTCCATATGGATTGCATTGCAAAAAGTAGTATGTAGAATAATGTGTTTTATAATGATGATACGCAGTCCTGTAAGCTATGAGTAATGCTTTCTGAAGCCACTGCAAATGTCTTCCTGTCAGCCCAAAGCTACACAATGAAGGCTTAGAAAGTAGAAATTTACTCAAAAATGTGGTCTGTATAGTTCCAGTACTCCAGTTATGAATGATTTGTACTTGCCTGTTACATTCTACAGAAACTCTGCTAGATAGCATTAAGACCAGAGGAGATTTTTCTTGCTGCTTGTCTCATTCAGTGTATAAGGAAGCATCCTGATTCTATTCTTTGGCATCTTGGTAATTTCAACTCTGTATACTTATTAATTCTATCATAGTGTTTTCAAAGAAAGTGCAGAGGTTTTGGGGGAAGCTTGTAAGCGGTCAGGCTGGCTCCAGCTCTGGGTCCATCACAGCTGGAGTTGATCTAAGTTTGGGCTGCCGTGCCCTCTGTTCTATTGCCTCTGGCTCTGAGTTTCCACCTTCTGTGCTGTCTTGGCACTAGCTTTTGTCTGATCATTCTGTGAATTGCTCCTTGGAGCTGAAAAGTTTTTTGTTTGGTTGTTCTTTTTTTTTTTTTTTTTTTCCACTTTTGTGGGGTTAACTTCCAGACCAGTCACCTCCCTGAGCTGGCTCCTGCACACTTATGTGGGCGTTAGTGCTGATGCAAGGGAAAGAGTAGAAATGCTTAGTTGTTGGAGAAAGGATGGCAGGCAGGGCTCTGTCAACCTGAACATTTGTTGGCTTAAGTTGCCATAGGATTCCACCCTCAGACTGCCATTCCACTCTTTCTGTAAGGTGCTATAATCTCCATCCCAGCACCCGTTCACTCACTGCTGTCCCCTCTTGTGCCAGCACTAGATTTTGTGTAGCTGCGCTATTCCACACAGACCCGCTCTCTTGCGCCCCCAAATCGAGCAGTTTCTTCAGCTGACTGAGTATGTAGCCACTTAATGTAACTGCTGGCAGTGAGAATGGAGCAAGAAAAGTAAATTCTGTGATGCCAGCCATTAAGCCGTGTAAAGTAAGCATAGAATTTCAGCTTGTGAAGTATATATATTGTATTTTACAAATTAAACCAATCTGTTTAGCCTTGATATGACTTTTAAGAAGACTGTTCTTGAATACAAAATTGTTTCCCCCACCTCATCCAATACACTGTTCCAAATTTGACATGTCTATGTCAATATAAAGCCCAGATCTGGCATCTTTCATATTTCAGAAGTTTATCGTGTGTTTTTATACATATATAGATGTATTCCCATTTGCACTTTTTTCTGCAGAAAATTAAAAAAAACCAAACCCAAACAATAGCATTATGAAAAATAGGGCTTTAAAGGATTTTTGTTGGAAAATAATTTTACATGCTTCTCTGAAGTGTGCAGCTGAACTCATAAGGAGGAATAGGTGGTTCCACATATGGTGGAAATGATCACTGTTCCTTTACATAGATGATGGTCGGCCTTGAGATTCCCATTCTGAAGTAACACAAAGCAGGAGAATGACAGAAGGTAAATGTAAGACTAGACAAGGGTTGCAATAGCAATGCAAGATAGAATTAATTTAATTTGCTTTAGTCACTAACTGATAGCTATCTACCCTGAATTAACTGTTTCTAGGTGCTTTTTAAGTCAGGAGAAAGGAACTGAGTCCTCCAGTGGCCACTTTGTTTCTTGTACTTCACTTATTCATGGGCAGAACATGCTATGGAGTTACCTTCTGTTTATATGTATTTGATTGTAAAGGAATTCTACACAATAACTACACAGTTACTTTTCATTTCCTGAACTCAATATAATTGAGCCTCATTGTTAGTTTATCAAATGCACAAAATTTTATCCCTTTAAGTGTGGAAAACCTTTCTATGACTGGCAGCTTTTTTGTATTAACAAACATTATTTCATCAACTTAGCAGTTACTCTTTACACAGACAGAGCTACATTTTAAAGAAGTTCTGAACTTGTAAGAAGTGTAGTGATTTGACCCAAACAGAAATTTTAAGTAAATATTTGAGAAAGCGTATAATTTTTTAGTTTCTCATTTAAAAAAAAATCTAGAACAAAATAATGCTGGAAATTTAATTATGGTTTTGTAATAGCTTCTTTATTGAACTGTTTATTGAGTTGTTTATTTTGTCCAGTGACTGTGTTCATGAAACCTTAGTAATTTTTTGAAGTAAAATTTCCAAGTAGCATAAAGCTCTAGCTGGCTAATAACAGGACATCTTCTGCATAAGTGTACTAAAAAAAGAAAAAAGAATCCAGATCTTAAGGAGTAGTATCTCTGCATCTAAAGGACAAGAGTCTGTATCTGAATGTAAGTATAAAAGCTGGAAAAGATTGAACATATGTTATTTCCCACCAGCACAATATTAAATGCAATTATTTTATTTCTCCTAAAATCTTGAATATATCTTGCAACACAACCTCAAAGAGTCCCCTGCTGCTGTTGATTATAGTGAATCCCACTTCCTGCCACCCAGTAAGTCTTTGCAATTTTCTCTTTTTCGCCACCCTGTGGAGATAAATAATGTATATTAATGTGAAAATATCAACAGTAAAATCCCTTAATATTCTCCACAAAATAAAGCTTCTCTCTAAATCAAAGGATTTATATCCTTCATTAATTTTTTGAGAAAAAAGAAAAAAGTTCTTCATGTAAAGGCTTTGAAAAGTTTGAATCTCACTCTTAGAAAACAAGTGTGCCAAATACCGTATAGGAGAGGGTTGGTTTTCTTTAGAATTGAAAAAGGATTCAGTATGGTGTACTACATTTAAAACATGGAGTTTAGTCTTTTCCTATTTCAGTCTTTCATCAAATAGGCCTTAACAAATCCTTTTTTACCTCTTTTGGCCCAGTACCTTAGAAAGTATGTCAGAGTATTTTGTGTTGGTTTTAGCAATTGTTATCTGTGTGAGTGCAATAATTACGAAAGATATTTTGTATAAGGTCTGTCATGTGTGGATACTCTGATGCGTGCATTCAAATCTAATACATTGCTAATTCCACATTCAACTCTTCCTACTTTTGTACATTACAAACCATAACACGACGAATTTTCTTTGCAGCTTGTGAGTTCTTAAAAGAATGAGGAAAGGCAGAAGCTATGACCCCTTGAATACTGCTTTACAATGTAGACTTAGATTTCAGTGCTTCAGTGAGAAATTACCATACAAATGAAATTATTACTTCCTTGTCATAAGAGTTGGGGGTTGGGAGGTGGGGGGAGGTGTGACCATATTGATTCTAAAGTACTTTCCTTTTTCTCAATGTATTTTTATTTTTAATTCCAACTTCCATGAACAGGGCCTCCTCTGCTGAACACTGTGAACATTTCTTAATTAACTAAAAAAACCCAACATAAAACCAACACCAACTCCCCCCAAACCAAAACCAAAAAACTCGAAAAAAACCCCAACCCACCAACCAAAACCTTAAAAATAAAATGTTTACCTTGGGCATGGCTTTATATTGCATAAATTAGAAAGCTCATTGAAAGACATGTTCAAAGCAGAAAAGAAGAAAAACTAAAAAAATAAAACCCCACAGAACAGAAACTTTAGTCACAGACATTTCAGAAGCTAGTCTGAGAAAGCTAACCATTCCATATTATTAAAACATCATCAAATTAAATTAACGGCAAAATACTGACACAGAGGCAAATTGTGTCCCCTCCTCAGTGGTTGTGGCAGGCCAGCGTTCAAGGACCCAGCCAGTAGTATTATTTCTGTGGGAAGAAGGGGAGGGAGGAAGGAGGATACCTTTTGTGTCTCTGGGCTGGGGAACACAGTACTAGAAAAAAATAGGCAGTTGTGAGCTGCATTGTGTTAGCTGGTTTGGCACTTCACATTAGTGCAATGCCAGTGCAGACTATTACAGACTCGAACTACTGTTTCCTTCTTTTGTCCCTGTCTGCTCTACCAGTAACAGCTGCTGGGAAGGTATTTTCCCTGTGGTATTTTTTGAAAGGTATACAAAATATTTTCAATTATAGCTTGCTGTTGGATTTCTGTGTAAATAATTTGTGTTATGGTAAAAACCCATCCCAATCAGGAAAACTGTTTGCTACTTTCAGCCCCAATTCTATAAACATTTATATGCATGTTTAGTTTTAACCATGTGAGCAGTGTCCATTTGGGTGAAGTTAAGTATGGCTGTAGCTGCAAGTTAGAAACTTGACCTACTTTGCATATCATTAGTCTGTAACATAATTTTAGTCCAAGAGAGTAGCCTATAGATGGGAAGTCTGAGTTGCGGAAGAGTCCATCGAAGAAATGAAATCTAGCCAACTAATATGCATTAAATATTTTTGTACTTTAGTGTAATAAATTCATTCACAACTGAGTAAGTAGTTGGAATAGCATAAGCATTAACAGAAATTAGAATTTATTCAGTGTCTGAGGTAAAAACCAAAACCAGCATGGATGGTGGCAGCACACAGGTGATTTTGTGAGTATCTTTTTATGATTAAAACTGAAGTTTTTTGAATAACTTTACACATCACAAAGAGGTTTTTCTTGTTTTGAAAATGTAAATATGATAAGACAGCAAAAATTTTTAACGTCAAGTCAGCTATGCATCCTCTTGCTTGTACCAAAACATTTTAACAGCAATACTTAAAAAAAAATCCTTCTATTGAATGTGATGTAGGACTTTAAGAACGTGAAGCCTGAACCTCATTACTGGGTTGTATGGGTATTTTTACACATTATCTATTCCATTAACTTAGTTCCTGATACTGCAGAAGTTTATATGCCTAGAATTATACAGAGTGAATAATTCTATTAGAGTAAATTGAACTACTACAAATGTGTGAAGTGAAACGTGCATATGAGTCTTTGCAGGGCTGGGACTTTTAATGGTAATCTTGTTACACATAAATATAATTGATATGTGAGGAGTCTTTTATGAATCGAGTCTCCCAACTGTCTCTTCTCTCCATGTAGAGAAATAGAGTAAGACGATGAGAAGTCCAAAAAGGTTAGGCCCCAGCATTTCAGGACATATGCCTACATTTGCATGCATCCAATATAAGCAGATATGGATCTATCTAAATGGAGCTCGAAGCATGCATTCTTTGAATTTTTTCTACTCAAGTGACTTGGTGTAAGTGACTTGTTCAAAAACACTCTGTAGGTTTGTAGCACAGCCAGGAATAGAACCCACAACTCCTGACTCACAGTTATAGACCAGATTTCTTCTTAAATTTGTGTGAGAAGTTAATTTGCCGTGTTTCTGTATGAGAGGGACTTTATTAATGTGTTGCTACCTTCTAGAGTTTCATCATTTTCTTGATATGATCCCATTCAATAAAGGTGTAGAACTGAATGTGGACTTACCCTGTGTAGATGCAGAGCATCTGGTTTATACAAATGGTTTCCCACCAAAAAGGAAAACTTGGAACTGTCGATTTTTAATGCACAGATCTTGTGCTGTTGCAATGTTAAGAAGTCCTTGTTGTTATGAATGTGCATTATGAGTATATTGTACACAGTCCTGGTATGCAAATGTGTAGCATTCAGAGAAGTGAAATAATTCTGTGTTATTATTATCTTTGTAAATTGCATCTTAAGAGTTTGTTGAGGACTTTATGACGGCAGTTTTCTGTAGTCACAGCCATACAGCACAAAGTGTTTCTTTCATTATTAACAATAACCGAGCCAATGAAAATGCTTTTAAATATACACCAGACAAGCAGTTATCCAGCTCTTCCTTCTTACCATCCACAAACCATCTTTTAGCATCTTATAAACGAGCATGTAAAATAGCTTTGTAAACATCTGCTTTTCATTGTTAATTGTCAGGGAAAACTAGAGATTTAAATGCTTCTTTTGTAGCATTCCTTAATCCTATCAGAAAGGACAGCTCTAGATGCTTCTCCTTTCTCACTGCAGATAGCTTCTCTAGGCTGTGAAGGTTTTTTTTTTCTTTTCTTTTCCTTTCCTTTTTTTGTTATTTTTGTTTTTAATATTAATAGTTTTTATTTACTTAGAAACAGCTTGTTTAGTGTCTCACTCTGAAAGGTCTTGCATCTTCTGGTCTGTGTGACAACTCAGTAAATTTAAACAAAATATACAATGTAATTAATGATTACTGTGTAAAATATGGTGAAATCTGCATTTTTTTCTCATTAGGGTCTGCTCAGTATTTTCTTTCATGTATAAACTATCAGATTAGGCACTGTATCATACATAAGCAATGAGAAAGCAAGAGTATATGTGCATACTGTCCTATAACAGAAAAAAAAGAAATAAATTTTATACTGCTACAATACAATTATTTTTTTAGAAAAAACACTGCTTTTATTTTGGTTAGCTTTTCTGTTCTAATAATCAAGTCATTACTGTCAGTTGAGTGTGTCTGGCAATGATTTACTTAAGGTAGCATTCATAACACACAGTAGCTGCATTATACAGGAAAAATAAATCTATTCATGTTACATTTCCTACCTTTAAAGATTTTTTAAAATCTTGTATTATGGTCCTGGATTTGTAACATTTGACATTTTGCTTCTTGCACACACAAAGAAACATTCAAGATTTAAAACTATTTCATGTTTTATATCCCTTGACCAGGAATAAATCTTTTTTTACATATTTTTCCAAATCTGCTTCATTGGGAAAATACAATTTTTTTTCCAGTTAGCTTTTTTCTTCTTGTTTTGGTATTTTTTGAAGTCAAAATCTGCTTTAGTTTCTCCAGCTCAGTTATAGTTTTAAAATAATTTAGAATTTTACCTATTTTGTTAACTAGATAATAATTAAAGGGTACTGTTGCCTATTCATATTTCTGTTCCTGCTTTTCAGTATTTACTTCTAGAACTTCTTAAAAGAATTGTTACATGGACTTCAGCATCACTGGCATGTAAAATTAATTGAAATAACATATTGTTGCAGTTTCTATGACAACCATATCATGATGCCGATGCTCTCAAAAATTTATAAACTGCAATTTCAACTATGCTAATACCACCGAGTAGAGTTAACATTTGATTACTAAATATTGTTATAAGAATTAAGCTTTCAAACTTCATTTTAAAAAAATAATCATTAAAAGGTGCAGGTCAGGTCAGTTTTCAACTGTTTATGTTGGCTTTGTTGTAAAGGAGTACTAATTGTTTTAACATTTTTAAATCTAACTCTATATAATGTTGAAGAGCTTATTCACTCAAAACAAAGAGAATGTATATCATCAGTCACAAACTTTTAAATACAACATTCCAAAATAACTCTTACAGTGCAATCCACTGCAATAATTTACAAATAGTCTTGTTTTGCTAGTGCAAAGCTTAAAGCCAATTTATTGTTATTTGTATTGTCTTAGATGCTAAACCTCAGATGCTTGTGACATGACAGCATTGGTTCACTGGCATGACTTACATAGAGTCACAAGCATAAGCGTCTGCATGATCAGGCACAAAATTATAAACCCCCCAAAAATACATACTTCTATTACTGCCTTATTTTATTGTAAATGTTAAAAAGCTTTCCCTGGTAAGTTTTGGGGTTTTTTTCCATATTAAATACATACCTTTAGTATAATCATGTTATTCCATCAATCTGCAGGCTTTTAGAAGTTAGCTGATTTTAACAGTTTGACAGGGAACTCTATTACTCAGGCAACACTCACATTGGAGTCAATGAGTGTTTTACTTGAGTAAAAAATTTAGGACCAATGTAAGATGCCTTATTCAAGTTACTTCATAATTACATAGATACAGTGACTTAAAAACCAGTGAGTTTTGCTCTCAAAACATAGTTATTTTATTTGGTCTAACTTGCACTTATTAAAAACGTGTGTTTTATATTCAAAATGCATGATTCTCATGTATTAGACTTATTGATCATTGATTCAAATAGGAAATAAAACACCTTGATCTTTCAGTCATTTGTCTTAGGAAGATTCCAAAGCAGTCAAATCACATTTATTTTACTTCAGTCTTAAATTGGATATTACATTGGAAAAACATTTCATAGAATCATATGTTCAAATATGTTGAGATCATGTCGCGTTTTAGTTTTTAACAGTCTGAATACTTTCAGCAGTTTTACCCAATGTTCCTGGTTTAATAAGCTATATTTAAAAATTTTTTGAAAGATTTATACAGTGATTTGCTTCTTAATCAACTTTGTTGCAAAAAGTTACTACTGTGTATTTTGGTTAGAAAATGTAAAGTGTTCTAAGAGGTGATCAAAGGGAGGAGACAGTCATACCTATCCATTCAATATGCTGTCCTCCAGGCAAAATGGGACAATCTGAAACAACTTTTTACCCTGGAATTTCTTTGTAGACATTTTCCCTTTTTTTCTTTATATTTTCTAAAGAGCTTACCCTTACCAGCATCATCATTTTGATCCTCTTAATAAGAAGCATGCACTTTACCTGCATAGGACTTGAGCTTCTGAGTGAAACAATTGACAATAACACCAACCTACAAGATTAGGCCATGTTATCACAAAGCCACAGGAACATCTTAAAACCAATTCAATTTATAAGTGCACAGTGGTACTACTATAAAATACAAAAACACTGGCCTATCCTTTCATTTCTGTTTATGTGGCATATATATGCGGCTTAGTGGCGATGCATTTATTTGCAATGTGGGCCAATCCTCGGGTCAAAGACAGCTTTGTATATTTATTCTAGCCCTTGAGGATTTTGTTTTTTTACATAGTATCTTGTTTGTAGCGTGGTAGTTAGTCAGGATCTTTAAAAATTGTGCTTTGTTGTTGGGATTATGTTTGGGGTTTGTTTGGGTTTGGGGGGGGCATAAAACAAAAATAAAACTATTAAAAAATACAGTAAAGTCTATACGTATTATGTTGAATTCAGCATGTGCTGTCAAAATGGGATGTTGCCAGCGAAAAAGAAAAACACCATGGTGGGCTGACAAACCCTTACAATGGTTCATAGGGGTTTGCAGTACTCAAAGGTTTAGCAAAGGTTTTTCTGTGATTGAGATTCTAAGGAAAAATATTCAGCAACTTTCATGTTTATGTCACTGACCTACGATTTATTCTGGGCTGTAATACAAAATAGAACTACTGTGGGCTGTAAGGGGTCTTCTAGCACGTGTCTTCCTCCCACCCAGTTCCTTAAACGTGTGGATGGGTATAGATATCCCAGTGTATCTTTCCATCCTTCCTTATTCACAGGAGTGCTCAGCTGTTCCCAGCTGAAGCTGGGAATATCAGTATATGTGAGGCCACACAGGTGTATGCTCAAAGAAGAGATGCCTTAGTATGATGGTGATTATTACTCTGTCTCTTGGGTGTTTCTGAAAAAGTACATTTAAAAACATTGTCAATGTTGAACTGGTTTTTTTATATGTCAACTATGTTTTATGGTCCTCCTGTTATATAGAGATGGGAGTAGAATAATTGTAAGGATGACAGGTAGACAAATCCAGCTGTTAGGTGAAATACCCAGAGTAGGAGGCACGTTTCAGTGGAAATACTTGCACCTTCCACAGTCACACTACTATTTTTCTTGTTTTCTTTTTTCTCTGTATCTACAAAACATCAGGTTTTCAGTCTTTATGTGATTTCTAATCACAGCTGAAAGCAATTGCTTTTTAAAAAACTTATTTGTGTTACGATTCATTTGCAGAGCTTACTCTGCCAGTGCAACTTGTAGCCAAGAGTTTGGCGACTTCGACTTTCCCTGTGCAGTCAGTGCTTTTTCTGGGTGCCAGAGTGATGAATGCTTTCTGGTGGCTGGGGAAAAGCATCAATCCCCTCAGCTCCTAACAGTCCCATGAGAGGACCCCTTCCTTCTTTAACACTTTTTGTGGAAGCAGGGCTAAGAAGTGCAATGCATTGTGATGCGTCGTGCCCCTATATAACAGGATCTATCTCCTATAGTGGATCCATTCCTCTAGCTTTCGTGTACCTGAAGCATGCCTAAGAAACTCACTGTGCTGAGTCTTGCCCACAACTTTTAGCATTGTCACCCCAGGTACTGTTCATGGGTCTTAACAGGCTAGTTGTGTGTTGGTCGTCCGTGTCTGCCCTCCCCCCCACCCCCCATTAAAAAAATGAATCAAGTATAGACTATAAATTATAAACCCAGCTTCTGACTTCAAATCAACTAAAAAAAAAAAAAAAAAAAAAAAGGGAAAAAAAAAAAGATAGAAGCAAAATCTTCCCGGAAAGCCTGGGCAGTGCAACTGGTCTGATTGTGGCTGGAGAAGGAAGTAGAACGAAGATTGGCAGAGGAGTTAGAAGTACTCCCTGGCACACGCTCCGGGAGGCAACTGCCTTTGAGCGGGGAGGTCTGAGGCGCTTCGCTGAGAGCGCTGCCGGCGGGAGGAGAGGGGCCGAGGTGCGCTTTCCGCGGGCCGCCAGGTCCCCTCCGTGGGGACGAGTAAGGTGCTCTCAGCCCTGGTGAGAAAGGCAAGGGAGAGGGACTCGGGGCAGACGGTTAAGGAGAGCGCTGCTGTTGGGGTTTTTTTTCTTTGTGTATTCCCATCTCCTTAAATTCGCCCTTAATTCTACCCTTCCTTCTCTCGCCCGTGAGAGCGAGCGAAGGAGAGTGTGCGTGTGCTCGGCCCGGAAGCCCCGGAGCGGAGGAGGCTGCCGGGCGGCGCCCCCGCGGCGGAGCCAGGGACCCCACGCCCACCGGCAGCGGATTCTTCGATGACTTTCGCGCTGCCGCTAACGCTGTTTGTTTTGCTTTGCGAAGTGCTAATCCGAGAGCTCCTTGGCAGGCGGTCGCTCTCGCTGCTTTATTTGCACTCGCCTCACGGTGGCGTTTTAAGCACATAAACAAAGCCCAAGTGAGCGGCGAGTGTGTTTTCTAGTTTACCCTTATTAGAATAACAGTTCCGTTAATGTTTTGGATAAATCAACCCTGTCTATTAAAGCGGTTCAAGTACAGGAGATGCGCGATGCTCTACGTCAGTGGAAGGTGTTTTAATCTTCCCGGACGGCACAAAACCCGGATGAATTAGAGCGAGAGCCTGTGTCATCCTGTACAGCACGGTCTCACCTGGGGTTGGGGTTTTTTCCCCCCCCTGTCTCTCTCCTCCCCCAGTCCTCACTAGAAGTTTACAAAGAATGTGATTGAAAGTGTAAAGCAGCTGATGCCGACGTTAAAACTCCGGCTTAATTTGAGTATAACGATCTGAGACACAGCCCTGAGCCGCCGCCCTCGTTAATACAGAAGCATGCCCCTGGGACCAGAGTTACCCGGAGAGAATAAGCACAATATAGAATCATCTTACCTCCGAGCCGAGAAAGCAACGTTAGAGATAGGAGAGGGCAAAGTGTGGCTCTCCTCCATCCTACCTCGGCCGGTCTGTCGCAGGGCTCCGACAGCGCTGCCGCCGCCTGCCCAGCTGGGATCCGCTCCCCAGCGTGCTCCCCCCGCCCCCCGGCAGGCAGTCCCCAAACTCAGCCCAGCACAAATCCAGAAGTCAGGGGCAGCGTTTCGAGTCAATCCGTGCCGGTGCAAATCCCCCATGGCTTCTCTCCGCCAGAGCGTGGAACAAAATTGCCGGTTACCCTGAGTTTCTGTCAGGCTTTATTGGCAATCTAGGAGCAGGTAAGGCGGCTGCTGCCTGCCAGCGATTCCCGTTGCACTTGCAGAGAGCAGCAGAAGCCGGTGGAAGTGGGAGCGGGAGTGTGGTCTGCTCTTCATTAGGGAGGGGGGAAACGGACCCTGGAGGTGATGCAGTGAAACACTTCTGTTTCCTTGCATTGTGTTTGTTAGAGATCACGGGCGCTCTTCTTTTATAACATTCACTTCTAGCGTTTTCAAGCCCAACCGGAATAAGTTCCGATCCTCCCCTTTAGTTTACATTGGGGTTGTCAAAGGATTAAATAAATGAAACTTTATTTGACCGTGGAGTTTACAGACCCTGGGATCCCTGCGCGCTCTGGCCTTATTCTAATTCTATAGCGGTAATTACCCTTCGTTTCTTTAAGTGCAATAGATTTATTGCCTTAGAGACTATGCACAGTTTGATTGAATTATTCATTTTTTTTCTTTGGTGTAGACTGCATCTGGGGACTGATGTGACGTGTAGATTTTTTTTTTCAGGAACAAAGGGAATGTGGAAATGAAAGAGAGAGGGAGAGAGAGGCTGGCAGATGTGATGAGATGCGGTGAAGGTGTATCCAGCTTGGCACTCCCACTCCTCTCTTCTCCTCTCATTGCAGCCCTGGGTGACTCTCAGGCTAACACAAACAGCTTTTCTTCCGCAGCCTGCCCTCTGTCACTGTAAGTACAACAGCCTTCTCTTATCAGCATGCAAATTCCAGCCACTCACTACCTTAGCCTGGTGTTTGCACTTTAGATTTACAGAGGGGACCTTTAAAATGAACTTTCCGAGACAGGAAGGGGTTTTCATGTCAAACTTGCTTTTATTTTCTTTGTAAAAGTTTATGTGGTTTTTCCAGTCCCGTCCCGTGTCTCCCCCCCCCCCCCTTTTTTTTTTTTGAACGGGGGGGGCGGAGTGGGGAGATTGTTGCTGCCGGTTTTTGCTTCACTATCAAGATGATGCACAGTTTCAAATGAAATTAAAATCTGCTTGATCCTCTTTCCGCCAGGACATTACATTGTGTTGGCAGATGACGCTATAAGCAATTCAGAGGTTTTGTTTTCCTTAATACCTTTAGCTTTGGGCGTTATAAAATGCAAACGTCCTCTAAATTTTGAGGAGATCGCCAGAGGTTCTTGTTCGAGGGGAACTCGTATCAGCTGATGGGTTTGGTTATGAAGAAACGTGGAGTAATATGCTTCTGTCTCTCCTAACAAAACTTTCTCCCAATCGGATGATCAGGCTTTAACTTCTTTTCCTCCAGCTTTCTCTCAGATGCTGTTGATTATTTTGCAAAAGTTTCTCTGAATCTCTTTAGTAAGCCTATAAAAAGTCTTCATTGTCGGAGAGTGTCAGCAGAGGGAATTTATAAATATGCCTGTTAATTGTCCGGCATTAAGTGGGGGGAGAGAGGGGAATTTAGAATTGGGTGAATGACTCTTAAGGTGGAATTTCTTGCCCTTTGAATCAAAACTTCTGAGAATGTTTCACCAACTCTACAGGAGTTGTAGGTTTGCTCACTATGTTAAAGATGCGGTATGTAAAACTTAACACACAGGTTGCTTGTTGAATATTGCTTTATACGTATTACTTTAACGTACTTAATGAGAGAGACGGCGCAAAATGCAATGACAGCTGTGAACAGGTAAGTGCCCCGACGTGAACTGAGCGCTTCCGATCCCTTCCCTCTGCAAGGACCCACAGCAGTTCAGCATCCCTCCTCAACATCTGCCTGCGCTGGCTGCTCTGCCTGGTTTTAGCCTTAATGAAGCAAAACCAAGGGAAGTAATCTAAAACGCGGTCTTTAAACGTATGGTAACGCTAAAAGTAAAAGCGCTTTCTTGTTTCTCGGCACGTGCATACGTATCTATACGGCGGGTGTTCACTTAGGCAAACAAAGAGGGAACCACAATTACTCCTGTGGAGCGCACACACACACACATTTGCATACAATGCCCAAAGAGTCATCTTTTTCTACCGCGGAGAAGTTGTAGCTCTCTGGTACTGTGTGTAACATCTGTAACTTAATTGATATCACAGGGGAAGCAACAAGCTTGAGAGCATTTCTTGCGCTCCGTCTGAGAATGTGGACGCATCTCTGCGGTGTCCTGCCCCAGCCGAGTGTCATTATCTGCATAGGATTTTCGGGAGCGCAGCGAGATGCTCCCCCGATTTGGAGCTAGGTGGGCGGTTAGATTTATCTGACGCCTTAATTATCTCTTGTCCCATCGTACTTGATAAGGAGGACGCTACATTTGAGAAAGAGGGTTGTGGGTTGGTTTGGTGTTTTTTTTTTTAATTCCTGTTTATTTATTGAAAGAAAATAACTTCAAGTAACAATTTGATGGGGTTGCACACTCGGGCAGGATAGTTCGTCTTTGTATTCTGATTACATCTCTTTTTTTTTTCTTTTTTCCCCCTTTTTCGCGCGCTAAAGCTTCTACTTACTAAAAGAAGTCAAGGTGTTTGGTTGCAGCAGGTTTAAGCGTGTTACAAGAAAGTGTTAGTGGTCAATCACGGACATTCTTATAATTAAAGACTAGAAAGACATAGCAATATCTGGAAAGGCAGCTCTATCCTGTTGTTAAATACACAGCCCAGATAACTGCAGCAAGGTGAATACTTTGAATTAGCTGAACGCAGGTGAATACAAACTCAGTATTTACAGTCTCACAAATTACGCAGTCTCGGGCTTGTAGATTTTTAGTGTCTTTTCTTAAAATTGAAAGAATGCATGAAAATTGGCTACCATGCCCTCAGCAAGCTAATTTGATGGTAAAGCTTTACTAGATAATTTTAAAGTTCTGTTTCAAGGTGTTTGCTGCTTGCCGAACAGGACTTGATCGCTTCTTTTATTGTAGTGGAATTGCCAGAAGTGCTGTATAGAATAGGTCCGCTATTCCAAGAGATTCTGACTTAAAACTCATTTTCCCTGGGCTCGACAGGAACGATAGGACCTCGGATAGCAAGGTAGAGGATGCAGTGTGCACGACTCCAGTAGTGTGTTGAGTTTTACAGCTTGGAATGAAACAGAGCCAGATCAGATCATTCCTGTGCCATCACGTTAATGCTCGATTTTCATCACGTCCTTATGAAGCAAGGTTCATTCGCAGCGGGGCTGAGTGTGCTTCTGGGTCTAACCTATTCTGCAAATTTCTACTTGAGAGAGGAGGAAAGCGAAATCAGGCTTTCTCCTCATCTTTTTGGCCTGTATAAGTTATGAAGCTATTTTAAAATTAAAAAGTTTCTGTGTTACTAACTGTTCCAGGCGCCTTCTGGAAAATGGGGAGAAAGTGCCAAAAATACAGAGAAGAATCAACAACTTCACTCTCTCTCTCATTTTGTGGGCTTGAGGTTGCTTTCCGCACTCCCATCTTAACAACAGTTTAGCCTAGGTGTGAATAATATCAAGAGGGAGACTTAGCTTTGCAGCGCTGTTTGCCCACCTGATCTGCGGGCCCCTGACAGTTTGAAAGACTCTTTTATGTTTACCTTTGGCATGTAAAAATACAGCAGAGGGACTTTCTTGGTTTTGCAGTACTCCATGCCACTGGTTGATTTTCTCCTCAGCTCCTTATAGTTTTGCCTTCTTTCCCCCAGATTCCTCCCTCCCCCCCAAAAAAATTATCACTTCCAAGGGAGCGTGAGTTCCTAAATTGGTATTCAGGCTGATATTCAAGTCCTTATCTGTTGCCTTTTGGTAGGCAGAGAAAGAGATATTTATATATTGCCGCTGCTAAAATCTCTTGCCGTCGCCACAGGAATCCCAACTTCAGCTCGAGTCCGTCCTAAATCAGTTTTTCTTCTCGGGTCATACCTGTCTTTCCCTTATAACTGTGCTCACGTTTTACCTTTCTGTTGAACGCATCACTAAGTAGCCTGTGGACTCGGAGTGCCTTCTCCTTTCTTCTCTCCCCTTCCTCTCCCCTGGGTCCCTGTAGCTGGACTCCCATCTCTAGTGTAATTTATACTTTACATTTCATCTGGTTTTTACCCCGAACGGGCTCCTCAGAGTCCCATTTATCAACTGTCAGTAGGCGCTTGCTGAGTGCTTTCCTTCTCGTCCCCGCTTCCCCACCCGTCCTTCCCATGTCCTGCAGATAGTCTCTTTTTTATTATTATTATTATTTTTTAATTTGCGAGCAGGAGCCCGGTAGGACGTTTTTTGAAGCGTGCCTCCCCACGCACTCCCGAGAAGTGCAATACGCTGCTCCCCCCGCGCAGCTCCGGCCCCGCGAGCCGGCTCTCCCGGGACCCCCCCTCGCTCCCCCTCCTCCTTTTCCGGCCCCCGCCCGCCCTCGCACCCCCTCCCCGGTAACTTTCTAGTACCTTTCCTCAGCACTCCGAGCAATCAGTGGTCATTAGAGGAGAGAGGTTTAAGGTTTCATTTGTCTAATAGCAATGTGAGTGGTGATAGCTTCTCGGGGATGCGGCTGGCAGCCTAGGGTGATTTCACTTTCTGTTTTGTGCTCACTTTCTCTGCAGTTGTTGCTTTCCCCGCTCGCTCGCTGTCTCCCTCTCTCTCTCTTCCCCTCTCTCTCTCTCTCTCTCTCTCTCTGTGTTGTCTCATCTTGCCTGTGCTGTCTGGGCGGGGGAGCCCTGCCTCCTTTTGCCTTCTTCAGATCAATGCCCTGGCCACTCACTTTCTGATGTTGCACGACGGGAAATGCTTTGAATACTTACGACATGGCCGCTCACATTGATTGCCAAGATTGACAGCAGTAACCATCGCCTTCACTTGTTTCAGGAGGAAAAAAAAAATAATAATAATGAACCTGATTGTAAGCAAATCTCCAGGCAACCCATCCGCAAACTTCTAACGATCGGGATCCTGCACATCCATGGCCCGGAGAAACACCAGCAGACTCTAGTTAATTTATTTTATTTTACCGAATTACCATCCATTTATTCTTCTTTCTGTCTCCCCTTTCACCTCCTTCCCTCTTTTCTTCTTCTTTTTTTTTTTCTTTTTTTTTTTTTAATGAAAATTACCGAAGCGCGTTGCAAAAAAAAAAAAAAAGGAGGCTCTCCTAGTGCTTTGTGCCACACTGGATCCCGAGGAGGTAACCAGGAAAAAAAAGCCCTATTGTGTTGTATACCTGTTGTTTGCTGTGGTGTGTAGTGCTGCGTGGCTTGGTGGTGGCGGTGGTGGTTTAATGGGTTTTCGCTGGATTTATGTCGCTTTGCAGGAGAGAATCCGGTTCCCCCTGCGCTGTCTTTAATGGGTTGTTAGTTGCAATTGAGTGAAGCAGCAGCGTCCGGAGGTAGATCTGTTGTTTAGCTTTTAACATTGCTGAATTCACCCCTTCCCCCCGCCTCCCCTTGCACGATTATTTACTTTTATACCACGAGGGTGTTGGGGGTTTTTGAGTTTGGGTTTGTTTGGTGTTTTTCTTCCCCCCACCCCCCTTCTTCTTTAGGGGAAAGTAGTTATAGTCTCATCCCCGTGCGAGTTTCCGGGGCTGTTTGAATCCCGAGGTTTCCGAGACGTTAAGGGACCCCAATACCTTGAAATTACAACACTTTCTCATCCTTCCAGAGTAAAGTTTATTTTAAAATGTAGTGACAGATCAGAGTTGTATTTTAAGATCACCCACGGCAGGCGAACACATGGTGCTGGGAAGATATTGTACGTAAGGAACTAACACGAGAGGGAGAAAGAGAGAGCGAGGAAAAATAAAATCCGAAATAAATCTTGGAGAGCAGAGCGCTGCTGTCATTACTCCGAAGTGCTCGCGTGGGTTTCTCTTCACGGATAACCCAAGAGACACGGGATGGAGAAAAGTGAAGGGAGTTTAGCGGTGCTTTTAAATACTCCGTTAAGTTTGAGGTGGGTTACTGCTTTGAAGTTCGCCACAAATGAGTGCTATCCACGGAGCAAGGAATAATACAAAGCTACTGGAGTGGAGGTGGAAATGCTGGTTTTGGCCACACCGGGGCACTGTCCCGAGGATTTGCAGTTCTGTGGCGGCACCTTATCTCTCCAAGCAGAGGCTTTGGATAAAGTTATACTGAAAACTTTAAAATTGATATCGCACCCTAATTTGTGATACACGAGGGGGAGAAGGCGAGGGGGAGGGGGGGGGGGGGGAAGCAGTCCATCATCAGAGAGCTCTATTTACACCCGGCAAGGGGAGATGTTTGCCGCTTTGTGGCAACATTCGACTTGGGATTTCTTGCTGCCTTAGCTCTTTGCCGGAGGTCATGCAAATCGACCTTAAAAGAATGCATAAGCCATAAATTAAAATAAACCCTTAGCCAGAGGCTGATCCATAAGTAGACAATACCTAACCTGGACAAAACGGCTTCCTTTGCGAGCTGAAAAAAAGAATAGTGCCTAAACTAAATGCAAAGTAAGTTTTCAGGAAGTATTTAACTTACTACTACTACTATTGTTATTATTAATTATTCTTTTAAAATAAAATAGTGGCAGTTGCAACAAGCTAGCGTAGCTGTTTACAGGCAGTGCTGTAGAATATGAGTAAGGCAAGGTGTGTCTGTTGGAGAGCTTGTTCTTTTCCTGGCTTTCACTACCTTCGAAGCTGTTTGGGTTTTTGATTGGGAATAAGAAGCCTCTGTAACCGTATAAGCAATTTAATGTTTTATCTTGGATAATGCTGAAGAGTTTATGAACAAATCTGGGTTGCCTGCAAATGTCACATGCGCGCACACAAGCTGTGTCTGTATATAATAGTCTCGGGGCTTGGTTTTTTTTTCCCGCAGTTTTTGACAATTGTTCCATTCATGATCCTGAAAGGAATCATCAGTGGGAGCTAATGAGTGTGCCTCTGCGGCTTGCCCTGCTCCGGGGAGGAGCGGGCATCGGCGCTGCCGCCGAGCCCGCTCGTGTAATGCATGCACGCGTGTACCGGCGGCGGGGTCGCCCCTGCGTGAGCGCGGCTGTGTGTAGATACGTGAGAGAGAACATATAGGCGTGATGTGAGCAGGTACTTCCACGCGTGCATTAATAATTGAGCTGCCAGAGAGTTGCTCCTCTGCCGAGAGAGCTTCCCAGCTCTCTTCCGAGTCGTGTTGAACAGCGTTGAGCAGTTAACCCGCTTTGCAGCAGGGGCTGTGTGCTTTAGCAGAGCAGGGCCTTGAGGTCAATCAGAGACACTGATCATATCGATTTGATTGCTGTCTTTGCTTTCTGCGGACCGTTTCACGGTGGTGTTTGTTTGTTTGGGTTTTTTTGGAGGGGGGTGCGGGGGTTTTGTTTTTTGGGTTTTTTTCCCCTTTTTTCTTTTTTTTAAGGACGGGAAGGAGTGGAAGTAGCAACGTGAAAAGACAATTACTGTTGTGTCTGAGTGGCGGGGGGGCTGCAGGGGAAAGTCAGCCTGTGGGAGCCTGGGGACGACAGATTAGTTCTGTCCTAGGGGTGTTTCCCAAAAACATAGACGGTGAAACTTTCTGTGATAAAGTAATATATCTTCGCCTGCTGTTTATAGATAAGGTATATGTTTATTAAGCTAATTTAAATAGCCTTCGGCACACGAGCGGCACTTTGTTCCTACTGTTTTCTTTTACTCTCATTTTAACATTTTTGGGATTTCCATCTTCAGTGGTGATCGTGAGGGCAAAAGAACAGTTTAATCCAGTCTCCAAACAGGATTTCAAGTCCAAAAATTAACGAATTTCCCTTTCTGTATTCGTGTAATGGAGTAATTTTGAAACCTGTTTTGAGACTTTGACTTGACTTGACTTGTTTTATTGACGTGCTTGTGCCCACTCATTTAATTAAGCCATTATACCATAAAGTAAATAATGAGAATGAATGTGAGATATGTGCATGTAGTCTGCCATTATATACAAATATTTCCCTGGAAAAGACGCTTAAAAAACCTTTTTTTTCCCATCTTTTTAGCACATTTTGATTCTTTGGCAATGTCTTATTGCTGTTTTTTTGTTTTGAGCCAGGATATTTCGCGTGTTATATGCACGCTACTCTCGAATATAAACAGTAAGAGTACCTAGCAGCTCATTCTAGTAAAACTAAGAAATAATCTATTTATAGTGAGTACATTTAAAAGAAAATAATGAGGTCATTTGGAGTATGCTGCTGTTTGAAGTAGCTCGACACCTGGCAGAAACTGCATATGCGTTTTCTTCAGACTCTGCACTATCCATAACTTTTCCTTATAATACATTCTTGTGTTAAGTGAGAAAGGCTGTTTGTAAAACAATCCCCTGGCTGGTTCCAGTGTTGGGTGAAGCTGATCCTGTAATGGCATTTTGTTTTGAACAGTTGCTGTAGTTGAAGTTCCCTCATAAGGTAAGGTGGCACTGGGTCTGAAAGGAGGTCCAAATGCCACATTTATAATTAGACTGCCAATTCAGCACATTGTATCTATTGCTATACAGGGATATACTGCTGTGTCTGGTCTCTCAATAGACTGTATTCAGAATTAGCCAATTCAACTGCTTAAACTTTGGAGTCAAATTTAGAATAGGCAATGAGAGAAGGAAAGAAAGAAAACAATAATGCTTTCTTTTTTCCTCAGCTAGCTATTAAAAGCCAAAGAATATACGGAAACCAAACCAGGCACTGCACTTGGAATCAATGCACCAAGCCCAGCCTGGCCAGCCTCGCCTGCAAAACCATTTTGAAGCGCACTTCTCCGGGGGGGAGGGGAAGGTGAGCCCTGGGCATCGCTCCGAGCGCCGCTCTCCAGGCCGCTTCCCTGGCCGCCACCGCCGGACTCCCGCGGCCGTGGGGGGCGCGGGGGCCGGGGCCCGGCGGGGCGCAGCCTTGTCCCGGCCACGCTGCGAGGCCAGGGCGAATGCCCTGCTGCCGCCGGCTGGGGCTGCGGGCCGGTCGGGGACCCCAGGGCTGCCCCGCCGCAGCGCCCCAGCACGCGGAGCGACTCGCAGCTCCCTCCCCGGGGGTGGCGGTGGGGGGCTGCCCCTCCGTGCCCCCTCCGCGTCCTACGGAGCCGTGGCGGCTGTTGGAAGGGCTCCCGCCCCCCGTGGAGGGCGGGGGCAGCCAGAGCCCAGCGGGGAAGGAGCGGCCGCCGCCGGGGGACACCGCACCTCCCAGGGACGGCGGACCGCGGGCACCGGCTGCTGGCGTCTTCCCCGCGCTGTCCCCGGATTTACGGTTCCTGACTGTTTTTCTCCTGTCATACTTTTTGTTTCGCTCACCCTGATTTCGCCGGCCTCCTCCCCTAGAACTTTAATTCATTCCGCGCTGAGAATGTAAGAGGCCCTTTGGTCTGCAATCTCGCATCCTCTGCTAAATGCATTATTTTCTCTCTCTTCCTTGCAGTTCAGTACTGTGTCAGTACAGCTGGGAGACTTAACTGGGCTGCTTCAAAGCTCACTTAGTTCCTTTTGCTGCTAGATCGTAGGGTGCAAACTAGTGCCATGTGTATAATACACAGCATAAAGGGAGTGAGACAGATGGCTGTCTCTCCCTGCACATTACTGATTCTCTACTGAATTTATGTAACTCTGCTTCATTTTTTTCTTTCTTACCTTTACACGCTGGTGAAAGTGAGAAGAGAAACAAAGTGGAGCCCATCAGTTTCCTTTGTAAGGCCACTAGTGCCTGACTTGTAGAAAATGAAGGCAACTAACTTTGGACGTCAGCTATCACTTGTCCATTTGATTTTGTTCACAAGTGGGAACTGCCAGTGCTTGTTCCCTAGCCAGTGGTTTTTAATATGTGGCCAACAATTGTTGGTGGTCACTTCCAGCTGAACTACTTTTGCTCAATGGGAAAAAAAAATAAAATCCCTTTGGACAGGTTTTTGCATCTTTGATTGTATTTTTAGTTGAAAGCATCCATGTATGTTTGCAGTTCTTAGAGGCCTTGGTATATCTTGTGGTAATAAAGGCCGGAGCTTTGAATGATGATAGCAAAAGCAAATATATTTTTTTTTCTCAGCGGGCATTAGAAAGTTTCTTTAGTCATGACCTTATATCCACTAAATACTGTAATCACCTTGGGAGATATCACTTCAGGAAGCATATCCATGAATCTTTTACACTTGGTTTGATTTCCCCCTTAAAAGTGTTTAGATCACGCTAAAAAGGCTTCTGCTTAATTTATTTATTTATTAATTTCACTGAGCAAAAATTGCTGAGGAAAGAGAAGCCGCAGTGCACTTCCCTTTACACCCCATACAATGGGGTGATGTATATTTCTTTTTCCATAGTGTGACTTTAAAGATCAGCGGGCTGGTTTGGCAAGGGTTTTGTGCAATGACTAAGGTTTTAAAAGTTATGTAAATAGGGGTGTTTGTGTATATATAAGCTATGTCAACTGAAGTGATACAACGACATATTTTTAAAACATTTCAGTTAATATAGTAAATCACGGAGACAGAGCTTTGAAACATTTCTGCATGATGTCAGAAGCTGCAAGAGAAGTACTGCTTTATGATGTATTCGGTAGTTTGTATATAACTTACTCGTCAAGTATTAGCAGAACACAAAGGTGCACATTTCAAGTTTGTGCCTTACTAAGCTGATTTCTAGTCGCCTCTTTCAGCATCTCTTTGTGTATCGTATTTACACAATTTTCTATATTTTTACTCAGGTTGAACGGCAAGAATGAGAACTTTAGGGGACCAGTTATAGAAACACAGAACCTGAATTTCCTTTTATTTTATATGAGCTATTCAGAATTTTTTAGACACACAATTCTCCCACATGTTTAGACATGAATTCTTCCAATTCCTGTGTCACTACAGACCGTGACGTCATATTGTGAAAACAACAAAATATGGCAAAATGCTGTTGTTAGTACGGTTGTGAAGGGAGCTGGTGTGATGTCTATGTGAAATACGTGTGCATTTATTTAGATGTAGTTCTGTGCATAAGAGAGAGATCTGATAGACGTATTTGTTGGAAAGCAGCCGATTTCTACAGTGATAAAACTGGATAATTACATGTTCCCAAAGCCTTTTCAGCAAAGAAGTAGGTGTTCTTTTAAAACATTATTCTGTGGCAACAACAAATATTTGTGACATCATTTAAAGAGATTTCCTGCCAATTTTTAGTTTACCGTCTTTCAGAAAGTCCTGAGTTCTTTGGCATTGGTGAAACTGCTACGCATACCCATCGTATATTCAAGTATTCAGTGAAGTTTTAAATAATTCTCTTTCAATTAGTAGAACAGGAACCTGAAAAATGGATTTTCTCTGAAAGAAACAAGAATCAGTACATAGATATTTCTTTCCTCCTCTTGTATATTTTAAAATACTCACACCAGTTTTGTGTTTACTGTTTTGTCTCCTTAAATTAAGAAGAAAGAAAACAGTATTTGAAGTTCTAAACTCACTGCTTGGAAATTAGTTAAATCAAATAGTTCTTGAGCCTCATGAATTGGAACGAATAATATAAAATTAGATATATTGGTAAACTAGGTTAATCCGAGTAATTAATTTATAGTGGAGAATAAATATCTATCAGTTGATGTTTTTTTTAAAGTCAGGCAAAACATTCCATCAAGTTAATGTGTTTAAGGGTATCATATCAGGCACAGACAGGTACTAGAAGTGATAAAAAACAGATAACCTGCAACAAAATGATTTACAGATGGGTCATTATCTTCTATAGAGAGGTTATACAGATCATATTCTTTATAAAAAGAGAATGTAATTTTATAGAGCTAGGAAAATTATCTAGGTCTGGATATGTAATGTTTTTTCGGAGTGACTGGTAGAATTTGTCAAAGCAAAAATTTTTAGCCCTGTTACAGGTAGCATACTAATATAGGGTATAGAGAAGTACTAGAACTGTATTTTAAGCATTCTTTATGTTTGTTTTTCCTTGTTTGATAAGGTTAAGCTTGGGAAACATTTTGCTTTTTCCTGCATGAACTTTGTAGTGCATACCAATAAAATATACACAAAAAATTTATATACAAATTACAAAAAAATAAAAGCTGGGAAGTTTGAAGTTAGTGATTTATTAGATTTCAGAACTGATTTCGTACAGCAAGTGGCTAAGTTGCATCTTTTCTATCAATGATAAGCCAGGATGTAATTTAAATATTTTTTCTTTTTTCTTAAGCTAGACAGAGAGGTGTAGAGCCGATTGTTTCTCTAGTCACTGGTAGACTGACATAAGGCAACAGAAAACTCTAAAACCTCAGAGGTGCAGTATTGATTTGATTCCTAACTGCAAATCCTTCATATCATTGCTCCAAATATCTAACTTTACACCAATATTACCCATTCTTTTTATAGTGACACCATGCTTAGTAAAAAACTTCTAAGCACTGAGGTCAGGTGTTGAGATTGGATTCTAGTTTATTTTTTATGAATCAGATAAAGATTTCTGTGCATGAGACCGTATGTGAAGATGAGAGAACAAGAACATTTCCATATCAAAGGCAATATATCTGAGGCTGCATAGTAATTAAAATGCAGTGGTTTGGACTCTGTGCACTAGCACTTATGCAGAGCGTTGTTGGGACCTTGTGCAGCATGCAGGCGGTTGTCTCTTGCATACTTCTAGAAATATACTTATAATTTTGTACAAACATTTATGCCAGTCCACACTTTTCTGTGGATAATTTGTATTTCATCCAAACCATTCAAAGTAGAAGTTATTTTTTGAGCAACCCCCTCATTATGGCTTTTGTGCATCAACTATTTTTATTCTGGTTGTTTGTATTTCCTCTTACCAGAATGATGGCTTGTTTATAGTTGTATTTTTTTGTGTGTTTCTCTAAGACCCCTTACATATACCACTGAAATTCTACTACTTGCTTGAGATGTCTTGTATTGGAAACAAAAATGCTAATATATTTTTAGATTTATTGAAGATGGGGTGATTTCTTACATACCATAATTTATGACAAATTAAATGCATGTGTTGGAACGTAATATTTTAATGAAGATATGTATATACTAATTCCAACTAACTGTTGCACAAAGTAAGGAGAATTAATGTTACTCCAAGGACCTACCGTTGGGGGAAAGTTGACACAAAATACTGCAGGGTGCTCCCTATCTGGATACTCTTTTCTGGAATAACTGTGACTTTAATTCCTGAGTAGATCACCCTGGTGAGGAGCTGTTCCGGGAGGGCTGCTGTTGAACTGTTTACTTCATAAACTCTATTGGTCAGTGTCCCAGTGCAGAGGAGGCACTCATTACTCACAGAGTACTCATTCTAACAGAGGCTCTGTCTGTTAATGCTCCAAAAGTATTGAGGTGAAGCTTTTAGGAAGTCTCCATATTTAAACAGATGTTTGTACTGCAAAAGTATTGTATTTCAGCAATCCTGCAATCTTGCTTCATTTAGTCTAGTTTTAGATTAAGATTGGTGTATGAATACGTGAGTACTTTGAGCTAGAATGTCACACTTTAAGGATTGTTCTGAATACTTTTTACATCTGTATTGTTGTTGTGGATGGACTTGTTAAACTGAGTTTCTGACCATTTGTGGTTAGTAAAAACCTGTGGTATTTTTGCACAAGTAGGGGGGTTAACCTCAACGTTGTGGCAGAATTCCAGCTAAGATAGGATGTAGTTGCCCATCTACGTTCTTCTTATGGTTTTAACTGGCTCAGTTAATCCTTACTTCCTTTTCTAAATGGAGTAGTGTGTTGGGGACATTTGCAGCATTTTATTTCAGAAGTACCAAATCCAGATGTTGAACTAACAAGTGGAACTAGGTAATCACATTTTGAGAGTGTTCTGGATAAGAGGTTGCCATGTGCCAGATGGGCTTATTATTATTAGAATTAACATTTTGAAAAATGAATGTTCTTCATATATATGGTATTCAAATCTTGAGCTATTTCAGAGGAATATTTTATATAATTTGATATTTGACAGATTCTCAGCTAGCATAAGCCATTGTAACTCCATTTACGTAAGTGGAAGGGTGCCGTTTTACTCTAGCCACAAGTGTATTCCTTAGGACATGATGCAGTTCCTTCTGGATTCAATGGAAAGACCTTTCCATGACTGTGCTGGGAGGCAGGTTGCATGCAAAGGCCCTGTTTACACTGGATTCACTGTAGAAAGTAACTTGGTTTCAGTTAAGGTGGAATCAGGTTCATCTACATGATGTTGCTTCTGGCTTTAGGATGACATTGGCAGGAATTCATCTCACGTAAATTATGTATTAGATCAACTGTCTCTCCATATTGAATCTTCTGGCAGGTCTTCTGGTGTAGTGTGCAGTGTGTGGCAATTCTGAATATTGACTTCCTGTAATGGTGGAAGCTATGGCTGTGCATATTCTTTTTGTTTGTTGTTGTTTTGTTTTTCTTTGTCACACTTGATCTGGAGAGGGCAGATTATCTTCTTGCAGGTCCTTTCACATTTTTCTTGTGCTGAGGGATTAATGTAAGCCATTACAGTAAGAGTCTTTAAAAAGGGCAAGAAGGAGGAACCTAGTAACTATAGGCCAGTCAGCCTCACCTCTGCCCCTGGAAAGGTAATGGAACAGCTTGTTCTGGATGCCATCTCCAAGCAATTGGAAGAGAAGAAGGTCATGAGGAGTAGTCAGCATGGATTCACTAAGGGGAAATCGTGCTCGACCAACCTCATAGCCTTCTACGATCTCATGACAGGCTGGGTAGATGGAGGGAGAGCAGTGGATGTCATCTACCTTGACTTCAGCAAGGCCTTTGATACTGTCTCCCATGACATCCTGATAGCAAAGCTGAGAAAGCATGGGATAGATGAGTGGACAGTGAGGTGGGTTGAGAATTGGCTGTCGGACCGAACCCAGAGGGTTGTGATTCGTGGAGTAGAATCTGACTGGAGGCCTGTTACCAGCGGTGTTCCCCAGGGCTCAGTGTTGGGTCCAGTCCTGTTTAATATCTTCATTGACGATCTTGATGAGGGAATAACATCCACCCTCAGCAAGTATGCCGATGATACAAAGCTGGGAGGAGTGGCTGACACGCAGGAGCACTGCGCTGCCATCCAGAGAGACCTGGACAGGCTGGAGAGCTGGGCAGTGAGAAACCAGATGAAGTTCAACAAAAGCAAGTGTAAAGTCTTGCACCTGGGAAGGAACAACTGTTTGTATCAGTACAGGCTGGGGGATGACCTGCTGGAGAAGAGCTCAGTGGAGAAGGACCTGGGGGTCCTGGTAGATGACAGGTTGGCCATGAGCCAGCAGTGTGCCTCGGTGGCCAAGAGAGCCAATGGGATCCTGGGATGCATCAGGAGGAGTGTAGCCAGCAGGTCAAAGGAGGTGATCCTCCCTCTCTACTCTGCCCTGGTCAGGCCCCACCTGGAGTATTGCGTCCAGTTCTGGGCTCCTTGGTATAAAAAGGACAGGGATCTCCTGGAAAGAGTCCAAAGAAGGGCTACGAAGATGATTAAGGGCCTAGAGCATCTCCCCTATGAGGAAAGGCTGAGTAAGCTGGGACTGTTCAGCCTTGAGAAGAGAAGACTAAGGGGGGACCTAATCAAAGTTTATAATTATCTGAAGCAGGGGATGCAGGGGGAATCAGCCAGCCCCTTTTCAGTGGTCTGTGGGGATAGGACAAGGGGCAATGGCTGCAAGTTGGAGCATAGGAAGTTCCGCACCAACATGCGGAAGAACTTTTTCACAGTGAGGGTGACTGAGCACTGGAATAGGCTGCCCAGGGGGGTGGTGGAGTCTCCTTCACTGGAGATATTCAAGACCCGCCTGGACGCCTATCTGAGCAATATGAGCTAGGGAGCCTGCTTTGGCAGGGGGGTTGGACCCGATGATCTCTCGAGGTCCCTTCCAACCCCTACAATTCTGTGATTCTGTGATTCTGTGTATACTTTATTCAACCTTTAGTGCAAGTATATGTGGATGTGCACATGAAATATTTTACATATGTAAGTAGATGTGTTTCAACATATTTTTAGTACTGTTTTCCTTATGGCAGTGCCTACAACTGAGATTTTGTATTCACCTCTGTTTTACATGCATACATTCTGATATCTGTATCTGTTCTTATTGCTTGCCCAAAAGGGCAAAGATGAATTCTAGGAAAACCCTTTCATGCTTTCTGGTTGCCTTCTGTAGGCTCCAGTTTCCATTATACTACCTGTTACTTCCACATAGAAATTATGGTACCTGTGGTACTTCTCTTTGAAAGGAGCAATGGAATCTTTTAATTTATCTCAAAACATGTTAGATATGATCAGCTTTTCATCTTGATTTTATGAGCTAGAACGTAGTTAACTGGTGTTAGGATGATGGCTACACAGGTTCTGAGGAGTAACTTTATAGAAGTGAAAATGTGAAACAGAATAATGTGAAACAGAAGAGATCAAGAAACAAAGGTATTGCCACCTAATGTTCTAGAAAAAGGAGTAAGATAAAACATATTCTAATTTCTGCTGAGCACTAGTACAACAGATCTTTTATACTTTTTCTTAGTGGTGTTATTTATGTATTTGGTTCACTCTTAGAATACCCCAAGTTATAAATCTGTCAGCATACCTGCTAGAGAAAAAAGGAGCACTCCTGTGCAAGCAGATTACCCTAGATTGAAATTACTGAGTGGGCAATCATTTTGCTGCCTTAAGGTAGAAGGATTCTGGCATCTGGCTACTTTGGACTTGGAGAAGAGATGTCATTAGCCTTTCTACTTCAGAGCTGTATTGTTGTTGCAGGTAAATAAATCACAGGCTGCCTTTATTCTTCCAGAATGACTTACAGAGGCTGAGGATGTGTTGGTTTATGTGTTATCATGCCTTCTGGCTTCCGCACTATATGCGTGATGCTCCTGAGGGACAGCAAGTTTCAGGTACTCCCACTAGCACAAGAGCCCCTCTAACTTTCCACTCTTTGCTGACTCTGTATATAAAGTCATATAGACACTGTGGGGTCAGTTCAGGTGTGTGTCTGTGTTCACACACAACGCTCAACCTAGACTTAAGGAACCATGAGTATTCAAGCAGTTAAGTGGGCCTTTGTTTACTGCTTTGTAGATCTTTCAGCCTTTGGTAAAAGCAAAAATAAAAAAGTTCTCTTTCCTTGCTTGTGATGCCTTTTTCTCCTTAGCCAGTGAAAACTCTCATTATTTTAATCTTCACCATTGCCTCTAAACAATAATGATTCAATCTGTAATGTTTATTTTAAGAATGTAACAAAAACTCTAATTAGTGATGGTAGTGGAGATACACCGTGTGTGTTTTAATGCAGTTATACTGCGATGCATTTTATGGGGTGAATGGGTGTGTCCACTAGCAGTTGACTTGAAAACACCATTGCACAACACTCTGTGGAAGGGCATCAAATTACAGACCCAAAGTAAAGATCAGCGTGTAAAAGTGAAAGGCTTTGAATGCAGTGAGCGTTATACATAGTCTTTTTCTGGGAAAGAGAAGATGTGGAAAGGAGAGAGAAGGATGTTGAGAGACCTAAGGAGTAATTACAGAGGATTAGCTGGAGTTTCTAATTTATTAAGTCCTCCCTTGGACAGGTTTGATTCAATTTTTCATGATGTGATTAATTTTTATAACATGACCAAAAGCAAAAGGAACAGGAGGAAATTGTTTTGCTGAGTTGTATGCAAAGGTGATTTCCTGTAGAAGTGCAAACTTCAAGGCATAAGCTGTTGCTGATTCTACTTTTGATGGTTGGGATTTTTTGTTGCTTTAAATTCCAGTCGAAGTGGCACAGAAGTGCCTAGGATAACAAATAAACCAGTAAGAGACAAATCCATCTCAAAGTTGGTTTTGATTACCGTGTTCCTAATGTGGAAGACTTTCTATTTCAGTAATTCAGCATGGGATGATTAGATAAAGAAGGTGAATGCTTGTCTCTCCTCATGCTGTCTAAGCATGGCTCCCACATGGTACTTCCTGTCTTTCACATATTGTCTCTTTAGTATCGATAGCAACTAGATGCAAATCAGCATGGCATCTGCTAGCTTGTTTTCAGCTGACCGGGCTAAACAGCAGATATGGAATTTATCGCCAGGAGGCTGTGACCTCATCACAGACAAGTGGCATTCCCACAAGTAGGTAATGAAGCACCCCTATTGAGTGTAGCCAAAGTCCAAATCCTCAGTAGAGTTATTACATATTCAATTTAAACAGCTCTCCCAAACTTTAAAGCTGTCCCTTGATTTTTTTAAATCCACTCACTGTTGTAGCTGGAGTAACAGCTGTTGCTGGTCTCTGCTGATGCCACACTGCTGAATTGGGCCTTCTTGAAAGTGTGTGGGAGAAAAGAAGGGATGAAAAAACAAAGGGAGAGGAAGAGGAGTGGAAGGGATATGAAAGGCCAAAGATGGAAGGGAAGAATGATTATGTTGAACTGCATAATAACTGTAATGTTCTTATTGCTGTTGAACATGCATAGAGAATTTCTGTAGTCAGTATTTGGTGACAGCTTGATACATTTAAATTATTAAAACTTCTCTATGTAGATGATGCAATGCTGTCTGTTTCAGAAGATAACATGCAGAGGTCAAAAACTTTCCCCTTAGTGCTTACTGTATGCAAGACTGAACTCGCATATTCCTTTTCTGTTGCTCATCAGGTTGTTCACAATGGATACTTTGGGATACAAGTTATCTGGCCATGCTGTCTGAGAAGTACAGTTCTGGGGAAGATTTGAGTGGATCAGTTTGGTCCTTCTTTGTATTTTTAGCAAGTCTTGTATGTGTACATAAATATTATCTATGTGAACAGCTCATGAATACTTAGAATGAATCTTAAGTGGTTTTGGTTTTACAGGTCCTCCTAAAAACTGATAGACAGCAAATATTGTTGAAAGGACTTACAGATTTGGAAAGACCAGTATAAATTAGTAATCCCAATATACTTGCACACCAATTTGTGGTCTGAATGTGGAATGCAAAATAAAATTTTATTTTATGTCTTTTTGATCTTGTTAGTGATGAAGATTTGAAACTAGCTAAAAGCAAAGCAGAAATGAAATGGGTGCTTGAATCACAGAATTACAAGGTTGGGAAAGACCTTTAAGATCATCAAGTCCAACTGTTCCCATCCTATGCTAAACCATATCCATAAGTATCTGATCTACCCTTTTTTTAAACCCATCCAGGGAAGGTGACTCAACCCCCTCCCTGGGCAGCCTGTTCCAGGCCCTGACAACTCTTTCAGTGAAAAATTTTTTCCAACATCTAATCTGAACCTGTCCTGGCCCAGCTTTGTGCCATTTCCCCTTGTCCTATCACCTGTCACCTGGCCATCACCCACCTCTCTACAACCTCCTTTCAGGTAACTATAGGTGGTGATAAGGTCTCTCCTCAGCCTCCTCTTCTCCAGGCTAAACATCCCCAGCTCCCGCAGCCGCTCCTCATGATTTGCCCTCCAGCCCCTTCACCAGCCTGGTTGCCCTTCTCTGGACTTGCTCGAGGACCAAAATGTCCTTCTCATGGTGAGGAGCCCAGAACTGGACACAGGGAGAACCTGAACAGTCACTTCCTGTAGATGTAAAGGGAGGGAGAATACTTAAATGAGAGGAAGCAGGAAGGAAAGGGATAGGGTGAGAAGCAGACACAAACCCCCCACCTAGGATGTTTGGGGGCATTAGTGGATGCAGCTTTTTAAGGCATACACAGTGACTTTATTCTCCTTCTTCACCTATGTGCTTCCACTTTCCAGGAAACTGAGGATGAAGATATCAAAATCAGCATTTCTGTCACTCACAGTCAAATAGGATATTAATTGAGCTTAGAGTGGGAGTAATGACTGAATAGCTGTTGATAACTGGGATGTAAACCCTCCAGAACTGGGAATGTAGTACCGTGTAAAAGGGAGATGTAGTTTCCTTGCGTTCTCAGCTTCCTGGAAAGTTGTGCAGTTCTTGTATTTTAATGAGAGGAAATTTTTTTTGACTTCCCGTAGTAGACAATTCTTTCAGAAGGACTAGACTTTGGCCTGCAGGCTTCTAGTTGTGCATGTTAGGCAGGGCTAGGCCTGCTGTAATAATTGAGGTGTTGGCTGACCCGCTAGTTGTGTTGTAGAGGTAACAAATAGGGTGCCAGCCCGAAAATACAAGAAATATGAAGCATTATCATAAAAGGCATTGTAGCCACTGAAACTTCCAGGGAAGGATCCGTATGTCCTCAGTGTCTTCTCTAAGAGTATCCAAGGTTAGTAGCATCATCCATTACTGTGGGCTTGACTGGGATTCTTGAGCATGTAAAAATATGCCACAGTGCGTGTCAGCTCTTCTCAGGGAATGCTGTAGGCCAGAGTTCCCCATAGCAATGCTCTGTCTAGTTAAAGCTGCTAGGTTGTGGCAGTCCACTTCCAGTAATTTTAGGGTCACTCTATTACTGGTTATGCATGTTCATTTTGATGCCACAATATGATACATTTTACCAAATGAGGCACAGCAGCCACTATACAAAATAGTCTTTCACAACTTGTTCCTAATCTTGTTTCAGACATCAAGGTGTAGTGTGGTTCTTTCTATTCCCTTTAAGTTTCTCCTTGCAAATTCTCTCTTGATTGATGTGTCAGTTTGTTCTCTGGCATTGGAGATGTAAGGAATATGATCAGGTGTGTGAAGAACAGTTTGCTTCTTATCATAATTTTTGTATAAAAATAAATAAAATGATGACTCGGATAGTTGGCATTTATACCCAGTAATTCAGACAATGATTCTTACAACTGAACTCAGCAGCACATTCTTTCTTGGCCAGAGTTGCTGATGGGTCTCCATCTTTTTTTCTAGGTGTAAGAAAAAAGTCTTTTTTTTTTTTATTTTGACATCCAAAGCAAAAAGAATGCTGCAGTGCACTATAGAAATGGCTGCTGAGCCTTCATCCTTCTCCTTGTAGTTGTGGAGTAAGGGTAATCTGAACTCGTCATCTCAGAATAGTTCATGTTTTAGAATGAAGTTGAGAGTTTGACTAAAGCTGGTAGAAAATTCATTTGCTTGAGCTCTTTCAGGTCCACCTGATAACCATTGAGGGTTCAAGTCCTGGAAGATACCAAGTACTCTGGCCCTAGTACAACAGACTATATAAGCACACGCTGAGTTTTAAAGCCTTTGAATAATCTCAGTGGGAATGAGACTATGTATGTGCTTAAAATTCAGCATGTAGTTAAGTACTTTGTTGGATTGGAGCCAATACGCTTAGCTCTTTGGAGGACTGAATCCTTATTCACTAGTGGTGGTTTATATATTTTTTTGACCTGTGAATTTCCTCACTGACCTGTTCCTTTGTTTAATGGTCAGCCTGCAACATGGTCAGGATTAAAAACTTCTGGGGCTTGTTTTGTCTAGAAGGCTATGGATAATCTCTAGAGGGAATGGCTCATTTTACATAATTACTGATGCTAAATAAATATGTTCTTTATAATCAACTTATATTTAATATGAAATTGCTAAGATTTTTTTATTAGGAAACCAGTGTTTAACCCAGATTTTATTTCTTCCCTTGTTTAGAACTTTGTTGTTTATCTGCAGAAATGAATAATGTCTGTCTACAATTAATATATCAAATTCTGAAGATAAGTTCTATTTGTTTATAATGGCCTTTTCTGTTTCTCTGCTTTCTACCAGTTCTTTTTCTTATTTCAAAAGAGTGTTCTTCAGGCAATAATTAGGCTTTATCTAATTGGAAATCTTTAGGCACTGCTGTCAGATACTTGGTCTTGACTCAAAATGTCTTGGCCATGTAAGTTAATGATTCTAATTGTTTTCTTCTTTCTCTCACCTGTTTTGCTACAAAGTGTAATTTTGGCACTACCTCAATGGTGTTAGAATTACAGAAGCCAGAGAATCTTTTTCTGTTACTGTATGGTTATTTCCAACTAGATTTTTATTTTTTAACCCACATATTTGTCCATTATTCTCCCTAGCTCATGATCAAGCATCATAAAGGATCAACTAAACAAACTGAATGAAAAACCCAAACTTCTTAGCTGTATCTTAGGATACAGTTTATCCTCAGCAGGAACAAACCTTGGTCTTTTCCAACCAGTGAGGAAAGAGAATTTAATTGTCTCTCTAAGAGTTTTTTCTTGCTGCTACCAAGATGGGATAGGGGTACAGTGAAATGCTAGCTTAAATCCTGATTGTTTGTGTTTCTTTTTGTGCTCTATCTTTAAAATAGCTGAGGTAAAAAACCCATATAGCCTAGATTAGAGTGTAGACAGGCATGCTGTTGCACGTCTAGCTGGAGGGACAGAAGAAATCATACGTTTAGCTTTTCTTTTCTGCCTCTCAGCTGAGGTGCAGTAAATGACTGTGTGAATGCTTCAAATGTAATGTTGCTGTGTGGCAAAGGGAGTTAGCCGAAACCACAGCTCAAACCATGTAATGTCTAAGCGGAGGGACAGTAAGTTCTAGCAGGGAGATCAGTGGCTTCTTAAACAGTTCTAGTTGCATTCATAAGAGGACAACTTGGCGTTACCTATTGTTTTGATGCTGCCACAGATTGTCATTACAAATATTTCAAACAGTACCCTGCTTTCCTCTTGTGTAATCTACTCAGACTACAAGGTGTAAAGAATGTCTCTTACTCAGTGTTTGTACTATGGGTATCATATTTAATTACGTTCCGGGAACAAATGCTAAGAATATGAACAGATAGCTTTTAATGCTGCTGTGTGGATGTGTTTCGAATCCACAAGAAGAATTTCCTTTCCATTCAGTGTCAGTAATGTCCTAGGTGATTAAAATGCTACAAATTATTTTTGCCAACTACCAGAAATTCATTGAAAGAGGATGGTAAGGCATAGATACTTCTAAAAAACATTTATCACTTCGTAACTTCTAAAATTATATGACCTGAACGTGTTTTTTAGAAATTTGAATTATAAAAGTATTCCTGGTTCTACATATACTACCAGATACACCAAAAATTGTGCCACTGACATTTTTATCTCAATCTGAGTTCAATTTTCTGTTAATGATGACTGGATTTGGGTGGTTTTTTTTGTATTTTTACTATTATTCTAAAGGTTTATTCAGCTTGACAGTTGTAGGATTAAGCTTTACAAACAAAAGGATAATATATCCTATGTTTACAAGTTAGCCAGAGGCCAGGTTTTATAAACTTTAAAAATACAGCTATTGCTAGTTTATAAAATAGACTAGTCAGCTTTCCAGGAGAGAAAATGAATCCAGCAATGGAGCTGATTACCATGGGAGCTTGGTACTCTCATGTATAATAATGTATTTTGACCTAAAGCAATGTTACATGCGAATTTTAAAAAATGTTTCGAAAAAGGTAAAAATATGGAGCACAAAGGGGAGACATATGGGTCCCGATTCTGTAAGGGATGCACACCTCCTGTGAAGTAATGCTCACCTCCTGGGGGAGCCTTTAGTTTCATTGGAAAGGTCACTGAGCAAGTGACATTCAGCATTGTTCAGAACATGGGGGCTGTGTAAGATTTTTAGAATCTGATCTTTCCAATCCTTTCTGCTGGATGCAATGGTTTTAATTAGTTAAAATCTAGTGGTAAGTTGACAGGTGGGCCTGGAATCACCTGTGTTAACAATGGAGAAAAGTATCTTATATTTTCTGCTGAAGGCCATCTAGTAATACTTTTTATCTTAAAATTTCAACTCAAAACAGAAGACATCCAAAGGTCATAGAAAGCAAAATAACAAATTCTGGAAAAGAATTTAGGATCTGTTTGGTAACACAAATATCTTTATTTACAGGCATGAAATGCAAAGGAATTCCACATAAAAGCAGGTTTCTATTTTATTATTTGCAGCATAGGAATAATTCATCTTCACATCAGAACAGTTGTATTTACAGCAGATGCAGAGAACATCTCAAATGAAGTATGGCTGCAGAGCTGGGCATTTTTATTTAGGTTGCTTTTTTTTGTTTTTTTTTTTTAGTAATGGTGATACATTTCAAGTGATGAAATCAGATTTGCCAGTGGCTCTGGTATACAGGTCTCTTGTAGCAGTGAGGAGGTGCTGCCCTGTTAGTTCTCAATCTTGTCACTTCTGGGGAACAGCAGTGAAACTGTTTGTTCCTGACAGCAGACAGCCCCACTGCAGGGCCCTGGTTTCATGTTACATTAAGTATTAGTGCTGTTCTTTCAGGAGCTATTATGCTATGACATCAAAGATTTTCTGACAGGGCAGTTGTAGGTTAGCACTGAAGTTGTCTACTGAAATTTTTAAAAATGGAATTAAATATATATGATCAGATTTAATATGAGAGATCGGAAACTGCATATAAAATGGAGTTAGTGGTTAAAGAAAGCTGCAAGAATAATTATTTGGTTTGGCCTATTTGTCCTTTCTTGTCCAAGGCAATTTTTATTGCCTTTAATTTCTACAGCAGTTCCAAAAATACTGCCATATGTTAACATTTTTGTGCAACTGCTTATTTTCTCAAAAAATGTTCTATGAAACAGGAGGGAAAGGACTTTTATAAAATAAATGTTCACTGTAGCCCATGCAGTGAATATATAAAACCTTGAACAGTAATTGTAGTAGCCCAAATGATTTTTTTACTGATTGCTTAATTACTTAAAAGGATCAAGATACACATTTTAAATAGTAAGAAAAGAATTTAAATGGCAAGCAAAAGTGTAATGGTGATTTCTGAGACATGCATCATTTTGTGAGAGAAACTGTAACTGTGTGGAAAACCTGAATCCAGTTTCTGTCTGACTTAAGGGGAGATGATAGGAATTGGAAGCTAACGGGTTGTGTAGCTGTTCAGGGAAAATAAATAAATAAAAAATATTCTTGAACATGCGCAATTTCAAATGTTCCTGTGGATTCTTGTGTGGTGAAATCAGTGTTGCTACAACTATAAAATTACTATTATGCTCTGATGAGGCAAGATCAGTGACAGGAAATATCAAAATTAATTTTGGAAACACATGTCTGCATATTTTTGATTACGTTACCAAGGCATTTGTTCCATTTAGTATCAAGCAAGTGAATCATCTATTAAAAATGAAAATGTGTACAATAGGGTAATACTTTTCCAGTAAAAAACCCCAACATCTAGGAAGTTCAACAATAGTGTTTAGTCACAAACAAGACACCAATATAATTTATACAATCTAATTAATACTTACTTTCAGGCACAATAAAAATACATGAAGAACATACCTCTTTGTTGTGGGATTTAAATTTTTTTTTTAGTTAGGTTTTTTTTTTCTTATTACTGGTAACTGTAATAAGAGGTCTGATTGGGAGGTCCTTGCACAGGTAAACAGATCGTTTGATTTTTTGTGGGCTGTTCTGTTCACTAAAAGCTTGCAGGGTCAATTCTGAAGCTTATATTGCAATGGAAAGTGCTATTTCTGCTATGCTAATTGACCAAAACTAGCTGTAAGGTAGCTTTGATCAGGCAGAATGATTTTAGTTGATTTAGATAATATTGCTTGCCTTCTCCTTTGGCTTTCCTGCATTGCAACACATCTATCAGCAAATCAAAATCTTTATGGCTGAACCTTGAGATGCGGCTAGTTTAGAATGAAAACTCAACCCTTTATACTGATGTGTGAAGCTCTGGGAGTAGTGGCACTACCCTTAGGAAATACTCGCTGACAGGTGGCATCAGTAGAATACAAAATTATCCTTTAGCTCTATAATCTCAGATCTCAACATTTAAAGTATATATAAAGAAAGAAAAATGTGGATGGTAGAGCTGTGTCTTGCAGAGAATTTTTTAAGTGATTACAAAGATACATGACAAAATCTGGTTAGCTACTGTGTCTGAAGTATTTGTTCATCAATAGTTATAATGCCCTTGAGAGTGTGAGATTGTAGGTAGAGTTCTTTTCTTCCATGATTTAAAAGGTATGGTGTTAAACTGCTTTTTTAAAAACAAATTTTTAGCAAACAGGGTGTACTATCAGGAAGCCAGTTGGCTATTTTATTATTTTGGACAGAGTATCCTTTCATTATCTTGTAATCACAGAGCCCAAGGACTTTTGTTACACTGGCAAGCATCATTACTTGAATGTGTCTGCACTGTGTCTATACTGGCTACATTTTTCTTCTTGTAGCTTTGTTATGTTTTTTTCTTGACTATTAGAGATGTTACTGTACTTCAGAATAGGAAACTGTTTAGGGAACACTTGTCAAAAATTCTCTCATTATAGAAAGGTCTAGAGTCCTCTCAATTTCCTGCATAGAAAGCCTGGAGTTTGTTGAACAGCTAATATTTCAATTTCTATTTAAATAAACAGCAGCAGAACTGACTTGATAAGTGTGCCACTAAATAGATCATGTTACCACTTAACTTAGGGCTAATGCTTAACAGTCTGGTTTGCTCCATTTTGGCGGTAATATTCATGTAAAGGCCAGGCAGTTCCAGGAAAGAAACAAACAGTAGTATTATATTGTATTACAGCAGCCATTATATTTAGTTCTCTGCAAGTGAAAAGTTGAAAAATGTCTAGCATGTGAATGTATGTTAAACAATTCTTAAATTATCTAGAGGAAACAAAGACTAATTCTATTCTAAATCCAAAATATATTTAAAATCTGTGATTGCATGGACCCCATATAACAAAACTTAGGAAACCCAACCTTCTGATAGGTTAGTCTGTCACTAGCCTTTCCTGTTAAAGGATGGAAACAAGAAGTACCAAGTCTTGTATCAAAAGTGTGGCATGTACAAACATAGACAAGTATCCCTTGGCAGCTTCAGACAGATAGCTCTAGATTTCCCTGGCTTTTGTTAGACTCCACTGTAGTTAAAACATTTCTGAGTTGTGTTTGTTTCTTCTTGCTTGTTTAAAATGTATAAATACAATCAGGAAAACATCAGTGGAAGGTGATAAAGTTTCCTCTCTCAGCCATTCAGTTTTGCTTTGGTAAATACATAATGAATCAGGATGGTAAACCTTTATTATATTTTCATAGGGTCTTTCAGGCCTTGGATAAATAGAATCTGATTCTGTAGTTGCAAAGTGTTTGCACGTATTTTGTGCTTGAGCTAGACTTGGGTTCTTGGACAGTTCAGAATGCATCATTTGGAAGATGAGCAAACATTACAAAAACAAGGGTGCTCCCTCCCCTCTTTCTCCCCTCCCCTCGTCCCCTCTTTCTCCCCTCCCCTCATCCCCTCTTTCTCCCCTCCCCTCGTCCCTTCTCTCTCTTTTCTTTTTTTTTTTTGTCAAAATGGTCATTTAGATACTACAAAAGTCTTGGCTGTCTTAGCTGCTCATTCTTACTGAACATCGCGCTTGTGTTCATAGACTCAGGACTCTTCCTTTCTGACAGTTCTACTTCTAACTGTCTGCCAGCAGGGAAAAATCAATGGAGAATGGCCACTTAAGGGTTCCTGGTTTTGGAGGTGCCCGAGACACTGGAGACACTGCAGACAGTTCCTGGAAGGAAGTTGTGAAAACTTATGTACACCGTCTTCCAGAACTGAGGTTGAAAAAGATCTTGAGCTGTATCCTGGTGTGGGAGAAACCAAGGCTGATTCAGGTCTTACGGGTTTGAATGGCTACTGAGTAAACTTGAATAGTTTGGCCCTGACAGAATTATGATAGGTCAAAAGTTGATATCTAATAATATATTATTTTTATAATGGAACAGAGCATTGCCTCTTCCAACTGATTTAAAAGCCCAAAGAACTGGCAAGGAACTGCTTATGTTAGGCAAGAAGGCATCATCAGCCATCTTTGGGCTAGAGGGGATTGCTACACATTTTATAAGAACAAAAAGCAGAGACAGAAAAAAATCCAGGCTTGTGTTACTGTGTCGGGAGAGACACAAATTTTTTCACCCTCCCTTGCTATCCAGTTACAGGTTACTTGTCACCTAAAGCCTTGCTGGCTTTGGTGAGAGGTACCCAAAGGTTTCTGGTGACAGGCATGTTCCTCCAGGTTTAGAAGAAGGTTAGTGCTTTCGTAAGAGTAAGACTCAGAAGAAAGTAAATGTGGACCTCAGAGGAGCTTTACTTTTGTTTCTGTGTGCCTTTTCCATGGGTTTTCTTCCAGTCTTTTTCTCTAAATCACCTACCTAACCGTGTCTAAACTCTTTTGTAGGTTAGAATGTATGTAATAGAGAATATACATGACTGCTGTTTGTCTTTTATGTTTATTTAGAGATGATAAAGGACACTGGAGCTTCTAAATAGACAAGATACTAGTACACTGTGTTTAATTAATCCTCCACTCTTGAGAGAGAAATACTTTATGCAAGTATGTTTATTCTCACTTTTCCAGTTGGGAAACTGAAGCAGGAAGGTTTCAAGATGGTTTGGGTCCTAGCCAGAATTCAAACTTGGAAGATATGGCTCATTTCCAGGCCTATGCTTAAATTGCAGCCCATCTCTCTCTTTTTTTTTTTCTTATGCAATATTTTGTAATAAAGATAAGACTTTTTATACCATTACATATGCAGTTAGAAATAGGTCTTTATGTACTTGGAGCTGCCTTTTCTTCATGGCTTTTGATGGAGCATATGTCTGCTTAATCCGTGCTCTAGCAAGGATGCAGACTGTTCATAACAAATCTGTTGTTTGTTCCTGTTTTCTTCCTGCCTGAAGGGGACTGCTCTCTTATGCAGTGGGCCATACCACTTTATAACATCAGTAGCTCTGTTAGAGGGAATCCAAGATTACAGCAGGCTCTGGCAGGCTGTGGAGTTCGCCCATCTTACTCTTAGTTAGCTAGCCATGAGCTCCCACCATCTGTATGACTGAACATCTGCATCTCTTTTATTTGTGGCTGCACAAGTGAGGCCTGAAATGCAAACCCACTCCTTCATAGCAGAGTGAAGAAAGAAGTTAGGTTAAATCTACAGAAACTTTCTTTTAATTCGTTTTGTCCTTGCATTTTTTGCATTTGTTTCATCCTGTCTCTCCGTTTTACGACTCAGCAATATATTCTGTCTTGAAAACAACATTAAGTGTAGTTACGCGCACACACACTGAGAGGAGAATATCCCCCCACAGTGTTTACAGCAACACCTCTAGGTGACGGCAGGCAGTAAGCTTTCTTTTTATAGAGCTCCAGAGTACAGATCATTAGCTTGATATGGTAGCTCAGTGGTGCAAAGTCATTTGAATATTTATTACCCTGCTTAAGACTTTCGCTTTTCAAGTGGGAAATAAATGTGATAAGACCCCCTTTCTGTCCTCTTGCCTAATATGCCAAAGCACAAATATGTGAAATGGATTTTAATTGTATTTTCTTGAACCTCTGTATTAGAGTCCAGCAACTTGGATATTTTTAAGCAAAAATGTGTGTTAAACAACTGCTCAAGTTTGCGAAGTCTCTTTACAACCTTCCCTCAAAGTTCGTTAGGTTATTCAGCACCAGAAGTGAGTAGGATTTTCAAAATTTAATGTATAAATATTCAAGTATAATACACAAAAAGGCAGCTTTATAAAGGTATATTTGAATGGGGCACTGTTACATAAGTGAAGTACAAATTTGAAGGCCCCTTAAAACTGGACTTGGCCAACAGTCACGGATTTTGAGAAATAGTAACAAACCAAATGTTGTGTAAATGAAGGTTTGTGGGGGGAAAAAAGCCAACCCTATTACAATACGATCAGCAAGACATGAAAGCCAGCAGCAGGCAACAGAAAGGCAGAGGCAGACTCCTGAATATATTTTAAAGGTAGAATGTTGTCAGTGTGTTTTCATTTAGCTATTTTAAGATGTCTATGTTTCACTTGCTACAGTAACAAATTCTAACTGTGAATAATAGGAATCATTATATGGGTGTAAATGGTATATTGACTGCATTTTTCAGGCTCAAACACACCTTCCTTGTTGGCAGTGGAAGGCAATGAATGAGGCGTTTTATTAAAACTGGTGCTTGTGGTTCTAATCAAAGGTCACTGGTTAGCTCTCACTTTTCAGTCTCAGATTTGTCTAGATGTTTGATCAGGGGGCTGCAATGAAATTATTATGACAAAGACTTTGTACTAGGCGGTATCTGTCTGCTGAAACTTGAAAGTCTTTGCTACACTGATGCTGACAGCATGTGAATGCTGAAAGAATGTGCAAGAAATGTTATGTCTTAAAGAAACCTTTACTAAGTATCATCTTCCCTTTGTGTTACGTTTGAAATCATTTCAGTTGCTATTAAGGTACGAATGAAAAGGTGTTTCATTGATTAAAGGTGACGTGGTTTTTTTTTTAAGTGTACTGTATGCTTTAAGACAGTCTTCCCATTACTTACTCTGTTCAGTCCCTGCTGCACACAGCAAGTTCATTAACATGCAGATATGCAGTGATTGAAGTCGGGTTGCCTTTTACATTGGAGTTGTCTTGATATAATGAGCTTCTCTTTAATGTTCAAAAAACTAATGTTACTTTCTAAAAGGGGTTTGTTTGTGAATTTCATTAAATTTAATTCCATCTTCAAACAATTTCAGTATTGTTCATTTTACTACAATTAACATGCTTGCTGATACTAAAAACTATTTTTTTTTAACAGATGCATTTTAAGTTTTAGGCAATGTGTGGTGGGGGTTGTCATTAATGTTGAATGAGAAACCTCCTATTTAACTCATGGATTCAATATTTTAATTGGTGCCCATGTGCAAAACTACTAGAGAAAAGTAGGTTAGGGTTAGTCTGACTTTTTTCCTCTTGGACTGGGATAGGCAGCATTCGGTCAGGGACAGTGAAAAAACACCTACTATGCCAGCTTTGTTTTCTTTCTTAGATTAGGCCAGACAAATGGAGAAGGAAATGCATTGGTCAGATAACCTGCCTTTGGTAAAGAGAGCATTATAGGAAACACACTTAAAAAGGGTGGTTGTAATCTTCTGCTCAGTATTTCTAATTTAAAAAAGATTTGGCCACTCAGGAAACAATGTAGAAGCTTAAAAGTCAAAAGACAGTGAACATAGAGTTGTGAAGATTTTGAGTCTGAGTTTCAATGTAATTTTGCCACTTGATGCCAGTACCTCTTGGAAACTGCCTGTAGAAGAAAATGAGGCATAGCATTTAAGAACTCATTTTCTTGGTCTGCAAAAAAGCTGATATCAGTCTGAAGGTGGGGTGGAAAGCAAAACTAACCTGGAAATGCTTTTAGTATTTGCTGTCCTGGAAGCCTTTCATGGATTAGGAAACCATCTGACACGTATTTTAAGGTTGGATTACAATAGGGTACAGAAGTAAAATCACTAACTTGAGGAAACAGAGCAGGGAATTAGGAAAAAAGTTTACATCTTGCCATATTAACATTTTTTAAATATAAACTGTGCAACTTCTAAAGTTGTGTTTGTAAACAGTTTTGTATGAACACTGTCATCTTATAAAATGGTGGCATTGACAACTGGCCTTGATAGGAAGGTAGAGCTGTCATCTTAATTGTAATTTTCAGGTCTACACAAGAATGATTAATTACAGATAACCCAGGTGGTATTGTGAACAGTGCAGAGATTAAGAAATACTGAATGTGGTTTGAACAACTGAAGAAGCTCCAGTACTGGCTTTGAATATTTTAAGTTAGCTTCTTGATATAGCCAGCAGAGAGCCTGGTACAGATTACAAATGTCAGGATTTTGTATGCATATGACATGGAAAGAAGTTCATCTTTCCAATAAATAGGATACTACTATGTTACTGTTTGGATACTCTTGTAATACTATTGCTAACAAAACATTTTTTTTCCATTTGTGCTACTGTAACAAATGTAAGTTATTAAAATATTTTATGACTACTGCTACAAATATTTATTTGTTACCATTGCAATTCTAAAATATCTTTTTCTTATCACCTTTAGTATTTTTTTAATGTTCTACAGAGTATTTGGACTTTTACTGCTATCTCTGGGAAAACATTCCTTAGGTTGATGGATTTATTATCATAGTCTGTTTCATCAGTATTAAATTAATTTCCTTTGCCGAACTTATTTCTCCAGTGGCGAATCTTCAGTAATAATCTGAACATCCTATGATGAGAATCTGTATTTAAAACTTAGTGAAGCTTCCAAGGCTAACTTCTCTTCAACCATAGTTCTTAGACATGTCCTGACCTCTGTGCACAAGTTCTGGATTTTATTTTTATAAAAATATTCCACTTGTTTAACCTGAGAATTTTTTTTGCCTTGAGAAGCTTGATTGTCTTACTACACAGAGAACATTTTCATTTGTATGTACAGTTTATCTACCTTCAGGCTCTTTTATGGTTCTGGAAACATCAGTAACTGTAGGGAAAGCCCTAGCTCCTAATTCAGGCATTTATGCTAGATACCTGAAGTAATGTGGTGTGAATATTCCCTGATAAGAATTTTTAAATTTCTTGGTAATGAAAGAGTGTGAGAGTAGCTTTATTGCTGCCAATGAAGTTGAAGTTAGTGAAAATTTCCAGGCAAGTAAGAATAGCAAACTGGGGATCTTAGTACCAGAAATTTAATTTCAATAAAGTCTTCTGTCGAAAATGAAGGACTTGATCCTCATGAATGTCCTCCTTATACGATACAAGCCCTTAGGCACATTATGGACTCCTGTTATAGTCAAATAAGACTTTTTTGGGGCTCATGACTCAACTGTAGTGTAGCTCCAATTACAAAACCAGTGAGCTGAGCCTCACTGAGTTGTTTGTTGTGGGTTGTTTTTTTTTTGTGTGAGAGATTTTCCCTTACTTTCATCCCTCAAAACCAGTTGTTAATACATAGCACAGATCAGTGATTTTTTTTTGTTTTGCCTTTCTGAATTGTCTCTATATTGTTTAAGTGCTCAAATTATTTTTTTTTTTAGACCTTAAAACATATAAATGCTTGCATAGAAAAATATTGTTGAAACAAACTAGAGACTCCAAGTAGACCGGTAACTGCACGGAGATACAGTGCCTGCCTGAAATGACTTTGTAGTTTGTTAAAATCAAATGACATTCAGTACGGATACTATGAAGAGAAAAATCAAAATAGACACCTAATTATAATTACTTTTTTTCCTGTCATTATATCCGTACGTGCAGAACAACTGATTTGAGATCACAACAGCTCAATTCGGCAGGTACAAAGGTTTTTCCTTTCTTTTTTTCATCATCAACCAGGATGTAATATGATTTCTTATACTGACCTAAGTCTGAGATTTCCTAAAGTCAATGGGTATGCTACCTGAATTAGTGGAATTAATTAATAGTATATGAGTGCTATCAAGGTTATAGACACTACACTTCAATCATACAAGTAAAATCCAAAGGCTAAGCCTCTTATTTGGTCTCATTGTTTGTAGATGGCACTTCCAGCTGGACAAAGTTGTCATGTTAGCATGTACTTTCATTGCTATTGAAAAAATGGAATTGAGAACTAAGAACAACACTTAAGTGAGAGGGAGGGGGAGACTTTTCTGAGATGGGTTTGCAGTTTTTGAATGCAGAACACATTGGCTTTTTTCCAGATTTTCATGACATTTTTTCAAATTTTAGTCCAATTTGCCAGTTCTTTTGTTAGATGAAAAATAACATTTATTTTTGAAACTAGCCATTTATGCCCGTGGCTCTCAGTGTGAAGTGGGACAGACAAATAAGAACAATACAGAACCACTTCAGTTTGTATCTTATATACTACAGAAGGACTGAATGCAACAGGTGTCTGTCATCTGCTTTCATATATTTTTGGAGGGAGTTGGTCTTTCTCCCTATAATGGGTTATATAGTACATATACATCAAAGTGTGTGCAGGAGTGGGTACGTGCATGTGTGTGATACCAAAGGAAATGCTAGGTTTGAGTTAGACAGCAGCTTGTTTCAAAGCTGAGCCAAAAAACCCAATTAATGTCAGATCAGAAACATGCTAAGTACAGGGGTGTGTAAACTCCTGTATGAAAATAGAGGAGGTTGGGTTGGGTGGCAGAAAAGGGTCTGTCGTGATATGCATTGATCAGGGAAGGTCTTGGGGCATACCCAATCATATGCTGTGAATGCTGGTTGGGGTAATCATACAGAAATGATGCCATGGACACTGGGATAATTTTTTTCAGAGTGGGAATCTCTAAAGTTCTGATTCATGCTGAGACTTCAAAGTGGACATGGTCATCTTCTGAAAGGTGTTTGCCCTTAGAATGACTGAGGAAGAGATATTTGCCAAACACCTTTCAAAATCAGACCACCTTTGACTTGGTGCCTACACAAGAATTGAGGATCCTGCTTTAGGTGCTCCAGTTTCAGCTGCTTCCCCAGTTATGTTTTAGAAACAGCTACCATAGGTACCAGTTTTACAATAGCGTTATCTTTAATTCACCCTACGCTTACCACAAATCTGATTACTCAGAGACTCTCAGAGGAACAGTCTATAGTGCAGATGGGGCCGTACCTGATTAGAAGCCATTTGTACGTAGCTCCCTCATTTTAACTGTAAAGTAGATAAAGCTTTAATATGAGCACCGAAGCAGCTAAATATGCAATTTAGTGTGCCAATGCCATGGAAGATGTAGAAATAGCTGAATTGTAAATATTAGAAATCTTTCGAATGATTGTCCAGAAATGTCTGACCTTTTGTAAATCATATAAATCATGTTATTGCCATTGAAAATTTTCCTCCAATGTTTTTATTTTTTACGCTAAGATTTCTTTACAAAATGTCAGCTATATACCATGTTATAGAGTTTGTTCATTTAGCTTTACAATTCCGTGGGATATGGGAGGCAAAAAGCCTTTTTACTGCTTTATCACTGTGGTTTTAGATAATTTTTCAAAGAAATTATTTATTCCAAAGTTCACAGAGACAATTACAAGACTTTTAAAAATTATATTTCTTTTTCAAAACTGTTTTCATTACAGTGCACACAGAAAAGTAAGCAAAAAGTGAAATACAAATTTGATTATCTAAATTGATTGGAATAATTACAATGACTCCTTGGAATTTTTAGCTTAAGCAGAAAGAAAACACATTCTGCTTGGTCAAACTATGCTTTCAAGATGCATTTTTTTCAAGACTAAATTATTTACCTGCCACTACTTTTACTTTAGCACTTTATAGATAAAGATTTTGGCATACCCTGTAAACTGGAGAATACCGCACAGTGTGTGCCTGTTTAGGATATACTGTAACTAAGGAGACTTTTTTTTCCCTGACCTAAAATGCTTGAGATCCTCTGCACCCTTGCCTCATCCAACATGGAAATATACTTACTGATTTATGTTCTAGGATTTTTAATATTAGCACATAAAGCTGTGTGGTGAGGGAGAGGACTAAGGTGTGAAAAAGTGTGAAGTTGCAGCTTAGTATTTTCAAATCACAAAAAAGATTTTTAAACCTCTTAAGGAAGCACATGACAAAATAGTCTGTCAGAAGTGCCAGCAGGTGTGACTGAAAACAAATGCATTGCCCTAAAACTTGTAGGCATGGAGGGCTCCAGGGAGTGAGGCTCCGCATCAGCTGCAGCGGCCTTGCTGTCAGTGTGCAAGTCACTTTGCAGACACAACATGCCCCAAGATGAGCTTTGCACAATTAGGTGACAGACTGATAAAGAGCTTGTGTTTTTGAAACTAAACTCAAAAGTGATTCTAGAAGGGGTATTTTGCATTTGCAGATAGCTGTACATTGTTCTGTACATTTGCTGTTTCCTATAACACATGTTGCTTTCAGATAACAAGTAACTGCTTTCAACAGCAGACCTTTTCTTTGTTGCTACAGTATCAATGGCAAGGCACTGGACTGTTACTACTGATTCTTGTAACCCACCTTATTTTTGGAAATAATGTTTTAGGCAAATGCAATTTAAAAAAAAATATTTTAATTGTATATAATATCCAGGTATGTTCATCCTGACATGGGGATACACAGGAGCAAAAGAAGACATCGGATAATAGCCTAGTTAGAAGTTTGGGAGAAAAACCAATTTACTGATTATCATTCAGCCTAGAAATATTTAGGCATCATTTAGAAATAAATAAAAGTAAAATTTAAGGTAAAATATATTTATCTGAAATGGATGTTAAAAGTGACTGCCGGATGTTTTTTTAAATACAGGCTGCCTATAATTTGTATTGAAATGTATTTAAGAGGGATGATATACACGAGAGAGAAATTCTAGTGACCAAATATGCTTTCAATAGAGGTGAGAGTATGTTACATTCACTTTGAATTATAAACCTTTGTTGTCCATGCTGGTGCACTGATGTGAGCACAGATATGTGTGTGTATATATCGTGTGTACTGCAAGCAGAATGGAGCTGGTCAACCAGTTTATCCTGAAGACTGTTGTGAAAGGATCTAATATATTTTGACTCTTTTACACCATGTCTGAGTTATGACTCTACTTTAATTTACCATCAGGATTTGAACAAGGTGCCTAACTACTTCTAGGTACCATGATTTGCTATTAGACTAATGACAGGAATTACTAAAAATCTTTGCCACCTTATTGACCATTTAAGGTGCTTAATATTTCTATGTGAACTTATGCTTTGAGGAGGTTTGTTCCGAGAAACATTTCAAAAAGCAGTTCAAAAGAACAGTGTGGAAATTTGCAAGTCGAACTATGATTTATAATATTTTTATAAGTAGCAACCGCAAAAATAATCATGCTGCTGGAGCCAACAGCAGTGTTTAGAAAAGGTAGGATCTAATGTATGAGGTTATTGCATATGAATGGGGAGATATGTTATTGCAATGATATATTTTATTACTTGCTTCTGTTTTTATTAAGGATAATGAAAACCTGCTGTTTGGCCCTGTGAACAAAACTAATGTGACCTTTCATGTGACCCACCTGTTGTGCTTTCACAATCGATAATAGTTACCTCATGTTAGGGTGATCTGGAAAATAACAGTGTGCCGGCACAACAGAAAATCACATTTATGTTTCTGTAGTTTGAATTTGTATTTGCCTCAGATCTAAAATGGTGAAAAATATCGGTTATCTAACAAAATGCTTAAAAGGCAAAATACTATTGTAAGAGTATTGTCCGTATCATTAGCAGGAACATTTTCAAAGTCATTCAGCTGCTGAATCATAGCTGTAAATTTGCAGAATTGTCTTAAAATATTAGATTTTTTAATAGTATCAAAGATGGTGTGAAAGTCCAATTAGATATTTTGGAAGTTAGGAGAGTACAGAAATTAAAGTCGGTATGTACAGATCCAAGATTTCCCATTTTGTAATTATTTTAAATAAATATTTTGTTGTGTTTCATGTAGTACATAGTATTTTTTCATTTTGAGTGGAAAATTTTAAAATGCTAAATTTTGTCTAGACATTATTCTTCCAGCTGTATTTAGGTCTTGATTCTGGAAACAAACATTTAACATGAATGTTTTTCTAGGGATGCTTGATAAAGGTATTAGACTTGTATTGGGATGACTTATAGGTTATGGGCATAAGGATTTGCAGGATCAGGACCCTAATTTTAAAGACGTTTTCAGATGTGGATTTGAAGTACATGTGCTACTGCTGAATTTGCTCGACAGGCCAGAAAGGCTCTTTCCCTTTGGAGCCCTTATGGTTTATCTGGTCAATGGCTTGAAATCTAAGAAGGATTTACACATTGGATCAATGATCCATGAAATAAAGGGGATTTCCACAGTATCTGTCAGTGACAAGTTACAGCATGGCCACACAGTATGCATTTTCAGAATTAATATGTATGCAGAAATATGTAATGATATATATTATTGCTATGTGATACTGCCTAGTAGTCAGGGAAATATATAAATAATGTATTGCATGTGTTAGAAGGAACTCTGTCATTCCTTCATTTCTTTTGTTTGGATTGAAAAAATGCATGTAATGCATGTGTACTTTCTGTATTCTGTGCCAATAGTTGATGTTGTATATGCACCAGCAAATATTAGACTCAGTTAACACAAGAGGTCTCTCAGCACTACCCTTTTCCTCAAATCAATGATATATATATATATATATTTATTTTTACTCTTCTGACCAAGTATATGTGCCAAGTACTGAAGATCAGCAGTGGGATGGAGTTACAAAATGAGGTCAATTGTCATTAAAGTGTCTTCTCACCGCCACCTTTGTGGCTAAGCCATGAGAATGTCTGTTTGAGTGCCTCCTGATGGCAACTGCTACATTATGACATGGGGAGAGAAGTATCCTACTAAGTAGGCAGGGCTTGATTGGAAAACCCTTTGAAGTCATTTGAAAGATTCCTATTGACTTAAACAGGCTTTGGAACATGCCCTTGATTATGAGGTACTCAATCAGGCACGTAATAAGCTTCTTATTGCCTAATTATGTATAGTAGTAACTTTAGACCTATGACCCTTATGAAGGTTGGACCCCTTATCATCCAGAAACTCCATATTACAAACTGTCCCACTAGCAAGAGCAATGTCTTGTGTCCTTATTCTGAGTTTCTTCTCTTGCCTCAAAGCTTAACCTGAAGCGGCAGTTCAGCTCTTCTGCTTTGAGTCTGTCAAATGGCTCATACCTTGTGTTCCCTGTTACCCTAATGAAGAGTACAGGGATCTTGCTGTACAATGAAGCTCACATCTTGTCCATAAACCTGGCAAAGTTCTCAGGACCAGCAGCAGACTGAACATTGCCGTACAAAACCCTGTATGTCTGGATCTGGTCCTTCTCAGTGTGCCCATTTCAACTATACTAGCAAGAACACCATGGTTTCTGTGAGATTTCATTACAGAGGAGGCTAAATGGTGCAGCCTGGAGCTGCACTGTCTTTTGTAAAGAGCCTCCATAGGAGCATCATCCAAGGAGGTGGAATGAGCCTCTCTTGGTCTCCCTTTTCTTCAGCCCATTTGCTGACTGCTTGGTATGTACAAGAAAGCCTTGAGGTGGTACATTGCTGTGGAAAGCAAATGTTGTTAAGAAAGATAAATGGTTCTTACAGAAGACACTTGACAGAGTTTTGCTAGAGTTTACCTTGAGGAGTATGTAAAGGTTCACTGAATATTAACTTGAAAATAAGAGTGTTAGTGCCGGGATGAGCAAGTTATAGGTTGAAAAGACCTATAGGGTGCCTAAGATAGCTGTTTTTAAGTCACCTGAGTTTCAATATTCCTGGGTATTCTTTTGAGATTTCTCATAAAATATATTTGCTGTTGAGATAGTTTAAGTCATGAACTGGCATGCATGTCACAATATGAAAAACTAGAATTTGTAGTGGCTATCTTGCACTTGTTTTTCAGTAATGGTGTAGATCTATGACTTTATATTAGAATTTTTCATGACTGCTGGCAGTAGTGTTCTTAATCACACCGCAAAACAAGTAGGAATTTAGAGACAGCTTGGCAGAGTGGAACATATGAAACTATCCTTTCCGCAAGTTTTTGATGGGCATCTATATGGTTACGTTCTTTCTGTCTGTGAGGTTTGAGGTTAGGGTCAGAAAAAATGGAGAATGTCAGAGATTTTGTTTTAATCTCTTTCTTTGCTTTTTGTTACTACCTGTCTTATCAACATCTAATTGATATTTTGAGTTGCTTAGATTCTAAGCAATCTGTGGCAAGACTCAGGTCTTAAATTTTTAACAGACAAGCCATTTTCACTTTGCTCTGTGTTTGGTTATTCAAGGTCAACACACTCAAAAAAGGCCTCATTTTTGAAATGGTGGATGGGCAGGGTTTTCTGATAGTCTGGTATCCAGAAGGTGTCTTTGTACCACTAGTGGTGGGTTTTTTTTTATTGGTTGATTTTTCTTTCTTTTTAATTTTTTAAATGCTGAAAAGACCTGTATTTTTTATTTACCTTTGAAGTACTCAGTCCGTATTGAAGATGATTAAAAAGGAAAGTGCAGACTGGCATTTTCACTTAGGACAGATAAACAGCATTAGCTTTTATGCTCTGAAAAAATAATACTGATATTTGTTTAAAAAACCCAACCAAACATTGATTTTGTTAGTGGTTTCAATACTAGAAATATTTCTGTCAGCCATTAATCTAACATGTGTTATTCTCTTCCCAGATCTTTTCCCTGTTGTGTCCTTATTGCAGCAATCATCAAAACCATTTGAAGAGTTTAATTTAGACTGAAATGATTCTCCATAGAATAAACAGAATATCTCACCTGTGAAGGGTGATTAGATTTTCTAAATTTGTTTAAAAAGGAAAGACCTTCATAATTCACAAGTCTTCTACTTGCAGTTTTTATGGTGGAGAAATGTTAGCTACTTTAGGTCTGAAAATAAAACACTGCTATATTTGAGTGCTATCAGCAATTTAATCTTTCATATTATTGGCACTGAGCAAGTAAGGATCTGTGGTTTGATTTGAGCCATCGCTAGGCCATATATTGGTATTTTTTTTTACTGTGAAAATATGTTTTCCTGGTTATTTCAGTATCCATGATGTGCTGTGTTAAATAAGAGCATTTAAGATGTCTTTAACAATTATATATTAAAGACAGTTGTAGTACAGATACAGGTAAGACTAGACAAAATCAGGGATAGCCTGTGGAAGTATAAGCTTAGAGTTTTGATGCATTCCCCACCTGTGTGGGTACTTGTTATCTGCTTTTGCATACAGCTGGAGCTACTGACTCGCTGCTTAAAGCTACTTTTGGCGAGTAGTTCATCCCGGACCGTCACTCGCACAAGCCTAATTGAATGCATTTAAGGACAGAGAGTAAAATTCTTCACCTGCACACATCCTCACTCTCCCCACAAGCAACGCTAGTACAGATTTGCTTTGCAAATATGAGTAGGCTTGCCAGGAACTGTGCAAATGAATTTCCATGGCATTCATGGCAAGAACAGAATCAGAGGATGGACTGTGTACATCTCAACTGTCTCTTGCAGCCCATACAGAAATTGTATGACTTTAGTAGCTACCAAAGTCCTCAGTCATGGCCTCTAATCAGGTCTGTGGCCCTACAAACCCTGTTACTCTACCAGACAATGTCAAACTGCGTAGCATACGCAAACAACTAATCCATTTATGCAGCATCATCTGGCTAGTCCAGATTTCCAGGAAGAAGAGGGTCTTTCAGTACGATTTCAATTGGTTTGATTTGTTGAATACCCTATGCTCTCACTTCTGTAATTAAACAGATATTTAGATATCATATTCCATATATCTGTGTCTGTGGAAAAAAAAATCATACATTTTATGTCTACCTGATTGTCAGTTTCCTTTTAGAGGGTAAAGCCTTTGCTAAGGACCTGAAACAGGCCAAATATGATACTGTTGCTCTTTATTGGGCCTCTTACATAATCTAGCTGTTTTCTTTAGTGTCAGTTATATTGTTTTGCTCCCTTTATAATAGCTTTTATTTTTCCCTCTTTCAGAGCTATATTAAAATTTTATACCTGAATTAATTTGATATTGGTTGATTGTTCCTCATACCTGTTTCTTACCTTGAAAGTTCAAGGAATTTGTTCAGTATATTTTCAGCAGATCATAAAATAATGAAATATTAATATGCTTTTGTTTTTAATGGTTAAACTTGAGACTCTGTAGAACCAGTTTTGCGCAACACGTTTAAGAAAATTGGGGTCATCTCAAGATGGAGTCTTACAAAATGAGTGGCTACTTTAAAAGCAGATTTACTTTACATACTTTTAAATACCTGCTGCAGTTTGGTACAGTTTTGAATATTCTTATTCCAGTGTTCTCTTCCCTGAAAGACTTGTCTGTCTTTGACAGATTCAGGATTCCCTGTGTCCATGCTTCTCTGCATTGTCTTCCACCTTTTCACAAGAACAGAGTTCTGTTTATCTTGTCATATTTGTTCTGTATTAAAAACAGTTTCCAGAAGTCAAGGGCAGTTGTGGATGCAGTATTTTGTCCAAAATTATATTTGTGTGACAGGACTTCTGTTCATAAAAAGGAAGGGGGAGGGGATTGAAGGAAAAAAAGAAAAAAAAAAAAAGAAAACCAGACTGCGCTTATAGGTTCCCTAGGGTTTTAAAATCCTAAAGGTAGGGAGTCATGTTATCCTTTTTCTTGAATAGCTCTCAATTCAGGGTTGTTTTGTGAGTTTCTGTGAATGTAAATATGTGTGTACATGCTTGTGAAATCATGTTTTATAATTGGAAGCTATATGGTCTGTTAACTAAAATACCAACTCCAAAAGCAGTTGGTCCGTCAAAGATGTCATAGCTAGCTTTTATATCCTCTGTTCCTCAAAAGAACTGATGAAAATTTCATTCTAACTGACAGCCAAGTAGCTAGAAAAATAGACTGCTGATGCCAGATCATGAGCCACACAATAATTTGCCAAGGCAAATATGGCTGGCTATAAAGTGATCATATATGGATCAATTGATGATATTCTAGATTAATTTATCAGGTGACCGACATGCAGTTCTGAATCCAGGAAAATATCTACATTGAGTTTAGTGAAAAATAGCTTATTTAGTTTACTACAGATATTTTGTAGCCAGACAGTGATGGAAGTGCTTCTGAAGTATACAGAAAGTTGACAAACACATATTAGAATAGGATTAATATATTTTATTATTTTCAGACTTCTGCTGTTTTTATCTGTGGTTTAGAAAAGGTGCTACCTTCTCTCATATAATGTTGTATTATTGCTAATTATTAGACAAGGAGGACCTTCAGATGCATTCAGAATTAAACAGAATGGAATAATTTTTTACCATATCTTGGAAAGAAATTATCCTTCTGGGATATACTGTTGTGAATTTATTTCCTTATCCTTTCCTTCCTTCTTCCACTTCGCTCCTTCCCTGTTCCTTGACATTAAATGGCAGGATTGTTTTAATTGTTTAGAGAGGATTGTGGACATTTCTGGAGTGTCAGCTTCTGTGCCTAAGCCTTGCGGCTTACTGGGCTTTTCCAGTTCACTGATGCAAGTGCAAGCATCGAATGGTTCATATAGAGCTCTAATTCCAATTTATTTGGCAGTTATTTCTTGAATAGCCTGATTTTACATATGATTAGTTTTTAATTCTTTAATCACAACGTAAACTGTGTGTATTATATTACTAAAAGTATGTGTATTATATTACTAAAAAGTATCTTAATACATAGGATATGATTAACTCGTGCTTAGAATTCTGTTTTTCCTGGTACGCCAGAGTGCAGCCTCTGTGGCTTCTATGGGAACTCCTAGTTTGCAGCTGAAGGCAGAAAAAAAAAAAAGTGATGCCAATTTTCAGCCTCTGACAAGACTTATGTTACAGATCTATAACTGTAGCAAGGCATAACAAGAAAATTATGTTTCTGTCAAAAGCAGACTGCAGGTATTTGTGGGCTGATTCTGGTTTCTGATTCAAAGTTGTGAAGGTCAAAACTTAGAGAAAGGCATGTATTTGTTCATGGAGAGGACTTGGAAAAATCTCTGCTGGGTCCTGTTCCCATATGGGTAGGAAGAATAGTGTCAGACAATATATCCTGCTTTGTTTATATCCACCAACTTTTTGCTTTCATTAGAGCACAGTTATAAAAACAACCATGCGCTGGGGTCATGAATAGCTCATATGCTTTGCAAAAACTATCCGTTTTTCAGAGCTGGCAATTCAGTCTTAACACGTTCAAGGAATTTAGGTCTACTACTATCTCATGTCATTGCTTGTATACAGTTTGCATCAAAAACATGCCAGAATGTATCACTTTTATAAATGGCAAACTTCTATTTTTATTAGAAAAGGTAAAATAGAGAGCTATTGTAAATGGATTTTTTTTTAAATTTAAATGAGATGGAAATGTTAGGATGTCTCTTTTTTAATGTAGACATTAGATGTAATTAGTTTGTCTCATAGCAAAAGAGCCTCCACTGTTTTTGTGCAGCTGACATGTAATAAAACTGAAGTAACACATTAGTGAATCTGCTCCGTTGTGTTTGGCTTTTCTAGATGCTGTGAAATTTAAACCAAAATACTAATTCCACTGGCCTGAAAGCACCAACGACTTTCCCAGTGAAAGTTTTTCTGATGTTATAGCAGTTGCTCAAGACTCTAAGTTGTAAGTTGAATGATTTTTCTCTTAATTTTTATGCATTTTTATTTGATTTTTCCTTTTGGGGAAGGTATATTATCATCACATCATGTTTTTTACATGTCACAGTCATGACAGGAGTTGAAATAACAGGGACACCCCATAATGCTTTTGTCAGGTGACAGTAATCTGATTATCCTTCCTGAAAGTAAATGCTAGTGTTCTTTTGATTTAAGAAGGTCATGCTGATGAGAGTATGACTTGATAACAATTTGCTGCTTCCTACAAAATTGCTAGCCACAATAAAAATAAAGGGAAAAAGCCTGCAGGAAATAATAAACCGTATTTGTTTTTTAAATCTCTGATGTTAGGAAGTCCGCTCTGAGAATCCTGTATAAAAACAGGGATGTAACGTGCAGTTTGTTTTTTCCAACAGATGAAATATATACTCTTTGGAGTGTCACCCAATGAGAATGACACTCTGTAGTCAAATGTTTATTTACTTGCTCATATATTACATTTTTGTCTGTCTGATGGCTTGTCTAATAAGGATGAGCATGTTTGTCATTCCTCACATTCTGTATGCATTCACAGAACTCTTCACCAAATTGATTGTTTCTAATTTCTCAGTTTCATTCATTACACTGCCTTTTACTATTGTGCATATTTTTATTTTGGTGATTATATATTTTATCCATCTCTTTTTTTGCATCTTACTATTCTAATTTCCTTAGAATTATTTCTTCAGAATGCTGTTTTGTTGAGGGATTGCAAAATTATTTCCAACAGTAGCTGGTTTAATTTCCACCCAGATTTCTCGTAGAACTTTTTTCCTAATTTTTTGGTAAAATTTTGTTCAGTTCTCCATGCCTACATCTAATGTGTTATTCTTTCACTGTATCTCTCCAAATACTGATCCAAAATTTTGATGGATGCAAATCCATGTCCTTGTCAGATCATTTAGATTTGAAAAGCTGTCTTTTCAGGTTTATATGTTATTGTGGTACTGTAAAGGTTTCCATGCCATTTGGAATGCGGCAGCTTATTTGTTTGCTATTTATTTGTTATTATTTGGGATATATTTTCTGTGCTGTACTTTAAAAAAAACCCCCAAAACATTTGCCTGTTGCTTTTTTCATATATTTTTACTGATTTCAGAGCAGATGACTCATTCTGACACCAACTAGACTAACACTATGTATGTCCAATAAGTGGAAATCTTTGAGAGAAGCATTTTTTTTTTTCACCTAGGATAATATACAAAGTAAATTCCTTAGAGTATATGTTTCAATAGGTTTCCATCATTTTGAGTCCTTGAACATGGAATGCTTGTAGGTGAGGAACATTAAATGTAGACTTAATCTCAGAATTCCCAAAGGTAACTGAAATTTGAGAATTATTGGTCATCATTTCAGTGAAGCGCTCTGATATTTTTTTCTCTTCTGTGCTATCCATACTGTCCAGAAAAAGCTGAGAATAAAATCATTACCACATAGAAACTTTTACCTTTTCCTATAAATTTTACTGGCAGAAATGAGTACAGTAAGTGAATTTAGGGCAATCTACAAGAGATACTTATTAATGCTCTTGGAAGTATGCTCAATATTCTCATCATGTTTTCTTTTATATAGATCTTGAAAACCAAGAGCCCAAAAGAAGTCTAATATAATTCAAGAGTAGTCCACATTCCTGTTTTCTCCCTTTGCTTTTCAGACTTTCCTGCATTTACAGCTCTGCTCATGTCATTACTGCATGCACAGGCACTAAAAAAAATGTGGTGGAAGAGTGTGAAGTAAAACACTCTTGATATTATTCTTCAGACTATTATTGAGGCTTTGTCTTCTTTTACCTCTGATAGTTTAGTTTCCGGTGGATCATTAGTTCAATTTCAGAGCCAGACATCTTAAAAGAAACTAAGGCAATTCACTTTACCCCTAATCTGTTGGATAATGCTCTGAATCATCAACATAGAGGGGACACATAGAGTAACAGAATTGATAAGAGGTATCTTGTATGTGAAGGTGAGAACATTAGCTGAAGGTGAAAACATTTCTTCCTTCTGTATGTGTAGGACATCCTAGGATAGAAGTCAAATTCTGGTGTGTTGAAATTTCCTTCTGAGGCCAGGCATTGGCAAGATACAGTCTTGTTGCTTATAAAATGACTAAAGTGTCTACCAAATGCAAGTGCCAAGTCAAAATATGTTCTGTATTTTGGTAATTGTGCAGAAAGAACACCAGATGGTTCTGATGATGAAGCACTTTGGGTGGGATCACCAAGTTTTAATGAATGGCAAACTCCAAAGTCTTAATTACCAACCTCTCTAGCAACATACTTTTTATCAGAGTGGACAAGTTATTTTCAGACACAGAAAAGGAAGAACCATATATTTCTTTCCATGTAGCTGAATAAACCCCACTTAGTTTCTCTGTAGGAGGATCTGGGCCTAATAGAAAGGGTTCCAAATTATGTTTCTAAAGTGAAAAAATTATATTATGAACAATTCTGGTTTTGTTTGAGTAGCTTCATATTTTCGCAGCATGCTCAGTTATCACAGTGTGCTGTTTATGCATAATTCACCTACAATATGAGTATATCCTACGTTTTGGATTCACATGTATAATGATGATATTTATTTTCCATGTCTGAGATGGCTCAAGAGTGGTCTGTTCTTTGAGAGCATTTTCTCATCAGAGGAATGTGGACAGGCTGCATTGAAACATTAGAGAAACACAGAAATTAAATAGGAGGACACACATCATGTTTTATAACTCCTGCAGCGTTGCTTGATTTCATAAAGTAAGTCCATACAAGTTTGAAGTGTTGATTGATTTGCTTCTGCAATGTTAAAATTTGACTTCAAATTTTAATACCTTCCAGCCAATCTTAATAACAGCATAGTGGTAATTTGTGTGCTGTAATCACAGAGCACTTTGTACGTATTTGAGTGAAGTGTTCTGCATATGATTTTTTTTCTTGCGTTTTTATGGTATGTTTGCTAACTCCTGGTGATGTTAATAGTTTCTTCCAGTCTCTACACAAGAATAGTATTACCCTTGTCTGAAACTCCAGTTGTTATTGTCACTGAAATAATTGAAGGTTTCTCCGTTGACTGTAGTGTTCCTATAGGGTCAGCTTGTTCAAATACAATGTGGGTGAGGCATAACTGAGATAATGAAGCCAAGTATAGCCATTTGGCTTCTGTAGGATTGGACTGGTGTAACTGAAATGCTGTGAAATTTGAGTTTCATAAAATGTGAGAATCCTGCTTTTCATGTTGCAGTTGTTATATATGTGAACAAAACCAGGAGGACTTAATTGGTTATGCTTTCAGACCCTCTTATTGTAACTGCAGGAGCCAGGTTTTAAAGATTGTTGGGACTTGCTGTAGAGCACAGCTGCTTCCCCAGGTAGGGAGAGGTATCAAGAAGAGTATCATGTATGATTGATGGGAGACTCTCCTGTTGGCATTGAGCCACTTTGTAGATTTTTTTTTTAAATATAATTATGTCTTAATTTTTGTACATGCACTCAAGCAACTTTTGATTAATTAATCTTAAAATCGGAGTCATCTGACCTCTGACACCCGTGTATTTTTTTTATACTTATAAATTTTAAAATGTTTTAATAGTATTTCTACTGATTTTTACAAAGCTCTACATGGCTTCGACTGGTATTCTGCTGTGTCTGATCTTATTGAGTGAATCTTATTCCCTGATTTTCATGGAGGTGACTTGTTGTGTTAAGGTGTTTCTTAATTGCACAAACAACCCCAGTACAAGGTGTCAGAATTAGAAATATGTATTTCTTCATCTCCCTCCTAGATCCTCATATAATGACTTGCAAGTTCCACAGGCTTTATGTTGGTACTCTGTACGGAGGAAAATATCTTCCAACTGTAATATTTTAAAATATTTATTTTCTTGTAAGGTAGTTTAAGATTTCATCTGGAAATGTTATATAGGTGCACAATGTATTCTTGTGGTGATTAATAATAGTAGTGTTTGACTTTGTGGTGAATTATCAGGTATCACTAATTCAGCAATGTTCTGAAAATTTCTAAGAGATTTATTACCACACTGAGGGGACAGAGTAAAGAACAAAATCTGAGATCCATTAAAATCATCATTCTGTGACAAAAGCAGCACAACCATGTTTTGACCAGGCGTTCCAAAAATAGCCATTCTTCCGGTGAGGTTGGGGAATTCTCCAGGGTTTGATGTATTTCTTCGAGTGACTGTATTTATTTACACTTAGTGTGTCTGTGGATACTTTCAAAATGGATGTCCTCTTAGAAGTGTACACTTTTAAGACCCTTTGTGACAATTTATGCAGCACTGAGAACAATGAGATCTTAAACGTAGCTGAGATCTGCAGTACAACCCTAGTGCCCTCAGTTGGAAAGAAAGAGTGGGATTAAGTTATTTGGAAGCAAGGAGTAGTTAGCAATAAAATAACTGAACTTGTAAATGTGACCATTGCAACCATGATTAACATTTTAGTTTATTAAATTAAGAAAAAGAAGGACAAGGATTAACAATGTTAAGTGGGAAAGATGACCAATTAAGGTGATTTTTTTGATTCTTTTTTTTTTTTGTTTGTTCTTGACAATGGTATTGGCCAAGATTTAAAATCTTTTCTTTTTCCTTGATTTCCCAGAAAGTTTTACTATAAGTTTACTTATGTATAAGTAATCAATTTTGCACTGCATTCCAAAGGGCACATATGCCAGAAAAAAAAAGGTCATAGTCACCTGGGAGAAAAAGAAATTTCTGGGTTGAAGAAGCAAAGTACATTTTACCAAAATAAAAAAAAAGAAAAGAAAAAAGAGAAAGCCACCTACATACTTTATAGGTGCTGGGGAGTAGTTATAACTTGTGTGCTAATGGTTTCTGATCAATGTTGCTGCAATGTTCACTCTGGTGTTTGTTAGAAAGAAAATGGAGAAAACACCCTAAAATTCCATAGCAGTGGCTCCTTCATTTAGCACAAGACATATTTGAAGCCATTCCTAAAGAACTTTCTTTTTTAATATGTTATTCCCTGTATATTTTTCTTTCCTCATTCATTTTCTTTTGTTTAGTTAAACCAGTGATAAGATCTTATAATGAGACATGTCAAGTTGATGAGTTAATTTTGTAAAACTCTTAGGTTTGTTATCCAGATTAATGCCAAGTTTTTGAGTGTGTGATTTTCAAAATTTTTTTCTTTAAGATCTGTATTCCATTTACATTTTAGAAATATTGTATGCAAAGCACCTAGTAGCCACCCCTTTAGCCATCAGCTTTTCATCGCTGCCTGTCAGTATCATGCTAAGGGCAGGTGCAGACAGCCTCAGGCTCATAGTTGTTGAGCAATGCTAGTAAATGCCTGGAGATACGGTTTTATGTAACTACCTAAAGAGGCTAGGAATCCTTTTCAGCATGTGCTGATCCCTTCCCTCAAACTTGCATTTAAATTTGCAGTTTAGGACAATCTGTCCTAAAGTGCAGGGCACCTCTGATTCCACGATCAACAGTTTACTAATACGTGATCTCTATACATAGTACAAAAACAGACTAAGGACATCAGGCTGACATTGATGGACTAACAGAAGGTAGTGCTTTAGTATTTTAACTTGCTTGACTCTTAGTACCTGTAACTGGGCTTAACATAAACTGGAGTTAGGGGTCATCATAACACTTATCTGATGGGCAGTATTGCCTGTGAGGATTTCTGTCTGTGGTGAACATATTTGGGTTCTGGTTTCAAAATAACTTGCAGAAGTGAATGTTGCAGAAAAAAATGGGAGATCAAAATCTTTAGATGGTAGGCAACAATAACAGATATTGTTCAAAATAAATCCCAAGATATTGACTAGAGATGTCATATGTGAAAATCAGAAGAAACTAGAACTTCACCTGGTTAAGTCTCCAAATCTTGAATTCTTATCAAACTGATAGCTTTACTGTTGAAGGCAAATTTCTGTATCAAGGTGTACTTTTTCCTTACCGAAATATTTTTTTTGCCTCTTTTTAAAACTAATAAAGTAGTCACGCTCTAGGAGAGATTGAAAGGAGGTGGAGAGTTTTTATTTTGTGGGCTTGTTGAGATAAACTTGTTCATTTTTTTAAATTTAGGGTTTTTTTTTTTGTCCAGCGGGTGACAGTTAATTGTCTTCAGGACTCTGATTAGTGTAGATAATTACAAACAGAATGGTCCTTTGGGCAGAATACAAAGCCCAATAATTGAATGGATACTTGAAGAAAGAAGTTTTACTTACAATTCTTCTAAAGTGAAATTAAAACGAGAGTACTTGGACTACCTTTTCTCTGGTTATAGTGTCAGGAGAAATGAATTTCAAAAATTGGAGCTGAAAGGGGAAGTTAGTATATGAGCTCTTTTTAAATTTTTAGATTTTTTTTTTTTTTATTTTCAAAAAGACTTAAGCTATAATTATTATGTTTCAGGCTTTCGGGAGAAAATGCCACCAAGATATGTAGTAAGGAGGTTTTGTCCCTCAGGGAATCCAGCGAAGTAGACCTGAAGGCAGACATTCTTAAGGCCTTCTAATTGATTTTTGTGTCCTACTTAACTAGCTTTGAAAATCTGAGCTTCAGTAATATGGTTCTTTTCAATACAGAACCCCAGTGTTTTGTCTAGATTAACACTAGATTCAGTGGGAGCAAAGGGCACACTTGAAATATTTATTGCAAAATAGGTTTGTCAGGAAAAAAAGTGAGTTTGTGTACACCTGACTATCTTCTCTTTTTAAAAAATTAAACCCAGCAATTTTTTTTTTCTTTTTGGTGTAAGTGCACTGCAGTAGTGACAGGTTGAACCTCTAGTTTACAGGGAATTTTCAAATCCAAGTGCTTTATGGTTTATTTAGGATGGAAAGTTAAATATGGTGATGTGTTCCCATGCTATAGAGATATTGTTGATGTCTCTAAAATATCAGCTAGACATTTTGGCTGTTTTACCATTTGTGGCTCTTGGAAGTAATGGTTAAACTGGACTTTCACAACTAAACACTTTCCCCCTCTTCCTCCTTTTTGCTTGAGGGCTTTAGTTTCCTGTTTAAGAAGTTTCTTGTTCCTATTGCAGTCCTTGCCTGTGCATATGTGCTATTATGCTACCAAAACTGTGCCTAGGAGTTTGCATCTGGTAAATGTAGCACAAATACAATTTAGTAGGTTTTCAAGTCTACGTCTAGTGGAAGAACCTGATGAACATGTGTCGTAAATACTTTCCGTGTTCTGCGTGAAACAGCTTCAGCCTCTGAGCAGTGACACGCAGTGACTCAGTCTCATTTATCTGTTAACAGTTCTACATAATTCTTGATGCTTTGTCTAGCAAGGAAAACACAGCCATGACATTTGATTTTGTTGGTTTTTTCCCCCCAAAAGAATACTTGCTTAGAGGATGTCAGCAATTGTAGATAAACTATTAAAAAAATTGGGATAAAATTAATCTGTGCTTGTAAATACAGATAGTCATTTTGAATTACAAATCAATGTGATTCCATTCTGTTGTGTAATTGAATTTCAATTTAGTCCAATACAGAGCTCACAAAGTTCATCAAGGAGACTTAACTGTGTGACAAAATTACAGTTTGAATAACATTTTTTATTTTTTATACTGCCCTTTTTGATTGTATGTGTGAGCTGAAAGACTGCGCCTTCTTTTGAACAAAGTAAGCCAATTCTTCCGTAAAATTACTTTAAACATTGGTCAGAATATGAGAGAGCAGGGAACCTGACACCTTACATAGATAAAAGATAAAGGGAGCCAAAACCTGCTAATACAATTTTAATAAAAATTGTCAAGAAATATACATCAATGTGGTAGGTTAACAGCTCTTGGTATGTGTGTTCTACTTCTCAAATAAAGCCATTATTACATAATGATAATATTTATATAGTAAACAAAACCGTTATTATTTTGTGTTAAAGTTGTATCCAAAGAACCCTTGTGAGATTGTTTTACAGTAGTGCCTTGAGACCCTGTTATGGTTTCACATCCCTGTACACTCATAGGAAGAGATTAAAAAGCTATCATTCCAAATGGAGAAAGTACATTTGAGGCACAGAAAGACAGAAGAGAAAAAAATTGCTGAATATTATAATGCAAGTCAATGCCAGAGCTGCCATGTCGGTCTTTGCATGGTTTTGTGACAAATCTGAGTCCCTGAAGAGTGACCCTGGATGCCATTTCCAAGCCATGTCCTCTGCAGACTGCTGCTTCTCTAGGTGTAGAGAGTAACTTTCCAAGTGTAGTTTGTATCTGCTGTACAAGTCTCGACATTTGATACACCCTTCAAACAATACTGCATATTGGAAGAATTACTGGGATTTGGAACACCAGCCATACTTTTTGCAGCTTGTAATGCTGTAACGTTTTGCTCTGGACTTAATTTGCCTTTGTAGTGCCTTCAGTGCATGGATCTTTGTATGTAGACACTACAGAAACATGCCCATTTTGAAAGCTTTCACTGTGTTCTTTAATTCAACCATATCGATTAGGAATGACCCAGCCAGTGGCTATTAAAATGACACATAGCTCACAAGAAGTTCAGAAGTGTTTTTTGTGTCATAGCTGTATCATGTGAGTGTCAGTGGGCTGGTGCAGGAACTGCTGGGAAATCTAAATCCCTTGATGTGGGACAGGGAGCTGGCAGTACTTGCCAGCCTACCCTGGGCCACTAAGGAGGCTTTTGCTATCTCTTCTAACCCATGAGTTATTACTGGAGTTCCTCCTCTCCCTCCAGCCTTCGAAGCAGTGTGGTGTATGTCTTGTGGTTCTTATCTGCTTGAAAGTATGAGTACAGAGCTTATCAGATCTGGAATGCTTGCCCCCTTCCTTTTATATGAAAGGATAAATACATATTTAGGTATTTCTCTCATCTACACAGTGAATTAGATAGTTTTGGTGTTTTGAGCGTAATTTTAGTGGCAGGTATAATAATACATTTAAATTAGTTGTTGGACATGTGCAGTACTTTTTTCATCAAAATCCTTTTTAGTCTTAACCTGATGCTATGCTATGAAGTGATGCAGCCAAAAGACCTTAATTTTATATTCCATGCTCAGGTCCTGTAGTGATTGGATGCTTTATAGATATGCAGGCACACAGCAGAGAAACCTTCACGAGCTGCCTGTTGAAGACATAATGCAATTTTGCGAATGCATGTGCCGTTACAGGAGAGATCATAAGGAGCTCTTATGGTTAGTTATATAATATAATGCTGCCAGATCATGTGCCACTATGGAGTGACGCCCATTTGGGAGAGCCGGGGGAATAACTGTTGAGTGGTGAGGCTTATGGGCTTCCTTTTTAAAAAGGTATTTTACAGAAACACCATCTATTGTATGTGTATGTCAACATGCTTTTTGTAGGCAGATGTGAGGTTGCTCTAAACTGGAAGTCATGTAGTTTACGTAAGTGCTAACCATAGCTAAACTGGATTAGAGTGGGTTTGTGGCTAGTCATCTCCGAGTGTGGGCAGAGTGAGCTCACATCTCCCTGCAAAACTCTGTGGAGATGTGTCCTATTTTAGGTATTTTTTTGAGCCTCGTTTCTGTAATAACAACATCACAGCTTCTGGTATCTAGGATTGTAAAGCATCACTGTTAGAGAAGGAAGAAATCATAGCTCCTTTTTGTGAATAAAGAACTAAGCAGCACAAAGAAACTCTTTTGCTGTAGGTTGAGCAGAAAATCTATAGCAAAGGCAGTGACTGAATAGAGTTTTGGAGACCAAATTGTATGCACCATGTTGTTCTTACCTCACTGTGATGTAACGTGTTTGACCGCTCGCGTTAACAGGTTGTATGTGCCGATTCCTCCTTTGATAGATACTTTGACTGCAATCTCTATTACAGAATACAAAAATAAAAATGAAGCATCATTGCAGAGGGACTATTTTAAAATGGAAAGCATTAGGGAAACAAAATTGTGATTGTTTTGGTTTGGTTGTTGCTTTTTTGTGTGTGCTTGTTTTTTGTTTTCTGCTAATGCATGGAACTAAGGAAAATAAACAATTTAACAAACAAGCCAGCAAAGGCAGTAAAATACAATCCCCAGTTATTGAAGAGAAGTGACACAAAGGGAAGATGACAGGAATTTCCTTGTCTCTTTTGTAGACAGTCTCATCTATAGTGCTTAATTACTGTGTTTACTTTTCTGTTTCTAAATGATCATGTGTCAAGAGTTTTCCATGTGTAAGTACAACATTCTTCATTAAATCAACTTGAAACTGTACCCTTTTACCTCAATTAAGTAAAATTTTTAGAAATCCAGCTCAATGATGACATAATCAGCCTACTGCCTCTTTCATTTTTGTGATTGTGGCTAGGGTCTTATAGGTCATTAATGTTTTTTAATGGTCATATTTTGCACATTTTGGGGTGTGAAATTGTTACTTGATTTAGGCCCTAAATATATAATTTCATTTCTGTATTATTCTTTTTTTCTCATTTCACATCATGCTATAATTCTGAAAATAGCTTTTAACAGTTGTTGAATGGTACATATTTTAGTCCCAGCAGCCCACAATGATAGGCCACATTCTCAAATGATATAACATGATGCCATGCATTTTACTAAATAACTGCTTCCATTTTTTACTTGCAGGCTGCCTGTATGCTCACTGGTGACTCTTCACAGAAAGTACAGACTACCTGTAGAGGCTCTGTCTTAGAAGAATCAGAATATTTTAATTAAAGATTCTATTTCTGCTTTCTAAAAGTGGTGAAGTTCTGAAAACTAAAAGCTCTTAGAATTATTAGAGTTAATGGTGTTTAGGCAAAGAGAGGACTATTTTATGTCACATTTAGCTATTTATGGCATATTCTTTGTTTCACAAGACTTAGGGCATACAAGATCCCACAGTCATTTATTGATGTACATATATAGTATTATGTCCAGTGTTGTCTTTGGTGTCACTATGTGTTTGCAAGGCAAGCAAAAGCTTAGCTTTTTGAAAAGTGAGTTATTTTGAAGGGTCTGTGAAATTGTTGGATGACTGTATATTATTCTTAGTCAAGTCAATGAGAGATGGTTGACTTTATTAGCACTTCTTTTAAGTCAGGCCTGTGAGTTTTTTGGTCTTTTCAGAAGCGACCTTGGTCTTATTTCACCTCACCTGATATTAAGACACCTTTTCCTTTTTCAAAAAAACAACCCCACAAGCTCAAACAGTCAAAACCATGAAAACTACTATGATATTTGCTTTCGCACAAACCTTTTCATTTAAATTGTAATCTTTCAATGGAGTCTTTGAGGCAAATGAGATAACCAACCTTTGCTAGTTTCAATGAAAGCTGGTTGCCTGAAACCCTAGGTCCTTTTGTTTATCTCTGTCTTTGTGGTTACTTGTTTTATGGTGGTTGCTATGCTGTTTGTGTTTTTATTCTGCTTTCCAAGACTTGGGAATCTGTGGTGTGTTACTTCTCAGTGTTTTCAACAGCAAGTGTCACAGAGGTATAGCCTGCAAGTTCATAAAGATCTGCACTATTGCATCTGCTCTTGCCTCAGTTCCCCTACCTTGCAGACATGCTTCAGCTTGTAGGTTGAAATGTTGATTAGTACAAAAGCACTGGAATCACTAGTGCACAAATTTAGGCCTTTACATTGCATTTTTGCTCTACTGTCAAAAGTTTGGGCATTTTATCAGTCATAGAACAGGAAGTCAGCTATAGTACAGGAAAAAGAAAACAACCTTTTTCATTTGGTTCATGCAATGCACTGATGTAAGTATGAAACATCTTTTCGCAAAGGTACATGAAATCAGAGCACATGTTGCTCTTACAGTGCTATTTTTCCCTTTCCACAATGGGACTGTGAGGGACAGTCTTTGATAAGGATACTATCAACTTACCAAACAAGCATCTGAAATACCTGCAGAAATGGCAGGTATTGAGAACATTTTGAGAGCATTTCTACTGCAAAACATCGAAATGAAGTATCTGGTGGAACTTGTACTTTTAAATCAACATAATACTTTAAAGAAAACTTTGTTCTTGTGTATGACTATGTGACTATTCACTTGTGTAGTCACCTGAACTTTAGACATCTAAAGTGAAAATGTAAATGGCTTAAGCTAGTAGAATAAGGGCTAGACTTCTGAAAGGCTTAGGTCTTTCTTCTCAACTTCAGTGGGAGCTGGCCCCTCAAACGCCTTTAAGAACATGATGTAAGTCTTTATTGGAAAAAGAGATGGGTAGAAAAATCTACATGAAACAACTACTGACCTGGATAGCAATAGTCCTTGGACTATTTTATTTATGTAATAAAGGTATAATTAATTATATGATTTTATAGGGTATATCTGATAGAAATTTTGTATTAAACTTTGTGATAGTGTTTGATGGACAAAGAGTTTTCTACATAGATAAGAAAATAGTTGTTTTTTTCAGTTTAAGGAAAAATTACCTGGAAAGCTAAAAAGAAAAAAACAAGTGATTTGAGGCTACAGAATAAATGATTACAGCTGTAAAAAAGAGGGAAAAAAAAAGTTAGCAGCTACTTCTAATTAGGTCACAAGGTTTGCTTTTGGGGATTTTTTTTGTGTGTGTGTGTTAGCTAAGCCAGGTGTTTTGCAAGGTTGAGCCAGTAAGAAACAGGTATCATTTCCATATAAACCCCAGGTACCTTATACTTGTATTTTCACTGTGAATACCTATTTCCAGTTGATTACATTGTTTCCACCATTTACTTACACTCTGGTTGTGTTTATAGACTACTGCTCTCAGTGAACACTAACTTGATTGCACTAGTTTATTTAATTTACTAAAGGGAATGCAGTTGAAGGAAAAGTCAATTTTGTATGATGTACTAAATACAACAGTCTAGCCCAGATGTGACCATTTTGAATAGTCTGGGCTGTTTGGGATTGAGTTTTTTTGGTTTAGTTTTTTCCACCCCAGCCAGCTATGTAATGCATAAGCCTGCAGCTGATTCCCAGTTCTGAGGTGTTATCTGAGCAACAAGCCTTAATTTACACAGGATCACTGGGTATGGTTTGCTCTGTGCTGCCTTCTTCACTTGTACTGCTGCTGTTAGAACCAAGGCTTTCTATACATAATACTCTGCAGGATTCTTTTTTTTTTTACCAAACTGAACTTTTTTCCTGATAGATTAACAGAGTGCTAAAGCTAAATTTAAAATTTTGTATATTTAACCTTTCCCCCTAATTGCTTGCCCAGAATAAAGGTTTGGTGCTTTGTTCCTAAATTCTCTACATGAGGTGGTGTGCATTAAAGTGTATTTATACTCTTTCAGATTAATTAACCGTGACCTTATGAACCACTGTCCTTGTTTAATTGGTGGCTCCAAAGCACACTAATGGCATAAATCAGCTGATAATGAGATTCAGACTTGCTTTTAAAATATATAATAACACTGCATTGATATAGCAAATGAGATTTGTTGACTCTCTGTTGGTATTACAGGAGGGAAGACACAATTAAATCTGTACTTTCAGCATGGGGGAGGGCTTGGTTGGAATGAATAATATGCACTTCAGGGTGGGTGTATGAAATAAGGAGGATATTCTACATCAAGATAAGTTTGGTATTCTCTCCTTGTCTCTAGGCACTATGCAGTACTGGCTGGTGCACTTTAGGATACAGAAATGTTGTGGGAAGGTGTTTCTTAAAGATTACTGGAGGCTAACAAAAATGATGATTTCATCTTAAATATAGTTACACGTTCTTAAACTGAGCTTACACCCACTGTTTTATGAACTGCAAATTAATCAGATAGCTCCCAGAGAACAAAAAGATTTTGACCTAAACTAGTTGCCCAGGCTCCATTACTATTTTCAGTTTAATGTTACCCATATCCATCCTCACATTTTGGAAAGAAAACAAGGGCTGTGCAACAAAGTTTCTTTGTTTTCATAAGAACTAAAAATGTGCTGTATGTAGACCAAACAATAAAAATAAACTACTGAGCTACCTTCTAATGCATGGGGGTTCTGGAGAGAGGAAACCATGGATATTTAAAGGCATAAAGTGAGTCATTGTGCTAGTTAAAGAATTTTATAAGGCAAGCTCTGTGGGTTTGAGTTGCATCTGTTACCTTTCCAACTAGAACTGAAGGGTATGCAGGAAAAAGAATGTTGGATTTAATCACACCTTATAGTGAAAGCATTGTACTTAGGCTAAGCTTCTAACTGGGATCTAGACTGTAGGAGAACAAAATCCTTAGTCTTTCTTTTAGGTATGAATTTTGCCCTAGATGGGTTCCATGCCTAAGCAATGTTATTTTGAACCAGTTAAGCTGCAAAATGCTGTTAACAAAATGATTTTTTTAAAAGTAATGAATGTTCTGTAACACTTGAAAACAAAACAAACCCAAGCAAAAAACCCCAACAAAAAATCCCAACCAGACAAAAAACCCCTCACAGCTATTTTCCTTATTAAAAGATAAACATGCTTGCATTTATGACAGTTCTTAGAAGCCGTAATGGACTGGGTTGCTATGGTGTGAGATGCAGAACAATGAAATAATTGTTTCTCTTGGTATTGGCTTCCTGGAAACAAATTCTGTGTAAATTACTTGGCTGAAATAGTGACAACAGTCTTGTGTGCTGTTTTATTTAGTTCATAGTTAAAAATCATAACTATTCTATAACATAAAAAAGTAACATTTATCAGATCTGTGCTTTCTTTTGTTTCAACTTTTTTTTTTTTTTTCCCTTTTATGTTTCAGGTCAGTTTCATGAATTCAAAAGCAACTTACCAGTGATTTCTGGGAGCTGGGGCTGATTTTCTTGTGTAATTGTAAGTATTTATCGATTAATTTTCCTGTTATGTGCATCTTTCTAATAGTCTTTTAGCATGAAGAATGGAAGCTATTTTAAAATGTCACTGATTTTTAAATCTGATCACAGATTTGGAATATTCTTTTATTAAGAAATGTACCTAACTACTTAAAACCTTTTTGCTAGTTGGTTTTGGTGGAGTGGTGTGGGGTTTTTACTTGTTTTTTGTTTTTATGTAGTTGTTTTTGTTTTTCCTACCCATTTATTATGCTTCAGTTATTCAGAGAGGCTACAGATGCTTGAATATTCTTTTTATTTCAAGCTTTCTTTTGGTTTTAGGAATAATAATAAGAGAACAGTGTTGCTTACAGTATCACATTAGTTATGGCACTTGCTAATGATAGCAGTGCATCTTTCTGTTCTGATGATAATTATTTCTAGAAAAGAATTTGGGCTATGATTCAAGATTGACAGGACTTTTAGAGGAAATGCTACATGGGTGTATTGAGGAAACACTAGGATGACCAGTATCTGCTGAACTGGGAATGTGTTTTTATGTGCCCTGGAGAAAGCTGACCTTTATGGTTGCAGCAAAATGACTGTGTCTGTAGTAATTTAGACAGTGGCCCAGGAATATGTCTCAGTGAATGCCCAAGTTCAAATAAACAAATGGGATTAGGCCTATGCAGAAGTGCTTTAAGAAAGGGAAAGTTAGAGGAGAGGATCTGGGAGGAAGATAGGTATTTGTGTAACAAATGGAAAGCTTTCAGAGTTGCTGTTTTGGATAGTATTCAGCTTTAGTCAAGTATAATAAGGAAAATCTAATGAGACTTAGACTTGGCATGATATAAATTATTGCAATACCTCTTGCATGTAGTAAAAAGGAAACCAATCTCTGCAGCTTGTTCTCTTAAGTCACAAATACAGTTTATGAATAAATATTTATTCATTCATTTGTGAAAAAAGATGTTAACGAAATTACATTAATCAGGAAAAAATATCTCTGGTTCTCCTCTCAATAGAGAAATGTGTTCAACTTGTGCTAACCCTTCCTCTTCACAAATGCTTATTTTCATACATGGTTTTAGTATTATATTTGCAGTTTCCTTCATTTACAGGTCAGCATCTTTTTAATGAGCATTGTTACTCATATTTAAAGAAAATATCATTATCAAATAAAGTAAAACCATTTTTAAAAAGTATTACCATTGAAAAATACTTCTAAGAATGCAATGTAAAGTCATTACTGGACTGAGAGTGAGGAATTTGTTGTAACTCTTCCTGGCTTAGCCACTGCATGTTTTTTGGAAGCAATCAGGCTTTCTTTGCATCATTTTTCTCATCTATAAATGGAAACAGTAATTTATCAGTCACAAAGAGTACCTTTTCATACCTAAATATGGAGTATACTCTCTAATAAAAGCAATGGAATAACTACAATGGTAGATTCATGGTGAACTCCTTTGTGCATACAAAGATTCCTCATCTGAGTCCTACTTTTCTTGGTTGACAACAATCAAAAAGCTGTGGTAAACAATATTGACGCAGAAAGTACTTTGAAAAACGTGTTTATCTGATCAGTGCTTATAAATAACTGCAGGGTGGATGTCAAGAGGATGTGGCTAGACTCCTTTCAGTGATGCCCAGTGACAGGACAAGGGGCAATGGGCACAAACTGGATCGCAGGAAGTTTTGTCTGAACATGAGAAAAAACTTCTTTACTGTGAGGATGCCAGAGCACAGGAACGGGTTTCCCAAAGAGGATGTGGAGTCTCCTTCTCTGGTGATATCCAAAACCCATCTGTGCAGCCTGCTCTAGGTGATCCTGCTCTAGCAGGGGGGTTGGACAAGATCATCTCAAGAGGTCCTGTCCAACCCTAACCATCCTGTGGTGGTGTGTTTAGATCAATCAAGTAAGTAAACTTTAGTGAGAAGTATGGTCTGTTGTTATCACACAAGTGCACACTGGCTTTTGCAGAAAAAGTTGTTAGCACAGTGGAGACACCTTACACCTTACAGTAATGTTGTGACTACGAGAGCTGGAACATAGTTCAGCAGCTTTATTAATAAAGCCAAGGAAAATTACTGGACAAAATGAACCACAGCCTAGTCTTTTGCAGGTGCTCTCTGCAACTCTGAGTTCAATCATGTTGGCTTTAATACTGGAGAAACTAACACTGTGGCTGACTGTTCCTGTTCTCTGATTAAAGGACATATTTTAGTGTTTAGCAGCATATATTTAGGAACATAGGCAAACCTTAAGTTCACATAAACTGAAAATAAAGTGTAGGCTGTACAACTGATTGATTCAGCCTGCTGTTTCATCACATACTGAGAACAGGATTGAAACATACATACTATAGTAATACAGGTTTAGATCTTAAATCATCTCTATTGTACCTCTCTGAATTTGCAAATATTCTGTAGGTAGTATACATTAGTTTGGCAGATACAGACTGTTGCTGTTCAGTAACAGTCATATGTACAGCATCATGAATTTTCATTGTGCTCCATTGACTAATAGGATGGGCTGTTACCTCAAGTATCTGTCAGTTTAAAGGCTTGATTGCTGCAAATACTTTCTCATGTGAGTTGATCATGGAAGTTGATGAAATCAGGATCAGGACCTGAGGCTGAACAAAGAGGCTCTAGACAAATGATACCATGGAAATGGGACCTTTTGGGAGGTTGGTGTGGAAGTCAAAAACTCTGCATCTGTAGGGAGTTTGGAGAAAGTTCAATTCTAAGCAGCATTTAAAAAATGCTGATAAGAGGTGTATTCCTTTTGCATGTTATGCTATAATATTTGGATGTGTTTTTATAGCGTGTTTATTTGATCTGTACTCCAAATGGAAAGAGTGTAGGTCAGTGCTAGGAAGATTCATCTTTGAAACTGTGCATAGTTTTTATATTGGAATACAGAAACTCAGCTAAATACTGCTATAGGTCTATACCAAAGCTATTTCAACCAGGGGCTATAATAACATTTTCCTCAAATTTTTGAAAGTTTTGTCGTAGATGCATTCTGCTGTAACATGTAATTACTTGGATCATCCAGTTCAGACAATTCTGGGGTTTTTAAATCATATTTGGCTAGTTTTGTTCAGGAGAAAACAGGATTGATGATTCATACAAACGTAAATTTCATGGAAAAAGTGACATTTCTGCTTTTGTGTTATGCCCACAGAGTAATTGTCCTAACTAAAGGTTACTTTTTTCAAGAATGTGGTCTTAACGTGGTTTAATTTATTTAATTGTTCTTCTCAAGTAGGTTTGTCCAGTAGTAAACTTCAATAGTTATTTAAAGTTACAGATGGCAATATAAATGTCCTCTCATAACACAGCATTTAAAAAAAATTCACTTGTACATCAGCAATTAGAAATACCTTTTTACTTGTAGTTCAGTTTCTGTGTAAATATTTTATTGTGACATGACTACAAAGTGAAAACACTGAGGGGAAAAAAGAACCCTGAAATGAAATGGCCCATGAAACTTCAGTCCTTGTTAGAATGACTCCTTAGTGAAAAGCCTGTATTGAAAAGATGGTGAAAACAATATATTAAAATAATATATATTACAGTATACATATAGTAATCTATTTATATATTATAATAATATAATGGATTTGAGACAAAAATAAAAAAGCAGCAATATTTTTTCAAAGAAAAATAAAAATAAAGGAAAACTAAAAATGGAAACGTTTAGGGAACACACATGCACATACAGAATGTGTGTGTGTGTGTATATATATATATATATATCACCACGAAACTGGTATTGTGAATAGTTAAACTAAATTATATCTTTTCAAACACTTATTCCAATCAGCACATCATCAGGGAACATGCTTTGTTTTAAACACAATATTTATTATTTTTTTTCCCTGCAATCTTATTTTAAAGCCAACTCTTATACTTTGTATTTGTACCAGCTTATTTAAAATGTAGAAAACTGTTAAACTGAATATTTACATGGTAAAGTCAAGGAAGGCACAGCTTATTTGGAGCAAGTGAAGACAAATGTGGCTTTGGCACTGTTTACGTTTATGGGTTTACCTGATACCGTCCGATGTTGTACTGAATTACTGTTAATTTATCTGTGAAAGTACAGTGTCTATACTTTCTAGAAAAGAAATATACTGAACTTATTTCTTAAAAAGTTGATCTCCATTTTTCTCTTCATAAGATGTCATTCTTCATCAGTATTTTGGTCAAGGAGGTTTTTATCAGCTTATCCCATACCTCTTTCTATAAAGAGCTGATTTTTTAAAATTCCTATTATGATACCTTACTAGAAGCCCTGTTTGCTGCAACATCCATACTTTTTTTTGGGGGTGTGTTTGTGTCTTTACTGAGGTATCAGAGGCCTTTATTCTCTTCTGTCTACTTTCCAGCTCACATTTGTGACATAACAATGTAAAATGATGTGGTCGCACTATGAAGTAGCCTCTCAGCAATTCAAAGCTCTATTTCCCTCAGATTATTTTATGAATGGTGAATATAAAATCTGCTTCTAGTGGAACACTGTCTTACTGGTTTTATGCAGCACTTGCGTTACAGTAACACACAAAAATTCTAAGAAACAAAATTCCATATATATATATATGGTATAAATAAATACAAAAGCAAGGCACCTGCCTTGCAGAGTTTTCTTGTCTGAGAAAGCTTCTGTAAATATACTTATGTTAGATGTACTTAAGGGAGAGTCAGTTAAGTAGAAAGGGGAGGGGGAAAACTATTTCTTTACACTCAAATAATACTGGGTGCATAGATGCCCATGCATGTTTGCCAGCATGGGTCTAATAGATGCATAGCTGCATCCATACAGGGCTTTGTGCTTTTACCTGAAGAGAGGAAGATGTGGAAAATGGACTTGAGGGAGAGAGAAAGGTGTCTGGGACATTCATCTCCTATAACAGGACAGAAGTCCAATCAGAACTACAAAAAGGTCTGGTTTTTAGCATCTGAAGTTCTCTCTCCTTGCCCCATGCTTCTAGCTGGGATTTCTGATGAACTCCCTTGCAGGAATTTTTCTAAAGCTGAGTGTTTGTGATGTGAGAGGTCACCGAGGGACCTCTAGTTCTAATAGAAGGAGTGTTTGTCACAGGATGCTTGCACAGAAGCCTGTTCCTATCTGAGTTCCCATTTACCTTCTGAATGCAGCAGATATTAATTTGGCTGCTTCTCTGTTGACTGTACAGACTGTTTCTTGGTAGGAAGGAAATAACTTAATAGATATACAGAATTCTCATTTTGTGGAAACAACGTGCATTGTATTAATTTTGGCCAGCTTTTCTGGTAATAAGCAAATAGTGCATTTAAACTATTTCTAGGATTTTGCTATCTGATAAAGCACAGAAATATTGAATTCTTTGTGAAGAATGAAATGGATGCCATGAGGGAAACTACACAAAATAGCAGTTTTCATTCATACGCACCTAAAGGTTTTCATGCTGTTAGACTCTTTAACACTCAGTAAAATGAGACTACCACTGAGGGTGAGTGTGCTATCCAACCAGTTTCTGTCACACTGCAGAAGAGCAGAGGCCAGAAATGTGGTCTTTACTTACTTTTTTTTTAAATGAAGTGGAACTATATAGTGAGGCTGTTGTTAGAAGTGTGTTTTCCAAGGATTGTCATGCTCTGGTTGTGAGGACCTCCTTGCTCTAGTGCTGCTCCTGTGTGTGCTAGGTAAGATCATGCATGAGATCCATCTGCTGTCTAAAATTATTTGCAAAACTACTAAGCACTAAAGAAGAAATCGTCATCCAAAGAATACTCTATGATGTTGAAGTTGCATGTAGTGCTTGGGAGAGAGGAATGTGTTAGGAAATGTTTGTGCTAAGAAGCTGAATTAAGAACATGGAAGCAAAGTATTCATACAAGTCCCCTACATACACAGCATCCTGTAGGCTTTTTTGCAAGTAACTGGCATTTGCAGAGCCGAACTATTTTTAGAAAACCAAAGCCATGGCTCACTTAGCTACATTGCAGGATCTTAGAAAAGCAGTAAGGAGAACTTTAATTAAGCTCTACACTGTGAGTAGAAAAGTATATAGAGTATTTCTCATTCTGTGTAAATTACATAAATAATTTCGTATTCCATAGTATGGAAAAACAATACCGACAGTTGATATCAGCATTGAGTTCAAATCATATTACTTAAAAGGCTGAGGGTTATAAAGTGTCCACGACAGCTTCATTTTCTCACTGTCTTTCTAATGCACATGTACGAATGGCTGTTTGATTCATTTATTGACATAAAACAGAATTGCTTAGAACTAACCACTCATTCATCATAATCTCAGTTACAAGAGAGCATGGGGTAAGAGGTTAACTGCTTGCTAGATGTATCAAGATCTTTGGTATATACCAAAGCCTGAGTTGATAGAAATCTGATAATGGTCTGCTGAAAGTAAAATGTAAGTGTTAATAGCTAAATAAAAAAAATTGCTACAGAATCTACTGTAAAACACTCACATTTCTAAAGTTAATTAAAAAGATGATCAAAGTGAACCCTCCATTAAAAATGGTACTTTCAGATATTAAAGATAAGATAGAGCACAAAGGTAAACTTTAAAGATCAGTGGGTTTTTTTTCTAAATTAATTTTACATGAAATATTTTTTCTTCTTGGCAGTGCTTTCGTAAACAATTAAAATATAAATAATGTAGAAAAGTTCTTTTTTTACTTTTAGTAGTTTAAATTTACTTTTAGTAGTTTAAATTCATGCAGAGTGATAACTAATTGATATTTTGGGGTATCTACATTAGCAAGACATTGAACAAAATCAATTTGAATCGGGAGCAGCTTTTCTTAATGCATGTGTGATGGATTCAGTACTGTGCATCATAAAATATTGAAAGGCTACACTTAATTGTGTAAATACCATAGTATCTTTATGGGTTTATTAGGGATTATTGTATAATCCTGGCTCTGAAAGTTAGTCTGAAAGATGCTCCCTGTAGAAGCCAAAAAGCCCCGGGGAGCAATTATTTCAATTCTCCAATGCAGGTTACATGAGTTTTTGATGCTTCACCTCTCAATTCCACCCTCCCCAATGAAGCAGTTCACAAAATGTGAGACTCCATTCGAAGTTCTTATTTTCAGTATTAATCCCCCTGCCCTTGCGTTTTAGAAACAGAGATGATGATCATCAGGAAATTGGCAAGGATGAGGGTCTGACTGAGATCTGCAGAAGATCCAAAGTACTGTTGGCCACTAGAGTGAAGATGGATGACTATCCATCATTTTCTACTGAAATGTTTTAATATTTGCTATATGATACTTTTCTTTGAAAGATTTGATTAGTCACTGATGTAACACTGAACTACAGTTAGATCTGCTGAAGTGATCTGAAATAAAATGCAGGAATATTGTCAGGCTTAGCATGATGAAGTAAAAATTTCTCTCCTCAAAACCTCATCACTAACCACCTAAAACTTGAGAGGTGCTCCAACAGCCTGCACAAGGGATCAGAGGTGTGGTTATCTTCGGAGTGTGTTAGAATGCTCTTTGATCTTATTGCAGCAAAATAAGTTTTATGAATGTCAAATTGGGCTCATCAAATCCACCAATGGAAAGTAAGCAGCACTTTGCATTTCAGAGACAAGTAAAAAATCTTCCAGAATTGTACTTGGTTTATTAAACAATTCTGTAAAGTTCACTGAACTTTTATTTCTTCTGTATTTTTGAGATTTTTTTTTTTTAGACTTGAGAACCCTATCTTAATAGAAGATGCACTATCGATTTATTTGAAGATATGATATTTTCTCTTTTCTTTTTATGTCTGTAGGGTTTGTTTGTACTATTGCTATTTTATGTCATTGTTCCATTTTTACCAAGTGATTATGGTTTATATAAAATCCAGCAGTGAAATTAAACAGCTGAAATTTTTCTTTCTAAGATGCAATGTTTTGTATTTGTCTGTACTACGTTTCATGTCAGTTTACTACTTCCTAACCCAGTATTTTTAAGGTATGGCTAGAAAGTCTTAATTTTATGGAACATTTCCTCCTCTAAAACATGATGTAGATTTTAATACTTTTTGAAAAGTCATTTCCCTTACAACCGTATTGGATCTTACCTCCCCCCCCTGCCCCGCCCTGCCCCCTCCCCCACTCGCTCTCCCTGCTATCAACTAAAGGACAGTTATTTATCCTTTATCTTATCCTTTCTTGCTTGGGCAAGTTTTTATCATTGCTAGGTTATTGGCCTTTTAAAACTGGTTCTATTTTAAGGTAGCATCCCGGCCTTGTAAAACAGTCCTTATACTCCCTTACTGTGTTCATTAAAGCCTGACAGTGTATCTCTATATGAAGTATAAATGGATTTGAAAGGAATCTTTTACCCAAAGATTCGTTTGGTATGAAATGAGGTATATGTGCTTGCCTCTGAAATACCAGGTATTGGTTTCTGCCCACTCCAACATTCTTCTGATCAAGTATGGAAACCTAATATGTTCTTAAATTTCCAGGTCTTGAAATACGATCAAGGAACAAACAAGCTGCACTTCTGATCTTTCACAGCCCCATAACCTAGATAATTACAGCTAGGAAGTAACTACTACTGCCATCTCTGTGTCTAAGTTTTCTGTTAGTTGTTTTTTAATCTCTTGTTCTTAGAGATGTCTTTTATGGACATAACTGTAACTTTCAGAGAATGATGAGGGGAACATAACCACACACATTCTGTTTTTTTTTTTTTTCTGTATCCTTCTGTATCCTTCAAAACAGCTGCAAGACCTTACTCCAGATTCCTATATTTGTACGTTAGGTAACATATATGCATTCTATTCACAGGACAATCTACTTGAATAATTATATAATTATTGAAACAAAAGAATCATAAGTGCTATTATTTTTTCCTGTAATTTTTAAAAAACTGAATTTATACGTTGTGATTGCCACAGTTTGCATTATAGATGTGTTTCAGAATGTGCAATATTCAGCAGCAAGCTGTAACAATAATCAAATGTTCTGTTCTGTTAAAAGTGTTTAGGTAGATTAATGCATTCAAAGAGTTTTTTTAAGGACTCAGAGATTCTTGCACTCTACTCCAGAAACATGCTAGCCTATCTGCCCCCGCACCCCCACCTTTTTAACTCTGGTGGTTTGTTTGCATGTGTGAATAAATTCTGTTCCTCCAAAACAGCCTTCCCTTTGAGATGGCTGTTGTTTATAGGTTTTTCCTCACCCACCTGCCATTAACTATTTGGTTACCACTTGAAATACTTCATCATCGAGATTCAAACTCATTGTCCTGTGGCCATTGTTGCTTAGCAGAACACCCATGCTTGCTTCCTACACAAACACACACACAAATTAATAACTGAGTGGAACTCCTCCTCCTCTGTGCTCCAGAAGGAGCTGCTCCAAAAAGAAGCCATTTATAGTATCAATAAGCTGCTTCTCCAAACCATGTACAGATGTGTTATTCAACCAGTTAATATTGGGGTAGTTAAAATCACCCATTATTATTTTTCTGGCAGATTTTGCCACTTCATTAATATCTTTCAACATACTGAGTTGCTTGGCTGTTCCTTCTTTTACATGGCTTATATCATATCATGCCATCACAGCATATTCTGTAGTTTCGAGTTAATTGCCCAATTAACAGTGGTATTCATGAAGTGCTAGGAAAATTCCACAACTAATGATTTGGACAATTTCAAAATAGGTTGGTATTTCATAGTTTAAAATGTCAAACATGCCAATAGCTGCAAGCTTAAGACTGTGCAGGCTTAGAACCCAATAGCTCAAAAATTCTGTATCGTAAAAATCACAATCCAGCCCTCAGAAAGAGGTTTCCTCAGCCCCCAGTATTTCAATTCAGGGAAGTTTTGCTCTACCCTAATTCCTCCTTAAACTGATGGGGTGGGAGCGTGAAATCAAACCTCCTCAGCTTCTCTGTAGTTTGTGGAAATGCGGAATAAATGCCTTCTGGCAACAGTGAGTGCACCCTCACCCCCAACCTGGCCGCAGATGATGTTTATGACAGCACCGGGGAAGCTGCTGCAATAGTGGTAGTGTACATGCTTACAAGACTCAGGAAAATGAAGATGCGAGTGATTGGAAGGCTGTAGGATTTGCTAGAGGACTTTGTACTTTTCTTTCCCTGGGCCTGGATTAGGTAGGGATGTTAACAATACGTAGTTAGCTTTGATGGGCCATTGTTCCCAGATGCAACTGAGAGTTGCCAATAGACTCTCTAGGCAGTGATCTGATTTTTTGTTTTGTCTCACCAGCTGCCACGCAGAGATGCCAGGGGATACACTGCCTACTCTCTTTGCCTTTTCTCAGTACCTTCTGTGGCATTTATGAGTAGTGGGACTGAGGTGATGCCATGGACCTGGTCTACAGAGTCTAGAGATGGGCTGGGGCTGTAAAATAATTTTGTTATTGTGGCCCAAGAAATATATTATTCATTTTCAGCATTGAAATTCAAGGTCAGAAGTGTGGGTACAGTAAAGGAGACAGTCTGCCATGTCAAAGCTAAAGGATCACAGACTCAAGGTTCATTTCTAACATTTTACATTATTAGAAGATTTTGAATTTCCCTACTTATCCAGTCTATGGAGACTCTATTGGTGATCTAATGCAAACTGCCTAGAGGTATATACATATGCGATTGAAGTCTTAATTCAGCAAGGTGCTTTAAGTACTTTGAGGTACTTCATTGCAATTGACAGGACTTTGCAGGAGTTAAAAACCTGCGAATACTGAGATCTTTGCTGGGATGGTACTGATTATGTAAGTGTAGCTGCTGGATAGCTCTTTTTAAACATTAAATAATTGAAATATAATTTTGTTTACATCTTCTTTTTAGAACTTCTTGGAGTTGTGGTGGATTCTTTAAGACATAATTTACATTTTATAACAAAAATATAGTGAATTCTCTTATGTCATTCCTCTTGGCAACTCAGGAAGCTATCATTAACATTTTTCATCAGTATTCTGTTTAGAGTTTTCTAAACTGAACAGTATAGTGGTAACAGCTCATTTTTAGATGCTATTACAGTTCTTTCACATCTTTATAGTACTGTAGTAAAGCTGAATTTACTAGCTACCTTGAAAGTGGAGTAAGGCAACATTAGAATCTACATTAAAGTGATTCAGTACTCTTTAGAGAAAAGCCTTCTTAACTTGAGATCAGATACAGTATGTGTTTTGGGGGCAGTTTTATAAGGATTGCCGATAAACTTGAACACTACCAGCAACAGCTGCTTTTTGAAATATAGTTCTGTCCAACCCAATGAAATTTAGGGGAATTTGCTTTGTAAGCATATGTGATCGACATTAACATTCAAGGGAGCTGCACCTGCAAATGGAGGAGGCTATATCCTAGAGACTAATTGTATGGTTTGAATTGGTCAAAAAGGGAAGGATGTACTTGCACACACTTGTTTCACCTTGAGAATCAGTGCAAACCTCCATTCTACTTTGTACAATGCTTTGCTGAATTTTTCCTGACCATTCTTCTCCATGGCCATTCATATTCTTTCCTGTTTGGACATATAGACAGGATTTTTGGATTTTTTCTTTTTCATAAGTATTTATAAGTTAAGAACATACAAACCCTTCAAGGTTGTGTTTGTGAGCAATCAGGTTGACCTACAGTTGATCCGGTGGTACTGTTCTTGGCTTTATGGTTCTGAGCAGCTCACTTTATCTTGTTTTCCTCTTTTATTCTTTTCAAATACTTGAATAACTATTTTACATTTTTAAACTAGAATCTTATCATGAAATGTCAAGCCTGGTGCCCAAAAGAGGGATTAGTGGAGGTGTCCATGAATGGCTGTAATACTGATTACAATTATAATTACACTAGTAGTAGCTGCAGGAGCAACTTCTACCTGAACAGTACAGTAAATTTTAAACTACTGAGATACTTATAACTCTAAAGCTACTCACAGCCACCAGGAAACGTTTAAAAGGGTACAGGGTTCTGCATGTTCTAATTTATACAGAAGTTATACATGTTTCCTACCTTGTTACCATTCAATAACTTTCCACCAAAAGCTTATCTTCAGATCAAGGTTCAGTTGTAGAAATAGCCCCTCAGCCTTTCATAATTGGAGAGAATTTTCTATCTAGATAGCTATGAAAAAAACATTTGCTGTTATGTCTGTGTAAGGTATGGACATACATTTCCCACGTAGCCCAATAGAGCATTTAGTGTTCATGAAGGAAATGCTTTCAGTACTTTGAATGTAGCAGTTTAATGTTCTTTCTCTTAGAATGTGATAGATTTAAATATTTTTTTTTCAAAGTCAAATTCAGTAAGGTAATTACACTATAGCCTTAATAAAACTTGAGAATTTGAGAATATGACTAATAAATACCAACATCAAACAGAAAAATGTTTAAAAAAAAAAGATTAAACTGTCTTTTTAAAATTGTAGTCTCTGATTCTATTAAAATTTTTAGTTTACTCCAAATTAGGAATTAGGAAATTAAGTGAACACCAAAAGAAGATCCTTCTATTATTAATTGGTTGCACAAATTCTATCAAATAAAACCCAGTAGGGATATAAAAAGTGATCAACCATTAATCGTTAATTTAATAGCAAGGTTACCATTAATGCCCATAGTAATGTGGTATTACAAACAACGGAATGGAAGAGGTTTATTTTTGTGTTTAAAAAATATAATCAGTAATTAAAAGTTAACTTTAAACCTAAATAATTTAAAGATGGAATGGTGACCCGACATAGGTGTAAGTACTATAATTTAAAATCCAAGACCTAGAAATGTTCTGTATTTTATCCTGCTGAAAAGTAATGTTTTTGAGGGAAATGGTATTTATAATAAATACATTAAATTTTGTCTTTATAGTTTAAATAATCATTCTAGATAATGCTCGAGAATGCTCAAATATTAACCTTTAGGTTAGGAGTTCTCGAATAATCAGCTAGAGGTGTTAAAACAGGTATTTCCCATCCTCCTCCGCTGTACTGTATAAAAGTCACTTTCTAAGCCTTAAGGATGATCCTGACAGAAGTCTTGAATTCTGCTGTCCTAAAACAATCATTTGTTCTTCAAAGATGGAGGATTACCATTTTCAGGATTTCTGTAAGTAAAAGGGGGAAGTTACCTGGTATTAGGGAAAGCAGCGTCTTTTTTAAACGGCTTTTTTTTTTTTTTTAACAAAGAAAATACTTCTCTAACTAGAACCATTTTTAGAATAGCCCCTTATGCACTGTTTAAAGCCGCTTAATTTTAAAAAGCAGTTATAAAATGGGGGGGGGGAAGGGAAATTGCAGAAAAGGATGATTCCTAATTACAGCTATTTACTGAAAAATTTCTCTGTTTTGTTGTCAAGTTTCTAAAAAAAACCCGAAGAGTTTACAAACTTTAAAGACTAAAGGTGATTCCAGACACATCCTGTTCTTGGTTAAAGGTTCTGCTATATCACTGCTAGGACAAAAAAGTGAAGTGCCTCTCCACCAGCTGCAGCGAAAGAAGGTGATTTGAATGTTAATGAAGGATAGAAGTTTCATAGTAACAGAAAAACAGAGGCTCTATAGATAAGAGAATATTTTCCCAGGACATCTCAGTCTGCAGTTGTTGTAACCAGAGGAAGTAATATTACTAAGGAAGTACTTAAATGTCTTTAACAGATATTAGATGATGAAGTGGAGTAGTCATTATATTCCTACCCAAGCTCCAATACATGAGAGATCTATTGAAATACAATCTTTTGAGAATATCCACTTAGTCCTGTTTCTAGACTCTTAGATTAGTCTGGGCATCCTGTTAATCTGCAAAGCTCCAAACACAAAAGATTTCTCAGAGAAGTTACTAAAGTTGCTGTGTAATGTGGCAATAAAGATCATAAGGTTGATTGTCTTTATACATTTAAATTCTCATGCTCCCCTGCTTCTTCTATCCCAACTGGAAAAAAAACCCTGATTCAACAGCATTCAAATTCTTTCCTGGTATTTCCACATTAGGATTTTAATATCTTTTGGACCTGGCAGTGCCCTTGAATGGTTCATAGCGCTTGATGCGAACATAAGAATTTCTTTTTACTCCTAATTACTCTTTAGTTCTGATCATTTGTTGCAATGTTTCATGAGCCCCATGACACAATCCATTCTTTCTAAATGTCTGTTCCAGTCACAAAGATAGTCCTGCAAACACAAACTGACATTCATGGCCTTCCTTGCCATTCCTGTCAAAAAAAAAAAAAGAAAAAGACAGTAAAAACCATCTGTCTCTTTGTCTCATAGAGTTTGAGTCAACCCACTTATACTCTAAGGTATTCAAATGTTTGGTTATTATTAAAAGTGCTGTCACTTGGTGTCCTCAGCCGTTATTTTCTACTGTTAAAATGTGGATTTAAAAAAAATTTTTTTAAGCAAATTAACAGAAAAGTAGCAATGAGTTCACAATAATACCACTGAATTACTCAAATCCTGAGACTTTCACAGATGGACCTTGAGCCTATAAAGGTACAGCATTTGTCATTCTGATGGATGGCTTTTCCTGCCCATAAAATAGGGGAAGTAATCCGTCCTCATTCTGCTTAGTTCTCTTTAACCAGACATATATTTGGTTGCCAAACTCTCCTTTCCATTCTTCAACTAATCCCAGGGAAAAATGGAAATATGTTGAAAAGCCTGTGACACATGGTGGATGACTAGTTCTTTGCTCCCAGAGCACTCATCTGTAGTGTTTGACAAGCCTATGCTTTTTCTTGCTTCTATTTAGTATCTTTGTGGAATTGCTGTGGGATCCATTGAGATTAAATTTCTGCCATACATAGGAGATGTGTGGCTTTCTGGAATGATAAAACCTAATTCTGGCTCTTTCTGAATCCCCAGTAGAGAGAGTAGAGATCAGCTGGTTTAAGCTAGAACTGAGTAACATGTAACAAGGGATGTCTCTCCAAAACATCTTCCTCTGTTGTTCTCTTTTGAACATATCTAGCATTTACCTGCTAGATTTCAGATAAGTATGAGTAATAATCAGTTTCCAAGACAAAAAAGGGAGATCTATACCTACGTGTTATTTCAAAATCTTCATTTTGGAAGGACAATGGAACAGTCAATTCTCTTTTCCTCTTGGAATCTGGTTGTGTTATTTGAGATATTTTTCTCTTTGTAATCTCATTTGTGGATATGATGGACTCTCAAAAACACCAATGTGTCCATATGCCTATTGAATCTTCTCATTATCTATCTTTGGGGACCCACTGTTGCCATCATCACCATGGCATCTAAGTACCTTAAAATATTTATTTAATATTTTAAAATAATATTAACTTCCAGATCCTTTAAAAGTGGTAGGGAAGAGATAGCTTTACTCACATCTCTCAGTCAAGAATGGAACCTCATAGGTTTTATAGGGTATTGTGAATCCTTTCTTGGCTTTTATTTTGACACTGGTCGAGGACACACAAATTAGAAGATAGTTGCTAGACTTATTTCACAGGATACACCTGTATTCAACAAACAGGGTAAATTACCCACTGCTGTGGGACATTTCAGTATTACCACCACAAGTTCATTAGAATTAGATTAATTCAGCTAATGTAAAGTTAGCTTTACTACCCTGAAATGATATCAAAGTGACTTTTGTGAAGTCACTCTTTGCATTGTTTCATCTCACAAAATTGATAAAATGTCAGCTGTCATGGGACAGAACATGCAGATGCTCCTTATTTTTCCTGTTTCTACACTTGCATGGGGAGATGCTTAATGTTAATTCAAGATAGATACTAGAAGCTAAGCGAGAAAGGAGCATGAAGAGCTCTGGAAGCTTAGACATTTCATCCTGGTTCTTATCTTTAAATATAATGCACTCTTGTCATGTGCTAGTGATGTCAAATATCATCTGAGAATTCTTCGGGTTATCTGTCTCCACGTGCTGTTGGCACATGTACATATTTCTGTCCATTTTTTAGTGGTACGTATTGGGCTTATTCCCGTGTTAACATTCCTTCCATCAATGCTGAATGCAAGCCAGCTCTGTCTACCAGCAGGAGAATTTTATAACTGTTTCATACGTTAGTATGATGATGACTTAAAAGCCCACTCCTTAATTCCTTCTAGCTAAGGTTGCTTTGTTTATTCTATATTACACTGTGACAGTGTCTTCTTTTGACACAATTTATTTCAAACTCTTTTATGTGTTTTGTTTTCTTTGGTCAAGTAGCATGGGACACACAAAAGCCAGGATGTTCTTTGGTACAACCTTTAGCAAAGCTTCTGTGCAATTACTGAGGTATGAAAAAGGAAAAGGGTAATAATTCTCAATGCTTGTTTTCTTACAATAGAAGATATGTGTAAATTGGATACAGACTATAAACTCAGTGTTATTTTCATTAATTCTCTAGTTAAGGTTTTATTCATATTTACATCTTGGAAAGATCTAATTCTGGAGAACAGCTGAGTAGGAGGATCCTTCTCTGTAGTCAGCTCTGATTGATAGTGTTGAAGCTGTCTCCTTTTCTGTGTGTGAAAAAATCCCATTCTGCGGTAGATCAGATTTGCTGGACACGTTCTTCTTGAAGAAATGGACAAGTTAGCAGCATTTTCCACTGGTGTATCTCCAAGACAATATATTTGTTATCATTCTTGCATATCTTTATACTTCATCTTCATGCTTTAAGTTGTGTGCCTTAGTAACATAAGAATTCTAACCTGCTTAGAAGCTAGGCTAGAAGTGGCTGCATAGTTAAAAGTGGTCTCAGGTTTTGGCTGCAGAAGTATATTATTCCAGAGCACTTCTAAAGTATCTGAAGACTTAAGAACTGCGGTATCAATTTCAAAATGCCAGTTTCGCTGTGCATAGCTAGAGGATGCTTCAGATACCTGCCTCAGACGAACTTGACAATGGACATCCCAGGACTCTTCACGACTGGGACTTTCTGCCAGAAATCTCAGCAGATGTCTGTCAGAGTTTTACTTTAGGTTTGGCAAGAGTTTGAAGACAGCATGGTAGCTGTAATAAGTTTGATTATAGAATGTTGGAGTATCTGAAAAATTCCAGTCAATTCAATTTAGGAGTCTATATCCTAGTGCATGCTTATAGTACTAGGCTTAGAAGTGACCAGGTCACTTTTTAAAATGTGAGTGAGAATGTATGTGGATACATTTGAAAGTTTTCTTTATGGTCTTTTAAAATACATTACAAGGTGTTTTCTGTTGAAAACAGGATGAACAGAGCTTTGCTAGCTGACTAATTAAAGTTTTAATTGGCTAACTGTACTTTTTGTGTAGTCTTTCAGAAGCCTAGAGCTTCAGTGAAAATCAGATCACTCTTTAAAAATCTGTTTGTGCAATAATTCCATTTCCTTTTTTTTAATGATTTTGAATACAGCTTCAGTATAATATGGTGACAGGGAAGAGGGATGGACTTTAGTGGTAAACTTACGGGATGGGAACAAATGTGTTCTGGAGGTTTCTGTTAGGGAAAGATAATATGTTCTTTCATTTTTGAATTCATAACGCCAAGAGGAAGTATTACCTTCTCAGGAGCTTGTTCTTTTGGACTCTGTGCTAGGGGGCAAGTTGTCACTTGTTTGTTTATCCTGTAGTGTCTTAAAATCTTTGGGATATTTGTTTCTGAAAATGGTAAGTACAACTCTGTATTATTACGTCTAAGTACCACGTTTCTTTCAATAGAATACATTAAATGTTTATGACAGAGAAATGCAAAAATTACATGGAAAAAGTGAACTGGATGATGAAATTCATTGTGTTTAGACCATTTTCTAATAACTAAGGACATCAGAGTTGTGTTTGGTATTTGCTACCAAGTAATAACCTACAGTGAGATTTTCTTTTTTCCAATGAATATTAAAGTTAGAAAAAACCCCACAACCCCACAACAATTTGCTATTCACTTGCATTTATTGATTCAAACTAAGCCATTTAATTTGACTATAAATTTTTTCACTTATTGAATAAAAATAAACTTTTTATCATGGTATTTCCAACATATCATGGAGAAAACTTTTTTTAGTTCATACCTTGTTTCTTTGATTGGTTCTGTAGTACACTGAGATTGTTGAGATGCGTTAAGAACAATAAAGAATTATCCCGGGCTGGAACAGATGAACACAAATCTGGCATTTTGGGAGTCACACATTCATATTTTCCTTCTTCACAATTCGGTTACTTACAAGTGAAGTTTACTACACTTTAGTAGTTTTATGCCTTTACACAACTGCAGTCGGCTACAGTACAAAGCTTAAGCACAGCTAATGAAATAAGCAGTGTGTTCTGAAGGAAGGCTGGAGAGCAGACAGCAGCAAAATGCATAGGCAGTTTGTTAGCAAATATGAAGAACCTGTTCTAAGAATTGATTGACACATTGAATATGAAAAAAGTATTTATTTTTTTATAGATGCTTTCAAATACATTTTACCCAAGTAGTTGCATATTAAAAGTTTACAGTCATTTAGAAAATAACAAAAGGAATTTAATTTTCTGGATGTAAGATGGGCCTGTCCCTAAATGACATACTCAGCCCCACCTTTAATATATCAAATGAAGCTTGCTGTCCTAAAGCAGCCTGCACTATTTTGGAGCATCACTCTGCACAGAATAAGTAGGAATTGGCAGTTCTGATGTTCTAAATAGTATACTTAAGTGCATTAGTCCAACTGAAATTGAGAATTAATTTAAGCTAAAGTGCTATAGTGAATAAATAAGAAGTCAAATTATTAAAATAATTCTGCTGTAGAATTCTAAATTAAGGTGTTTTACTTCTGTTGATATGAATGCTCAGAAAATATAAGCATATGTAAATGACCCAAGGCTGATATCTATCATGTGCGACTAGTGTTATGTGGACATTTTTGGTTCTTATTTCTCTTGATTTTTCTTCTTTGATATTTTCAAGTTACAGCGTAAATTGAGAGGATAGAGCCAGAGCAAGAAAATGAATCCTTATTTAAGTTTTAACATGGAGAACCAAACAGTATAAAACTAACCCTCTATCTCAAGTGAGTCAGCAAGAGTCACTTTATGCAGTATGATCGTGAAAGTTGTTGCAAATGGCATAAGCATACAGGTAGTTTGGTAGCTTCAGTTTCAGCATCCTTGTACCAAGTACATCTCTGAGTGATCTGATTTGCTTTTGCCCTGCAAAGTCATAAAGTCCAACTTGGCTTTCCGACACTGACTTAGCTGTGTGGATTAGGTGTAGCTGATCTTAAAAGAGAAAAATTGGACACTTGGCAAACCTAGCAGATATTTTGACACACTCTTGGAGCTGATAAGAATCATCATAAATTTAAATGTTACCTTGCCTTGCACAGAAACCAGACTTAATAAATGGCTTTGAATTTTTCATGAATGACTGAGCACCCTGTTTTACAAATAAGACTGCAAGGTTTTGGGGTGGGGGAATTGGAGAGGAATAGGATTATGAAGGATGCTATAAGGCTACTGATGGAACGTCGTATAATTTTACTAGTTGCATAACTGCTTTTAACTACTAAACTCTCTCTGATTAAAATAACAATTGAGCTTGTAATTTTTCTGAACAGCTGCTGCTACAGGGGGTCATTACCTTGGAGAGCTTTGAAATAATCGTACTCCTAATACTTGAGTTATGTAGTCTCATGTTTTACAGCAATGCACAAAGTTTAAAGTCTATAGTAGAATGTTATTTGAAAGCTGTCAAACCATGTTAAAAAAGACTGCATCGTCAAAGGCCCTTGTGGCCAGGATTCAACATGTAGCCTTGTCTTACTCATTATAAAATGCATGTTTATAAAGTTCCACAGAGCATCCAATTCCCAATTCACTTATATCAGCAAGACTTAACTTGCTCATTAATCTAAATTCTTTTGCAACTTTAATCTACATGTTTAATTAATCATAAAATGAGGCGGTAAGTAATTTCAGCAATGTGTGGCTTGTTATCAGATGCATTTAATCACTCTTCTGTGAGCTCATTTGGAAACACCTGAAGATGTCGAGAGCAGTTTGAATAAGCATAAATTATTCTTTGTCAGTGTACTTCACTCAACTAATAAGACATTAATTTAAAAGGCACTGTTCGTCATTTTTAGATCTTCACCAATATTTTTAGCTTAGCAGTATAAATCTAATTGTACATACTGTATGATTCCCAACATAGTGCCCAACATTGAAAAGGGTAAGAGTTTTATTGAATTCATTCTTCTTATTTACATGTAATTATATCATGTAATCGTAATTTTAATGAGGATTAACCATAGGTATCAAATCTGTTAACTATTCAAATGTTTTTGGAATAAGCTGCTAATTACTTGAAATGCTAAAGAATATTAGATGGTACAAAGAGTTATAGATTCTGTTTTTTCTTTATGGATAATAGCTCTTGTCATATTTGGAACTCTTGTCACATAGTAACTTGCTATAGATATTCCTAAGTAGCTCAAATGTAGGTAGGATTAGCTTTTGAACATACTAAAACAAAGACAGCAATATTGCTGGGCATGTTACATGAATAGCTGCTCCTTCGGATACTTACACAGGATTATACTGAATGGAAAATAATATTCCCATTTTTCCTAGTCACTTAACTATTATGTAGTCAGTGATGGCATTCTAAAAAAAAACTAAGACATGACCTCAGAGCATATAATTCAAAGGGGCTGAGTAAGTCATATATCTCTTCATGTCAGGAAAATGGGAATAAAAATCACATTTTATTGAATGTCATCACCTGTCTCTTTATGCTGTGAGAGAGGATGACATTCTGTAAGAATAATTATTTCACTGGAAACAAATTTATTTGCTTGCCATGGAGCATCTCACTTAATCTTGCTTTTGAACAGTGGACCACATTCACTAGTTGTCTGGTATGTTCCAGTACGGATCATAACAGGAAAGGGGAGGATATACCGTTTTGCCATGAAGTACAAATCACTTCCCCACATTTTCTCTACTGTATTTAATGTCTGTGAATGAACTCTTGTTTTCTCTGACAGTGCACTGCTCTAATAAGAATAATATTGCTGTAAGTGCCCTGCCTCTGCTACCATGTTAAAGTTGCCGCACCATTTAAACTATAGCAATAAATTGTGGCAGTTGATCCTTTTTCCTTGCTGTCTATGTGTTCCTTTCTCCTACAATTTAGTTTTTATTTTTATTCAGCTGCCTTTTGCAGATGGAAGTGATTGTTTGTTTCTGGAGCGCTAAGAGTTTGAGAACAGTAAACCTTTTGCAGCATCATATAGTACCTATCACCAGGCTGGACAGTTTAACAGCATTTTATGAAACCACAAAAAAGTATGTACAGATTACGTTTAGGGTCTGACTAAAACACATACAAACAAGGAAATATGAGCTCCTTCTAGGCCTTCCTCCATGTAAACGTTTATTCTGACTTATTTACTCTGTAGATCATAATGAATCCTTCACATGTGTTACTTGGCCTGGTTTTGCCTGCAGAATGTCTTTTGAAACATCTGTGGTCAAGTTTCTAGGTTAAAAAAGAAAGTCTCAGTTCAGTAAACTGAAAAATGATGAGTCTGATTTTTCTGTAATTGCTCCCAAGTTAGAGACTGATATCAATGCTTATCAGTAAATATTTTTGTGTGTGGATGGAGGATTTTGAGAAATCTTTTAGCCTGTTCATGTATTGTTACCTGTGTTCAAGTAGTTAATTTTTTTCTGTGGCTATCCCAAGATTGTGATTAGTTTCTTCTCTTCTACATTTTTTTCCTTTTCTTATATCATAGAAAACCAGAGCTAAAAAGTGCAGATGTTGTAAGATTTTCTAGAACAAAAGACATCATTAAAATCTTTGCTGCTTATAAATAGCTAACGTACTATTTGTGATAACTCCAAGCAAAAATACACGTATTTCATTAGGCAGTAGATGAATTTGTGAAATTTTTGCACCAGTGACATTTGCCTTTGAAGGGAACATTCTAATCACTTGTTTATATAGAAATTGCAGGGAGCTCATGCTAAATACATCCAATTTGCATAATATATTTTGGCCTTTTCTAATTGTTTGGATATATCTGTTTTCTGCTTCAAGCCAAAAATATTTATTGACTTTATGGACTCATATGGAGTGTTTTAAATGGGGATTCTTCAGAAAGGTACAGATATTAAATTTGCAAAAGCTTATCTATTTGTTCTGCAAGTGAGTGTCCCATCTTTGACAACAAAAAGTTGCATTCATCAAGTTCCAGCATTGCTTACTGTCAGTGTTAAATACATAAATATACTGTCCTCCCTCAAAACCATAAAACAAAGAAATCTACATTTTTGCCTCATTTCATTTGTGCCTTCAAACTTTTACATTATTTTAAGCCATAGCTCCTCAAAAAAAACCGAAACCCCAAAATGTCATTAGTCATTTGTAACAGGTCTATAAAAGATGGCACCATGGTGTTCTGCCATAAAGCTAAACTTCTAGGAGTAATGAGATACCATCCCAGCTGAGACTTCAGATGCCTTAGCTGAGGTCTGAGAACAGAGTCTTGCTAGTTACATGTGTTTAAAAGACTGTCCCGTTTTCCCTAAGTGTGAATCTGACTCCTGCTTGTGTCAAAATATGAATTTGAATTAATCTTTCTAAAGAAAGTGTGCCAAACTGTGCTTTACCTTTGTTCTGTGTGGGATGTGAAACTTCGGCCTGTTATATGAAAAGCAGATCTTGTGTTAAGTTCACTGTTATTTGTCCTTAGGAGATTTTAATACTCAAAACTGGTCACTTGAACCAAAATGCAAGTTCACTAACAGTGATGTACTACAACTTGTCCTGGTTTCTTATTTAGCCTACATATAGTCATACACTCACAATTTTTAAAGATGCTCAGGTTGCAAAGGATCCACTTAAGTAAGTCATGATCTAAGGTACAAGGAGTGTTGTGAATTACCTGAGGCATTGAACGTGACCAATGGGTGTTCTTTCTGGCACAAAATTACTTTACTATAAGAGTTTTCCCCAGTACTTCTTGGATGACAAAATACATCTTGTGAGCATTACATTCACCAGGATGTCCCAAGAAGCGAAATACAGTCGAGCATCGAAGGAAATCAAAAACTTTCCACAATTTCCTAGACATTAAATGGGAGAAATATTTGTACTATCAAACCAAGCTTAATTACATTTGAGTAATAGAAAAGCACAAAATTTACACCTAAAAAGAAGAAAAAGTAAAGAAATATATTCCATTTCATTATCTCTAGATGTGTGAAAGAACCTTCAGAGGCATCTACTTAATGCTCTGTGAATTCTGGAAGAGGCAGTATCTTTCTAAAAACCATGTCACAGGCAACAAGTTTCCTTAAGAGACTGTGCCTGATGAAGGGAAATACTTGAGAATAGTAAGACATTAAAATCCTAGTTGTTTACCCTTGAGGAGCTCATTGGTCACCACCATTGTGGCCACTTTGGAAAGAAGGAAATCTTCAAAGTCCAGGAAAATGGCTCAGTCAATTTTGGACCAGAATTTTGCAGAGAGTAGTGCAGTGCAGTGATATAAATTTGACATATGTGCTCCCCTGTAAATAAACTGCACACAAGACCCATTGCTTCCTTTGGCAGGGTGTTCTGATTCAAAGTCTCTATCTAGTGTTCTGTAGAAACTTGATGTGATAAGTAAAACCCTGCCATTGTATCAAAGTATATTTTAATTCTATGCAAATTAACAGATTAATAGAAATCTATGTTTTATAGTGTAATTAACTTTAGATGTGCCTATAAAATAGAGGAACAAGAATTAAAAAAAAAACAAAAAACAACTAAAACCCAGTAGGGAGTAATAGAAAGTGGGGAGGGGGAACAAATCCATTACTGGACAAAACAATCTGGACTTGTATTACAAATTTCGGGAGGTTAATTTTGTAACAATAATAAAACAAAAAACAAATTTCATTTTCAGACTATTTTCAGACTTTTCTTTAAAGAAAAGTAAATCTGCCTACTTCAGAACCTTATCTTTCACTTAAAAGTCAGTTTGACAGAGTATTCAACAAACGCATGGTAGAATATGTTTAAAAGGCTCTCAAAGAGAAACTAGATTGTATTTTAGAGCTTTATAAGCAGCCCACTGAGTAGTGGGACCCTAATAAGTCATGCCAGTGATCTACCTGTAAATTATTTAATCATATAGTTATTAACAGACTTTGAATATTCTGTATGTCGTCTCAAAATTGAGGTAGACTCTGGGAGATGTGAAACATATTGCTAAATGTACCTGGTGTTTATGGGTTGTTTTTCATGCCTTGCAGACACCTGTGATGGAACCCCAGCACAAGAAGGAATGTGCTGGTCAAGGGCAGCTTGACAGGGCTCTTGAGGGCCGTCACATGCTGGGTGCTCTTTACCAGCTAGTGGAATGCCTTGACAATTTTTTTTGGTTACTTGTCCTAGGAGTTGAAAATTTATACAAATGATGATCTTTGTTTTACTAGTATGCTCTGTGTTGCTGATATTCTTGCTGCTTGGACAACTGGCTACTGACCATTACATTCTGTGAATAAAATTGTCACATAGAGGTAGATTTTTTTTCCGAGTGGTGTGTGTTAAAATTGTCCTTTCATCTCCATGGCATCAAAAGGGCACTTTGTAACAAATAAGGGAAGGCATCACCCTTAAAATAATCTTGACTCTTAATTAACCAAATGTATCCATTGTAGCTTTTATTCCTTTATTTTGAAGAGTTCTGAGGTAACTGAGAGCCTGTTTTCTGTGAGACAGATTTTTTTGTTGTGCCTTAATGAAAAGTGCCAAATGATAACGTGACTTATTTGAAGTGGAAATTGCATTCTGAGTCATATCGCGTCCTTCTTATCATCTTCATTTTGTAAGTAGGGGAGTCTGCTTGGTCTAAATCTTTTCCATAGGGAAAATTTTGGACCAGACAGGCTGAGAGTGGTTGGTAGACTCACCTATGTATTAATTTATATAAGGTTAAAAGAAAACAAAATATATTTAAAAATAAGATTGTGAAGGTTTATTGATGCTGCAGATATTTAAAGAAATGTGAAATTTTGGAAGATGAAATAATGACTGGAGAACTTGGGGGGTGGAGTTTTATTTTACTGAATACGATTAAGGCCCAGCAGTAATTCTGGGGTTTCAATTTATTTTATTATGTGTTACTATATCTTAATTGTAAAATATATTCCAAAGCAAGCATCTGTCATCAGGAAGATTCTAAATACTGCTCTAAAATAATAAAGGCCACAAAACTGGTGCAATCTATTTTAAACCAAAGCAAGCCAACAATAAATCATCAAAAAGCACCTTCTTCTCCCCTCCCCCTTCTTTTTATAAGGTTTCATGAAGTACCACTTTGATCGTCAGGAAAGTTTCAAAGATCATGGTGGGAGTAAGGGAGTCAGTGTGTCATTTTAGGACTGTAAAGTGCCTGAATATTAGCACTGCTGTACAGGCACTGTATAAACCCCCCAGCAGGCAATTCCAGGTGCACAAGTGAAAAATCTCTTTCAACCATTTCCATTGTTTGCAGGAGAATTTATGCTCCTAATTCAGATACCCATTTAGATGCCTTGCCACTCTTATCCTGTATCCTAGTGTGTCTATGAATGGGTCAGATAAGCCCTCTGAACTTGGGGTTTGCCACTTCCAAAATAAAAGCAATGGAGGTTTCCCAATATTGCTGGCAGTTAAGCTATTTAATTTAGAGCTGTGCTTATACTTACAGGAGCTGGAACAACAGGAATTTTATACAGCCAATCAATGAATTAATTGTAAAGCATAGCGAAGCACTTCTTTGTGTTATCTTTCCTTCACTGCTGTGGACATCTAGCTAAGGAGGGAGCCAACATTTGAGTCAAATCTTTGCTCTTCTGCTCTGTTTTCTGTATAATTGCTTGGCTGTTTCTCTGAAGGCTGTAGTTTGATCAAGATTGTACTTTAGACTTTTGATTCAGAGACCTATCTGAGTTGTGAGGAATTCTTGTTGCATAGCACATTACTTTCCAAGATGGTTGAGATCCCCACCAATGCCCACTTATCTTTAGGCATCAAATTTCTTTACGTTCTCCAGAGCTGGTTAAGCAAACTGTTGTGCTTTCTGTCCTCAGGAAAGAGCTTTTCCTCTTGTACCAGTTAAACCCTTTGACATTTTTTGTTGAGTTTTGCTGATGCCTTCACAGGAAGCAATCTAGGTTTTTGAAAAACAGTAAGTACAAGGACTGCTCACTTCTGCTTGGATTTGAAACTATAACATAGGGTTGCACATAGATGGGTTTGTGTTGGACCAAAATAGAATTACTCATGTTTAAAAATATTCAAAATATATAATATCTCATGATAAAATATGTAATTAATGTTTTTAATAGGGCCCTGAGAAATGGTCTGATGCATATTCAGCAATGGTTTCACAACATTACCATTCCATATGAATCACTAAAAGTGTTTCTGATTCACACAGTGTTTTCTACCTATTCTCCTTCAGAGTGTGTTAGGTGGTATGTTTAGAAAGTAATTTCTTGATAAAAAGAGGATGAGGAAGGTGATGAAGGTTAAATAACTAGGAGTGTTAAGTGCTCTGCAGTAATTTATACCCTATGGTCTGGTGAATAATTTCAAAACTTGTCCAATATACACACACAATTATAAAACATAGCAGATCCTCTGATTTTAGGTGCTAAATGCAAAAACTTAAAAATGATTTTTTAATGATGCTTAAACCGAAAGAGGCAAAAGATCTTAAAGCACGTCCCCCCACCCCTCCCTTCTTAGCAGACTTCACTTTAGTCATGATTTCACTCCCTTTTTCCCCCCCACATTGTGGCATGAGGAGCGGCAGGGACTGGGGGAATGGGGATTTCAGTCAGTTCCTCATGAGATGTTCTCCTTCTTAGCTGGGGAGGGGGGATTTGCATTCCTCACACCCTTCCCCTGCTGCACCGTGGGGTCTCACCAACGGCAAACAGTCCTTCATGAACTTTACCAACTTGAGTCCTTTCCCAAGGGACTTCAGGTCTTCACCAGCTGCCCCAGCGTAGGTCACTTCTATGGGGTGCAGGCATAGAATCATAGAATGTCTCTCCATTTCTCAAGCCCAGACTGCTCCAGCCTGGTCCTCCACGGGGTCACAAGCCTTCCCCCCCAGCAAACTTGCTCCGGTGGATCTCTTGCTCTCATTTGTCTCTGTGTCTCTGTCTCTCTCCATGAGCTACAACAAGTGTGGCAGAGGCTTGCTCCAGCGTGGGTCAAGGCATCTTCTCTGTGTCTCCACCCACTCTGGTGTGGGGCTTCTCCGTGGGCTGCAGGTGGGGTCTTGGCCTTTTCCATGGGCTGCGGGGGAACACCCACTCCACCATGGGTTTCTGCACTGGCTGCAGGGCCATCTCTCTTTCCAGCACCTGGGGTGACTCCTTCCCCCTCCCCTTCACTGACCTTGGTGCCTGCACAGTTTCTTACATCTTCTCACTCCCTTCTCTGGGGGCAAAATACAGCTGATTGTGGTTTTTTTTCTCCTAAATGTGATTTCCAGAGGTGCTGTGACCATCACAAATTGGCTCGGTCCCGGTCAACAATGACTCCAGCCTTGAATCAGCTGGTGTTTGCTCTGTCTGGCCTCCAGTGAGCTTCTTGCTGCTTCTTGCAGAAGCCACCCCTGCAGCCCCCCCTGCCCCTTCTCCACCAGAACCCACTCACACAAAACTACAACACCAACATACTTATTTTTCATTATTATCTCAATATTTTAAAAGTTTTTATTAGTATATAATTACTCCTTACTCTTCTGAAAATACTTGATTTCCTTTTACTGTATTTAGGATAAAGAGGGTGGGTTTTCCTCTTTTTACAGGATCATGAAATAGAAAAGAATTGATCTAAATACTGAAATATAATCAGTGGTATTTGTCAAACTTATAGACGTGAGGCAATATATTTGAAAATTGGCTTAATCTACCACAAAAAAATCTTTCTTACTTTTTTCTTTTAAAAATACTAATTCCTATACTGATTAAAACCAGATATTCTGTTTCTAGTGCTTAAAAACATCTGTACCACAATGCTGAAATGCAAAATGAGCTAAGTCCAGTTCAGCAGGCTTAGAAGTAGGACTTTGAAATTAGCCCCATGTTGCCATTCATGTGTCATTGAGTGAGCTGTGTATCAGTTTCCATATCAGTAAATGTGCATGAAGTGTCCACTTTACTGTCATGTCATAAGAATGAAGAACTGCAAAGTGGTTTCCCCAAAGGTGTGAGGTATTACTGAAATGGGCATTACTGGATTCCTATTCTTAGAATTTTATTAGTATTACAGTATTCAGATCCTCCAACTAAAAGTAGAGCACCTTTGAACTGGAGGCATTGCTGCTGAAAAGTTTACTTTCTAAATGAACAATGCAGGCCAAAGGTAGAGGACAGAAAGTACTTAATCTTCATGCACAGATAGTAAATTTAGACCAAATTAATTCAGACTGATTACTACATTAAATCAGTGTCTGTATTTACAATAAACCATTGACTTTTAAGTGTTTAGATGTTCATCTTTCAGGAAAAACTAACCAAAGGAGTATGTGAATATGGGTCAGAGATTAATTGTTGGGTTTTCCTGAGTGCTTGCATGAAGTCCAGTGGTTTAAAGTCCGCATGCATGTTCGAAAAACTCCAGTTTTAATAGGTTCATAATTTTTAAGCCTAGAGAGTCCACAATAAAATTTTAGTGTGACTTGCATAATGCAGGCATAGAACTGCCCTTAAAGTTCCCTAGCTATGGCTAGACTAGAGGATATATCTTTGTGGGGTATAGCCTGATTGGAAAACTTTACAATGATAGCAGATGTACCAGGACATTTTGTTGGTTTTAGTGTTTAATTTATCTCACTTATTAAGCCATATGCCACAATTCTGATCCTAATTAGTTTAATCTAAGTTTACATCCATGGTTGTCTGTATAGTGAAAAAACCCTCTGTTACTGTATCATCTTTTCTGTGTGCACACTGACTAGATTCTCATGTAAAGTGGTTTTCGATTTTTTTCTTCAACAATGTTGATGGAGTCAGTCACTTGGCTGCTTGAATGCAGAAAGTGTTTTCCATTATTTTAATCTTTCTCATGATTCCATATATTAGCCTTTCATAACTGTAAGAGAATTCAGTGGAGAGGTAGTAGTACCTCTGCTGTCACCAAGTCAGCTCTGGTGAAAACTGTCCTTCTTTATTGTATACTTTGCAAATGTTTTTCCTCCTATAATGATGGTGCATTTCTCATATAAATTCTATAGCTTTCTTACATATTGCTTATTAACCATGTTAGAAGTAAGCTAATTCAATAGTATGAGTCAATAATTTTAGACCTTGCTTATGTTTCTTTTTCTGTAGAGCGTATTTGATCCCCATTGAAATATAATTATTTTTCTTTTCTGTTAAGTCCAAAGGAATGCAGCTAACTACATAATATCTGGTGCTGCAAAGTCATAGTTGATTCTTCCTCCCAGTACCTGAGTTGTTCTTCTTGCATTAGAATTGTATAAAATAATTTTGAGCATTTGGAGTTTGAAATAGCTTTAAAAGACTATAAAAGTAATACGCTTCACAAACTGAAAAGTTTTCCACTAAGCAGAGAAAATTATCAGAGATACAACTAATTGATCTCTGCTTCTTTACAGCTGTGTAATGCTATGCATAACTGAAAGCTCCTGTTAAATTAATTAATGATTTCAATTATGAACTTTTCTCCAAAATGTTATGATTCGTATCAAGCTGATAATGCAGTGACCTGGGAGTGTGAAATCTGTGTTATGTAGAGAGTTGGCAGTTAATTGATTCACAAATTATTTAAAGTTTGTTGCACCCAAGGGAGTGCTCAGATCCATGACAGCTATTTCTTAAAGTGTGCAAACTCTCTTTTCTTTTTAAGATTGTCTTGAGCTAACAAGCATGATAAAATGATTGCAAGATGGATATTGGCAGTTTGTAGTGCACCAGTTAATGTATTCGAAGGGTTTCTCTAGGCTTTTTTTCCTGTATCACAGCAAATGCCTATACAAAAAAGAAACTTTGCAAGTATCAAGAAGAAACAGTTGAAGCCTTGTCCAGAAAGGCACTTTATCTTTTTGTACTAATTGCTTTTGTCATTTTGAATGTTTCTGTTAACTTTCCTTATCACTGGTTATCACACGTTTCATTTCTGATAATTGTAGAGTAATGCTTGTTTCCTGTTAAGGGAAATACTAGAGAGCTTTTCTGAAAAAGCTTCTGAGGTTTAAAGTGAAAGATATTTCATAGAATATTGTGGTAGGCAGCAGTTTCACAGTACAGATGAGTAGCAATTATGCCAACCTGTAGTCCAGAATTTAATGTTATCAAATTCACTGACTGTTGTGCCTGTGTATGTACAGAAGCTTGAACAAGAATTCTGCTTACCTGCTACGGATGCATAGAGACAGGAGAGGATGTTCAGTCTAATTCTGTCTGATTTTAACATCTCAGTGCATGAGTTTCACAACAATTAAAAATTGAAATGTACAAAGAATAATATAGAAGGAGGTATTAAAATAAGTTAAAGTACTGTTAATATTTTATAATCCTTTATTAAATTTTTATAAATGTTATTAAAGCGCAGTTGGGTTGACTTCAGTCTTGTATAAAATGACCACTTTCACAAATCCTTCTGTGAGTGCGAGTTCTTTACTGAAGGGCCAAAAAGAATTCATATGGGTCCCTGGGTCTGAGGAGACCTAAGAGTTCGAGGCATGTTAAGAGAGGTATGTCTTACCCTGAAGTTCCTGTGATTGGTATATTAGTGAGCAGTAATATTGCACTGATTTTTGTTGTGCTATCAAAACATTTGGGGTTGCTTGAAAATTATTTTAGATACTGGCAGTTAAATACTGTAGCAAATAAATTCACGGTGGTAACTGGCTAGTCCCATTGCTTTTCTCACTCTTGGAATATTCTGCCTCCGAAAAAGATTTAGTTCTCTCAATTGCCAGTAACTTTTTCCTGCTTTTGTATTTCTGTTAAAAATACTTGTGTCAACTCTCCCCTGTTTCTAAAACAAAACAAAAATAAAAGTGTACCTCATGTTATAAAGTTGCAGATTACTGTAGGACCATGAGAAGCTGCCTTGAAAGGGAGTGACTTTAACCTAGTATCTTTATTGTAGAAAAAAATACCAATTCAAATACTGAGCAACTGCTTCTGTTTCCTGAAATTAAGGAGCCTATAATCTCAGCACCATTAACAAGTGCTGTCATTCAGATACACAGTGTCTGGCTGATTTAAATAAAATGAAATGAAGATAGTTGTTTCTGGTCCCTTGGCTTCACTCATTGCCATAAACATATGCTCTGCGTCCCGCTTCTTTCCATCTTATTTATGACTTTAATTTGTTGTGTGGGCTGCGCTAGAAATTAAATTTAATACAATTCTCCAAGGGACCCTGTCATATAATAACATGGTAATTTCTGTGTATCCTTTTGAAAAATGAGGAAATTAATTCTTCCTGACATGTTCTAATTATTCCAGTGTGAACGGCAAATCCGTTTTTCCCAGCCCCTGAAGTGTTATAGGCAAATGGCTGCTGTTCAAAGCTGAGGTGCTAATGCTGACCAGCAGTGCGTTTAATTTGAAACATGAGCAGACACCTTTCAACACACCTTTGTAATATTGGAGTACTTTACAGAAATTAATTCACTACTTATTTGGCAGCTTAGCCTGGGGGTTATGGTTTTTATTCATCAATACTATAGTCATGTTAGCACAATGTTTCCTGTTTCCTCTAGTGCTCTGTGCCTGTGCTGTAAAATACAAATTCAGAAGGGTTCAATGCTTAGTTTTAACATACGGATTTTTAAAGTGGGGGTGTGGGTACCATAGCACTGATGATTCTGTGTTGGGGCATGTTTCCATTTTGGAGAGAGGTACTGCAAGGTCTCTATTGTTGAGTTAATTACTGTGGTTAACACTTTCAACTGAAATTACAGAGAAGAAATTATTCGAGCTCTTCTACTCTGATGCTGGCCTCTGTTGTGACAATCTGATGCCTGCTTCCATTTCTACTACATTATTGAATTTTAACTAAAACCAGAAGGGATACGCTGTAACTTTAAAATTCCATAATATACTTGATATAGGTAGACTTTTTGCCAAGAAAAAGGCAACAAATTATCAGTATAGGTGCTGTGAAACTCACACAAGTGATTCTGGGCATTTATGACTTTTGATTGGTTGCCTTTGGGAATTTCTATTTTAGTATGTTATTTTGTGCAGGACTGCCAAGTGAAGTCCTTCAAGAGTCCCAGCTTTGTAATACACAGATGTTGTCTTTGTTAAGTGTTTCAGAATTGAGATGCATGGAAGTATAAAAGAAATTTTAACTACTCCAAGAAACAGAATATGACAGAAGGCACCAGGAGGAAGAGTCTGGAAGAGTTAAGACTTCATTTGCAGCTTTTCAGCCATAGATGTAAAGAAGAAAGCATAGTTTTCAGAGATGTTGCTGAAGAACTGGAGTCGAGAATTGCCTAAAAAATTTGCTAGCTGCCTAGCTATAGGGTGAAGTTTGTGGAGTTAGTGTAGTAAGGGTATGAGATCCATCTCGCTCAGCCAAAGGAAAAAGAACAGTGCATTGGGTCTCGCTAAGATGGAGTTCATTTTCCCTATAGCAGCCTTCATAGTGCTGTGCTGGGTATTGGCTGCTGTCAAAAGAAGGGAATGAATGTAAGTAGGTCTATGAAAGGTGAAAGGGACCAGTGGTTCCCTGAAACGTGGTGGGAAGCTGTGAGAAGGGTCAGCAAAAACTAGAGAAGACTTGGTTAGGTTAGAGGTTTATTATGTATGTAAGTGGAGGAGTTGCAGTAGATGGAAAGGACAGAAATTACATTTGAAGGCATCTCAGAGATCTTCAGCAATAGAACAGAGACTTAAGGCAGAGTTCTCGAGAAAACTTGTAAATATAAGGAATATTAAGCTAATTGGTTATCGAGTCACAGGAAGCATACAGGAATACCAAATGCTAAAGTAAAAGCTTAATCTTCTTTTTACACATGGGATTAGCTTTTGCTAACAAGATAAGGAGTCAATGTTAGAGCAATGATTAGAATTACTGGACCACACCTTATTGCAAAAGTATCTAATGTCCTTTCTGTAATAAATAGTTAACTGAATAATGAGTATTATTCAGTTATTTATACTGAAATCTCAGAATACAGAAAGAGAAGAAAGAAATCTCATATGTGACTTTCATAAAGAGAGGTTTTAAGGCATAGTTGAAATTTCCTTCTGACCAATTCATAAGAGGTTTGAATTTCTTGAGGATACCCTGTTAATGATATATTGTCATAATACTCTGTGCATCCTTGCTCAACAGACTTTGTTCAAGGAGGTTCAAAATGCAATCTAAATAGTTTGACTACTGGATCTAGTTTTAATTTGAAAAAGTAAATTTTGGCATTAGGATTTTCAGTATAAAGGCTAAGTTCTCCCTGTAGATCTGTGTGGTAGAAGAAGAAATTACTTCCAAAAGGCTGGCAATCTTGTGAATAACTCCAGTGATAAAATATGTAAGATGGTTGTCTGAATGTTTGAATAGCAAAATGGAAGGAAGGTACAGCTCCGTCCAAAAAAAGAATGAACACATTGAATTTGGGCGTTGTTTCTGGGTACTCAGGACTTTGTCAATTCTGCAACCCATGGAAGTATATTTTGTTACACAGAATTAGTAGGTAAAGGGCAGAAAATGTAAGGCAATGAGAACTGTGGATATAGCAGCAGTACTCCTCAAAAGAGTATTACTGATTCGGTGGAACTGGTGTGTTTGTAGCAGCCACATGTAGTGTGACGGCACTGGTTTAGACCTCAGGAGTGTTACCCTCTGCATCGTTTTTGTATGCCAGGTGGAGCTGTGACCATAAAGGTACCTTCTTTTTCCCAAAACCAGAGATCTCACAGGCATGTAGAGATCTTGCAGTACTGCCTAGATCTCTTCTTTCCACAGCCTGCCTGTGTGTAGCTATTGCAAGCACAGCAGTAGAAACTGTGGCCAGCTGTCTGAAGTCTTACAAAATCTGTTGCTGTCTGAAAGCCTTGTTCAGATTCTGGTCTATACACCAGTGTACGCTCCTGTGGCATTCTCTGCATCTTCACCAAAACTGTCAAGACTTTGTATGCTAATGGTTCTGCAATTGTACATTTACTGGAAACTAGAGAGCATGGTAAGAGGAATATTGTTAAAAATTATATATATTTTTGCTTTGTCCATTTTATTCATAGAAGTAATATTCATAGTGCTCTGTGCAGAACTTGAGAATAAAAAGTCTCATCATTCAGGTAGCATTTAGTGCCTTGGCTGCTCTGCATTCATGTCCGTTGCATCATCATAGTGTTTTTCAGTCACATTTGTCTGATATTTGCCTCAGGATGAAGATCACAGGATAATTTGGGTTGAAAGGGGTCCCAACAGGTCTCTAGTTCAATGTTCTGCTCACAGTTGTGAGTTCTGGCCAGGTTACTCAGGGCTTTATCCAGGTGGGTCTTGACAAACCTCTCAAGGATAGAGACAGCAAAACCTCCCTGGGAAGTCTGTCCCATTGCTTGTTTCTCCTAATGGTGAAAATGATTTTCCTCATGTCCACTTTGAAGCTTTCTTTACTCTTCAAAATAAAGCATAGATGAGCTAAAAAACTTGTTCTTTAGAGGGTAATGTATAATAATTCTTTTAAAAACATGTTGCCTTAGTGACCAACCACATGCAGCAACTTCTCTGAAGTCTTTCCTGCTTTACCTTTTTCATTGATATCTCTAGGTGTGACTTGGTCTAATCTTTTCACTTTTACTGTAAGATCTGTTTTCAGAGGGGAAACCCCTCATCTTGAATTCTGCTTGTTTTGTTTGCCACCTAAAGTACATGCTATTAAACATAAAAAGGCAAACTAAGTTCCATCAATGAGCAACAGATGCTTAGCAACAAAACCTAGCTAGAGAGAGCGGTGTAGCTGAAACTTAGCATCTGAAGGCCAATTCTCTTCCTACTGTTTCATGGTGAGGCTTCCAGTATTAGATTACACAGAAAATAAGTGTTTATATTTGGTCTGGGCTCCTCACCTTTAGTTTTTGAGCCCTTTTCTCTCTCTATACTGGCTGTTTTCATCATTTGTAGGGGTTTGGTTTCCCCACCCCCACCCCTCCTGGGACTGGGTTGCAAAGGAAACATTTAATTAGAAATGGATCCTGTCATCCCAAAGGTCTCTGATTTGAACCCAGCCAAGTAAATAATAGCCTGTATTTGTTACAGTTTGACAGTTGGGTTCTCTGTGTTATGTTAATTGATGGTTTAAATCCACAAAGGTGTCCAGAGAGGTAGATCCATGGTTACTGGCACTACTGCATAGATCCTTGGCAGCTTCAGGAATCATATGAGGCTTGGAATGGAAATGGCACTTGATTTATCTGCCCATTCCTGCCATTTGCTCCTTTTGGGTCAGGGTCGACACAGGTTGGTGTGGTAATGTGAAGAGGCCTGCATGGCTAGGGCAATTTCTGTTCTGTGGATAAATGGAGCCCTTTCAGCTTGTGAGGCTGTCAACCTGGCATGAGCAATAAATTAACTTGCGGGCAGAAGACAGAAAAGAAAGCAAGGCTACCACATCTATGTTGAAAGGTCTCTTGTTCATCAGGAGAAGGAAGCAATGTAGGAAATGGAGAAGGCAAGGTCTGAATAATTGTTTTTTCTGGGCTAGAAATGCAGTAGCTTCTCTAGTAGATGAATGAAGAGCTGTTTGTTACTTTTTCCCTCTAATTATCTTGAGTTCATTGTAGGTATTTTCTGTGGCAATCCTTTTCTCTGTTTATCCAAGAGACATCACTGACTGAATAATCAATACGCCTTTTTCTCCTTCATCTATTCAAGCATAAGACTGAGATTATTGAGTGAAAGAAAGGGGGTCACCATCACAAATATTTTAGGACTATTTACAGTCTATACTAAGTACTTGAGGAAAAAAGATGCTCAAAGGTCTACTGATATTCTCTTTATGATTAATTCCTTTGATGATATAGGTTTATAAATATGCTTTGTATATGCTATAGAACTAAGGCACCTAAAACATTAGTACTGAGATGTCAGAATTAAAACTGATATATTCTAAGACATAAGTGTATACTCCTCCCTTGCTTTTTCCCCTCTTCATTCTTAAATTGTGTTCCTTCTTTATTCTATGGCAGTCTATGTTTTTCCTGTCTGTTAAATTAATTTGATTCATTTCTTAAATGGACACAAAATGTTTAAAGCAAGGGATTTATAAACAAAATTGGAAAAAAAAATCTAAATATCCCTCTCAAATGTTTCAAGCAGAAGTCTGAATTTGTGATTTTTAAAAAATATATGTATCTTACAAATTGTAACACTGTTATAAATCCTAAATCTACTCTTACTCCTAAATCTGTCCTTATATTATATTGGCAGATATTGCAAGTAGTGAAACTAAAATGTAGAAGACATTCTATAGAAAATTAGTTGGCTTCTCAGGTAGCATTGAGAAATTTTTTTAAAGAATCTATCATTTTTCCTACCACTTCAGTCATTGCAGCTTTTTTTTTTTAAAGTATTATTTAAAGTAATACTGGCATTTTATTCCATGAAAAAATATTCATGTTTTGCACATTTTCAGGATGAAAGTGTCTTACATACAACGTTACTGAGAATCAGATGGAAGTAGAAATATGATTTGCTACTTCGCAAGCTGCTTTTTCTCTTGCGGCAAGATAGAGCAATGGGTACAGTTGCATTTATGATGTATTGCTTTCACTAACTTCTGTCTTCACTGTGAGGGCTACAGTTCCCTTATTTTTCTGGCCCCTGTGATGGCCAGTCTGATGCTTCTTTTAAGAGGCTTCTGCAGCAGTTGCTGGAACTTCAGATCCCTCAGTCTCTTGCTGTGGCCATCCAACTGCCCTTTCTCACCATGTAGGTTTGCTGTCCCAAACTCACCTGTCACTACATTTATACTGCTTTTGCATTGTTTCCTTTTGGTCTCCTAGCTGTCCTCTTCCCTGAGTTTGAATGGGCAGGGCCTTTTCCTTAATTCTGTATCACATCACTATGCTATTTTTCTGCAAATATTTTTCTTTTTAGCAAAGAATTCAGTATTGGAGTTGTGCCACTGGTAACCCTGACCTTACTGGTGATTGAACAAGCTGAAGACATCTAGGAATATGAGCTGTAGAATAATCTGCTTTTAGATCATATTTACTTGCTGAATGGATAGTTCAGAAGTGACTTCATATTCTGCATTTGTTGATTTAAAAATATACACCCCCTGCAAAAAATAACTGAACAGTCATGTGGAGTTCATTAAGTTACTGGGGCAAGAGTTGTAAAGTGGGCAGAATGGATATAAACCTGTTGGGGAAGGGCTCATGATGTTATGACAAAACCTTATGTATAGTCATCTTCCACATACCTTGTTCTTAGAGAATAGCTGGTTCCTCCTTTTCTTAGAGAACCTTATATTGCCAAAACTACAATTATGTTAATATAAATGATTGTCAGAATGCATTGGACAAATGTTTATAGTTATTAATGTTTATTGTCAATGACAAAAAAAGAAGTTAGTATAGAAACTATTAGAATAGCAGGACAAATTCAGGGAAATTCAGCTTAGTGTTGAACCAAGCTGGGATTGGATAAGTGTTTGGCTGGAGCTGGGGAAGGCCTTGCAGTGTAACTTCCTTGGCCTCTGCCTGGCTCAGTATGCTGATGTTTGTCAGTTGAGGAACATCTTCTAAAGGGAAGGGGAAAATCAGGGAGAAAGAGGTCCCTGGTTCTTCCTTGTTTAAACTGCTTCAGCCCGAGTGCCCTTTTCTGCCTGTCAGCTATCGTATGGGAGAGAAGCGGTGTCAATCCCATGTGAACTGGAGCCTGAAATCATGTTTTAAATCAATAATCTGGAGGAAATTTGATGCTCTTTAAAATCCAGCTGAGAAATAGGTAGCAATAGTTTTGATAAACATTACCCATTTGCAGTCATTTTACATTTGTGTGCACCACCACCCCTCCACCCCCACCCCAATAATGTGCATTGAACCGTTTGCGACCCCTTTGAAGATGTGTTAGTAATAACAAGATCATGGTAAAACAAGTTGCTTAAGCATACAAACAGTAAGATACGAGATTGTGTATATTATGCACCTATAGTGTAAGGGTTCACACAGATATAAGAACATGAATTAAACATCACGTGCATAAGGAAATAATAACTCTGGGGAGAGTCTATGTGACACTGTTACAGTATTTGTTTAGCTATGGAAATGTCTGTATTTAAATTGGCAGAAATTGTGCTGAAATCTGTCAAACAAGTAACCTAGTCAAGAACAACAATCTAAAAGCAAGTAGGAGGACTGTGAAATAGCATGATTGTTTAGTTAACGTAGGTTTTAGTATAAATAGAGTTTCAAGTCAGCATGACTTTAATACTGACCCTCCCAGTGCATTAAAAAAACTCCCCACCAAAAACCTCTTGAAACTAACAGCATGTTAGCAGCTAATTCGTGCATTATTTCAGTATCATTCATAAATTACTTTTGAATCCTTTGACTTAAGAAAAAGAAAATCCCACAAATCCTACTTTTGGTCAAAGCATAAGACCATAATTAACTCGGCATGTGCTTTTGAATTAAGAACACAGTGTTCTGAGCTTTTTTAAAAAGCTTTTAAAAATGTTGGGGGAATACTTTGATAGAGCCTTATTGACTGAGCAAAATTTTAAGATTTGTCACATATGAAGTGATGTTAATTAAATATTGTTATTCCTTTCTGTCAATCAAGAGAGGTTAAGCTTTTTTTGTTACTTGAACAAAAAGGGAAGTGAAACAGGTGAAAATATATAAAACAGCTGTGAGGAAAACAAGAGGAATAACATAGTAGGAATTTAATTAGTTGGAATTTATGGGGGATGCGGGAGGTTTAGGTGCTAATTCCAAAGCATTGCATTTTTTGCAGTCCTATTACTGTTTGAATATTTTTGGACTTTTGGCAATATATCATTTACCTTATGAGTGTTGAAAATAAAGTTAGTGGCAGAAGGCCAATTTTTTATACATTTTGATACTTGTGTGTGGTTAATTTAAAGTCGTATTTGCAAACTGATGTTTAATATGGCTGTCACTGAAACCTTTTTTTAATTAAACCAAAATGTCATTCATCAGAATCTCATTTAATGCTGCTTCAGCTCTTTTGGATGCTATAGGCGTATTTTTAAGACAATATTAGTTATTATTTGTATTAGGTATTCAAATATTGCTGATAATGCCTCCCCAAAGAATGAAATTTAAAATTATGCATTTCTTACATCTTTTTACTTCTGTTAAAGTACATAAACCTGTAGGTGTGTTATATGTGCAAGGACATCTTCAGAACAAGGTTTTCTACAACTTTCGTTTTTGAAAGAAATGAAAATTGGAGTATAATTACATGAGTTGAAATGCTGATGCTTAAAAATCTACCACCAAATATCATATGGTCTTCTCTACAGCTATTACAATTGACAAATCTAAGGACAAAACTAAGAAGCAACCACAGACATATATATAAAAATAGCTAAGTTATATTGTTTCATCAATGTATTAAGCTTGGACAGTGTATTATTGCTGTAGGGCTCTATTAATACTGTTGGCATTGAAATCTTTGAAGGTGTGAAAAGCACCCAGGAAGAAATGCAGAGCTGGTATTACAGTTTCTTCTTGTTTTCTGCTTAATGGGGGAGGAACTTCTGTGTGAACAGAATGAAATTCATGTGGGGAACTCTGCCTCTAAATCTTTCATTTCCACGCTCTTCGTGTTTTATTTTGGGTCTTTGGAAACCATGTGGCCTATGATGGTCTAGAGTCATGAAAGGCTGCTTCAGAAATTTCAGTGCTTTTGAAATCAAATAGGTACTGAGGTAATATTTTGTGGAATGAATCTCTTCTGTAACTCCACTCTGGAAAATTCAGAGGTCTAGCAAAATTGTCTGTAGTGTTTTGACTTCAATCTGGATTACTAAGGAAATACAGAAGCTTTGATGAACTAGGATGATTTTGTTTAAAAAAATGCCAGTTATTTTAAAAAAAGAAATATACATTCCCCCTATTTTAATATTACATGATTTAAAGCAGCTTAATTTGTATCGTAAACGTCATGTTCTAAATACCCAGTATGTTTTTTATCATTTAGGTGGGTTTTAGTTGTGGGGTTTTTTTTTTTTCTGGTACAGTATTTAGATTTCCTTTTACAATTGCCCTCTTCTTGAAGATACTCAAAACTTGACTGAATAAGTCCCTGAGCAAACTGAGCTACTGTAAGCAGGAGGTAGGAGTTGACGACCTCCAGAGATCTTTAACAACCTATGTGATTCTGTGGGGCTTCACCTTGACCAAACCTCAGAGGCTGAACTGTTGAGCATGAGAAAAAATATAGGTAGGTTCAATTAAAGAAGTGGGCTTTTAAAATGAAGAGCTTGGATGAGCTGAGTAGAAAAAGACACATAGTATATGTACTCTGAGCACTTAATGTTTTACTTTGAATAAGGAAAGAAAACATTTCACTTATAATCCACTTTTTGTTATAGTATTCTTTCTGGATCTTGTACACTCAAACAGAATTATGAAATATTCTCGTTTCATTATTTTATTAAAGACAAGCAAGAAAAATATAAATATCTGTGAGCATTCTTAAGGGCTCTGGATTTGAGAACTCAGATTTCTGCATATCTCCTCTATTTTGGGAAATGGTAAGTCTTAAGTGCAGCATCTCTAGCACTTCAAATATTCTGGGAGAGCAGAAAGCTACTCAAACCTGAAGTAGCCTTGTTTAATAGTACAAGATATTACCAATATCAGCAATTAAACTAATCAATTTGTCCTGCATTAACTGTTAGTTTTGCTACCGACTGCTAAGTAACGTATTACACATCTTTGAAAAAGTCTGTTATACTTTGATTTGCAAATATTTTATTAACAGAGGCTATAAACCACAATGAGTGGCTCAGTTGTGGGTGGTTTTTTCATGCTTATTTTGATGATATAGCAGTATCTTGGGATGACATACTGTAGTGAGTGAGGATAAATATGTGTTGCCAAGGTCTAAACAGCAGCAATATGGAAGTAATTCAGCAGTCAGTTTCACTCAAAGTTTCAAATCTGTGCTGTATTAGAGGTATGCATAGAAGCTGTGTTAATTGCTAGCTTGTTTTCCATATGGTTCTGTTTTAATGGAGCACATTTGTTGCAGATGGTTGGAAAGTGGGTTGGACAGTGTCTAAACTGGCTATGACTAATTCATACAGTGATTATACTATACTTTAATGTTTAACAGTCGTCTTTGTAAACTTCTTTCATTCACAGTTCCCTTGCCATTGAAATGTGGTCCAAGATAACTGAAAAGTATTCTTCTTTATTTAAACTTGGCCTTTGAGAAGAGCAAGAGCATGGGGTGTGTAGTCATCTTTTCCCTGATCCAAATTCAAAACCACACCCCAAATTGGTTTCTTCAGATGGGTTATCTCCATCATTATTATGGTTTGCTGAGCGTATTTAGCTGAGGTAATGGACTCTAAGAAGAGCCACTTGAAGAACTGAAGTGACCTTAACAAATGCTAAAACTGGCTTTGTTCACGCCACAGTGCTTTCACCTCTTCATTGGTTTGCAACTGACTATAGCCATTTTGGATACTAATAGCCATTTCTTGTTTGCAAGTTTTAATATTGCTAAGTCGGATTCCAGGACACTAAATACTTGCGTTCTGTTAGAGGTGAAATGAAGCTACAAATGCAGCAACATTTTGTTGCAGATCAATTTAGTGATGGCATGCATGACAAGAATCTTTTATCTTATTAGCCTGGTGTTTTAACAGGTCATCTGTAAATTTATCCTAAAGCCACAGAGGAAATTAAAATATAGAAGATTGTCCAGCACCGAGGTAGTCGATTCTTATAATAGTTTATTTGGGTCTCTTGTGACAAAGCTTGTATGACCGACTTTCCCTTTGCTGAAGACTACAGTGAATGTCATAGTCAAACTCCAGTCGATGGGTCTTAGTAAAGAAAAAAAAGAGCGCTACGGTTCAGTGGGCTTCTCTACCATTTTTACTGTTGTTTTCTCACATTGTCACTAAAATATTCTCTTTGTTATCTGAATGGGACATCTACTGACTGGCCTGGCTCTCTTTACCTGATTGTGTGAAAAGTCTTGGTTAAATCTGTTAGGCCTTGGAGGCCCAGTAACCTGCTAAGTGCTATAGAGCCTGAAAGACATTATGTCCTTGGACTAACTTGTCTCTTCTACTTACAGCTGTATGTGATAGATAAAAAAACCTTACATATAAAAGACTAGGGTAAATGTAATTTTAATACACTTGTGGATATGTTAACGAGTAGCTGCATTTTTCTTGTCCTAAAGAATATAAAAATCCATATGGTCTGTACTAGGGCAGAAAAACAAAACAGTCCAACTTTAAGAGAGAGTCCTTTCTCTGGCTCTATCACAAACCTGCTCAATTGGAATCGATAATTTGTTTGAAGTGGTAGGGAATCCACTTACTGTGGCTAACAACGTAGAATAATGCAGGCCATTTGGCAGTTAGCAGTGAGATTTCTAAACTACAGATCTGATGCAATAATACTACAACTTGAAGATTTACGTAATTTATAATTTTTTAAAAGCTTTCTTCTGCTTTGCACCGCTGTTTGGCATGCTGATTTGTCTGCACTAACTGAAGTTTGGTTTGAAACACGTTCACATTTGATTGGTGTTTTTAGATTTTGATAGCTGCTAGTTCCTCTCTACAGAAGTAACCTTTTAAAATGTCAGGTTTAATGTACAAATTTTATGAGAATAAAAAGACTTCTTAAAATACTAATTTTAGACTCCACTGCTGAGTTTGTAGTCAGCTGCTGTTGTCTCAGGCTGAGTCTTGGAAAATTAAGTCAGTGCTCACTATAATAAAATGTGTACTCTGGACTTCACGAGGAGAAAAAAAATTAGTTTCCTTTTAAATTATTTTTTGTAACTGTTGCACAACTGCCAAAGTAATCTTCTGACTTTTTACTTGTTGATATTTATCCTGCTTCTTTCCTTCTTTCCATCTGTCCATCTGTCTGTCTGTGTCTAATGTGTACTGCAAGAGAGCATTCTTTTCCTCTTATGCAATAGTCCTCCCTGAGAGGAGTAATGTCAAGTACATAAGATTTCATCTTGCGCTCTGTAACAGAAAAACCTTAAAAATTAGGTGTACCGTTTACCAAATAATTAATGTAATACATAAAGAGTTTTTCCCTCTGAAGGTGGCATAATATTAAATTGCTGCTAAAAGATTTGATACTTTTCCGCAATCTTAATTGCTGCAGCTTTTCCTGTAATTTGTCATATTGTCTATGTTGCTGTGTCACATACTCCATTACAGAGGTGACACTGAAATTCAAAAGGAATGGTATCTTAAGCTTTCTCCCCACTTCCAATGTCCCTTGTTCTAAATCAGAAAAGCAGCACTTGTTTTGACTTCAGGGAGCTGTATGTTCAAGCTCACAGCTGGAGGCATGGTGCTGCAGTGATGGTCACGAGTGATGGGAAGGGAGAGCATAATGAATTTAAAAAAAAACAACAAAAACACCACCACATAAAAAACCCCTCGGGATTAAAGGCAAGCGCTTCATTCTTTTCTCTCTCAAAGCTCCTGTATAAATTGTGCACACAGATGAAAGAATTACAGAAGGGAATATGTTCAGATTTTAAATATCAACAAGGTATATTTTGTTGTGGTATTGCCTCGTATGGAAGTAGAGAGATTTTCTTTATAATCTTCCAGTTATGGTTCCTAAAATTGTGTCTTTTTGGTCATGATTCTTTTCAAAGAAGTAGCAGAGCTAAGCCTTCTCATTTAATTGTAGTAAAATGTTGCCCTAAAGTGGAATAAAGAATTATTTTTTTTACTAGTTCATATGGAAAAACATATAAATGTAATAATATTTTAACTATAGTTTGTATAGATCTTTCCCTTTTAAATGCTATGCAAATCTTTCATACTGCAGGGCAAACAACTGTGAGACTATAATGTGCTCTGTAGCAAGTATATGCCATAAATTTGATAATCATACTTGTGACTTCTTCATATTTCATACAAAGAAATCAGGAGGAATAGAAATAAAGGAAAAAGAGAACACAATGGAATTATGAATATTGGTGTGTAAAAGAAATAAGAAAAAATTGCCTTGGACTTCTGTACTTGCCTCTGTTAAAAACTATTATGCCAAATGCCAATTGAATGCTGTGAGTTGTAGCGGAATGTGGGAATATTACAGAATCAGAACTCCTTTCAGATGTAGTCCATTATTTTTGAAGTTCTATTATTTCCCCACGTGTCCTGGCTGAGGAACTAAGGAAAGGACCCTTTCAGTGGGGGCAAGAGGTGACTTTACTGCTCAGCTTGTACATGTTATCCAGCTGGACTGATGTGCCACTGTTTAGAGAAACATGGGTGGGAGGCTGTTTTAAAAGAAAATAAAAACCCATTTGTTTAACTGCATGGCAACACAAATATTTTACCAAGTGAGGGTTGACTATGCATTTCATTATGATGAAAGGTACAGGAAAAAAATAAGGTAAAACACTCTCTCTAGGATTTAAGATAATCACTCTATTATGTATTATATGTGATATATTATATAACATGTAGAGTGTTTATCTTAAAGCTCTATATAAATTTATGTATTTAACTCTTTCATTTCATGCATCCCTTTTCTAATCTGAAGTAGTCTGTCAGAAGGAAATGCTCACTGATGTTTCCTATCAAATACAGATGCCAGGCAGAAGGTCACGGGGATTTATAGGGAGTCCCTGAGCTCTCCCAAGCTGTTGCTATTCTCATTCTTCCCCCCCTCTCTGCCTTAGTTCTGGTTCCTTTTCTCTTGCTGAGGCGCCTGGTCCTTGAGACTGCTCATCTGTGGCACCTGCTCTGTCCTGTGCCTTGCGGTGTCCTCTTTCAGGTACCAGAGACCAGAAATGGCTGCATGTTTCCACCTGCTCTAGCTGATGGCTTTGAAGAAAAAGCTGAGAATGCAACCTAATGAGTTTGCTCAAATGTAACTACACATGTATGCAAATATACTTACATATATACATATGCATACAAACATATGTATATGTGCTTACATATGCAAAAAGTTATATGTGTGTGTGTATATGTGGTAAGTCAGAAAACCTGTGTTTTAAAACCCTATTCAGGATAACCATATTTTTCACAAATGTGGAAGAAACCAGGTAGTTGTGCAGCTCATTCTCTGTGATTAACGGCCAGACTTTTATAACCATATTAAGTTAACTTGGTGGAACGCTGGATTGATTACAATAATTAAAAGAATTAGGTGGTTAAACTTGCTTGCATTACTTCGCCTACTAAACCGCTTTAGTTTCCACTAGTGTGACAGTTTCTAGCTGTGTTAACAGTGGAAATTTTGTGAAGATATATACCCCAAAATATTAATGTATACAAAAGACGACGCATTTTCAGATCTATTACCCTAAGCTCTTTGAAAGCAAACTATGAGTCTCTATACTGTAGTTGAGTATCCTCTTTCTAATAGGTTACATATTTTAATTCTACTCTTTAGAAATGAAGGATTTAAAATCCTGATAATTATATGGGTAGAAGAAATGAGTATCCACACATTGGATGGTGCACATCTTTAAACTGATGGAGCGTACTTTTGGCGGGATGTTTAATGTGTGAGAATATGATACATGGGGTTTTAAGAAGTGCAGTGGAAGTCCCTGCTTACAGCACCTTCCAGGTCTGAAACACTGTGTGGCACAGCTCCACAAGATTTTTCAGCCTGAAAGCTGTTGCAGCTGGACCTGGATTTCTGGCTGAATCTAGGAAAGATTCATACAGGATATAGCATGTAAACAAAGTGCACTCAATGTCCTGACTTCATTAATTTGTCTGTTCTGATCCATTTTATAATAAAATAATGCAGTTGTGTGACTGACCGATTGGGTATTGAAAGTTTTAACATTAGAAAAGTAAAATTAAAAAAACAACAAACAAAAGCAACCCACCTCTCCCACACCTTTTGTGTTTGTTTTTAAGTGATAGCTGTTTCAGGCTGCTTAGGGATTCAGTTTCCCTCATTCCCTCTTTTTATCAGCAGATCTCAAAGCAGTTTAGAATGGTGATTTATAAAGATTTTGTTTCTCTTGTTTTACACATGGGTAAACCAAGGCATAAAAAGGTAATGCCAGGTACTGAGGGAAAAATATGCTGTGCTCTTCTGAGTGCCCCTGTCATTAGGTAATACCAATTGAGAAATTTTGACTAGTGGCAAAAGTGTAAGTTAAAGGATGAAAAGTGGCTACTGAATTATTTTTTGAGGAGATACTGAAGTCCACCACATGGCTATCATTTGTGTGTGAAAATGGTGCTAATTATAAATGCATGATGCCTTTCTCTGTATCAGCTATGTCATGTTGGGTTCACCAGCAATCTGAAATCCCTTAACTGTTACATTTGGCCCAGTTTCTCTTGAAACCTAGCCTATTTCTGGAGTGGGATGCAAGCCAAGTTTGCATAGGGATAATTTTCTTTAACTTTATTGGGGTGAAATTTTCATGTAATTTGCATAGGCTACTTTTGCATGCTAGAATGCAAAAATATTTTTTAAATGCTCATTAGAATATTATCTGCACTTGAAATTATACAGGTAGTTTTTCTATTTCATATGACATGAAATAATTTATCAGCTTTATTTCTGACACTAAAATCAGTCATGAATTGCAATATTCTCAGTATTCTCTTGCAGAAGATAGTTTAGAATAAAATAGCCCTTGTTATTTATTGAAATCGAGTGATAATAACCAGAAGTATGGAGTTGACTGCTTGTGTGATTTTTTTTGTTCCATCATTTATCTAGTTTACTTTCAGGATTGAAAAATTACCAGATACAAAAATATGAAGACTCCAGTTGTGAAGAGGGTTAAAGATGTTAGGTCAAAAGTTCCATGGTATGCTTATAGGGGCAACAGTTCCAAAACCAAATGAGGAATTTCTAAGGGATTTGAGCACTGTTTTGTACATTTCATCACAAATCAGATGTGATTAAAGTTTTGTAATGAGACGGGATATTGAGGATTGCTAGAACACTTAATCAGTAGTGGTTTCCGGTGGTGAATGTGGTAATTTGATAAATGACTTTGATTCAAATATATAAATCATTTGATCCTGTAGTTCTTAGGGCTGAAAAGGAGCTACTTTATATGGTCCCAATGCAGTCGTTTAGAAACCCAAAAAGCAGAGAGCTCGGCATTCTCTTATTTAACAGTTATGCAAAGCTGTGCATACAGTGATACCAGTATGGACTGACCAGGTAGAATAGGATGCAGAGAACCCATAAAAAGGGATATGTGGAAAAAATTGAGATAGGTTGTGCATAATGGGACAAATCCAATAAGTTGTTATTGGTGATCAGAGATGAGAACTTTTTTCACAGTATAGAAAGACTGAGAAAATTACTGTTCTGTACAATCAGTGCTCTTTGGGGGCAAAAGTTGGTAATTTGAAGAACAGTACTAGCTTCCACTGTAGGACTGTTGTATAGGTTCCATTATGTGTATATGTAGTTCCATATTATACAGGTTCTGTTTCATATATCTATGTCTACAGATATAACTCATGCATATACTAATGTGTGGGGCTACTTGAGTAAAAAAACATTTAGAAGGAACAAACTTCCCTTTTTTCACATCTGGGTCAAATCTGCTTACATTATTATGCATGGAATCTCAACGATTTAACGATTTTTTTTTTCCCTAGAAATACCTTTTATTCTGCTATGCATTAGTGCAGAGCATATTGTGACTTTTTGCTTGGATGTGTGAAAGTGGTGTTCAAAGAAATGAGAAAGTAGATTGTTTTTCTGTATTAGTCACCAGAGTTTCTGGGATCAACGTGACAGAACGCTATGGTTACTCAGAGATGTACTTTAATGGGCCCAGTTGAACTTGTAATGTATCAAAGCCCAATCAGTGTCTTACTCTGCACAAAACCAGCATGATTACTGAGTATTTGACTGCTTTACTAGTGTTTCCACTGTGCCATGCCACTAGCTGCTGCTGTGCCATCCTGACTCTTGTCAGACTCCTACACTGAAGTCTTAGATTACCGGATTACTGTTGTTCTTTTACATATATTTCTATGTACTACATGGATATTCAGCAAAAACCACAGGACACAAAGTACTATATCCATGTAGGCACTGATTGTTCTGATGCTGACTGTATATAGACTGTACCTGGACAGCTCTCTATCTGGTATGTGTGAAATGATGCAGATAATTTGCTATCTAAGCAGCTCTGATCTTACAGCATGAATTCACATTCTGCGTAGGATACTAATGCAGATTTTATTACTTGTTCGCTAAAAGACCATCGGCATATTTCATGTATTATAAGGAACAAATAGAGCTTTTGGGAAACAGTGTATTTGCATTGTGCATATCAATGCAGTAGCCATTGCAAGATGCATTTAAAATGCACTGTTAGGATGAACTCTACAAACATAGTATGTGCACAGCCACAGTTGAAAATGGGAATTTCCTGACTGTGAGTTTGAGAGTTACCTATCACTTTGCACAAAGACTGTTTTTCATTAGATTTTAGCGTATTTTTTATGTATAAATAAACTTAACAGTGTGTTTTCTGTTTTGCAGCAGTGGTTTTATTCAGGAAAAAATAACAACTAGCAGGCAGCCAAGGAACACTAGTGGATGATACATGTGTCTGTGAAAACAGGTTCTCATATCGTAAGATATGATTATCTTGGCAGAACAGAAGTTAAGCGTAAATAAATAAAAAAATGGTTTTACTGACTGATGAAAGTTGTAGAAGATTATTGTGAACTTCAGCATGTTTTTAACCACATAGAGTACTACTACATAGTTAATTTTATGAACGTTGTTTTTCTTCACCAGAATTTGTTGGCCTCCTTTTACACCATGAGGGTGTTAAGTAAATTGAAATCACTATCTTTGTAAATAGGTCTATTTTCCCTTTTTATATAGGTTGGTTTAGTCACCTGCATGTAATTATGTTAATATTTTTTAAGGGCAAGCTCTCAAATATTTTTCAGGCTCCACACTATGTTGTGAGGGATGGTAGTGGCAACAACATGGCAGCATCTGGCCTGTACTCTGTAAAATAGAGACAAGCAATACAGTGTGTTGACACATGGGTTTGAGATGAAAACACACTCCTATGGCCCTTTATATATTTTAATTTGCTTAACCTGACTGTTTTGTAATTTATTTGGAGAGGAATTTAATTGTACTTTCCACTGAAGTTGTGATTTTGGGGGCAGTGGGATTTGGAATCACAGTACATTGTCTTTTGACTGATGAACTTTTAAGTAAAACATAATGCAATCGGGGACCGAAACTCCCTTTTGCAGTGATTTTCATTCCTTACTGGTCAATTAGGGAGCAGTTGAAGGGTGGGAGACTTCAGCAAATGCACAGACATCAAGGCCAGCACAGCTTCTTGACATCTCATCCAACTTCCTATTACTGTGACCTCTGAAGAACGCAGTCACACTATGCTGGTATGTTTGTAGGGGGCTGGACTAGGATCTTTATGGCAAAGACATCAAGTTAGAGAGAAAGCCTTTTTTACTTAAGTGTTGGTAAAAAAGCAGGTTAAGTGGGGTTAATCTTGACTGCCCAGCTAATTATCCTGGACTTTTCAGGAAGGTATTTTTTGTGGTGCCAAACACCAACCACTGCTGCTGCTGTTCAGACCCAGCTTTGGCACTGCCAGCAAGGTTCAGCTTCTTCGTTGGTATCAGGCTGTGTGCCTCTAGGTACTGTCTGACATTTCAGCTGGCCAGAGTTGTGGACTTCGTGACTGGAGAAGGATCGGGTCTGTGTACAGTTTGGTGGTGCAGAGGGCTAATGAATGTTTTTGCAGATATGATTTCAGAAAAGAAAGTCACTTATGATACATTTTGGCACTGGGAAATGAGAGTTCTTTTCTTTTTGAATTTTGTGTGAAGTGAGAAAGTTTGCAAAAGCTTGGGTATCCAGAAAAACCAGAGCTTCAAGTACCATGAGGTTTAAGGAAATGTTTTCTATTATGTTTGAATCGTTGAAGTCGCATTATCAGACTTCCTCCTGTAGTATATTTTCTTGTGGAAAAAATTTTGAGATTTGTCACCTCTAGAAGCATTTTTTGTGTTCAAGAAACTTGTTATGATGAATGGTAAACTCGGAAGGGACAGAAATATACTTGTATTGGAGGTCTTTTAATTCATTATTACATTTTTCTGAACAAAGCACAGAAGCAGATTTTATCTTAGCAAGATGGGCCTGGCTCTTTGTGATTTACAGAAGTCCATCTGAAGTTTCTGTCTGAGAGGGTAAGAATTTTCCGGTCTGTGCTTTTTTCTGTGCATGGTCTAAGTATCACCTGGCCTATGGTAATGGCAAATGTTCCTTACAGTATCTGAATGGGCACAGACTTTTTTCCAGTTAAGATAAAACAATCCCTTGTGCTGACTACTGAACTCTGATCTTTGGCTGGATGCATGCTTGTTTCTTTAAGCACATGTGGTGCAGAGTAGACCTGGAGTTGAGTAATTCATAAGAGCTGGGTATTATTATTATTATTACCACTACTTCTTGAAAGGGTCTGTATTATTTTGCACAGCAGCGTGGTCACCTGGCAGCAGGTCATTAGCATTTTAGGTTTCTTTCCTTCACAACAATGCACAGCATGCTAATTAGAGGGTTTTGAAAGCTAAGCAACCTGTTTTAAAATCAGACATTTTAATTTGCAGCTTTAATGGCTGTATTATAATAACTGGCTTGGCTCGGGGGAGAGTGGGAGAGAAGCACTTCTCATGTTCCAGTAGCAAGGCCCAATATAACAGAGACTGACAAAATTAAAAACCTCATAATGTGACCTTTGCCTGGGATAAAAGGCTGTTTCATAACAATTTCCTTTTGTTCTTTGTTTAAGCCATTACTCCAAAAGGAGCCTCCGATTAATCTAAGTAAATGCATCATTACAGTCCTAATCCATGTCCTTCTGTCAGTGTCTGTTTTAATTAAATAAGAAACACTAGCAGAAAGATATCACGCACAAAGCTGTGATTGGAGAAAGAGGGTTGTTTGATCAGGGTGAGATTAAAAAAGGCTTTACTGTTTTGTCCTTTTTCTCTAGATGCCATAATGTAGGTTAAAGGAAGAAAACTTGCCTAATAGTTTAGCACATTGCTCTGTGCTACAGTATTAAAATAACCAGATTTACCAATGAAACTGTCAAAGACATCCAATTAATTACATACAGAACATTCACAGACAAATGGTACAACAACTTGGTTTGACTAATTTGACACTTTAATATGTTTGGGACTGTATATATATTTGGCTGGAAACTGTGGTCATGTGCAGGTTTTTTTATATTGCATAAAGCATTGAGTAAAAGTATTGATGAATTTAGGTACTTTCTTTTAGTACCTGTGGATTACAAATTGTAAACTTGATCTATTGTAAGATTCTCCTATTTTAAAAACTATTTTTATTTCTCACAAAATCAGGGTAATTATTTTAAAGAGATGAGGAATCCATTTACTAAATGTCGTAGCATCTAGCTAGTTAATAATACTAAAGCAATACATATGTAAGAGTCTCTTCCTCAAGGTAGTGTTTCAAGATCCCTGTGGTGAGGGTTTTCTCCCTTATCCAGGCCATTATTTGATGTAATGAAAAGAGAAAGTGTGCAACACGGAGATTGTTAATTAATTTAGCCTAACAAGATGAAGATAAATGAAGCAAAGCATGGATTGAATGAAGCAAGAGGTCTTATTTACAATTTAATACTTCTTTATATTAGGCAGTTTTCAATTTACAAAAGAAAAGACCCTGAGTTTAAAGAAAATGTGTTCTGTGAGTACAAGTAAGACAACTTTACATTATGCAAGTAGTTCTAAGGACTGGTGAAAATGCCTTTTGGGTTTAATCTTTAACTTCAGGTTTTCTTTCCTCTTTTTGTTTTCTTTTACTTTTCTAATTTTTTTTCTTGTTTTGATTTACAATATGTTGATAAGAATAAGAAGAAAAACCCCAACCTTAAACTTTTTCCCATTGAAATAAATAGCAAAGTACCAGCGGGTACTCTTGCAAGTCCAAATTCTTTTGTTTCTGATTGTTTCTATTAACCTAGAATTATAACCTTTTTTTGAGCAGTTTGTATATGGAAAGATGCATTGAGTCATAATTATAAAAATACAATTAAACATTTTTATTTCTGATTCCAAGTGTGAATCTGGTATTGCTTATATGTTTTCAACTATTATATTGCAGTGAAAGCTGAGAGGAATCCAGTATAGTGTTATTTAACAATGATTTCATGTAATAAACCCATGATTTTTGATTTGGGAGAACTTTTTAATTTCCTCAAGATCATGCTTATATTAAACATTAAGTGTAAAACTGTGGATTTTACTTTCTTATCAATCATATATAAAAAAAGGTTAAAAACCATTCCAAAGGTTTTAGATATCTCTTCCTCCCAGACCCAATTTTAAATAAAGAATATTCTAAACTAACAGTATCTTACGAGTTGAGTCATTACATCCTAAGGTATATTATTCCGTTTCCCACTTACAAAGTTTAGTTTGTAGTTATATAGATGAGGTGGGAAAAATAAAAGTCTATAATTTTTAATATCTGACCAACCAGCCAAACAAAACATTTTGGGTTGTGACTGACTTAGACATACCTTTAACAGTTTGATCTAAACCCAGAATTCTAAATGACTGAATATATTAGATTGATTTTGTGTTTGGTTTTGTGTTTGGTTTGGGGTTTTTTTTTTATAATAAACATCTTCCTTTTACAGATGAATTGGGTCTGTCCACTATTTGACCTTCTCTCCTGATTTCTGTCTGCAAAGGAAATGCCTTCCTTCCTCTTGCAGTAGCTAGACAGGATGGCGTTATCTAGTGTCACTACAAGCAGTGGTCTCTACAAATAGCATTATTATGGTCCCTATGTTTTTATCTTGGGGGTCATGAACAAATCCATGCAACTGCTTCTAAGGATTTCAATAAATAGGACTTTTTATCCAGACAATTGCCTTTTATATTACTTTTAAACAAAACTACTAGTCCATCAAGAGTTTCAAAAGGAAAACAATTCTACAGAGTGCTGGTATGGCAGCACAGACCAATCATTATGGCACCCATTCTCCAGTCCTTTATTTTTCAAGTCCACAACAATAGGTTGTTGATTCAATGGACAAGACCAGAACAATTAAGTTCTCTGTTTAGCAGCAGTGCAGCATTTTAATGCCCTCCTCTAATAATGGTCTCATTATTGTTATTCTAAGACTGGGCCTCAGGAGGAGGAATATTTGCTGGAGGTACGTCATTATTTTGCAAATTTCGATTAGCTCATCATGTTGTCTGTACTGTGAAAATCGTAGCTAATTAGGGCAGTCAGTTAGACTACCAGCTTTTGAGCTTATGAGTTAAAAGGTAGCACACTTGATAGGCCAATGATGTGAAAAAGGTGGTAAAAAGGGGGATTAGAGCTGTTGCCTTAGTAACTCTAACTTCCATCTGTGCGGGAACAATGGACCTGTGTTTCTCGTCCACCTTGGTGTAAAAATTGGTTTTGTTTCGAAAGGACGGGGCTTTTTATGACAATCTGGAATTCAGCCTAACGGGGTGTAGTTTTAGTTGTTAGGAGAGACCATTGGAGGATAGGAAAGATGAAAGGTCATGGTGAGCTCCAAGGACATGAAAGGTCATTGTCTCTTGTAACAATACCGGATTGTTTTGTCCCATTATTTCCAGCCAACCACTCAGTCAGGTGATAGAAGAGATACCACCAGTTTAGTCAGGTGGAACAGGAGGGAAAGATAATGCACCTTCTAAAGAACAAAAGATAACTATAATTTGCCTTCATTAAACAAAGTTGCACTTATTTGTGACCATCCTCTGAAAAGGGTTGTTTACTGACTTACTATTCCAGCCTGCTTTGTTCAGCACTGCCTCTGTAGGCCATCACATCTCTGGGAAGCAATCCAATGTGTTAGAAAATGTTGTTTAAGCTTTCTTCCCATGAAGAGGAGCCCCCAGGAGTACCACTGATGTGATACTTAATAAATTCAGTTGTTGTAGCTTTCTCAAGATTGGTGTTCTTAAAAGGTTTTCCTTCAAACACACGCAGACTAAAATTAACTATAAATATGAAATAAATTTGCTTCAACACTTTATAGCATTTTATCATAAATTCTACAGCACATGTGATAGAAAGTTTACAGCAAACTGTTATAAGGTGCTACAGAAGAGAAAGAGCGGTAGACAGAGCAGAGACCTACAGTCATGTAGAAAAAAGATTTGCTATATGATTCCTCTTAACTCAAAGGGAAATAGATAAAGTCTCTTCTGTGCTATGCAGTAACTTCTGGAGACTGTCCCTTTGTCTAAAGAAAAAACCAAAATTATTGCAGTATTATTTATTAAACCAGCTAGAGCACAATTTACCTGGAAAGCATTTCTGTAAGTTAATAGAATTGTCATCTCTTAGATTTTTTTTTTCCTAGAGCAACCAAAATCCCAAGCTGAGGGAAACCTTCCTCCCCCCCCCCCAAAAAAGAGACAAGCCTTTCTTATAATTTCTCTATTTTTGCAACATTATGCCTTAGTCATCCATCCAACAAGTTCATTTTTCTCTTCCTCTTCTCTCTGTCCACAATCAAAGCAAATCCCAAGGTCTGTCTTGTATCCCTCAAACAAAGGCCAGTTTCTTTTACATCAGTTTCCAGAATGTTTCACCCTCCTATACAAGATCTCCAAAGCACTTTACTGGGTTTGTTTTTTAGTCTTTCTATTCATTTCACAACAGAGCTGCCAAAATATATTGGATACTTATGGAACTGATAAAATGTACGTAATGTGATACTATTACCTTTGAAAAAAAAATGACATACAGTTGTTAGGTATCCCATCTTAAAATGTTCTGACCTTACTTGAACTCCCCTTTTTAGCTATTCTGGGCCTCTCTTATCTCATTTTTACTCCTGGCCACTCTTGCTCTTGCTTTCTGACAACACAGATGGATGGCCTTGCAGAAACTGATAACTGTGGTAATTTCTCAGCACACTATTCAATAATCAAAGATCTTATTTTCCGAATTCAGCAGGCATATGTCATATTTACATGTACACCAAAGATGAGAGGTTGAGCAGTGGCTTCATGGGAGCATGCTGTTGTATGAGGCAGTAGACTTTACAACTTTCAGTTTGCTGATGCATTGGTTTACTGGCTCTTAAGTTTAGGAAGTAGAGTCTTCAAGAGAAGGAAAGTATTCGTTTAAGTATTTGTAAACTTTTAGTTTTTAAGATAATCTATTCTTAAACTTCCTCTTTAACTCACTATTTAATTGTTATGTATCTACTACAATATTTTGTTATTATTTTATTAAAATGAACAGAACAGCGTAGGCTGCTTAGTTCAGAATGGGAGCCCTGCAAAGGGTTAACCAGCAGAGAATTACAAATGAACTATCAGGAAAGTTGATTATTAATCCAGCAAGAGAGAAAATATCCTTCCAGTTAGCAAGAATTAGTACCTGAAGAGCTGATAATATTGTTCAGGCTGTCGGTGTGGAATGGCAAAGCCAGGTAAGCTAGACATCTTCTCAAAGGAATAAAGTCTTTTCTTTCTGTTTATTTTTGTTAAGAGAGTTTAGTTTTTAAGAAGAATCTTTGTTGATTTACTTAAACTATCAGCATATGAAACAGCATATGTTAATCCTCAGTTTCCTGAAATGAATGAAAGTAAGTAAAAATGTGCTTTAACATTAGTAAGAAGATATATTTCTAAGCTGTGCAACGTCTGTAACTGTGAAATATAACATTTCTTTACTGGTTTGTGGTTAAGTGTGAGAACAGATTACAAAACCTGAAGAGTCCTTCGCAACTGCAAGCTAATATATTACGTAAGTCTGTCTTTCGTTGTGCTTGAACATACTGTGGAGATTTACAGACTTTTATGTTCAGAGTTTTCAGACTTTAGTTTTCACATTGTATGAATGATTGTTTTCACATTTGCTTTGGTAATTTGAACAAATTTTTGTTCATTAAAACCCCCTTTTTTTGCGGGGTTTCAATAATGTGTGATCTGGGGTTAGAAGGAAATGGATGTTTGGTAAATATACCACTGTGTTTATACAGAGAAATGCATTAGATCAGTTCTATCTAATCTTCATATAATTTTGGAAATTTTCTAAAGTCTTAAAGCTCTGTCTTGGGAAAACTTTGAAATTTGTTATCTTTGTGCTGCTGATACTAAACAATAGGTACGATAAACATTTTTTTTTAATGCAGTCCTTCACTAGTTCGCTTATTCTATGAGATGTGTAAAATGTTTTAAATACTAGTCTAATATTGTAGAAATTAGAAAGTCTGTGTACAGTACCATTTAAAAAATAATCCTGATTTACTTGTAGGATGGAATTCAGTATGCATATGATGTTACAACAGTGTCTGTCTTGGTAGAGAAGAGTTTACTGTCTCCAGATTTTAGCTTATGAAATAGCCTGAAAGCAACACAAAAACTGAAAGTAACCCAAATCTGAAGGCTGAACCCCTGTAGCAATTTAGTTTTATGTGGTAACCTTTCATGATCCACACAAAAAAGAAGAAACCTTTGATTTTCAGAATGGGATTAAGATATGGCCTAGGGCAAAGGAGAAACAGAAAGAAGGGAAGAGCAGGCACTGAGGAAAGTGAAACGGAGAAGTGACGTTTGTCTGACAGGCTTCATTGTTTTGTGTGTGACTTTGGCCTACTCAAGCAGAGAGACAGCTGGTGGCCAATTTCTCTGAAGGGCAGCTCATCATGTTAAAGTAAATTTAAATCCTAGAATTTGCTGATGATGGAGCTATCAGGGCAACAAATGGTGGCATTTTGGAATCTATGCTAAATATTCAGATATACAGAGAGGCAAATAACATCTTGTGGCACATTTTATCTCAGGATTTTTAAGGAGAATGGGGACAACACAAATAAGCTGCTTTGCCTGAATATGAACACCAGCATCTAGGAAATATTTAGAGAGCAAGAAAACCAATGATGAAAAAATTATCACACAGGAAATTATATATGTAGAAAAAACAAGATTGTAATTAGTGGAGGAAAGTAAGAAACTGATTAGAGAAATGAAGTTTCCCAGATGTTTAAGGAAAAAAATGAAAGTTAAATTAGATAAGCTCTTTTAACTAGTATTGGAGAAGAATGCTTGCTTCAGAACGGGGAAAGCTATACTTAAAATTAGAAAAGAGCTGGCAACTGAGTTGAGCGCAACTGTTTTCCTGCACGAGTGCTTCTTTGGAATTCTCTGCTTGGAACATCATCAGGAACAAGTAGTGTAGTGCTCTTGGGGGGAAAAGAAACCAAAATGTATCTCACTGTATGCTTATGTGGAATGATTAAGGTGATTGTGTTAGTTATGTGTGTACTAATCCACAATGTGGACAAATCGGTTGAATTTTGAAGTAGCATGTGAGGATTTATTGTATTTTGTATGTATATGTAGTTGACACCCGAGCTCTAGCACTGTACTAATTCAACTGACAGACTTTAATAATAATTTTAGAATTCAATTTGTGAGATTATGGACAGAATCCTAGATCATCAAATACTACCTGCAACTGCAGAGAAAGTCTTTAACAGACCTCCAGCTGCAAGGCAGTATAAATAAGCTCTTATTTAATCATTACAATTTGAATAAACCATGATAAAAGTAGTATTATTAAATAAAAAAATGTAGACAAATTACATCAAGTAGAGACTGTTGTTTTGTGCCCATTTCAGTGGCTTCTTTCAAGTTCAACAATATTATTGTGTAACCTGTGAAAAATATTGCCCTGCAAGTCAGTTCTGCCTGGCTTTACTGCCTGCGTTTACGCTAACTGTAGCTTCTCAGTTTTGTATTAAAAAAAAAGAGAAAGAAAAAAGGAGGGGCGGGGAGAAAAAAAAAGTCAGACATGTCTGGAATTGATTGATAAGAACATCATCTGATTTAGTGGAACTAGTTTGACTGAGGAGGGTTTTCATGTTAAATTTTTTTCAGTGCACATTCTGTAGCTCCCAGACAGTTTAAAGGCTTAAGGTAGAGAAGTGATGAATATCCAGAGGTCTCTGACTAACTAGACATACATCTGGAAACACAGCTGCAATTTAGGTTGAAGCAGTTCGCCTGCAGCAAACAAGACATTCTTGTCACTGCAAGGTTGGGACAGTAAGATGAGATAATGAATAGGGTGGAGGATAAATATCTATACATTGCATGATTCTCTGCTTTACAAAAACCTGGTGGTAGCCAGCAAGAAGCTTGTCTACAGAAGCAGATGGCCAAAGCAAAGGTTGGGCCAGGTTATTCTTGTTCCTTGGACCACACCTTGTCTGTGATGACAGTACTGGAGAGAATGTGTTTCAGTTCATTAGGGGCTCAGTGAGGCTAAATGGATAACACTGAAGTATTTTATAAGATTCAGTGTAAAGCTGCATAGTTCAAGGAAGCTCATGTCTTATTAGCTATGGCTAAGGTCAGTTATCCACACAATGAGGGGGAAACACTTTCATAAACAAGTAGATAAATATGGTTCAGCTGGTGCTTAGCCATGCTTCAGGCTGTTATATTACCAAAAGAGCTCATGAACAACTCTGGCTTTTACAGAGTCCTTATGGAGCATCAGCAGCTCAGAGTGGTTGGATGTAAAATTACAAGGTTGTGTCATGAAAAAAGGGATAAAGTCAGGGCTTTGCATATAGGTATCTATCTCTATAGGATATTAAAGAGAGACTATTGAAACATCAAAACTCTCCTTCTAGAATAAAATAAATTGTAAAATGTTAGAACTGACAAAAAAATGTAAACCTCCCTAGTCTGAGCACCTGAATACAGCAGGCCTAGTGTCTTGTGGGTTTTGGTTTTGGTGCAAGCTACTAAGACTTCCATGTTTTACAAAACTGCCAATTTATGTTTATTAGCACTTGATCCATCTCTGATAAAACAGAGAGAAATCTTGTAAGACTTTATTTTGCCATTGGGACTAACATTTTTACTGTCTTATGGAAAATAATTGTATTTTAAACAGTTGCAAAGAGAGAAGAGCTTGAAGAGTTAATTGAATCATGTGCTGGTAGAGCAAGACATTTTTTCTGCCTTTTTTCTTTTTATCAGAAGTAGGAGTTACATGTGTTCCTTATTACATCCAACATATTCCAATAGTTTTTAAAAAAGACATACTCATGAAACCGTGTTTTTCTCGAAGACATTATTTTCAGCTACTAAATCCTGGAGCAATCAAGCATGCGTCATTTTTCACCATCTGAGTACAGTTCTGTGGTAGCAGCGGATGACAGTACATAACGTCCGTAGAATGGTAAAATGTAATCCCCAGACTGGTTTTATTTTTGTAGCTGCTAGAGGGAAATCTGTTGGTATTTCTTCCAAAGATAGAACAAATCGGTATTTGTGAGATTATTAATTATTCTGGGGCCTTTAGACCAAATGTTTTAATTGCAGTGAAAAACTCACAGAATTAAACAAATGACAGCCACAGCAAATTTGCTCTAAAACTGTATTCACCCAAGTTTGTGAGAGCCAAAGGACAGTTGATTGACGGTTGTCGCACAAGTGGGTCTATTTTATTAACCAGACTGAAGACACTGTGAGGTGTGGGTGTTTGGTGTAGGAGGCAAAGAGTCATGTTCAGAAAAGAGCAAAGGATTGTCAGGGCGCTTCTGCTTAAATAGGTCAAACCAACCAAACTCCCTTGGGCTGGGAGAAGGCCGAAGCAGGGCACTTCAGTAGCAGCTGTAATGCACAGATGCCACTCCTGCTCAGTGGCGTCCTTTTGGCCTTTCTACCTCTGGACAGGGATGGATAAAATAAACAATATATAACACTTTGTCTGCTGTCTAGTACTTTATGTGCATGTGCAAGTTTCCTGTCATTTTGCACTGGGAGAATCATTTATTTCAACCTTGGTGAGAATTGCAGCAGGCAAATCCTAACTGTTTATGTTCATTTTTTTTCAAAACAGACTTTTCATCATGACCATACTTGTTTAATTCCAATTTAAAGACATTTGTTCTACTTCTCTATTAACTCAGATTTTTAAAAAAGCTGTGGTATAAGCGTATGTCCCAATTTTTGCATGAAAAACGTGAGCTAAATCACGTATGTCCTTGTTCTGGCTTTACTGGAGTAAGCTTTTAGCATTTATAGAGGTAATATATACAGTTTACTAGTGTTTATGCTGAATCTTTCTTGTCTATGATTTTTCAATAGACTACTTTTTCTTTGAAAAAATATATTTTCAGTATGTTGTTGATTATTCTTTCTTTCTACTTTTCCCATCAGTTGTAGTCTGTTTAACACTATCATCAGAACACAGTTTTGAGGGAAAACAAAGTAGCTGCTAGTGACCCTATGACAACTGTCTGGTGAACCTGATCACTAATCTAGAGTGTGATTTAATATAAAGGCCAGATAAAACCCTGCAGGAGGGAAACATTGTTTTGTTTTAAATTCCTATTAGGAAGGGAGCTGCTATCTTATAAGAAAGAGAATAATAAGCCTCCCTTGCTTGTGAGGATTTAGTTCTAGGCAGTCAGTGTGTCCTTGCCTAGACTTTCTATTTCAAAGAAAGAGCTAAGCCTTGGAATTGTCAAAGTCAACTAAAACAATAATCACTAATAGCAATCTTTTGTTTTGAGGAGGATCAAATTCTGCTTTGAGCTATACCGATGTAGTTCTGAAGTTGGTGCATGGACTTCATTAGGGCTATTCTCTCCTGCACCCTACAGCTGTGATGTTATCCAGAGTTACTGTCCCCTCTATCTTTTGCTATCTGCTTTCAACTGTTTGTAGCAAGCAAAGAAAGGAAAGAATAAGTGACTGCTTCATCTGCTAGTACCAATAATTTCTCTATTTTATGAGAAATGTAATTTTCCCATTTTTCTAAAACTGATGTTTTCAGAGAATAAATTAGAAAGGAAGATTGGTGCCAGCAAATAAATTATTGAACCATTTTCTGAATGTTTTTGCACTCTCCCACCATTATCCTTTAAAGGTACGATCAGCGTGACTTACATGGTAGATGATCGTAGAAATAAATTGCCTGCATGCTTTCAACAGCATAGAGACATAAGTTGGAAGAATAATTTACTCTACTAGTGAACACAACTATTTTTTAGTTGAATTTTAGTTCATCAGTGGTGATGTTCTGATTTTACTTCTACAGCTTCAGCAGCGCCGTAACTGTTTTAGTTTAAAAAATGTGCCCATATGGCCAATGCATCTTCAAAAAATATTAAAACCATTAAAAAAGCATTGACTGATACCAAGTCTAGGGAGACTGAATGAAACAGTAAGCAATTGATAAAATCATATTTATTGTTATTAAAAAATAGCTTTGTAAATCTGTAATGTGTTTTTTAGACCCAGACTAGGAAGTAATCCATGCTTTAGAAAATCTGAGCAAACATTGTGATCCTGAAATATGATACACTACGTCAGTTATTGTAGTCCTCATTAGTAACAATTAGCTTGTTGAATTCCTTCCATATTGTCTATATGTGTGTCTCTCTAAACAGCATATAGTTACATGCAGGTTATGTAGCTTTTTATCTACATATTGATGTCTCTGTTTTATATAGACATGCACACAGATACACACATACAAGTCCATTTTGTCCATTATTTAGATGTATTTCTGTGAATGCAAGTAGGTACGTGCATTTGGAAAGATAGGTATGTGAACATCTGTCTAATGGTCATTTAGATACACATACATAGTAAGGCCCTATATAGTTTTCACGTTAGTATTAGGCACAAACCTTCACACTTCCTTATATATGTACTGTCTTTCTTATGCATCCTTCTACTTTCAGAGATGATCTAGAATTTAGAGGAGTAATACATTATCAGCAAAAATATGGAGAATTGGTTGATAAAATCGGTACTAGATTAGAATGCTTATGACTCTCATATGCTATTGTTAGCAGTTTTACTTATGAAATGCACGGGTGCAGCTCTGGCATAGCAATGGACCTGTCACCATCCCAGTGTTCTACCTTGCACTTTCAGGATTTCTAATATTAAGGAGATAGAGAATTGGACATTGTACGTGTTTACTTATTACCTAAGATACTTATAAAATTGCTTTTAGAGATTATAGGGATCATATCAATGTTCTTTGCCAACTTGTTTGTGTTTGATTTTTTTTTTTTTTTTAAGGGCTTCAAGGGAAAAGGCATAAGAAAATCAGTTTCCTGAAAATATCTGTAGTAGTACCATGCTCATGACCTTGATAAGTCTCACCACGAAGGGCTGGTGTTCCCTAATTTATGTGGTAGTCTGGAATGTCATTCCTTTTTTCATTGTTTCTGTCACATTTTCCTGTGGAAGAACATAATCCTTTAATGTGATATTATATTGTGAAAACTGAAAATGAACCTAAGCCAAATACCTTTCAGGTACTTGATTAGATTTTTTTTTTAAGGTTGGAAAAGATTTTTTTATTATTTTATAGCTTTTATCTAGAAATGCTTCCTACAAGAGTAAGCAAGTTATTAATCCTGTTTTCTAGCATTAATCCTCCTTTGCCAATCAAACCTCTTTATCTAGTAGGTGTGTTTATTACTTTTCTGTCAAATAAAAGATAATAAAGTACGCACACTTTTCAGCTTGTACATATATAAAATGGTTTTTTACACTCTTGAAGTCAGTGGACAGGTGATCAACCCCAAAGTCGCTTCTCTTTATTTAGGTTCTGGGTGACTTTTTTTCTGAAATATATTTATTCATATATTTTTTTAAAGTCTTATAGCAGATGGCTGTTAAATAACCTCTATCAGTCCATAATTAAACAGAAAAAACAATTGAAAAATTAGAGAAATAGAATCCTTTGTTATGCAATAAGGCTGTATTAGTATTTAGAAGAACATTTGCAGGTTGAAAATCTTGTATTAAAAAATGTTATAACATAATATGTCAATCATACTTCAACTGTTGATGAGTACACAATGCAATATAGAAACAAAGAAATATAGAATGAAGATTCTAAACATATACATTTCATTCTCAGGAAATTTTATCTATATCGGAGAAGAAGATTTAAGAGTGTGGATAAATGAGAATCAAATTGGCCATTGATTACAGTGTTTACCTTATTAGGAGACAAACTGCTAAATGCTGTCCTTTTGGTGTAACAGATGTCACCCTCACCAGCTAACTAATTAAGCTGAAAGTTTTACTGCATGGTATATATTTTACTTAATATAATATTTTAAACCATATTTTATTATGTACCCCTAAGACAGAACTGGGTTTTTTTTCTGATCAGTATATTTTTCTCTTTTTTTCTTCTTATTCTTTTCTTGCTACTCTAAGCAAGCAATAAACTAAAGAATATAGCTTATTTTATGCCCTGTAGTTGTTGCTATAAAAAAATCCTTACCTTAATGCATGAATATTCTTAATAACATTACCATTGATGGCGTTACCTTATTTTACTTATCATTTTTTTTAAAATACAAGTTAAGAAAGCTCTGGTTCTCATTATATGGAGTTACAGAGTTTTTGGTTTCAATTTGTGTTTTGTGAAAGGTTATACCATAAAGAACTCAGAAGACAGAAGGGCTAATTTTCTCATAGGATAGGTAAGACATTTGATGTAGCTTTCATATATATTTCCAACAATATGTTATGATCCTGCTCTGAGTGAAAGCACCAGATAGTATCTGTCTTGAGGAACTACTGGGTTTCATATGTGACTAGTAAAGATTTGCTATTAGCCTGAGATCATCAACCCGTTTTACTGCACCACTGAACATTTGTGTTCAGGAGTGACCTGAGAATCATGTGCTAGTAGTAATAAGGAGACAAAAAATGGTGCTTGGATTCCATTATGGTTTCAAGAGCTTTATTTCCACTTTCTGAAATGAGTTCCATATACTCATATAGGTAGTCATTCACTTTTTCTGCTGGGTGATTGTGAACTTGGGCAATGGTTTACCAGCTTTACCATTTTAGCTTGCAGATATTATTTTTCTTATATTGTGGCACTATTTAATACTAATGACATAGCTGAAGTCCAGAGCTTCTCTTTCTATTTCATGGAGTGGTGTTACTTCAATTTAAAGAAACCACATAAAGACCATTACACTCCACTTTGATTATAAATTACCTACATAAGTTTACAAAGTTAGGCACATAATTTTCATGGTTTAAAAATAATATTGGATCAATATTTTTAATACATTGGCTTGTTGCCTTACAGCCTTTTGGCGGTGCCAGTTTTTCTTTCTGCTCTGATAGCAAACAGGGTATAGGTTAGCTGACCTTTGTTATCCCGTTGTTATAGTTTATAGGTTGATAACCATTGTATGAGCTATGAAGTGCGGACCTGCCCCTGCTGTGTTCCCTGAAATAAAGAGAAAAAGGAAAACAAGAAAGAAAAGAAAAAAGAAACTCCTCTCCACTAACCATTAAATTGTAGGGTGATCTAGAGATAAAAGCAGAATCTCTTTTTTGCTTTTCAAATATTTGCCTGGCCTTCAAAAGGTATTTGCCTTTTGTGTTTACATTGGATTTATTTTTTTGGCCTACATGCAGAAAGAGAATGATACATTAAAGAATAATGGACAATAGAGAGGAAAATATTCTCAGCTTTCACATCTAGCCAGTATTTTCTACTTTAGGTTTATTTTTTTTTTAATCTTGTCTACTTTTATTTAAATAGAAACTGCTGAGTATTGTACAGGGTTGTAAATGTGAAAGTATCAGATGAAGTACAGTACAAGAAGATTATCTACAGGTTGGCAGGCAGTAATGAGAGTTGGCAAAGTGCCATTTTCAACTATGAACCTTTGGGACCTCAAGTTATTCCTGTGTGTGGCAGAACAATGTAAAGCTTCAAAAGCCAGTGTTCTGTCATTTGCAGAATTGCTTTTTGCTGTTCCTGAAAGAGGCAGGTGAGGCTTGTATCTGCACAATTTCATAAATCTTCACCAAGCCAAAAGGAAAGATGCTTCGCTTGAAAGCTGAGGTCTGTGTAGTATCATCTTCAGTTCTTTCCTTCTGGATGGCATTAGGGCTTCATTGGACCCTGCCTTGTCCCTTGTGGATTTGAAATAGCAGTTGAAATAGCAGTTTTTCAGCAAGTTTGTACAAAATATAATTTGATCTAAAAGCTCACATTCAGAAGCACCTGTCTGGGATGATACCCTGTCCCAAGGTTATCTTCTCTGTTGCTCAAGTCAGTCACTCTGTCTTGTAACTTACTGCTACCACATCATCTAAAGCTTGTGATTTTGTTAGAGTGGAGTCATGAGATGGAAAGGTTTCCAAATCTGCTTACTGTAATAGTCAACATTTCTGATGCCTCTAACTTGGAAAAAAAATATGACGCAATGATTTAATTGAAGTATCTTGATTAATGTGCTTTAAAAACATGTGCATTTATAATATATAAAAATATATTTCACCACATGTATGTCATAAAGCTCTTAGCGTGTTACAGTTTGTGAAAATTACAGTCAGTTAATAATGTGTCAGCTCCCCACTGTGTGCTTTGTAGGATACTGAATGGGTGTTACATGATTTATTTGCTGGATTTTGCAGGTTTTCTGTAGCGTGTCAGATGCCTTGCTGATTGCTTGGTGAAGCCTAGAGTATGAGCTCCCTCCTGCAATGTTTACTTTAAGTCAATCGACATTTGCTTAAAAGTATGACAGTCTTAAGATCAGATCACCTCCTCAAAACTTTCCTAAAAACCTGAATACTTTTTTGTGAGAGTATTGAGTTTAGATGTATGTTTATATGACAACCATAATTTACTTTATGGTTTTTAGGATTATGGGGAATGGATTGTTAATGAAACAAATGTATTATAATGTTGCTAGAGTGATAATAATACTGCAAATAATTTATGTAGTTCTCTGGGATTGAGTTTTTTTGGTGGGGAAGTTTTAAATTTTACATTTATTGACATTTATTTATTCTCTCTCCTTTTACCATTTTCATTCTTACATATTTCCTTGACCTCCTTATGTCTCATTCTTTCATTAATAGAGAGAAATGATAGGCCATATTGATAAAGGTGTCAAGTGTTTTCCACCTACAGATTTAGGAAGCGGGAATGCCCAGTGAAGTTTTAAATTCTCTTTATTCATAATCTTTCTGGTTATGTTTTTCGTGCTATCTTTTAGGATTACAGTGGAGCGTTTATGTTTAAATGTTTGGATCCATGTGTTATAGCACACACAGACTTGATTAGATAGCAGGTATACACATATCTGTTTAAAAAAGGGTAAAATCTAGAAGACAGTTGATGGCTGGATATAAAAATTGTAGCAGTCTCATGATAGCAAGCCATTTGAGCAAGGCATACAGCTCTGTGGTGTTCCACTGTATGGCCATATAGTATGTTGTGTCAGGATAATATGGTTTAAACTCGATGGCTAAATTTCTATGTGGTTTCAAGAACACCTAACATGAACTTGTATAGTGGTTGGATTTAATAGACAAAGAAATCAAAGGGAGTTTAGAAAGAGAAATTGTGTGAGTTGATTTAAGAATGGAGGATGTTGTCTGATGCTAATAAAGGTTTCTGATGCTAATAAAGTATTTTTTTTTGTAGCTATAATGTAGATTATTAAAATAATTTGTGTATTTCTGTGCTTTTGTGTACTGTCTTTAATGAGGTACAGGTTTATAATTTCTGGTTCAGTTTTAAATCTGTGAACACAGCAAGAGCTCGATGAGTTCTGGCAATAATAGTCCTATAATGTGGAGATTCTGAGAACTTCCTTGCAAATGGAAGGAGTCATTCATCTAACAAAAGTGGTAGAGAAATAAGCTTGCTTGAGTTGCAAAGAATTGTTTCTGCAAAGGTCACGTAGAGTAGATAATAATAATCACAATATTTTGGGACATGTTTGGATTTTGAGAGAGGTAGTTAAGAAGAGATTGGTGTTTTGAGATGTACATTTCAGATCTACCATTTTGTCTTTGATTTGCTGCACTTCATGTGCAGTAAAAATATGCATATTGTGAATTATAGGCTTTAATTCCCTGTCTGTTGTCTACTGATACCATATATCAGGAGAGCAAAACTCAAGAAACTTTAATCTTCTCCAGATAAACATTGATGGAATTATAACCCTTGTTTTCTTTCTGTTCCTCCTTCCTCTTCTATGTGTAATTGTGTATGCAAAGTAGGAGTGGTAGCAATTTCTAGAATTAATGTTGAACAAACATTTATGTTTTAAACTTTGTTTTTTTCTTAATTTACTACTTCTCTAAACTAATTTCTTCATTGAAAATTTACCTTTCTTACCTTCATTATAAATCCATATTTAGTGTTGGTTTATTTGGAAATATTAGAGCCTTTTTGGCAGTGTTTATGGTACTTTCCTATGAAGTGTTTCTTGTATGCAGAATGAAACGGTCATTTTCTTTTTGTCTTATATTTTCCCTTCTTTTACATATATTTGGTTGAAGTTCTTTTTCTTTGTGGAAGGTGAAGCACAAGTTTTCACAAACGGGCTGGATTCGCATGCTGCTGAGGTACCTCTGGGGAACCCTGTGGTTCTTCCAGAAGTGACTTAATCTGATAACATATTTGTGTCCTTCTGGTTCAATACTTGGAATGTTTGAAATACTAAGTTTCCACCCGGTAATTTTTATAATGTTTCTGACAAATATAGAGGAGGTGCTTCTCATAGTGTATCAGAAATAATTTATCTGCAGCCTTTCAATAGGTTTCAAATGATAGCTCTTTTGTATGTGCTGGGCAGACACTCTGTCAAGCATGTTAATCTGCCTTTCACTGCTGTAAACTTAACCTGGTCCCTGCACTGGTTTCAGAGTGCTGACTGACTTCGCTCCTTCCCTCTGTGCCCCAAAAACCAGTGCCTAGTAAAGTCACCTGGAAGATCCCCAGGCTTTTATTGACCCGGTGACTAGCTGGAAGGGCTGAGAGCGCGTGCACTGTAGGAACCTGAGGGAAAACGTGGAACCATTCCCACTGGTGAGCCAGGAGGTCTGCCTAGTAAATCTCTGCCTGAAAATACCTTGAGTGAAATCCTGATTCTGCTGAAGTCACTGGGCACTTAACCATTAATTTTGTTTCAGCAAGGATTTCACCAGTATTTTTATTTTGTAGCTGTAGTGTGTGCGGGGAAACCCTAAACTATGTGACTTCACATAGTGAAATACATTCTTTGCTAGTTTTTCCCTTGCCGTCCTCCCATCTGAATAACTGTAAATGTTGTTCTCTGTTAATAAGTGGGTACCTTGTCTAAATTGCATTTATTTTTCTTTTGACATACATACCATTTTGCTATTAATCATCCTCTCCTGCTCTTTACAGCACAAAGACACCATTGTGTTGATGGAACTTACTGAATCTCTGATATGTTGTATTTTAGTTCTATTGTTGCTTTCTCATTTCTTTATGGAAAACTTTCTTTATTGACTCTTAAATCATGGGTTAAGCCCTTATTGAAAACATGTTCTGTATGTACTTCTTGCTAGAGAAAAAAGTTCTTTTGAGGTTATAGGCTAGGCTTACTTCAATACTTCACTATACAGTAAAAATTCAGAGGTCTCCTATATGTTATCTAAAGCTAGAAATATACCCAATTACTCAGCAGCACATCATAAAAGAGATGCATACTATGTTCATGTCTGTCAGTGACTTAAGTCATCACTCCACAGCCTTTTTTAAATTCTCTTTTTATTGAAACCAAGAAACAAAACAAAGACAAAAAAAGCAAAAACAACATCAATTAGATGTCAACATGACATCAAACGGCATAATATATCATAAAAATAAATGTATGATCTGGTGACTCAATGATTTCTGTCCATATGGCATTTACAGAGAAGTAAAGAAACAGCAAATAGCTACACATATGTATTCAGAAAACTATCCAATATAAAATTGGCCATAGTGACAGCACTAGAAAGCTCTCGGCTGATATTACCTGGAAATAAATAACAAGCAGAAGGGGAAGTGAGGTTCCAACAGGCTCGCAGTCTCTTATATGTAGTGTTTTGTCCAGTGAACACTGTGCATGTTGTATACTCTTGTATAAAAAAATGACTTTAAGGATGGAGATATTCTGCTTGATGACGATAGGTCCAGTTTTATAGAAGGCTGTGTAGTGTAACTGCATGCAGAGTGCAATTAGGAAAAAAAGAAATCTTTGGAAATAAATGAGACTATCTGTTGAACCTATTAAAATGAATACTGATTCCAAGACGATTACTATATTTGCTGAAAGACATATGAAAAAGCTTCTTTGGATAAGTGCTAAGCACATTAAAAACATGGACAATCAGTTAAGCCTTTAAAATAATAATCTGGGAATTCCATTCATTATTATAGTAAAGGGCATCATAACTTTATGGTAGGTAGGGAACCGTGGGAGAGAGGTGGGACTGTGGGGGTGGGAACTAGAGAAGGAAAACCCAGAAAGATCCAGAATCAAACAGGACCTCTGTTATTTGAATTTGTTGTTCATTTTCAATGGAGTCATAACTGCAGCAGCTCAGCCTGAACCGCCAGGCCTGACACTTCCCTTTCTAAGGAACTTGGATGTGTTTCATAGCTTACATCTGGACAGCAGGGTACAGGGGAAAAAGCCACAAGGATAGATCACATATTCTCTTTACAGACCTAGGACTTGAATCTTATATATAATAAATGTGTGCACACACAAAGAAACATATATACATGTAGATACATGCACCTATGTTCACATGTGTATATATCTAGCTCCACATGAGATTTCTTCTCTTTTTGCTGTTAGGATCAGTTGAAAGATCTATCTCCTGTCATCCCAGAGATTCAGAAAGTTT